>CM077025.1:81761349-83104388 GCA_039090855.1 Macrothele yani | reverse complement strand
ACCTCCCCGTGACGTTTGCTACACCCTCCATTTGTTTGAAATGATTTCCAAAGCCTTGAAACAACACTGTAGCTGACGTCGAACTCCTGGCAACATCTGTTATTTTTCGCCCTTTTTTCAATCTTTCCAATAATACGGCCACGCGTAAAATCATCTAGGTAATGTCGGGAAGACACTGAAAATTGCAAGTTTGTCAATTGATTCTTTCCCTTTCAACTTTGCGTTTGAACAACAACGGTCAATACGCGTCAAATCCTTTATATCTCTTATCAGCGCTATGACGTCACGAACAAGTTCGGCAATCCAAAATTTGCATACGCACAACACGTCTTACTGTATCCCGCACTTATGCTAATTTCCACATTTCACTGCCTTCCATTTTATGGTTGCTATAGTTGCTATTGTCATCCGTCCTTAGAAACTGTCCGGCAATGTATGATAACAGAGCATAAATAAGAAAGTCTAAGAATATCATGCAAATATCTTTTTTTTTTTCAGAAAGATTTCATTATGTGTCATTTATGTGTTTCATTGCAGTGCATTTTTACATAACTTGTGTTTAAAGATAAAATGAAAACAGGATGAGAGGAAAAACAGAATGAAAAAAATTATTACATATTTTGATATAATTTATTCTGAAGTATGTAAATGAATATAAAGTCAGGTTACCTGGATTATATTTCTGCTCTAGTTGGATTCAGTCTTCAGTGAATTCATATGGTTTTCTTTCTACATTTTTCTTTACAAAATCGTCTATTATGCTATCGTAAGTCACATTCTTTAAAGCAGCACTTTTTATTGTCAAAATTGCGGAATTCGTCAAATGTTCTTGAGTCATAGAATTCTTCAAATAATTTTTCACTCTTTTTAACACTGAGAAAGAACGTTTGCCTGAAGCATTTGTTACAGGTATTGTTAGAAATATTTTTAGGATAGTATCTACACTAGAAAAGGTTGCCTGCAAATCATCATGCAAACATTTATACAGATCGGTAGGTGATCGGGACGGACAGACTGTTGTCTATAAAATGGAGGAAATGTCTCAACTCATCTTCAAAAAGAATTGCGTCGATGTCCTCTCGGTACAACTCAGTTAATTTGTGAACATGTTTGTTTTTAAGATTTTCGTCCATATTTTTATCAAAAAACACGCAAAATAAGTCAACAATTTTTTTAGAGGTATGCTTCTATTCTTCAAGTGCACAGTTATTGTGTCAAAAATAACGTTGACGGTCTCAACGATGATTTTGTCTTTACCTTTCAAATTGATTTCATTGTCTCTCATCTCATCGAAAAATAACTTTATGCTTCTTTTACGCTTCTCATTAGAGATATATGAAGAAGCTTTATTTTGCACTAAAGTATATACTCAGGCCTTGATTTACGGGAGGGCACACGGGGCACGTGCCCAGAGCCCCCGATTTTGGGGTCCCCCAAATTTGAATTAAATGTGTACTTAGTTAATGGGAATTTTGTGTGTGTATATTCAAAATTTATTTTTTTTTACTTTTGCATGCTAATGAGTCATGTTTTTATAGATGTGGTACTTACACGCCATGAGTTTGAGTTTCGAATTTCACGTAAACACGTGGCCATTAATGAGTTTCAGTGGTTTAATAACCTTCAGGTGGCCATTGAGAAGGAGGATCGCTTCCATTGATTCACGTGCCTTTTCTTGCTTTTCCGAAAGCACCTAAACTCAACTGATCTTTCAACTTTCTGCACACGGCTTGTAGTTGTCGTAACTGAAACCACGAAGGCTTGGATGTATTTTGCGTTGCGTTTCTTGTGGTCTGATGGAATGTTGAATATTTGTTAATTTTATATATAATCAAATTTAGTTAGTTGTAACAATATATTTAAGTTGAATTATTTAACAGTTAAATTATGTCAAAACGTACATATTTATCAGGCAGTGCTAAACGGAAAGCCAAACAATTGAAACTGAAGGATGATGACCTGCAGCATGGTAGCATTGAACGTTTTGCCATTAAAAAATTGGATATTTCACTTGGTCCCAAAAGTTCTACAAATTCATCTAATTTTACTACTGGTGAGTCTCTTGAGTGTAATTTGTCTTTGGAAGCTAGTAATCTGACTTCAGAATCATCTAACATCACAAATGCTCCTAATTTGGGAAATCTTTTGAATTCATCTAATGAAGAGAGCACATGTTCCACAATGAATGCAGTGAATCCTGCCTTATGGGGAGAAATTACAGAAGAAATGCGCGAATGCTTTTGAGCAATCCACCAGTCCAAGATTTGAAGTTGCTGGCATTCACAGGGAAGGATATATGTGGTAACAAACGTTTTCTAACAGAAGGTAATTTTTTCAGAATAAAAAAAATAATGAGAAGGTAAAACGCGACTGGCTTCTTTCATCCCAATCAACTTGTTTACTATTCTGCTGGATATGCAAATTGTATGCTAGGAGCACTACAGCATTAGGATCCACAGGTTTTTCTGACTGGAAGCATGCAAGTGAACGTCTTACAGAGCATGAAAATTCACACATACCCAGGCAAGCAGTATGTGACTATTCATCACGCATGAATGCTTCTGCACGCATTGACTGTCAGATAGTTATGCAGTATCGGAATGAATCCAAGTACTGGCAAGATGTTTTGCATACAGAGTTGTTACAACAGTTAAGTATCTCTCAGTTCGTGGGTTGCCAATGTATGGGGATGATGAAACAATTGGATCAGTTCAGAATGGAAATTTCCTGGGTTGCTTAGAATTAATTGCAGAATTTGATACATTCTTAGCTCAACACTTGGAAAAATGTGGGAATCCAGGAAGTATTAATACCAGTTACTTATCTTCAACATGTGTGGATGAATTTGTTGAATTAATGGCTGTACGTGTTTTTAATGCCATCACTGATGAAATAAAAATGTCAAAATATTTTTCTGTCATAGTTGACTCTACTCCAGACATTACACACATAGATCAACTGGCTTTTATCATAAGGTATGTCAACAAAGATTGTGAAGCAAAAGAACGGTTTTTGACATTTATTCCATTCCATGGACATACTGCAGAAAACATTACAAATACCATGATATCTTTTCTACAGGAGGCTGGCCTGGATATTATGAATGCCAGAGGCCAAAGCTATGACAATGCCAGCAACATGTCTGGGAAGTATTCTGGTGTTCAAACACGCATTAGGGAAATCAATCCACTAGCGGAATATGTGCCATGTTCTGCTCACACTTTAAATTTAGTTGGTGTGAATAGCATAGATAGTTGTGGTAAAGTTCTCTCTTTTTTTCACATTTTTGCAAAAACTCTATACTTTTTTTTCTGCATCAACTCACCGTTGGAATATGCTTCAGGAGAAAGTCCAGGAAGCACATGGAAATTCATCACTCACACTGAAGAGTCGGTCAGTTACCAGATGGAGTGCAGGTGCTGCAGCTACACGATCAGTGAGGAAAAATTATCGTGAAATAGAGAAAGTTTTAGTATTTCTGTCAGAAAATGTAGATGATTCTCCACAGACAAGAGATGAAGCAAAATCACTGCTGAAGAAAATGCGAACAATGGAAATATCGATCAGCGCAGTAGTTTGGGACACAATACTTCAGAGATTAAACTGTGCAAATCAAACTTGCCAGAATCCAAAAGGAAATATTTCTGAAGTACCTAAAATTTTCCAGTTGTTAATTGAATTCATTCAGTTCGTGAGGGAACATTTTGAAGTCCATGAAGAGGAAGCTAAAACATTAGTATCTGAAAATGTGCAATACCATGGTCGTCATGATTCCCGAAGAAAGTGCCCAAGAATAAACACCTAGATGAATGTGACAGTGAACATATAGAACTCAGTGCAAGGGATATATTTAGAACTCAGGTTCATTATGTGCTTTGTGATGCTTTAGTCACTCAGCTTTCAAGCAGAAAAAGTGCTTATGAAAATATAATGAGAAAATTTGAATTTTTTACAAAAAAACAAGATCTAAAATTTTTGAAGGGGCAAAAGCATTGTAGAAATACTATAACAATGACCTTGACGACCAGTTTGCAGATGAGTTTTTGCAATTATCCTCAATGATGGGGGAGCATGCAACCATTCTCCAGATGCTGCAAACTTTGAAGGTAAACAATTTAGAAGCCACATTTTCGAACACTGAGACTGCACTTAGAATGTTCATGACATTACCGATTTCAAATTGTACAAGTTAGAGGTCATTTTCTTTGCTGAAAAGACTTAAAAATCTCGTACGATCAACCATGCGACAAACGAAACTGGCATCATTAGCTCTACTGTCTTTGGAGAGTGATTTGACACAGTCTTTAAATTATGATTCTGTGATACATGACTTTGCATCTAGGAAATGTAGAAGAAAAATATTCAACCCAACTGTTTCGTCCTGATATAGGAGGTAAATTTTCAATTGTTTTTATTCATTCCAAAAAATAAAGAATAGCAACCGAGTTATTACAAATAAAAAGATATGATGCCCAAACACAGCACTTTGTCATCGTATTGTCAGTTTTGTTTGACATTGGACAATTTATACATTCATGTCATTATGTGCTCCTTAGATTTTGGCAAAAATTAGGTAAATGTGTAGTTTAGCGTGGTAAATTATTTGATCGGAAAAGTTGTAAAATTTCTAAAAAGTGTGACGTACAGATTCTAAAATTTGCAATTTAAGGGAAATGGTGAAAAAATTTCATCGTTAGAATGAATATTAAAGATGTTTACCGAAAAACTTGAACTCCAAGTATGACGACTCAGCAGACACTGCAGGAGGCCTTAAACAACGCTGAGGCGTTGACATGAAGCTGTGCTCCGTTGAAAGGAAGGATCGCTGCAGCCAGGACATTCACGGGCGGAATAGTACAACAGGAGCCGGGTACGCTGTTGTCAGGAAAGAGTGTAGTGCTACGCTACAGAAAATAGTTAATTTCGGTGTCAGTTCTTGACATCGCAATCGGACAGTTACTTGTTTTTTCACATGGGATTCTTTGATGCTGAATGTATGAACTCATTTCTCCGTGGAAGCTTTTTTTTTATTTAGTAATCAAACTTTCACTTTGAGACTTGCCATCTAACTTCCGTTAGAGAGAATGCGACACCTACTCTAACGCTTTTCTAGAAACAAGAAAGGCATGTGCATACTTACTATTTCGTATCACGGAATTACATGCCAAAGAACGAAGACAGTCTCTGCATGTTTCTTTAAAAAGTGAGACAGAAATTACAAACTACATTCTTTAGCGTAGCAGTATAATTCTGTTACTCTTTCCTGACAAGAGCGTACCTGCTTCCTGTTGTACTCTTCTGCCCATGAATTCCCCGCCGCAGCAAACCTTCCTTTCAAAGGAGCAAAGTTCAGGTCGTCGCCGCGGCGTGTGTTTACTCATCCTACTTGGACTACTTGGAGGTAAGTTTTTCGGTAAACATCTTTAATATGCTTTTTTTTAATTTTACAACTTTTCTGACCAAATAATTAAGGACGCCGAAGTACAACACATTTACCAAAAATTGAACCGGACTAGGTGTTCCCCTCAGCTTTTCAGATTATTATTATTATGGTTTTTGTTTTGTTATTTTTTGTTTGTTTGTGTAACTCAGACTCTTCCTCATCAACACAAAATTTTATGTTTTGCAGTTTTCTGATATATTGATCATGATGCGCTGATTTGATCTTGGTAGAAACCGGGAAGCTGGAAGTAAGAGTTCCCATAGCACTTTTTCAATTTTTTATGAAGCTTCACATCTCTATTTATGAGGAAGTCCAGTGGAGGTCACCATGGATTTTTTTTCTTGTTTTAGTTCACATTTTTTGTTGGATGCATTGTTCTCATGTTCTAGACGCAAGAATCAGTACATTGCAAGACCACAATATTCACTAAAATTAAGATGTCCGTCCATTTTGTCATAGATATATTGTTATAGTTAGAGTCTACGAGGGTCATTAACACCACAAACTACTGATCAACCAGTTGTCCCCGCACAGCCAGAGCTGTATAAAAATAAAATGTATCTGCGTACACAGCTATTGAAACAGATAACTCGCTGCCAACCCGCAAACCACGATAACAATAGAATAAGATAATTTAAAGGAAAATTGATAAAACAAATAATTATTAGAACATTACAGATTCCAATGAGGACAAAATAGTACATTCTTATTGAATGTGCAGCAATGTGTGTAAAATGGACTTTTATGGGAAAATATTAAAATATTGGACTACGAACCTCATAAAAACAAGAGATTAATTAAAGAAAGTTTTTATATCCAGAAAAAAAGTTCTGTCAATGAACCTTCAAAAATTATAAATATGATTTTCAACAAGTTAATTCAAAAATACTGGACTTACAAAATGCATAAGGAAATATTTTTTATTTAATTGGCAACTGAAGGAGGAATCTGGCAATAAAATTTAAATTCTGTGTAAACAAAACTTTTAATACAGTTCGTATACATTGAGAACAGGCCTTGATAAAATCTAGAGGCCAGAAATGTCTGTAAAAACAAAAGAACTAAGAAGATGTGAAAAGTAATTAAGTTCTTCAGTTAAAATAGAATTAAGTATATTAATCTGAGTAAAGCGTTGAGTAAGTGTTTTAATTGCTGTATATAGGCCTAACATTTTTATTTTTTTAATCTACATGCAAAAACAATCTGCAAACCTGCTAATGATTTGGAAACTATCAGCTTACGCATGTACGTCTCTGCACAGAGTGACTATTATTTGGTCGATAGAGAATAAGGAGGGGGCCCCGGAAATGTTTTGTGCCCTGGGCCTCGCATATGTAGTAAATCGTGCCCTGTATATACTTCGGCTTCTATCGAACTATAGTCATTTCGAACTTCAGAAACGAAATTTTGAAGTGAACCAAACAGTTTCACAGCACTGAGTACATTTGTTTCGATTTTCTGCAGAGATTTGCTGACAGCATCAGTTCTTTGAAGCAAGCGATTCCACAAAACAGTAAAAACAGCTATACCGTACTTTTCAAACTTTTCCGCTAAGGACTTTGCTTCAATGTTTGCAATTTTTTTCCGAATTTGATAAAGCTATGTCTTTTAATGTTTATATTATTATAGCCCATTTTCAGTGATAAAACAGCATCAGCGCGTGCAGACCATCTGGTGTCACAAATCCTCTTTACCGTGAAGTATATATTTTCTTCTTGCAAGCGTGCTTGTAGCATATTCCACCAATGTTTGGGAACCGAAAAAAAGGCATACATGTTTTGAACAAAGTCAAAGAAATATGTCGCTCCTTTGCATGATTCAGCTGCAGCGTTGCAAATCAAATTTAACGAATGTCTAGAACACGGCACGAATAAAGCAGAGGAGCTTGCATTGTTCAGTCTCGCCTGCAGACCAGAATATTTTCCAGCCATATTAGATGCATTATCAAAGCTCTGCCCACGGCAATTTTTTTATGTCCAATCCTAAATCTGAAATGATTTTCAAAACAGTTGTCTCCAGACATTCAGAAGGGTACGATTTCAGTGGGACGAAACAAATAAATCGTTCTAAAACTTCGCCGCTGTCGGTCACATATCTCAAAATTAACGTTAATTGATCTATATGGCTCACATCTGGTGTTGAATCAACTATTATGGAATAGTACTTGGCATTCTTTACTTCGTCCCAGAACTGGTTTCTGACCCGCTCCGCCATTAAAGTGATGAATTCATCATAGACTTGGTGCGTTAAATAGTTAGTTTTCCCTGAGCCACAATACTGAAATTTTCTCAAATGCTCTTTTAGGAAACTATCAAATTCACTGAGATACTCAAGACACGTTAAAAAAATTACCTTTTCGACTGGACGCTGTTGATTCGTCATGTCCTCTTAAAAGTGACCCCAAAGAACATAGCAGTTTGACTGTGGCAGTAACTCGTTTCAATACTTTTCTCCAGTAAGAGCACTCCTCTTCATACTGGGTAGTTAATGCAGAATCAATTCTTCCAAGTACTTTACACCTTTTCACAAAGATGCACATAGCATTGATATGAGATTTGGAAATTTCATGATCGGCAATATCTCCAGAAACGTTTCTCCAGTTTGAATAGCCATCCACAAATGCCTGTTTTTTACTATGGTCAGGGAATAATTTACGAATATAACAGTAAGTTGTCTTGGTTCTTTCCGAAAAAATCAACCAATTTCTCATTTCTTTTGTTCCGTTTTTCTTCATACTCAGAAAATGAGACTCATTGAAACCTCTGAGTTTAATCCGTCCTCCTTCCTCATACTCTTCTTTAAAATTTTCCATGTTTCCTACGTTTTTCGGTTTATTCAGTAAAAAATATTCGATCATATCGGATGAAATCAATTTTGGCCATAATGCAATATCTTCAGGATAGACATCATCCCTCATTTCAACAAAATTGCTATTAGTAGGCAGTACCATTGGCATTTCAGAGTTCACTTGTTCAGATGCTGCATCCGGTGTAGCAGCCTCAGAAATCTCTAAATTCTCTGATAATTGAGACGTTTCCTCGATCATCTTTTCCGATGTAGTACATACTTCTGCTACTAAATAGTCCACTTTTTCAATTGGTAGTTCATCTCTCGTAGTTTTCGATGAATGTTCACTACTGGACTCGTCTTCAGTTTTCTTCACATACGATAACAAACTGTTTCTTTGCTTAACTTCATTTTCTTGTCTCATCTTACTTTTTTTACGTTTTTGACTATCAGACTCATAGTGTCGCTTCATTGTTACTGTCTAGTTTTCACTTTCGCGCACAATACCTAAGGTGACCAGATATCGGGACACCGATTTGAGGACTACGTACTCAAAATAAATATGCAAATCTTTTTGTCACAAAACTGTGTTGCTTCATTAAGTGTGATATTACACGTTAAAATCTGTGTTTTTAAAGGATATATCTTGTAGAATGTTGGTAATTTGCATTGACAAAGCAGAACTATGATGGCGAGAACATATTAACAAAAGTGAAATGCTTTACCTTAGGTACATGCGCTGAATTAAATTTAGCCTGCACACCATAGTAATTGCATGGCGAATTTTTCATTTTGCCAAAGTTTTTGGAGAAACCCAGAACAAGTACAGTCGGAATTTGACAGCGCCAGTGGTGCATTGACCTAGTGCTCGTACGAATGGTCTACTGACCATTCGTACGAGTTGGTACTGAATTCGAGTCCCGAATGAGGCACGGGTGGTGTCTTTGTCTTGCAGCACTTGCTCTCTCCCTTCCCTAGAACGAATGTCTCCAAATTAGAGACAGGTGACTGCTTATAGTCCTTAGAGTTGCTCATAGTGGTCGTTGAACCCAGAAAGAAGAAAAAAAAGTCAAAATTTGTTTTCACGAGAAGCATGTTGGAAAATTAGTAGAACGGAAACTACTTTTAAGAACATTTTTCATTGGAAATCTAAAGGGTTAAAAAGGAAGTGTAAATTCGAGGACATTTGGGGACAAACATTAAAATTTGAGGACAATTTGCGTCCCCAAAGGCTTCAGACGTTTTTGGGAACAGTAAACTAAATTCGAGGACTGTCGTCAAGAATTGGGGACGTCTGGTCAGCTGAACAATACCAGAAGATAAATTCCAAACTTTATTAAATAAAAAAATCTAGTAATGGTAAAACACTTCCAGGGTTTAAACAAGCAGATAGGGCACTGCTGTGAACAAAGATATTTCTATGTAAAAAGATAAATGAAACAAACTATGTATATGAAATTAAAATGTCGTGGTGGAAATCACGGATAACTCCTTGTAAACAAATAAAACAACTCGTAAAGCACCGCGAACAAAAGAGATAGCGAGAAAAGAAAAAGTTATCAGTGTCCTACTTCAGTATTCCTCCGTCAACGGCACTGATTTTACATAGCTGGGAGGCAATACCCCAAGGACGTGAGATGGACATGGGGTCAGTCCATGCCTAAATCCCATTGCGATTAAAAAACGCCTTGGCGACCACTACTTACACATTCTGTTGTGTTAGAGATCCTTGTCCACAAGACAGGGATACTTCAAGGGGGTCGTGAAAGCTCCGTTTTATGCAGAAGCTGGACAGTAATTTCCTTCAGCCAGAGGGCTTTTTTGGGGGAAAATCGCTGAAGCTACACGTGGCAAGGAAAACCTTTCTTTAGGAAGAAAATTCGGAACTTTCCTCACTTAATTGTTGGCTCAGACCAGCCCGCCCTGCTATCACCTAACATGTCCCGAATGGTTAGTTTATGGCTCTGCTTTCATTGTCATTCATACTTCAAGGCGTCGTGGGAGCTCCTTCCGCATCCTCACATCATATTCCACCCCACAGACAGTTTCTTTTGAAGCTATCAGTCGTCGTCACTTGTCTAACCCTTCGACTTCTCAAAAAAGCCCGGACAATGACGAAACCAATTAGCGTGTCCCGTAAAAGCAGTTCTCTCCATGCCATTATACTCACACGGTAACAATCTTGTGCCTGCCTCTTAAACTGTACTGAATCGAATTTTTTTTTAAAGATAAGATGGCCCGTTACATGAAATACCGATTTGAACAACAAAATGCTCATTACATTCTAAGTAAATCTACCAGAAAACTCACCAAGCTCTGCGGTCATATAACTTTCATTTATTTTTTGTTTTTTGGGAGAAAGGCAAAAAATCGTTGTTGGTTTTTTTTTGAGGGGGGGGGGGGCATCGCGGGGCCTGGGCTTCGTGGGCTTCCCTGTAAATTTGCCCCTGTAACAACAGCCTTATCGACAACTGAAGCAGAGTTCATCGCCACTGCAGAAGCAAGCAAATAGCTTTTGTGGTTGCGAGAGTTACTCAAGGATTTTGATTGTAAACAGACTAGAACCACTACAATATTTCAGGATAAAAAATCAACTATAGATCTTATAGAAAATCGAAACATCAATTTCAGATCTAAACATATTATGTTGCGGTATCAGTTTGTGAAAGAAGAGCTGAACTGTTCTTCAGTTAGACTACTGTAATACTTCTGAAATGGTTGCGGACATTTTCACCAAGCCATTGGCTAGAGCCCAGTTTGAGAGACTTAGACTGACACTAGGCATGATAAAATGAACTCCTCCAGCCAAGCGGGAGACTGTTAGAAATTATTATGAGAAATAAGACTGTCAGAGTCCCACGACATTTGAACTAGAAGTCTAAGCGCATATTTAACAGAATTGCAGGTGGCGCTGCTCGAACAGTTTTATTTGTTTGCTCTAGGCTCTAGCGAGCGTTGCCTGGATCAAGGAGGTTAGAAGAAAGAGGAGGTGGCAATAGCCCCTCTCCCTGTGCTTCAGCCGTGACGCCACTTTTTATCAGCTGATTACGCCAATGCGCCCAACCGGAGAATCCACTGTATATCTCTATGGGGAAATCGCAATTTTGAACGGGTGTTTTTGGACGCTTACTCTACCAATACAGGCATGAAAAAAATTGAGGCTGAAATATTCATTCCCATAATAAAAAATTTTCAGAAAAAACAGGAAAATATTTGTTGGTATTTCTTTAAAAAATTGAACAAAATAATGATTTTTTGAGCGGAAGTGCATAGTGCGTATGGTAACTTGCATACTGCCCATGTGCAAGTAACCATCTTTAAAATAGAACCAAAAGCCTAATGTTACGAAATAAGAAGTCCGAAATATTCCTTCTTTCCATCCTTGGTTTGCATTCGCTAAGCAAAACTGCTTAAACCACAGGAAGTGACGTCACGTTCCCGAACTCTCGCAGCGCAGACTCCCACCACCTCAGATAGAGGACAGAAACAGCTGATCTGTTTTGGCTTCACTCAAAACGGGTCTCTTCACCTCCTCTTCTTCTAACCTCCTTGGCCTGGATCCCTTTTTCTGCTGACGTAGGTAGGTTATCTACGCTGTTGATCTTTGATTAACCAACAACAATGTCGGTGATATATAGAGGGTGCTGTGCATGTTGGAATAGTGAGTTATTACCTTTATGTGGAGATGAATAATAAATATTCGTGTGTTATCATTCAAGAGTTTATAATTGTGGCACCTATTTGAGGTACATTCCACCAGCCCCCACCACCCCGGCAAATTCAAAATTCAACAGTGCCATTCGTTTGTGCTGGTTTGTGCCGCAAACCGTGTCGTTTGTGCTAGTATAGTTTTTGAGATATTCAAAATATAAATTGGGGAGCTGGGAATGGTCAGTCCCCCACCCCGGCAAATTCAAAATTCAACAATGCCATTCGTTTGTGCTACGTTTGTGCTGGTTTGTGCCGCAAACCGTGTCGTTTGTGCTAGTATAGTTTTTGAGATACTCAAAATATAAATTGGGGAGCTGGGAATGGTCAGCCCCCACCCCGGCAAATTCAAAATTCAACAATGCCATTCGTTTGTGCTACGTTTGTGCTGGTTTGCGCCGCAAACCGTGTCGTTTGTGCTAGAATAGTTTTTGAGATAATCGAAGTATAAAGGGGGGTGGCTGGGGAAATGGTCAGCCCCCACCCCGGCAAATTCAAAACTCAACAATGCTATTCGTTTGTGCTGGTTTGTGCCGCAAACCGTGTCGTTTGTGCTAGCATAGTTTTTGAGATATTCAAAATATAAATTGTGTGTGTGTGTGTGTGGGGGAGGGGCTGGGAAAATGGTCAGCCCCCCACCCCGGCAAATTCAAAATCCAACAGTGCCATTCGTTTGTACTACGTTTGTGCTGGTTTGTGCCGCAAACCGTGTCGTTTGTGCTAGCTTAGTTTTTGAGATATTAAAAATATAAATTGGGGAGGGGGGATGCTCCCCACGCCGGCAAATTCAAAATTCAACAGTGCCCTTCGTTTGTCTTACGTTTGTGCTGCAAACCGTGTCGTTTGTGCTAGCTTAGTTTTCGAGATATTAAGTACCTAAATTTCGTTGTCAACCATTTCCTCAGCCCCGCCCTCCCCCACCCCTCTCGCAAATTCAAAATTTAGCATAGCCATTCGTTTGTCCTGGTTTTTGCCGGAAATCCTGTCGTTTGTGCTAGCTTAGCTTCCGAGTTATTAAATACCCAAATTTCGGTGTGGACCATTTACCCAGCCTGTTTTGAATATAACATAAATTTGGTGGGTTGGGGGAAGGCCCCCATCCCACAAGTTCAAAATTCAACACAGTCATTCGTTTGTGCGGGTTTGTGCCACAAAACGTGTCGTTTGTGGTAGCTTAGTTTTCGAGATATTTCTGCGAACAAGCCTTTCTTTAATAACAAACAGATCATGATTCTACAGTGAGCACGAGGTCATAAATGATGCACTGTGGATCAGTGGCATTAGATCATCTGCAGTGACGAAAGAATTTGATTCATAACAAAAGGAGGACATTTGTACGTATGACGCTGACAACATGATCAGAACCCTACTGTACCTACATTCAAACAGTAAAGCATCCTACTGCCGTTATGATGTGGGGTTGCATCTCAGCTCATGGAGTGGGTAGACTGCGTAATATTGAAGGTAACATGAATGCTGCCCATTATATACAAGTACTGGAGAAAGTTTCCAAATAGTTATATCATCTTTCAGGATGACAACGTGCCCTGCCATCGGACACGAGTAGTGGACAGGTGGTTGGTTCCTAAATCTGTCGGGAGGTTACAATGTCCTACACAATAGCCGAATCTTAATCCGATCGAAAACTTTGGATAACACTAAAATAGGTGAGTGCGAGAAATCCTACAAATTAAGTAAAGTAACTTGAAGCTATGATTTCATGTTGGTATCACCTAACATCAAAGGATGAACTTGAACACCTTTTGAGTAGTATGCCCAGGAGATGTGTCTTAGCAATTAAAAACAAAGGCAACCCCAATAATTATTAGACAATTTTATGTATGTGTACATACAAACAATTGTCTTATTTAATTATGCATAATAATTATGGATACATTATGTATGTGTACATACAGAGAAGTATGTCTTGAAAGAGATGTAAGGTCAGGTGATGCGTAACATCACAGGCCTCTCCTTGACAAATGTCAACCCCGCCTTCTCGTGGTGCATCCTGTTCCCACTAAAGGGGCTCTGACGACCGCCAATAGCGGTATAACTATACCATCGGGATTAGAGGAAATGCTATCACACACTCACCAACCCGCTTGGCCAGCGTGGTGAGTTATGGCCAAACTCCTCAAAAATGACTCCACAAGTTAAATCTTGGCCCTCAGTCTCCGGCAGCTGGAATGTACCTGGCCAAGGCAGCGGCCAGTGCGACATGAAGGCAGAGGGTGCTAAGAATACCCGGAGGATCGGACTAGGCTGCCATCTGATGCTGACATTGGCTACGTATAACGGACGCTCCCTATCTTCTGATTCAAGGCTTCTTGAATTCGAAGAGGAACTACAAAAGATCAAGTGGGACATCGTCGGGCTAAGCGAAATAAGGAGAAAGGGAGAAGATCTCATTGAACTGAAAAGTGGACATCTCTTCTACTATCGTGGGACAGATACTGGCAGAACTAGTGGTGTTGGATTTATAATAAACAAGAAACTGAAGGATAAAGTGGTAGAAGTTGAAAGTTACTCTGACAGAGCTGCACGACTCGTTATCCAACTCTCGAGAAGATACAAGGCTCAGATTATTCAAACGTATGCACCCACCACAAGTCATCCTGAAGAAGAAATTGAAGAATTTTATGAGGAAATTCATCATCTAAATAATAAAGGTAAGCAGCACTTGAAGATAATTATGGGAGATTTCAATGCAAAAATTGGGTAACTGCAACAGAATGAAACTTCAGTAGGTAAATTCGGTCACGGCAACAGAAACCAGCATGGGAATACTTTCGTTGAGTTTGCAGAGGCAGAAGGGTTTTTCATCTGGAACTAATTCTTCAAGAAAAATCCACACAGGAAATGGACATGGAGACATATAAATGGGACGACAAGTGAAATTGATTTTATTATGTGTAACAAAAAATTCGTCATAGAAGACTGCAGTGTGCTAAACAAGTTCAACACAGGTAGTGACCATAGATTGGTGAGATGTAAGATGCACCTCAACACTAAACTCGAACGTGGCAAGCTCATAAGACAAACAAAATACATTGACATAACCAACCATTAAAAAACACAATAATACCTTCAAGTTGAAACTGAAGAACAGATTTTCTGCTTTAGAAGGCCTAACATCGGAAGAAGTGGATATTTCTGAAGTTAACAGAAAAGTAACCAAAGCTCTTATGGAAACAGCAACAAAATTAGCTGGGTCTAAGAACAAGTTGCATGTGAACAAATTATCAGGAAAACCCAAAATGTTGATGCAAAAAAGAAGAGAGATGAGGACAACTACAGAAGATGTGACTTCCAAAGTGTAATATATATAGAGCTATGCAAGACAGTACGAAAAAGTATCACTGAAGACGTAAGTAAATTCAACTGTGAACTAGTGAGGAAAGCAATTGAAAACAACCAAAGCCTAAAGATAGCAAAGGGACATCTCAGTAAGGGAAGAAAACAGATTATGGCACTGAGAAAAGAAGATGGTTCTGTAACAAGAAATAGAGGCGAAATTTTGACAAGAGTGAAAGATTTCTACTCCAAATTATATGAAAGGGATGATACATGTACTTCCAGACATCATGAAAGGTACCAGTACCAGAGTTCTCCCAGTCCTCCCAACAGAAGTTGCACATGCAATCAAGAACATGAAGCGGGGAAAAGCTCCAGGAGAAGATGGAATCACTGTAGACATCATACAAGAAGCAAGTGGAGAAATCGAAACAGTACTCGCCCAAATTTTCACTCGATGCCTTAATGAAGGGAAGATTTCTGAGGAATGGAACAACGCTACAGTGATCCTGATACATAAAAAAGACGGCATTGAAGGATCTCAGGAACTACAGACCTATCAGCCTCCTATTAGTGGTTTATAAAATCTTCACTAAAGTTTTTTCACACCGTTTGAAGGTAACACTGGACATGGCTCAACCGAGAGAACAAGCTGGATTCAGGAGTGGCTACAGCTCAATAGATCATATCCACGTACTGAGAGAACTAATTGAAAGAGCGAGCGAATATGAACTTCCATTGTGCATGGCTTTTATCGATTATGAAAAAGCCTTTGATTCGGTGAAACCATCAGCAGTTACAATGGCTCTGAAATCCTGCGGTATTGAAGATGCATACATTAATATTATTAATAACATCTATGAAAATGCAAGTGCAAAGATTCGGCTGTTTGAAAATACAACACACATAAAAATTGGAAAGGGAGTGAGACAAGGTGACACCATATCTCCGAAGCTCTTTAATGCCACATTGGAGTGTGTCTTTCAGTCCCTGAGCTGGGAAAACAAGGGGATAAAGATTAATGGAGATTATCTAACCCACCTTCGTTTTGCTGATGACGTAGTCATTTTTGCAACTACGCCATCAGAGCTGCAGAGTATGATCCAGGAACTTGCTGACAAGAATAAAGAAGTGGGATTAAAAATGAACTTTCAGAAGACAAAAGTGATGTTCAATGCTTTTACAAAAAATGAATATTTATCGATTGATGGAGCAAAGCTATAGATAACAGACACGTACGTTTATCTTGGACAGCAGATATCAAGTGAGGGTCACATTGATGAAGAAATTAATCGGCGTACAAAACTTGCCTGGAGAGCTTTTGGAAGAAACGGCATAATTTTCAAGAGCAATATGCCATTATGTCTTAAAAGAAAAGCGTTTGATCAATGCATCCTTCCAGTGCTTACGTATGGTGCAGAGACGTGGACCTTAACTAAAAGAGACGTACAAAGGCTGCAGACAATTCAAAGAAGCATGGAGAGGTGTGTGCTTGGTGTAACCAGGAAAGATAAGAAGAGGAAGTCGTGGATCCGAAAAATGACAAGAGTGGAAGACATCATGATCAGAGTTAAATCCCTGAAATGGCAATGGGCTGGACATACTGCCAGACGGACAGACCATCGATGGACAGCCGAAATTTTAGATTGGATTCCAAGGGACAGGAAAAGACCCAGAAGAAGACCACATGGGAGATGGGTGGATGAAATTTGAAAGTATGCGAGAGTGACATGGAGGAGACTGGCACAAGACAGACCGTTGTGGAGGAAACTTAGGGAGACCTTCGTCCAGCAGTGGATTGATAATGGTTGAAAATGATGATGATGATGATGTCTTGAATCATATTTGACATTCATTGACTAAATGAACAAGTTTAGCGAGTTCTATTTTTTTTTATTTCTCGCAACTTAAACAGTTTGTACTTAACCAGAAAAAAAAGTTTATGTTAGCTTTACAATTTCTTTCTGTCTTCTCATCCACTTCATGTACAACAATGCAGATATGTTAGATCCGTAAAACGTTTTGAATTCCTTACGAAATTATTTTTAAAATGATGTACAGCCGTCGGTAACGCAGTGGTCTAAGCAATGGCTTCTGATCATTCGTCCGAAAGGGGTCCGGGTTTGAATCCCGTCAGGCATGGATGTTGTGTTTGTCTTACGGCACTGGCTCTCTCCCTTCCCTGGAACCAGTTACCCTAAATTAAGGATGGGGAACTGCTTTTAGCTTATTCAGTTGCTCACTGTGGTCGTTAAAACCTTCAATCAAAAAAAAAAAAAGAGGTGTTGCAGGACTTTTGCTCCAAGTTGTATGATCGTGACTTTCGTTTATATTGTTATGACTTGGCTCACTTTATTTTGAATATAATGGGCGTAGCTAATCAGGCCGATTAATTAGTTGATTAATTAATTCCCGGGAGCTGATTGGGTTTTTTGAACAAAGGAAAGAGAAGTCCCCGAAAATGAAGCAGAGACCACCCAAGATGTTTTGTCATTGCTTGTTGGTTCCGAAGGCGACGAAAACAGTCGTAATTCAGCCGATGGTGCCTGGTTCCTAGACTAACCAAAGGGTCGGGACGTTCCTTCAAAGCAGCCTGCTGAGATAACGATTGACAAATTCAATGCATCCCCACATCATGTCGTAATGGTGTGAAAATTGGGCCCCTGATTAATTACTTAGTTTAGAGGGCGAAACAGAAATAATTCAGAAAAAAATTTGGATAAATTACGAAAATTGTCGTGGATAATTCAGAGAATAATTATGGACACAATTAAGATTTAAATGGGAAAGAATTAAGAGTTAGTGAGTGAAAGCACAAAGAGGGGGAAAAGAAAAGATAAGGTTAGAAGGGATTAGAAGTCGTTCCACCCCCCCTCTCCCCTCCCTCCCTTGTTCTCAAACGCTCTTTGTGTACCACGCAGGTCCCGAGCGAGGGTTGACAATGATGGAAGGCCAGACGAACAGCAAGGAATTGCGGGCGAGAGATAAACAAACCAATAATCTGTCGCATACCATGAGACATAGGCTTCAGAATCTGGCTGTTAGAACGGCAACTTACAATAATGGTGGGTGAAGAGGTCATCCGAGAAGAACAGTTTTAGCATAGAATCTGTCCTGAATGAGATTCCACTCAGCCAGTTGACATAAACCAGACGCGAAGAAGGCTCTCAGAAACGCAAACCAAGCCCACACAAAGCAAGAGTTCCAATCGCATTCAAAATTTCGAACGATGAGGTCTAACCGGAGATCCTCCCGGGGCTGTCAATTTGATGAAAAAGTTGCATGTTAATCCCGAAAATGTGAATATCTCTGGATTCAAACCAAGTCCATGAAACTACTTCTGTGAGGTACATTTAATTGAAGAGTTGTTGGTCAGTCTTCGTAAAAGATTGTACAAAAATGCCGAAGGTATCAGTAGTAGATACATCTCTACTACTTTAGTTGTTATTGAAATTTAGAGACAGCATTGTAGATTGTAATGGAGTTATTCAGCCTCCATCTAGTGATATTTGGGGTAAACTGTGCGGACTTTTAGATCACAAGTGCTCCAAAAAATATATGTATACTATTGTGAAGTTAAATAGATTTGGAAGTTGGAATATTCTCGGGCTGACTATGAAACAGTCTGTTGCTGAAGAAATAGCTCCTACGAATGACCCTGCTGAAGGGGAATCGGAATATTCTTCAAACGATGAAGAAGCCCCTCTCGGAAACAACAGTTTATATGAAAGTTTGCAATTTACCATAACCCTTACCCCAGAAGAGTGGCATATTATATGTCCGAAGGAAGTTGTCTACAAGTGCCAGGATAGATCTTATCCTGCAAGAACATCACGTGCGTACCAAATACTTAGCCCAAATGTATGGTCACACATCGTAAACGATCATTTTTCCGAAAAAACGCTCACGCCTTGTACTTTGTCTTTCAAACGAGCTAAAGTATTTAAGGGCTCGGATAATTTTGTTAAAATATCGGGTGAATGTGTGGAATGCAAGTCAAAATTAACTGGTAGCATGGATGCAGCCCCATCTGAAGTATCGGGTGCTGTATTTCATTGTACATATCAAGGACATTTTAAGAGCTGTTGGTCGGTCCGCCGACGAAGAGTTTCTGGCCCAATCAGAAGTTTAATCTCCCGCACGTTAATAGAAAAAAAATGTTTCTCCTGACTTATTTCGGAGAATGGAAGCACAAAAATGTATGACGTTTGGTAACTTAGAGCCAAAAAATTTACCGTCTGCAAACGCACTTCAAGTTATGAAGTGTAAGGAAATAAAAAAAGGAAGAGAACAGGAAAATCCTATTTTAAGCATAAGCGAAATGAAGTACAACATTGAATATCAAGGAGTTGTAAAGGCCATTGGACAAGAACCATTATTTGTTTACTATTGGATGCCGTCGCAACTTCACGTATACCGACCGCTCTTTCTGCTGTGACGCTAAATGCTCTAAAATTTCCTTAGATGCTACCGGTGGCATTATAAGATGTTTAGTCAGACCCTACGGAAACAAATCGGCTCATATATTTCTTTACGAAATTACAGTTAATGACATAACAAGTGGAATGCAATATTCCGTGTACAATATGATCTCGGAGAAGCATGACAGCAATAGCATTTATCATTGGCTTGCTGAATGGAAGAAAGACGGTGCGCTCCTTTGCCAAAGGAAGTTGTAAGTGACCATTCAGTGGCACTTCTTTCGGCAATTGTAAGAGCCTTCACACAGTTCTCAAGCTTGTGGGATTATTTGCGTGCTTGCTCGTCCCTTCTTTTAGGACATGGAAAGGTCCCCATTCCAAACTCCTTCATTCGCTGTGATGTGGCTCACACAATTAAACTCATTGCATCCTGGAAAGTTTTATTCGGGCAGAACAATCGAACGCGTCAGCTATACATTCGCAGCCTCTCACAAATAGTGCAGTCAACAGATATGACAGATGTCAAAGATTTATTCCGTGCAATATTCACCGTCGCTCTAAGCGAAATGGAAGGAACAGATGTTCACACTGGAGATGTAACTTCCTGTGAAATTGAAAAGAGTAAACTGAAACGCCGAATAGTGACAGGTCATTCTGAAACTGACGAATATGCAAGTGATAACAGGAATACAAGACGTTATGAAGAAAATGAATCTTTTGAACTAGGAACACATAATGAATTTTATACGTGGATTCAAAATTTAGTTGAAGAAGTTAAAAAAGAAATTGCTGGTCAAGAAGGGGACCATGATAACTTGCAATACTTGCCCGACATAGTCGATTACTGCTCGCGATTAGCAAAAACCTTGCCACTTTGGTCTGCTGTTATGGTACCGATATTCTGCTACGGGAAAACTACAGCAAGCAGTGCTCCAGTGGAAAGTAGTTTTAATGATCTGAAACACCGAGTGCTTTGTGGAAAAAACATCCCATTGAGAGCCGACGATTTTCTAAAGTTGCATATAAAATCCTTAGAGGGCACCATGGATTTGGTTGCATCCGAAAAAGAAAGCAAATTTTACCTAGCGCTGAAGCAGACATTACCGCTTCTGCTGAAACTGATGAAGTATCTCAACAGTATAGTGCAATAAGGCAGCATGATGATGCGATGCCAAATACCTCAGTTTCCAGTGATACTCATATTTCAACGAAGTGCATCGCTTGTTCAAGAGGAGACTTCCCGAGTGGTGCACATACGTGTGTAATATGCCACATTCGTGTCCACATCATTTTTGAATGCTCCCTTCCTATTTCTGATAACTCCGAAGAAGGTTATGGAGAAAAGCGCATATGCTTTAAGTGGGCCGCCAAAGATAAAGAGCCGCCCCGGTGGCGCAGTGGTCTAAGGCGCTGGCCTCTGATCATTCGTCCGTAAGGGGTCCGGGTTCGAATCCCGGTCAGGCATGGATGTTGTGTTTGTCTTACGGCACTGGCTCTTTCCCTTCTCTGGAACCAGTGACCCAAAATTAGGGACAGGCGACTGCTTATAGCCCATTTGAGTTGCTCACGGTGGTTGTTAAACCTCCAATCAAAAAAAAAAAAAAAAGACAAAGAAAGAAGACACAGCCTGGAATTTAATGCTCAAGAGAACTGGAGAGGCCTTGCTTTGCCTCTTAAAAAAAGGGCGAGACATTCCTATCTAGAGCCACAGTCTGAGGTTTTGAAATGGGATTTTTCTAGAAAATCAAATGCAAAACCTTTAGCTATCTTAAAAAACGGAAATAGAAATCTAGATTTGAAAGCAATCAAAGCTGGGAACGCACGTTTCATATTATCAAATACATGCGCTTTTGATTCTTTCGTACAGGTTTTGGCTTGTGCAATGTGTGACACCGCACAATACGAAACATTTCTCAAATCAATGACTGATTGCGAATTATTAGAAATTGTAAAAAATATAGCCACTTCTCGAATTACTTCGAAAACGTATCAGAAAAGAGCTTCATTGCTCTTGGAGTTCTGTGAGGTCGTTGATCTACCAAGTGGCGTAAAAGAGATTTCTGCTGAATGCACAGCGACAAAAATAGTCGAAAACCTATTTCGACTGCATCCATCTGTAATAGAAAACACAAATTGTTCAGAAGAGAAGTGCTCTTCATACAAGCAATTAAATAGGACAGTGGTGTTGTTTGCAATAAAAGGTGCCTTGTGTTTGAGTTGTATGGAAGACGATTTAGTCAAAAATTTTGGCAACACGGAGCAGATATGTGATCAGAAATATCCTGAAGGATCTTTGTGTCCAGGAATCCAGAGGAGGAACTGCAAAATTTCTAACAATCACATTATCGTAGAGCTGCTAAACAGTTCCATTGGAAGGGAATATGAAAGTGACTTAAGTATACCTCTATTAGAAATTCCACGAACACTCTGTTTTGATCATAGAACATTTTACCTCAGGAGTGCAATAGCATTTTCTGGAGGCCAGAAAACGAAAAATGTCGTAGGACATTATGTGGCTGTGTGCTATAGGGCCAACGGCTACTGGGAAATACACAATGATCTGGTAGACAAGAAAGTCAGTTGCTCTGGAAATGCGAAAATGAAATGCCAGCTGCTAATATATACGATTTAACACTATATTATATCTATTGTATATGTACTTAAAAGCACAAAAATGAACTTACCAAAACACATTTTTGAAGATGAAAATCCGATTTTTGATGTAAATGTGACAAGAATAGTAAGTCAGATAATATCCGAAAACTTGAAAATTTCATCGTCCTGGAGCGGGACTCGAATCCGTGTCTCCCAGATAGCACCCGAGTATGCTAACCACTACACCACCCAGAACGACCAAGTCTCAAGTTTCCGATTAATTTGAATATAACCATCACAGGATTCGCTAGTCGAAGCAACCGGCAGTCATGTTTTAGCGAATCTGGAGGTTAAGAATAATATCCCGTGATTGCCCGGAAGAGCAGATAAATCATGAAATAAATACGGGATTACACCATATAATACAAATTTTTGAAGATGACAATCCGATTTTTGGTGTAAATGTGACAAGGATGGTAAGTCAGATCATGGCTTTCTGCGATTAATCGTATAATACAAGGCTATGCCAGTTCGCTATCGCTAATGTACAAGCAAAAGTTCATATTCTTGCCCCTGCAGAGAATCGGCGCTGATTTGCGACCCCTAGGATGTATGTTTACCATTGAATGCAATGGAATATTGTGGGTATTTTACCTATGCCCTTTGTCAATAATTTAGCTCACTTTCACAATTTAAAATTGTTTAACTAATCTGTTAATTGTTCTTGATGTATGGCTCTTATTTTATAATGTTTATTATTTTCTAAACGTGAATACGAGAAAGTTGTTCGTGCATGCTCCCCAGGATTGCTTCAGGAAATCTAATTATTTTACTCCGAAGTTTGACTAAAATTGTAACATGTTTATGTAATTTTTGGCTGTTTGCCTACAGAACATAATATTTTAAGAAACGATAATCGTCTTCCGAGATGTTCAAGGATAAAGGCTGCTAACATTTTCTAACAAGAGGAGCTCATTTTCTGAATATACCCCCGTAAGTAAAGAAAGCTATGACTTCAAAGAATTTAAATTCCAGTAACGTCGAATGAGAATATTTTATGACAACAGTACTAGATACTTGCGGTACCATTCATGACGGCGTATAGTAATGAGCTATGTTCAACATTTCCGCAGAAAATGTGCTGTACAAAATTAAGTTTTCACACATGTTCTGAATTTTTTGTGTTTCCTATTGTTAATCAAAATTTGAAAAGAAAAACGAAGTGACGTTTTGATATTAATGTCCTAATTAGGCACCTTTGAAATCCACCGGCAGATGCAGCTCAGCTTTGCAGCCAGAAGTACGGCCGAGGACGGCGTGTAAGTAAGTAACCGATTTGCAAGGAAATGGTCTCTTTCTACTCAGGAACGAATTACCCATGCGATACGAAACAGAATTACGTTCCATCCGGCCGCCGTCTGTCCCTCCGTCCAAATGAATAAAAAAAAATTATCCGCCGATAAACAACCGATTTGCACGGAAATTATTTCTTTCGACACAGGGCCTCACACCTATCAGATAAAATACAAAATTACGTTCCATCCGTCCCAAGTCTGTCCGTCCGTCCAAAAGAATAAAAAAAATATCTCCGCCGATAAACAACCCATTTGCGCGGAAATTATTTCTTTCGACTCAGGGACACCTCACACCTATCAGATATGATAGAAAATTTCATTCCATCTGTCTGTTGTCTGTCTGTCTGTCCGAAAGTATGAAACACGTAACCCCACCAAGAAACAACAGATTAGCATGGAAATGACTCCCTTCTACTCACGGAGGCCTCACACCTATCGGATATGATAAACATTTCTTTCCATTCGTCCTAAGTCAGTCTGTCCGTCCGTCCGTCCCTAACAATAAAAGCCCACAATCCCACCGGGGAACAACCGATTCGCACGGAAATTATTTCTTTCTACTCAGGGACGCCTCACACTTATGAGATATGATAAAAATAACGTTCCATCCGTCCGCCGTCTATCCGTCTGTCCAGAAGAATAAAAAAATATCTCCGTCGATAAAGAACCGACTTGCACGGAGATTATTTATTTCGACACAGGGACGCCTCACACCTATCAGATACAATACAAAATTACGTTCCATCCGTCCGCCGTCTGTCCGTCCGTCCAGAAGAATAAAGCCGCCCGGTGGCGCAGTGGTCTAAGCGATGGCCTCTGATCATTCGTCCGAACGGGGTCCGGGTTGGAATCCCGGTGAGGCATGGATGTTGTGTTTGTCTTACGGTACTGGCTATCTCCCTTCCCTGGAACCAGTGACCCTAAATTAGGGACGGGCGACTGCTTATAGCCCATTGAGTTGCTCACGGTGGTCGTTAAACCTCCAATCAAAAAAAAAAAAAAAAGAAGAATAAAAAAAAATTATCCGCCGATAAACAACCGATTTGCACGGAAATTATTTCTTTCGACACAGGGACGAATCACACGTATCAGATACAATACAAAATTTCGTTCCATCGTTCCCAAGTCTGTCCGTCCGTCCAAAAGAATAAAAAAAAATATCTCCGCCGATAAACAACCCATTTGGCCGCCCCGGTGGCGCAGTGGTCTAAGCGATGGCCTCTGATCATTCGTCCGTAAGGGGTCCGGGTTCGAATCCCGGTGAGGCATGGATGTTGTGTTTGGCTTACGGCACTGGCTCTCTTCCTTCCCTGGAACCAGTGACCCTAAATTAGGGACGGGCGACTGCTTATAGCCCATTGAGTTGCTCACGGTGGTCGTTAAATCTCCAATAAAAAAACCAAAAAAAAAAAAACCAACCCATTTGCACGGGAATTATTTCTTTCGACTCAGGGACGCCTGACACCTATCAGATACATTACAAAATTACGTTCCATCCGTACCAAGTCTGTCTTTCCGTCTTTCCGTCCGTCAGGAAGCATAAAAACACATAACTGGACCGAGGAACAACAGATTTACACGCAAATGGTCTCTTTCGACTCAGGAACGAATTACCCTTGAGATACGATGCAGAATTACGTTCCATCCGTCCGCCGTCTGTCCGTCCTTCCAGAAGAATAATAAAAATATCTCCGCCGATAAACAACCGATTTGCACGGAAATTACTTTCGACTCAGCGACGCCTCACACCTACCAGATACAATACAAAATTACGTTCCATTCGTCCCAAGTCAGTCTTTCCGTCCGTCCGTCCGTCCGCCCGGAAGTATAAAAGCACATCTCGACCGAGAAACACCCGATTTGCAAGGAAATGAATTCGGTCTACTCGGGTACGGCTCACACGAATAAGATATAATAAAATATAACGTTCCATCCGTGCGACTTCTGTCTGTCCGTCCAGAAGAATAAAAAAAATATCCGCCGATAAAGAATTGATTTGCACGAAAATGATTCCTTTTTACTCAGGGACGCCTCACACCTATCAGATATGATAGAAAATTTCATTCCATCCGTCTGTTGTCTGTCTGTCCGTCCGAAAGTATGAAACACGTAACCCCACCGAGAAACAACCGATTAGTACGGAAATGACTCCCTTCTACTCACGGAGGCCTCACGCCTATCGGATTAGATAAAAATTTTCTTTCCATTCGTCCGAAGTCTGTCTGTCCGTCCGTCCCTAACAATAAAAGCTCACAATCCCACCGGGAAGCAACCGATTCGCATGGAAAATATTTCTTTCTACTCAGGGACGCCTCACACTTATGAGATATGATAAAAATAACGTTCCATCCGTCCGCCGTCTGTCCGCCCGTCCAGAAGAATAAAAAAATATCTCCGCCGAAAAAGAACGGATTTGCACAGACATTATTTATTTCGACTCAGGGACGCCTCACACCTATCAGATACAATATAAAATTACGTTCAATCCGTCCGCCGTCTGTCCGTCCGTCCCGAAGAATAAAAAAAATATATCCGCCGTTAGACAACCGATTTGCACGGAAATGATTTCTTTCTACTCAAGGACGCCTCATACTTATCCGATATGATAAAAAATTACGTTCCATCCGTCCTCCTTCTGTCTGTCCGTCCAGAAGAATAAAAAAATCTCCTTCTCAAAAGATAAAAACAAACAAAAACGATTTTGTTCGCTTTATACAATAAAATTATATAACTAAATAAATAAATATATGTATATATATCATCATCATCATCATCATCATCATTGTCAACCATTATCAATCCACTGCTGGACGAAGGTCTCCCCTAATTTCCTCCACAACGGTCTGTCTTGTGCCAGTCTCCTCCACGTCACTCTCGCATACTTTCGAATTTCATCCACCCATCTCCCATGTGGTCTTCTTCTGGGTCTTTTCCTGTCCCTTGGAATCCAATGTAAAATTTCGGCTGTCCATCGATGGTCTGTCCGTCTGGCAGTATGTCCAGCCCATTGCCATTTCAGGGATTTAACTCTGATCATGATGTCTTCCACTCTTGTCATTTTTCGGATCCACGACTTCCTCTTCTTATCTTTCCTGGTTACACCAAGCACACACCTCTCCATGCTTCTTTGAATTGTCTGCAGCCTTTGTACGTCTCTTTTAGTTATGGTCCACGTCTCTGCACCATACGTAAGCACTGGAAGGATGCATTGATCAAACGCTTTTCTTTTAAGACATAATGGCATATTGCTCTTGAAAATTATGCCGTTTCTTCCAAAAGCTCCCCAGGCAAGTTTTGTACGCCGATTAATTTCTTCATCAATGTGACCCTCACTTGATATCTGCTGTCCAAGATAAACGTACGTGTCTGTTATCTCCAGCTTTGCTCCATCAATCGATAAATATTCATTTTTTGTAAAAGCATTGAACATCAGTTTTGTCTTCTGAAAGTTCATTTTTAATCCCACTTCTTTATTCTTGTCAGCAAGTTCCTGGATCATACTCTGCAGCTCTGATGGGGTAGTTGCAAAAATGACTACGTCATCAGCAAAACGAAGGTGGGTTAGATAATCTCCATTAATCTTTATCCCCTTGTTTTCCCAGCTCAGGGACTGAAAGACACACTCCAATGTGGCATTAAAGAGCTTCGGAGATATGGTGTCACCTTGTCTCACTCCCTTTCCAATTTTTATGTGTGTTGTATTTTCAAACAGCCGAATCTTTGCACTTGCATTTTCATAGATGTTATTAATAATATTAATGTATGCATCTTCAATACC
This sequence comes from Macrothele yani, assembly GCA_039090855.1. Taxonomy (NCBI): domain Eukaryota; kingdom Metazoa; phylum Arthropoda; class Arachnida; order Araneae; family Macrothelidae; genus Macrothele; species Macrothele yani. Next base: position 83,077,004 of record CM077025.1, on the reverse strand, counting down.
GCAGGATTTCAGAGCCATTGTAACTGCTGATGGTTTCACCGAATCAAAGGCTTTTTCATAATCGATAAAAGCCATGCACAATGGAAGTTCATATTCCCTCGCTCTTTCAATTAGTTCTCTCAGTACGTGGATATGATCTATTGAGCTGTAGCCACTCCTGAATCCAGCTTGTTCTCTCGGTTGAGCCATGTCCAGTGTTACCTTCAAACGGTGTGAAAAAACTTTAGTGAAGATTTTATAAACCACTAATAGGAGGCTGATAGGTCTGTAGTTCCTGAGATCTTCAATATCGTTATTTTTATGTATCAGGATCACTGTAGCGTTGTTCCATTCCTCAGAAATCTTCCCTTCATTAAGGCATCGAGTGAAAATTTGGGCGAGTACTGTTTCGATTTCTCCACTTGCTTCTTGTATGATGTCTACAGTGATTCCATCTTCTCCTGGAGCTTTTCCCCGCTTCATGTTCTTGATTGCATGTGCAACTTCTGTTGGGAGTACTGGTAGAACTCTGGTACTGGTACCTTTCATGATGTCTGAAGTACATGTATCATCCCTTTCATATAATTTGGAGTAGAAATCTTTCACTCTTGTCAAAATTTCGCCTCTATTTCTTGTTACAGAACCATCTTCTTTTCTCAGTGCCATAATCTGTTTTCTTCCTTTACTGAGATGTCCCTTTGCTATCTTTAGGCTTTGGTTGTTTTCAATTGCTTTCCTCACTAGTTCACAGTTGAATTTACTTACGTCTTCAGTGATACTTTTTCGTACTGTCTTGCATAGCTCTATATATATTACACTTTGGAAGTCACATCTTCTGTAGTTGTCCTCATCTCTCTTCTTTTTTGCGTCAACATTTTGGGTTTTCCTGATAATTTGTTCACATGCAACTTGTTCTTAGACCCAGCTAATTTTGTTGCTGTTTCCATAAGAGCTTTGGTTACTTTTCTGTTAACTTCAGAAATATCCACTTCTTCCGATGTTAGGCCTTCTAAAGCAGAAAATCTGTTCTTCAGTTCCAACTTGAAGGTATTATGGTGTTTTGTAAGGTTGGTTATGTCAATACATTTTGTTTTTCTTATGAGCTTGCCACGTTCAAGTTTAGTGTTGAGGTGCATCTTACATCTCACCAGTCTATGGTCACTACCTGTGTTGAACTTGTTTAGCACACTGCAGTCTTCTATGACGAATTTTTTGTTACACATAATAAAATCAATTTCACTTGTCATCCCATTTGGATGTGTCCATGTCCATTTCCTGTGTGGATTTTTCTTGAAGAAGGAGTTCCAGATGAAAAACCCTTCTGCCTCTGCAAACTCAACGAGAGTATTTTCACACTGGTTTCTGTTGCCGTGACCAAATTTACCTACTGAAGTTTCATCCTGTTCCTGTTACCCTATTTTTGCATTGAAATCTCCCATAATTATCTTCAAGTGCTGCTTACCTTTATTATTTAGATGACGAATTTCCTCATAAAATTCTTCAATTTCTTCTTCAGGATGACTAGTGGTGGGTGTATAAGTCTGAATAATCTGAGACTGGTATCTTCTCGAGAGTTGGATAACGAGTCGTGCAGCTCTGCCAGAGGAACTTTCAACTTCTACAACTTTATCCTTCAGTTTCTTGTTTATTATAAATCCAACACCACTAGTTCTGCCAGTATCTGTCCCACGATATTAGAAGAGATGTTCTGCCACTTTTCAGTTCAATGAGATCTTCTCCTTACCTCACTTAGCCCGACGATGTCCCACTTGATCCTTTGTAGTTCCTCTTCCAATTCAAGAAGCCTTGAATCAGAAGATAGGGAGCGTCCATTATACGTAGCCAAGGTCAGCATCAGATGGCAGCCTAGTCGGTCCTCTGGGTATTCTTAGCACCCTCTTCCTTGATGTCGCACTGGCCGGTGCTTTGGCCTGGTACATTCCAGCTGCCGGAGACTGAGGGCAAAGATTTAAGTTGTGGAGACATTTTGGAGGGGGTTTGGCTATAACTCACCACGCTGGCCAAGCGGGTTGGTGAGTGTGGAATAGCATTTCCTCTAATCCCGATGGTATAGTTATACCGCTATTGGCGGTCCTCAGAGCCCTTTAGTGGGAACAGGATGCACCACGAGAAGGCGGGGTTGACATTTGTCAAGGAGAGGCTGTGATGTTACGCATCATATATATACATGGGATGTAAGGTCAGGTGATGCGTAACATCACAGCCTCTCCTTGACAAATGTCAACCCCGCCTTCTCGTGGTGTATCCTGTTCCCACGATATTAGAAGAGATGTTCTGCCAGTATCTGTCCCACGATATTAGAAGAGATGTTCTGCCAGTATCTGTCCCACGATAGTAGAAACAATAAAGGTAAGCAGCACTTGAAGATAATTATGGGATATTTCAATGCAAAAATGGGGCAACAGCAACAGGATGAAACTTCAGTGGGTAAATTCGGTCACGGCAACAGAACCAGCGTGGAAATACTCTCGTTGAGTTTGCAGAGGCAGAAGGGTTTTTCATCTTGAACTCCTTTTTCAAGAAATATCCACACAGGAAATGAACATGGAGACATCCAAATGGGACGACAAGTGAAATTGATTTTATTATGTGTAACAAAAAATTCGTCATAGAAGACTGCAGTGTGCTAAATAAGTTCAACACAGGTAGTGACCATAGATTGGTGAGATGTAAGATGCACCTCAACACTAAACTCGAACGTGGCAAGCTCATAAGACAAACAAAATATATTGACATAACCAACCTTACAAAAACACCATAATACCTTCAAGTTGGAACTGAAGAACAGATTCTCTGCTTTAGAAGGCCACACATCGGAAGAAGTGGATATTTCTGGAGTTAACAGAAAAGTAACCAAAGCTCTTATGGAAACAGCAACAAAATTAGCTGGGTCTAAGAACAAGTTGCATGTGAACAAATTATCAGGAAAAACCAAAATTTTGATGCCGAAAAGAAGAGAAATGAGGACAACTAAAGAAGATGTGACTTCCAAAGTGGAATTATATAGAGCTATGCAAGACAGTACGAAAAAGTATCACTGAAGACATAAGGAAATTCAACTGTGAATATATTTTTTTATCCTTTTGGACGGACGGAACGTAATTTTGTATTGTATCTGATAGGTGTGAGGCGTCGCTGAGTCGAAAGTAAAAATTTCCGTGCAAATCGGTTGTTTATCGGAGGAGATATGTTTTTTATTCTTCTGGAATGACGGATAGACGGCGGACGGATGGAACGGAATTCTGCATCGTGTTTCATAGGAAATTCGTTCCTGAGTCGAAAGAGACTATTTGTGTGCAAATCTGTATTTTCTCAGTCCAGTTATGTTTTTATGCTTGTTGACTGACGGACGGACGGAAAGACAGACTTGGGACGGATGGAACGTAATTTTGTAATGTATCTGATAGGTGTCAGGCGTCCCTGAGTCGAAAGAAATAATTCCCGTGCAAATGGGTTGTTTATCGGCGGAGATATTTTTTATTTTTTTGGACGGACGGACAGACTTGGGACGGACGGAACGTAATTTTGTATTGTATCTGATAGGTGTGAGGCGTCGCTGAGTCGAAAGTAATAGTTTCCGTGCAAATCGGTTGTTTATCGGCGGAGATATTTTTTTATTCTTCTGGGAGGACGGACAAACGGCGGACGGATGGAACGGAATTCTGCATTGTATATCATGTGTAATTCGTTCCTGAGTCGAAAGAGACCATTTGCGTGCAAATCTGTTGTTTTTCGGCCCAGTTATGTATTTTTATGCTTACGGACGGACGGAAAGACAGACTTGGGACGGATGGAACGTAATTTTGTATTGTATCTAATAGATGTCAGGCGTCGCTGAGTCGAAAGTAATAATTCCCGTGCAAATCGGTTGTTTATCGGCGGAGATATTTTTTTTATTCTTCTGGAAGGACGAACAGACGGCGGACATATGGAACGTAATTCTGCATCGTATCTCATGGGTAGTTCGTTCCTGAGTCGAAAGAGACTATTTGTGTGCAAATCTGTATTTTCTCAGTCCAGTTATGTGTTGTTATGCTTGTTGACTGACGGACGGACGGAAAGACAGACTTGGGACGGATGGAACGTAATTTTGTAATGTATCTGATAGGTGTCAGGCGTCCCTGAGTCGAAAGAAATAATTCCCGTGCAAATGGGTTGTTTATCGGCGGATAAATATTTTTTATTTTTGGACGGACGGACAGACATTGGACGGATGGAACGTAATTTTGTATTGTATCTGATAGGTGTGAGGCTTCGCTGAGTCGAAAGTAATAATTTCCGTGCAAATCGGTTGTTTATCGGCGGAGATATTTTTTTTAGTCTTCTGGAAGGGCGGGCGGACGGACGGCGGACGGATGGAACTTAATTCTGCATCGTATCTCATGGGTAGTTCGTTCCTGAGTCGAAAGAGACCATTTGTGAGCAAATCTGTTGTTTCTCGGTCCAGTTATGTTTTTATGCTTTCTGACGGACGGACGGAAAGACAGACCTGGGACGGATGAAACGTAATTTTGTATTGTATCTGATAGGTGTCAGGCGTCCCTGCGTCGAAATAAATAATTTCCGTGCAAGTCGGTTCCTTATTGGCGTATATTTTTTAAGTTCTTCTGGACGGACAGACAGACGGCGGACGGATGGAACGTTATTTTTCATTATATCTTATTGGTGTGAGCCGTACCTGAGTAGAACGGATTAATTTCCTTGCAAATCGGGTGTTTCTCGGTCGAGATGTGCTTTTATACTTCCGGGCGGACGGACGGAAAGACGGACTTGGGACGAATGGAACGTAATTTTGTATTGTATCTGGTAGGTGTGAGGCGTTGCTGAGTCGAAAGTAATTTCCGTGCAAATCGGTTGTTTATCGGTGGAGATATTTTTTATTCTTCTGGAAGGACGGACAGACGGCGGACGGATGGATGGAACGTAATTATGCATCGTATCTCATGGGTGATTCGTTCCTGAGTCGAGAGAGACCATTTGCGTGCAAATCTGTTGTTTTTCGGTCCAGTTATGTGTTTTTATGCTTCCTGACGGACGGAAAGACGGAAAGACAGACTTGGTACGGATGGAACGTAATTTTGTATTTTATCTGATAGGTGTCAGGCGTCCTTGAGTCGAAAGAAATAATTTTCGTACAAATCGGTTGTTTATCGGCGGATAATTTTTTTTTTATTCTTTTGGACGGAGGGACAGACGGTGGCCGAATGGAACGTAATTATGTTTCGTATCGCATGGGCAATTCGTTCCTGAGTAGAAAGAGACCATTTGGCAATATCTCCAAAAACAACCCAAATAAATACTTACTTACCCATATACCTCAGCTGAAATTCACAGTGAAGATTGCTGTTTTGGGATCGCGATTTGGCGCTCCCGCGTGACTGGAACGGCGTTTTTGCTCGTACACGGAATCCCGTAGGATCGGCGAAACTGGCATAGCCTTGTATTATACGATTAATCGCAGAAAGCCAGGGTCAGATAATATCCGAAAACTTGAAATTTCATCGTCCTGGAGCGGGACTCGAAACTTCGTCTCCCAGATAGCACTCGGGTGTGCTAACCACTACACCACCCAGAACGACCAAGTCTCAAGTTTCCGATTAATTTGAGACTTGTCACATATACACCAAAAATTGGAATGTCCTTTTCAAACATTTGTATTATATGGTGTAATCCAGTATTTATTTCATGATTTATCTGCTCCTCCTGGCAATCACGGGATATTATTCTTAACCTCCAGATTCGCTAAAACATGACTGCCGGTTGCTTCGACTGGCAAATCCTGTGATAGTTATATTCAAATTAATCGGAAACTTGAGACTTGATCGTTCTAGGTGGTATAGTGGTTAGCATACCCGGGCGCTATCGGGGAGACGCGGATTCGAGTCCCGCCCCATGACGATGAAATTTTCAAGTTTTCGGATATTATCTGACTTACCATCCTTGTCACATTTACATCAAAAATCGGATTGTCATCTTCAAAAATTTGTATTATATATTGTAATCCCGTATTTCTTTCATGATTTACCAAAACAAATTAACTTTTCTGTAAAATTCTGTTTGATGAGTTTGTTGAATATATTTATCAAACTGTAATACTTTTTGGAAAACAATCTCTTATCTTCAGCTGTTCAAATGATCATACTCCGGATTCTTCCGAAAGTATTACTGTTGTAAAAAAATTTTCATTAAACTCATGAAACATAGTTTTACAGAAAAAAATTTTCATTAAACTCATGAAACATAGTTTTACAGAAAAAAATATTTATTTTTCTGGTAGGTTTATTTTTGTGTTTTAAGTATCATTATATCTCTATTTTTGGATGTGCAATTTTGCTACAATTTCGTTGGCGTGTAACGTTGAACAACGAACGCGAAAGATAACTACCAGCTACCAGAAGAAAGAAGTACGCAATATTGGTATCGAAACAAAAGTACCAGTAGTGTGGTTTGGCCTATATATGTTATTGTTTCTGTTACGCGTATGTTCAATATCTACAGTTAATTAATTTGTCTAGATATGTAGTGTTTATGTTCTAAATATAGACTTGAATGATACTAAGCAATGGGCATCATATAAGCAATGGGCATCATATAAGCCATGGCATATACACATGTGTAGATGGTAAATTACTAATTACTGGCTTGCTTCAAATGTGGGAAAATTTATGATGGCAGGAACGTGAACACACTGGTTTAAATATTAATAACAGTGTATCACAATTACAGAAAGTTTTCGTAATGATGATTATTTGTTTTAGCTTTCTTTAATGCAGAAATTATGGTTATAGTATTTTCATATTTATACTTTATTTTAACTGGTGAAGACATAACAGCTATATTTAAGTAATGTATATAAGAATCATGTCCTGTGTAGGCAAATTCATGCTCACTTGGAATTTGTGGGTTTGCTCCTGTGTGTGATGATATATATATATTATAATATTTCTTCTATGTATAAATTATGCAACCCTGATAGCAAATCTTAAAATGGCAACACTGTTTATGTATAGATTGATGAAAGTCAGATGATGTTTTGTCAGATGACTTACCTCTTAGTATTGTATATTCATTACATTTAATTAATTTAGTGGCTGTAAGCTGCTCAAAAGGCTCAAGAGGGTGTTATGTATGTGAGAATAATAATTTTGGTATTTCAGATTTTTTTAGCAGAATTGATTTGGTGTCTATTTGTTTCAATTGTTGAACTAGTACAGAATTATACCAGTTTCTTTCGTGCTGATGAAGTATGAAATTAAAAGCTGCTGTCTTTAGCACGATATATTAAAACAATTTACCAAACCGTAAACAAATTTTACATTTTATTCACAATCCAAAACAGTTGAATGAAAGTGACAAGTACTTTCGAAGCCACAATGGCTTCATCCTCAGGACGATTATGACACGGTACAAGAAACAAACCAGTCAATTTGTACTGTAATACGAGGCGCATCTGTTCATGAGATGCGCCTCGTATTCAATCAAACTCATGAACAGATGCGCCTCGTATTACAGTACAAATTGACTGGTTTGTTTCTTGTACCGTGTCATAGTCGGCCTGAGGATGAAGCCATTGTGCTTCGAAAGGTCTTGTCACTTTCATTGAACTGTTTTGGAATGTGAATAAAATGTAAAATTTGTTTACGGTTTGGTAAATTGTTTTAATATATCGTGCTAAAGGCAGAAACTTTTAATTTCATAGTACAGAATGTTGTACAATTTTATATCTTCACATGTGGTACTGAAAAAAGATTTTTTTCTTAATACTGATTTATATGAAATGTGTGAAACATTATGTGAGAAAAATTATTATATTGGATCAAATATTAACATGTCAATATATATACGTATGTTCTCACTGGTGAGTTTCCAGCTGGCTGAACCACAGATGGTGGCCTGCACTGTTTGCCACCATTTTTATGATGTTGAATGAATCGGTGTGGAATTGTTCCTCTATATATTTTACCCTTTTTCTTCTCTCTAAGCCTCTTCCACATTTATCCGTCTTGGGTCAACCTCCATGTCACTCCGGTCATTCATACACCCATCTTCCATATGGATTTCTGTCTTTTGACGTCCAGTCTAATAATTCAGGTGCCTATTGGTGGTCAGTTTTGTAATATATGTACGTATGTGTAATATATACGGTATTTACCAAATTTCATTAGAGAGATCTGAATAAATGGTATTTGGTAAGGAATATCTGAATTGCTGTTCTAGGTTAGAAATATTTCACTACTTTCTTGAAAAAGTGGAGTTGCTTTGTGTACAAAGGAGAAAAGTTTTTTTGTTTCTTTCTTAAGGAGACTGCAAAAGTGTCCACGAGTTAATGATGATAATGCTGTTTTTGAAAGATCTCCTGACACATCGAATTTGTATTCACCCAGTTTTGTGCTGATGTTTTGGTATGTGCCTGCGGTGTATCCTACTGACCCATTACTCAAAATTTGCTGCTTAAAAAACTTTTAATAATTGTGCCAGAATTATTTGCGATAGTGAATCATCCTTCGAACAAAAAGTGCTGCCATGAAGAAAATTTCTGAAATCCACCAGTTCCCATCATCTACAATAAACAAAATTATCCAGGATTTCCATATTAAAAACTGACAACTCTTACATAGAAACCCAATTCATTGGTCCAGCCCCTTAACATGGTTCCTTTTCTTATAAGATTTTTAAACTCTTCAGAACTATGGGCTACACCCTCACTGTCAGACCTAACTTTCCTATAATAAAGTGTCCGCTAAAAGACAAAGATCCTGTCCTACCCCTGGACACCCATAAAGTTTATGCCATACCTATTTCATCCTCCTTAGGATTCTCGGTATACCTTGGGAGCTTTCACTGAAGCATAGCCGCCCGGGGGGCGCAGAGCTGGCTTCTGACGGTTCGCCCGTTACGGGTTAGGATTCGAATCCCGGTGAGACATGGATGTTGTGTTTGTCTTACGGTACTGTCGCTTTCTTTTCTCTGGAGTCAGTGTCCCAAAATTGGGAACGGGCGACTGCTTTATAGCCCAATGAGTTGCTCACGGTAGTCGTAAAAGCTACTAGGAAAGAAGAACTACCGAAGCATCAACACTAACAGGCTGTGTGCCAAATGGTCTTCCAAACACAGCATTATATCGGCACTAACCCTTGAAAGCAATCAGTTTCATGTCAATGTTGAATCTCAGAACAGTTGATTAGATAGAGAAGGCCTACAGAGAAAATGTGTTGCCTTGAAGAAGTTATCCTTTATTTCGTGAATTTAGTAACTCATATTTGGCATTACATTACCATGGTTCGTAATTTGGTGTCTTGGCTATATCTTTTTGGTCAAGACACCAAACTACATAGTTTCATAAGCATTAAAATTAATAAGAATGAAAAAAAATGAGCATTCCAAATTTTCACAGAAAATTTGGAATTATATTTTATACAAACCATTAAATTTATATTTTTATACTAACCATTGAATTTATATTTTTATACTAACCATTGAATTTATATTTTTATACTACCCATTTTCTGCTGAGAACATATTATGTTAATACAGTTAGATGCACTGTAAATAAAACTCTATTAATTAAAAGCGATTTGTTTCTTTTTCATGTCATTTCCAATGTATGCCTTTTGCGTTGTAATTGAAAATATTGTACAAATCATTGCACATTGCAGTTTGAAAGTAGATGTTTATTTATACATATCTTTTGTTTGGTACAATCACCCAAACTGTAAATAATTTTTTTGAAATTGAATATGATTTTTTTACTTTTCATGTAATTTGCAACGTATGTCATTTGTGTTACAAGTAAAAATATCATATAAATTACCACACTTACAGTGTTGTGATGAAATCTGTTTTTTTATCTCACTATTAAATTTTGATTTCTTGATATTAAAGTTTAACTCAATTTATAATAAAACAGATTGAGCATTTAAATTTTCTTACGTTTTGTATTTTTTGTATTATGTTTTCTGCTAAGAATAAGAAATTTAAGTTCATTTTAAATATATGTGTTATTTGATATTGACAGCCAGACTGTAAATGAAATTTAAATAGTTAAATAGAATTTCCATATTTTTCATCACATTTGCAAAGTATGCCGTTTGCGTCGTAACAAAATTTATAAAAAAATATCACATTTCAGTGTTGCGATGGAATGTGTGATTTTAATCTCTTGTTTTCACATGCAAAAGTTTAATGTTCTCAATGAAGTTTTGTTCCGTACGTTTTTAAACAGACAGAGCATTTGGATTTTCCTTATGTATTAAAGTGTCGTTCCTTAAAACTGTATCAAAATGTGCAATTGCAGTGCTATGATTTATAGAACGAGTAAAAGACATATTACCGTTGCTTAGGACACGATATATAGTCACTGAAAATAATGTACAGAGCAACTGGAACCCATCCCTTATTATTAAAGCAAACTGAGCATTTCAACTTCTCCAAAATGTTTTGTGTTTTTATAGTGTTACATTTTCCGCTGAGAAGGAGAACATTGAAGTTTCTTTTAAGTAATAGTGTTGTTTGGTGCAGTCGTCAACATTGAAAATAAAACTTTAATAGTTCAATACAAATTTCTTTTTTTATCTTTTCGTGTAATTCGCAATGCATGTCTTTTGTGTTGGCGTTCAAAATGTCATATAAATCATCACAATTTGTAGTGTTGTGCAGAAATCTGGGTGTTCTATATCTCACTATCACATCGAAAGTTTGATGTCTTGATATTAAAGTGTCATTCCTTATATATTAAAAGAAAATTGAGCATTAGAATTTTGTCCTAATGTTTTGTATTTGTGAGACAGATATTTTTATTTCCACCAAAAAAGCATTTCTCTTTTCAAAGAGCAGCTTCCAGTAATTTTGGTCCATACTGAAAACAATGTAATGCCTGACACAAGTGGAGGACTGATCCAGAGCAACACAAAATCTTAGGATACTAAGTAATTCATAATATAGATTTAAGCTACTGCAAGCAGAGACAAGCAAAGTTCCGGGGGCGGCAGGACCCCCCCATTCAATTTTATGGTTGAAAAATTAATATCAATCACATGAGCAAAGTTAAGAAAACGTTTTGCTGTGAGAAATCGTACTGCTACGTGTGGCACGTTTATTTTTTTTAGTTAAAATAATTCACTATGTAATTCATTGAAAAACAACTTGGATGGCCTCTGATGATTCGTCCGAAAGGGGTCCGGGTTCGAATCCCGGTGAGGCATGGATGTTGTGTTTGTCTTACGGCACTGGCTCTCTCCCTTCCCTGGAACCAGTGACCCTAAATTAGGGACGGGCGACTGCTTATAGCCCATTGAGTTGCTCACGGTGGTCGTTAAACCTCCAATAAAAAAAAAAAAAAAAAAAAAAAAAAGAAAAACAACTTGAAATCAGAATAATTTTTGTTTTGTTCAGTAACGGATATCGCGAGCAAAGACTAACATTTTTTTTTCTAATTTAAGCTAGCACAAATTTAAGTAGCACATTTTTTTTTCTAACTAAGCTAGCACAAACGACACGGTTTGCGTCACAAACCAGCACAAACGAATGGCAATGTTGAACTTTGAATTTGCGGGAGTGGGGGGCTGATCATTTCCCCAGCCTCCCAAAATTATATTTGTAGGGCCAGACATATCAATTCTTAGATAAAACCTTTTGTTTCCCGCCGTATAGCGAGCTACCGCCGCGCCTTTACTATACGATCTGGCTATCAAGGCGGCTAAAGGCGTCCTTGTGTAGAAGAATAATTACCTCGACAAAACTCAGTCCAGAACACGGAAATAAACACAACAGCAAGACTTTATTATTCCGATAACATTTGCTTCACGGGTTTCCGATGACTTTCCGCTCAGGTTCCCCGTGCTCACCACGTGCTACCTTTCCACAATTCTTTCCGCGATACCCAGTGGACGAAGGAATCCTCCTTCCCGTTCATAACGCTGCAAGTCTGCGATACCCGCAGCCCTTCTGTCTGAAACCGGTGTCCAAACCAGGACCCTCTCTCCTTGACGACCAAAGCTTAACTGTCACACTCAATTCTCCTGGCTCTTTCCGCCTTCTACCACGCATGCGCAAGAAAAACTGGTTTTCCCGGTCAACACGTGAAATACCTGAACTCAGGAATGTCGTCGGATACCCGCACGCGATTACAACCTTGCACGTATACAAAAGCAGTATGACAACTTGTTTAACAGAAGCACTGGAGCAGCTGACTCTTCAAGGTCAAATGCCCCAGGTGTTCATGCACCCCTCTCTTAATCCCACATAGGATTAAAATTGAACCACGTGGGTGGTGAAGAATATCAGTTCATATCTGAAACAACAAAATGGCGGAATGAAGCGTCCATCCGCACGTGTTCATCCCAACATTAAAATGAAATAAATTCATAATTGACAGTTTGATTGCGGGCGACCCTTACAATATTTTTAATATCTCAAAAACTAAGCTAGCACAAACAACACGATTTGCGGCACACACCACCACAGACGTAGCACAAACGAATGGCACTGTTGTTTTTTGAATTTGCCGGCGTGGTGGGCTGACCATCCCCCCCCCCCCAATTTATATTTAGAATATCTCAAAAACAAAGCTACCACAAACGACACGGTTTGCGGCACAAACCAGCACAAACGTAGCACAAACGAATGGCATTGTTGAATTTTGAATTTGCCGGAATGGGGGCTGACCATTTTCCCAGCCCCCCCAATTTATATTTTGAATATCTCGAAAACTATACTAGCACAAACGAATGGCATTGTTGAATTTTGAATTTGCCGGGGTGGGGGCTGACCATTTCCCCAGCCCCCACCCAATTTATATTTTGAATATCTCGAAAACTATACTAGCACAAACGACACGGTTTGCGGCACAAACCAGCACAAACGAATGGCACTGTTGAATTTTGAATTTACCGGGAGGGGGGGGGGGCTGGGCTGGCGAAATGTATCTATCTATTTGTTCTCTGATGACTAAAGGATAGATCTTCCTGCAGCTGGTAAGTGACTTACTGCGTTACATAAAAGACTATCATCAATTATAGATTTTATTTATTTAGAAATAACTAACAGGTACGTCGGTGCGAATTTCCGGGACACGATCGATCTTAATGGATTGCCAGGCTTATGGTGTTTAATCTTCCGAAGAGCTATGAGATCTGAGGGCCAGGCGGTAATTTGGCGGTTTTCTTGAGACCGCCCGGTACAGCGGTTAGACTTGCAGCTCTTTCTACCTGTGCAATCCAAAAATTTAGAGGATTCTTTCGTAAGAATATAGATCCAGAATCGGTTATAAATTCTTTTAGTTTTTTTTATTATAGTCCGCTGCTTCTATAATCGCTACTGGCCGAATTTGTCTGTTAGCGTCAACATTATGGAGTGATCACTTCTAAGGTTGAAAATCGTCCTTGGAATTTTGAAATTATTAAATGATTGCTTGTGATTGTACCACAATTTTTACCTATAACAACACAGTTGGCGCAATTCGCTTTTGTTGTCTTCTGGAACTCGCGAAATTATGCTCTCAAACACAGAAACGACGCTTTTCGGATTCGATCTCGATCCGGAGCAGAAGTTCTAAAACTTTAGTTTCCTCTCAGTACGACAGCGTTTTGCAGAATATGCGTCGAACCAGATGACAGCGTTTTGTTAGAAATATTGACGAATGGAATGGTAAAATTAGGTTTAGGAACCTGCGAAGAGTTCAAGTTATCCAGTTTCTTGATTACAAGAAAGCCTTCTTCCGTTCTCGAATTAGAAGAGCCTTCACTGTCTCCTCTGACGTCCGTTCTAGACAATCCGAACTAAAAAACATTATTTAGGCAGGATATACGTCGAACCAGATGCATAACTTTGTCGAAAAAGTCGGAACCAGCAACTTTATATATGATGCTTAAGAGAAATATTGACAAGCCGCCTCTTCTCAATGAGGCAAGTGTTTATGCCATCCCACTACAACATCCGGACGACTCCAGGCGATACTACATTGGAATGACATAACGTTCATTTGGAATTAGAATCAGCGAACATAAAAGGGATACAAAAGACGGAAAAATAACCAATGCCCTATCAAGAGAAGTCAAGTTCAAGTCAGCTGTGGAAATATAAAAGTGATATAAAGAAATTAACTTCCGATTCCATACCAAAATCTACTGCCATTCGCGAAACCTTGACCAGCAGCGAGGCTTACAATGATAGCGTTTCTCTGAAGTTGCCACATATTTGGAATCAATTCTTCAAATAATGCTGCGTTTTTTACGATGGTACCGCGTGCCCAACCAACGTTACCTCTTTTCTTCGAATACTCAAGAAACGCATATAGCGTATTAAATCCGTTTATTTTTATGGCGTAATAAGCACAAAGATTCGCCAAGCTTTCGTACTCCACTGGGAGGCTTTTTCAAGGTAATGGTAGACATAAAAGAGTAAGAAGCAGTCTAGTGAAATTTAAAGGGAGGAATAATGAGAAAAGGAACATTAAGGAAAGTGACAGTCAGATTAAGAAAGTTTTAGAGAACCTTCGTAATGATTCTAGAATATCAATTACCCTAACAGACAAGTCGAATCAGATTGCCATTATGAACATGTCTGATTATATTCAAAAACTTAAAGAATTTGTTGATTAATCGGACTCAATTCTACAGTCGAAGAATCCTTTAAATAGCATAATACGAAAAGTTCAAGCTCTGGCCAGGGACAAAGATCTACCGGAAACTATTAGGTCTGCAAAACTTCCTCCGGGACCTACAATTCCACCACTCTTTGGACGACTAAGGATCATAAACCGGGATCTGCTATTAGATCTACAGTAGCGAAAAACAAATCTTCTATTTTTTTAAATCAAAATATTAAACTTTTTGTTGTTGACATATTTGTTTTTGTTCGGGCTTCAAACGACATGTTTGTTTTTGATCAGATGCCCTAGTGACTTGTTGGATTTTGCTTGAACATATTCTGAATTTAATCTACATATCTGTCTAATAATCAACCTGCCTTTAATAGAATACCTATTCTCTAACAAAAATCTCAAGGTTTGAAAGAAAAAGCTGATAGAGAAAGAGAAGCATTTTCAGTTGATGTTTTTTATTTATTTATTTTTTATAATTTTTGTTCATTATTTACCAAAGTTGCTGTTATATGTTGGTATGTCTTTATTTTTCTCAATTTATTACAAATTAACAAAAATAATTGGTGCTATAAAACAATTCTTGACTGAGAAGAACGGATTTTTATGAAAATTAAAAAACAAGTACATTAATAAAAATCAAATGTGCAGACCACAGTCGTCCTCCAGGCTGTCACATTGTTCCTAATGTTTACATGGACGGATTTTATAGCACAAGAACGGAGTGTTCTGATGTTTGCAACCCATGAAAATTTTTGGAACTATCTGGTGCACCATAGCTATAGCGTCTAGAAGGGAAAGTGTGCCGAGCGCCTAGCGTACGTAATGATTGGCGTGGATACCGAAATTTGTCCCCTTCGTAGATGGCGCTTCGATCGCCTTCCCTTCCCTCTTTCTTACTGTGATGGGAGCGGGAAACTAAATTCGTGTTGCTTACTGTGAAAAGAACGGTAATTTAGACGAAAACGTGTTATGTTTTAGGTTTTAGAAGGAATGTGGATTACCTAAATATTGTATATAAGTTATACTTAGCTCATTATGCGGAAGAGAAATAACCATAGTTTTGTGCCAGGTTGCAATACTCAGTACAAAAACAGTAAGCCGTCACTCTTTGGAATACCCAAAAATGATAAACTTTTACAGCAGTGGCAAAGATTGATTCCCGGTGCAGATGTGCAGATAAAAACTTACGACAAATTTAGTGCTGTATGTGAACTGCACTTTGAGAGATTTGTGGTTCGAAATTTTGTGCATAAAATAAATGAGGAGACTGTTAATACCCAGAGATCGGCCCATCTTGACACCAGATGCAATTCCAACAATATTTCCAAACCTTCCCCATTATTTGTCAAAAACTCTGGCAAAATACAGGAAAGTTAGGGAAACCGATGATAAGCCTGATGGTAATTTAAATAGCTTGGAATTCACTTCCCAAAGAGTTACACGGAACTGCCTTCTGAATATCACAGCCTTCAGTATTTTGGGGTAAGCAAATTCCTGCAAATAATTCAAAGTGCATAATTTTCCATGTTCATTCATTCAAATGTGAATTGTCAAATTCATTGACAACAGAAAAACTGGTTGTTGTTACCAAAAGTTAACCAGAGGTTACCTGTAAAGTGTATTTACGTGGAATAAAAATTAACTCAGTTTCTAATATTACTTCTAAAGATGAATCAAAATCCATTATTCGAGACACTGATAGGCTAACAGTATGTCATGGCACAGGCTCCATTTCAGAATTTGAAAATAACATGAAGTACCTTGAAAGTGGAGTTATTTTTTAGAATAATTTGTACAGCAAAAATTGTGTAACGAAAGGAACAACAAAGACTTGCCTCAGATGTAAGTATCTGCAGGGCTTACTTTTGCACAAAATAGCTTATCATAGAAGAAAGGCTACATTTAAAAATAAGTATCAAAATACAGTTCGGAAAATCAACAGGCTGAAGAAACTAGTTATTTCGCTCTCTAATTAAACTTAAAAAAAAAAAAAATAAAAAAAAAAAGGAATTTTACAGAACTTTCCATTAATGAAAAAATAGCAGAATTACGCATTAAGCAGCAGCAAATGGTTATTCATTGTTATAAGGCAGCAAAAGAAATCTGCAAGAGGTATGTCATATACCAAAGAATGGTTACTTGAATGCTTACTAATGCACATAAAAAGTCCAAAATTGTACGAGCACATACGGAAACACAAAATCATGATCCTACCTAATAGAACAACTATTAGAAAGTATATTTCAAATTACAACAGCAGTTTTGGATTCAATGCACTGACGTTTGAAACTATTTCAAAGAAAACAAGTGAAATGGAGCCTTTTGCAAGACATGGTGGTATATTAATAGATGAAGTGAAGCTTACAGAAAAACTGCATGCAAAATCATCTGGTGAAATATTAGGGTTTGTTCATATTGGGCCATACACTTCAAAAACTGTTAAGTATACCCCATGTAATCACGGACTGGTAATGGTGTTTCAGCCATTAAATGGAGATTGGACCCAAATAATTGGTGTTTTTGCCACAAGTAACAATATAAGTGGAACTTTGCTAGCAAAATTAATTATTAAAGCTGTTATTCTCACTGAAAATGCAGGTCTGTTTGTTAATTTCATTACGTGTGATGGGGCTTCTTGGACCAGGAATATGTGGAAGACATTTGGTATATCAGCAGACTGTTCTGGAACTAAATACAGCATTATGCATCCTACAGATTGTTCTAGTTTACATTTCATATCAGATTTTCGCCAGTCAAAGCGAGCCTTGCTTCATCGTAGCTCAGCTATTTAGAGTCAGGTCGATGCTTAGCAAATTCCCAGTTATACAGGTAAACACTGGGGAAGAAATATTTCTTCTTATTATACGTGGGAAATATATCTCTATAAGCAATCTGAAATCACATATTTACTGTTACGTAACTGAAATCAAACGATCGTCCATGGAATGGAAACATGTCACCTCCCCAACAAGGAAGACGTGAAAAGTCCAACTGTCTCTGTCTGCGGGAGTGGTCATGATGACTGTGAATCTGTTGTTTACACAGAATTTCTGTCAAAAGAGACAACCATCAAGTGACTCATATTGCCAAACACCATTAAATTTGCGAAATTCAATTAAGGACAGATGCCGGGGTAAGTTGAGCGAAGGTGTCACACTGATGTCCAAGAACATTACACAGCACGGAAAACTAAGGGAATTGCTGCATTAATTCAAGTCGGAATTGTGGCAGCATCCACCTTATAGCCCCAACTTATCCCCATGCGGCTACCATTTGTTCGGTAAAATGAAACAGGAGCTTAGTGGACAATGATTCCCAACGGATGAGGCTGTGAAAAGTGCGGTCCTTAACTAGTTGCACCAAACTGGACTTTTCTTGTACAGGTATGGGAAAGTTAATCGCACGTTCCGATAAATGTTTACAGTCCTTAGGCGACTATGTCGAAAAATGAATTAATGTTGTAAACCAACATACATCCCCTGAGTATATCCTTGATTTTTTTATTCAACAGTGTAACTAACTTTTTGATCCACCCTCATATTATTAAAGCACTTTGCTACAATTCAGAAATTAATTTTTTAGTTTGTTTTAAAAATTAGCATAAATACTACATTTGGATAAAGTATCAACTTACCTATTGACTATGAATTTGTCTTGTATCTTCAAGCGGAACAAAGTAAAAAATACTATTAAAAATAAACAAATGGGTCCATTCTTTTACATAAATGTACCTCAAATGTCTGTTTCAAATAGTTTGAAAGAAGGAAGTCATCACAAGCTAAACAGTATTCAGCTTCAGATTGTTACCCAAACTTCCTTTATGTGATAGCATCTGCAACAAAGTTATAGATACACACAACAAAATAAAAAAAGAATTCTTGCTAACCAATGGCAGAAATTAAGACATCTGTTTCAAATAGTTTGAATCATCACAAGTTACATCAAAATTATCTCAGCTTTAGATCCTCCAGTGTGTGTTACCATCTGAATATTTTATGTATGAGTTATGTCAATTATTTTCTTTACCTAAAATCTACTCTTGTAATGTTCATACCTGTGATCTACTTTTTTATAAAACATATTTGATATCACTTTTTAGATTAGACAACATTTTTAACAGTATAAATAAATATTTCCCACACATTTCTAAAGGAATTAAGCAGAATTGGTTAGTAGTTTTTCATAACACTAGGGAATTTATACATTTTACTAACATTCTTTACTAGAAGCCAAATTTGCTCATTATAGTAAAATTAAATTTTTACTTTCAATATACCTACTATAAATGTCAAGCTAAGCACTAGTACACACACACACCAGTGCTGAGACGGGCCGAGCCCGAACCGGGCGCTGGCTGTGTAATACTTACTGGAGTTCGGGCTTGGAGAGAGGGGAAGAATTTTCTTCCTTTTTCTTTTAATGTGATTTTATATAATTTAGCACACGAGACTTTTTTTACACTTTCTAGTTGTGAAAGAGAATTCTTCAGCAACTGGGTCAAATGGGGAGTAGGAATTCTGCAGGGCTATCCATTCCGGGCTTGGATAACAAAATACCATAGGCCATGAATTACAGGATTTCTGCCAAGGATAAGTTTTAAGAAGCATAGATAGTAGATAGCAAGCTGACGGAATTTTGCTCCCTACCTCAAAGGGGCAGCTCCCTGCTAATTCTATTGAGCAACATACGACATAGTTTGTTGTGCCTCCAGATGTCCCCCCCTCCCCCAAAAAAACATTTCGGGAATAAATGAATGGTTAAAGGTAACTATAGAAATAGATAGACATCCCTTCTCCACTCCGCAGTTGAGAAAGACATCAGTTAATTGCATGGGTAGGAAAGAGTGGAAGTCTGGAAGACTTTTTCAATGCTTAACAGGTTAATCATAGTTTTCGGGCTCGTTCGAGCTGACATACTTCAGGCTCAGGATCTTGAAATTCAGCCCGAACTCAGCTCTGACACACACACACACAGTAACACTTCAGTTAATTTCTCACAGGTGTTTTTATCAAAAATTTTATGGCAATGAAGTCATAGTGGTAAGTATGAAAAATAAGAGAAATTTCCTGGAATTTTTTGGTACAGTATTGAAACATAAACAAAAATGCTACAATATTACTGCTAACATTTATTAATCTGAAAATAAGTGACATGGAACTCGTACGGGTATGGTGTCGTTGAGGGACTAGCCGGACCCCATGACGCGAAGGAGTACAGCATCATCTTCCACGGAAAGAAAATAGTCCATAGATTTTCAAATGAATTTTGACAGATGAAATCAAACCTGCTAGTAAATGAGGACCTCTGGTCCATTTTGAAGACGGGCAACCACTGCACAAACAGTATTAGTTCCAATTTGAAAAAAAAAAGACACCACCAAATATTAAATACAAATCTTCAGTACAGAATGCCACCAACCACTCCGCATCACTGTGTGAATATGTGATGAAGCAGAAAAAAAGATTGGAAATATGTTACGAGAAGCTAACTGAAGTACTGCTTCCTGGTATACAAGTTTCAAATAAAATTAAACCAAATATGACGGATCTTTACTTTCCAGTTTCAAAGATAACTTTTCAGAAATGTTATCTTCATTTATTACAGAAGAAAAATACATTTCAATACTTTAACCAACCTGGCTATACACTTTTGCATATAAAATATTTGATAAGTTTGAACTCTTTTTCCTATCTCAGGACTTACTCTGTGCACACTATGCACTAAGGAGAGGCACACAAAACTAAGCGTTCAGACTTTCAACTTCTTAATTTTCCTTTCACGTGATTTCAAATAATTTCAGTTGTCATGTTTGGCTTTCACTAAGTTGTTCAAGAGTATTTTCCAGCTGAGGAGAGTTATGTTTTCCTATTTAGTTTTCAAGCTACTCATACACAAACATTCCACGGAAAATGAACAAGGAAATCTAAAATCAGAACTTTGTCTGTTTAAATGTATGCAGCAGATTTTGTATAAGACAATTGGTATGGCAAAAGTTGTAAGTCTCCTTTTGACTTCTATAATTTAACTAGCAGCCACTAACACTGCAACACTGTGGCATGGCAAATTTTGGCAATTCCTGTAAAAAGAATTACACCTTTTAATACAAGTGAAGAACTAGATATGAAATTTTTAATCGAAAGTAGTTCCCTATGTTTTGTACAGTTAGAATAAAGTTGACCATGCAAGTTTTTCAACATAATCTGTCCACACTGTTCAGACAGCTTTAGTAAATTCAATCAGACAAATGCTATATCACAGTTGCATTAAGTTACGAAATTAAAAAATGTACTCTTTAATTCAGAGACACATTACAATGCAACAACAGTTCAAGCATTAATTTCGTAAAGAAAGGGCTAACGATTGTTGGAGATGCAAATGTTATACAAATTACGAAGGCTAATTTCCTGAAAAGTTGCCCTGATTTCTGGTAATATTCAAGCTCTATGTGAATCGGCATTGGCAAAATATATTAATTATTCTATTTGAAATAAGAATTCAACACTACAGAATAACTCACTTCTTTATACTTCACTATTCACGAGACATGAACAGATTTCAACACGTGTGAAACTAAGATCTACTCATTAAACCTATAATTATTACTAAAACTAAATAAAACGTTTACTAAGAATTAACCTTACCTTAGAAATATAATAATACCTACCTTACAAAACTATACGTGTATCCAAATGGCAATAAACGGAACACTCACTCAATACAAACAAATGTGAACCAACAATGAAACGCAATGGCTGTTCAACCGATTGACTTGGCGACAGCACTAAGTTGTGCACGTGACTATTTCGCACCGTAGCCTGTCTTTTTCGTCAGATTCGACTCAGCTTACCACTAGCCGCTACTAAGTGACATACATTTAAATTTTCCAAACAGCACTTCTTTACTTGGCACATACAAGCCATTTGTTAGCCTTTTGGTAGGCATTCTTCGAGGAGGTAGCATATCAATTTAAATCACGCATAATTATACTTTCAATTACATTTGCCGACGCTGCACTCTGCGCCAGACGTAGACATTTCACTGAACCATAAAATGTGTTTCCATAATCACACACTTAAGAAAATCGTACATATCCTAATCCAACCCCTGTTGTTTGGTTCACATTGCACAACTGTACACACAATCTTTGACACAGACGCCGTCTGCAGCGCCGCGATGCGGCGTGGGACATATTTCGAACGCAGATTTTGAGTTCGCACGGCACACTTCCCCTTTTAGACGCTATACCATAGCGCTCTTTCTTAGCTTTTTCTTTCACACTTTCTCTTTTGGTTCTCTTCCTTTGTCCTTTTGAATTTTCCTTCACCATTACTAAACCATCTCCGACCTCTTCCATATCTCTAAAACTATGACATACGCACGAAAATATCACCACGTTTGAACAGAACACGTGGACTGTCTGAAAAGGTGAGTGCCACTGCGTCACTCTTATCAGCTTTGTCACGTGACCAAATTTTGGAGTTCTGATTGGTTCACTCGACATGGTTGATTTCGCTTAAGCCTGCAGCTGAGGCATGTTCGTTTTTTCTTGAATCGCGCATTTTTCGACTACAAAATGAGTAGGGGCTGTTTGCTTTGGGTCGGCTTATGATACAGAAACGAAATCAGACCATCATTATTTATCATATCCAAGGCTTACTTGATAATTCACATTTTTGTGATAAGTTTGGTTTTGCTTGCGCGCTCCTCAAATGCCATTACCGCAGGATGGGGTAACCTGTCAAATGATATTCAAAGTTTTAAGATTTCACTTCTCCTTTTTTGTTCCTTCCATTTCTAATTTTATTTTAAAATAAACATAGCGTCGTTTTTCAAAACCCATTGATAGATTTTAAGCTTCTGACCCGAGATGGGTTCGGGTTCGAATCTGGAACCATCTCGGGAACATTAGAATCCTGATATCGCGTCGCTGTAACTACTAACAGCTTAAGATGGCAGTAACGACAGCGTTTGTTATGACCCTGATGGGGACATCTTGAATCGAGGACTAAGGCCTGTTAGTGTTCGAAACGGCTTTGCCATGCGTCACCGGGGTTGTAGTTTCAGACAACTGTCTCTACCTACCTTCAGGTAGACAGCCATTCTAGGTTGGCCATTGTGGTTCTGATAAACGTCGTAAACCGCAACTGTGAAAGTGTTGTTTATGGAGAAATGGGATGTAAGAATTGTCGTGTTGTTTATGTGAACGTTTCAGGAATCAGGTTGTCAAACTAACCTTGTGATATGTAGTCCGCGGGTTTCATACAATCAATTTTCATGTTGGAATCAGTAGGAAGTCAGTGCCTGACGATTTCAGTAACTGAACTGAAAGTTGGATGAATATCTATGTAAGAAATGTCATCCTTTTTTAATGTGTGGGGATGTGAATTTTGGGCTACAATTTTTAACAAATGGACCACTATCGCATGCAGTTGTTTTTATGGTTCGTTTTCCGAGAAAATTTTAGAAATATTACAAATTGCCGTTATGAAGTTTTTGTCATGTCAAATCGTGTACCATTCCAGCATTTCTTATTCTCATGAGACTATTGTTTGTAATTCATTATCTTTTATGAATCATGGTTTTGAGAAATACTATTGAAATTGAGTTTTGTGATTTCCGAGTTCGTTGTGAGTATCACAGACGCTAAGGATACTCAACACAATATTTAGGAATATGTTTACTAATGCATTTGATAGCCAAGGATAATTTTCCCCCCGTGTAATCATACAGAATGAAGAAATGGCAGGCTAACAGTAATAGTTTATGGATAGTGTTTCAGGAGTAAGCTCTGTGTAAGTTAGGTAGTGGAAAACTATGTTAAGTGCTGAAGTGAAGAGAAAGTTATGTGAGCAGTTCAACACAGACTCTAAATTCATACATATCACTAAGGTGTTCTCTGAGATTCAGATGTTAGCTCCTCAAGAAAAGACAGTCCGTTTGGTAAATGTTTAATTGATGGAACTGGAATTTACCTACTGTTGCTGTATCAAACGTGTTTGTTTACAGTGATCTTGACACACAGCTTGAGCCTCACTGACATCAATGACATGACACATATAAGACCTTTTGTACTTCACACTCATAATCTTTTTCTTCTGTAGACATTCCAGAACCTGTGCCTCCTATGATTTCCTTGGCTTTTCTTTCCTGCCACATGGGCTGAAAGAATTCTTTTAGTAAGCATTTTATCACTTATTCTTTCAACATGGCCAAACCACCTAAGAATATAAGTCTCCATCTTATTTATTTTGTCTTCATTCCTAACATGAAACATGAACAGAGCGTATCTCCCCCCCCCCATAAAGTAACGTATCTCTCCAGCACGCAAACAACTCCTATGTCTTTTCTGCAGTACTCATATTTCACTGCTGTATATCAAAGTAGGAGCAATCACAATTTAATATACAGCCATTTGGGACTTTCTTGAGAAACCATCATTCCTGTGAAATCCTCCTAAAGCAGCTATGATTTTCAATGAAGAATTCACTTGCCTAGTAATTTCGCCATCTAATTTGTTTTTTCTGTCAAACATGTTTCCTAAATATACAAACTCGTTCACCTGTATACAACTACGCAAACTTATTCTGTACCTTTGACAGAAGAATCCTATTCGCTTGGTCATTAGCTTTCTCTAAATCTATGAAAGCAGCAAAAACTTTCTTACCAACAAACAAATACTTTCTGATCATTATACATAATGCAAAAATTTGGTTAGTGTAGCCCTTACCGGGCATAAAACTACTCTGTACATCCTACACTTTCTCTGATGTAAGACCTCATATACATCTGTGTGCAGCATTAAATAATGTCAGCAATTTCTTGAAAATTAGCAGCATGCATAATGTAGAAGTGAGTGCATATAAAATATGTTTGACATTTTTGTGGAACATACAGCATAGCAAATCAACTGAAGTTTTACTAGAGAATTCCTGACAGAAATTGGACTTGTCGTAAGCTCCAATGAATTCTTGGTTTTACCCAACACACCTTTAACTTTAGTCTCAACTGAACCTTATATACACCCTTTTAGCCCACAGGCCACGCCATCTGCATCCTTACGCCGTATTGGATGTAGTTCAGATTGTATAGGGATGGTTATAATTCAGGGAGCACTCAGTGTATTTTACATCTGAAGTAAGCAGTCTCGCTGAAAAATAATGTCAAGCATCTCACAAAAAATTCTAGAGTAACTTTTACAATATATCCTGTTTTTGTGTCGCCATCCATATGCATCTAGTGTCTTACAAGCATTTCTTGAAATTGCTCTTATGATTAAAGTTTTATGACTTTCAGTTAATTATGTCCTCAACGTGCCCTTCCTGATAGAAAGGGGGCACAGTCGTGTAGATAATAACTGGTGCATATGATTAATAATGCAATAATTTTTCTTATTGGAACAGTTTCTCTGTGCTTTGTGAAATATGTTTGTGCATATTTCTATATGATGTTTGTGCAGTACTGCTGTTCTCACAAACATCACAGAGAAATACCAATTGTTTCCATTAGCTAACGCAGAATGTGTGCCACAGAAGGAGATCATGATGTAATACAACCAATATCCTTCATTGTTGGCTAATACAGTCATTCCTGCCACATGGCTTCTGTGTCATTACAAACAATGGCTGGGTACAGGCCTTGGTTTCCTTCTTTTTAACAGTAGCAACACTTGCTAGTAGTCTTATTTCTTACTAGCAAATTGTATTATCTACTAGTGAAAGTTTATTAACATTATACAAAAGAAACTTTAACATGTCTCCCTCCATTAGTAAATCAGGACAAATTTTGATTTCACCCATGTAACTGTCACATTGTAATGTTGAAAAGATTACAAATAGTTAAATATAACTTGCCTTTTCATGACCTGACAGATTAATTCTAACAATTTAATTTGTATGCAAGTATTTAAGAATTTTTTTTTATTTAACTTTTTCACAAAATTCAAGAACACTACTCAGAATCTTAAAAGTTATTTTCCGTATGGTTTATGATCTGGGTTTCGAGTCTTTTCATCATACCACTTTAAAACAGCAGGCCTGGGGTCAAACTTGTCTTCAGACGGAACTTCAGCCTCAGTACTCATGCGAGCATTCAATGTTTATAAGTTTAAACTGCCCCTTCAATCACCCTGGATTCTCTTCATGAAACTGAGCCCAACCTCAAGTGCAGAAGTAAATAAGGGAAATATACTGGATATTTCTAATAGTGCCAAGATGTTTTTCTAATGTTTGTACTTTTCAAGAAACATTTGTTTCCAGAAAGCAGTTGTTCCTTTTTATATGTGTCTAAAAAATTCCATACGTGCGATGCAGTGGTGCTTTACAGTTCACACTAAAACATGCAAAATTTTTCCACTAGCAATTTTTGCAAGAACCACTTTTTATCACTAGCAAAATACATTTCCTTGCTAGCAAGGAAATGCTTTGTGGTCGAAATCGAGCCCTGCGGCGGTACAATCTGAAACTTTACCAAATTTTATGATGTGTACTTCAGTGTTTGTTTCACATAAAACAAATTTTCTTCTATGGTTACAATATAACATTTCTGATCTTGAAGATAAATTTGTATAAAATTTTGTAAATTTGGTATAGTGGGAAGTTCAAGTGTATTATGTCAACTTTTTATGTATGTAACAATGGTTACAACTGCTAAAAATTACCTTGTTTTGTATGAATCTTGAAAATATTCATAATCCAAGATTGTATGAGCAGTTACATGGGTAATAGTACAAACATCTTGAAAACAGTAATGCATTTTCATAAAGTTAATATGTTCTTCATACATTTTGTAGGCATTAAAATGCTAATATGCACTGCTGGTCACCCAAAATGCAACACTAAGAAGGAAGCATCTGATTGGCCTGAAATTCGCAGCATGCGTCGCCCGCATGAGGACATGCAAACGATTAGTATTGCAGGGCATATGCAAATCATGTGCGCCGGGCACGCCACAGAGAAGCATTATAAGAAGGGTGCACAGAAGGCGGAGTGTAAGTAGTGCAAGTGTGTTATGCTGCCGGACCTGTGCGTGGAAAGCTTCCTGATGCCTCGTCGCAGAATACGGGAGTCATTCCAGCACGCTTCAGAGTTTGACAGAGAACGAATAGTGGCTTATCGCGACAGCGGTTTATCGTACCCAGACATCACCGCCCGTGTGGGACAACATCCAGCCACAGTGAGGTGAGTATGGATTTGGTGGGTGCAGGAGGGACGGACGGACCAACGTGAGCGATTGCCGCAGCCTCCACACACCACTGAACGAGAGGACCGGCATGTTGTGCGGCGGGCGTTGACGGCTCGCACCGCCACATCACGAACGTTAGCGCAGGAATTAGGGTGTGTTGCGCAACAACCTGTGTCAGCACGTACCGTTCGACGTCGTCTGCAGGAGCGGGGACTTGTCGCACGGCGGCCATTGCTCTGATTACCATTGACGCTACACCACCGGCGAGTGCGGTGGCAGTATGCCATAGAACGCCGCACCTTGGACTTCGGAATGGCATGACATTGTCTTCTCTGACGAATCCCGCTTCTGCCTACAACGCCACGATGGCCGGATCCGCGTGTGGCGGCACCGTGGCAAGAGACTGTATGATGCCTGCATTATGCATCGCCATACCGGTCTGTCGCCTGGCGTTATGGTTTGGGGCGCAATTGGATATGACACCTGCACCCCTCTGGTATGCTTCGCAGGTCCACTCAACAGCCGCCGCTACATCTCCGATGTTTTGGAGCCTGTAGTCCTCCCTTACCTGCAGGACCTGTCAGTGGCCACGTTTCAACAGGACAATGTGAGCCCGCACGTGGCATGCATCGTGCAACAATTCTCCACGGCCCACTAGGTGTCACTGCTGCCATGGCCCGCCTGTTCTGCCGACGTGTCGCCCATCGAACACGTCTGCTCGCTGATCGGCAACGGAGTAGCCCGGCAAGCACCACCCGCGGCTACCCCTGATGAACTGTGGCAACGTGTGGAAGAAGCCTGGACTGGCATACCCCAAGCCCACATCCAAAGCCTCTTTCGTTCGATGTAGCGGCCGTCATTGCCAGCCATGGGGGCCACACGAACTATTGATGTCTGCGTGTTCCGCAAGTCGCACGGGCCTGTAAGCTCAATCGTTTCATCTTTGTATCTGTTGTTATGTGTCGAGTAAATCTGGCTTTGCTATCTCGTGTCCTTCTTGGTGGTGCATTTTGGGTGGCCAGCAGTGTATTTTGAAGCAAACACCAGGGCTCAACAAATATGTTCCATATCTTGGAGCTAGTCCCAAAATTTAGGAGCCAGGTGAAACAAAGTCAAATTTCAAAGAAGGATGCATGAACACAATATTTGGTTATAATTCTGGAGCAAAAAGTGATAAAGTATGTTTGTTATAATTCTTTTCTATTTACCCAAACCACTTATTCCAAAATAAAGTTCCAGTTTGCTCCATAATTTTCTTTTCCCGTTCTTCCAGTTGCTGCTCTGAAAAATTTAAAATTTTAGATTTTGATTTTATTAAAGCACAATTTGTGGAAGATAAATTTTATGCATATAAAATCAAAGTAAAATTCAGAAAAAAAATTACCTCCCAAGTTCCGTAGCTGCAGTGTGGGCCGTGAGAAAAAAAAAATAAAAAAAAATCGATGCATAATCCCCTGTGGGGTATTATGTATATAACTCATGAAATCCTATGATATTAACCATTTTTTTCCATCGTATTACTCTCGGTGGCATATGATTCGTAGATCATAAAATCCTAAGCAGAAGATTATCCTTCTTATAATTTTCGGTGGCATGTCCGCAGACCATGAAATTCAGAACAAAAAATTATCATTGTACAATCGGAACCTGTTATTGTTCATTCTGAACCATAGTTCTTGATGGAAAAGTCACAATTCACAGGATGACTGACACAGAAATGAAAAAATTAAAAAAGAAACAATCTTCTTATTAGTCACTTTTAATTATTTCTGTGTTACTTTTAAGTAAATAAAGAACTAAAATCCCTAGCTTTGCAGCATTACCACAGTTCATTAGTTAAACCTGAAGATCTGTAGATATTATGAACAGTCATCTCTTTTTTTGAATGTTTCAACTGAATAGCAAACAAAATCCATAACTAATACACAGCAAAACAAACGGATATGCAAAACAAATAACACAGCAAAACAAACTGATACGATTCACAAGTGATTATGTGCCATGAAATATCTCTCTGGGCTACACACATCACAGCATGTAGGCTTGTGCAAATACAAATAGTACAGCACTGGTTATGTCATATTTTCTGTCAGAATGGTCGTAAGTAAAAAAACAATATTCTTTCAATCTCTGTATTGTGTTTCATCTTTGTCTGTTACTGCATTTTCTGTACTTTTCCAATAACTCCACCTATCTTGTTATTTAGCACGTAAATGTTTTAAAATGCTGCAGAAACATTTGTTCTTACCAGTGTATATCCACAGAACCTAAATTCATAACTTTTTAACAGATAATTCACAGATTAAACGATAGCAATCATAATATTCACTGCAAATTACGAAATCTGAAGTAAAAAAACTGGGCACCAAGGCCTGATTTCTAAGCTACTTGGCACCCAAAATTTTGTCAAGCTCTGGTAAACATTGTGATCACTTTCATAGTTACATAACTGTGTAGGTGATCTTGAAAAAAATCATGTCAAATGTACTCTATCTGGAGCATATAAAATTTTTTTAGTACATGTTGGCCGAGCAGCTAATTTTTTCAATTCCTTGTAGCATGTGATGCCTTTTAATTGCCACCTCCAAATTGTTAGCATATTATCACAATGTTATGTAATTGCATCTATTTATTTATGTAAGACCCTATAAATTACGCAGCAATATTTTTGAACTTATGCGGCATTAATGCTGCAACTTATTGAAATTATGAGGACAATAAGCCAACTAGGCAAAGTACTGTACTAGTATACATGCATACTAAAACAAGATCCACTTTTAATGGAATATCCATTTGACAAACGTGTTATTTGCATTCTTGTTATGGTTACAAAAGCAAATAGACTATTTTAGTAATAGAATATTTCCATAATCACAGTAATCGTTACCACAGTGGTGATTACCGTTTGTTAAAATAAAGAGATGTTAATCCAGCAGCCAAAAATTCCTGTAAACTCTTGGTTTGTAAATATTTGGACATAACACGACACCTCTCTTTTGCAATCTACAGAATTAGGTAACACTGAGAGTACTTGCTTTTTGTTTTAGTCCTGGAAATCTCTCTGAAACTGCACCTGAATTCCAGAATTTGATTACATCAGGTAGTGTACATTCCTTTACATACTCCTTGTATGCAGCAAACTTGGGTCTTACTGACAGGTCAGCAATTCCTGGAATAGTTTGGAACACTATGTCATCTTCAGGATGCAGGTTGGCCATTTGATCTGGGCCAAACATTTCAACAGCCTTCATGAAGTTCAAACCAGGTTGGCAAAAACTTGGGTCCTTGCTTTTTGGAGATGGCCACTTCTGGCCAGTAGCAAATGTCTGGACAGACTGTAGCAAGGTTGGATAATTTTGCTACAGTTTTGTGAAACACTTCTTGCAGAAACAAATTATGTGCAGCTTTATGAGAATAGGAGCCTCCAATTTTAGCTGTAATTTAGATCACATATCTTATGCCTTGTGAATAGACACTCCACATGTTTTGAAGAATGACTAGTTTTTCTAGATCATTCTTTGAAGGATGATCTAGTTTTTGTATGAGAATATTGGCACTTGCAAATGTGTCGTCAATTTCGAAGTGCAGGAGATTGCCCATTTTGTCACATTCTGTTTAACTTCTAAACATTGATGACAGTCGCTTCACGATTTTTCTGCTTGTTAGATCCTTCTTGTGCAGCTTTTCTTTTCTTTCCTTCATGATGAGTACTTTTCACATGTTGATCGATTGCACACTTTCTTGTGTGATTGATGGAAACATTACAGGTGGTACAGACCACTAGAAACGTGAAAACTATGGGGATATTCCTTGCCCCTATGCTGGGCAGAAATATTTATGGTGTTCTTCTTGGGTTTTGATACTCATAGTTTGTACACTCCTTGAAAACATTGAAAAGTCATTGAATAAAAAAGTTTATTTTCAAGTACTTGAAAGTACTTGAAAAAGTTCAAGACTCCGTAAATAGTATTTGAAAAAAAATGTTTTGTTTGTTAAGTAATGATATGAAAGAGCATGTATTAAATAATTGTTTGTGCTAAAAAGTTGTATTGGAGATTTCTGTGCAGTTCCAATAAAAACACCAAACTATTGAAATAGTGCAGAACTTGCGTTAAACCCAGGGGAGTGTGTGGACAGCTGGTGCTTTGGCAATGATATCACTACAGGGTAAAGCATCAGCCATGGGAGTAAAATAAGTGGAATGATGCATTCACAAATTGTGATGGGCTTCTGTTTACTGGGGTTAGGGATGCATTCTTGCCGGAGGGTGGCACTTCCAGGAATTGCTTGTGCTTCATGCATGGAACCCTTTCTTCTCCTGACTGCATCAAAGTCATGCATCAAAAATAAAAGTTTAAAGCAAACAATAAGTGTTATACCAGCAAATGAATACGAAAATGAAGTACCCTTTCAAAATATTTCGCAAGATAAAATGATTTCGAAAAATACCAAAATTGAGGGGTAATTCAAAGTTAATAAAATAAATGAACTGTGGGCAAGGGGCAATGGCAGGTCACTGAAGGTGTGCCAGCTGCAGCTAAGATTAATGGTCTGAACTTAATAAAATGCCTACTTACGGACTGACGGGCAGCACACACATATGATAATTCGGGTTTAAAAAGTCCTTGAAAAGTGCTTGAATTTATTTTGCTTGGAAGAGTATGAACCATGATACTATCATTTTGTCAGTTTCTGTTTACAAGCTTGGAAAGCAATTATATTTCTGTTGAAAAGTATGTCATTTGTTTGATTAGGCCTACCCTACAAACGAGAGTGCACGGTGATGTGCAAGAGCAGGTGGCTTGAATGAAAACCAGCAGCTGATGCAAAAATGACCTTGAAGCAACTTCCGATCCGTTCCAATAGTGAAAAAAAAAGGGGGAATGGATTAGCAGGTTGGAACACCTATTGAAATTCTTTGAAGTCCAACTTAAAAGTAGTGATAGACTATTTCGACTGAAAATTAGTAACTTAGTTGATAGTCCTGAACCATCGAATAAATCCATTATTTGCAAAAGTATAAGCATAGAAAATGAGCGAAAGCACACAGAGTCACATATGGTAAAAGGTTCGTTTAGCAGTTGCATTTGGTCGTCCTACGACCTTGATTACTAGCGATAAACTGGATGGGCTGGTTGCCAGAACTACAATTTGAAGTTGGGGTGTTGGAAATATTGCCAGATTTTAGAAGAGAGATCCAAATAAATGGGATTTGATGAGGGGTCTCTAAATTGCAGTTTTTAGTGAACAAATATTCAATGCTTTCTTGATGAGTGGGGCAACTTTTTTAGTGTCTTTCCAAATGGGAACTGGAGAGGTGTCTTCGAGGGTTAGTGCAGATAAAGCTGTCTTTGGAAGACTATTGGAAACATCTTTTTTGTGTTCACCAAGTCTTGTATTGATGCTTCGGTGTGTGTTTCCAATATACACTGAGGGACCAGAGGAAATTGAAATGGGAATAGCATAAAATCCAGGGATGTCCAGGGGTGAGACAGGATCCCTGCCTTTAAGCAGGCACATTATTGCAGAAGGGTTTGGTTTCACTGTGAGAGTGTAGCCCATAGTTTTGAAAAGTTTACACGTCTTATAAGAGAAGGATCCATGGAAAGGGATCCTTCTCTTATAAGACGTGAATGGTGGTTTTTCCATTAGTATTGGTGAGAGAGCAGATAGATTTTTCAAATGGGAATTTTGAAGGAATTTTTCAATTGTAGAAGGTGGGAACTGATGAGCTTCCGCAATTTTCTTTATGGTGTCAATTTCTTCATTGAAGGAAGATTCAGTGTTGCAGACAATCCTGGCACGATTAACATAAGTTTTTAAGGTGGCAAATTTGTGAGCAGTTGGGGAGTGGGATGAAAATGGGACTATGTTTGCTACTGCAGAGGGTCTGTAGATAACCTTGTAAAAGTAGTTGAATTAGTTGTTTATTCACTCACTTACTCTGCAGTCAGTCATTGTTTCCGCTACTCGCTAACTTATTGAATAAATGAATCTGATTGGCTGTCACTACCTTGCACAGAAAAAAAAGGCTCTATGGGTAAATGGGAAGTTTTTCTTTTCGTAGGAGAGAAGGGGGGGGAGTTCTGCATGGAGAACCAGACTGTGTGTGTGTAACTAACGAGCTGACATGAATAATTAATCATTGTATTACTTAATCAGTCATTTAGTTGGTAGAGTTATTAGACTATTAAATAATTAAATCAGTTGTGTCCAGTTTGTGCCAACATCTCGACTGTTTCGACTAAAACTTAGTAACTAATTCAGTTGATAGTCGAAACCGACATCGACTAATCAGTCGATAGTTCTTTTTAGTGATTTCACCTGTCACTACCTAAAAGTAACTCCTTAGATTAAAGCTGAAGCGAACATGCGAGAAAAAAATGGAGGAATAAAATTATCCAGAAAATTACAGATTATCAGGAGTTAGTTCTGCATTTTCACATAATTTTTATATGACCATATATGTACACAATTTTTGTAAGAAAATTAAAATGTACCTTTTTGAGAAATTCAAGATCAAATTTTCCCTTGAATTTAAGTTTTTCAAATCTTGCATTAAGTAATGTATCATTTGAAAGGCGATGCAAAAATGTTTAAGAAAAACAAACTTTGTCACTCTGTGATAAAAAGGACTTAGTGATATATATACGAAACTTTGCAAAATTTCAAGGCCTCGTATCTGAAAATTTAAAACGTGTGGTGCTAAAATTTGACACATATTTGCTTATTAATATTTATTTTTGCCAACGAAACTGTGAAGATCAGTGAAAATCTAAGAGGGGCTCAAATTAAAAACAATGCTTTCTTGAGTTGATTTAATGGAATGGTTGTACTTCATGAAGAGAACAGTTTTTTTTTATCTGCAAATGAAATGTGATGTAAGTAGCAGTTGCCTCTAATCTGGAGTGAAGTATTTTTGTAAGAAACTAGAAACAGCATAGTTTTTCTTAACGTGCAGATCTTGCAAACCAACCGCTGACTGCTGCTAAAAATTCAAAGTTCCTCGCTACAGTGCATTGAGTTTTTTTGCCAATGAATACCAAATAAAGCACTTTATTTGAAATTCAATGCATCACTGTGCTGGAAACTTTGAATTCTGCAAGATCAGGCCAGTTCAGTTTTGTTTGAGCCACAGAGATAACTTTTGTGAACATGCGTGATGTCATTATGAGATTTGATTTGCCAGCATGTTGTTTTACAGTCAAGAATGCTTCTCTTTTCTCTCTCTCTCTCTCTCTGTAGTAATTTCTTGTGATATGCTTTGAAAGTTGTAAAAGATGATGGGCTTTTTAAGCAGTGAGTGGAAAATTTTGTGTACTTGTGTCTGTTTTTGGTTTGAAAATAAAAGTATAACAAAATTTGCCCATATTAGGATAATTATTTCTCTGGAAAAAATCACAAAATACGTAGGACATTCAGAAAGTAACAAGACTGACATCATTGCGCCAAAACAAAGCCATTAAAAAAAATGCAGCTGCCTGTGTTGGAACACCTGCAAAGCCAGCCATGTGACGATGTGTCCTTACAGTGCTCCATTAGTTCATTCTTGTAGTAAACAGCGTATAGTTCAGACATGTTTCTGTAACCCAATATGGATTTAAAACTGGAGCAAAGAGCAGCTGCACAACTTTCCATGCGTTTGAATAAAACCACCACAGAAACACATGAAATGATTAAAACAGAATATAAGGAAGATGCTTTGTCCCATGCAAGTGTTTTTGAGCTACACAAGAAATTTGTGAATGGTAGAGAGTGTCTGGAAGATGCGCCACACTCTGGTAGGACATCGACCTACGGAGGTTAATGCCAATATCATCAAGGTTCTCCTGCGGAAAGACCACCAAATGACCATTGCGGAAGTTACTGATGTGATGTATATGTCCATTGGTTCTGTTGATGACATCGTGAGAAACCACTTGGGTTACCAAAAAGTCACTGCAAAGTGGATTCCCCACTTGCTCGCAAATGAACACAAGGCAAATCATGTTATCACTTATTGCCAATAGAAGTGACTTGAGCCACATTTTCTAGATTTATTTACCATTTGAATCCAGAGACAAAACAACAGAGCACCCCCAATAGAAACACCCACAAGGCCCCTGATCCAAGAAAGCAAAGATTCAAGCAGGTGCAGGGAAGGTCATGCACACTGGTTTTCTTTGATAAAATGAGAATTGAGTATGTCCAGGTTGTTCAACAAGAGAAAACTGCTACCAGTGCCTATTAATCTGAAGTTCTCAAAGGTCTGATACAGAAAATTTTTTCCCTAAAACACTCAGAATATGCACAAATTGGTTGGATTTTGCATCAAGATAATGCCACTGCACACCATGCCTTGCTTATCCAGCAGGTTATCCAAGATCTAGAAATCAAAATGATGGCACACCCTCCGTATTCACCAGATCTGGCACCGTGTGACTTCCACCTATTCCCTGAAGTGAAAAAACAATTTCGTAAGCATAAGTCTGCATCAAATAGTGAACTGACCAATGCTGTGATGGGTATCCTGAACCACATGTCAAGAAAGGGCTTCAAACACACTTTCCGGAAGTATATAGAAAGGTGGGACCAGTGCATTCACAGTGTTAGAATTAGAAACAAATCTTCTACTGGCCCAGTGGACCACTAGAATTTACAAACCACTGGTCCACCAAACTGCCCACTGCTATGTAAAAAAAATAATAAAAAAAAGCTTAGACATTTACAATGTATGTAGAAAATAATGTATCATTTCAATGGAATTATCTCCAATATTTGTTTTTAAACGTATCAATAGTTTGCAGCCTAAAAACAAAACCATATAGCAAGGCAAAAGAAATAGCAATTTATTTCTTAACTTGTGACAAATTAGAAAAACTAAAAAAAAAACTTACTAGCCATCCGGACTCGAGATGAGACGGGCTGAGCCCGAGCCCGAAAGCCCAAAGCAGAGCCCGGGCCCGAATTGGGCTCGGGGCTGTAGAATATTTACTGCGGTTCGGACTTTGGTTCTTAGAGAGAAGGAGAGCGATATAATTTTTTTTATATATATAAATGTAATTTTATATGATTTAGCACATGAGGCACTTTATAATCGGTAAATGGAATTCTTCGGCAACTGGTTCTGATTAGGGAGCGGGCATTCCAGATGGTTATTTATTCCGGACTTGGGTAGAAAATGCCATAGGCCACGTATTAGTGTGTTTCTGCAAAAAGAAAAAGCTTTTTCAAGAACTATAGATATTGGATAGTTGATAGCATGCTGAAGATCATTAACCCTTATCTCCACGCAGTAGCTCCCTGCTAATTCTATTTAGCAACATACATATTGTAGCGCATTATGGCGCAATAATATTAGCATTGTTTAAGCAACATACAATTGCAGCACCTCTCAATCATTTTGGATGCCTTGCCATCCAAAGCACTTCAGGTGGAAATGAACGGTCAAAGAAAATCGTACAGTTACACTGTAAAAATAGATAGAGGTCCCTTCCAACCATTCCCTATTTCAGAAATATGTTGGTTAATTGCAGGAGGAGAAGAGAGTGGAAGTGTGGAAAAGGAGATGTTTTTTTATTGATAGTTGTACAGGTTACCCAGTTTTCGGGCTCATTCGGGCCCGGGCTCTATCTTGTAATATAAAATTTGAACTCAGGCTGATATACCACGGGCTCGGGCTCCGAAAATTGAGCCAAAACTCAGCTCTAATCCAGACCAGTAAAATCAATAGTTCAATGGTCCGACGGAAGTTCTATTGGCCAATGGCCAGCAGACCACTGGGTAATTCAAACGCTTGTTCAGGTAGAGGGGTAATACTTCGAAAGTATGCAAGTGTATGTTTTCTGCATTCCACTTTTGCCCCATGTAAAATCAGTCTCGTTCTTTATGAACGAGCCTCATGTATAAGACAAAATAAAATTTCGCCCGTTTTTGAAATGACATAGTAGCACTTCTAATGAACATAATTTGGGCCCAGTTTTGACAACCAGCAACCTCTGATAACTAAACCTCAGTGACATCTGTATAAATGTTACATTTCACCTATGTGCACATTCTACTGATAAAACAAGATGAAGCACTTGCTTTGCATATATGATTTTATTCATTATTATATTTGCACTTTTAAGGTATTAACCTCTTGCAAAGTGCGCATAGTTTACGTGCAATTCATAAATGAAAAAACCATGAGGAATAACCACTCACCATAAAGATCATGGTAACCTCCAATGGACCAAACACTTCCAACACGTCAATTCATCGTGATGTAACTGGGCTTCACAGGTTTACAGACCTCTTGCTTACTCTTCTTATTTTCAGGTGTGAAACATCGTTTTTCCCTTTGCCTTATAGTATGTTACTATAATGCTTGTCAATTCGATAAAAATCATACATACAACTCATTCATACAATTCAAGTAAAAACTATGTACATAAACCTTACATTCACAGGTGATTAAACCTTAGTCAACTCTAATTATGGAACTCCTCCTTCTGTTTCACAACCTCTGCTACTCCCACTGCAATTGTCACACCCATTCAGCCCCGCACATCCAATCCTCTAGTACTTTCGACAGATCCCTGTCATCTTCAGGAGGCAGGTGTGTCTCATCCGCCCACCGCAGCTCAAGTGAGCAGAGCCATCGAGGCCTGGGCTCCAGTCGCTATCTCTGAATCGTTGTGTCTCTGGCGCCATCTATTGTCCCTGCTGCTCTTTTTCTCTCTTTCTTTTAATTGAACAGCAGCGTAAAAAGAAAGAGAGAAAAAAGAGCAGCAGGGACAATAGATGGCGCCAGAGACACAACGATTCAGAGATAGCGACTGGAGCCCAGGCCTCGATGGCTCTGCTCACTTGAGCTGCGGTGGGCGGATGAGACACACCTGCCTCCTGAAGATGACAGGGATCTGTAGAAAGTACTAGAGGATTGGATGTGCGAGGCTGAATGGGTGTGACAATTGCAGTGGGAGTAGCAGAGGTTATGAAACAGAAGGAGGAGTTCCATAATTAGAGTTGACTAAGGTTTAATCACCTGTGAATGTAAGGTTTATGTACATAGTTTTTACTTGAATTGTATGAATGAGTTGTATGTATGATTTTTATCGAATTGACAAGCATTATAGTAACATACTATAAGGCAAAGGGAAAAAACGATGTTTCACACCCGAAAATAAGAAGCGTAAGCAAGAGGTCTGTAAACCTGTGGAAGCCCAGTTACATCACGATGAATTGACGTGTTGGAAGTGTTTGGTCCATTGGAGGTTACCATGATCTTTATGGTGAGTGGTTATTCCTCATGGTTTTTTCATTTCATGATTTTATTCAGTAGAAATTGCAGCAAAGTATATGAAAATTATAAAATAACTTTATTATATATTAGTGCATGTAAGAAACCAATATTATGCAACATTGCTTATTTTACTGAGGTTTTGAAAACTGGTTTCCAACCTCAGTGGCACAGCTTTCAGTATCCAAGTACACCTGATTTCCTCCAGTTATTCCATGCCACCTGCACTGTATTACTTATTTCTTCTTTTATATCTCTGTCATCTTGCAATACTGCTTCAAGGTATTTCAGTTTTACTGTAGTAATTGATACTTTTTTCTTGTTGTTAACATTAACAGTTCAATTGTTGTTAATGTACTCATATTTTTTAGGACTGTTAGAAAGACTGCATCATGTACAAATAGTATTGTTGAAGGTACTGCTTTCTTCACTGTTGGCGGTAACATACCCTAGTGATGGCAAACAAGAATGCACATAATGCTGATTTTTGGTGCACTGTAACTTTGCATCATATTGTTCTGTCTGTCATATTCAGTTTTTGATAAGTAACTGTGAAAATTTCTGTTACTGTAAAAATATAAAGTGCTTCACTTTATAGAGTGGACATCTTTACCTAACTAATCTGTTATTTGAACTCCAAGTGGTCTTGCAAAGGGTTATGAATATACATGCAAATTCTAGAAAAGTACTGCTGATCTGTTTGTTGCTCTTATGTAGAAAATTTTCTCTGTTCTCCTTTCTTGTAATTTGTTCCTGTAAATTTAAGATGAACTGTCTGCAATAACTTCAGGAAAATTTGAGATAGCATTTCTTTTTTTTTTTTTTTTTGATGTAGTTTAAGAACCCACATTTACGTGGGAAGCTAGGTACCATTGCCATTCTTGATTTAGTGCTGGTGATCCAGAAACTAGAGAAAGCATTGAGAAATAATTTTCTCTTAGCCTTAAGGAAAAATTGTTTTATAAGTGGATATTTCCTGTAATGATACATGAAAGTGAAACTTGGGAGTCTCACCAAATATTGACCTAGAAATTGAGGATTGCTGAAGGAAAAATGAAAAGAGCATTTTTAAGCATTGCACTTGGAAATAAGTGAAAATACTTGAGATCTGTTCACAGACAAGAGTTACAAGTATGGATCATTCATTGAAACAATAATCATGGGTATGATCAATTAAATTTCTTCTACTGTGAGGGGTGAAAGCACTTTCTTCCCTAAGCTAATTTACACAACACTATCTGTTCATCTGCTGGCTCCTAAGGATAGCAGAGGTCAAGATTTGGACAGTTTGATTTCTGCATAGGGAATCTGAGTTTTGTGGGAGATGGAGGAGTAGATACTTTTGTAAGAGATGGTTCATACTCTTGAGTGTAGTTGGAATGGGGATGTAACAATCAACTAGGACACCCTTGTCCTTCTCGCCAGAAGGTAAGTCTAATGTGGTAAGAACATGTGGGCATGCAGGGAATAAATCCACACCCTGTTTCTTTTTTTAGAGCTCAAGAAATGTAATGGCGGGATGAAATGAAAAGCCAAAGGAATCATGGGATGCCCAGTGATCTGTTGAAGCAACAAGGAAGTAAAACTTCACTCATACAGTCGAGAGAACCACTTCTTACATGACTATCAACTCCATCCGTGCCACACGAAACTCAGTCTCAAAGTAGAAGTCAAGCTGTCCTAACCTCGCCCTCAGCCACCCCTAGGGGCCAGAAGGGAATAGGAAGTACCATGTTAATTAGCTTAGAGAAGAAGACAGTGCTTAAACCCCTTGGAGTAGAAGTCAAACAGACCCATGGTTCTTCTCTCAACAAATGGCCTATACTATTGAACATACAAAGTTGTTGAAATTACGTTGAGTTCTGCACATTTTCAGAGACATCACAAAAATAACATTCTGTATTACTGACTCAGGAATATGACTAGAATAGGAGGAAGACCTAAAATATGATAGAAAGATGGATCTAAGTGGTTTAGGGGGAACCATTGTTGAAGAAAATGATTGTGAAAATTTCAAGGAAAATGTCTACCAGTTTTCATCCTCTGCGCTCATGTGAAAAATTGCATTTTTGGACAACCAGTTTCAAGAATAAAGAAATTTTAAATAGGTGTGTTCATTAAATTTAAAAGTGTAAGCCCAGTATTGATTTTTTTTAGTTTTTGACAGAAGCATTTTTTTAATGTATTAGTGAATGTGTGTATTGTGAACATGAAATTTTTATGTGTGGATACTTACAAACCAACTTGTGATTTGTTTACTATAGCTGAGACCTTGTTATACCTGTGCTGATCACAAATGAATTCAATTTTATATTGTTTTATCCGCACAGTTTTTAAATAAAACATGTCTTTTTTGCCCCTCAGGGAATCGTTAGTTATTTCATGGGATGCTTTTATAATGGGCCAAATCCTAAAGAAAATTAAAGAACACGAACATGAACTGAATGGCTCTACTTACCCTTCCAGTGAGTTTTACAGATTCATATATTTCATTTTTATGTGCTGTACTGATAAGAAATTTTTAATGTATTCTAATGAAATTTAGGCTTAATATGTTTAAAAAAAGAGAAAAATTTATTCAGTTAGGTCAATGTAATGAAGAAAAGTTATAAAAAATGGAATATTTTTATTTAAATTTGATTGCATAATCTAAATGATGTATTTTTCATTGCATGGATCTTCCAGCTGCCATATTTCCTTTATTTTGATATTGTTCATGTAAATTATATTTTTGAAAATATCCTATATACAAGCGTAGACAGAACCCCAAAGTTTTTAGGAGCCAGCATATTTTTTAAAGAGATATGAGGAAAATACTACAATCTATCTAAACAAAACTACCCTTACTGAATAGTGATCTTTGACAGTCAAAATTAATGTAATGTTTTCTAGATGCTGTGTAATAATTCTGGGTGAAATCCACCAGAAACCTGGGGACTTTTATCTTCTGGCCTGTCACATTCAACAGAACTAATGAATAATTAACTTATAAACACTCCACATAAAATTAATATCATGGCTACGAGTATCTCTGATGGGTGCACATATCTCTCTTGGGCTGCACAGTGTAACTTCAGCATACATGACTACTGCCAATATCAAAGCAGAATGCATAACTGTTGGCAACAGAATTAGATATTGGCATCTTCATTATTCTGATTTCGTGGTAAGTAGTCTACAGAAAAGATACATACATATACACTGACAGAAAGTGAAAAAGAACACCAAAAGGAGACGTCTGATACCAACAAAATTTATACAGCATAATAATGAAATACAGAGGATAACGTAATCAAAACATTATGGTAAAATACAGCTGTATTTGCTGGTAAACTGAAAAATAACATTTCCATGTAACATAGTTAGTACAAGGTTGAACCGCCATGAACTGCGTCACACTGTGCAATTCGGGCATGGAGTCTGTCGTACAGATGTTGGATATAAGTTTGGGGTATTGAGTTCCAAGCATCCTCAACCTGGACGCGTAAATCGGGGATGATCGTGGCTGGCCGTGGAGACCGGATAAGTTGTCGTCCCATAAAATCCCACACGTGCTCAATGAGAGACAAATCCGGTGAACGTGCAGGCCATGGAAGTTGTCTCACACCCTGAAGTGCATGTTGGGTTGCACGTGCCGTGTGTGGGCGTGCGTTATCTTGCTGGAAAACGCCACGATGGACTGACCTTACAAATGGCACAACAGTGGGCTGAATGATGTTGTTGATGTAAAAGGTGCTGTTTAACGTACCCGGTACAAACACTAGTTGTGTACGGGAGTGATAGCTGATCGCTCCCCACACCAGGAGACCAGGTGTAGACCCTGTGTGTTGCTGGCGGATGCAAGAAGGGTGGAGACGCTCCCCTGTGCATCTGCGAATATGCATACGGCTATCGGAGGCTCCCAAGCAGAATCTGCTTTCATCGCTGAACACAACAGATCGCCATTACGTTCTCCAGTGCAGATGTTGGCGACACCACTGCAGCCGTTCCTGACGGTGGGCTGGAGTCAGAGGTACACATGCCAGAGGCACACATGCACGTAGTCCTGCATCCAGTAGACGGTTGCGGATTGTTCGCACGGTCACCTCAGGTGCAACGGCAGCTCGGATTTGGGTTGCAGTGGATGTTCTGCTTGACAACGCCGCTCTTCTTATGCGTCGATCGGTCCGCTCATCAGTCCGTCTGTGACTCCTGGTTCCACGTCTTCTCGTGTGGGAATGTTCCTTGGACCATCTACGCCACCATCGTACCACCACCAATACTTCCCGTCCACCCGCCCCGCACTACGACGATACGACCACCCCGCCTCGCGGAGTCTGACTAGACGACCTCGCTCAAAGTCCGATAACTGCTGAAATCGTACACGTCTTCCATGTCCAGGCATTGCAGCTTCTTCAGGGTCTTCGCACGTATCCGTACGCTGACGTTTGATTACCTTCTCTTCGCCGTACTCAGGGATCGCATTTCTCCTAAAATCCCTAAAATTCCTAATATTTTGTGACCCTCCTTAAATTCCTAAAATTATAACTAAAATTTGCTATTCTTCCTAAAATTTTCGTAAGCTTATTTATTAAAAATACAACCGCTATTAACGCCAATAAATTTACCATTACGGTAAGGTAAAAAGACCTGTTATTGTAGAAACACAGCCTATATGCTGTGCTGCTGAAGGGAGGGAAAATGACGCCATCGAGATGCACTTGCTTCGGGGCGGGCGCTCCACTTTTGTGCCTTCGGACAGTTTTCGAGAGTAACAAGAGACCTAAGGGAAAAGGGGTGGGGTCATTTTCACCCCTGGTTTGCGCTTTGCAGACGAACTCCGTGGCACGCAGAAGATCATACTTTATTTTTGGACATGCCTCGTGGAACCTCTCCGTGGCACGCAGAAGATCATACTTTATTTTTGGACATGCCTCGTGGAACCTCCTCTTTCTGCTGATGTTTTGTTGTTGTGAACCGCAGGTGGGTGGAAGCAAAGAAGAAACATGTGGTCTCCTTCCGTAACCTCCGGTAATGATGATGGGATGGTAGCTGAGTATTATCGTGGCAGGCAGTAGAGCACGTGATCATTGACCTTTGATCGTGCGTCGGCGACAGCG
This sequence comes from Macrothele yani, assembly GCA_039090855.1. Lineage (NCBI taxonomy): Eukaryota > Metazoa > Arthropoda > Arachnida > Araneae > Macrothelidae > Macrothele > Macrothele yani. The sequence continues at coordinate 83,033,863 of CM077025.1, read as the reverse complement.
ACCTTCGATGCGCAATATATCTCGGCTCCGACTCGCTTTGACTGAACTTGCGTGAGATGCGTATGATAGTTTCTGGTTTTGCGTCTTTTATGGTGTTCTCTGTGCTGTGTGCAGGTTCAGTTCTCTAGTGGTGACTTGCTTTTTTTTTTTTTTTTTTTCTATCTTCTTACATCCTCGCAGCCAAACTTTGAGAAGTTGTGTGGTTTTGCCATATTGGAACGTGTTTTTGTACTTCCCTTTCATTTTCTGGTTAGTAATACAAGTGTTTAAGATGCCTAAATCCAAAACAAAATTTCAAGATGCGTGGCTCGCCAAAGAATTGGACGGAGTGAAGTTGAAAGAATGGTGTTCTGCAACTGAAACAATATTTTCTGCTAAGTGTATATTGTGTCCAGAAATTTTCAATATTTCTAATAGTGGCTTTTCACAAGTAAAAGCGCATCTTAAAGGAAAAAAACATTTGCAGAAATTTCAAAGTAAATTTCAAAATGAGTCCATCCTTGAAAGCCTTTGGAGGACGGGATCTTCAGCCCCAAACAAATATTAGTGAAGTACTGAGTCATGATTTACAGTTGGCTAAAGCCGAAGCATTATGGGCCATGAAAGTTACTAAGGACAATATGTCTTTTGTTTCATGCACTGAAACAGTTGTACTTTTCAAAGAAATGTTTCCTGATTCTGCTATTGTAGCCAAAATGCAACTTAAAGAAAAAAGTTGCTTATGTGATATTCACATGGATTGTCAAAATATTTTGAAGAGGATTTGAAAAAAGACATTGCATCTAGTAGCCCAGGAAAGGTTACTATAGCATTTGATGAAACTACAAATACACAAGTGAAACGGCAGTTGGATGTGTATCTCAGGTACTGGTCTTCAGAAATAAATTCAGTTTCTTGCCGATACCTAACAAGCGTTTTTCTGGGTCATGCAACAGCAGATATTTTGCTAAAAGAAATTCTTCATGTGTTATCATCCTTCAATATTTCGTTGAACAGAATTATTTGTGTATCCATGGACAGCCCAAATGTAAATAAGTGCTTTTTACGCAAATTCAATGAAGTTGTAAAACAAGAAACAGGCCAGAAATCTTTGGAACTAGGTTTTTGCAACCTGCATGTTGCTAGTAATGCATTTAAAATTTTTTTGACAAGCTTAAATATAGATTTTGACGAATTTGCTACTGATATACATTACTTTTTAAAGAGTAGTGCTGCAAGACGAGAGGATTATAAATCTGTTGAGGATATAACATTGGTCACAGCCAAATTTCTTTTGCGTCATGTCAGCAACAGATGGTTAACCGTTGGTTCTGTAGCCCAGAGGCTCTTGGATCAATGGTTAAATATTACAGAATATTTTTTAAACTTCTTGCCATCTCAAAAAATATTTGAAAAACAACTACGCAATTCAGCAAGGTATAAAATAATTCACTGTTTCCTGAAAAATGAGCTAACTCCTTGCTATTTAGCATTAATTTCATTTTCACACCAAAATTTTGAAAAGTTTTCATTATGTTATCAGAGTGAAGAACCAAAAATACACCACTTATATTCTGATTTAAATACTTTAATGAGTAATGTTATGGCTCAGTTTATCTAAGATGATGTTATTGCAGGGAAATTTGGAGAAGACCTAAAGAATGTAGATTTTGAAAACAAAAATTCATGGAAAAAACTAGGGAGTTAGAAGTTGGTATGAAGACAAAAAATCTCCTCAGGAATGTTCAGGAGACCAGGCAGAAATTATTTCTCTTAGATGTAAGATCATCACTAATTGCAACCACAAAATATTTAAAGTCAAATTTGCCATTCTGCAATCAAAAGCTAAGAGACATAGAAGTTTTAAAGGTAAAAGAACCAAAGAAAGAGTCAACTCAACTTTCAGTCACTGAAGGACTTTCGGAAATAACCAGAATTTCAAGTGTTTTGCATCTTTCTGAGGAACAAATTGATAGAGTAAGAGAAGAGTGGAAACTTTTAAATTGCGATAAGCCAACTCTAGATGAACTAGTGAAATTTTCAGAGGAAGGGCATATTCCAGTGCGGATTGATCATTACTGGCGTAATATATTTAGTATTAAAGACTCTAGCGGAAAAGAAAAATACTCAAATCTTGCTAAACTCATCAAGTCAATTTTAGTTTTACCTCATGGTAATGCTGATGCGGAAAGGGGATTTTCGGTTAACACTGCTCTGTTAAGGAAGGACAAGGCTAACTTAAAAGACTCAACTATAACATCATTAAGAATAGTTAAAGGGGTCATTAAACACTATGGATGTGTAAGTAAAGTTCCCATAACAAGAAATGTGTTAAATAGTGTTCGTGATTCACATAAATTTTATAAAGAGTGTATTGATAAGCTGAAGGAAGAAGAATAAAAAAAGGTAAAAGAAAGGAAGTAGAAAGAGAGAGAAAATAAGGAAAAGCAGCTAGAGAAAAAAAGAAAAGCTGAGTTTGATGACAAAATAAAAGAAAATGATGCAGAAATAAATAGGCTTAAAAAAGATAAAGAAGCCTCCCTAGCAGTAATTCAAGAGTGAACAGAAAGAATGAGAAAAGCTGTAGAAAAACAAAATACCGTTGAAATAGCAGTTGCCTCTAACTTGATCATACAAGGTTCAGCTGAAATAAAGAAAACTGAAAGTAAATTAGTTGTGGTGGAAGCAGAAAAAGATAGGCTTATCAGGAAAAGGTTAAAACAATAATATGAAAAAAGTAATTCAGTGAAGAATTGTACATAGTTTTTGGTTTTTAATTACCTTTTTAGGATATTATAATTTAATGTGAAACCTGAAAACTTTACTGTGAAAATCGTGAATTGCTTCTGGTTCAACAGCATATTAATGTTCAAAGTGAAACTTGAATGGGGTAAATATACTTGAATATGATAATAACACGTGAAAAGATAAGAACTGAACATTAGAAGTAAATCATACTTAAACTTTAGACATTAGACGTTATGCAAAAAATTTGGGTGTGAACTTGGACCTTATATACTAATGGACTGCGCATTGGCAATAGCTGCATCAAAGCCGCCATGGCTCCAACATTGGGCACGTCATCATCAGACTCCAAATTTCGTGTAAAAATGCTGTTATGATTACTAATTTATGCTGCAGAACTTCAGTGTTTTCGGTGTATTATGTGAATGCGCCTCATATATAATGAAAACTCTTCAGGTAAGTTTACATGAGCTATATACATGCATGATCGGGTTGTTTACATTTTGTGATTTATAATGTGATGAACATTTGCGAAGAATTTGGAACATGCATTCCATTTTTTTCTTAAGTTACTGTATTTTTATATCAATAGCTGCAAGTTTCTGGTTAAGTAATTGAACTTTATTGACTTAGGTATTTAATTCGTTTCTTACCCATGAAAAATCATAGAACTTCCTTTACTATATCGCTCAGAGCAACCATAAGCACAGCAGGTGTAACCCATCTTTTTGACTGATGTCATGTGATTTTATGTTGGAGCCAGAAATTTTGATGTCATGCGCAGTCTATCAGTATATATGGTTGAAGGGTGTGAAGCAAACTCTTTACAATGTATACAAAGTTGTTTTACTAGATGTATACAAATATACATCTAGTTTTTATTGAAATACACTCCTAAAATTTTCCTAAAATTTTTCTAAAAATTCCTAAAATTCCTACCTAAAATTTTCCAGAAGTATGCTATGATCCCTGCGTACTCCTTAAATACCACCGACAGTAATTTGCATATTATGCCGTGCTGTGGCGTAAGTGCTCACCGGTTGGTCCCAAAATTAACATCACACCTACGTAAACTCGACCCCATTAACATATGTAAATTTCATGATTGTCCGCCAATTCCTTCTTGGTGTTCTTTTTCACTTTCTGGCAGTGTATATACATATCATTAAGTTGTTCTCTGAGATTTAGAGGTTAGCTCCCCAAAGAAAGACCGCCAAGTACACATTTAAGTGAGAGAACTAGAATTTACTTACTGTTGGTGTGTCAAATGTCTCCACTTACAACTATCTTGGCACAAAGCTAGAGCTGATTAACATCCATCACGCGCTGCTGCACACATGACCTATTGCACTTCATACTCATAATCTTTTTCTCAAGCAGACATTCCTGAATCTGATCCTCCCATGATTTCCTTGGCCTTCCTCTACTGTTCTTTCCTGCCACTTGGGCTGAAAAAATTCTCTTAGTCAGCACCTCATTGCTCATTCTTTCCACATGGCCAAAACTACCTAAGAATATTAGTCTCCAACTTACTCACAACATTTTGCCATACATTACACATCTGCAACACATCTTCATTCCTCACATGATCAGCATGTGTCTTACCACCCCCACCCCTAACCCCCGCAAGTAACACATCGCCCCAGCACACAAACGACTTCTATGTCTTTTCTGCATCACCCAGGTTTCACTGCCGTACATCAAAGTGGGCTGTCTTCTCATTACAGAAAAGATGCAAACAAGAAAAATCCATATACTGTACTCATTGTTTTATTAGAAATGAAAGCTTCAAATAGAAATTCAAATTTTGAAAAATAAAATGTTTAGAATTGATTTTAAAAGCTCAGGTGCCAGGTGGAAATTTCCAAGTGCCATGGTGAGTGGGAGCACTTTAGATTTGTCTAACCCTGCTTATATAGTTTTAATTTAACTCCCTATGCTAAAAAAAGTTCTTAATTACTAATATTGTTAGTATATGAAACTGTAATTATGAAATGGGGTTATTATGAGGGGATTACCCATAAATACCTTTTCCTGAAGAAGTGATTCATCTTGTTATTGCCATTTATGGTACCCTCATGACCTTTTAGAGTTTAGTTCTATTTATGTAGAGTATGGCATGATGTTATTTATGTTATTTCATAAAATGTATTCTATTGTAGCTTAAAAATGTCTTGGAATATGTGGTATAGGTTGGTGTATTGTTAGTAAGGGGATCCCTCTTTTCCTTTCACTGACAATGCACATGATAATATTGTCTGAGCTGGGTTTTTTTGAGAAAAAAAAAATGCCTTGTGGACGCACTGTCTCGTGAAGTTGGCCCAGCTACTTTCGGACGTTTAGTTTTCATACGGATGAAACACCTTATGTGATGGGCAGAATGTATACATATCACTAAGCTGTTCTCTGAGATTTAGCTTCTCATAGAAAGAGCATCTAATCAAAGTTGCTGGTGGAATTAGATTTTACCTACTGTTGATCTATCAAATGTCTCTGTTTAGAGTGATCTTGGCACACAGCTCAAGTTTCACTGACATCCATCACACATTTCCCACAAGACCTTTTGTATTTCATACTCATTATCTTTTTCTCTTGCAGGCACTTCACTGACATCCATCACACATTTCCCACAAGACCTTTTGTACTTCATACTCATTATCTTTTTCTCATGCAGATGTTCTTGAATTTGGTCCTTCCATGATTTCCTTGCCCTTTCTCTACCTTTCTTACCTGCTGCTTGAGCTGAATAAATTCTTGTAGCTAGCACCTCATCACTCATTCTTTCAGTATGGCCAAACCAAATCTCAAAATATTTGTCTCCATCTCACCAAATACATTTTCCTTTACATTGCAGATCTGCAACACATCTTTGTTCCTCACATGATCAAAACATGCCTTACTTTCACTGCAGGTAAGCAACACATCTCTCCAGCGCACAAACAATTCCTTTGTCTCTTCTGTAATACCCATGTTTCACTGCTATACATCAGAGTTGGGAACAATAGTTCACTTTCATACATGGTCTTTTGAGACCTTTTTGAGAACCTGCCAGGCCTGTGAAAACATTCTAAGGCAGTTATTTCAAAGCTAATTCACTCACCAAACTGATAACTTCCAAAACTGAATTCACTTGTCTACTGATTTCACCATCTAATCTGTTTTTCCTGTCAAACATGCTTTCTAAATATACAAATTCATTCACCTGGTCTATCTCTGTAGACTGATCATCATTAGCATCATATCACCAAGCTGTTCTCTGAGATTCAAAGGATAACTCCACAAAGAAATACAAACTACCAGATAAACTTTTAACTGATTATTTACTTACTGTGACAGATCTTGCATTCAGTATTAACAGTTCCTCACTCAAAAACTATGTTTGGTTTTTCTCTTATTTAAACTCAGTTTAAATATCATATAAACTTTGTACATCCAGGACAGTATACTCTGCAACTCACTTTTGTTCTCCACTTACAAGACTTTGTCATCAGGAAACAGCAACCTGTACGTACTATGAGAATTACCATGAGTTCGACATACACTTTTGTTATTATTCTTTGGCTATGAGTTGAGTCATTTCTCGTTATTTTGACAACACATTTTGTAACTGTTCTGGAGCAGTCAAGCTTTTTAATATGATAATATTTTCTCTTAGGAAAGCTGGACTGTCTGCGGCAAAATTCATGCTTGAAAGTGATAGAATAACGTGAATAATTGTTTTGACAGTTAGATAACTGGTGTAAAAAACAAGGATACCATGTGCAGATGGATCTTGGTTAATCTACATCGTACACAGTTTCCAATGCTTTCCATGATTGGGCTTAATTAACTGTCATGAAATATCCAAGATTTCACTATTGATGTTTCTCATTGCTTTAAATTTTCTGCACTTTGCTGTGAAGAATACAAACTTGTGAAATTGAATCTAGACTTAAAAGATCAGGTATTTTCCCTGCATGTTCCAAGTAAGTGGCTTAGCATAACACTTGTATGTAAGAATCCATCTCAGGGGTTGCTAAACTGGGGTTCATAAATTTCTTGAGGGTCACCAGATGGGTTTCAGGGGTCTGTGAATACAGGCTTGCTTTAAAAAGTGTTGTTTTGATATTTGGAATTGACTAAATGCACTGTTTTTTTTTCTTTTTTTTTTCTTTCTGCTTCTGATAAAAATAATGTAATACAAGTCCTTTGTGGTTTATATTTCTGTCTGTAGTGCATGATTCAGACATGCACATCTCAAGTAGTTAAGAATACAGATTAGATGCATTTGTTCCCTAGCTCATTTTTATGAAACAGAAGCGATATATATGTACTCATATATATTTATATTATGTTTTTCTGTTTCAGAGTATGAATGCATTATTTTTATTTATAATTTAAGGTTTCCCCGACCTTGCCATTTTGCCACCTGAGTTAAGTCTCAGTGTTCTGTCTTACCTGAATGCAACAGATCTTTGTTTAGCAGCTTGCGTTTGGCGAGAGTTGGCACAAGATGAAGTACTATGGCAGAGGTAGGGAAATGCTTTTTTAATCATTAAGAAGTGCAATTTTATGTTCTTGTTTTGTTCCCGTGCTATGTACGAGAGTTCTCAACATTGTAGACCAGTGAATTACTTGAGTTCTGCATTGCAGACCAAAAGAATATCTAAATTCTGTATGTGGAACTCATGAAATATGTCAAATGTCTCCTATTAATAATTGATATGGGTTACAATAATTCCTCTCCTATTGTGGCAGTATCATATAGCCAGAATCATAATAGGCAAGTACTTCACCTTATGAAAAAATGGAATGCAAATGGCAGAGACTAAAATTGCTGCCAGCATTTTTAGGTAGTGTATGTGAAATTCAGAATTAATTTCTGGAAAAAGCTTTTTATAGTTACAAGAGGTGCACAATGTGCCAAATCAACGAGGTCAAGTACAAAATAAGTTAGTTTAGTTTACTCTAAATTCTGTTTGAAACAAAAATTCTTTAGGAGTTGTCTCTCAGAGAAGTTTGTGATAATGATGATGACAATGAAGAAAATGTTGATGCGAAAGATGCAAGTATCGTATCGTATTAAGGGTTGAAAGGCCAACACTGTTTGTCCCTCTAACAGCTGCATTTTTACTCTCAACCTGCCTTAAATTGTTAGGGCCTTCTATTTCAGACTCATGTGAAGTGTTGGATGTGGAAAAGCCAGAAAGAGAGAAAGATGTTCCTTTTAAAAATCTTCAAATAGTAGTTTGTATGATTTCAGGATATTATTCAAATGTACTTTAATAAGGTCCATTGTCATGGGACTGATCCCTATAAAGTAGTTTCTTTGTTAGCATTTGCCAGAATCAACTTAGGCTTCCCACCAGCTTTGTTTTATACAAAAAGGCATAATGGATTTTAATTTAACAGTTTTGAAATGAAAGGCCATTAATTATAAGTTTTGCATTCACTAATAATTTTTTTCTCAGTTCTGTGGTTGAGAAATAGTTTTAGGTGATATTGTTACACTGGTGGAGCAGAATATGTAAAACCATTGAGATGAAATTGAGTAGAATGGGTTCTGCATCGACTAACTGGAGTAATTTATAATGTTTTACTTTCTTTACTTATGAAGTGGTAGATAATTATTAGGTGTACAAATAAGTTTTAAAGGATTTTATGGCAACACAGCATGTAATTTGAGAGAAAACAACAATACCTTTACAAATCAAAATATGCTCCGTCATTATCTATCATCTTCTGCCATCGGTTGGGCAGCTGACGGATTCCAGCCATGAAGAATACTTTGTCGTGTGACGGGATGAAGTCGTCAACCTATTTTTGCACTTCGTCACGTCTGGAACCATACAGCAGACAAACCATGTTGCATCGATCAGAACAAATAAAGTCTAAAGGGGATATGTCGGGACTATACACTGGGTGCTCCAAAACTTCCAAGCCAAGGATCAGTAACATTTCCTTGACCGATTTCGCGACATGTGGCCTATCGTTGTCATGCAGCAATTTCACGGGACGCAATCCTTTGTCCATGAATGGTCATCTATGAATTCTGACAGATTTCCTGGTTCAATCACAGCAATTGTTGCTTGTAACGATCAGCAGTAACAATTTAACCCTGTTCCAATTGTTCATAATAGAGCACGCCCTTCATATCCCACCAGATGCACAGCAGAACTTTCTTGGAGTGAATATTGCATTTCGGTGTCAAAGTCGTTGCTTCACCGGGGTCTACCCAGTGTTTTTTGCGTTTCGGATAGACGTACCGTATCCACTTTTCATTACCCGTAGCAATTTTCCTCAGGAAAAACTTTCTGTGTTGTTTATTTAACAGATTCAAGCGCTTCATGACACGTTCATCCTTGTTCCTCTGGCTCATGTCATGTGGCACACCATTTTCCTTCCTTCTGAATCTTTCCCATTGTGCGTAAATGATTGGAAATGGTTTGTTGATTTACCCCCAGTTGCTCAGCTAGTTCTTTTTGTGTTTGAGACGAATCTTCATCCAGCAATGCTTGCAGTTCCTCATGTGCAATCTTCTGCAGGTCGCTGCTACATTCTCGATCGCTAACATCAAAATCACCTGCTTTAAACCACTAAACCAAAACTTACACATGCTTTATGATACAATATTCTCTCCCAGAACAGAACAGATCAATGCACATGCTTTTGCAGCACTTTTTCCTTGATGAAATTTGAAATGAATGCAGTGTTGAATAAATGCAGTATTGCTTGCTATCTTTCATCTACCGAGTGCAAGTGCGTTTGAGTGTTGGGCAAACCTCTGTGTCGCATTTTGTACTCTGGACCAATTAGGTCACATGACAAACACGGGGGATCGTCGGATGTGTAAATTAGCGGTATACGTCACACAAAAAATGCTTTAAAACTTATTTGTACACCTAATAATATCAGGAAAATGTAGAAATTGTAAAGCTCCAGTAGCTGTACCTCCTGAAAAACCTTACAATACAACATTTATTTGGAATTATCTTCTGTGAAAGGACATAAGAACAAAAATCTTAATGTGGATTTTGAAACTGATTTATTTCATCGTTAAATCTTTTTCGATGTGCCTGTACGAAAAATTAGAATTGCTTGAACTAATCTTGCTAGTTACTGATTAATGCAGTAACCAGCAGCCTCTTTTAATTTCGAATATGTATTTGAGATAAATACATTTATGTACATTTTATAATGTTTTCAGACTATGACTAAATATTGTTGATTTGATACATATTCAAAGATTATGATTGTGATGTCATGCTCTTAATTTGAATTAACTGTGCAGTTGTTTTATTTATAAGTGGGTCAAATGGTAGATTACCATCAGTGTAGAATTTTCTGTCATACTTTACTCATCAGCATAACCACTGCTGTTGTAGTTCATAACCAGCTGTCTTTGAGCATATGCTAGGAAATCTGCCCTTAAAACATCTTTGTTGGAAAGTGAATATTATGCATACATATATATATATACTGAAGAGCAAAGCCGAAAACAAAAGAAAAACTTTTGAATTTAAAATGAAAGTTGCAAAATAACCTGAAGATCAAAACGCGCAACGCAGCAGTTATGAAAATTCAGAATTCACATTCTATTAAGAAGAGACCGCAGCAAAAATAATTTTTTTGACTCATACCAAGTACAACATAGAAAAAGTTATGTATTTACCGGTGTGAGTAAAAAGAGAAAAAAATAATAAAACAACTGAATGTAGAAAGTGTCGAGAATACTGAGCCTTGGCTTTATCAAGGACCAGCAAAAACTCTGCATTTTCTCACTTCCACAAAGACCTAGTTGGAAATGGGTTTCTGCAAAGTCATAGATGCAAGAAATAAGCCCACCAAAAAGTTTTTAAAAAATATATATATATGTCATGATCTCCGCTGAGTTGTATGACTTAGCTTTAGTTAACAATTTAGCTTGCATCCATAACTTTCCTGGCCCGACCGATGCTCTTCATCTGTTACTATTAAACAGAAAGAAGAAGAATATAGAAAATTCGAGTTGTGAGAGTGACATGATAATTAGAAATAATGTTCAGCAATAACAAATTGCCAAGTTCGCCTGAGAGAGAATTTAAACCTGAATAGTAATACAAAAATATTCAAAATTTTAAACATTGCAATTAAAAAAGGAAATATTAATTTTTTAAAAAACCCAGATTCCTGAAAGAAAACTGGATTATAATACCCCCACTCCACAACTTCTGACAACACAAAAACGAGAACAAAACAAAGACAATAATTAACTAAAGAAATGCTTTGTGAAGGTTATATGACATAAACAATTAGTTGCAATATGTACAAAGTATTTCAGAAGTTCTTTAAGTGCATAATAAAGTAGTTATTAAGAACCTAACTACTTTGAAAACATAGTGCGCAAATTCAAGAACTAGTAGATTATTTTTGAATTTTGTTTTAGTTTTTGAAAATAAATTCATGCCATTTCTCAACTAGTAAGGTGCAAGTATGTTTTGTGGCTGGTCTTGAAAATTATGTTTTACATTAGATGAGTGGCACATATCTTCTTTGTTACAAAGATAGTAAAATGCTTTATTATTTTTTTCTATCGTTTTATTGCTCATAGTCCTTTGTGTATGAAATAATGTGCCAAAGCCGTTGGGTTAAATATTTGTTGTATAAATTTAAGCATTGAAGAACGTGTGTGGTCAGTAATAAAGTGATAGGCTCTAGTATGTGCCTGTCTGCCAGGTTTGGTAGCCAATTGACATATACATTTTATTCGTAGTTCCGAGTGATAGCTTGACATCTTCAATTTTATTTTGACATATTTATAGGTCTCAGTGTCATAAAAAGGTACGTACTGTACTTCCTTTGTGTGAAACACATAATATGTTCACCACTTCTGAGCATAATATGTTCACCTCTAAATTTTAATTGGTTGTATAAACTTAAGTAATTCTTAAAACTGTGAGCAAGAGGTTTATCATCTTGCAACTTGATTGTTACTGGAAAAGAACTCATCTAAAAATGTGAAAATACTCTTTGCAGTAAATGATCAATTAAATATAATTTCACATCTTTACACTATTAGTTGTGGTGATGCAAAACAGAGAGAGAGAGAGACTTAATCTGTCAACTGTTTGCCCTTTGTGCGCCATATGATTCCAGAACTCTAGTGTAATGGTAATAACCAGTGGCTAATTCGAGGCTAGCTGCGAAGCCCGGAGAATGCACTAAAAGTCAATTAAATATACACAAAGAGGTCAATTATCAATGGTATTAAGCTATGTCGATGTTTTTCTGCGAAAAACACACACATGCTGATTCACTTCTTTTGACTAAGAGAATGAGTTTGGCAATCAAAGACCAACGGGGCTCCTAGTGGAGAGATGGTGTGATTCAAAGACTTTGGATACGTTCGCCAGCTAGGGTTTCCATGACAACATGGAGGAGGAGATGAAGTGTGAATGGGCTGTTGCTTTAGGCAACGGTTTGCTCAGAAAAGAGAAGACTGACTACCTTCGTCACTTGCATGCTCCCGCCTCTAAATGCCCGTGTTTCACGAGAGTTGTTTCAGCTGTGTGAAGTGTCAATTAATTAAATTTAGTGATATTATATCTTAAATTCATGACTTTTGTTAGATTCGAAAACAATTTGTCACAGCTTTCCTGATCATTGTAAAGAACCCTATGCTTCAAATTTTGACACAGTTCAACTTAAAAATGAACTGCGTGCGTGTGTGTTGTGTGTGTGTGTGTGTGTGTGTGTGTGGGGGGGTGTTTATTATTCCCTTGATGAATATAAAAAAGAAATTAGTAAGAGACATTACTAGTTACATGAAATTGAATAAATTGGACATTGTGTTTATTGAGGTGTAAAAATTAGCAGACCTAATTTTGAAATTTCCATCAACAACTGCAACTGATGAAAAAAGTTTTTCTGCGTTAAAAAGAATCAAGGCATACTATACTTTAGGGAAACACAAAGGCATGTACACTTGAGCAAATTGGCTGTTTTGTCAATAGAAATAAACATTCTTTTTAAATGTGATAAAGTACTCTGAAGAAACTTTTTATGGAAATGTAACACTGAACTTCACCAAAAAAGAAAGAAAAATGGAGTGCATGTACAAATAAAGTGTACAGAAGAAGAATGAAGTTCATGTATAAATAAGTGTTAAAATCCTAATCCTCATAATAATTTGGTATTATGATAGCAATAGCATGTACCTTAAATTAAGAAAAAAGTTACTTAGTACTTAACAACTGACAAATAAACTTCACAATTAAAAAAAATGCAGTACTGGGGGCGGGTGAGATAGCCCATGCCTTGGACCCAAGATACACATGTGTACGCCACTGGTAATAACATAATTTCAGATTTGTTGCATGCTTTCAATTCATATGTGCATTTAACAATGCACTGCAAAATTGTAATAACATATTTTTTATCATAACAGAATTTGAAAGCTTAAGGAGAGTGCACTGGTACTTCATAAGTTTAAAAAAACTTTTTTTAACAGACCACGAAATATTATTTGCCTGCATTATTATATTGTAGATAAGCAATTGCAGTGTTAGGTTTTTAAAATGGTTTTAGCATACATACATACATATCACTAAGCTGTTCTCTGAGATTCAGAGGTTAGCTCCAAAAAGAAATACAAACTTCCAGATATTTTTACCTACTGTTGTCGTATCAAACTTCGCCATTTACAGCGATCTTGATATACAACTCGTGCTTCACTGATATCCATTACATGCCGTACACAAGATCTTTTATACTTCATACTCATAATCTTTTTCTCATGCAGACACTCTTGAATCTGATCCACCCATGCCTTCCTTGGCTTTCCTTCCTGCCACTTGGGCTGAAAATATTTTCTTAGTAAGCATTTCATCACTCATTCTTTCAACATGGCCAAACCACTGAAGCATATTGGTCTCCACCTTGCTAACAACATTTGGCTTTACATAACTGCAATACATCTTCATTCCTCACACAATCAGATCGTGTCTTGCCACAAACCCCACGTAAGTAACACATTTCTCCAGCACACAAACGACTCCTATGTTTCTTCTGCAGTCTGCCATACATCAGAGTAGGAACAATTACAGTTTCATACACAGCCATGCGGGACTCTCTAGAGAACCCATCATTCCTGTGAAAACCTCTCAGAGCAGCTATGACTTTCAAAGAAGAATTCACTTGCCTACTGATTTCACCATCCAACTTGTTCTCTCTGTCAAACATGCTTCCTAAATACACAAACTCACCTCACCTGGTCAATCATAGTGCCATTTATACTTACATTACATTCAGTGCTACCCATTCCTCTCTCAAACACCATAACTTTGGGTTTTCCCTTATTTATACTCAGTTTGAATTTCATGCAGACTTCGTACATCCCAGTCAACATACTCTGCAACTCACTTTTGCTCTCTGCCAACAGGACAGTGTCATCAGCATACAGCAATCTGCACACACGAATATCACCAAGACATAAACCAGTATTATGTATTTTGGCCTCGCGCATGCATGCGTCCATAAATATATTAAACAGCCATGGTGACATTACACAACCTTGTCTAACTCCTGCACCAGTGGAAAACCATTTTGATAAAACACCATTCACCCGTACACAAGCTATACTACCAGCATACATGGCTTTTACACTACTAAGTAGATTCCCAGTAACACCATATTCATTCAATACCTTCCACAAAAGTGTCCTATTGACTCGGTCGTAAGCTTTCTCTAAATCTATGAAGGCAGTAAAAACTTTCTTCCCAACAGCCAGATACTTTTCAATCATCATGCATAATGCAAAAATCTGGTTAGTGCAGCCTTTACCAGGCATAAAACCACTCTGAACATCCCACACTTTCTCTGATGTAAGACCCTGTACTTTTTCAATAACAACCTTACCAAACACTTTCCCTGGCACACTCAGTAGGCTAATACCACGATAGTTTTTGCATTCAGTCTGATCACCTTTTCCCTTATACAAGGGAACAATGATAGCATCCTTCCAACCCCGAGGGACCATTCTTATCTCCCAGCACAACTGGCAAATTTCAGTTAACCAGTCAATTATAGAGTCACCACCATACTTCAACATCTCTGCAGTTATGCCATCAACTCCTGGAGCCTTACCATTCTGATGAGATTTTAGAGCTTTACACACTTCTTCTCTTGAGATCCCTCCTGTGCTTTCATCCCTCATTGTGACATCATCTGCATCTGTCTCAGAATCATTTTTGCTCTCCTGATCTAATAACTCACAGAAGTATTCGCCCCATCTGTCTTTTGTTCTTTATATAGAATTATTTTTTTTCTGGGAGGCATACCAATCAGTTTGACACAATAATAATATTTTGAGTACTCATCTCTCAGTAATTTTTTTGTTTTTCCATTTGTTTTAGTTTTTGTGATTAACTGCTTACTTCCTTAACTGCTGTTTTCTAGTTTGTGCCATAGCCAGTGGGGCTACACATCAATATATTCCAGGCCCAAGGAATCGTGGTTCACTTACCATCAGTTGTATTTGTTGCTTGATGAAGGCACTGTAACTTTCAATGCTGATGCATTCATGGTAAGTAATCCTGTGGTATGGTTTTCAACTGCAACAAAAGTCTTCTAATATTAAAATCAACCATAACTTGTGTAGCATGGTAATTTAAATTGAATGTGTACTGCAACTTTCATGTGCAAATGGCACTTCAACTTTGTGACAACTGGTGTTTTATACTGTTGCCTTTTGGAATGAGGTATTGCTGGTGGTGACGCGTTTTGTTGGTTTTTCGCTAATGGTTTGAACTTGCTTAAGATATATGGCATGGAATTTGTATTGTTGAGCAATTGTGGTAAATTGGCAAATACAAAGGCTTCTGAAAATTTTTGTTTCATGACTGAGCTGGGTTTATCAGTTAACTTTCTGTGTAAAAGAAATTTGTGGTTATTTTCACAATAGTGTTAGACTGAGGAAAACTCTTTAGTTGGCAATTTTTCAATTGCATGTTATGTTCTTATGATTTACTGCAGGCTACAAACTCTTATCCTTATGTCAGTTTTTTTTTTAGAGACATTGGTGTTGTTAAGAAAATAGAGTCAAGTGTTCCTGAAACAAGATATTATACTGAGATGAAATTTGTTTCAACCTTAGATTCGAGTTTAAAATGTGTTGCTAATTTATTTGTAGAATTATGTTATTCAGGTATATATTTCATACTTTATGCTAGTTTTGCTGTTTTGTGTAACTTGTAATAATACTGTTCAACAAATTTTAGGTTGTATCCTATTATGCCAATGGAAATAAGTTTACTTGATAGATTATGGGATGCTAAACATGAAACTAGATATTAAATTGACAAATTGGTTGTGGTTTTCCAAAAATATCACTTCCTCACATTCACACTTTTGTCATATTGTGATATGGGAGAAATTTATAGCAGTAAATGTTCTTGCTTTAAACACAGTGCCCTTTTGCTCATAACTTGTGCCAACATTCCAGAAAGCATACCTTTTCACTATCTAGCAATAATTGGCTAACATGGCTGCACGACATTTGCCTTTGTATCTCAGCTCCATCATCAAGATATCCTGATGGAAGTGCTCACCATATTATGGTACAGAAGGAAATCCAGGTGTGAGTGGAGGAAATGCATCTTCAGTGACATGTTGTAGCCCAGTTTCTTTAATGAAGTCATGAGATCATCCACAAGCACCCTGAAATTGTAGTATGTTACATTTCCTCGAAAATCAGTCAAAACATCTTGGATGCGATTTTAAGATGTCTTCTTATTTTCACTGAAAATGAGATCAAACTTCTGGTCTGTGAAGAGTTGACATATTTCTTGACCAATGAATACTGTTTGATTTTCTCCTACTAAGCTGTGGGAATTTCTCACACAAGTATGCAAGTGTTGGTCTGCTCCGGTCCAATACCTGTATGAAATTTCTCATGACCCAGTTTAATATGTGAAGGTTGAAGCAAAACTTTACTAGGATCTACCAATGGCTCAAAAGCTACATTCTTTCCTGTTGTAAGTTATTTATGGTGAAGCCGATCTTAGTGAGAGATGGGTTTGTCTCCTCGAGTTGCTCCATGGACAACAATGGCACATAGTACAGCAACAAGAGCCTCTGTATATCTTGGAGAGGTACCAGCTAGTTCTGTGTGACATTGGAGAAAAGACCCCAACTTACTGGATTATGTTCCAAGATCCTTAGGTGGAATGACCAACTGGAACCGTTAGCTGTGGACTGATGATCAGCCGCACTGATGTACCTTTATGATTACTGTGACTCTCAGTAAGAATAAAATGGACTCAAGTGTGGGATATGGTGAACCTACCACACTTCAGAAGGATGGTCCACCACGGAATCGACCTGGACTTTCTAAACGGCATATGAGAAAGAGATCTCGGCTGAGTGAGTGTAAAATTGGCGTATGGAATACTAGAGGTATAAATAGAAAGATAAATGAGGTGATTGAAGAAATGAATAAGTCTAGATTGGATGTGCTGTGTGTAAGTGAAGCTAAAAAGAAAGAAATTGGGATTGAAGAGATGAATGAAATGGTGAGTGTGTGGTCTGGAGTGTTGGATAATGTGAGAGGACAGGCTGGTGTAGGTGTGATTTTAAATGAAAAGATGAACAACTTGTTCCATTACAGTTATATTAGTGAGATAATTCTTTGGATACATTCTAAAGTGAAACTTCAGAGAGTTTTAATTGTTGTAGTGTATGCTCCTTGTGACTCGGAACCTTCTGATAAGAAAGAAGATTCTTGGAATGAGCTAAAGGCTGTTTTGAGCCAGTTTGGTGCTAAGGAGAAAGTTATAATAGTAGGGGATTTTAATGCTAGAGTAGGTGTTCAGAATTTGATTTCTGATAATTTTCTGGATAAGTTGAATGATCCCGGTGTAAATGATAATGGTGAAAGGTTAGTTGAGCTCTGCACTGAAAATGGATTGTGGGTATCCAATATATTTTTCAGCCATAAGTATATCCACTCATACAGTTGGGAAAATCATACTCTGGGACAAAAGAGTGTAATAGATTTTGTTGTTTACGATCAACGTCTGAAACACTTAGTTGTTGATACTCATGTGATGAGAGGTGCAGATGTTTGATCTGATCATTACTTGATAGTGTCACGAGTGAAACTTAATGTTGGCTGGAGAAAGAGGAGTAGGTAGAGGCCTGTGATTGAAAGGCTCCAAGAAGAACATCAGCGTTACTCTGAATTACTCAGAAAACGACTGAATGAGTTGAAGTCTTGTGAGATGGATGTAGAAAAGAAGTGGGCATATTTTAAGAACTGCATTGTCACTTCTGCTGAAGATGTCTGTGATACTGCAATAGTAGGTAACAGAGGTGATGCTTAGTGGAAAGTGAGATTAAAGAAGCAGTTAAGGGAAAGAAGGAAGCATATTTGGGGATTTGCAAGGTAGAGTTTCTGAGGATGAACATCACTGTAAGAAGCGTGAAGCAACCAATTCTCCAGAGTAAGGCAAAAGATAGGAAGGAAAAGATGGAAAGGTGTGAATCAGCTTTTGGAAAGATAAAAAATCTTTCTGGAAGTACATAAGACATAGAAAAAATAGGGGAAATAAAATTCTAAGTTGTGTGAAGAATAAGACCGGAGAAATGATATGGGAGCCCAATGAGGTAAGTGAAAAATGGAGTGAATACTTCTGTGAGTTATTAGAGCATGAAAGCAATGGTGATTCTGAGGCAGAAGCAAATGATGTCAGAGTGTGAGATGGAATTACAGGAGGGATCTCGAGAGAACAGGTGTGTAAAGCTCTAAAATCTCTTCAGAATGATAACGCGTGATAGCATAACTGCTGAGATGCTAAAATATGGTGAAGACTATGTAATTGACTGGTTAATTGAAATTTGCCAGTTGTGCTGGAAGTTAGGAATGGTCCCTCAGGATTGGAGGGATGTTATCATTGTTCCCTTGTATAAAGGAAAGGGTGATCAGACTTAATGCAAGAACTTTCGTGGTATCAGTTTGCTGAGTGTGCCAGGGAAAGTATTTGGAAATGTTGTTATTGATAATGCCCAGGGTCTTACATCAGAGAAAGTGTGGGATGGGAAGAGTGGCTTTAGGCCTGGTACGGAGTGCACTAACTAAATTTTCGCATTACGTCTGATGGTTGAAAAGTATCAGTCTGTTGGAAAAAAAGATTTTGCTGCCTTCATCGACTTAGAGAAAGCTTATGACTGAGTAAATAAGACTCTTCTGTGGAAGGTACTGAATAGATATGGTATCACTGGGAATCTACTCAATAGTATGAAAGCGATGTATGCTGGCAGTAGAGCATGTGTACAAGTAAATGGTGTTGTATCAAAATGGTTTTCTATTGGAGCAGGAGTTGGACAGGGTTGTGTAATGTCACCATGGCTGTTTAATGTATTTATAGATGCATGCATGTGTGATGCCAAAGTGGACAATACTGGTTTATGTCTTGGTAATGGCCGTGTGTGTGTGTGTAGATTGCTATATGCTGATGACATAGTCCTGTTTTACAGTCAGAGCGAAAGCGAGTTACAGAGTATGCTGGCTCGGATGTATGAATTTCAAACTGAGTATAAATAAGGGAAAAACCAAAGTTATGGTTTTTGAGCAAGGAACTGGTGGTACTGAATGTAACATAAGTCTAAATGGTGCAGTGATTGACCAGGTGAATGAGTTTGTGTATTTAGGAAGTATGTTTGACAGAGAGAACAAATGGGATGGTGAAATTAGTAAGCGAGTGAATTCTTCATTGAAAGTCATAGCTGCCTTGGGAGGTTTTCACAGGAATGATAGGTTCTTAAGAGAGTCCCGAATGGCTGTGTATGAAAGTGTAATTTTTCCTACTCTGATGTATGGCAGTGAAACCTGGGTTTTGCAGAAAAGATGTAGGATTCATTTGTGTGCTGGGGAGATGCATTACTTAAGGGGGGGTATGACACACTCTGATCATGTGAGGAATGAAGAATTTTGCAGATGTGTAATGTGAGGCAAAATATTGTTAGTAAGGTGGAGACTAATATTCTTAGGTGGTTTGGCCATGTTGAAAAAATGTGTGATGAGAATTTATTCAGCCCAAGTGGCAGGAAAGAAAGATAGAGGAAGGCCAAGGAAATCGTGGGAGGACCAGATTCAGGAATGTCTGAATGAGAAAAAGATAATGAGTATGAAGTATAAAAGGTCTTGTGTGCGGCGTGTGATGGATGTCAATGAAGCTCTAGTTGTGTGCCAAGATTGCTGTAATTGGAGACGCCTGATACAACAACAGTGAGTTCTTTGTGTGAGGAGCTAACCTCTGAATATCAGAGAACAGTTTAGTGGTATGTATGTATGTATGTATGTATACATGTATGAGTTAGCAACAGAATTTCATGTAATTGTTTTGCAGTCCCAGCAAAATGGCAGTTACCTTCAAATCAGTCATTTATAGTTTTTGTAGTTCATGCAGCTGAAAATGCCCTTCATTCATGCTCACATGTTTCCTTTGTGTGGATGCTATGGAAATCTGGGATTTAAGGCAGAACATTTCATTTGTGCAACAGCTTGGTCTTTAGACTCACCATAGACATTGCTGCCATCAACATCCTCACAGATGATGAGCTCACCTTCTGTTTTGAAGAATTGTTGCATATCTTTTTTGTTTAGAGTGAAAAAATAACTTTGCTTACTGTCACTTTTACTTTAAGAAGATTTTTCTGCTTCAGCCTTGAAGCCAACAGTTGATGATATCATGAAGTTTGTTTTGTGGGGTTCAGCAGAGGCCATATTTGGATGAAATTTTTGATCTCTTGAAGTAAATGGCTGTAGTGTTTCTTTGTATATACCATGCTGTTTCTCATCATAGGCCTTTAAAAAACTGTCATGGGCACCCAAACAATAGTTTATATATCTAAATAGTAAATTTGTTTTCGTAATGATTCCCATGTTGAACAGTGTTATTGATGTTAGGTCATTGCAGATGAAATGTCAGGTTTTGCAGATTGGTGCAGTTGGCAAGGTAATTTTGGAATTAACACCTTGCATGATGTTACTTGTGATATGTTCATTTTAAAGCATCAAGGCTGCTGCTTATAATTGTTCTTGTCATTTCTTCGGTAGCATCAGGTCAAGGGGATTTTGCTACAGTGAAAAGGACAATGGATCAAAGCCAAATTCATGTCATCTTTTTTTTATATGAAGACTTAGGGGCAGCTCACATCAATACGTCATTTTGGGAAGGCACCTTTAGTGAATGCAACACACAGTTTTGGTTTGTTAAATTGCAATCCGGTACTATGAGCTTCAAAAATGAACCATGAGGTAGATGAGAAGGAACTATCAGTGATGATGAGTTGAAGGCCTTTTTTGAATCCAATCCACATCATATGGTGTAAGAACTTGGTGAGAAATTCACAGTATAACCATTTTTTAACATTTATTGGCTACAAATTTGGATAAATGGGTTTCACATGAGTTAATAGAATTGCACAAAACACAGCGATTAAATGTCTGATCTTACCTGCTTGTCCCCAACAACATTTTGAGGCTCCTTGTCATGTGTGTTAAGAATTAATGCTGTATGGTAATCTCTGATGTTCAGTGCAATGGTTTGTCAGCTGTGAAGCACTGAAACACATCCCAAAGCCTGTACTCCATCCCAGGAAAATGATGGTCAGTGTTTGGTGGTCTGCAGTTGGTGAAATGTGCTCCTCTTTCTTATAACCAGGTTAAACCATCATGGCAAACAGGTATTGTCAAGAACTTGACATCATGCTTGGAAAACTGTCCACCGAACAGCTGGCATTAGTCAATTGCCATGGACCCGTACTTCTCCATGACTATGCAAGACCCCATGTTACATGTCAGATGATCCAGAAGCTGCAACAGTTGAGGCAAAGATCTTTACCTCATCCACCTTAAACATCTGGTCTGTTCTTTACAGACTATCACATCTTGAAGCACCTGGACACCTTTCTACAGGAAAAATGGCTTCCCAAACATCAGTTGAAACCACATTCCATGAGTTTGTTGCATCCTGAAGCTCAATTTTCACAATGGCATATAGAAGATAATATCATTAGCAAAGGTGTGTTGTGGCTGTCAGTAATTATTTGGTTAATAAAGTTCGTTTTGCACCATGTTTTGGGTGTTTGAAATTTCTATCAATATTCTGACATTTCAGTAAGTGCAGTGGCACCCATATGAGTACTCTTAGGGGGGGCTAAGAAAAATCCTTACCTCCTTCAAGGCTGTCAAACATTTTAGTAAATGTACAAGATACTAAAATACAACAAAAATATTAGGAGAATTCAAGTTCGTGCAGAAATAGTCCAAAGTAATCGAGGTAGCTGCCTTCAATGCACGATCTTAATAACAAGAGTGACTCACAATACAAATTTAAATTTGTTGGCTGAATTTAAAGATTTTATTGTATAAGAACTTTCGGGTTTCCCTAGAACCCATCATCAGATACAGAAGAAGGAATAAGTTAAAATAAAGTGTTACATAAACATAATATCAATATCAGATATTAATATGACATAATGTCACATGGCATCAAATTGTCAAACGACGTGACATGTAATAAAGAAAATAAAGAAAATAGAATGCAGGTATACATAAAATACTGCATTGTAAAAATAAAGGTAGGTTAGTAGGTAACTAAATTAATTGTGTTGTTCTCATCAGGAGATACAACAAGGAGCACTATAGCAGAAATCGAGATTAAGTGATTTCGTCCTCAGTTTGCCTCGTATTCGGAACTGTAAATAGTTTCCAGATTGTAGGTACAGATACTGGAACATTGTCATTACAGCATAAATGTCTCTGAGTAGCAATTACAAGGCTCTCAGTGAACAGCAATGAAGAGACAGCACTAGGTGTTACGATGATGGAAGCATCATTCCAAATTGGATAGTGCAGGCCATCGCACACGAGTCGAGACAATGCAGAATTTTTAAGTCCATTCTTTACAGCGTATTTATGTTCATTCAGTCTTGTTGCTAGTGTACGTTTTGTAGATCCTATATATTTACTATCGGGAGTGTCAGCATCAATACTTTTAAGGGGATGCTGTAAACGCCAAATTTGTTTAGCTTTGTTACCTGGTCTCGATCTTTTTTAATTAACTGGAAAATGTTTGCAGTACGTATTCCGAATTCCAGGTGAAAGTTTCTGCAAGTGGCTTTAAGAACAGGTGTTATGGTTGAATAATAATCTATGGCACCTATATATCTATGAGATTAAGGACGAAATCACTTAATCTCGATTTCTGCTATAGTGCTCCTTGTTGTATCTCCTGATGAGATCAACACAATTAATTTAGTTACCTACGAACCTACCTTTATTTTTACAATGCAGTATTTTATGTATACCTGCATTCTATTTTCTTTATTTTCTTTATTACATGTCACGTCGTTTGACGATTTGATGCCACGTGACATTATGTCATATTAATATCTGATATCGATATTATGTTTACGTAACACTTTATTTAAACTTATTCCTTCTTCTGTATCTGATGATGGGTTCTAGGGAAACCCAAAAGTTCTTATACAATAAAATCTTTAAATTCAGCCAACGAATTAAAATTTGTATTGTGAGTGACTCTTGTTATTAAGATCGTGCATTGAAGGCAACTACCTCGATTACTTTGGACAACAAAAATAATTGATACAATCAAACATTAACATCTTATTATTTTTAAAAATGCTTTAAAAAAAGTTTCTTGTGTTTTAAATTTATCAAAAATTTGGCCCTGCCCCCCCCCCCCCCCTTATGGGCACCCTCGAGTAAGTGGGTTAAGAATGTTTCATACTAAATTGCACCAGCGTCTGACTGGTTTCATAGTAGATTTCAAGCTGAAATAAAAGCTCTCTTTTAGCTAGTACTGGCACAAAAAATATGAGAACTTTTTTCTAATTTCAAAGTTTGAGAAGAATGAATAATTCCAAACAGTTTTTACAGTTTACACTAAAAGTTGATTGGATGATTCTGAAATATTTCCCTGAGTGCAGTAACTTTTGCATGTGCTTGAAAGGTATTCTTGAAAAATTGTTCTGTGTCAGATTGTATATGTGGGATTAAGGGAGCTTTCCTTTGTGGTATTTTTAAATGAGTGTGGTCTTAATAAGACAGATCGTAGGTAACAGGGTGACTTAAGATATGATGTAATAGTTATGTTTTGTTTTAGTTTTTCTTATCTAATCAGGGTTACAACTATGTCTCAAAATCAATTATTTGACATTGTCTTTTAGACTCAGTGTAATATTTCCCACCTTTGCGATGAATTTTGAAAGTGGTTGTTGAGTTTATATCCCTGATTTTTGAAAATGCAGAGTCAAGACAAATAAATTAAAAAAAATTAATATAATTATTTTTCACTTATTATTAATAACAGATGGTATTTTAACTATTCTAATTAACAAAGATCCTATTAAGATGAAATTCCATTTGATAACTGTTTTGAATTAATTTGGAATGTTGTAGTCAGAAAATTCAAAATTTGATCATTTATATTGTGAATTGGTAAAGATTCAAGAGAACCAGTCATTTTTTGTATGAAAATGTATTCATTATGATTTTTCTGAGCTAAAGAGCTTTTTTACTCAGGTGTTAATATGGCCTTTTGTGGAATGGAATTTAGGATTTTTTTATTATGTAATATGTATTGTCTCATAATGTGTTAACAGAAATGCAGTTTTCTCAGTATTTTTCCACCACATGTCACTGCAGAAGAAGCTTTATGATTTGAAAGATCTGTGGTAGTTAAATTAGTGAAGGTTTTGCTTTCCCTATGTTTCTTTTTCACTCATGTTCTAGAAGAACAAAGATAACAAATCTCTTGGGTAATGCATGCAAAATACCTTGACTTGTGGTGTGCAAATGCGGTAACAATGCACAATGCTTGCATGGTACTTAAAGTTCCACACATTAGCCATAAGAAGATAACTCAACTTTGTTGAATGACAGATGTACATACAGTAGAGCACACTTTTCAGCAGCAGCGTGGAATGGTATTGAAATAATATGAGTGTAAGTGAAATTCATATGAAGCTTCTCAGCTGTATGAACAGCATTTCCCAGGTGGTTCCCTATCCTGCATCTTCCACGATCAACCACTGTGTACACTACAACGGCTCTGTCAAACGAATAGCACGAGGACTCAAACACTGGTAGCCCATGTCAATTCTTGAATAGAGTGACTGTTGTGGCCTATGCACTTGTCTACTATCAATACAGCATACAAGAACTGAGGGCAGCTTATGGCCTGACTGCTGGATGTGTGTGGCAGATACTCACAATGGGCTTCACCCACACAGTACAATATCTCCCAACAGGCTATGTATCCTAGTGATCATCAGCACCATGTGGATTAGTGTAACTGTGTTCTTAATAAATTTTAAGATGAATCTTGTTTCCTAGAGAATGTATTGTGGATGTATGAATTCGCCTTCTGATGTGACTGCTGTCATAATGAACCACCATCACTGGAGCTTTGACTGTCAATGGCCGGTAGACCAAGTCCATCATCAGGTACACTGGTCGGTTAATGTATAATGCAGCATGTAGAATAATATTCTTGTTGGACCAATGTTCTTCCAAGGTACTCTTATGGAGAACGTTAACTACAGTTGCTCCGCGGTACTGTACCAGACTTTTTGGATGACATTCTGTCTCATTTGTGATCTATCGTGTGGTTCCAACATGAAGGTGCACCAGTACACTGCACAACATCATTCATTGGTTTGCTCAATGCCTGGGGTAGTGCAGTCTGATCAAGTGGCCACTGAGGTCACTAGACCTAATCCCACTGGATTTTTTCTTGTGATGGGCTGCAGAATTTTCAAGAGTGAATTTGTCAAGTTTGCAGCTCAGATACTCACGCTATATTGACTGATATGCAAAATAACTTAGTGCATCGCATCCAAGCATGCATTGCTGCCAGTGGTGGACATGTGGAATGTGCTGAACTGTAAGAGCTATGTTTCTTGTAATTGTATAAACTGGTGCTTCTGTGTCAGGAACATCTCGTGTAATGGTACCTATAAGTTACTCATATGATGTGAGTTTTAAATGTGTGCAACACATTTAAAAACTCATATTTATTTATAAGCAACTGCTATTTATGCACTTTGCTTTTGTATCACACTCTCACACACAGTAGTGCTGTGTTCATTGATTATTAGGTTTCACAGGTCTTAAATCAAGGCACTTTCCTAAATTGGCTTCCTCAGTGTACAGCCTAAATTTGCCTGTTGAGCCCCACTTTTTATGACTGATTCATAAAAAAGGAAACTTGCTCTCCAACTTTGTAACTGTCATTTGTGCACTATTTCTCAAACTTTTGAAGTTCAGGAGCAAGTTTGCAAATTTTTAGGTAAAGGTGCTGTTGTCAAACTAATGGAAGAGGGTCACTTAACATGAGTCTAATTAGTTTTCCATAATTATTAGTGTTTGCTTGTGATATTGCACTGCTGAGAAATGCCCTATTTATGCTCCAAAGTAATTTCAAAATGTATTTTTCTGAATAACATTTAATTTATGTGTATATGTTCTGGTATTAATCCATGGTTTGAACCATTCTTGAAGGGTATGGAATATTTTTTCAAGCATGGCCTGATTGAAGATCGCCCTTTAGAGATTGCACGCTTCATTCACAATACTCACACTTTGAACTTAAGACAAAAAAGAATCTACTTAAATTCACGGTAAGTGCAGCAACTAGTGTATTTCCAATTTCTCTCTCTTTTTTTTTTTTTTTTGTTAAGATAAACATGCCCTGATAATTTTTCATTTCTATTAGAACTTAATCTTATTGAAATCAATGGTTTTGAAAACAAATTGTTTTTTCTCGTAGAGTACTAATCATAAAATTAAGAGTTTAGTACACAGCATCATGGCTAAATTTTAAAATGTGAAAATCTGCATGAGTTATCAGTTTTTTTTTCTTTATGTAAGTTGTTGAAAGCTGATATTAAGATGTTGAAAGCTGCTATTCTTAGAAAATTCTGGTGTGTTGGTATGGTGGAAGTGAATGTGATAGTTAAGGGAAATGTTGAAGCTGATGGCAGCTTCAGCTCCAACATTTCATGACAGTTGTTAATGACTTTTATGAAGCATTCCAAAGGTACCTGTATCCATGAAAGATGACCAAAAGTGTAATAGCATGCTTACTCACTGACACTCACCCACAGAGAAAAATAAAAAATAATTATGAGGGCGGTTCTACACAGTATAAAGTTAAAGTTGTTGAAACTACCACAAGACATAAATCAAAGAATTATTAACTAATCATATCCTGCTAGCCAATGAATAAATAAACAACTGATTAAATTAGAGTAATTGAAAAAAGTTGCCCCCCAGTGAAAAATTTCCATACTAGACAAAACTAGAAAACCTTGGTAATGATTACAACTATCTAATCGTAAAATGATATTACCAATCCTTATATTTTTATGTACTTTTATACTGTTTAAGGGATACATTTCGTACCATAAGTTATGAAAATGTGTGCAAAATATTCGGTATGCTGTCCTTTATCAGAATTGTAAGAATTGTTTCAATCGAAAAATTAGAAGTGCTGATACCAAATCTTCAAACAGACGATGCTTTACACAAACGCGTCTTCATGTGCGCATTGAAAGATGCTAAAAACAATGGTTTTAATTTCTCAGTTCCTAAAAATTCGTCTTTAATAACATTTTTTTCATGGTTTTTCATGTATACAAAGCCAAATAAATATATAAAGTGTTTCTGTGTCATGTGTAGTGAGTTACAAAGAGCAAGAACCTTAATAAAACAGGCTGTGATATTAAATGACATTATTATCTCATGAGAATGTTTTCAATGTTTTTCAGCTGCAGCCAAAGACAGAGCTTGCTTAGTAACAGCTGAAAGCATGTTTCTAGATCAATGGTATTTATTAAAACCAATCCCCAACCTCAATTTTGCTGCGCATATGATGCCATCAGAAGAATTCATATCCTAACAAAGCTGTATCTACAGCAGAGTTGGAAACGGGTCAAAAATTTTGAACCTGGACCAGGCCGTCACATAATTAGACCCGACCCGGGCCTGACCCGGACAGAAAGGCTTTGAGCTATAAACTCAAATATATCATCATCAGTCATTATGAATCCACTACTGGATGAAGGTTTCCCCACTTTTCAGTCTTTAGAGTTTTCCATGTGGACCCAGGAGTTCAGCAGGGGAAGTGATATTTAGAGCATGGGGGATCATAATTATCTCCCCCTGGGTGCATGGATGGTATGACTTTTATAGATTTATGCAATACATTAACATTTCTAGTAGAAACCTTGGAGCTTCTTGAAAGTCCCTTTGTATAATGTGTAATGTGAACTGTCTGATCAATTCCAGATATACTCAAAGGTAGTTAGACTGAGAACAGATGAAAAATTATCTGATATATATTCCTGGTCTTGGGAGCAAGAGGGAAATTTTCACTCTTGTGCTCTTATAGGGTTGTGAAAAAGCTTTGTGGGTACCACAGGGGATAAAAAGTCTTAAATTAAACATTCTTGATTTTTGTAAACTCCCAAATTAAAAAAAATCATAAATTAAATAATATCAGTAAATATCTCAAATTTTAGCAAACATAAGTGCAGCAAAATTAGCTTTACCTTTAGAAATGTTTGATTAGATTATCTGGTTTGAGAATTAATAGGGGAATATATTTTGAGAACATGATTATAGCAGTACTTTGATGAGATGAAATGTGAATGGTTTATGTTACGCATAAACAACAGAAAGGTTAGGAAATGTGAACCATTGTTGACATACACTAAAGTAGGAAATTATTAGGAAAACACAGAGAGAGAAAGAGAGAGGGGGGGAGGGTCACGAAGAGTGTCTGAAAGGAATAGGAAAGCAACAGTTGGCCACAGTGGTAAAAGAAAAAATGCAAAATATGCAGCAAACAAAAGATAATTCAGCTATGATAGTTGCGCCCCCCCCAATAGATAATTTCTGAAAAATACGAAATTAAATATTTATACAGCCCCACACGGAAACCAAAGTCTATTAGTAAAAAATGTTCTGCACTGAATTAGGGGGAAAGAAATTTACCCGGATGCTTTAGAGGAATATTTTGCTGAGATGTCGATAGTTGTAGTTCAGGAAGTATGCCAGCTTACCTGCAGTGAACATGTGCAGCATTAATGTCTGCAAATAATTCATATGGACAGCATGTTGGTTGACCTTTTTGAAATGGATTTGCAGATATCCCCCTTGTGTACCATTCACGGACATTAACGTCGCACATGTTCACTGCAGGTAACCTGGCATACTTCCTGAACTTCAACTATCGACATCTCAGCAAAATATTCCTCTAAAGCATCCAGGTAAATTTCTTTCCCCTAATTTGGTACAATGTGTTTTTTACTGATTGACTATGGTTTCCGTGGGGGCCGTATAAATATTTAATTTCATATTTCTCAGCTGAATTGTCCTCTGTTTGCTGCATATTTTGCATTGTTCACTTTACTGCTATAACCAATTGTTACTTTCCCATTCCCCTTTTGGACACTCTTTGTGAAGCACCCTGTGTACCTACAGACATGTTGGGCTGCCCTTGGCCTTCAAAACAGCCTCAATGTGATGTGGCATGGATTCAATGAGCTACTGAAATTGTTCTGTAAGTATGTTCAGCCAAACGGATGTGATGGTGTCCATCAATTGCCCGATGTTCACTTGAGGAGAATCTCTGTTACGAATGGTCCTCTCATTCTCGTCCCACAAGTGTTTGATCGGGTTAAGATCTGGGGATTGTGGGGCCATTTTAGCATTTTGAAGTCACTGTCATGCTCCTGGAAACACTATGTGATTGATCTGAGCCTAATGGTATGGTGAATTATCCTGCTGCAAGTAGCCCTCTCCATAAGGAAATGCTATGCAGATGTACAGGGGTAACTGGTCCATGATGATGATAAGATATCTCGTAGCATCCAAATGTTGCTCCAGAGATATTAAAAAAACTAATGCCTGCCATGAAAACAGACTCTAGACCACTACACCACCTCCACCCGTTTGTACAGTTAATGCTATGCAACTGGAATCCATTGATCTGTGCTATTGATGCCATATGCTGTCTTATCCATTGGCATGCATTAACTGAAAACCTAATTCATCGGAATATTCAAGCAAAGCAAACTGAATTTGCTTGTACCACTTACTGGTCATCCATGTAACACTTCTTAGAAAACTTGTCTCAGTTGCTTGGAACTTCACTGTCCTATGTGGCGTAATTAGCATACTCGACCGGTAATCGGGAGATGCAGGGTTTGATTCCCGCTCCAGGACGACGAAATTTTCAAGTTTTCTGAGAAATGTTACATGGATGACCAGTAAGTGATAAAAGCAAATTCAGTTTGCTTTGCTTCAATATTCTGTGAATTTTCCATGTATTATGAAGGATATTTCTTCCTTCATTGATAATTCATCGGACCAAGAGCCTTTTCCCAGTCCGCAAGGGTCCAGTCTTTAGTGCTCCTGTACCCACTGTAGACAAATTCGTTAGTTTTTAGCAGATGAGTGGTGCACGAAGGGGAAGTTTGCTGTTACAGCCATTCATATCAATGTGCAGCGAGCTATGTATGTTGAAATTCTACTCTTGATACCACTGTTGTAATGCACAGTTACTTGATGTGATGGAGCTTGTCTGTTACCTCATACAATCCTCTTCAGCAACTTTTGCTCTCAAACGTCAACCATTTGTTTCTGCCCACATTAAAACCGCTGACTGCTTGTTTTTATTGTTTGTGCACAACTCATTGTACACTAAGGTGAGCCAAAAAACCTTTTTATTTATTTTTTAATTTGCAATCGCCTAGTGCGGAAAAGTTGCCATTTGGGTCAACAAGAATAACAAAAGAAATTTTTTGAAATCGACCAATATCTTACGTCTCCGCATGGCACACTAAGTTCACGTTTTTCTGACCGCATTGGGCCGTAAGCAAAAATGGATGGAATTTTTTTGTAATTGAAATCGAGTAACCCCTATTGCAGAAAAGTGTCCTTTAGTGTTCCCAATAACAGTGAAAAAAAGTTCTGAAGTTGATCAATATGCTATGTCTCCACACTGCACACAAAGTTCACCATTTTTCCCCACATTTAGTCTGTAGGCCTAGGTAAAGGCATCCTGGCATGTAGGGCATCGGAAAAATCCATAGGAAATTGCACTGTCCTGAGTGCACCATGCATGTGCATGTGTAGTACACTCAGTTTGCTTTGCAATGTGTAGTGTGTAGCTCTTTGCTTGCTTCCAATGTCACATGGAAACAACCCAGAACTCACCACGAGGAGGTGGCTGCACTTCGAGTTCCGCCCATCTTCTCTCCAGCTCAGACTTTTATTTCTACGTGGTATATCATGTTCGGTAATCCGCTTTACTCGAAAAATGTGTCATTAATTTCCGTGATGCAATTGTTGCTCTTATGAACAAATCTGTAGCTTCAAATGAGGCAGCTGCTTCGGTCACCAGTTTCACGCAACGTTCCACAGCTTGCGTGTGGCAGGGGAACTTGGTTATTTCTTTGCCAGCTGTGTCAGAAGTTGCGATTAGTTGATCCAGATCTTCGTCTGAGATGTGTTTTGTCAGAGGTGGTTCCGTAAGGCGTGTTTTAGTCCAATCGATCATCTCATAATATTCATTAGCATCCAAATTTAATTGTGGCACTTTGAATTCTCTTATGACATCATTCATTTGTTGTTGTCTAGCTTTCTTTGTTCTTCTCCATCCAAGAGCTCTAACATGGGTGCGTTCGTCCGCAATCATACGTAGCAATATATTCTGGGTGACTGAAGAATGCGTTTCTCTTGATCACTGCAACAATGATTACTTTGCAGTTTGCACTTCAAATCCATGAAGCGCAATAAGTTGATCAGTTTCCAAAAGTGTTTGGCCCCTTCTATGCACGAAGGCTTCTTCTTTATGGTAAACCAGACCGGGGCATATACCTTCATTATGTAGTTGGCAACACAGAATAAAGTTTGCTTTGGGTTTTGAGTGGCAACATAGAGGCGCATGACTCTGTTAGCTGTCGTCAGCCACCGTGAATGTTACAGTGGCCCTGGATTTCTTCTAGAAAGGCTGACATAACAGTCTCCCTATGATATGGCGCAACAGATTTCTAGTAAATACTGCTGGTTGGTACTCAGTTCACGTGTATCCTGCAATTATTTCATGTGTTCTGAAGTCCATTCTACATGAATAGCTGCAAAGTCAACTACTGGGAGATTTTCACAGCCATTGAGAGCTGCCCCAATCTCTCCTTGATGAACTTGATGGTAAATCAACAGGTCGTACGAGTTGTAGGACCTGTTGATTTACCATCGAGTTCATCAAGCAAATGGCGAAATGGAAGTTGATTGAAATGGAACAAGCACACCAGCAACTGCAAAGAACGTTGCAACTGAAGTTACAGTTGACGTATAGCACCGTTTTTCCTGCAGGAATTTATAACAGTCCCATCGCACCCTAAAGCAATGAGAAAACTTGAGATGCCATTAACTTCTAAAAAATTAGTGAAGCTGTTTACGATGCTTCTGCTATGATCAGAAGTGGGGGTCGCATGGCCGAGGTACGTCGATCCAGGCTCCTCCAAGAAAGTAATGTGCTCTTCTTTCTTCTCGGAACGATAATATTAATAATCTTTCTTATCTAGGAACATAGTTGAGTCATTCCTTCCATCAAAATAGAGTCTGCCAACAACTTTTCTGTCTGTCATGGCTTTTTCCTTTACATCCTTAGATAGCTTAATTTTTATCAATGACCTTCTTGAGACCATGGACTGTAATGATGCCCATGTCTTCTAGAACAGATGTTGCAATAAGAGCAGCTTTCCTCGTTGGGACTGCAGTACGGTACACTGCTGACACTAAGCTAGGGAGAGCTACTCTAATTTGTGACTCTGAACGTGATGCCGAGGGTCCTGCTGGATCAAAAGTCGAGTCTTCAACACATCTGCGGCAACGTTTTCCAGTAGATGAACAAGAGGCTGTGTCAGAATAGTCCAAACGTGCCTCCTTTTCATCAGAATCTAACGCACCACTTTCCTATTTCCGCTTATTTTTCCTTTCTTCTCTTTTCCTGAGTTTTTCTGTCACTATCTTGTCTACTTTTCCAATCACCATTTTCCTTTCAGTTCTTTGATCTATCAAAAAAGGAACTTCCCGAGTACGTATTTTCCGTGAACGTTCACAAGAGCATGAATTATCCAGTATATTTGGACATTTACAAGTACAAACGTCAAAAAGTGTTCTCTGGGCATCTGCAAGAAAAGACGACATTTTCGCCTTCGTGGACTCATCACGTCGACTGGCTGATTTCAAAATGCATTGATATCTCTTGTGGTACGCTTCAATCATTGCCACAATACGCTGATATGATATAACTCTTAAAGAAGCTTTTTGCCATATTTCAACAACTCTTGTTGCGACAGAATGTGCAATATCACGAACTGATGGGTTGTAACCTTCTTTATTCTCTTTCATTTGTATTCTTAGCAATAAGAAATGTCTCATCATACTTTTGTATGTCGGCAGTTGCAAAGTGCTCATTTCTTGGGGAAAAAAGCATTCTGGGGCATCTGCAAAAAAGAGCACCAAATATTGAGGCTCTTAACAGCCGTCCTGCTTGCAATATTTTTGTTTTTCATGATTCAAAATGCATACAGATTATTCCAACATTGTTTAGTGTTTATATGGCACTGAGTCAGATAGCAATGAGAAGATTTAGACTAATAAAACGAATTAACGATAATGGAAATCGAACAACGAACAGTAAAACCACCAGCACTTTCTGTAAAACTAAGTATGAAAACACAAGATCGCAAACAAAGTCTGACTCGTTGATTTATCGACTCGAAAAATGTGTAATGACTACTGACTAGGGCGGAAATTATATCCGGATTCATGCAACTTTTCAAGGCCAAATGACGTCAGATCAACAAATTGTTCTGCAGTGCGTAGTTGTCAACTATGCGCAAGCTCAAAGATTTGTGATGACACAAAGTGAACTTTATTCTCACCAGCTGTTATGGGAAAAAAATGCAGCCAAAGCTCTTTCTCTCCAGTGTTGTCTACTGGCACTGGTCCAACACAGTAAGAAAATGGTGAACGTCGCATGCAGTGCGGAGACATAGCATATTGATCAACTTCAAAACTTTTTTTTTTCACTGTTATTGGAAACACTAAAGGACACTTTTCCGCACTAGGGGTCACTCAATTTCAATTACAAAACAATTCCATCTGTTTTTGCTTACGGCCCAACGCAGTCGGAAAACGCAAACTTTAATGTGCCGTGCGGAGATGCAAGATATTGGTCGATTTAAAAAAAAAAAAAATCTTTTGTTATTCTTGTTGAATTACCCAAATGGCAACTTTTCCACACTAGGCGATATGCAAATTAAAAAAAAAAAAGTTTTTTTTCGGCCCACCCTATTATACACTCTCAATACCATTGTTCTTGCATAGCCAAAAAGGTTTTGGCATTTCTGAGATGCTTACACCTGATTGCCTGGCACTCACTATTATGACTCTTTGAAGTTGATTAAATCACGAGTCTCTCCCATGTTGCTACTATCTACATTTCATGCATTTCTGAATTTTTTGCAGTGAGCTGTTTATAAAACAATCTCTGCGTCATAGTTGTGTGCATAACTGAGAATGGCACTTGTCTGATTGCTTTTGGTGTTCCTAATAATTTACTACTCCAGTGTATATAGAAATGATTGAATGATTCATAACTAACTTTGGTGGGTGGGAAAAATATTATGTCAGTGTCAGAGTTTTATTTTTAGCCCTTTTCAATTTTGGATTTGGTGTGGTACACACAAATTAGATGTATGAAACATTTACATTAGCAAAATGTTTAGTGGCTTACTCAGTAGTGCAGTTAAATTCATTTGTTAGATCACGGTTATAATGAATGCACAATTCTAATAAAATTCAAGTTATGGTCAACAAATACCAACTGTTTTTTAGCTACCAAACATCTGCATTCAAAAATTAAATATGTAAAACAAATATTTTCATACTGAAGGGTAAAAGTCAAGCAAACAAAAATGGGGTTTTGCTGAAATTTTAAAGTTCCATAATGTATTTTACTTGTTGGAAATATCTTGAAACTTTTGATAGGGAATTACTGTCAAGCACATTCTTAAATATATGACTTGTGCGGCATTAAACTGGTGGTGTAGCTGATATTTGCAGCGAAAGGTTACTGTGATCAGGGACCAACTGAGACAGTTTGGTGTCCTGGTCAAGATGCTTTCAGGAACCCCTCTGGCATCTCGCATGAATCATTTTGATGCAAAGCAAGTAATATATAACTATATTTTTTGGGGTGGCGGGGGATGTGGGAGAGTGTGGGTTAGGGCAGGGGCTGGGGTGGTTTGGGGCTCAAAGGTCGGGGCCCGGGGTACATACCGCAAATGCCCCCTGTAAATCAGGCCATGACTGAAAAAATCTTTAGAGGTGATTTTTAGAACATTGAAAAAAGATTGGAGGGTGAAATGTCTGTGCTACATTCTTTTTGCTGTAATGAAAAATGCCAGGAATTCCCCCTGCAACTGAGATCAATCATTTTTTGAAATTTGTTTTATTATTGAAAGAATTTCTTAGTAGTAGCCAAGAAAGAAAAAGTTAATGAATTTAATCTGTTTTTCTCAGAATGAACAAATGATTTTGACCATTTATGTAATACTCACAACTTTAGTCCTGTTGATGAGGATTTGATTACCAGAATTTATACAGAAAATACCACCAAAATATAATTAACACAGAAGAAAAAGTAAAAAAACAACAACTAAAAAAACTGATGAATATGTTGAAAGTACAGTTCTTGTGAAACAGGTGCCACATTACTCCTATTATTTATGGCATTGACATTCAGTAGAATTTGGAATCCTACTGGATATTGAACACATGTACAAACAGTGAATTATCACATTTCTGTGTTAACAATATTATTTGCTTATAATGTGATTTCAATATTCATTCTTTGTTCATATTTAAATATCATACTCCCTAGCTGAAGATGCTGTGGAAACTTTAATCACCATTTCTTTGGATATTGATATTTCTCATGGTATTTTAGTGTTTTAAGTATAATGAGAGGAAATTTTTGAAACATCAAAGTATACTCCTTGAAATGCATAATAAAATGACTAAGTAATAACAGTTTTTTTAATTTTTTTTGCATGTTTTTTATGCCTTGTACATTTGCAAATGTGTTAAATATATAAATATAATCTTTATGAACACTTTAGCTATGTAAAATATCAAAAAATATTTTAATTGTTAATGTTGATGCATGTTTGCATCAATGTTTAAATGTATGCATCAACATAAACATGCATTTCATACATGTTCGTGATAGTTTGCTAAGGCCATGGAAAAAATTGGAAAGCTATGGAATTTTGCATAGGTCATGGAAATCATGAAAAGACAGAAATAACTAAATGTTATGAAAAAGAATGTACTGTAGTTTTTTTTTTTTTTTTTTAAATCAGAGCTGAAATGAGCAAGGTGTTTGCTCCTTACAAAACATGCTTTTCCCTTTAACAATGGGAAGCTACAGTGGAAGTCTATAACAAAGTTATATTTTTTTTGCCAAGGGTGGAGTCCCAGAATTCTTTGAAATCTGAAATCTTTCAGTTCCATCATAACCTGTAACTGAGGGAAGAGTGCTTGCTTGTTGGAGTTGATGAGCTGGGTAATATGTTGTGTTGTGATAATTATTTTGGTCTCTTTCCCTGTAATTTAATAGGCCTCCCCTCCAAAATAAAAAATACGATGATTTCGGTATGTTCTAATATTTTTGGACTTCCAGTGCTTATTCAACATGGGGAGTAATGCTTTTGTTCTGCAGTAATTGTTTTTCATAATTCAATCCAACTTTCAAAGGTATTTTTTAAAACAATTCATGACTTTTTTATGCTCATTAAATTATACCCATATTTTTGTCAAGTAAATGCATTTTTTCTGCCATGCTGTACAAAGCTAAAGTGTTCAAGCAAAAAAAGCATAGTAGGTATGGAGATGAAATAAAAATAATGGGTTTCAATATAAATATGTGAATTCAGCACATATAAATTATAGCTGTAAGTTTCTGTCTGACCTTTTACTTATTATGCAGATTTGTTTTTGCTAGCTGTTACTTTGTCTTGCTGGACACTTAGGCAAAATTTCAGTTTACATGGATATGTGCCAGGTCATAACTTTTTTTCTTTTCTTTGGTTTTATATCCTGTTCAAATAATTAAATTAAAAATTTTTTTTTTTATAAATCAAAAATTAAAGATCCTGAATTTTTTTCCCTAAAAGAGTATGATATGAACACTGTTATGAATATAGTGTTTTAGACCCATGATAATTCTTAAAACTAAGTTTTACATACTTTTTTTCAATATTTAGAGGTTTGTAATAAAAATAAGCAAATTTGAAAAATCCAAATGATTGTAAGATGCAAGATTCTTAGGACAATAACAAAACCTAAGCTATATCTGGGGTGTTTTTTTAAGGGAAACTATCTCTTCAACTAAATGTAACACATTCATTATCAGTTGTGAAATGCTGCTAATAATCAAAGGAATGGCTGAGTTTTTGTCATTCGTATTACCTCAGTGCATATGTGCTGGAAGGAGTGGATAAAAGAGATCAAAGATGAACAGTTCAAGGGCATTGTACTTACAAACAAACTAAACTCGTCTCAGTGAAGAATTCATAGAATTCTGTGTGAAGAAAAGAATGATGTAAAAAGTATTTATTTTATTGTACTTTTGACATTTTTCACATTATTGCTCAGTAGTACACAATGATAAGGGGTTTATGGAGAATAAATTTACTTTAGTTCTGAAACATTCAATAATCAGAAGATTATGTACTGTGTAACTTTCAAATTAAATATATTGATAAAGTAATGAAAAAGTGTATGGCAATAGGTTGGGCTAGAGTAGAGGTATTTTCAGCCCCATACAACAACAATGGTATGGGATTGTAGAAACCAATAGGGAAAATTGCAGAAGTTAGGGAAAGAATAAAACACTTTTCCTATGCAAAAATGACCTACCCAGGCATAGGCCAAGATAACAAACCACATAAGCAACATAATTTTTGTCTAGAAAAATGATTATTTTGGAAGTAAGAAATTGGGCTGTTCCACATACACTATCACTGATTTTGTGGGAGCAACTTCTGGATGTTAAAGGTTTACAGAGAGGCATGACTTATATCTATTCAAACTAGAGTTGCAAGAAAGATGCCACTCAAGCATGAAATGAATAATTTACAATTTCAGAAATATGTAATTTCTACTTGGAGTAAATTGTATTTTGAGCTTGGTCAGTTTGACAACAACATATATATGAAGTTCCTTAACTTTATAGAAGTTCCATCAACCAAGACCAGGCATTCAAGTGCTAAATTGATCACAATTAATACCTGTGGCCATAATGAAAGACATTTTAGCATATCGTGCCAAAGGCACAAAATTTTCTGCATCATTGAAAAATTATGTCATTGATTATAAAACTCCAGGAGAAATTTTTATCCGCATTTATACCTAAGAGTGACTGGATGAAATTCGTATGAAGTTGTTTTTTGAGGAAGCCTGTTCAAAGTGTTGTGGTGTCATTTTGAAAAGCCCGTTCCATTTAATGTATTAGTGAGTAGTGGAAGCAATGAGAATATGGTAATTAAATACAAAATTAACTGTGATTCCAGGGGCCCTTACTTGTCAGCTTCAACTCTTACCCATTCATTCATGAGGAGTAATCAAATGTTAGGTATGTTGGAAAAATGCTGAAATTAAACCAGATGTAGTATAATTTCCACAGTTTTTATCAGTTTTCAGTGGATCAAGTTTAATTAATGTCATCTTTAGTTGTAAGCTCAAGTTATTCAT
This sequence comes from Macrothele yani, assembly GCA_039090855.1. NCBI lineage: Eukaryota > Metazoa > Arthropoda > Arachnida > Araneae > Macrothelidae > Macrothele > Macrothele yani. The sequence goes on along the minus strand of CM077025.1, from coordinate 82,995,261 downwards.
TCCATTTATTTTCATTTTTATGGGTTACTTTTTTATATGGGTAGTTTTTAAATATTTTGCCTTATTTTTTTGGGAAATTTTTTTGAAAATGTGAAGCACTTTTCATTATCAGGCCATCAACTCCATCTCTCTGCCTCTTCTGCAGCAGTTATGGTTAAACATTCAGAACCACTTTTCCAGTAGTGACCAGCTTACGTGATTGTTGACAATTGGGTCATTCTCAAATTTTAAGCCATTTTTCTAAATTAAATTTTTATCATATTCTATTGATGATTGATATTTTTAGTGATTGCCAGCTCATTTGATAACCAGTCTATCTAATCCAGTTTCATTGCACAATGTACATGTCTTTATTGCCAATTTGTATTCTGCCAGGTGACTTTTCAGTTGTTGTCCAATCTCCAATTTGTGAAAGCCCATAAATATCTATGTTGTCTATCAATGGTATTTTTTTCTTTTTTATTGTTGAGATATAATGCAAGTTTTATTTGTTTTTTTTATTGATTTCTTGATAAGATTAAAATAAAAACCTCTGTGGTAAGTAATGCTTTTGGTGAATTTTGTTTATTTTTAGGTAACTTTTCTAAAATTTAAGTAATTTTGTGATAATTATTTGTGAAATATTTTTGAATTAGTTTTTAATTATTATTTTTAAATATTTTAAAATTATTTTTTAATTATTACTTTTGAAATATTTATTATTTTTGAAATATTTTTTTAATATTTTTTTAATTCACTTTATAAGATTTTGGTGCTTTTGAGCCAAATTTGTTTTCACTTTTCTGTGAGTTACCTATCTATTTTGTTTTTATATAGAAGAAGAATAGTATAAATTGTAATTTGATATAGGCTGTAATGAATATTTGGTATGCATGGGGTGTTTGCATATCTGAATAAAAAGTTTATCCTGAAATAATATCCTGTTCAAATATTTAAATTAAAAAAAATAATAAAGGTGTTTTTTTTAATTGCAGTTTATTTTGTGTCAGTGTTGTAATGTGAATGTATTAATATTTTTTGTAAATAGGAGGGATGTTCTGGATCATTTGATTGACCTTCACAACTATTCAAAGCAGTTTCTACCTCAAGCTTTACGCAGTTTTTTTCGCACCATGCAAGCTCCGAACCAACACGACAATTACCTGCGTGCATTGCTAGAAAAATTCTCTGCCAGATTTTGCAAATGTAATCCTGAGTTACAAATGAGCACAGGTTTGTAATGCTCTCTTCTGTTTTATTCTTTTTTTTAGATATTTTTTATTTGTCATTACCTGTGTCATTTACGAATTGTTTGATCTACCAGTGTATGGATCACCAGGTGCTTAACTTAAAATTACCTGTCACAGTTTATTATCAATGAAAGTTTTTATTCACTGAATGACAAAAGTTTACTGAACAGTATTAATGAATAAAGAGGTGGGTTACTTTTTATATCATTACGTATAACTAAGCTGTTCTCCGAGATTCAGAGGTTAGCTCCAAAAAGATATACAAACTAACCAGATAATTTTTACTTACTGCTGCCGTATCAAACTTCTCCATTTACAGCAATCTTGACATACAACTCGGGCTTCACTGACATCCATCACATGGCGCACACAAGATCTTCTATACTTCATACTCACGATCTTTTTCTCATGCAGACACTCTTGAATCTGATCCTCCCATGACTTCCTTGGCCTTCCTCTGCCTTTCCTTCCTGCCACTTGGGCTAAAAATATTTTCGTAGTAAGCATCTCATCACTCATTCTTTCAACATAGCCAAACCAAGGAAGCATATCAATTTCCAACTTGCTAACAGCATTTTGCTTCACATCGCACAACTGCAACACACCTTCATTCCTCTCACAATCGGAACATGTCTTGCCACAACTCCCCAAGTAATGCATTTCTCCAGCACACAAACTACTTCTATTGGGTTGACGGAAAAGTCATGACGTATTTTAGCCATGTTTTGCAAAGGTCATTTATTGATAGAAAGAACAAAGATCAATCAATGATATAATGCCCGTTTTGTTCGATAACCTTTTGCCATCTGTCAGTGAACTGCAGAATGCCTCATTCATAGAAGGACCTGCCTTTCGTGGCGAAAAACTGTACAAGGCGCTGATTTACAGCCTCATCTGAATTGAACATTATACCACGCAAGGACTGTTGAAGAGAGCGAAACAAGTGGAAGTCTGACGGCACAAGGTCAGGCGAGTATGCTGGGTGTGGCAACACATCCCACCCAAGCTCCAATAATTTTTGGCAAGTGATCAAACTTGTGTGTGGTCTCGCGTTGTCGTGATGGAACACAACACCTTTACGATGAACGAGTTCTGGACATTTCTGGATGATGGATTTGTTCAAACTGTCCAATTGCCAACAGTGCACATTCGAATTGATTGTTTGGTTCCATGGTAGGAGCTCAAAAAGCACGACACCTTTAAAATCCCACCACACTGAGACCAGAACCTTCTGCTGATGAATGTTTGCTTTGGATGCCATTTGAGGCGAAGCAACACGTCGGGACCAAGACCGTTTGTGCAGCACATTGTTGTACACAATCCACTTTTCGTCACCAGTTTACAGTCGCTTCAAAAAGGATAATTTTCCTAACGTTTAATAAGCATATCGCAGATGTTTATACGCGCCGTCAATTGAGCTTCTTTGAGTTAATGAGGAACCCACACATCGAGCTTGCTTACATATCCCAGCTTCTTCAGGTGGTCGTGAATGCTTGAATGATGGATGTGCAATGTGTCTGCAATCTCTCGTGTTGTGTAACGTGGGTTTGACTTGATCAATGCCTTGACTTGGTCGTCATCAGCCTCGGTGGGCCTCCCGGACCGAGGAGCATCGTTGAGGTCAAAATCACTAGCACAGAATTTTGCGAACCACTGCTGGCACTGACGTTCTTGTAGAGCATTATCACTGTACACTTTATGCAACTTTTCACAAGCTTGACGCACGTTCTTCCCTTTACGGAAATAAAACAGTAAAATATGGCGAAAATGCACAGTTTGGTCTTCCATCTTCAACTTGATGTCAAATCTCTGCAAATCAACCAAATCGCTCACTATTCCTTTTAGACTGCAGCTAGAACTGGCACCTGTCGAATGCCATAGCGATAACAGAGCTGTGCATGCCTCTAGTACTTCCAAAACCGCCCAACCGCCTTCAGGTGCCAAAATACGTTCATGACTTTTTCTACAACCCAATATGTTTCTTCTGTAATACCTAGGTTTCAATGCCATACATCAGAGTAGGAACAATTACACTTTCATACACAGCCATGCAGGACTCTCTTGAGAACCCCACCATTCCTTGAAAACCTCCCAAAGCAGAAATGATGTATATTAATGTATCCCTTGCACACACCAAACTATTTTGGGAAATTCTGAGTTTACCTTGATAAGGAATGTTAATCTGCCAAATTTGAATTAATTTTGATATATTAGACATCCATTTGCAGTAATATGACACATGCTTTCAAGCCTTCCTCCATACATGAACTCTCTCTCTCTCTCTCTCCATTAACAAGGTGTAATGTTCAGATTGGCTACCACTGTGTTCATAGCTGCGTCCAGTTTAGTGCTAAGAAAATGCTTGTCAGCCGCATTAAAATACCTTAGAATCATTTTGCTCAAAAAATTTTCTGCTTAACAGAAAAGACAGCATCGTGAAAATCATTTAAGTAATTTTAACTAATATCCTTCAAATTTTAGGGAAATCACTACTGCCAGGGAAAAGCAATTTTCATTCAAATGCCATTTCAATTGTGTTACATGTAAAGAAACTGATGGTAAACAACATTTGTGGTGTGCAACAGTGTGGTATGTTCAGAGAGATGAAATGGGAATATTGGAGGGGTTAAGTAGTGAAAAGAGAGTGGCTGTGTTCTGTTGAAGTGGGGGGGGGGGTACATCGCATTTCCCTCTCAAAATGGTTAATTATTTAGCCTATGACATGACAGCAGTTCACAATCATCCACAATCATGTAGCTCCAGCAACAAGCATTCAGTTGCTCATAATGTTTCTCTACCAGCTTCTGCTGTTTACAAAATGTGGGATTGCAGGTAGCTCTGCGGATTAAATTCCATTTTCTTCTTCTTCCCTTGTATATCTCCTGTGGCATAAAGATGAAAGGGATTTGTCAGAAATTTTGTCAATTTTATTTCTGGTTTGCTATTTATTTAAATTGTATCTGGCAAATACTTTAATGTAAGCCTTGCCTGTGCCTCCACTGATTGCAGTGAAAGCTTATTAATGTTGGCCATCCATTTCTGCAGTAATGGCATACTTTACTGAATTGAGTTAAGGTGATTGTGGTAAGTCCTGCATTTTAGGTGTACTTCGTAGGCAGAAATTCAACATTCGCAGGGTTTGAAAAGTATCTGAAAAGTTACATGCCATGTGCAGAAATTATTTACCTGCCCAGGTAGTAACAGCTGGATGCCCAGGAAAATTTATCTTTTGAGATAACAAGTCAGAATTGTCTTGTATTTTTTTAAGTTAAAAAATACGAACTGTTTTTACACGTTTCGCATTTCTGTTTTAAGGGTTCGTTTTCAAAAAGCTTACGATCGAGTAAATAGGACATTTCTGTGGAAGGTACTGAATGAATATGGTGTTACTGGAAATCTACTTAATAGTGTAAAAGCCATGTATGCTGGCAGTAGAGCTTGTGTATGAGTGAATGGTGTTTTATCAAAATGATTTTCTATTGGTGCTGGAATCAGGCATGGTTGTGCAATGTCACCATGACTGTTTAATATATTTATGGATGCGTGCATGCGTGATGCCAAAATAGATAATACTGGCTTATGTTTTGGTGATATCCGTGTGTGCAGATTGCTGTATGCTGATGACACTGTCCTGTTGGCAAAGAGCAAAAGTGAGTTGCAGAGTATGTTGTTCCAGATGTATGAAGTTTGCATGAAGTTCAAACTGAGTATAAATAAGGGAAAAACCAAGGTTATGGATTTTGAGCGAGGAACTGGTAGTACTCAATGTAATATAAGTTTAAATGGTACAGTGATTCACCAGATGAATGAGTTTGTGTATTTAGGAAACATGTTTGACAGAGAGAACAAATTGGATGTTGAAATTAGTAGGCGAGTGAATTCTTCATTGAAAGTCATAGCTGCCGTGGGACGTTTTCACAGGAATAATGGGTTCTCAAGAAAGTCCCATATGGCTGTTTATGAAAGTGTAATTGTTCCTACTCTGATGTATGGCAATGAAACCTGTGTATTACAGAAGAAACATAGAAGTTGTTTGTGTGCTGGAGAAATGCGTTACTTAGTTTGTGGCAAGACCCGTTCTGATCGTGTGAGGAATGAAGATGTGTTGCAGTTGTGTAATGTGAAGCAAAATGTTGTTAGCAAGGTGGAGACTAATATGCTTTGGTGGTTTGGGCATGTTGAAAGAATGAATTATGAGATGCTTACTAAGAAAGTTTTTTTAGCCCAAGTGGCAGGAAGGAAAGGCAGAGGAATGCCAAGGAAGTCATGGGAGGATGAGGTCCAGAAGTGTCTGCATGAGAAAAATTTTATGAGTATGAAGTATAGAATATCTTGTGTGCATCATGTGATGGATGTCAGTGAAGCCTGAGTTGTATGTGAAGATTGCTGTAAATGGAGAAGTTTGATACAGCAACAGTAAGTAAATAATCAGTTAAAAATTACCTAGTAATTTTTTTTTTCTTTGTGGAGCTAACCTCTGAATCCCAGAGAACATCTTAGTGATGTGTGTGTGTGTGTGTGTGTGTGTGTGTGTGTGTGTGTGTGTGCACGCGTGCACGCATGTGTGTGTGCATGTATGCAAAATGTTCAATACACAAAAGCGTGTATCTCAAGTTTTAAGACTACGATGCTGAAATTGGTACGAAATGGTATGATGATGAAATTGGTAGTTGAGAAATTTAGTGATTCTGCCAGGATCCTTTATTGAAGTTTTTGCCCTTTGTCACTAAACACCAGAGGCTAGTTCCATCCAGGGTGACCAGATGATTCTTTTGGAATGGGAGACATTTTGAATAGAAAAGGAAGACATTTAAAAAAAAGGACACACAATGACTTTGTACAATAATAAGTATGAATGCACATATTCTGTGTTTAAATTTTACAGTTTGAGAGTTTATGTATGTAAAAAAGAAAGAAAGACTAGTTTGCTGGACAGTTTTACGTATATTTCTCACTGGAAGAGATTTTCTTCAGTAGATCAGGTTTCTTTAACAAATATTCATGAAAATCAGAGCATGATGTGCCTTTCAAATTGTATTTAACCAGCTGTATGAATTCAAAAATGACGAGAGTGACGAAAATGACGAGAGTGGAAGACATCATGATCAGAGTTAAATCCCTGAAATGGCAATGGGCTGGACATACTGCCAGAAGGACAGACCATAGATGGACAGCCAAAATTTTAGATTGGATTCCAAGGGACAGGAAAAGACCCAGAAAAAGACCACATGGGAGATGGGTGGATGAAATTCGTAAATATGCGGGAGTGACATGGAGGAGACTGGCACAAGACAGACCGTTGTGCAGGAAACTTGGGGACACCTTCGTCCAGCAGTGGATTGATAATGGTTGACAATGATGATGATGATGATGAATTCACCTTTGTTTTGCTGATGACATAGTCATGTTTGCAACTACCCCATCGGAACTGCAGAGTATGATCCAGGAACTTGCTGACTAGAGTAAAGAAGTGGGATTAAAATGAACTTTCAGAAGACAAAAGTGATGTTCAATGCTTTTACAAGAAATGAAGATTTATCGATTGATGGAGAAAAGCTGGAGATAACCGATACCTACGTTTATCTTGGACAGCAGATATCAAGTGAGGGTCACATTGATGAAGAAATTAATCGGCGTACAAAACTTGCCTGGAGAGCTTTTGGAAAAAACAGTGTTAATTTTCAAGAACAATATGCCATTATATCTTTAAAAAAAGTGTTTGATCAATGCATCCTTCCAGTGCTTACGTAAGGTGCAGAGACGTGGACCTTAACTAAAAAAGGGATATAAAGGCTTCAGACAACTCAAAGAAGCATGGAGAGGTGCATGCTTGGTGTAACAAGGAGAGGTAAGAAGAGAAACTCGTGGATCAGAAAAATGACAAGAGTGGAAGACATCATGATCAGAATAAAATCCTTGAAATGGCAATGGGCTGGACATATTGCCAGAAGGACAGACCACCAAGGGAGAGCCGAAATTTTGAATTGGACTCCAAGGAGAGGAAAAAAACACAGAAAAAGACCACATGGGAGATGGGTGGATGAAATTCGAAAGTATGAGGGAGTAACATGGATGAGACTGGCACAAGACAGACCGTTGTGGAAGAAACTTGAGGAGACCTTCATCCAGCAGTAGATTGATAATGGTTGACAATGATGATGATGATACCCCTCACTGATTAGGAAACTTGAATTATAAACAGAAAAAACTTGCAACAATGACTCACAACACACAAAACAAGCAGTATGAGCTGACTGTTTACACGACTACAACGCACAGCACCATCCACATACGAATAAACAACAGACAAACTAATGCGCACTGGCAGGTTTTCTTGGTGCTATTGGCTCACAAGTGACTCACTGCTGCAGGATTGCGGGAATAAACTGACCTGGGGGTGAAGGGAGGGTGTGAGCGAGAATCCAAAAATGAATGAATACATTTTAGTGGTGGCTCTGTAGGATATATGATTACAATAGAAAATTTTTATAAAAATGCATTTGAATTATTCCTTATTGAAAAAGCCAGACATTTAGGCTATTTCCCATAATGCCTGGAGAGAAATAGTAACAGTTCTAAGACATTTGCAATGATCAAAGTGCATTTTTATCAAGTCAAGTTGGAGGGTTCTGATTCATAAAGGATTGAGAAGTCATCTTGTCAATAATTTTTTGACATGGTAAAAGGAAGAAAGCATTAATTTTTTTCATTGTTTACTACAATTGGCTATTATGAGAGAGCAGTGTTATTGTTCAGTTTTTGGTATCAGTTAGTACCTTGTTAATAGGTCAGGGGATGTGACTCATGAAGTGTCCTATCATTAGCTAAACCATGAAATGGGTTGGCTGAAATGGAAGGAAGTCATTGATATTACAAAAGAACTGAAGTTGGAGATGAATGATATATGTCTATTACTGTAAAATGTAACAGAACATGCTGCCTCAACATGTCTGCTTTGACCAAAAAGTAAGTTGGAGAGTGTGTGATACACAGTAAATTCAAAACTGTATGACCATAGTGGTTTTTTTTTTTTTTTTTTGATGTAATATGATTATTGCTGTATACATTTTTATGTGGGTTTTGGATTTGATGCTGAATTGATGAAGACTGTCATTCTCCCTCCTGCCATCAATTGAAATTCATTTGAAATCTCTCTCTCCTACATTCTACTGATACGTATCTCAAACCCCTTTAGGAGGCATTGAGGATAGCTGATCAGTGAGAACCAATTTATATTTAAAAATAATGCCATTTGTTCTTGATAATGATGGGTATTTTTTTCTTGTATGTTATTTATCATATAAATTGATGCAAGGTCAGAAATAATTAAGCTTAGGTATTGGTGAAATATGAGCAAATTATGTTGTACAAAGAAGTGTTTAGTAAAGTTTTAATATACATATACATGGTTGTGTCACATTTTGTGACCATCAGCTATTATAATATCCAGAGTAACCACTGTGTGCAGCACGGACAGCAGCTAGACGGGCTGGGAGTGACTCAAAAAGGTGTTGGAAGGTGTTCACAGGTATGTGGAGCCATGCTGACTGCAGTACATCTGACAGCTGCTGGAAGGTGCGTGGTAGAGGATCCATAGAGCAAATAACACGAGTGAGGTGGTCTCACAGATGCTCAATTGGGTTTAAGTCTGTGGAATTAGGGGGCCAGGGAAGTACTTTGAAGTCTTCATCGTGCTCTCCAACCACTCTCGGACATTTTTAACTGTGTGACACGTAGCATTGTCGTACTGGAAGATCCCATCCACCCCAGGGAAGACAATCAGCATGTATAGGTGTATGTTTCTGCAAGGATGGATTCATAATGAATTCGGTCCATAGTGCCTTCCACAGGTATGAGTGGACCCAGGGAATGCCACGAAAACATTCCCCAGACCATAACGCTGCTCCCATCAGCTTGCGTTCTTCCAGCTTTGTTCAATGAAGCAGAAAACATGACTCATCAGAGAAAGCAATCCTTTGCCAATCAGCGAAGGTCCAATTCCGATACTGCTATGCAAATGTAAGCCTTTTCTGCCGATGCACCTTCGTTAGCATAGGTGCAGTGACCATCCGTCTGCATCGGAGCCCCATACGCAGCAGAGCTGTCATTTTAAGCACACTTCCGGTAGCCCCCTGGTTCATTCGGCCAGTGAGTTGCTCTACTGTAGCGTGTCGATCGGTCTCGCGTACCTTCGAAGCAGATGTTCACCTCTCACATCAATGGCATGTGAGGCTCTGCAGTTTTCACGTCGCTTATTCACAATGGTGCCATTTCTCCAATCACAATACACTTTAACCACAGCAGCATGTGAACAGTTCACAAACTGCGCTGTTTCAGAAATACTGTCACCCTTGGCCCAAAAGCCGATAATCATCCCTTTTTGCAAATCTGATAAATCACTCCTTTTATCCATGACAGCAACAAGTGATATGTTTTCAGATTGCCTACAGCACACCTTATACTGTATACCCTCCATGCCAGCTCACGACATGTGCCTTCTTTCATTGGCTACGCGCTGTTGACGTCAAAAGTAGGAGGTGGTCACAATAATGTGACTCAACTTTGGATATGTGCTCCTCAACAATTTATGAAATGTTTTTATGCAATTTTACTTTAGTTATGCTACCATGAAAGCCAAAAATGATATTTAGACAACAATTTGGTAATGAAGAGGTAGAAGGGAAACATAACAAAAGAAGGGGCTAAATTTTAGTTCAAGGAAAAACTGCAGGGGTAAGCTGGTTTTCTAGTTGATTGGGAGTTGGTATCCCCACTTCCCGAGCTGACCTTTGGTACATATGCTGTATATCATGTTCCATCACATTTTGGCCAAGTTTGGTCCCTTGTGCAAGTAAATTTGAATAAATAATTAAAAGTCATGGAAAAAAAAACCCTTTATTTTTTCTTTTCTTTGTGTTTGTTTGTTTGTTTGTTTGTGTGTGTGTGTGAATATGCTGTACAAAACATTTAATGTGCCAGCTTGAATATTTGAGGGCTGTACCAAAAATAATGAGCTCATTTGTTTCACAGGTTGACAAAGTTATAGACTTGTTTCTTCACTTTATTACAAAACCTGGACTGATCCACAGATTTCAGCTGTCATTGTGTTCTGTAAAAAGTGTTGTAGTACAAGCCCATTCTTGATATTTGTAAATAGCTATGCATGGCTTTGTATACCTCCTTACTATATTATATACCTTGTTTGCTCTTCGTAGTGCCTAGGCAGATGGTAGATATAGTCTAAAGAGGCCAACTCTGATCTATAATGGTATATGGGGAGCACATCTCATTCATTCTGTGCAGTTGTCTGCTGTTTCAGATGCGTAGTATGTGATTGAGAATCTGATGTTAAATGGTGGCAGCTTCTTTCATTTTTTTTTCTACTCTGATACTTGTTGTGAAGTGCAAGATGAAGTTTGAGGAGCATCTATATGTTGTGGTGTTTCTTTTTGTCTGATAAATTGACATATACATCCCTCAAGTCATTCCAAAAGGCAGTCTCCACATGACTTGAAGACCGAACAGGGATGTTCTTTGGCTTCTCCCTTGCATAAGGTGGGTGTAATGCCAATTCCACTTTTTGCCTTTTGGTCCCTGTGTCAAAATGGAGCCAGCATCTATCTCTTGTCGTGCTCCTCAGCAGCAAGTTTCTGCAATTACTCATCATTAACATTTTTTGTGTTTAATTCATCAGTAGGTACCTATTGAACATAAAGTTTTGAACATTGATATCTATGAGAAACAAATGCCCTGGAAAAAAGTAATTCTTCCCAAATACGTGGAAAGGGGGCAAATACAAGTGTCTTTGTTAGCACAAAGGCACTGTATTTCCACTGTTTCCCATGTAGCCATTCAGAAAACTTGAAAAATGCAGCATCCTGCAGCAAGTTTTGTACTTTTGAGATTTCTGAAGCGATGGCTACATGGGAAGCAGTGAAAACACTGCACCTTTGTACTGATAATGGTATTTGTATTGCCTTCTATGTATTTGTGAAGACTTATTTTCTTTAGGGGATTTGTTTCCTATCTGTGGTGTTCTCTGAAGCAGGGTGTTCTCTGAAGCAGGGAAACTTGTGACCTGTTGTATCTGGATGAGGAATGGGTCATTGACACTATAAGGAAACATTGGATTACTTCAACTAGTGCAAATCTGAATTATATTGAGATGCCCAAGCTACATCTGCTTAGCTTCAGTTGCTTGGAACTTCATTGTCCCAGGTGGTGTGTAACATGATTGAGGAAACAATCTGCTTATATACATTGCAGTCATCAAGTGATGTTTACTGCATTTTCCACCTTCATAAGGAACTTGATCATTGTACATACATACATACATATCACTAAGCTGTTCTCTGAGATTCAGAGGTTAGCTCCAAAAAGAAATACAAACTTTCAGATATTTTTACCTATTGTTGTCGTATCAAACTTCTCCATTTACATCGATCTTGACACACAACTTCTGCTTCACTGATATCCATTACACGCCGCACACAAGATCTTTTATACTTCATACTCATAATCCTTTTCTCACGCAGACACTCCTGAATCTGATCCACCCATGTCTTCCTTGGCCTTCCTCTGCCTTTCCTTCCTGCCACTTGGGTTGAAAATATTTTCTTAGTAAGCATTTCATCACTCATTCTTTCAACATGGCCAAACCACTGAAGCATATTGGTCTCCACCTTGCTAACAACATTTTGCTTTACATCACACAACTGCAATACATCTTCATTCCTCACACAATCAGATCGTGTCTTGCCACAAACCCCACGTAAGTAACAAATAAAGGTAACTTGACCATGCTAGTTACGTTAACTGAAACTTTTACAAAAAGTTCGTAAGTTGGAAGCTTTCGACCATTACGGAAAAATTTCCTTCCATTAAGCTCACTATATCTAAGGAAGTAAATCACAAAATTGATTTCCTGGATGTATCTATCTGCAGAAACGCTGATCTCTCCATTACTCGTTCCGTCTATCGAAAACCTTCTGCGGCCACTAACATCATTCCCTACAAATCTTGCACCCTGCATCTCTACAAGCTTGCAGCATTGAAGTCCTACATCCACAGGGCTCATATCATTTGCAACAACCAACTCTCTCTTCAAGAAGAACTCTCCAAAATTTCTACAATAGCCCTCTCTCATGGTTTCCCTGCTGTTACAGTCAACTCCCTCATAAAGAAATATGAAAACCATTCGAAAATCGAATGCCTCCTTCCTCACAAGAAAGAAGATCTGAAATTCTGTGGTTCTGTTCCTTACCATCCTTCCTATGCTTATAAGTTACAGATTCTTTTTAGAAGTTTTGGTTACCATCTTGCCATTAAATCTACCCCAAACATCTTGGAAACTTCTACAAAGGGATAGGGACAAAGTTGAAAGCCTGAACCTCCCAGGAGTTTACTGCATTCCTATCTCTTCTTCTACTGGGGATAACTTATACATTAGAAGCACATACAGGAGCATTAGCCATAGAATTTTAGAACATAGAAAAGATGTTTCGAAAGCCAATTCCAATACTGCCTTGTCTATTTTGACAATGGAAGACATATCTGCAGTTCCCCACTGGAACGAAGCAAAACGAATTGCTTCTTTTGACAATTGTTTTGCCCTCCGTTACCGTGAAAGCATAGAAATTATTTTCAACTCAATGACTTGCAACTCCGAATCTCCTCTCTACATTCCGTTGATCTGGAGATCAATTCTAAGTTTTGGCAACAAAAATAGGAAAAATTCAAATGTAGAATCTGGCAACAATCTTAGTCCTCCATTGGCGTGATGAAGACCTAAGATAAGGTCGAAAGCTTCCAACTTACGAACTTTTTGTAAAAGTTTCAGTTAACGTAACTAGCGTGATCAAGTTACCTTTATTTGTTAATATTGTTACGTGTTTTGCCCATAATCGTCGCCCCACGTAAGCAACGCATTTCTCCAGCACACAAACGACTCCTATGTTTCTTCTGCAGTACCCAGGTTTCACTGCCATACATCAGAGTAGGAACAATTACAGTTTCATACACAGCCATGCGGGACTCTCTAGAGAACCCATCATTCCTGTGAAAACCTCCCAGAGCAGCTATGACTTTCAAAGAAGAATTCACTCGCCTACTGATTTCACCATCCAACTTGTTCTCTCTGTCAAACATGCTTCCTAAATACACAAACTCACTCACCTGGTCAATCACAGTGCTATTTATACTTACATTACATTCAGTGCTACCAGTTCTTCTCTCAAACACCATAACTTTGGTTTTTCCCTTATTTATACTCAGTTTGAATTTCATGCAAACTTCGTGCATCCGAGTCAACATACTCTGCAACTCACTTTTGCTCTCTGCCAACAGGACAGTGTCATCAGCATACAGCAATCTGCACACACGGATATCACCAAAACATAAGCCAGTATTATCTATTTTGGCATCACGCATGCATGCGTCCATAAATATATTAAACAGCCATGGTGACATTACACAACCTTGTCTAACTCCTGCCCCAATGGAAAACCATTTTGATAAAACACCATTCACTCGTACACAAGCTCTACTACCAGCATACATGGCTTTTACACTATTAAGTAGATTCCCAGTTACACCATATTCATTCAATACCTTCCCACAAAAGTGTCCTATTCACTCGGTCGTAAGCTTTCTCTAAATCTATGAAGGCAGTAAAAACTTTCTTCCCAACAGCCAGATACTTTTCAATCATCGTGCATAATGCAAAAATCTGGTTGGTGCAGCCTTTACCAGGCATAAAACCACTCTGAACATCCCACACTTTCAATGATGTAAGACCCTGTACTTTTTCAATAACAACCTTACCAAACACTTTCCCTGGCACACTCAGTAGGCTAATACCACGATAGTTTTTGCATTCAGTCTGATCACCTTTTCCCTTATACAAGGGAACAATAATAGCATCCTTTCAATCCCGAGGGACCATTCCTAACTCCCAGCACAACTGGCAAATTTCAGTTAACCAGTCAATTATAGAGTCACCACCATATTTCAACATCTCTGATAGAGTCACCACCATATTTCAACATCTCTGCAGTTATACCATCAACTCCTGGAGCCTTACCATTCTGAAGAGATTTTACAGCTTTACACACTTCTTCTCTTGAGACCCCTCCTGTGCTTTCATCCCTCATTGTGACATCATCTGCACCTGTCTCAGAATCATCTTTGCTTTCCTGATCTAATAACTCACAGAAGTATTCACCCCATCTGTCACTTAACTCATTGGGCTCCAATATCATTTCCCCAATCTCATTCTTCACACAACTTACAACTTTGTTTCCCCTATTTTTCATGAGTCTCATGTACTTCCAGAAGGACTTTCTATCTTTCCAAAAAGCCAGTTCATGCCTTTCCACTTTCTCCTTCCTATCTTTTGCCTTACTGTGGCGAACCAGCTTAGCAGCTTCACGCTTCTTACAGCGATATTCATCCACAGAGACTCTACCTTGTAACATCCCCAAATAGGCTTCCTTCTTTCTCTTTACTGCCTCTTCAATCTCACTATTCCACCAAGCATCACCTCTATTGTTACCCACTATTGTGGTGCCACAGACCTCTTTAGCAGCAGTGACAACACAGTTCTTAAAACATTCCCACTTCTTTTCTACATCCCTCTCACCACCAGACTTCAGATCCTTCAGTCGTTCTCTGAGTAAGTCAGAATACTGCTGATGATCTTCAAGGAGCCTATCAACCTTTATTCTTTCTACCCTGGGTCTCTTCCTATTCCTTTTCCTCCAACCAACATTAAGTTTCACTCGTGACACTACCAAGTAATGATCAGAACCAACATCTGCACCTCTCATCACACGGGTGTCAACAACTAAGTGTTTCAAACGCTGATCGTACACAACAAAATCTATCGCACTCTTTTGACCAAGAGTACGATTTTCCCAAGTATATGTGTGGATATACTTGTGGTTGAAAAATGTATTAGATACACACAAACCATTCTCAATGCAGAGTTCAATTAATCTTTCACCATTATCATTCACACAAGGTTCATTAAACTTACCCAGAACATTGTCAGAAATTGCATTCTGAACACCTACTCTAGCATTGAAATCCCCTGTGATCATTGTGCACTGTTGAAATAGTGTTTTGTAGGTTTCCATTTTTTCAGAGAGACTGATGCAAACACAGGTACACTGAAAGGACAAATTATTACATATATCCCGGTGAACATACGCAAAGCAGCAAATCGTGGTGTCCAGGAAAACTAGTTGGGCTATAAATAGAGTGGGTCAGTACGCACAGAAATACATTCCGTCAAGTGCCAGCATCATGGGTCGAGGATGAGACTTAAGCGAGTTTGATCGAGGTCAAGTCGTGGTAGCCAGGAAGGCCAGATGTTCAGTCAGTGCAATGGCAAAACTATTTGGAATTCTACGACAAACCCTAGCGAGTGTGTACCAGGAGTATGCGAAATCCGGCAAAACTGCTAACAGTCGGATAAAATGTGGCCGTAAAAGTGCATTGGATGATCGAGGGCGCCGGTGATTGGCCCGCATCATACAGATGAATCAGAAGGCTTGTTTGCAGCAAATCACATCACAATTTAATGAAGGAGCATTCACAAGCCTATGCTCAAAGACGGTCCATCGACACATGGCACAACTCGGCTGGGGCAGTCAACGACCACATCATGTATGTAAGACACAGCATCACATGATTCGGCTGCAGTTTGCGAAGGCCCATTGAAACTGGAGCATGGATGATTAGGAATGCATCGTATGGTCTGACAAATCCCATTTCACACTGTATTGTGCCAGTGGCAGGCAGCATGTGTAGCGTAAACCACGCGAAACTATGGACCCCGCATGCCACGTTCGGGTGCTACAGGCTGGTGGAGGCGATGTAACTGTTTGTGCAGCTTTCACGTGGTCTAGCCTGGGTACCTTGGTACCTCTTGAGTCTTCTGTCACTGGTTCCAGCTATGTGCAGCTCCTGCTCGACCATCTCCACCCTTTCATTACGTGCTTCTGTCCGAACCAAGTTCCAATCTTTCAACCGGACAACACTCCACTCCATCAGTCCCAGCTAGTGACCAACTGGCTCCAGGAGCATAGCAGTGAACTTACCACACTCGCATGGGCCCCTTGCTCACTGGACATCAACCCCATAAAGAATTTATTGGACATATTGGAACAAACTGTTCGTGCTCAACCATCCCCACCTACATCTCCGCCTGCTGTACGCCAAGCACTCTTAAATTGTTATTCAGGGATCAGTGCTGAGACAGGCTGAGCCCGAAAGTCCAAAGCAGAGCCCGAAAGCCCGAAGCAGAGCCCGGGCTCAGGCTGTAGAATATTTACGGCAGTTCAGGCTTGGGTAGGCTCGGGCTCTTAGAGAGAGGGAGAGCGAGGGAATTTTTTTTATATATAAATGTGATTTTATGTGATTTAGCAAATGAGACACTTTATAGTTGGTAAAGAGAATTCTTTGGCAACTAGTTCTGGTTAGGGACCGGGCATTCGAAATGGCTATTTATTCCGGGCTTGAGTAGAAAATGCCATAGGCAGTGCATTAGTATGTTTCTGCAAAGAAGAAAAAGTTTCTTCAAGAACTATAGGTATTGGATAGTTGATAGCATACCGACGATGATTTACCCCTTATCTCTACGCAGTAGCTCCCTGCTAATTCTATTTAGCAACGTATATATTGCAGCGCATTATGGCATGATAATATTAGCATTATTTGAGCAACATACAATTGCAGCACCGCCCGATCATTTTGGATGCCCGGCCGCCCGAAGCACTTCAGGTGGAAATGAATGGTCAAAGAAAGTCGTACTGTTATACTGCAAAAATAGTAGAGGTCCCTTCCCCACTTCCTATTTGAGAAATACGTTGGTTAATTGCAGGAGCAGGAGAGAGTGGAAGTGTGGAAAAGGAGATGTTTTTTTTTAAATTAATGGTTGAATTGGTTACCAGTTTTTGGGCCCGGGCTCTATGTTGCAATATAAAATTTGGGCTCTGGTGGGCTCGGGCTCCGAAAATTGAGCCCGAACTCAGCTGTATCAGGGATACCCAAGTCTGTGTTTTGGAACCATATTGCACCAGTACCACAATGTTTGGATGCTGTCCTGCATGCAAAAGGTGGTGCCACACGCTATTAGGTGAATGTACTTAATTATTTGTCCTAGTTCTTGTATTTCTTGCCATATTCTGTATTCATAATGTATGTGTGTGTGTTATTATGCTCATCACTTTTGATACAGTTTGTGAAAAACATGTAATGCAGTTTTTATGAGTGTGTTTGTTTTAAAGAAATGCACCAACTTAAGTTATTGAGTGCTTGTGTTTACCTGGAAATTCATTCCTCTCAGATATCTCTTTTCAGAGCTACCTTTTTCTCAGAATGTATTATAATTTTGTTACATTTTTACATTTCACTATACTTTAATAATTGATGCTTTTTGTTTTAGTTATTTAGAATGTTTTTTTCTCTCAAAACTAGATATGGTTTACATTCTTTGCTTTTCCTTGATCATGTTGTCTGTTGACTTGACAAGTCCCCACATCAAGAACAAAATGTCCAAGAGGGAGTTCATTCGAAATGTTCGCCATGCCATTCACCGTGCAGATGATGAACTCTACGGCCACATGTATGATGACGTCTACCTGAGGGGACATATTGCACCCAATTCATCTGATTGAAGTGTCATTGTGTAAATAAAAGATGCATGTAAATCTAATAATGCCATATCATATGTGCTTTGTACAGAGATGTTTATAACGCTCAATCATATGAAATCAGCTAGTCTTAAATAATTCTTATTTGCCTCTTCTGAGTGTTTTACTTTGTACCTATTTTGTGCAGTGTGAAGAACATCAGTTGTTTTATTTTGGAGGCATATTTTAACAAATCATTTGTATGTATGCTGATTACAATTGTCTGTGATTTTGTTATTTTGTTTTTAAAAGATTATTAGGTGTACTTGTTTTAAAATAAAAGTTGTGAAAATTTAAGTCATTAAATGCTTTCCACTTTAATTGTTTTTATGCATATTTGGAATGAGGCTTACAAATGTTATGAAGTCTTCCATTCAGTTCATGTAATTTTATTCAATTTATCATGGTATAAGAGTGAAACTTAGAAACAGAAAACAACAACAAAAAAAACAAGTATTTATTTAAATGTTACAATCACATTAAGTTTGTTGTATTTGCATCGTTTAGAAGGTGTATACACATCTGCATTCCCATAACCTTAGAAGATAAAGGAATTCTCATATTCTTACATGACATTATTTAAATGCCTTACCAAAGTGTGTCTGAAAATCTCCTATTATTTATATCGTGTTAGCATCGGCCAGGTATGATGTGATGTAACAGACAGGCCAGTTACATAGAAGGCAGACTAGAAGTTTTCTCTATAAAGTTGATGAAGAGAAAAGCTGTACACATTGTATGTTTAAAATATATATAGCTTGGTGCATCAAGTCATAAGCATTCAAAAATGGAACAGTAACATTAGAACATGGCACTGTTTTGAAAATTATGTGGAATCAAACTGGAAAAATATGAATATGCCAATATAAGATGTAAGAAAATAATTTAAGCTTTAACAGATGAAAGAGCAAAACAGTACCTTTGATACTGGAATCTAAGGCAGATAGAAGCAAGCAGAAGAGATGATTCATGTTGCTTTTTAAAGAGGATAACTGCAATAATATGCATCAAAAGGAATGTGTCTGCCCAACACTTTCACTTTGTAGAATATAGATGTAGTATTGTTAATTTTCTTTTTTAGCCACAGTGGTCTAAGCACTGGCTTATGATCATTCATCCAAGATGGGTCTGGGTTCGAATCCTTGTGAGGCATTGATGTTGTGTTTGTTTTATGGTACTGGCTGTCTCCCTTTTCTGGAATCGGTGACTAAATTAGGGATGGGCGACTGCTTTATAGCCCATTTAAGTTGCTCATGGTGGTCATGAAACCCCCAATAAAAAAAATATCCTTTTTAAGGGACAAATAGCCGCCCCGGTGGCGCAGTGGTCTAAGCGATGGCCTCTGATCATTCGTCTGAACGGGGTCCGGGTTCGAATCCCGGTGAGGCATGGATGTTGTGTTTGTCTTACGGCACTGGCTCTCTCCCTTCCCTGGAACCAGTGACCTTAAATTAGGGACGGGCGACTGCTTATAGCCCATTGAGTTGCTCACGGTGGTCGTTAAACCTCCAATCAAAAAAAAAAAAAAAAAAAAAAGGGACAAATATGAAATGTTTTTACAAAGCAGGAGCTTATACAGGTCATTACCTTTGTAAAGATGTGATTTTATTTCAAAACAATTGGTAGGAGGATACCATTTTCATTAACGAATAGTAAATTTAAGAATGTTAAAATAATGTTTTCAGATTTATAAAGCTTCTTTGTGGTGCTAAAGCTTCATTTAAACCATAATTTTTGAAGAAATGAGATGAAATGAAAGAAATACAGGAAATTGGTCTGCAGATATATATAAAAAAAGATTTCTAGAATTATGTAAAATAATATGGAGATCTTTAAGTAAAAAGGGGAAAAGAAGGGACAAAATCATGTCAGACATGTTAATTTTTGTGAATGTAAGATGCTCGGTGGTGCCAAATATTTTTGTCTGTGACAGAGTTTGTTTATGTGCAGTGATTGGAAATCTACTTTTTAAAAGTAGCTACTATTGCTACAATTACATTCTCATTCTTGGAAAAGCAGTTTCTACAGTCACAACTACTTTTTGTTAAAACATAGGTAGCTGCAGTATGTTTTCTAAGAATTAGCTCCTTTGCTGCTACTTAGGTACTTTTTTTTTTTTACATTTAAGTTTAGGGTACAAATTTTGAGGATGGTCATTACATGTATATTCTTGCATATGACAATGGGAGCTAGATGCCAAGGTAAATTACACACATAATTATTTATCTTTGTATTTGCACCTTAGCCCTTACCACCATGTATTGCCAGAGCTAATAGGTAAATAAAAAGAATACATTTAACATAATTTTAAATCTGCTGATTTCCAAATGCTAAAATATGTAGAAATACTGACAGAGATTTGCATCTTTTGAACAGTTGATGTTGTTATCAATCATTTGGCTTTTATTGCTTACATCTGCATTCTTGTTTACAATGCTATCCTGATGGCTGAGTGGTCTGAGACATGGCCATAGGTGCCCATGTGGGAGGGAGGGGGTAAACCTGCCCCTGCTGGAAATCTGAACATGCCATTTCAGTTCTTGAGAAGTACAGTCAACCCTTGATGTAATGCCACCATTTGTTGCATTGCATTGTTTTAGTTATAAAGAATTGAATAAAAAATCATTACATTACTAAAACTTCATCAAGTGACAGTTAATAGTAATACATAAAATTTTACGTACCTTAGTTTCTTTTATAAACCTCCTTGTCTATTTCCATTTGTGTTTTAGATTTCAATCCAATTATTTTCAGAGCACATTCTAATTTAACAAGTTTGTTTGAAATATCCCCGTCCTGCGAGTTTGTTTCAAAATATTTTCTTAATGTTAGAAAACACCGATTTTCATATTTGATTGAATCATTGTTTTTAACATTAAGGTTTGTCACAGTCGAATCAGGGCTCTTAAAAATGGGAAGGGAATTCTTGCACAGCTTGCAAGTGGGGGTGCATCACGTATGTTTTGTGTTAGGAAACCCACACATGCCAAAGGTGTGACCATATGTCTATGGATGTTTTGTATACACTGAAGAGCAATTGAATTAGAGATACCTGTCTAGTAATGTGTAGCACCACCTTTCGCCCTGATGACGACATGGTCTCGACAAGACACCGGAAGCGTTGGGAAGCCATACGGATCCACGACCCCTGAACAAGCTCCCACAGCTCACGAAGATTTGATGGAGGGACGTCAGAGCCTTGAACATCTCTTTCGATGGCATTCCAGATGTGCTCGATGGGATTTAGGTCAGGTGACCTAGCTGGCCAAGGAAGCAAGGTCACGTCGGTAGTGTGTTCATCCAACCATTCAGATACAATTCGGGAGCGATGTCACGGTGCATTGTCTTGTTGCAGGATGAGATCCCCAGGGGGATGTTGAAGACGCACAAATGGGAGCAAATGGTCGTCCAGGATATCCCGGTAACATTGACCTGTGAGGGACGATGTCACATGTACCAGGGTCCCATTTCAGTCCACGTAAACAGTCCCCAGATGAGAATGCCACCCCCACCAGCTTGAAGAGTACCCTGCTGGCAAGAAGGATCCATCGCTTCATGTGGTTCAGGCAACATTTTCCCACAGTTCAGGCAACATTTTCCCAAATGTCTAGGGTCCAGTGGTGATGTTCCCGCGCCCATGCTAATCTTTGCACCCTGTGATGTGCGGTCAGCAGCGGTACCCTCGTGGGACGATGGCTTCTGTACCCCATAGCGAGGAGATGGTTCTGGATAGTGTGGCTGCTTGCACGTTTTTGTGCACCAGCGTTAAATTGCAGAGTGGTTTCTTGCACTGTGGCCCGTCTATCTGCTGTTACATTGCAAGCTAGCCGATGATGACCCCGCTCATCCACACGCTGTTGTCCACGGCAGTTGGCCCTTGCAGGGATGGTTTTACCGTATTCGATGTACTCACGGTGCACACGTGACAGTGGTTCGTGAAAATCCCAGTGCCTGCACGACTTCCGAGATGGAGTGACCCATCCGTCGGGCCCCGACAATTTGCCCACGATCAAATGCGCTTAGATCCTTCGTCTTACCCATACTGCGTCCGACTCTTATTGATTCCCGTCGCGTCACTCCTTATATTGTCGGATCGCTGCATATGTCATGTCGTTTCCGTTTACAGGGCCGCCCATAGCACTACATTTGCATAACGCCAGCTGTCTGTAATTCAATTGCTCTTCAGTGTAGAATATACTGTTCAGACTGAAGGGGTGGTGTTATGCAAGGGTGGTGGAAAATTAAGGGAGGTGGTACATCTAGGGATGACTGTGCTAAAAGTTTTTCTCAATAGCACTCATTCTGATTGCTGACTTTTTTTTTTTTTAACTTTTGGATGTGTATGTGTGTGTGTGTGTGTGTGTGTATGTGCATTAAAAATAATAAAAATGTTGGTAATTACAGTAGAAAAAGTAAAAATTTACAGTAGAAAGTAATATTGAAATTTCTTATGTGTTGCGCACAGAGTGCAAATGGACAGAAAAGTATGTGTGAAAGGCAAAGAAATTAAAAATACAGTCAAACCTTTTTATACGGAACATAGGTACATGGAATTACACTGGCGGAAAGTGAAAAAAAAAAAAAAAACCAAGAAGGAGACGTCTGATACCAACGAAATTTATACAGCATAATAACGGAATACAGAGGATAACGGGATCAAAACATTATGGCAAAATACAGCTGTATTTGCTGGTAAACTGAAAAATAACATTTCCATGTAACTTGGTTAGTACGAGGTTGAACCGCCATGAACTGCGTCACACTGTGCAATTCTGGCATGGAGTTTGTCGTACAGATGTTGGATGTAAGTTTAGGGTATTGAGTTCCAAGCATCCTCAATCTGAACGCGTAAATCGGGGATGGTTGTGGCTGGCCGTGGAGACCGGATAAGTCGTCCCATAAAATCTCACACGTGCTCAATGGGGGACAAATCCGGTGAACGTGCAGGCCCTGGAAATTGTCTCACACCCTGAAGTGCATGTTACGTTGCACGTGCCGTGTGTGGGCGTGCGTTATCTTGCTGTAAAACACCACGATGGACCGACCTTACAAATGGCACAACAACGGGCTGAATGATGTTGATGTAGGAGGTGCTGTTTAACGTACCCGGTACAAACACTAGTTGTGTACGGGAGTGATAGCTGATCGCTCCCCACACCAGGAGACCAGGTGTAGGCCCTGTGTGTCGCTGGCGGATGCAAGAAGGGTGGAGACGCTCCCCTGTGCGTCTGCGAACACGCATACGGCCATCGGAGGCTCCCAAGCAGAATCTGCTTTCATCGCTGAACACGACAGATCGCCATTGCGTTCTCCAGTGCAGACGTTGGCGACACCATTGCAGCCGTTCGTGACGGTGGGCTGGAGTCAGAGGTACACATACCAGAGGCACACGTGCACGTAGTCCTGCATCCAGTAGACGGTTGCGAATTGTTCGCACAGTCACCTCAGGTGCAACGGCTGCTGGGATTTGCGTCGCAGTGGATGTTCTGCTTGACAACGCCGCTCTTATGCGTCGATCGGTCCATCTGTGACTCCCGGTTCCACGTCTTCTCGTGTGGGAATGTTCCTCGGACCATCTACGCCGCCATCGTACCACCACCGATACTTCCCGCCCAATTCGCTCCGCAATACGACGATACCACACCCCTGTCACGCGGAGTCCGACTAGACGACCTCGCTCAAAGTCCGATAACTGCTGAAATCGTACACGGCTTCCATGTCCAGGCATTGCAGCTTCTTCAGGGTCTTCGCACGTGTCCGTACGCCGACGACTGATTACATTCACTTCGCCGTACTCCTTAAATACCACCGACGATAATTTGCATATTATGCCGTGCTGTGGCGTAAGCGCTCACCGGTTGGCCCCGAAATTAACATCACACCTACGTAAACTCGACCCCATTAACATGTAAATTTCATGATCGTCCGCCAATTCCTTCTTGGTGTTCTTTTTTCACTTTCCGGGAGTGTATTTCCTTTATCAAACAGAAAGTCATCACGAAAATTACATAAAAAAATCCAAATAAACTCAGGTTACTCACCTTTTTACCTGAAATCTTTCGGGAGGTTTTCATCTCGTTAACAAACATTTTGAACACATCTGTTCCTTTGTTATGTCGTGGTTCGAGGCTTTAATGCATTCTTAAAAACTTATGAAATTCCTATTTTCTTCTGTAAGCATGTGCAAAATCATATGTACAGAAAGATCTTTTAGAAACATGAACACAGATATTGTTTAAGAACCTATAATACACAATTCCTTAAAAGAATTTTCCTTTAAAAAACTCAAACATCCTGGTAAAATTCCTCGGCCATAATTATTTACACATCAAACCAACTGATTAATGAAATCTCAACAGAATCGACTCAAATGAACAATAATATGATCCGCCAGCAAATTTAACCCTCTTCCCACATGGCAACAACATTCTCTCCGAGCTCTTTCTGCCCCCTTCGATGGCCAAGAAATTTTAAGAGAATGTTTGAGTTTTTTAAAAGAATTTTATTTTTAAGGAATCGTGTATTATAGGTTCTTAAACGAGTTGCATTTTAATTGAATATCTGTGTTCATGTTTTTAAAAAATCTTTCTGTACATATGATTTTGCACATGCTTACCAGAGAAAATAGGAATTTCACAAGTTTTTAAGAATGCATTAAAGCCTCAACCCATGCCATAACAAACGGACTGACATGTTCAAAATGTTTACTAACGAGATGTAAACCTCCTGTTAAAGATTTTAGGTGAAAAGGTGTTTAGAATTTATTTGAATTCTGCATAGCATGTTAATATTAGAAGAACCTATGTGAATATAGACATTAGCAATGCAGTATTGATACACTAAAAAATATTGAAAGGAAAAAGCTTGTATTGAGCAAAACATGACAGTCATTATATAAAAAAAAATTGTCTTTAATCCTGCTAACCATTCACAAGGTCAGGTCTTCAACTATGGCACACTGTGAAATAAGGGACCTTAACTGTGATTGTTAGGTAAAGTTCTGTTGTAGAAACCAATGCCCAGCAGGTTTAGAGTTGGTATGTATCTGTTGTTGTCTAAAGGCATTTTGTAGTTCAAGTAGTAAATATTCATGTATTCTAATTTCTGTGAGGTTATTAATGAAGATATCACACACACTGCCTCAGGCTTCAAAACTGTACTGAAGGAGCTAATTCCAGGTCATGCAGAAATTCTTTTAAGTAGAGACCTTCTGAATAAAATGGAAGGAGAGATGCCAATTCTATTCAATGCCAGAAAGAACCTGAAGGTTACAAGTGGGGAAGAATTCTATCATCGGAAATGCTTTCTTTGTGATACTGACAAGTTGATCATGTGACTGACTGTTGGAAACTGAGAGTTTAAAGTGAAGTTTATGTCTCATTTAAAACTCACAAGCGCAGGACTCTTTTGTAAAATGGTGAGAAAACAAAGACAAAACATTTCATTTTCAACAAAACTCAAAACAGCTCAACTAGTTGAAAGTGGAGAAAATAATGTAATGTAGCAAATCATTTTCACATACTAAAGAGAACTCTGAGCACATTTTTAAAAATAAAGAAGGCATAAAAAAGAAATCGAGTGAACACCTGAATTCTGATAATGCTAAGCGTGTGTACAGCAAGGTGGAAAAAGGCTTTCACAAATTTCAGAAGTTGCATGTTACTGCAAGAATCAAATTAAAAGGTAGACAAAGCTAACAGAATTATTTTCGGCATAAACAAATACAGATATTTAGTACAGTATTTTTCTAATTTAATCCAACTGAAGTCTTCTTCTAAAATCACATTACCTCAGTTTTAAATTTTATAGCACCTAAAATACACAAAAATAAACAAACTCAATTTTTAGACAATATTGGAGGCATGTATCGTAAAATAACTACAGTTCAGTAACTGTATGCAAAAAATATTTCTGTTGAGTTCTACGTATACAACTGCTCGTATATATCAAACAAATATAACTGTTCCCTGAAGTTCTATATAAACCAGTTCAACTGTATATCTTCTGCAGTGGCCATTCAATCCTGGACAAAAGGGATTTTCCAAAATTCCTTCTGGAACTTTATCCTCAGGGCCTTTTTCCTTCTTCACGACTGATTAAGTAATTGCTGGGATTTCATGGAGCAGGGATACAATTGATCAAAAGGCACAAGTCTCAGAAGAGCAGCTGAAAGATTACTTTATTATCCCATCATGTTGCGAAATTTGATTTATTCATCTCTTTGATGTATCTCCTTGGGTCTTCTGGTTTTCAATTGAATTTACCTGTTGTGTATGCATATGTGTGGTAGAATCTGTTAAACAACATAGAAAATGCAGTGGAAATTTGTTTGCCGCCCCGGTGGCGCAGTGGTCAAAGTGATGGGTTCTGATCATTCGTCCGACAGGGGGTCAGGGTTCGAATCCCGGTGAGGCATGGATGTTGTGTTTGTCTTACACCACTGGCTCTCTCCCTTCCCTGGAACCAGTGACCCTAAATTAGGGGCGGGCGACTGCTTATAGCCCATTGAGTTGCTCACGGTGGTCGTTAAACCTCCAATAAAAAAAAAACAAAAAAAAAAAACCTCCAACCAAAAAAAAAAAAAAAATCTGTATGTAGTTTCCGTTTTTTTTTTATTGGAGGTTTAACGATCACTGTGAGCAACTCAATGGGCTATAAGCAGTCGCCCGTCCCTAATTTAGGGTCACTGGTTCCAGGGAAGGGAGAGAGCCAGTGCCGTAAGACAAACACAACATCCATGCCTCACCGGGATTCGAACCCGGACCCTTTCGGACGAAGACCACTGCGCTGCCGGGGCGGCACCAGCAGTTTCTGTTTGCCCCTCCTGAGAAGTAAGCTATGGGCATGGGTGGCGTATTTATCTGATGGTGGTATCTTTCTCCGTACTGTAGAATCTGTGGACCTAAACAAGGACGGGTCCTGAAAGTTGCTCACAGTGGTTGTTGAACCCTTAAATAATAATAAAAAAATGATGTTTTTGTCTTCTTTCAAACAAAAATATTGCATTTCCTTTACGGATTTTTAAAAGGATGTCCTTCAAAGTGCGTATGTATCAAAAACATATTTCTGAATAAAGGGAAAGATCATTTCTTTCGCTTCCCGCAAATGCTATAATAAAGCACCAGCACACACTTATGCTGTGTTACACTGCTATAAAATGCCAAGGTTAATAGACAGTAAGGTTTGCTCATCCCGTCTTCTTCGCAGACGAATAATCGTGACGTCACTGAGTGACATCACCGTCCTAACATGTCAATCGTAGATTCGAACTGTAGCTATGGAGGAAGATGTCTTGTCAACAATTTTTATAACTCAAACACAGAACAAAAGCATATGCAAAAGCACATTTACATTAAACACAGAAGAAATTCACAGTCATGTCAATATTTTAGTAACGGAGATTTCAAAAGTATCTCCCGTACATTTTCGTTACGTAAAGAGCGGGAAAACGGTTATACTTTTAAATGCTGATTTAGTTATAAAGGGAATTTTTGCTGTTTTTGTATAAATTTAGAAGGGAAAACGCACAGTAGGACATACATATATATTATTGTCGTATAATAAATAATTTTTTTATGAAGAATAGGAGAAACATTTCGAAAACATTCCCCAACTTTTTTTTTCAATTAAAAATTGAAAACATTATGCATTAAAAAATCTTGTAGAATTTATGAAGATTATTCCAGCTGGTTTACGAATAATAGTTCCAACACGCTGCTACGGTGCAGATACAAAGAAACGTGGCAATTAGGTAGTCTTACGATGGCGATTTGGACAGTGACGTCACAAAGCAGTCACCGGAAGTGCAGGATGAGCATAACCTTTTCATCTACTAACCTTGATAAAATGCAAGTGCAAAGATTCGGCTGTTTGAAAATACAACACACATAAAAATTGGAAAGGGAGTGAGACAAGGTGACACCATATCTCCGAAGCTCTTTAATGCCACATTGGAAAATGTCTTTCAATCACTGAACTGGGAAAACAAAGGGATAAAGATTAATGGAGATAATCTAACTCACCTTCATTTCGCTGATGATGTAGTCATTTTTGCAACCACCCCATCAGAGCTGCAAAGTATGATCCAGAAACTTGCTGACAAGAGTAAAGAAGTGGGATTCAAAATGATCTTTCAGAAGACAAAAGGGATGCTCAATGCTTTTACAAGAAATGAAGATTTATCGATTGATGGGGGAAAACTGGAGATAACAGACACGTACGTTTATCTTGGACAGCAGATATCAAGTGAGGGTCACATTGATGAAGAAATTAATCGGCGTACAAAACTTACCTGGAGAACTTTTGGAAGAAACCGCATAATTTTCAAGAGCAATATGCCATTATGTCTTAAAAGAAAAGTGTTTGATCAATGCATCCTTCCAGTGCTGACTTATGGTGCAGAGACGTGGACCTTAACTAAAAGAGACATACAAAGGCTGCAGACAACTCAAAGTAGCATGGAGAGGTGCATACTTGGTGTAACCAGGAGAGATAAGAAGAGGAACTCGTGGATCCAAAAAATGACAAGAGTGGAAGACATCATGATCAGAGTTAAATCCCTGAAATGGCAAAGGGCTAGACATACTGCTAGAAGGACAGACAATCGATGGACAGCCGAAATTTTAGATTGGATTCCAAGGGACAGGAAAAGACCCAGAAGAAGACCACATGGAAGATGGGTGGATGAAATTCGAAAGTATGCGGGAGTGACATGGAGGAGACTGGCACAAGACAGACCGTTGTGGAGGAAACTTGGGGAGACTTTCGTCCAGCAGTGGATTGATAATGGTTGACAATGACGATGACACTGCTATAGGTAGAAAAAAAAATTGAACATTTAGAAAGAGGAAACATATTTCCACAAATGTATGTAGTTTCACCACTTTTCTTATGTGACTTTTTAAATAGTAAATATATATGTTTTATAACGAAAAAACAATGGTTATGCTGACTTGCACAATATAAATCAAATCAGGTTGAAGGCAGTGCTCACCTCCCCTGTGTACAAATTTGTACTCGGCCCCTGTTCCAGCCAATAATACTTCAGGAAATCAGAAATGTTGCATGATTTGATGAATTTGTTTTTCACTTAAAAACAAATAAACAAGAAAAACTGCAATTTGCAGCTTGATTTTCCATTAGAAAATGCTCTTATTTTGTAGCATGCACTGCTACAACTACATTTACATTCTATTTGTAGCAGTGCTATACTTCTGACCACTGATTATATGATAAGGAAAAGAGATTTTTCAGTGAAGTTTGCTGTCCTGAAAGTCACGGGGTGGGAAGCTATATGTGCAGCATTTAGTGTAGCTATAGGCAGTAAGAAAGAAAAAAATACTTGGCATAAGCTAAAAAGAAAGATATTGTGTAAAATGTTATTATTATTATTTTTTTTTTATTGGAGGTTTAATGACCATCGTGAGCTACTCAATGCGCTATAAGCAGTCGCCCGTCCCTAATTTAGGGTCACTGGTTCCAGGGAAGGGAGAAAGCCAGTGCCGTAAGACAAAAACAACATCCATGCCTCACCAGGATTCGAACCAGGACCCCTTTCGGATGAATGATCAGAGGCTATCGTTTAGACCTGCGCCACCGTGGCGGCTGTTGTGTCTTTAGTTGCATAAGTGCCACTAATTTGATATCCAGTATTCACATCACTGCCTGCAGCCTCATGATCATCACTTTCATACCACCTGATTTGAAAGCATATCTACCCAGGGCACAAATACAGGGTGTCCCACTCGCTACCGAGCCCAGCATTTCTTTAATAATATTAACACCAATGAAGATATTGCAACGAAATTTCAAGTGGACTTACCTCCTTTCGTGCGACTTGTGATGACATCACAACATGTACTTGAAGTGGCCACCATTTGCGTCCACACAGCATTGAACCCGGCTCTGTCCGCCAGCCAGCCGGAGTGCTCCTTAGTGGCAGACACATTCCTAAGTTGGCACCAATGAGGAGCAGTCTGCCAACCAGCCGGACGCGCCTCTCTGCTGCTTTGTTAAGCCATTTCGCTGAGCGTGTCTACACAATACGGTTGTTCATAGTGAGTACTCGTGGTTGTTCGCGTACGTGTGAAATGTATCGGTATACTCTCTGGAGGGTTTTTCGCGCTTATTGGAAAACAGAATCGATAAAGTCTTGTCAACAGCAATTCCTGGAGAGGTTCGCAGGCAAACATCCGCCGAGCAAGTCCACCATTGTCAAAGAAATTGGAAACTAAGGGGCCTTTAATAGACAATCATGCAGGAGGTCGACCACAAATGTCTGAGGAAACGATCCGGAATGTAAAGGGCCGACTACTTTCGTCCCCCATGAAGTCACTTCGCCGACTGTCACAGGAAACAGGATTGTCCCAAAGCACTTGCCAACGTGCTATGAAAAAAACGAAGCTTCATGAGTACCGTATCTCCGTCGTCCACAAACTGAAATAACCTGACCACGTGAAACGAGTGACATACTGTCGATAGTTTCAGACATTTCTTCAGGAAAATCCGGGCATTATGGACTACACGTGGTTCTCGGACGAGGCGTGGTTTCACCTGTCCGGATACGTCAATTCTCAAAATTCCCGTATTTGTGCCAGTGAAAATCGCAACGCGATACAAGAAGAACCCCTTCCTTCACAGAAAATTGGTGTTTGGTGTGAGATGACTCGGCGCCGCATAATTGGTTCCATCTTCGATACAACCACCACAGCAGCTGCATATATGGAAATCTTCAACACCTTTGTAAATCAATTGGACGACAAAGAACTCTCCTTTGGATATTACCAGCATGATGGAGGGACATCACACACCAGTATGGTCGAAATTCAGTCTTTTTTCGGCCACCGCGATCGCCCGATCTGACGCCTCCTGATAACTTTTTATGGGGATATCTAAAAGGGAGAGTTTACCAAAAGAAACCGCGAACCATAGATGCCTTGAAAGCAAACATAACCGAATAAATTCAGGCAGTGACGGCGGACGTACTGGCAAAGACTTTCCACAATATGGTGCGCCGGGTTCAATGCTGCCTGGACGCAAATGGTGGCCACTTCCAGTACATATTGTGATGTTATCACATTTCGTACGAAATGAGGTAAGTCCACTTCAAATTTCGTTGCAATATCTTCATTGGTGTTAATATTATTAAACAAATGCCGGATTCAGTAGCGAGTGGGACACCCTATATAACTGAGAGTTCTCTCATTGTAGTGAGTGACTGTAAAACAGCCATATTTTAAGGACGAAGAGGATAAATTAGCATAACAGCGGAACGAGCAGACAGAACGAGCCGAAAGACCACTCAGGAGATAGAATAGGGTCCGGTACGGTAGGGCATGCGCCTATATGCAGCATGACGTTGGGGGGGTCGGAAGGGTGTAAAGCACACGGGCGGTGTACGCTCAGCAATTCCGTCAAAGCTATTGCACGGTGTACATCGGTTTGAACGACGTCGAGTTGCTGCCACCGTGTGATATGGCCAACAGGCAATCCAGTAGACGACATCTGGATGACTTTACCCGAGGTCGCGTCATTGGGAAGTTGGAAGAGGGTCGAAGTGTGACTAGTGTGGCCGAGGAGTTCGGGATCGCTCACAGCATCGTTTCACGAGCTTGGAGAGCATTTCAAACGACAGGAACAGCTGTCCGAGAGTTTAGCAGTGATCGTCCACGAGCAAGCACGGCGACGGACGACCGGTATATTGTCCTACAAGCGAAAAGAGACAGACGGCATACAGCGAGAGAATCGCACGGCACATGCAACAGACAACTGGACGTCCGTTATCGCGTTTTACCGTGGCCAGGAGGCTGCACAAAGGTGGTCTATTTGCACGACGACCAGTACAGTTGGTTGGTTGTTCGATTTTTATGGCGCAAGGGCCATGGTTGGCTAAAGAGCGCCAGAAACAAGACAAACAAATAGTATTAAAAATGTGGTAAAAAGCTTAAAATCTGACTGATCATGTAAAACTGAAAAATGAGAACGATGGAAGGGCTAAAAAAGATAATGGAACAAACAGTATTAAAAACATGATACAATGATTAAAATCTAGCTGATTCAGTAAAACTGAGAAATGAGGATGATGATAAGGCTAAAATCTAGATACGTTTAAAATAGTCTCTTTAAAAAATGAAAACACGGCAACAGAGTCACAATGTCATTGAGGAGCCGCTGCAGTGTAGCGGCGTCCTCGGTCAACAAATGAGAATGAAAGAAATGAAAACGTACATCACGAAAACGAACACAGGTACACAGAAGATGAGTTACGGTGAGTCGGCAATTGCACGTCTCACACATCGGCGCAGTGTCGCCACACAGCAAAAAGCGGTGAGTAAAACGACAATGCCCAATGCTGAGACGCGCAAGCACCACCTCCTCCCTACGGTTCCGACGATATGAGGATTTCCAGACTTCAAGATTAGGTTTAATACGATGCCGTTTATTTTCCACCTGTTGGTCCCACAGACCCCGCCACGCTCGCTTGATATGGTCGCGTACCAGAAAGCGGAAATCCCGGTGAAACAGTGGCAAGGGTGTGACGACCAAAGAGGAAGCAGATCTAGCTGCCGCATCAGCACACTCGTTACCCGAGATTCCAACATGCCCAGGAATCCAGCAAAACTGAACTTGAAAACCGGCCCCGAGCAAACGACGAAGTCACTGTCCCACATTCACGAGAAAAGGATGGTCACGGCAATCTGCAGATGACAAAGACTGCAAGACACTCAAGGAATCCGTATAGACCATAGCACGATGATGAGAACTCGACTGAACATGGAGAAGAGCGAGATACACAGCATGCATCTCCGCTGAAAACACCGTGGCCTCAGCTGGGATCCGCGCTACTGAAACGTCGTCTACACAGACAGCCGCGGATCCAACGACTCCATGCATTTTGGAGCCATCAGTAAAAATAGGAGTGTAATCAAAATTAAGGTCACGGTGCTCAGCGAAGAGCTGCTGGTACACTGACGCAGGGGTTGAGGATTTATCGAAAGATGTAAAGGTGGTATCAACCATGACACCAAGTGGGTGCCCTTGCCGGATCCCCTAAGCCCCTGGTCTCTCCAACAAGTGACAAGTCAAGCCCTACATCACGGGCTACGGCCGCCATACGAAAACCGAAGGTTGAAATGCACGAGGGCCGGTTCCCGAATAAACGAGCATGCTGGGGATGAAAAACTGTATCGTATAAAGGATGGTCTGGAAGAGATCTAAGTTTCAGGTAGAATTGAATAGACAGCTGCAGACGGCGTAATTCAAGCGATGGTTCGTTCGCGTCAGCGTAAAGGCTGGGAATCGGAGATGTTCGAAATGCTCCCGAACAAAGACGCAGTGCTTGATGGTGAATAATGTCCAAAGGCCGGAGAACGGAACGACGAGCAGAGCCATACACGATACAACCATAATCCAGTTTCGACCGGATTAAGGAATGGTAAATACGAATCAAAGACGTCCTGTCTGCGCCCCACGAGACTCTCGAAAGGATCTTAAGAATGGATAGAGCCCGCAGACAGGAAATCTTGAGCCGCCGAACGTGCGCACGGAACGTAAGCGCACGGTCGACGGTCAGACCAAGGAACTTGGTCTCCGGCAAAACTGGTATGGCTGCACGGTCTAAAAACAGCTCTGGGTCAGGATGGAGGCCACGCCTCCGGCAGAAATGAACACACGCTGTCTTGTCGGGAGAAAGAACGAAACCATTGCTATTCGCCGTTTTAAAGATCTGATTAATTGCAGACTGCAACTGCCTTTCAATAAAATGCATGCTTGATGACGAGCAGAAAATGTGCAAGTCATCAACATAGACAGTAGCCGAAACCGCAGGAGGAAGATTTGTGAGGAGACAATTAATGCGAAGGATGAACATTGTGACAGATAAAATTCAACCTTGAGGAACACCTTGTTCTTGATGGAATGTTGCCGATAGCGTCGTACCCAGGCGCACCTGGAACACCCGATTGCGAAGAAAATTTAAAATAAATGTCGGAAGATTTCCTCGCAATCCGCATGCGTGGAGGTCACGGATAATACCATGCCGCCACGCTCGATCATAAGCTTTTTCAATATCAAAAAATACAGAAACCAGGTGCTGCCTACGCAAGAACGCCTCGCGCACAGATGTCTCAAGGTGCAGGAGATGATCGTGAGGTGAACGATGACGGCGAAAGCCGCTTTGTGATGGTGAAAGAACTTGATGAAATTCTAAAAAATGAACTAACCGGGAATTAACCATGCGTTCAAGAACTTTACACAGACAGCTAGTGAGAGCAATTGGACGATAACTAGAGGGAGACTTGGGATCCTTGCCAAATTTGGGAAAAGGCAGAACAACTGCTTTTCGCCAAGACTCCGGGAAACTGTGCTCCGACCAAATACGATTGTAAAGGATTAAGAGATTCTCGAGAGACGACTGCGAGAGATGACGGAGCATGTCATAATGGATGCCATCGGGACCGACCGATGTAGCGCCGGACCGATGCAGAGCCACCCTGAGTTCAACCATGCTGAAGGGGTAGTTATATCCCGTGTCGAGAAAAGGCGCAAAGGAGATTCTCTGGCGTTCCGCAGTGGATTTTATTCTTTGAAAAGAAGTAGGATACGATAGGTCACTCGACACGGAGGCAAACGCCTCCTCTAAACAATCAGCAATCTCCCCGACTCCAGCATATGTGCAGCCCTTACTCTCGAGAATGGAGATCTGGTGAGAGCTGTAGTTACCCCGGATCTTTCGAATCTTTTCCCACACACTTTTCGAACTGGCACGTGAAGTGAGAGATGACACATACTGGATCCAAGACTCCCTCTTGCTACGTCGACGCACCAACCGAGCATAGGATTTTGCTCGTTTGAATTTAACGAGATTAGCATCGGTCGGATAACGCCGAAACGTAGACCAGGCCTTATGTTGAGCTCTCCTAGCCGCTACGCATTCAGGGGTCCACCAAGGCTTCGGACTTCTGGAGAGTGTCGTCGATGTTTTTGGGATAGAAAGATCAGCTGCCTGAAGAATACAATTTGTGACTTCAAGAACCGCTGCGTCGATTGACTCTTGGGTCACCATTGCAGAAGAGATCAAAGCTGACGGCGTGAAGACCTCCCATCTCGCACGCTCCATCCTCCAACGAGGAGGGCGGGAGGCAGAAGTTGGCATGTTGGCATGATGCGAGAGGACAATTGGAAAGTGGTCGCTCCCGTGGAGGTCGTTACACACCGTCCACGTCCAGTCAGCAATAATTGATGGTGATCCCAAGCTCAAATCGATCGCACTGAAGGATCGTGTCGGTTCATGGAAGTACGTGTCAGCACCGGTGTTAAAAAGGCACAAAGAGGCCGAGGACAGAAGAGACTCTATGCGACGACCTCTCGTGCTGATGCTGACACTACCCCACAAATGATGATGGGCATTGAAGTCACCTAGTAGAAGAAAGGGTGAAGGCAGCTGATCAACCAATCTCTCCGGTACAGAGACGCTCACGTTCTCGTCCGGCGGCAGATAGACACTGCAGACAGTAAGAGGTACAGGCATAGAAATACGAACCGCCACGGCCTGCACAGTTGTGGAAACCGCGACGGAAGATACCGGAACCCTGTGAGGGACGAGAATAGTGACTCCCCCACAGGCTATATTTCCAGACGAGCTATCTGTCCGAAATGCACTGTAGCCTCGAACTGAAAGCAGGTCTGATGGTTTAAGCTTCGTCTCCTGTAGACAAAGGCACACCGGAGAGTAAAATGAAAGCAGATGTTTCACTTCATCAAAACTCGTCCGAAAACCTCGACAGTTCCACTGAATGATTGAAGCCATGGTTATAAGTGAAATGAAAATGAAAATGATCAAACGAAGTCAGGCTCCATCCCCTCTGATGGGGGTTTCCCCAGATCTGGAGGCGTGTGACCAGGGGCTAAGATGGGAGCATGCTTTGTCCCAAGTGTCTTAACGGAAGGCGCACGACGTTGAGTCGTTTCCTGAGATTTTGGAGGAGAAGAAATGCTTTTCTTATCCTGGGCTTTGGTCTTTTTGTTAGAAGTGGCCTGAGTTCCCTTGTTGGTGGTGGGATGAGTCTGCTTCGGCGAAGTGGTGGGTGGCGCTTTCAGACCCCTAGCTCGAGACTGGAGTGCCTCCAGTCCGGCTGCGATGATTTCGTTTACATTGTATGGACATCCAGGGGGATCTGAATGTCGGTCTGAATGGCAACCGTAGATTTGGCAACCACCACTGAAGCGTATGATCGCCGATCAGATATAACAGGAACACTCTTCTTCTGGCCTCAGGATAGGAAATATTTTCCACCGTTTTGATCCTTTGGATTTCTTTCTCCTCCTTCCACTTGGACAATCTTTGGCTGATGCCGCGTGTGAACCCTTACAGTTCACACAAAACTCAGCCTCGGATACACATTCTGACAAAAGATGCTCTGTGGCACCACAGCGTCCACACCTAGGATTGCTCCTGCACGACTGCTGAGAATGGCCATAAGACTGGCACCTAAAACATCTCAACGGGTTAGGGATGTATGGGCGTACTTCTAGGTGGAGATACCCTGCCTTGATGGACGTAGGCAGGGAAGGGCTATCAAAAGTTAAAATGATGTTCCGGGATGGGACGGACTGTCCATTCCGCCTGAATAGAATACGCCGCACACCCGTAACGTGTTGACTCCTCAGTTCTTCAAGTAATTCTTCCTCAGCACACTCAACGAGGTCCTGAGAGGAGACAACACCTCTAGATGAATTTAGGTATCCAT
The DNA here is from genome assembly GCA_039090855.1 of Macrothele yani. NCBI lineage: Eukaryota > Metazoa > Arthropoda > Arachnida > Araneae > Macrothelidae > Macrothele > Macrothele yani. The sequence continues at coordinate 82,958,592 of CM077025.1, read as the reverse complement.
GGGGTGTTATTTTGACCGGAGTCTCAAGCAGCGTGGTGGTGTTAATAAGTGTGGAACAGTAGGCCACAGTGGACATTTCTACCAGAAGATCTCCAGATTGGAGCTTCTTTACGCTCTTAGGAGAGCTTGCAATGGATTGAAGAGCTTTATTTATCCAAAATGGACTTTTGGCACTCAAAGGCTTTGAAGGGTCCAATGAGTGCACAAAAAAGAATCGAGCATTTGAACAATCAGGGACATGTTTTTTTGCAGAAGGGGATGACCCTTCCTCCATACCTCTTTTGCTTTTTGGTTCTTGGGAAATTTTGTTTTCATCCATGAAAGAATTTTGATAATTCGTCCGCCGACTTCCCCACCCACAGTCGAGCCCAACGAGGGAGAGCCGGAGGTCCGCAAGCCCAAGTGGACGCAGGACACGGCTCTAGGGATAGCAAGCGGATATAGCAAGTTGATAGGGCAGACATGCGCTCGGCGAGCACCCAGACTTTCCCATGCCTGGGGAACACCCCTTTGGCATGCCCACCCTATCCCCAGACTCACCCTGTCGTACGAGACGACAAGCCGTTAGAGGTCTGGGCTCCACTCGGCCACAGACCTCATTGACTAGGAGTGGGTTAGTTCCCAGCCGCCCGTTTAGGGTGAAGCAGGGGGCAAAGAGGAGTGTTGGCAACTGGCGACAACAACACCTAGGCCACCAGAAACCTCAGCCTCCAGCATCCAAATTTTCACCTTACGGGTCACCACACACGGCAAACGTGCAGGTAGGTCTAGCTAACCAGCTCGGAAAAACAAAGAAAGGAACATGAAATGGAGAAGACAGGAAAGAAAACGAGAAACTAAAATCCTGAGCTGGCGCATAATCACAACCTCAGCAACCTACAACTGAGGCGGGTTCATGTCAAGTGAAAAAACATAAAAAATGTGAAAATCATCACATATAGTACATGTTGGATCGGGCCGTGGGGACGCCATCCCCAGCAGCTGGATGAACAGCTGTCCCTTCGGTTACATAATCGTTCAAGACGAAATGAAAAATTGATCCGTCACAAGGTCAGCTCGGGCCGTGGGGGCGCCGCTCCCCAAATAACTGGAAAACCAGTTATCCCCGTGCGGGGCGACCAGTACAGTGTGTGCCATTAACGCCTGCTCATCGGAGACGGCGGTTTCTGTGGTGCCAGGAACACAAGAACTGGACACATCAGCAATGATATCGAGTTCTCTTTACGGATGAGAGCCGATTTAGTCTGACGAGCGATTCTGGACGTATACACATCTGGAGAGAGCAGGGAACACGCAATCACGCCTCCAACATCATCGAAAGAGGCCGGTTTGAAGGTGGCGGAGTATATCATGCTTGGTAAACGTACTGACCTCCCCATCTTCCAAGGAGGTTCAGTCACTGGTGTCCGCTATTGTACCGAGGTTCTCCTGCCTTACGTGCGTCTGTTTAGAGGTGCTGTGGGTCCTGAGTTCCTCTTCATGGACGACAACGCTGCACCTCATCGTACAGTGGCTGTCGCAGAGCTGTTGGAGAGTGAAGATATTCAACGCATGGATTGGCCCGCAAGGTCCCCGGACCTAAATCCAATCGAACAAATGTGGAACCTTCTCGGGAGACGCTTGGCAGCACGTCACCAGCCGCCAGCAACGGTTCCGCAGCTGCGATTGGCGCTGCAAGAGGAATGGACAGCGATGCCTCAACAGTTCCTTGACAACCTCGTCCTCAGCATAGACAGACGTTGTAAATCCTGCAAACGCAGTCAGGGGTGATTATATTGGAGGTGGACTGGATTTTTCTAAAGACTGGATTTTTCTTGGCAGCCGCCTGTCGCATGGACATTTCTGTCTGCTGTCCAGTTGTTCTCGAAGCTGCCTTTTCAATAAAGTGCCTTTGTATCCTTTGGATTCCTTGTTTGGACGGTTTTGCTCACTTGTCCCATATTATTACATCTTGGGGATCTTATGTTATGATTTGAGTCGATGTAGAGCACTTCTGCACGACGTTACATTCGAAAAACCGTCTCGTCCTTAAATTTTGCACGCCAGTGTATCAACGAAGGAACGGACTCCAAGGAGAAACCACGTAGACATATTCAAAAATGATATACCTATTGACAGGTTATAGTTGCTGTACAATTCCTATGATCTTATAGGATAAGACAGTATATGTTTGTTCATACACTTATAAACATATAAAGGTTATTGTACACGTGTAAACAAAAAAAAAATTGATTCTAATTTTACTGGAATTTTTACTAAACTAAGCGGTAACTATACTGCATGATGTTAACACTCAAATAATAATAAAACATGCAATTCCAAAGTACTTCATTAGCTCATAAAATGCAATTAGCATCTGTCACTTGTATAGCTGACAGTTTAAAGAACTCGAAAGTAGTATATGCTCCTGAAGAGGGAACTAAACACGAGGCCTACGAATTCTGTCCAAGTACTCTAACGACTAAGCTACAAAATGTGTTTTACTTCCAAAGAGCCGAAGTATTTGAAATTGCGTTATGTACCGTACAGGAGTTCGTTACTTGGGGCTCACGCACCTCTCTGTACCACCCACTACTCACCCTGACAGTAAACACAGGTCATAATTACATAATTGCAATTACGTGCAAATTAATTTTTATTTCAGAGTTGCTGAGATGAAATTTATAAAATTTCCATGTCAGCAACTCTGAGGTGGAAATTTGATAAATTTCCACCTCAGAGTTGCTGTTAACTTCAATTTTCATATCTCACACTTACTTTTGTATTCTGCAATACGAAAAAATGTATAATATCGTAAAGGAGTACGATCCATTTAAGCACACACATCGTTTGATATTACGAGTAAATACGTACAGAAGTGATGTATTTGGAGAGTTTTAGGAAACCGTTACTGACCCCATTTTTATTCTGCTTTAATAGGACACTTTCATGTTCCTATAACGACCTCTCTCTCTCACATCTGCAAGATGTTCAAACTTTATTTAACAAATATCTTGAAAAGTTAAGAAACAACTGGGGAAAATAACTGTCCAGCTAATTTCTGCTTTGGTTGCAATAATTACAGAAAACTCATTTTCATACAAGTATGTTAGGGTAAAAGGAGGTAGAACTCATAAAGTATTTCCACTTATTACCTGGTAATAACTATTGATTTTTATCTAAATGTTAACCAGGGGTGCTCCAAGGGCACTTGCCACCTGGGTGCAAGTTCAGATTTGCCTCCCCTTGTAGGTGAGTATTTTTTAAATTTTTATTTGTTTTTACATAAACTAAATACCTTTAGAAACATAATTTTCTATTTCCTTAAATTAAGAGTTTTCATTGTGTCATACAAAACTGAAGGAAAGAAAATATGTAAAACTCTATTTTAGAAGACGCTGCAGAATAATCCAAGGAGTCAGCTTCCTGTCTGTCAGTTTACACAAATGTCAGCTTTACGGATAAAAAAGTTTCGCCATGTACGATGATAAACATATTACAGCTTCCTCCAAGCAAGGGGCAGGGGAGGGGCAGTTGTGATATATATACTATCAATGGATAAAACATTAGATATACCTATACCTAATAGCATGTTGGTTCTCCTCTGTCGCAAATAAACAGCCTGTACACGCCGAGGTATCGACTCCAGAAAATGCCGGAAGGTTTTCGGAGGTACTGCCAGTCATGCCTGTTGCAGTATTGTCCACAGCTCCGCCCGAGACGTCGCGTCGGTCCAGGATCCGTGGATCTAATGTTCCACTTCACAGCAACGCAGAGAGCTTCCACAAGGTTCAAATCCGCTGACCTTGGAGGGCCACTGGATGGCTCCAAACTCAGATGAGTGTCCGTTGAGCCATGCCTGGGTGGTTGCGGCCCGGTGGGATGACGCATTGTCTTTCTAGGATGTACGAAGGCAATGAAAGCATGTATGTGATCAGCTAGTACATGCTGGTTGTGCGCAGTGGTTAAGGACCCCTGCAGACACACTATAAGGGATGTATCCCATGAGAAGGCTACCCAAACCATCACAGAGCCACCACCGCCTTGAACAGAACCGATACGTCACGACGGGTCCATTACCTCATGCCGTCGACGCCACACCTCCACTCTCCCATCAGTTTGGAAAAGCTCAAAACGGGATTCATCTGACCACATGACACGGCGTCACCCTGAAAAGGTCCAGTTTTGGTGTTCCCGGCACCAGACGAGGCTAAATGTTTGATGACGAGGAGTCAACAGTGGCACACGAGTAGGGCGTCGTTTTTTAAAAGAAATTGCATCGTAAATATGTGCATCAGTTTTAGCCGTAAATTCTTCTAACAATTTAGGATTATAAACTACAGAATTACCGACTTCGGTGACACGTTCGGGCTGTTATCGTCACCGGCGGTATCAAAGGAAATATTAATTACAATTTCATAATAAATTGCCTAGACAGTGCATCTTTCCGTAGTTTTATGAGCCTTCATTGGCTCATGTGATTAAAAAATAATTAATATTTCATGTTGAAATTTCAGTTATCACTCCACCCCCGAAACATGCATGCCAAATATTATATGCATTTAACAATCTCAAAATTTGTTCGCCTAATGAATCCCTGAGCATATTGGCCCCATAGCCAAATGGGACTACTTTTTCTCCTGCACTCAAGTGTGATAAACAATGTAAAATGTAAATTATCCTTCGAATGTTTTTAAAAATTGAACGCAGCCGGCTTGTTAGCTGACTGAAGATGTAAAATTTTCTCAAAAACCCTTAGATGTGGAAATATTTGGAAAATGAATTTATTATTGTTGAAATGCATCAAGCACATAAAGTGATAAAAAATGATTTAACGATTTTAAAAATTTCTTATGAAATCCTATACATGTAAATTGAGGAAATCCGGCATGTTTTGAAAGAAATTATGCGAAAGTCTATTTAACATCGTAACAGGTTTTAAGAAATATCAGCTCCGCAAGGTGGCAGCAGATCGTAAAGATAGTTTTGTATAACTGAAGACAACGTCTCCCATACAAAATTTATTTCACGCTCTCTCCTTCAACGAAATGAAATCTCTTGTTAAAACACAGGGTTTTACAGGACAAATCTCAACTAATAAGGAACTTCATGTATGGTATTTAGAGTTTATCTGTTTATGCGAAGGAAAAAACACAGGCTCTTTGCGAAATTAAAAAACATGACAAGACATGACAAACACGATGCGTACAATAACCGTCTCAAAGGCCGTATTAAACGCTTAACCATTTTTATTTTTGTCGGGGGGGGGGGGGGGGTGTAACGACCACCGTGAACACTTCAATGGGCTATACGCAGTCTCCCGTCCCTGATTTGGGGCCACTGGTACAACGGAGAGGGGACAGCTAGTGCCGTAAGACAAATACAACAACCATGTCTGACTGTGATTTGAAGCCGGACCCTTCGCGAACAAATCGCCACAAGTCAGGTGTTTAGACCAATGTGCCATTGGCCCGACTTCTTGATTTAAGTGATTAAGCTTACAATATCAGGAGCACCGAGCATAGCTCGGTTAAAGGGGGATGAGGGTACAAAATATTTGTATTTTGATATGTTATTTCCAAGTATTGTAATGCTAAGTCTAAACCATCAAGATTAATAATGATAGACGAATCAGAGACAAATTAATTTAGAATAAACATCAAAACAAAGATGAATGATAATTTTTTATTTGTGTTAGAGTAAGACATTTTTTAAAATTGTTTTTATTATTTCCGAACATGAAACACCAATCAATAAATGTTACCATGGGGTTCTTCATCGAATTATATTTTGTAGATATTCGGCTGAGGTGTTTGTTTAATCCATGTTGTCATGTTAACTTCCACAGCTTTCTTCATAGTCAAGTTCCATAGGCGTTACATTCGGATGAACTTCCATGGTATGAAACACTTCTTTCCATACAGCACTACGGGTGTGACATGGATTCTCTGGTGGTAGCAGCACTTTCAAATTGTTTCGCCTCTTGACTCGAGAAAAGACAACGTACAGCATTCCATGCATGAAGACGGATATCCGGAGATCGACGCCAACGAACTCGAAGGTTTGGCCTTGGGTTTTGTGCACGGTCATAGCGAACGCTGGTTTTACCGGAAACTGATGTCGTTGTATTGTACATCCAAGTTCACCTTTGTTTGAGTAAAGCGTAATTCACTGAACGTGTACTTCTTGGCCAGATTGTTCTCTAGTGACGATCTTCGCCTTGATGATGTTGTTGCAGAGCGCGGTTATGATCCTCCTAGTTCCATTGCAGAGTCCTTCTGAAACATCCAAGTTCCGCAGCAGCATGATGATTGTGGTTTTTTTTCAGCTTCAGCTCATGCGGTGGCAAATCAGCAATGTCGATGGAGTTGAGGAATTCCGGCGTGAATTGTAGCACTCCTTCTGGATGGTCCTTGACAGTATCATAGCTATGATATATTTTGTACTCTCCAGGCAGCAGCTCAATGACCTCGGCGTTGATGTTATTGACGTGTTTGTTCAATATCGCGAGAATAGCTCTATCCTTCATTCCTTCATAGTTTTCATTTGCAAGACAATTTTCGAAGACCTCATCAATGAGATTGCCATTAGAACGGATGTCTTCTGGTATAACAATTTCGTCCATGGCATTCATCGTCAGTTGTCCATTACCAAACTTCAAAAGATGATTTGCGAATTCTTTTTCTTGTGGGTCGACGCGCATATTCTTCTTCGGCGAAAAGAAATTGAATTGTCACCAGTAGTGGTTGCTTCTTTTGATCGATAAGTCTAGTAGTTCAGTTCTGTTGGCTCATGGCTGCACGGGAAGACACTGATGGAAATCTCTACCCAGGACCGCAATCTTTCCTCCAAACGGCAAATTAGGATTTGCTATGGCACGCAACAGCTGATCCATGTTATGTAGTCCGTATTTTGGCAGCATAGGCGCTTCATCCATTAGGAAAACTTCAATTTGGGCGAGTTTTGCGGCTTTGGTTGATTCAGGTTTTATGCTTGAAATTGATTCTGGCGTCATCGGCATCTTCAGTCCAAAGGTCTTGTGTGAAGTTCGTTCACCTGGGAGCAGAATCGAAGCGATACCGGTGAAGGCCATGCACCTGACGTTGTAATTCAGGCTACGAAGGATACGAAGGTCTTGCCGGTGCCACCTGGTCCATCAATGAAGGAACATCTGTGTTCAGGGTTCGCGTCATCAAGTACACGTACTATGGTGTCAACAATTTCGATTTGACTTCCTTTAAGAAGCCCGTACATGCGTTCGCCTAGAGCAACTGACTCATCGGTGTTTAGAACGTCTTGGTTGAGCTCATTCTCGTAGTCGTAAATGTTGTCCATGGCAAATCGTTGCACCCAATAGCGGAAATTTCTGCCTTCTGTTGCCTCGGTGTTCAAATTGTAGGCAATGATGTGATAAGTGCGTTTAATCGCTTCTTACACTGAGTCGCCAGTTTGTCCTGCTTTTCGGATAAAGTCATTGGCCAAGTCTTCTTTGAATATTTCCCATAGGCGCTTCGGGTTTTCGGGTGATCCAAGAATCAGAATCTGTGCTAACAGTGTTCTCATTGCTCTGAGCATCTTCGAGATGGAAGATTCTCGTAGGCCTTCTATCCATTGTTGATCGTCGCAGGCGAGTCCTCGAGCCAGGCAAGCTTGCTTGTATGTCGCATATCGGAGGCCGTCAACCATTAGATCTTCGAAGCTTGTTGCATTCTTGACATGGTACAGCAGTAGTCGTAAGTGGTATAGTTCTGGCTGGGCGACAAAATTGACGTTATAGATTCGGCCAATGACACGTAGACGGCGAGTTCTCTGCACCCATTCACTTGACCCATTTGAAGTGTTCGGCATCTGCCAATAGTAGTGGTAAATAACCTCTCGTGGGTTTCCACTGAAGCGACAGTTTTCTTCTTGTTTTAGCGATCGTTTGTGCCAGAAGTAGGCTTCTAACGTTGGACCTTTCTGTCCAATGTCTGCCAAATCTTCTTGGGCATGGTCGATGGTCCCGATTCGGTATTGGCCAGGCAGATGGATCCAAACGTTGAACGACGTGGCTCTTCTTCTGGATCTCGTTATCGAATAATCTCCAGCATGCTTCCGGTGGAGTGATGCATCGGCTTTCAACGTAGGTGTTTGCTTCATTGTAAATTGGTCTTCTTTGGTGTTCCACGATCTTGATGGATGCGCAATCATAGCCCTTATAGATGTACTTGTAGATATATATTACTGTACGAATGCTTCCAACGTACTCGACGTTGATATGACACTTGTACCTCTTCAGAAGATAAGCGTTGTAAGGAACCACGTGACGGTTATCTCTCGTTACTCGTTGACCATTGATGTCTTTGCGGTACACGACACGTTCATGTGAAAATTCGGGATTGCGCTAGTCCAACTTGGAGTCGTAGCGACGTCAGGACCTTGGTTTCTCATCATCCGCTAGAGATGTGCCTTCTTGGAAAAGTTTCGGGAAGTCGAAGCGGCACTTAACGCATCCGTTCTTGTTGACCATGCAGCTCGCATCTGGATTCAGCTCTCCGCACGGATTATTAATCATCCACTTCAGCACCAGTTCTCGCAACTCTGGATCAACATTGTCGATAATTTCAGCTGATACCAGGTTGTCGAGTTCTTCTGGGCTACGGATATTGTCTTCTGGACTCTTGATCAGAAGAGGTGCATATGTGGAAGGCTACGCTTCTGGAATTCGATTGTGTTGACGTATGCGGCGACGTTTTCGAAGAAGCGATTCTTGTCCAATTCTTTTATGACTGCATAGAATTTAAGCTTGGAAATTCTAGAGACGAGATCAGGCCGGTCTGGAGTCAACTGGCTGTTGTAAGGTAGTTCCGTTTTCGAAGGCAATACGCGACGCTTCTTTAATCTCTGGCCAATCAGGATTGCAAGTCATGGTGATGAAGAAATCTGGCGATCCAAGGCGCCGAACAATAACCATAGCGTCTTCGAAGTGTTCGGCGTAGTGTAGCGTTAAGCCAGGGAACAATGATGGTAGTATCTTCTCGGCAACAATATAATCCTTTTTTCCCGCGAGCTCGTTGATAAAGCGGGTAACTCCGGTGTATTGATCGGCGAGAATCTTCTTTCGGTTAGCCTTGATCCATTGGATGCGGTCGCGTTCCACTCGAATATAAGTATCGACGAGATACTGCTGGAAAAGTCGACCACCGAAATGCAAGGCGTTGAAGTTGGTTTGATGGAAATCGGGATCCATTATAACTGTTTCTGGAGGCATGTGCTTGGCGAGTCCGGGTCGAAAAGCGATTCGGTATTGCGCCAATTCAAGTCGCATGAGATGCTGACGGCTCGCATAAGGTTTTCGTAGTTTCAGATCCACGGAGTAGCCGAACGTTACTTTTGGGTAGAACAGCGGGTAGGTGAAGGACTCAACGTGTTTGTCGGTGTTCCTCAAAGTGACGATCTTTTCACTCGGGGATCCATATGTATATATATATATAATGTGCGTATGTGTGATCTAACTCCCCCCCCCCTAAGATTTTGAAATATGGTTACGCCACTGCCTTCCCTGGAATAATTCGCTTTAAAGCAGTGGTGGCTGAGCAGAATAATTCGCTTTAAATCAGTGTGGCTTTGAGCAGTGTTGTCCAACCTTTTCTTCCGTGGAGGAACCGCAAAAGTAACTGTTCCTTAAATGTTTTTAGAAACGGGGGATCCCTCTGAAAGGTTTTAAAGGCAACATAAGTTTATAGAGGGGGAGTGCAATTCAATTTCAGCCAAATTATTCAAGAAAATTCAATTGTGATTAGCTGCTTTTGTACGTAGACAGTTTTTTTGCATCTGGGTGATTCTCAAAAATTGATAGTTGACTCTCTCAATACTTGCTGCCGCCTCTGTGGCACAGTGGGCTAAGCGATGGATTCTGATCATTCGTCCGAGACCGGTCCTGGTTCGAATCTCGTGAGGCATGGACGTTGTGTTTGTCTTACGGCGCGGGCGCGGGCTCTCTCCTTTTCCTGACACCAGTGTCCCTAAATTAGGGACAGGCCACTGCTCATAGCCTACTGAGTTGCTCACGGTGATCGTTAAACCTCCAATCAAAAAAATATTTTCTACTCCACGTTTCATGACCTTTGTCCAGATTTTATTGGTCGTTCGAAAGGAATGATTTTTTTAAGGGAAATTGCTAATTAGTAATTCTGATTTTTTAAGGGAAATTGCTAATTAGTAATTCTGATTTTTTCGTGATTACGTTCACATTACTACAACTGTTAAAATTTCATATTACTATGACTAGAAGTTCATATTACTACGACGAAGTTTCTATTACTTTGTAGTAATATGAACTTCTAACAGTTTGAAGTTCATATTATATTTGGTCGAACCAAAATTCAAGATTTTCTTCAGTTTCCTTAAAAGCTGACATTGAAGAACTTGTGAACTCATATGAGCGCCGACATTCTTATTAGTTCTCCTCATGCACTTTATCAATAAGAGGCTTATTTTTTAATTTAATTTCTCCCAGACCTCATATTATTCAACTTCTGCCGTGGAGGACATACAAGTTGGCTGTTTCTGCTCCAGGGCATTATAGCACGTGGAACAAGCATAAAAATATTTCACTTCCGGATACTAGCACCAAACTTTATGTGTTGGCTAAATACATATCAAAGACTGTAAATCAGCTGGATGACAACCTTAGAAATCATTTCGTCATGTGCGGTGACGTGTTTAAAATGGCCGCCCAGCAGATTCTTTAAAGTCGCATATCTCAGAAACTATTGAACGGATTTCAATAAAAAAAGGTCTCATTTTAAAGCACAATGTTTTATCTAAAAGAAAGGTTATCACACATTTTGCTTTAGATAAAATAGTTTTCCTTTTATTTTTAAAATATGAGATTTTCCCATATTTCTTGTAATTTCTTTTCCCACTTACTTCCCAAATTACATGTTTACCCAAAACTAAATATAACATTGCTTAAAATAGTTTCTAATATATAACTATAATTTAAGAATAGGTTGTGTGGTATTCTTATACATATTATTTGTTTTACTTACCTAAAATTGCCCCCGGTTGATTCGTCATGCATACGTATATCAGTAAATAATGAACGGTTTCAATACTAATACAAGGTGTCATTTTAAAATACTATTTATTCTCAACAAAGAAATTACATTAGCAATTTTACTTTGAATACAATGGTTTTCATTCAAATTTAATATTTTCTTAAGATTAAGTGTTTCCCAAAAAAACTTTTAACAATTACTTCAGCTGTACAACGTTTGGAATTCATGTCAACATAATCCGTTCATTATTCATCTATTCTGGAGCAATGACCTTCGCATGTACACAAAAGACTGCATCGGAGTCCAGTTTTTAAACAGCGGCACTTGCACAACGTTTCTCGCTCTTACACGATAACAGTTCTTGGTAATGTTTGTTTACATCTGGAAGTGCTGTCCAAAGAGGTTTGAACGTGGTGCCATCATTCGTTTTCCATCTCCACTGACATGGATCGTGAGCGTGAGGATTTCTAGTCAAGCAGTTTCTCCAAACGTTACATTGAAACATTGACCGTTTTAAGTGTTGTAATAAGGCATCTGCCGTTGGTGGGACATGTTCAATGTTTCTACTCATCTGAGTAAACAGTATCCTGCGTGCTTTATTTACATGTTCTATAGTACTTGTAGCATGGTTCATTAATTGTACCACAAAAACTTTCAAGTAGAGGAAAACTTTCTGTCAGTTATAACATCTGTTGTTGACATATTAGAAAATTATTGGAAAGCCGAATCAACATCAAGAAATGACATTTATGTTTTCCAGGCAATTTTTTCCCAATATCGGAAAATGACGACACCGTGTCACACCTAGTGAATGAATGGAAGAATGGAATCAGCTCGGATACACCACTGAGAAGCTTAAAATATAATTCATAAATAGGCAAATATTGTAAGTTCTTCCCAGTTCCATACTCAATCCACAGTTGTTCGGCCTTCTGCAATGCGTGGAAATGCAAATAAAGCTATGGACATCACATCGGAATCCACTGTTTTAATAAGAACTTTGCCGTGTCCATGTACAGCAGTAACCGATGCATGCAAACGACTCTCTTGTGCGATGATGGTGAAATTGAGGCTCCACTCTCTTCTCCATCAACCAATAACACGATATCCTTGAAAATGCAAAATGCTTCTTTGCCGGGGCTTACTATTTCAACTAGATTAGTTGCCAACATATTAAACAGTTCCTCTTTATTCTTATATTCATTTAAAAGACTGCTTAAAATTGCGTGGGATCTTCACTCTAGGTTTGACTGTTATCCTTTTACCACAATCCCTAGATTGGCGAGTTTGCGACTTTAAATTTCCATTAATATACAGGTCAACTGCAACGTCCACTCTACTAACTGTTTCTAATCTCATCTTTATATAGGGCATTACAACACATTGGCTGTATTGCTGAAAGGTTATACTTTCTCCTGGTGTCAACATCTGCACAAGGGCAGCTCCAACAATGATTAGGGCAGATGCAACTGGCGTCAGGGCAGGTCCAGTAACTTTGCTTGATAAGCTGCAGATTTTTTGAACACAAGATAAAATGTCAGCTTTACTCGAATGCCGACGTAGTTCACCAAACGCGGAAATAGACGGTGGATATGTGCTGTTTTCATCGGAAAAGAAGTCTTCCACTTCTCCATGTCTAACTTGACTTGCATCGTGAAGACGACAAAATATATTAGAATCCTTCCTCAAATGCGCCAATTTTTTTTATCTTTGGACTTGATGACAGGTGTTCTCTTACTGAACAGTGAAAGGTTGTTCCGTTTGATGACATCCTAAATAGAAATATTTTCCAACACCAAACGATCATTCACGTATGTGGAGTATTGTTTTTCTCCTTTGATGTGGGCTTCAGAGACAGACTTTGACGCTACTTCGCTCATAACTACTTGTTTTTTACTACTATTGACAGTAGTAAGTTCTTTCTCTTCAAATGAATTATCATGCTCTTGATATACTTTAACTAAATCACGTACATTTTTTCCGAACTTCAGATGATTTGTTATCTTCGTGGTGTATATTTCCATTAGACTTAGCTTTTTGATTCAAGTTGTCGATTTCTTCAAACTCACTGTTCATGCGTGCGATTTCAGAGCTGGCAGTCATCCATTTCAGTAATGCATCTTTGTTGCTAAGAAGGGATAGTTCTGTACTATCAAGTTTAACAAGTTTTTTATTTTGGTAATGGATCTGATCATGAGAAATGCATGAGAAGTTCCTTTTTGTTTTATTGCCCACAAAGTTTCCTTTCAAACATTCCATGAACATTGTGGGATGGAGCTGTGGTAAATTCCACAGGCTGTGCACAAAAATTACCAGCCACCTAGCATAGTTAACATGGTCCAAACATCCAAGGGCATATATTTCCAAGTACTGAAAGAAAGTCCAGGAAGTTCCCTTGACGGATTCTTCATACGAAAACAAGAAGACCTTTTAATTTTATAGTTGCCATCCAGTACTTGAACTGAAAAGATTCTTGTTGCATTCCGTTGCATCATTGAGTGAAGCTTTCTGATGATTTATCTTCACTGTTGTCATATGCTTGCTGCATAAGGATTTTAAGTGATGCATAGCTCACTTCATGAGCATATCGACTTCTTTTAACATGAGATTATTTAAGGTGACCCTCAGCTCTTCCTAGAGTTGTAACACCCGACTCTAAGATGTTTTCAGTCCAGTCAGAGCCTTTCAAAAATGAACCTATCTTTGAAATTATGGCTATTTCAATGTGTGATCCTCTTAACATCAAGTACACTCTGTCTTCTCCATACAACTCGCGTACCTCCACTGAAGTTGTTCAGCAAGTGCGTATACTGGTCAATCTCATGTTATAATTGGGGTTGTGAAAACTGGACTCCGATGCACTCTTTTGTGTACATGCGAAGGTCATTGCTCGATAATAGATGAATTATGAACGGATTATGTTGATATAAATTCCAAACGTTGTACTGCTGAAGTAATTGTTAAAAGTTTTTTGGGAAACACTTAATCTTAAAAAAATGTTAAATTTAAATGAAAACGATTGTATTCAAAGTAAAATTGCTATTGTAATTTTTTTGTTGAGAGTAAGTAGTATTTTAAAATGACACCTTGTATTAGTATTGAAATCGTTCATTATTTACTAATATACGTATGCATAACGAATCAACCGGGGGCAGTTTTAGATAGGAAAAACAAATATTATGTATAAGAATACCGCACAACCTATTCTTAAATTATAGTAGAAACTATTTTAAGCAATGTTATATTTAATTTTGGTTAAATATGTAATTTGGGAAGTAAATGGGAAAAGAAATTACAAGAAAAATGGGAAAATTTCATACTTTAGGAATAAAACGAAAAATATTTTATTTACAGCAAAATGTGTGATAACCTTTCTTTCAGAAAAAACATTGTGCTTTAAAAAGGAGACCACTGTTATTAAAATCCGTTCAATGGCTTTTGAGATATGGGACTTTAAAGAATCTGCTGGGCGACCATTTTAATGACGTCACCGCACGTGACGTAATGATTTCTAAGGTTGTCTTCCGGCAGATTTACAGTCTTTGATATGTATTTAGCCAACCCACAGAGTTTCGTGCTGGTATCCTGAAGTGAAATATATTTTGGGTATATGCTGCTTGTTCCACGCACTATTAGCTCCACACGTTCTGAAATATTTAGTAATACTGTGGCTTGATATACCGGGGTATTGGTGCAAAGAAAGATTTTGTATTATAAGTAACATACTTCACAGAAAATTAAAAACTTGTATATGAGGTAGCTGGAGTTGAGGACATTCCTCCTGATGTCAACTTTCAGTTGCTCATTCCTAGTGTAGAAGTATGCCCAAATCACTGTGTTGTCATAATGAAACCCAGCTAAGGATGGCGCCTCGGTTACCGGATGATTCTGCAAAATACGTGTAAAAGATTTGAGTTCAATTAGTAGACATTTTTGAAACATTACACACACACACACACACACACACACACACACACACACACACATCAAATGGTATTTCAGTTCGTTTTGAGTAGCCTTATGTTGTTCGATGAACGTGGCTTCACTTTGAGGTTTTGTAATACCTAATTCTTTATTTTAAGGAGATGGAAAGGAAAAGTTAATAGAAAAAAAAAGCAAACAATTCTGAAAATTCCAAACGAAAAAAAAGAACTCAAAATATAAAGGCTGACACTGCTGTCAATAACGTGCTCCTCTACATCAAGAGTAGAAGAAAATAGGACAAGACTACCTAAGAAATTTGTAATTTTCACAATATCTTGTTTAACATAGTATGGAATGAATTTCAGACTTTGAGGACGTTCCATAGTTATTCCTGAGAGAAATAATGTGCACACCTAGTAACTAGTACATCACTCTTTTTTAATTTTTGAAATACCAAGGCGTTGGAAATTTTATTTAGTAATTTTTGAAATAGGAACTCACACACACCGAGGATACACATTCGATTTGATATCCCATTTAAGTTTGCAAACCAACATGATATGTTGATTAAAAAATTGAAAGAATATAGAATTTTTAATATTCAAACATGCCCACCATAAAATTACTTAAAAACGGGAATCTCACATCCTAGACGAACTTTATCAGTGTTCCAGTAACGCATCCTAGACGAACTTTATCAGTGTTCCAGTTACGCATCCTAGACGAACTTTATCAGTGTTCCAGTCCCAGTTCAGTTTTAGCGCTTCTGCTACAAAGGAAGGCACAACAATGTTGGAACAGTACACCAATTACACTTAAAATATTACTAATGATCCGAATTTCTTGGCGTAGAAAATAAATAAATATTTCCAAGCTTAAGCACATCAACCAAATGGCTTTTTCAAGGAAAGTAAACAGCTAACTGCAAACTGGACAATGGAACACTTCAACAATTTGAACGTGGTGACTTGACTAGACAATAAACGAATAGGCGCCAATGCGATCAGTCATTCGAAGAAACGAGGTCACGTTGGTTGGGCGCGCGGTTCTGTGGTAGAAAACACAGAACTATTTGAAGAATTGATTCCAAATGCGTGGCAACTCGAGAGAGACGCTATCATTACAAGCCTCGCTGCTGGTCAAGATTTCCAAGGTTTCGCGAATGGCAGTAGATTTAGGTGTGGAGTATGAAGCTAATTTCTTGATATCATTCCACATAGGATCAGTGGACTTGAGCTTGACCTCCCTTGATAGGGCAGTGGTTATTTTACCGTCTTTTGTATCCTTTTTATGTTCGTTGATCCTAATTCCAAACGAACGTTTGGTCATTCCGATGTAGTATCGTCTGGAGCCGTCCGGATATTGTAGTGGGATTGCATAAACACCTGCCTTATTGAGAAGAGGGGGCTTGTCAATATTTCTCTTAAGTATCGTATAGAAAGATGCCGGAGACCTTATGCCGACCCCGAAGTTCATCCTCCTGAGCGCGTTTTTGAGTTGATAGGAAACTTTTGGTATGTAGGGAATAGAGCCCAGGGAGCGAAGTTGCGGCATAGAAAGATTGACACGGCTGGTTCTGACTTTTTCGATAAAGTTATGAATGTGGTTCGACGTATATCCTGCCTCAGTGGCCAATTCGACGATGTTTTGTAGTTCCGAATCTCTAGAACGAATATCTGAGAAGACGGCGAAGGCTCTCCTAATTCGAGAACGGAAGAAGGCCGCCTTGTAATCATCGGGACAGAATGAACTGCCGAGCATCAAGTTGGGAACAGAGGTGGGTTTATAATAGACTTCCGTACGAATTCGTTAGTCATGTGATCAACAACAAGATATTATCGGCAGTTTCGACGTGGTATCCCTTTACTTATCAGTCCCCGTGCCGGACGCCATCAGAACGTTGAAAAAGGTTGTTTCTAATTCATCAGTTTATTCGCAAGAGTCTTGCCTCATCATCTTCAAATTAATGGACTTGATATCAAATTCCAGCTACTGCAATTTCCAAGGGCACGTTTATAAGCAAGTAAATGGTGCTCCGATGGAATCTTCGCTTTCAGCCGTTCTCGCAGAAGCAATACTTCGCCCCATTGGACAACATATATTCACTAACATCACCCCAGAGATACCTCCTGGCTGCGATATGCGGACGACGTATTTTTCATATGTCCTCACGGAAAGGATACTCTCCCAGCTTTCCTCGATAAAGTCAATTATATACACCCTACGATCAATTTCACTATGGCGCTTGAGAGCAGTGGCACCTTACCTTATTTCGATGTCTTAGTGAGAAAATCACATGGCAATCGCATTCGTACGGAGTCTATTATAAACCCACCTCTGTTCCCAACTTGATGCTCCGCAGTTCATTCTGTCCTGATGATTACAAGATGGCCTTCTTCCGTTCTCGAATTAGAAGAGCCTTCGCCGTCTCCTCAGATGTTCGTTCTAGAGATTCGGAACTACAAAACATCGTCGAATTGGCAACTGAGGCAGGATATACGTCGAACCAGATGCATAACTTTATCGAAAAAGCCAGAACCAGCCGTATCAATCTTTCTATGCCGCAACTTCGCTACCTGGGCTCTATTCCCTACATACCAAAAGTTTCCTATCAACTCAAAAACGCGCTCAGGAGGATGAACTTCGGGGTCGGCATAAGGTCTCCGGCATCTTTCTATACGATACTTAAGAGAAATATTGACAAGCCCCCTCTTCTCAATGAGGCAGGTGTTTATGCAGTCCCACTACAATATCCGGACGGCTCCAGGCGATACTACATCGGAATGACCAAACGTTCGTTTGGAATTAGAATCAACGAACATAAAAGGGATACAAAAAACGGTAAAATAATCACTGCCCTATCAAGAGAGGTCAAGCTCAAGTCCTCTGATCTTATGTGAAATGATATCAAGAAATTAGCTTCATACTCCTCACCTAAATCTACTGCCATTCGCGAAACCTTGGAAATATTGACCAGCAGCGAGGCTTGTAATGATAGCGTCTCTCTCGAGTTGCCACGCATTTGGAATAAATTCTTCAAATAGTTCTGTGTTTTCTAGCACAGTACCGCGCGCCCAACCAACGTGACCTCGTTTCTTCGGATGACTGATCGCATTTGCGCCTTTTCATTTATTGTCTAGTCAAGTCACTACGTTCAAATTGTTGAAGTGTTCCATTATCCAGTTTGCAGTTAGCTGTCTACTTTCCTTGAAAAAGCCATCTTGTTGATGTGCGAAAGCTTGGAAACATTTATTTATATTCTACGCCAAGAAATTCGGATCATTAGTACTATTTTAAACAATGTTGGTTCATTCGTTTATCAGTCTGTCCGTGGGCACCATCCCGAAATACCGAGTAATCTGATTTGAGAAATTCTTTTCGCTTTAGAAATTTTGAACTGTGAGATAGAAAATATATACCGTTTTTTCCCAGTGCATAATATAAGGAAAGAAAATGCTGATGCTAATGATATTAAAATATGTTTTTTGCCATATCATTAGATTTATTTCTGTTCCATTTAAAATTTTAACCGAAAATCAACCCCCTCCTTGCGATATATTTTATTACCGAAACCATTTTATGCACACTTTCTATTTTCAATAATGCGTAGCTTTCTAGATAGGAGCGCAAATGGACATTGTATCATCATCATCATCATCATTGTCAACCATTATCAATCCACTGCTGGACGAAGGTCTCCCCAAGTTTCCTCCACAACGGTCTGTCTTGTGCCAGTCTCCTCCATGTCACCCCTGCATACTTTCGAATTTCATCCACCCATCTCCCATGTGGTCTTCTTCTGGGTCTTTTCCTGTCCCTTGGAATCCAATCTAAAATTTCGGCTGTCCATCGATGATCTGTCCTTCTGGCAGTATGTCCAGCCCATTGCCATTTCAGGGATTTAACTCTGATCATGATGTCTTCCACTCTTGTCATTTTTCGGATCCACGAGTTCCTCTTCTTATCTCTCCTGGTTACACCAAGCATGCACCTCTCCATGCTACTTTGAGTTGTCTGCAGTCTTTGTATATCTCTTTTAGTTAAGGTCCACGTCTCTGCACCATACGTAAGCACTGGAAGGATGCATTGATCAAACACTTTTCTTTTAAGACATAATGGCATATTGCTCTTGAAAATTATGCTGTTTCTTCCAAAAGCTCTCCAGGCAAGTTTTGTACGCCGATTAATTTCTTCATCAATGTGACCCTCACTTGATATCTGCTGTCCAAGATAAACGTACGTGTCTGTTATCTCCAGCTTTTCTCCATCAATCGATAAATCCTCATTTCTTGTAAAAGCATTGAACATCACTTTTGTCTTCTGAAAGTTCATTTTTAATCCCACTTCTTTACTCTTGTCAGCAAGTTCCTGGATCATACTCTGCAGCTCTGATGGGGTAGTTGCAAAAATGACTACGTCATCAGCAAAACGAAGGTGGGTTAGATAATCTCCATTAATCTTTATCCCTTTGTTTTCCCAGCTCAGCGACTGAAAAACACCCTCCAAAGTGGCATTAAAGAGCTTCGGAGATATGATGTCACCTTGTCTCACTCCCTTTCCAATTTTTATGTGTGTTGTATTTTCAAACAGCCGAATCTTTGCACTTGCATTTTCATAGATGTTATTAATAATATTAATGTATGCATCTTCAATACCGCAGGTTTTCAGAGCCATTGTAACTGCTGATGGTTTCACCGAATCAAAGGCTTTTTCATAATCGATAAAAGCCATGCACAATGGAAGTTCATATTCCCTCGCTCTTTCAATTAGTTCTCTCAGCACATGGATATGATCTATTGTGCTGTAGCCACTCCTGAATCCAGCTTGTTCTCTCGGTTGAGCCATGTCCAGTGTTACCTTCAAGCGGTGTGAAAGAACTTTAGTGAAGATTTTATAAACTACTGATAGGAGGCTGATAGGTCTGTAGTTTCCGAGATCCTCAATGTCACCTTTCTTATGTAGCAGGATCATTGTAGCGGTGTTCCAATCCTCAGGAATCTTTCCTTCATTAAGGCATCGAGTGAAAATTTGGGCGAGTACTGTTTCGATTTCTCCACTTGCTTCTTGTATGATGTCTACAGTAATTCCATCTTCTCCTAGAGCTTTTCCCCGCTTCATGTTCTTGATTGCATGTGCAACTTCTGCTGGAAGGACTGGAGGAACTCTGGTACTGGTATCTTTCATGATGTCTGGAGTGCATGTATCATCCCTTTCATATAATTTGGAGTAGAAATCTTTCACTCTTGTCAAAATTTCGCCTCTATTTCTTGTTACAGAACCATCTTCTTTTCTCAGTGCCATAATCTGTTTTCTTCCCTTACTGAGATGTCCCTTTGCTATCTTTAGGCTCTGGTTGTTTTCAATTGCTTTCTTCACTAGTTCACAGTTGAATTTTCTTACGTCTTCAGTGATACTTTTTCTTACTGTCTTGCATAGCTCTATATATTCCACTTTGGAAGTCACATCTTCTTTAGTTGTCTTCATCTCTCTTCTTTTTTGCATCAACATTTTCGTTTTTCCTGATAATTTGTTTACATGCAACTTGTTCTTAGACCCAGCTAATTTTGTTGCTGTTTCCATAAGAGCTTTGGTTACTTTTCTGTTAACTTCAGAGATGTCCACTTCTTCCGATGTTAGGCCTTCTAAAGCAGAGAACCTGTTCTCCAGTTCCAACTTGAAGGTATTATGGTGTTTTTTAAGGTTGGTTATGTCAATAGATTTTGTTTGTCTTATGAGCTTGCCACGTTCAAGTTTAGTGTTGAGGTGCATCTTACATCTCACCAATCTATGGTCACTACCTGTGTTGAACTTGTTTAGCACACTGCAGTCTTCTATGACGAATTTTTTGTTACACATAATAAAATCAATTTCACTTGTCGTCCCATTTGGATGTCTCCATGTCCATTTCCTGTGTGGCTTTTTCTTGAAGAAGGAGTTCAAGATGAAAAACCCTTCTGCCTCTGCAAACTCAACGAGAGTATTTCCACGCTGGTTTCTGTTGCCGTGACCGAATTTACCTACTGAAGTTTCATTCTGTTGCCGTTGCCCTATTTTTGCATTGAAATCTCCCATAATTATTTTCAAGTGCTGCTTACCTTTATTATTTAGATGACAAATTTCCTCATAAAATTCTTCAATTTCTTCTTCAGGATGACTTGTGGTGGGTGCATAAGTTTGAATAATCTGAGCCTGGTATCTTCTCGAGAGTTGGATAACAAGTCGTGCAGCTCTGTCAGAGGAACTTTCAACTTCTACATCTTTATCCTTCAGTTTCTTGTTTATTATAAATACAACACCACTAGTTCTGCCAGTATCTGTCCCACGATAGTAGAAGAGATGTCCACTTTTCAGTTCGATGAGATCTTCTCCTTTTCTCCTTACCTCACTTAGCCCCACGATGTCCCACTTGATCCTTTGTAGTTCCTCTTCCAATTCAAGAAGCCTTGAATCAGAAGATAGGGAGCGTCCGTTGTACGTAGCCAAGGTCAGCATCAGATGGCAGCCAAGTCCGGTCCTCTGGGGATTCTTAGCACCCTCTGCCTTCATGTCGCACTGGCCGCTGCCTTGGCCAGGTACATTCCAGCTGCCGGAGACTGAGGGCCAAGATTTAAGTTGTGGAATCATTTTGGAGGGGTTTGGCCATAACTCACCACGCTGGCCAAGCGGGTTGGTGAGTGTGGGATAGAATTTCCTCTAATCCCGATGGTATAGTTATACCGCTATTGGCGGTCGTCAGAGCCCCTTTAGTGGGAACAGGATGCACCACGAGAAGGCGGGGTTGACATTTGTCAAGGAGAGGCTGTGATGTTACGCATCACCTGACCTTACATCCCGGACATTGTATATTTCTAGGTATCTGCTTTAAAAGCCTGATTTGAAAAATTCTTTCACTATTGTGTAACTTCGACTGCAAGGATAATTTTGTATATAATTCCTGAATTTTCATATTTCGTCACTGTAGGGCTTGAAACGAATGTTCCTATTTGGAAACGTATTTCCGTTTCTAAAATTTCTGTCGGAAGAATTCTTTCCTGATCAAATAATATTTTACGTATATCGTTTGCTCATATTTCGTATTAGTTGGTGTAAACGTGCTTTCTATTTCCACTGCTCTGTCTGATTCGAAAAGTCCAGCTTGTAAAATTCTTTTTGCCTCAGATACCTTTCAGTACACGGAATATTTTGCGTACATTTTCCTATTTTTCATAAAACACAGTTCTACCGCTTGGTAACGTGAGTATATTTCTTTTTGAAATTGTATATCCGCTTCTAAACATACGACTAGAACAAATTCTTTTTGTACTGGGTGAGATTCACTACGATAAATATCGCTATATACCTCATCCGGGACTCGAGCTCCGGCCCGTCTCCAACCAATGGGCATAAGTCAATGTATCAGAACATTCGGACACTGTGCGGTAATATAGCATCATCATCATGATCCATTATCAATTTACTGCTGGATGAAGGTTTTCCGCGAGTCCTTTCCACAACTTTATGTCTTGAGGCATTCTCCTCCGTGTCACTCCAGCATAAATTCGAATTTCAGACATGTGTTCTCCTTTTAGGTCTAAATTCGAATTTTCTCCCATGTGTTCTCCTTTTAGGTCTTTTTCTTTTCCCTGGTATTCGATCTAATGTTTCATTTGTCGAAGAATGATCAGTTCTTTCAGCAATATGTCCAGCCCATTGCAACTTGAGGGTCTTTACATCAATCACCATATCATCCACTCCTGTCATTTTTTCTTGATCCACGAGGTCCTCTTTCAAGTTTTCATGCTTACATCAATAATGCACCTCTCCATGTTTCTTTTAGTTTTCTGCAACTTCTGAATGTATTTTCGTTTTTTGTTACGATCCATATATTTTCCCATAAAGCAAGAACTGGAAGTATTAAACACTTTTCTTTTAAGTCATAATAAAAAATTTCTCTCGACAATTGTATTGTTTCTTCCAAATGCTCTCTAACCAAGTTTTGACGCCTATTAATTTCTTCTTAGACGTGGATCTCGTTTGATATCTGTTCACAAAGTGAAATGTGGGAATCGGCTACATTTACATTTGTCCCATCAACAACTAAATCCTTAGTTCTGGTAAAAGCACTGTACAACAATTTTTTTTTCTGTAAGTCCATTTATAATTGCACTTCTTTACTCTAGGCAGGAAGTTCCTGTATCATACTCTAGAGCTCTGAAGGAATACTTACAAAAATAACTATGTTATCAGCAAAACAAAGGTGGTTAAATAATCTCTATTAACCTTTATTCCCTTTCCTTCCCCGTTCAGTGATTGAAAGACATTCAGCATTGTGGCATTGAAGAACTTGGAGATGTGGTGTCACCTTGTCTTACTTTCCTAGTTTTTATACATGCTCTTTCCCCAAACCTCCGAAACACAATTGGATTTTCATAGATGTTATTTATAGCATTAATGTACGCATCCTTAACACCGCAGGATTTCAAATACATCACAAGTGCTGATGGTTCTACAGAACCAAAAGCCTTTTCATAATCAGTGAAAGCCTGATATTCGATCTGTTTCATAGGGGAGTTCAAATTCACTCGCTCTTTCAATTAGTTCTGGTAGTACACGGAAATGATCTACAGTGCTGTACTGGCTTCAGAATCCAGACTGTTCTCTTTAATGTACCTCGTCCAGTGTTTCCTTCAAATGATGTGATAGTACCTTTGTGTAGATTTTGTAAGGAACTGATATGCTGTCTGTAGCTCCTTAGATTATTTTGGTCCTAATTTTAACAGCAGGATCACTTGCAGCACTGTTTCAGTCATCGGAAATTTTCCCTTATTGTGCCCTTCCGTTTTTGGATTTATTGATTGAAAGACAACCTTCTAACCACTCTTTAAAATATTCTGTATATCGGAAGCCAACGTACCAACCTGTTCTTGCACCTTATCTTTCGTTTCAACCACAGTCTGCTATATTTGCTGTAATCAGATTTTTGGTACTCAGGGCGTTCTTGCACTCATCTTCTGTTCGTTTAGGTAAGCTTGAGTTACATCCTATCCTGAATATTGCTAGTGACTTCGGATACCCAAGGGACACTGTGTTTTCAATTCTGCGTAAATTCAGACGCTTTTACTTCACTACTTTAGAGCGAACCAACCATTCAAAGCACTATGTGGGATCTATGGATTACTCTCCTACTTGCACCAATGCTTTAAGAAATATTTGCGCTAGATCCAACTTGGACTTTGATGTAAGGAATCGCAATTTATTTTCGATGGTCAGACACGACAGAGACCCTATCAAATCCATACTTAAATGCGGCGTGTATTCAATTCCACTTAAAGCCGTGGACCCTAATGTCGAAGATAGATTTTACATAGGCTCGACTCTCAGAACGGTTAAAACCCGTGTGTCTGAACATTTATACGATGTGCGAACCGGATCTCGATTAACGGCATTAGCTAGGCTGGTTGCTAGCGGGTATCCTATACCTTTATGGGGTGAAACTCGGATCTTCCCATCTTACAAAAAACAGATTCACAACTATTTTTGCTGAAAGTTTGTGTATTTATCTTCTTAAGCAAAGATGTTGCAACGACAAACTACCCGCATATATTTCCCAAATTTGGACTAAACTTTTGGAACGCTTTGGTGGTCATCGTACTTTGAATTTATTTTCCAACTAGACCATCCGATCAACTGGATTTCTACCTTTTCCTATAGGCTTTAACCTTCAATAGATCATTAGATTTCCCACCTTTCTCCAGTGTGTTTCTTAGGTAACGTTACCTTCCTGTATGAGCATGCGTGATAATGAGTCATCACGCCCTTGTCACTGTATATATGTTGTGCTCGCACGAACAGTCTGTTCAGCATGTCCGGTACCTGATGAAGACCTCATAGGGTTGGTCGAAAGATCTAGTACTTTTAACTAATGTATTTTAAAGTATTGTTTTTTAACTTGTATTTGTCTTTTAACCTAATTAAAAACCTATATCTACGTAACGTTTACTGAGGTTATAAAGGTCAGTTGCAAGTTTTTCTTATCGTGTTAATCGACAGATATCTACGCTTTGTTGTTACATTCAACACGAATTTTTATATATGTCATAGCGCAATCTTCCCTTTATTGAGGCATCTAGTGAAAGCTTGGGAGATTGCAGTTTCTATTTCTTCACTGGCTTGTAAAATGTCCAGAGTAATTCCATCATTTCTTGAAGCTCTTCTGCATTTTATGGCTGTTACTTCATGTGCCGTTCCTGCCGGGAGAATTAGGGAAACTTTAGTGCCTGTATATTTCTTTAGGTCTGTCATAGGTGTATCATTCATTTCACATAGTTTTTGTGTAGAACTCTTTCATTCTAATCAAAATTTTGCTCTATTTATTGTTAGGGTACAATCTTCTTTTCTGGGAGCCATAGACTGTTTTTTTTAATTACTGAGATGAACCTTAGTTTTCTTCAGGCTTTGATTGTTCTCATTTACATTTTTCACTAGTTTCCATTTGAATATCCTCGTCTTTAGTGATACGCTTTCGCATTGTGTTTCATAACTCAATATATTCCACTTTGGAAGCTACATTTTATTTATTTGTCCTCATGTGCTTTCTTTTTTTGCACCAGAAATTTTGTTTCTTTTTATACCTTCTTCATATACAATTTGCTCTTAGTTCCACCTACTTTTGTCGCTACTTCCCTAAGAGCCTTGGCTAGGTTTCTGTTAACTCCAGAGATAGCTACATCTGCTGTTAGACCTTCTATCAAATGCAGAGAATTGTACCTAAGTACTAATTTGAAACTTTTAATATTTCTTAAAGGTTTTTCATTTCAATATATTTCGTTTCTATTGTGAGCTAGCGACTTCATGTTTTGTGTTAATGTGCATCCTATATCTCATCATTCTTCGGTCACTTCCTGTACCGAACCTGCTAAGTACATTGCAGTCTTCGATGACAAATTTCTTTTTGCACACACATAATAAAATCAGTTTCACGTGTAAGATTACAATGCTTCCATGTCCATTTTCCATGCGGCTTTTTCTTGAAAAGATTTCTTGATGAAAAACCTACCCTCCTATGCAAGTTCTACGAGACTATTTCCATACTGATTTCTGTTGCAGCGATCGAATTTACTTAACGAAGTTTCATGCGGTTGCTTGAACCTCCCTTGTTATTTAGAAGCCGAAATTTCGCGTAAAAACGTCAATTTCTTCATCGAGATTACTCTTGGTGGATGTGTACTGTAAGCTTTAAATGCCTGAATGATCGAGATCTTGAATCTTTTTGAGAGTTGGACGAGTTCGTGTCTCTTTCGCCCCTCTAGAACACAGTGCTTCCGTTTTTATCCAACACGACTAGTTCTGCAAGTATCTGTTCCGCTGTAGTATAAGATGTCTGTCCACTTTTCATTTCTACGAAATCCTCTCAATTTCTTCCTACTTCACTTAGCCCAACGCCGTCCCAGTTGATGGTTCCTTGAATCAGAAAATAGAGTTCGTTTGTTATAACATGGCTAGGTCTGCATGAGAGAGAGTAGCCTAGTCCTGTTTTCCGCTGATTCCTAGCACTCTCTGACTTCGTGTCACTTGCCTCTGTCTTAGCCAGGAAATTCCACCCGCCGGAGACTGAGGGTCAAAGTCTTGGGGGAAGGGGAGGCTACTCACGAAGTTTACTGGAAGGGAGGTATAGCATCTCCTGTAATCCCAGTGGTACAATTATACCGCTATCTTTAAGTCGTCTTGTCAGAGCCCTTTATTAGAAACAGGATGTCTCACGACAAGGCAGGGTTGACATTGTTGTCTAGGATAATACGTACGAGCATATAGCTGAAATTCATATTTTCATCTGTAAGATAGACGGGAAGAATTTATTCCGCAGAGGATACACGTCTCTATGACAATAGTTTATTTATATTTCCTGTTCTAAGAATGTTTATTTCGTTTTGTGCACATATTCCCGTTTATAAAAGTCTGATCGAATAATTTTTTTTGCTTCAGAAGGAATTCTTTGTGAACAGAGTTTTGCGTGAATCTTCTGCTATTGATCTTAAGTTCTCTGGTAGGAGTGCAATTCTATATTTATGTTTTCAATCATTTCTCTGCTTCAGAAACTTCTTTTTTTAAATCTGATTTCATTCTCCGTAATGAACATATTGTTAGTTAACACAAACCTTCAGTCATAAGATTTCCTATGCCAAAAATCCCATACTTGGTCCACAAGGCAAGAATAATGCTCGTACTCTGATTTCATTCTCCGTAACGAACATATTGTTAGTTAACACAAACCTTCAGTCATAAGATTTCCTATGCCAAAAATCCCATACTTGGTCCACAAGGCAAGAATAATGCTCGTACTTCATGGAGTACTTAACTGTTTTGAAAATTTGAAAAAAGGAAGAAAAAAGAAACAGAACCTATAGAGTATATAGGGTTTTCTTTACTTTAGATCCCTTTAATTTTCTTTAATTTTGGGCTCGCATAGCCTCGATAAAAGTCTAATGTGGCCACTGAAGTGCGATCCAGCAACTGTCACATAAAGTTTAAGGACCCTGTTTTAAAAAAGCAGCTTACTATAATTGGTCTCACTTCCTCGAAGCTTTAACGAGTCATCCTTGCAGCTACCATGGCAACTGATGTTTCTGGAATGAATTGGCAATTCTAAAAATGAAGAGAGCACGTGAAACATGCATCGCTTACACGGATACCTCACACTGCATTTGATTATAGTGTAGAGAGCACAGGAGCTTTTAGGTAATGTTCTTTTTCATCCAAATGCTATAATGAACTTTGGTATTACGGATAATCCGAACAAAAAAGTCATAAAAGGTGTTTCTTTAATGATTGCTATCTGAGCCGTCGTTATTCACTTTGCAAGTGCAGCTTCTTTTTACATTTGTGAGATATCTACAGCTTAGTTAAAGTTATTACTCACTGCAAGAACCTCTATGTGCAGGACACTTGCAAAACTACAGTGAGGAGCGGTCATTGACATGGAAAAGTGATCACATTGTGACAGAACTATTGAATTTCCTTTCAATAATAAAAATTGAAAACAAGCAAGATAAAACAACGGAATATTGAACTGCCTTACCATTTCTGTGAGAACAAAAATATTTTAACACACTCATTGTACTTTAAACAGGATAAAGGAAAGAAGTAAACCTTCGACGGGGTCATGTAATGCACTCATTCATTATGCCGTGGTAAGCTGAAGGTATGCATCTCCCTTTTTTAGCACGTCTTTTGTAAAACAAGTTAGTAAAATCATGCAACGCTTTCCAACATACCAAAAATCATTACTCATGTTATCACTCAAGTTATGTGGATAATGGCTGTGGAATAAATCTCGCTCCTGTGCCCTGACCTTTGATCCCATTTCGATAATATTCAACAGAACCGGTTCAGTATACCCCCGAAATAACATGATAAAGTTTTGACGCAATGGAAGCATTTTTACGTAAGTTATGATGCACAAAGGGCTATGGAATAGATCCCGCTCTTGTGTCCTAATCTTTGACCCCATTTCGCCCATTTTCAATAGGGTTTGTCCCCAGGTGGTCCCCTACCACATACTAAAATTTAATCGAAATCGAACCTTTTTTACGTTAGTTATGACGCATAAAAGCAGTGGAATGGATCCTGCTCCTATGTCCTGAACTATGACCCCATTTCGTTAACTTTCAATAGGGTTCCTTCCCAAGTGTTCCCCTTCCACATCTAAAAGTTCATCGAAATCGAACAATTTTTACGCGAGTTATCGTGCTGACGGACATACGCACACAACGCGTGACGTAATGAGACAGATGGCGTGATCGCGCGCCAACATCACCGCGAGATTGTGACGTCATAAGATTTCTAAGGATGGGCAACATTAATGGAACGACGCCATGACACTAAAAACGTGGTAAATCTGGGTGGTTATTTAACGCACTAAACAAATTTTCCTAAAGTCGAGATCAAGCTAAGTCGATTTCCAGTACCAGGAAACGGAAAGTTAACGACTTGCATCAAAATCTTTAGAGCCGTTTTCAAAATAAAATTTACATGCATACAAGAATTGCTCCTTTAATAGTATGCGATGGAATGGATCCTGATCCCGATCCTATGTCCTGACCTTTGACCCCATTTCGTCCATTTTCAATAGGGTCCGTGCCCAGGCGGTCCCCTACCACATACTAAAATTTCATCGAAATCGAACCATTTTTACGTACGTTATGACGCATAAGGGCAATGGAATGCATCCCGCTCCTATGTCCTGACCTTTGACCTCACTTCACCCATTTTCAATAGGGTTCATTCCTAGGTAGTCCCCTACAATATACTAAAATCGACATCGAACCATATTTACGCAAGTTATGAGGCATAAGGGCAATGGAATGGATCCCCCTCCTATGCCGTGACCTTTGATCCCATTTCGTCCATTTTCGATAGGGTTCGTTCCCAGATGGTCCCCTACCACATACTAAATTTTCATCGAAATTGAACCATTTTTACGCGAGTTATCGTGCCGACAGGCGGACAGACGGACGGACAAAGCTGGAGCATATAAGCTTTTTCAACCTACGGTTGGAAAGCGTAAAAAAGATCGTGCCTATGTTACCGGTTTGTCCGTCCGTTTGTACCCACGATATCTCTGCAACTATAAGTCTGATTTGAAAAATTCTTTTTGCATTGGGAAGCTTGAAATATGCGAATGGTGATCCATTATTTCGTTTTTTTTACGATGTACAATTTCGCCGCTAGAGGGCGCAAATTCAGATGATGTCGAACTCAAAAATACGTTTTATTTCACATATTTGCTTCTTAACATCCGATTAAAATAATTATTTTATCTTTCGATTCCATTTATGTCGAAGAGTATTTTAGATATAGTTACTTTTTGAAATTACGTATCCACTATGGGGCGGAAAAGTAAATTACATTTTTCCCGATAACTCTTCTTCTAAAACTCCGATTTGAAAAATGCTTTCTTCAGCGGATGCAACTCCTGATGGAAAATCTTTTGCATATAATTTCAAAATTTTGGTAAAGAATATTTTGGCCACCAGGTGGCGTAAGTCTTAATTTCCGCTTCTGATGTATTTGCAGCAAAATATGAGCTTCTAAAATCTCGATTGAAAAAAGTCTTTTGTTGACCGATACTACTCATGTCGACAAACCTTTTAGGAACATTTTCTTTTTGAAAGAATGCATGGTTTCTACGCCAGGGAGCGTAGATGTATATCTTATTTTTGTCAATATCTCTACTTATAGAAGTCCGATTTGAAAAATTCCTTCTTTGTTGGAGATTGTTTCTGATGCGAAATGTTTTTCCTATTTTCAAGTAAATCATAGACTTTCCGCTAGGGGCATAAAGGTAAATTGCGTTTTCTGCGTTATTTCTGCTTTTAAAACTCCGATTTGAAAAATTCTTCCTGTATCGCATACAAGACCTGATAGATTTCACGTGAAAGTCACCCCCTGAACGTGTTTACATAACTGCATCGCACGAATGCGGGAAGTGTAGCATTACTAGCGAGTGACCATGCCAAGATGCAGCAGGAAAATTCCACATGCGACAATTGTCAGACTTTGAGCAAGTAGAATTGTAAAACTGCGGGAAGTCCCATGGTATTTCTGCGATACCGCTTCTCCTGTCAAAAGAAATACAAGAGCAGTGCTAGGAGCATTTAGGGAATAAGAAAAGGCTCATGGGAAGCACCAACGTGGGGATTCTGGAGCGCAATGTCTCACGAATGAACTGGAAGATCGGCACCTGTACCATATGGTGTCTGCATTCCGCAGAGTCACGTCCCAAACATTGGCGCAATACTGGAGGTCTTTCATACACTAGGAGACGTCCGTAAGCTCTGTTGGAAGCCATTTGCTGTAGAGAGGACTCACTCATAGATCGCCTTCCGTTGCTGCGACTTTCATTGACACCACCAACGTTAGAGATTGCAATGGTGCCAAGAAAGGAGACACTGCGTGACGAGTGGCATCGCATAGTGCTTATACACGAGTAGCGGTTTAACCAAATGCACCGAGACGGAAAGGTCTTTGTTCGAAGACCCTCTGGTGAATGGGTGCTGGAGGAGTCCATTTCAGAGCATCATACGACCCGACACGCAGCATTATGGTGTGGGGTGCTATAGTGCTTCGTTCACATTTCCATTTCATATTTACTGCCGGAATCCTGAACAGACAGCGGTTCATCAAGGACACATTAAAGGCTGAAGCCGTATCGTATTCCGTATTTGGAGACAACCCCTGGCTGCACATTTCAACAAGACAACACCCTGCCACATGTGGTGCGAAATGCGTTAGATCTCCTGGATGACCGACATGTGCCATTTTTTCCTTAGCCTGCACACTCTCCAGATTTATCGCCCATTGAACATGTCTGGGATATAGTCGCTAGGCAATGCCCCGTGAGTCCACGTCGGAAACTTCCAAGTACACTGCCGGAAAGTGAAAAAAGAACACCAAGAAGGAATTGGCGGACGATCATGAAATTTACATATGTTAATGGGGTCGAGTTTACGTAGGTGTGATGTTAATTTCGGGACCAACCGGTGAGCGCTTACGCCACAGTACGGAATAATATGCAAATTACCGTCGGTGGTATTTAAAGAGTACGGCGAAGTGAATGTAATCAGTCGTCGGCGTACGGACACGTGCGAAGACCCTGAAGAAGCTGCAATGCCTGGACATGGAAGACGTGTAGGATTTCAGCAGTTATCGGACTTTGAGCGAGGTCATCTAGTCGGACTCTGCGAGGCCGGGTGGTCGTATCGTCGTATTGCGGAGCGAATTGGACGGGAAGTATCGGTGGTGGTACGATGGTGGCGTAGATAATCCTAGGAACATTCCCACACGAGAAGACGTGGAACCGGGAGTCACAGACGGACTGATGAGCGGACTGATCGACGCATAAGAAGAACGGCGTTATCAAGCAGAACATCCACTGCGACGCAAATCCGAGCTGCCGTTGCATATGAGGTGACTTTGTGAACAATCGGCAGCCGTCTACTGGATGCAGGACTACGTGCACGTGTGCCTCTGGCATGTGTACCTTTGACTCCAGCCCACCGTCAGGAACGGCTGCAGTGGTGTCGCCAACGTCTGCACTGGAGAACGCAATGGCGATCTGTCGTGTTCAGCGATGAAAGCAGATTCTGCTTGGGAGCCTCCGATGACCGTATTCCTGTTTGCAGACGCACAGGGGAGCGTCTCCACCCTTCTTGCATCCGCCAGCGACACACATGGCCTACACCTGGTCTCCTGGTGTGGGGAGCGATCAGCTATCACTCCCGTACACAACTAGTGTTTGTACCGGATACGTTAAACAGCCCCTCTTACATCAACAACATCATTCAGTCCGTTGTTGTGCCATTTGTAAGGTCGGTCCATCGTGGTGTTTTCCAGCAAGATAACGCACACCCACACACGGCACGTGCAACACAACATGCACTTCAGGGTATGAGACAACTTCCATGGCCTGCACGTTCACCGGATTTGTTCCCCATTGAGCACGTATGGGATTTTATGGGACAACGACTTATCCGGTCTCCACGGCCAGCCACGACGATCCCCGATTTACGCGTCCAGGTTGAGGATGCTTGGAACTCAATACCCCAATCATACATCCAACATCTGTACGACAGACTCCATGTCAGAATTGCACAGTGTGACGCAGTTCATGGCCGTTCAACCTCGTACTAACCATGTTACATGGAAATGTTATTTTTCAGTTTACCAGCAAATACAGCTGTATTTTACCATAATGTTTTGATCACGTTATCCTTTGTATTCCGTTATTATGCTGTATAAATTTCGTTGGTATCAGACGTTTCCTTCTTGGTGTTCTTTTTTCACTTTCCGCCAGTGTATGATCTTTGGATTCGAATGTTAGCATCATGGCAGAATATTCCACAAACAGATTTTCAGTACTTCTCCAGTGCAGTGTCACGCCGCGTACACACCGTTATCACCCCTAGTGGCAGGTACATTGAATAATGAATTGTGTTATCCTCTGCATCTTTAGCACTGTACTTCTGATCGTTCCTGTTTGCATCATAAGTAATCTGTCATACACTGACGGAAAAAAATCCCAACACCAAGAAGGGATTGTGTTAGATAAACGACAGTAGGTAGGCGGTGAGAGTACATCTGTAAGATGAGGTCTATGCAAATTTCGCGCTCGGCGCATACGTGTGGCGCTAGTAGCGCCCCTCGGAACATGCAAAGCAGGTTTGCTGTAAATACGCGCTGTAACGTTCGTGAGCGTTAGTTATCGTTGAGATTCGAAGAAGGGTGTTGATGTTAGTCAAGAATGCCTTTAAGAAGACGAAGAAACCATTATCAACAGCTCACGGAGTTTGAACGAGGTCGTGTAATAGGGCTACGAGAAGGTGGATTTTCTTTCCGCAATATTGCAGAACGACTTGGCAGGAATGTAGCCACTGTGCATGATTGTTGGCAGCGGTGGTCAAGGGAAGGTACTGCCTCAAGAAGACCGGGTTCCGGCCTGCCACGTGGCACTACTGAGAGGGAAGACTACCATGTACGGCGTATGGCCGTGTATAACGAAGTAAATTTCTCCATCATTTTTGGTCTACGCCGGGATTCGAACCCGAGCCGCTTATTCCGGAACAAGTCGCTCTACCAACTGAGCTACGCAGACGATTATTCTGATTCCTATCTGCCTTTATGTCGTGTGCGTCCTGCTGGCAGGTACGTCACATCTCCCCCCGAAAGAGGGCCGGGGGCATGGCCCACGGGTCAGCCGTGACCATGAATCGTTGCAGGCAGCCATCCAATGTAGAACGTGCACTTGAGAACTCCCAGTCAATCTGCTGTGTGGAATGCAACATCACACATTTTTATTTTTCGAAGCGCTGGAGAAGGAATTCTCTGATTTTTCCTGTCTCGCGGTGTGGAAATAACATCACACCAATGTGAGATTTTGAACGGCCGGGTCATCCGGATAGTTTGGGCGCCATTATAACGAAGTAAATTTCTCCGTCATTTTTGGTCTACGCCGGGATTCGAACCCGAGGCCGCTTATTCCGGAACAAGTCGCTCTACCAACTGAGCTACGCAAACGATTATTCTGATTCCTATCTGCCTTTATGTCGTGTGCGTCCTGCTGGCAGGTACGTCACACGTGGTGCATCGTACAGCGTCTGCGGCAGCAATTCGAGCTGCAGTTGCCACCACAGTGACACAACGAACTGTTACAAATCGGTTACTTGAAGGACAGCTCCGAGCCAGACGCCCTGTAGCGTGCATTCCACTTACTCCAAACCACTGCCGTCTGCGACGTCAGTGGTGTCAAGCTAGAGCTCATTGGAGGACGGAGTGGAGATATGTTGTGTTTTCTGATGAAAGCCGGTTCTGCCTGGGTGCCAGTGATGGCCGTATGCTGGTTAGAAGGAGGCCAGGTGAGCGCCTGCAACCAACCTGTCTGCGGCCGAGACACACTGGACCTACACCTGGAGTTATGGTCTGGGGAGCAATTTCCTATGACAGCAGGAGCACTCTCGTGGTTATTCGACGCACCCTGACGGCACTGTTGTACGTCGGTCTGGTGATTCAACCTGTTGTGCTGCCATTCATGAACAGCATTCCAGGGTGTTTTCCAACAGGATAACGCTCGCCCGCATACCGCTGTTGTAACCCAACATGCTCTACAGAGTGTCGACATGTTGCCGTGGCCTGCTAGATCACCAGATCTTTCACCAATCTAGCACGTATGGGACATCATTGGACGACAACTCCAGCGTCACCCCCAACCAGCATTAACCGTCCCTGTATTGACCGACCAAGTGCAACAGGCATGGAACTCCATCCCACAAACTGACACCCAGCACCTGTACGACACAATGCATGAACGTTTGCGTGCTTGCATTCAACATTCTGGCGGTTACACTGGTTATTAATGTACCAGCATTTCACATTTAAAATGGCTCTTCTTGCGCTTACAATAAGCTGTGATCTTGAAACCTGAATCAATTAAATATGTTACCTATACAAATGTATTGCCGCCATTTCATTCCTCTACAACTATTTTTTCGTGGTGTTGGGATTTTTTTCCGTCAGTGTATAAGTTCCCTTCGTTATCTCATGTTTATCTTTGTGTTGTAATATTTATAAACATCAGCGTATGTTATGGGAATTTGCATAACGATGGATGAAATATCACATGACATGAGCATGGCTTGTTCCCGTTCTTTTCATGCTATTCCTTTGTTTTCCGAAATTTGTTGAAGGTGGACTTCAATTAGAAGTTGCAGTGGCTGTCTTGTTGTGACCTCTAAATATTGTGATTCGTAACGTAATGTTGAAACATGCCAAGAACAACTGTACAACTGACAAGTGTGTCGGCGCGATGTATTACGAATTATAACTTATGTCGGGAAATAAAGAGCCTTTTAAAATAAAGGAAGTAGATAGATAAACTGAATTATAGTATTCTTCAAAGATTTTTAGGTTTTCTTTTTCATTTCAGAGAAAAATCATTTTCAGAGAGAAATGTTTTGAGAGGATCGCATTTAATTCTGCCAACACATCTGGCATGTCGCACTAAGGTAATCAATCTTTTCCCACAACTTTGAATACTATCATTTTTCCTTTTACACGTCTTCGTCGCAAAGCCACATGTTTCAATCTTTCTTGTGAATTTCAGATTGCACAATCCTTTGGACATTAAAGTCCTGGGATTTCAGAAATTTCTCGACACACATTGCTCAGATACTTTCCCTTATGTTATACATCTTCAACAACTAGCTTTTCTTAGACAAAAATCATTTTGTAGGTGAAAAACGCAGATTAATAAAAAAGTCAAAAATTACAAAACTTATAAGTTTCCAAGCAGTACGGTACAAATACCTGTGATTTTCGTTTTTGTTGATTCAAAGAGTTTACCTTTTTGCATTGTGCATTCCATGTAACCTGCTTTTGATACGAACCAAAGAAATTAAGTTTTGAAAACAGCGTTCTCAGAAAAAAGTTTAGAGAATGGAAAGAAAGATATTACAATGAAATTTACTTGTGTAGATTTCAATATTAACGGGCAAAATTAAGTCAGGCAGTTTATAACAGCTTGGACATGTCCAATGTGATGGGCAATGTCAGGCAGCCCAGTATGAAATTTAAATGGACGAAAGTCAGAACACAACTCAGGGGAAGACCACGTATATTTTATGAAGAAAATAATGTTAAAAAAGACTTGCAAGATATGGGAATCTTGGGCTGGAATAAGAAAGAGGAAGATGGAGTGGAAAAGAAGAAGATGGTACTTGTATGTAAGAGCCCTGGAGATTCAAACTCCTTATGAAAGCAAGAAACAGAATGAACAACGATCTTCACTTGAAGCTGAATCTGAATGCTTTAAAACCTAATCTATGAGGCTGCCCCAGAGGCGCGGGTTTCTGGTTATTCGTCCCATATGGGCCTGAGTTAGGTGGAGCCTCGTTTGGGACAAGGGTGGTTTGTTTGTCCTCCAGCGCTAGCTCTGTCCCTTTTCTGAAACCACTGGCCCGATATTAGGGACCGGAGACTGCTTATAGTACCATGAGTTCACCGTGGTAGTTAACGTCAAACAAAGTAAAAAATGAAACGTTGCGAGGTTTACGTTGTTAACTAACGTTCCAAGTTTGTTATATACTCAAAAGCGGGGAAGTTTCCTTTCAGTATATTTATGCCATATAGTCTTCATTTAGTATGTTTATAATACGGAATACAATGAACTGAATCTATTATAGTGTAATTATAATACAAGGGAGTTCACATTTAAAGTACAGGATCGTCTTCATGCAGTACAAGTAGTAGAAAAGGGCCGATTCTGTAACAAAGGAATACTGCCCACTGCTGCCCACCGCTTCCCACGGACCCCGCCCACTGCTGCTCACGACCCCGCCCACTGTAAAAAAGGAAAATTCTGTAACAAAGGAAAACTGCCCACTGCTGCCCACGACCCGATTCTGTAACAGGAAAAATGCCCACCCCGCCCACGACCCCGCCCACTGCAACCATAGATGACCACATGTCCTCTCGGATGCCATCTTGGATCACCACGTGGTCAGAGGAGGAGGGTAGGACACCACCGCCAGTAATTGATTCGAGGAGATTGCTTGCCCAGCGCCATTTTTATTTATTTTTCTTGACCGGGAAATTTTTATTCCCTCCACGTGTTTTGTGATGAGTCACCATCTTTTGTTCACCATTTTATTTTTCCCGACTAGGAAATTTTATTCGTTACCACGCTGGGGAAATTTTTACTCAAAGTGACTCCTTAAACCACTCGACTATGAAATCAAGTGCGGGTCCATGCTCGAAAGCGGATGTCTTTCCTCCCCCATGAGCAATCATGACGTCACAGTCCTCCACGTGGAGGGTTTATGTGGGTGTGGTCGTAGGTATATTTCGACACATTGGCTTTGTGTGACATGTATTCCGACACGTTGGCTTTGTGTGATTTATTTCTTATATTAGGCGTGTGTAATTTTTTTCGAGAGTTCTGTGTTTAGGAGCTATAATGTTGTCAACACATGAAGACATATTGAATAAACACTTCGTTTGATGTGATGGCAACAATTTGACTGACAGCATTATTTACCTGTTACACATGTGATATATGAACTTCTGTGTTGACATCATTCTCCCTAAGGTAACAGACAAGTGTCAACCGGTGTTTTTTGTGCATGTTCAACTTGTACTAACTCTCGTCTCATGCCTTGTTCCCATACGTTGCTAACAGTCAACGAATGGGAACAAAGGGGGCAGTCACCTGATCTATTTCTTTCATATGATTGGTTGTTTTCCTTTGGAACATGAACACTACAGGGAAACACCTCATTTCAGTATTTGTCTTCGATCGATTCAGAGCTTTCTAGTCTTCCTGAAATTCCTGTTTTTGTTCGCGATTTGGTTATCATGGCAGCTGTAAAATCTAGGGGAACTTCTTCGATGATGCTATATATGGATAATTTGCCAGAAAATTGTTTCTATCTAGGAGATAATATCTTCGTTTACATATCTTCGTGTGCTAATAAAGTCGGTGTGCACATCAGAGAATTTCAATGCTATGGCAAGCAATACTATCCAAGTAAATCTGGCATTTGTATGTCTTTAGATCAATGGCGTGAAATGATGGAAGAGAAGGAAACAATATCACGTCATCTAGCCTATGGAATATTGGATCATAATATTTCATTTTCGAGGTTTCTAAAGGTAAAAGTTATCTCACAAACTCATGAAATCAGTATCAGTAAAGAAATTTATAGTTGGAAGGCTGCAAAAATGTACAAATCGAATATTCTTCTCTCTGAAAATCTGTGGAAAGAATTGCTTCATATTTCTTTCAGTGTATGGCATCAGGTTGTAATAGAATTTTAGCGAAATATATCTTTTCAAAGTATATTCAAGGAAGAGATGCAATCAAATGGGCAAGCCTTGAATAGCAATTTCACATCTCCAGAGCAAAGTGAAATGCTGATTAATGAACTGAAAACGATTCTTACAAATGCAATAGTTGAGTATTTGAATGAAACAGCTAGGTCAAAGTCTTTAGATTTTTCTGAAGTGTATTGTGATGATGAACATTTCTGCACAGCCCTTTTAGGAATTGAATGTATTAAAATCGCGGAAAAATATCTCGAATCCCTAGAAAGAAGAAACTTGCTATCGTTTGTAACGGATGCTTTTTTACAAGCAATAAATCTACAAATTATTTTCAGTATGATCAAGGCAGAAATTCGTGAAAGTGACTTTGAATAAGAAATCATACGTAAAGCAAGCACCTACACAAAAGAAGAAAAGAAAAAACCAAAGGCCCTTTTAAGGGCCACACATTTTTATCAAAAATGATTACCATAATCGTGCAATTTTCTGTGAGTGTGTGTGTTAATGAAGATTTCTATCTAGTTTTCTCAGTTTTTTTAAACGCATGGGATACATTATCCCACCTCTACCCTTCCTAACATTTTGTAGATAGCGAATTCAGTGACATGTAAACGTAATTACAATTATTCCATAAGCATTGTTAACTTAAATAATTCCTAACACACGATCATCAAAAACTCTCGTATGTGTTTGACGCAGTTATTCTTATTCATTCTTCCCAACAACTACTATTTTAATTTTTAAAAAGTTATGTAATAAAAGAAAGGGTGTTTTTGATCGGAATCACCATAATTTGGTACATTTAGATAGGTAACAAAGCACAGAATTTGTTTTAGTACTTAGGTGATCTTTTTGTTTGTTAATGGAAAATATTTATTATGTAAATATGATCTTATTTTTTATTCCGTTTCCACATCACCCAAGAGGCAGGAATCTCGAAGCGTTTTATTTTTAAGTGGTTTCCCGCGTAGGCCTATTCCACTGTTTTTTTTTTACCACCTATTCACGTACATTGTACTAACTTCATCCAGTACGGGTTTTCCTTTCAGAGATTTCAGAAATACATCTGAAATGTAAAGATGCATTTTGTTTGCTTCTACAACAAACGGCTCGGCGAGCAATCTAGGTTGCAAGTAAGGAATTGTATCATTTTTGTAAAATCTCCACTTGTCTTCACGTAATACAGTCATGGGCTGTCTGGTTCGGTTGTTGGAGTTCCAGAGGTAATCTACATTCGTAGCAGACAAACACTTTTCCAATACAATCCTCTACTGCTTCAGTGCCAGTCTTTTGAAACATTAGTAATAATGAATCATCTTTTGACTTGATACATTTATTCTGAGGAAGTCTCCTGTTTTTTACCAAAGTTTGAAATGCTCTGCCAAACAACAACTCTGTCACGGAATCTGACACATCGTCACAGATATTTTGCAGTTTTTCGAATTGATCTTCGGTGAAGATGACTCCTCCTGGAGCAAAACAGAGCATTTCATTTCTACCAACGTACATTTTTTGCCATAATACTTTGAGTCCTTTGCAAGGTGTGAAGGTGTAAGACATAAAAAGTTCTTTATTGAATCCCATTGCTACCTCTTTTGGCATCGTATCTGAAATTTTGGCTTTGAGTTTGTAGAATGTTGCTGGTGTCATTGTCACACCGTAACACCGCAGCGATAATACATATTTTCTGAAATGAATTTTTATTTCCACCGTGAAATCACTCACAATTACAAACATCCCTCCACCAAGGGAATAATGATGCTTGGGAGGATCTTCTTGAAATATTTCTCCTGAAGGTAACACCGTTTCCACCACTAAAATATCCATGTCCTCAGAATTACTGATATCCGACGAAACGCAGTTCTTAGAAACATCAGTCATTGAATGATTTTTCGGCTGTGTTGTAGAAAGATCATCTTCTGTTTCTTCAAAACATACTTTCTTGTTAGTAGAACCTGATGCTTGATCTATAGCTCTAATACATCCAAGATAGTTAATTGATCGTTTCATTTCACAAACTTAAGGAACAGTGAAGAAACACTAAAGTTGACTTGGAAAGAAAATGTACAAAGTAAAACTCGAATGTAGCTGAACGCTGTCTGAACAGTAAATGAAGGTGTTGGCATATGTCAGTGCTAAATCACAATGTATGCTTGAATCGCTTTGTCCTTAAACATGTATTTACCTGCACAAGGCACGACTTGATGATTAACAAATATCTTTCTCACAGTACCAACATGCACTTGCCTGTTCTACGAGTTAAGAGGATTAACAAAGAACTGGGACCTCCACCTACGTCATGTAGTTGCTTAGCTCCTAGGGGAAGTGGGGGCAACGTAAAGGGTCGCACTGACCTTTACGTTATTGTGTGTGTTAGATGTCAGTTTTTAAACAGACGTTGTGTGGGTGAGTTGTAGTGTTCGCTTC
Organism: Macrothele yani; assembly: GCA_039090855.1. Taxonomy (NCBI): domain Eukaryota; kingdom Metazoa; phylum Arthropoda; class Arachnida; order Araneae; family Macrothelidae; genus Macrothele; species Macrothele yani. The sequence continues at coordinate 82,917,871 of CM077025.1, read as the reverse complement.
TTCAAACAATTGGATAATCATTATGGAAGAAAAACATGAAGAGATAAGAACTTTTTTCTAACTATATTCCTTCATTTTGTTCATTTTTCAATGTTAAGCACTATCCCGATTAGGAAAATTCATGAAGGATTTCGTTTAGGTTAAGTTTATTGAAGCATCTCCTTTATGTGGTATTTTAATTGTTAACGATGTTCTGTTTAAACTTTGTAAATATGAGGAAATTATGTTTTCTTAAGAAACATATGAGGAATAGTGAAAAATTAATAACTAAATATAAATTACTGTAGTTCATATATATATATATATATATATATATATATATTGATAGAGAGAGAGTTTTATATGCTTACAGACATAATAATGATGGAGTACATAATTCATTATACACGCATAATAGCTGTTGAATTAGTTTCAGGAAATTTTACTTTTCTGCTCGAGGTGAATTTTGTTAATCATCATCTAGGTAAAGACTAGTTATTTTTTAGGGCTATATAACTATATTTTTTAATACATGATTCCGTTATTAGTGTGCAGTAGTAAGATTTGTAATTTATTATGTATACAGTTACACGTATTTTATCGAAAAATTTTCTTAGGTAAAAATTATATTACTTTTATTCATTTAAAAGATGTTATGATGAATTCCCAATTCTAAGTTTGTTATTTTCCCCTCTTTCCCAGGTTTCTGATTCCTGGTGGGAACATGACCTTGACGTAGTATTAGAAGGTTTAGATTTTTATGAAAAATTTAAAGACTTATCTACTCAGTTTGTTCCGGATGATAATCACACAGAACCTCAGATTAATTTCCCACCTGATCATGTCGTCACCGGCCCGAGAGTCATCCGCCTGATTTCGCAGTTGCCGGTCCAATAAGAAAACTTTTATGATTTGAGAATGAATCAAAACCCAGTGGAATAGGGCGACGTGTTGCGTAACCACTTAAAAATAAAGCGTGTCGAGATTCCTACCTCTTGGGTGATGTGGAAACAGAATAAAAAAATCACATTTACACAATTCATACAAGAAATTTAAAAAAATCTTATGTTTTAAAAATGTTGCTTTGGTTAAAAGTTTGGAGTATTGTTTTTAACTTGTGCATAGAAACTTTTTTTATTTAAAATTGAGCTCGTTTCAGGGTAAAAGAAAAATAAACAAAATAAAGTAGATTACAGTTATCTTTTATTTATTCTTATATTAATAAGACAACCACCTTTAAGGTGTAAATTTTACAACTTTCTTTTTCTTTGATTTCACAGACAAGTTACCCTTTAACAATGATTTTCCTTCTTGTACAGTTTTTTTCATCATATTTTTGTTTTTAATATACTTTGATGGAAAGTTTTTATCCTTCAAAGCTTTGATAAATTCTGTTGGTATATACTGTTTTAGAATTTTTAGTTCGAAGCAGTGACTTTAAAAAAAAAAAAAAAAAAAAAAAAACGTACCCTTTAACTTTGTGAACTATTTTGCTCTTTTAAGATTTCTAACATGTCTGAAAACGCTACTTTAAGGCAAATGATTTCCCCATGTTATTCTATGGGATTTTTTCCTGTTTACCAAATCCGTGTTTTTCCAAAACTGACCTCTGTGAAAATGTGTGACGCATTTTTTTTTACCTAGACGAATTTTAGCTTTCTCGAAACGAACCTTATCTAAAATGAAGTTTATAAAAAATAAAAATAAAAGCAGTCCTTGTCAATTATGAACTTTTTAGAAAACGCACCCCGTCACTTTTCAAGTGACGCTCCTTTAAGGCAAATGATTCCCCCATGTTATTCTATGGGATTTTCTCCTGCTTTTCAAATCTATGTTTTCCCAAAACCATCCTCTAAGTAAAATGAAGTGAAACATTTTTTAACCTAGACGAAATTTAACTTTCTCGAAACGAACCTTAACTAAAATGAAGTTGTAAAAAACAGTCTTTGTCAATTGTGAACTTTTTAGATACATTTCAAAACAGTAAGAGACCAACTCAAAGGAAAAGACTTTATATTCATTCCATTTTTCAATAAGGAATCCAACGAATTGATACAGAGTTTGTTTTTTTGCAATTTTTTTCTTAGTTTTAACTCGTGTCTTAGAATTTCCAACATAATTTCCTTCTTGTATAGGATATTTTAACATTCGTTTATTTTTAATGTACTTTGTAGGCAAATTAATGTCCTTTAATGCTTTTACAAATTCTGGAGGTAATTTCAGCTTTGAACCTTTACTTTGAAACATGGAATCCACGAGATCCACAATATTCGTGTTTTCCACATTTAAATTCAGCTTTGGGACTCCATCCAATAATATCAGAGTTCGCTTTAAAGACATCCAACGCATTTCTTGCATAACGTTTCAAGCTAGTAGGAACGGATTGTATGATCAGATCTTTCACATCTTTTTCTTTCTTCACAAGTTCTTCTTTTACTGGTTCTGTGTTTCTTTCTTCAGTTCTTGAAGGGGTTTCATGAGATGTTACTGGAGGATTAAAGCTGGCTACATGAATAAGTTTATTCAAGACTTGGTAGTATAATTTCACTTTCACTTCATCAGACTCTTTGCTTAGTAGAATTTTTTTCATTTCTCTATCTAATTCCGTTAACGTTTCATCTGTTGGCATATGACGAGAAATCCGTTCTTCGGGAATCAGAACCATTTTCTTGGCAAATTCCATTATTTCGTAAGCTGAGTCGTTAACACACTGAGAGCAGCAGGAATCAACACTTCTAGAAATCCGCCTTTTTGAATAAGGAGTTTCCTCTTTTTATACAGGGGCGTCTTCTTTCGAGATAATGCTCGCAAGGTATACTTATGACGTTGCAATGATTGTTTCTGAGTTGGAGAAAGTGGAACATTTCTTTTTAATGTATTCAGACAAATCACAAATAGCTTTAATACCATTTTCCCCACATTTCGATAATAGATCTTTTAACACTTTTTTCGGACAAAGTTGAGTCATGCGTAAAAGTTAGACTTGTTGCTTAGACAACGTCATGATGAAAACTGAGAATCACAGAGTCTTTGATGCTTCTCTTATTTCATTGAGGTTGATAAATTACTTGAATGTCTCTCGGAAGTATATTGGTGCGCAATCTTAATTCTTCCTTTGTCTCAGGTTTTAGATCGATCAATAAATAGCTGTATGGGGATTTGGTGGCATCCATATACACCTCTTGAAAAATTTCAGTTTGCTAGGGTACAACTGTCTCCCTAAATGAGTGATTTGATTCATATCTCTTCGGGATTTAAAGAGAAACATGTAATGAGCATTCAGTGAAATTTCCCGCATTTCTTTGCCTTTATGAAAAATATTTTGAGTAATGAATATCACAGACACATTGAAATAATGACTTCTTCTAGTGAGCAAGTGAGTTCATTTTTTATCGCTTCCACATTCAGTCATGAGATCGTCAATGACAAACAGCGTTCTGCCTTTCACATGGTCACGCAAATTGGAGGGCAGACCTTCCACAAATATCACGTTTTCTATTTCATCACACAATGTTTGGTGAATCCCGTAGAACCATACCACGTGTTCGGGAGCGGGAGAGATGACTTCCCCTCGATATTGAAGTAAGCGTTTTACAAACTGAGTTTTCCCACATCCTGTAAGACCTGCTATCAGAGCTGTGAAAGGATGTTGTAGTCTCAGCACTTCCATGTTGCAACTGAGGTCATTAAAAAAGAAACAAAACAATTTAAAGACAAGACGCATGAATAGAGTTCAATCAACTTTTTATTTTAAATTCTAAATTTTGTTACAATTCCAAATTTCTTTCGAACAAAATGATAGACACGCACATCGTTTGTTTCAGATTTCCATCGAAAATTTCTTACAATGGAGTACAAGCTTTTTCTGCGACATCTAGAATAGAGATAGAAAATACAAAATTGACCACATACGGTCGTAAATGAGCTTTGAAGAGGTACATCGTTAAAATTCACAGTATCAAACTTGGAGACAAATCGATCAATAGGTCCTTGAAAATATTCTAGAGAATGTCCAAAGGAATAAAACAATTCAATTGTTCTTGGGTTTGGCTTATACATAGCCAACCAGTGTTTCCCAGGATTTCCATGTTGATCCGTATTCACAACGAGACAGGATGGGAACTTGTGAATTCTCTTGGGAAGTTGATAGCAGGCAAAACACTTCGATGAAGGAAAGTCGGGTCACGTGATCTTGCTTAAGGGACTTGGTTATTTGCATACTGTTCATTTCTTCAATTGGAAAAATCACAAAGAATGTTTCTGGACTTGGAAATTTCAATAATGTTCTGGAACTCTGCGTAGATTAGCACCGAAATGGTTTTTGTTAAAGCTTTTCCAAATTTGATTTCCACTCTTAAATTTCCTTGCTGGATCAGGTTCATATGTCCTCCATCGCATAGATCGGGACTGAGATCGAATGCGTAGAGAGTGTATTCCTTGGAAAATTCTTCTCGGTTGATGAAAATTCCTTTATCTTGAGCCAGTTTCTCGGTTTCTTGAAATAGGCTGTGGTAGGAACGAATTGTGTTTCCCTTTTTAAAATTGGGTTCTAATGGTTTATGAGGAACTGGCTGTCCGTCGACGTACACAGCGATAAAGTTGACATCATAATGCTTGAATTCAAATGGGTTTGATTTATATGTACCATTAAAAGCGGCATTATCAACACATCCAATAACTAGTCTTTTGGGCATTTGTCCGCGGAATACATTGTCTTGCACGAAGGACATACTTCCTTGAGAAATGGCATATACTTTGCATAAAACACGATCAATGGGATACTTGGCAGGAGATTTTTCTAAAACTTTTGCATGACCGATGGCAACTCCTGGATTTACTTTAACTTTTCTCACAAAAATTGATGCATGCTCGATGAGAACTCTGTAATTGGGGGTTGCGGACAACGAAACGAGGCAGAAACCCGGTTTGCTTCGATTCAGTTTGATTTTCACATCCACTAAATTGAGCAGCAGTCTGTTTTGAAAAACTAAATCACAGTGCAAGGTTCCAATCATATCCAGCGTCTTGCTCTCTTTTACGAGTTCGTAGCGTTGATGTAATCCCTTGTTCGTTGTAGCAATCGAGGGATTAATTTCATGCAGATGTTCGGCTGTATCCTTGTAAAATCCTTCACTTGCTAAATAGGTTTTCTTTGCTTCTTCTCCATAATTCAGTAGAGTTTCAATATAAGCCCTATAAGGATACGTGTTGCTTGATGATGGAATGACTCTTTCGTTTAAACTGATGTCGACTTGAAAAAACAGAGAATGAAGTAAACTGTTAATGGGACCCAGAGGCTCTTTGTCAGGAAGGTCAGAATTGTCAGCTTTCACAATCTTGATTTTCACGTAGAGTTGGCTGGAAGACAAGTCCATGTATTCTTCTCCACTTCCAGAAATATTAAATTCCAGGGGTCCTCCATCTTGAATGTTGGATAAAGGGTGGTATTCAATCCATTGCCCCTTTTCTATGCTTGTTTGAGTAGGTGGTAAAGCAAATAAATCTAGTTCCGACTTGAGACATACAGGAGAATGACTGTGAATTAGAGCCATGTTTTACGGATCAAAAATATCGCGTGCTGTCCTCTTGACTTTCTTTGAACGAATGATGCATGTCTTCGTTTTCTTCACCCTTTTAACACTTCCTCCTAGCATCTTCTTCACTTTGTTGGCGGCTTTGTCGGTGAGTATTTGTCCTGCTTCTTTAGCTCGTTGTTTGGCTGCCGTTTTCACATCTTTTCCTTGAATAACATTCCGTGGCGAGATCCATTCCCGTTCGTAAGACTTGTTTTCCGAGCGTTTTAGCACCTTGTTTGAATAATGGCACTGCCGCTCTAAATAACGAACGAAAGAGACCTCCAAGTCCATACCCTTTTTGCAGGGACAATCCCTGATAGTAAACACTCTGACTGACTTTTCCACTCTGACTGACATAATAATCCTCAAACGATTTCGTACAGCAGCGGTATGGTTCGTACATGATTACAGATGCTTAAGACGAAAATGAAGTTTCACGATCGCTGTCCCACGCTCAAATGGCACTAATTGGCTTATGGGATTTCTTATAACGATTTCGATGGTTTGGAAATTTTTTCTTGCAAGAGGCAAATAATGAGGTCGATCGAACAAGGCGCTCACCATCTCCTCATCCACACCGCTCACTTTAACGATGCGCAGGAGAAGAGCAACCATGTCTCCTACCGGTTGCAGGTCCGCAAAATCGCTGTACACATACAACAGAGAAAACCGACCATTTAGATCTGCAATAAATTCACCATTTACCGAGAGAGCTCCACTCACAGCCGAAAGTTGCATGGGTTGGTAACTTAAGATTTGCGCGATCCCTGGAGGGAAAACTAAGCGAGTACCTTTAAGAAGAGTTGACTTGACCTTTTGAGTAGCTTTATTATAATTCAAAAAGATTTTATTGGCAAAAGTGATTGCTCATGGATTTAACAATGTCCGCTATAGACTCGTAATGACCTGGAGAGATTCTTCCCGTCTTAAACTGACCGGTTCTTAAATCGTATTCGAAATGGTTGGAATTTTTCGTGATATTATACCATGAATGTGGGTAGATGAGTTCGACGAGTCCCACTTCCCAGTCTCCATTCAGTTCGATTGGGGAAGGAAGACGCGCTATGAAATGAGATATTTTGTTGTCCAAAAAGTAGCCGAGAGAGCTGTCACTAGGTAGTGTCAGATAGGAACTCATCTTGACGAATGATGCTTCACCGAAAAAAGTGTTGTTTTTATAGCGATGTTAAGTCTTCCGCAGGGATCCATGCATTGAATTTATCGAGGTAGCCTTTAAACTTGACAAAGTATTCCATTTTTTCTTTTCTTTTGTGTTTCTTTAGAACACGTTCCACAGAAAATGTCTCGGAAAGTGTCACTTTTTGAAGCTCTTCGGTATAAAATGTTCCTTCCATCTCTTCATTCAATAAATCTTTTACTTTGTACACGAGAGGTGATCTTGGAATGAGGTCGCTCACAACAAATATTTCTTCCGTCCAATTTGATTCATATTCTTTTTCAAAGGTTAATTTGATTTTACTAATCCTTACGTGATCACCGATTTGAAATTTATAGGAAGGTTTTTCCCTCTTGAGGTCACTATACAGATTTTGAAACACTTGCTTTTCATTGTTTTCGTTCACATCCACAGGTTTCATTTTTATACTCCGATGTGTGGAATGATTGTATCCATGGACTAAATCATCGAGCACATCTATGAATCTGAAGGTGTTTTGACTTGTAAAGTAACGCCACATTCTAGTTTTGAGCGTACGATTGAATCTTTCCACAACACTTGCTTTCGTCTCGTTGTTCGTCGTAAAGAAATGCACTTCTTTATGTTTTAAAAACTTTTGAAACTCTTTGTTCTTAAATTCCATTCCTTTACCTGTCTGCAGTTTCAATGGTTACCTACGTTCAAAAATCTTGGAAAAGGCTTGGACGATGAGGGACCCCGACTTTTGCTTTAGGGGAATCACCCACACATATTTGGAAAATATATCGATGCATGTGAGTAAGTAGCGAAATCCATCGTTATGACGGCTCAAACTGGGGAGGTCAACCAAGTCTGCTTGAAACTGTTGGTCTATTTTATTCACCAACACTCTATTTCTCGGACAACGACGCCTCACCGGTTTGCAAAGGGAGTACGTTTTCTCCCCCTTCAGCCATTTTTCGACGTCTTTTTTCTTGATTCCTTCTTTCTTGACAGCACGGAATAATGCATTGACACCACCGAAACTTCCTTCTTTTGGGGTTGTCAGATATGCTTGTCTCATTACATCCTCCATTACAACAATTCACTGAGAGTTGTTCGACAGTGACAGAAAAATTCATGGTGTCACCATCCCTCACATAACTCAAATGATGTCAATTTCCTCTCCCACCCCATTTTAAATACCTTCCATTAGCGAAAACAGTCGAAATAAAAAAGACTCCCTCTATCAACCACCTTTTCTCAATGGTAGAGTGATCGGCCAAGCGGTGACGCCATGAGACCACACCCACATAAACCCTCCACGTGGAGGACTGCTGACGTCATGATTGCTCATTGGGGAGGAAAGACATCCTCTTTCGAGCATAGACCCGCACTTGATTTCATAGTCGAGTGGTTTAAGGCGTCACTTTGAGTAAAAATTTCCCCAGCGTGGTGACGTCATGTTGTAAAATTTCCTCTGGGGAAAATAAAATTTCCTAGTCGGGAAAAATAAAATGGTGAACAAAAGATGGTGACTCATCACAAAACACGTGGAGGGAATAAAAATTTCCCGGTCAAGAAAAATAAATAAAAATGGCGTTGGGCAAGCAATCTCCTCGAATCAATTACTGGCGGTGGTGTCCTACCCTCCTCCTCTGACCACATGGTGATCCAAGATAGCGTCCGAGAGGACATGTGGTCATCTATGGTTGCAGTGGGCGGGGTGGGAAGTTTTCCTGTTACAGAATTGGGTCGTGGGCAGCAGTGGGTGGGGTCGTGGGCAGTTTTCCTTTGTTACAGAATTTTCCTTTGTTACAGTGGGCAGCAGTGGGCGGGGTCGTGGGCAGCAGTGGGAAGTATTCCTTTGTCACAGAATCAGCCATTTTCTACTACTAGTACATTTATAATGTATTTAGTGCGAATAGAAAACGACTACATTTAGAATTCTAGACTATAAAAACAGTCTACATTTAGAATTCTGGGCTATTTTCAGTACGTGTTTAGAATATTGGACAGCGTGAATTTTATATTTCTAGAGTAAGAGAATACGTACTTAGTATGTTACGAGATGCTCAATGTTATTGTTATTATACATTACGCGAATGCGTAGACGATTCCCTGTGAAGACGTCCCCGGACGCACTTTTTCCCTTTTCTGTATGCAGCAGTGGAATGGCAAGCCAGCTGCATCAATTTGCCAGTAACCCCCATGGGCGCATAGTCGTCTCTGCGGGACTCAACCCGCTATGGGCAGACGAGACAGATGGATTATACATTTATTTTCATACTAGCTGTAAAGCCCGTTGAGATAAGAATACAAAGGGTTCTAGATATCACGTATTGCTATTGAAGCGTTTATTAACTACGGTGGAAAATATCTTTGTACACGATCTTTTTTGTAAATATCTTTTCGAAATCTGGAAGTAATTTTCCTTGTTCTTGCTCATGAACTACTTTAACTGTGACATCAAACCGTCGAACTCTTGACAATGCAACATAAAGTTTGTGACGTATATTCTAAATTAACTTTCCTTTCTGGTTTCTTTCCCTATGTAAATCTTGAGTTTATTCTGTTATACTTCACTCCTAACGTGATATCTTTTCTCTCAAACGAATACTGTTGGCAACACAATTGAGGTTGAATGAACGTGACGTATGCCTGTTTTGATAAGAACAAGAGATAAAAGCGACGACTAAACTGTTGTAGGAGAGCGATTATTGAGAGCGTTGAAAGAGTGCGTTGTAAAAAGAGCGTTGTGTTAAGAGTTGTGAAGCTGTGTGGTGTGTTTAAATATTGATATCGTTCTGTTATGGACGTGCTATAACCTTGAATAAAGCATCTTTTCCGTAAGTTTGACTTCTGTTGTTTACATGTTTCGTGTGGGCGTTAAGGTTTCTTTCATTTAGGAACTATTTCTTAGTATATTGGTATTTTAAATTAACGTAGAAGTAAGACAAGACTTCTACGTTATAAGTTGTCCATGGCTAAATACTGGTTCAGGAAGGTAGATACCTACTTTCTCCAGTGTTTGACCATGAGACTTATTAATGGTCATAGCAAAGGCGAGTTTTACAGGGAATTGTCGTCGTCTTAATGTGAATGTTAGGTCTATATCAGTAGGTGCGAGGTCAATTTGCGGAATAAAAACAGTTTTACCACATGCTGAGCCTGTGAGTACTTCTGCAATGATCAAACTGGGTTTTAGTTCTTCAATTCCATTGCATAAACCAATGTCTTGTTCCATTGCATAAACCAATGTCTTGTTCCATTGCATAAACCAATGTCTTGTTCCATTGCATAAACCTCGTTGTGTATTGAGGTTTCTCAGGAGCATGATTATAGCTCCAATCTTCAACTTCAGTCTGTGAAGTGGCATTCCTGATGGAGTTTGCTCATTTAAAAACACTATAGGATAATACTGTTCAGTATTTTCTTCGCCATCGGCATCAATTGAATCAGAGCTTAAGTATGTGCTTGCTGTCCCCTCTAAGAGATGATTAAAATTCTAATTTAATTTGTCAACATCAGAGGTTTTGGGACACAGAATTGCTTTCTTTGCAAATGTTTTAAAATCAGAAATTTTCAAGTTCTCATGTGTGCAAATTCTTCCCAAAGATGGGATTTATATTTTTCAAACAATGCTTTTGCATTGGGTGGTGAAACAAAGATAAGAATGTATGCAAATAAATCTTGTAGTTGTCGAGGCATGCTGCAAACTGATGCTTCATCTAAAGTTTTCTCCCATATTTCATCATTCTTAATTAAACCTTTCCACAATGCAGCTTCTTGGAAGGTATCATATGGAATTCCATTGAATGTTCTTACAGCTTTTCGCTCCAGACACGTAAAGTAGCAGTAGTCTCAAACAATATCTTTCCGGATCAGAGCCAAGGTTGACTGAATACATTCTTCCAATCACGTTATCTCCACCACGTTTTTGTTGGACCTATTGTCTTTCTTTTTGATTGAACACATAATGTCTTGGCATGTCGCTATATGAAATGGATTGCGCATCTTTTTCGCCCTCATTTAGTTTGAACCATGCTGTCAGCATTGTATCTCTTTGAGCATTATGAACAACTGCATTTCGATCATTGTTTAAACGCTCCGGATAAAAGAAATGTTCTGTTCTTCAGGAAGGTGAACAGGTAATCTAACTATTGTATGAGATTGCTGATGCATATCATAACCAAGTATTCGCCACATTACCTACGGTACACTAACGTATCGGGAATAAACATGACTTTTTACTTCGTCGTATTTTGTGCTGTGCTATTATATGCACATTTTCACAGTCATGACCTTTGTATACGTACTTGAAAAGGTATTTCACGCTTTTCACAGTAGCGCACACCTCAACATTAATGTGTCAATTGTACTTTAATAAAAGATACTGATTATAAGGGACAATCCAGCTGTTATCAATAGTTTTACCATGTATACAGTTGTGGTTGCACCATTCTTTCTACGGCGATATAAAGGTACCCGCCTTTATTAGCTACTGTTTCATTTTGGAAAGACTTCGGAAATTGCCTGGTACATTTGCCATCTCCCATACAGGGCGAATTGTGATTACTTTCACCCTACGGGCCATGAACCGTGTGTTTCGCAACAGTTGCATGTAAAACTGGTAAATGCTCTTTATCTGGAAGTTCTGCCGATATAATTTGGTCAATTTTCTCAGGTAATGTTGGTTTGTCCTCTTCTTTCAAAATCAAGAGCCTATGAGCACTGGGAAGCCCTCTTTTTGAAATTCGATTCCATGAACTTTGGCCATCGGAACTCCAAAAATATGCTTTTTGGTTATATCGTCCATTAATTCTTTCAACTTCCTATTACGGGTTGCAAGTCATAGTAAGGAAAAAATCAAGCTTGCCATACTTTCTGACTATCGCCATTGCATCCTGATAGTTTGTACCATATTTCGTGGACTACCTTCAAATGAAGATGGCAAAATAAGAGCTTTTCCAGGAAAAAACTCATCATCTCCAGCATTCTGAATTTGGTCCATCAGACCTTTATACTTTTCGACCCTAAACTGAGACTGATTTTGTCGTATATAATTCAGTGTATTAGCTTCCATTTTTGCAAACGCATCAACATTGTATTGCTGCGTAAGCTTTCCTTCTTTTAATAATGGATTAAAATTCGTCACTGATCCAAAGACGACGCTGATAGTATTGCATTTGTGTAACCCTTGACCGTGGCTTTGTGCTTTGGTTAACAACACTTAGTAAAGACGTTGGTCTATGTTGTAATGGAATGTCAGTTGACCTTGTGACGTAACGAATCTCTGACGTCATGTGAGAATGATTTGGATTAGATGACGTCACACCAGCAGCTGTGTTCTTTGTTGCTATGACAACAAAACGCGTGTACTGTGCGCGTGTAGGTCATGACATCATCTGCACGAAAACACGATAAGCAAATCGAGACGTCACAAACATTTGTTTCTCGGTTGTTGCAATGACGACTTAAAAATGATCCAGGTCGTCGGCAACTTAGCCTTCTATATATAAGGATTAGTAGGGAACAATTAATACTTAGAATATGGGGTGATCTGCATTTAGCACATTCAAAAGCAGGACATACAGTATGCGTTGGGTGTATTTAGAATAAGAGAAAGTGCTGAATATGCCGCCCCGGTGGCGCAGTGGTGTAAGGCGCTGGCCTCTGATCATTCGTCCGTAAGGGGTCCGGGTTCGAATCCCGGTGAGGCATGGATGTTGTGTTTGTCTTACGGCACTGGCTCTCTCCCTTCCCTGGAACCAGTGACCCTAAATTAGGGACGGGCGACTGCTTATAGCCCATTGAGTTGCTCACGGTGGTCGTTAAACCTCCAATCAAAAAAAAAAAGAAAAAAAAAGTGCTGAATATGCGCTTACTCGTAACAGATAGACAAAGAGATTTGCAAAAGCACGTCTGTACATGGCAGCTGCAAAGCACAAAGATTTGTAAATAAGCAGTATACACTGGTGCTCAAAATTAAAGCAAAAACAATAAAATCCTAGTTAACAGTCAATAACTGACAAAGTAATGAACACGAAGAAAAGAACTTAATGTATGCTGAAGACATGAAAATATGTCACATAAATCATAAAAAAAGTGATAGCACAGTTTTCAATACGGAATAAAATCAACATGGACAGCAACGCAAGCTTCACGGCGCTGAACCATGTTTTGAATCAGGGTGTCCACAAGAAACAGTGAGATAAGTCCCGTTCTTCCAAAAGATTACATGTAAGTCCTGTAGAGCTGTAGGATGAGGGACGTAATTCGTCCACCTAAAATAGCCCAAACTTGCTCTATACAATTAAGATCTGGAGACAGTACCTCCCATTTCATACGTGCACTATCTTCGCTTTCAAGATATTCACTGATCAGCAAAACCCTATCAGGTCGGGAGTCCATAAACATGAAATCTTGTTTCCAGTTATCCTCTGAAATGATGAACATTGAGATACGGGATCTTAGCGCGATATCGGGCAGCCGTTAGACCTCAACAGTTTTCCCTGGTTATTAGTTGGAGAGGATACAGATTCCGGATTACACACAAATCCTTATCGTAACAATTCGGAAATGGTCTAGTTCCCGCAACGTTCATTGACTGATATCATGTCCCACCTTCTTGCCACATAAAAATCTCGTCAGAGAATCTCGTTGCAAAGGCAATCTGCTCTCATAGGTAAAGAAAGGCTTCAATGAACATGTTGACGACAGTATTCGAAGCTAGCTCTTCTCTGGGATACGCTCAGGGGAACATACACAACAGGACGTCTTGCGTAGAGATCACTGTTATGCACTCTTCTATATACCGTATGTTGGGATACAGTCGGCCTAGTTGTTGTAGTGAGTTTTTGGGCCAATCGACGTGCCGCGTTGACCAAATTACGCCCAGCGGTTAACAAAAATATGAGGTCTTCTCCTGAAATTATTTCCAGAAGCGGACCTATCCACATTTAACCATCTGACCTCTTCAGCTTGAGACTGTCCTGTTTCTAATGTCCTTATACTTCTTCACCTCAATGAACCACCTAAACGAACTATCTGAGATATAAGGACATTTTATCACTGCACCTGACAGTATAAACCCCAAGATTGCCCATGTATTCGACTACAATTTATTATATACGAAATCCATTTGCATGTAGCGTATACAAATGTTGCTGTTCTGTTACTGTCTATAACGCCTATGACGTACATTCTAATATAACTTTCCTTTTTTGTTCCTGTATCTATGTAAATTGCAGTTCGTTCTCCTTTAAGCAGTTTCTAACTTAACATTACATTTCTCTCTCGAGTGAATGTCTTGTGGCAACCTGAACTGAGGTCAAGAGTAGAAAATGCATGAGTTCAACAGGAATAGGAACGGTGTTTACGATGTATGTTTGGAGCGTTCTAGCTTTTGAGCTGACTGCCTTTCTAGCTGATTTCCGTCAGCGTGCTCTTTCTTGTCGGATGTATTCTGCTGCTTCACGTTAAATGTTTTTGAGTTGATCATTAGATGTTTTGAGTCTCTCCTTAAGAGCCCCGCGTTTGTTAGAAGTTGATCGTTATATTGCTTTGTGAGATTGAAGCATTACGCTGTTATCAAGTTTGTTATACTCGTACATGAAAAGTGTTCCACTATCAATGATATAGCTAAGAGTGCTAACCTTTAAAATGACTAGTTTGGGGTGAAATAAAGACGTTGAATTTAGTACAAACTTGTTATTTACTGGCTTCTCAAGCCAGCTCAAGCCATACTAGACAAAACCCGTCGGAATCGACGGTTAGTTTTTTTTTTTTTTTTTTTGAAAAGAATGAACTCAATAAACTCATATAAAATAACAAATGTGAACTTTATTTGATTGACAAATTTATTCAACCACTTAAGTAAAGACAATAGTCCAGGTTCGTGATTCTTTGTCTGAAGGTTTTTTTCTTTTTTTGATTGGATGTTTAACGATAAGCAGTCGCCCGTCCCTAATTTAGGGTCACTGGTTCCAGGGAAGGGAGAGAACGAGTGCCGTAAGACAAACACAACAACCATGCCTCACCGAGATTCGAACCAGTGCCGTAAGACAAGCACAACAACCCTGCCTCAGCGGGATTCGAACCAGTGCCGTAAGACTAACACAACAACCATGCCTCACCGGGATTCGAACCCGAACCCTTCACGAACGAATCATCATAAGCCAGCGCTTAGACCACTGCGCCACCGGGACGGCCAGGTTCGTAATGAGCATCACGACTGCACCCTTTTTCAGTCGTAGAATGTGAGGCGGAAGTCCACTCCTGTTGATCGTGTGCAAAAATTAAACTGGATAGCGCACTCTTTTACACTGTCATCTTCAGTCACAACTGTGTTTGCAAATGTTGTTGAAATGAGATTCGCGTTGCGAATACTCTTCATTCTCTCTTGTCTGAGACATATAGTTGCGACCCATTGATCGATCACGCCTTCCAGTAAGGCTCTTACGTTTGTTTGTTTCTCTGCGGAAAAGACATTCTGTTAAGGGTAAGTATGCAATAAAGTATTTATTTACTTTAGGACTGAGAACACAATGCACACACCAAGTCTGACACTGAACTGAGCTCCTGATGTAGATAGGGGCCGTACAATTCTCCCATAGACGTTACATGCGAACTTTGCCACCTCGCCCCGCCACGCCCGAACCGTTGAAGCAATCTCATTTTTCTCTTCAACTGGCACATCTACATGATAAGACCTTTAATTTGATTCCCCTAACGATATTTTTACGTTCTTCCGTTCTCTCAAAATAGGACTCACAGTAAAACATCTTACATAATTAATATATAGACTAGATGAAACCCGTCGAAATCGACGTTTTTTTTTGTGTGTTTTTTTCAAAAGAATAAAATTATATGAAAATACCAATAAGAAATTTATTTGATTGACAAATTCATTCCACCACTTCAGTAAAGACAATAGTCCAGGTTCGTGAATTTTCTTCTTTTTTTGACTGAAGGTTTAACTACCACCGTGAGCAACTCAATGGGGTTATAAGCAGTCGCCCGTCCCTAATTTAGGGTCACTGGTTCCAGGTAAGGGAGAGAGCCAGTGTCGTAAGACAAACAGAACATCCATGCCTCACTGGGATTTGAACCCGGACCCTTCACGAACGAATCATCATAAGCCAGCGCTTAGACCACTGCGCCACCTGGGCGGCCAGGTTCCTGATGAGATATTCAACTGGATAGCGCACTCTTTCACTCTCATTTTCAGGGTCACAACAATGTTTGTAAATGTTGCTGGAATGAGATTCGCGTTGCGAATGCTCTTCACCTGTCAGAATCGACGGTTAGTTTTTTTTTTTTTGAAGGAATATAGTCATATGAAACAACAAATGTAAACTTTATTTGATTGACAAATTCATTCAACCACTTTAGTAAAGACAATAGTCCAGGTTCGTGATTTTTTTTTCCGATTGAAAGTTTAACGACCACCGTGAGCAACTCAGTGGGCTATAAGCAGTCGCCCGTAATATTTTCACTAACAATGGTCAACGTAATGTTTATTTGCATCTTTACATAATAGGAAACGTCTTACCTACGTGAATACACTGGATCGAATGAATATTAAATTGTATATATACATCACACAGTCCAGCGGCATAACGCAATCAGGTCTTCGAGAGTGTTCGCTCTTCCGATGAGAAGAACTTTGACAGGAATGCCTGCTAGCGTTGCTTTGCGCAACGGTTCGCTCAGAAAAGATCAAGACTTCGGACTTTGGACTATCTGATTCCCTCCATGCTCCGCCTTCAACAGCGCGTGTGTCAACCGCACGCTTATCCCATAGACTTTGCATGGGAACTTTGCCGCCCCACAACGCCCGAACCGTTGCCCCAATCTCATTTTTCTCTTCGACTGGCACATCTACATGGTATATTTGATACCTCAACCATATCTTTACGCACATTTACTTTGATACCTCAACCATATCTTTACGTTCAGCCATTCTCTCGAAATAGGACTCACAGTAAAAAACCCTTATAGAATTAATATATAGATTTGTGTTTTAGTTATCCGGAGCATCAAGTAAACGCTACGAAACGTTTCAGTTAAAGCAGTTTTCATATTCACGTAATATAACGTTCCAGAAAAAGTGATTTCTTACACAAACACAATTAACTAAGAATACTATACACTAAAGAGCAATTGAATTAGAGATACCTGTCTAGTAACGTGTAGCACCCACTTTTCACCCTGATGACGGCGGAGATTCGTCACGCATGGACTCGACAAGACACCGGAAGCGTTGGGAAGCCATACGGATCTACGACCCCTGAACAAGCTCCCACAGTTCACGAAGATTTGATGGAGGGGGGTCAGAGCCTCGAACATCTCTCTCGATGGCATTCCAGATGTTCTCGATGGGATTGAGGTCAGGTGACCTAGCTGACCAAGGAAACGAGGTCACGTCGGTGGAATGTTCATTCAACCATTCGGATGCAATTCGGGAGCGATGGCATGGTGCGTTGTCTTGTCTTGTTGCAGGATGAGGTCCCCAGTGGGATGTTGAAGACGCAAAAACGTGAGAAAATGGTCGTCCAGGATATCCCTGGAACGTTGACCTGTGAGAGACGAAGTCACACGTACCAGGGGTCCCATTTGTGTCCACGTAAACAGTCCCTCGACGAGAATGCCACCCCCACCAGCTTGAAGAGTACCCTGCTGGCAAGAAGGATCCATCGCTTCATGTGATTTGCGCAGTACTCATATCCTCTCATCCGCATGTACCAACGTGAATCTCGACTCATCAGTCCAGGCAACATTTTCCTACATGTTTAGGGTCCAGTGGCGATGTTCCCGCGCCCATGAAAATCTTTGAACCCTGTGAAATGCGATCAGCAGCGGTACCGTCGTGGGATGATGGCTTCTGTACCCCATAGCGAGGAGATGGTTCTGGATGATGTGGCTGCTTACACGTTTTTGTGCACCAGCGTTAAATTGCCGAGTGGTTTCTTGCACTGTGGCCCGTCTATCCGTGTTACAATGCGAGCTAGCCGACGATGACCCCTCTCATCCACACGCTGTTGTCCACGGCAGTTGGCCCTTGTAGTGACGGTTTTACCGGATTCGATGTACTCACGGTGCACCCGTGACACAGTGGCTCGTGAAAATCCCAGTGCCTGCACGACTTCCGAGATGGAGTGACCCATTCGTCGGGCCCCGACAATTTGCCTACGATCAAAAAATCTTAGATCCTTTTGTCTTACCCATACTGCGCCCGACTCTTATTGATTCCCGTCGCAATACTCCTTATGTTATCGGATCGCTGCATACGTCATGTCGTTTCCGTTTACAGGGCCGCCCACAGCGCCACATTTGCATAACGCCAGCTGTCTCTAATTCAATTGCTCTTCAGTGTATAGCCACTGTCGTTCAGGGACCCATCCAGGAGCACCAGCGGTTTCAGGTCATACCAAGAAAACATCCCCCGAACATGTACAATGCCACCGCCTTCCTGTATGTTACCTACAAGCGTGTCCGGGTGTTTGTTCCCGTGTGTCTGACGTCATATCCGCCACCGCCCGTCACTTCTGTGGAGTAGAAATCTCGATTCGTCGGAGAAGACAACATTTTCCTACTCTTACACTGTCCAATGGCGGTAGTCCCATACGAACTGCAGGCGTCGTTGCCGATGGACCTGGATGAACATGGGTGTCTTGACGTAGCGTCGACTGTGTAGACCCATGCGTTGAGTATATGTTGCTTCAAGTCTTGCAGGTCAACCGGGTTTATGAGGTTTACATTCTTCGGCTTCACATATCCTTACACAAAGAAGTCTAGAGGTATCACGTCGGGCACGTTGACTTCCAAATGTAGATGCCATCCAGCCACGTACACGCGTGTGCGATGAGGTGATACTCCCTCCATTTACATCAAAACGTTTTGCTAATGGCTTAATTGTACAATGCCACTCCGGTGTTGGAGTGGTTCGGGCTGGATACTGACCATTCGTCTGATATGAGCTGGAGATAGTGTCCCTGATGAGGCATGGGTTTTTTTTGTCAATCTGATGGCACAGGGTTTGACCCTTCACTGGAACCAGTGGCCGTAAATTAAGGGCGGGCGACTGCTTTTAACCGTATGATTTGCTTACCATGACCGTTAAACCCCGAAACAAAAAAGTTACAAGGACGTTTTCCAACCAGTCATGCAAATGATTACACAAGAAGTCCATAAAGTTGTCCCGGTAAGAGTTTGCTCGCAGAAAAATTAACCCAACAGTAGTTTTCTGCCAAACTCGTACCAAACATTAGGAACAACTGGACTTGTTCATGAACGTTTCGAGCCCGTTCCGGGTTCTCCATGGACCAGAAATGATTGTTCAAATTATAACATTGCGGTTGAATTTCGCCTCATTTGTCTAAAAGATACTGTGACGGAAATTAGGTGATTTTTCCACAGCATTTTTCAAAATGGGAATTGCACCAGTCAGTCTCTGTCCTGCGTTTCCGTACTTGCTGAAATATCATGTTGCTGAAATATCCGGTACTGCCGAACGTAATGCTGATAAAGGATTTGGAGGACTTTTGCATGACTCATACCAAGTGCGATAGTCACTTCTCGTGTTCCGATGTGAGGATGGACCAACACACAGGCAATGATATCTAGGTTTTCATGACACAGCTAACCAGACCTCCGACTCTTGGCTCTATTTATCGTAACCCGATCTAGAAATATGATATTAAGGATGGCCTTATGAGTCAACTTTACGGAAATCCATTGGCGTAATGTCTTGCAGCAGCAAGAGCTTTCCTCTTACATTCGCTGGATTATACATAAAACAATTTCGCAATATTCCGCGTGTGCCGAACTGGGCATGATGTTTGTTGTTTGTTTCTTGGACTTTTGTTTAAATAACATAATACTGCCAATGTGTGGTTGCGCGGTTTATCTATTTCGATCTTATCAGAAGTGCTTTACATTTCCAAACTTTTCATGCACTGCACTTTGTGCTTCTGGGGTTATGCTCCTCACGTCACGCAGTCATGTTTCATTACACTTTTTTTCCTTAATTTCCATTTTGGGAAACTGTAACCCTGATTTTCTACGTAATACATTCTGCTCTCAGATTTATCATTCGAACTTTTCTGCTGTCTATTTCACGACTTTTTTATAAGTTCCGTATTTCGCCGCCACGGACACTTCAGTCGTGCTTTTCGGGAAGCGCATATTTACTTTCCTATGCGACTCTCTTAATTCCACATCGGTTGGATTACTTCTTTTTGAGTTATTGTCTTCGATAAGGATTTTTCTTACCACCCTGTGGACAATACCTTTAAAACTGCTAGGAAACCGAAGACAGTACGCACATGTTCAAACCTATAAACAAAATAACACTTTGAACCAAAAGGTTCTACCGAAGATGTAAATATGCGAAGATTTTATCAGATTCCATGATCATGTGGTTTTTCGTATATAGGCCGGATTGTGGCTATCGATATAGAAGACCTAAGAATATTTGTGACGTTTTCAAGCACTGTGCTTGAAAACGTTTTCAAGCGACGTGAGGTACTTCCTTTGCTACGGATAGCCACGGTGCTTCTGTTTTGGGTGTAAAGGTAACGGGCTGCGCTGTAATGGGACAGGTACACTGTAATGTATACTCTACATTCAGTTTCTTTTTGATTTTACTATCTCTTGTTATTTTATTTTCCTATTCAAATTATCTTCTCACTTAACGAGATGTTGTTTCTCCCGCTGAATTATATGTGACAACGAGTGTAAGTCATGACGTGGTGGTATGCAGTATATATAGGCGCGCTCAAGTATACCAAAGAGGTTCGTTTTATATGTGATAGGTTCTTCCTGATTATTGATATGCGATTTACCTACGTTTCTACGATATTACGATAGTACGAAAGTTCGGGCTATCAGTAGTTGTGTTATTTTGGAGTGTGTATTTGAGTAATACCAGGAGCTCCCCAATAAAAGGTTAAAAGTGAGTACGTTTTCTTAGTTCATTTTATTGTTAGACCTCTGTCTGGCCGTTAAGTCTATTTCATTGAGTGTTTTCGTTAAGTTCAGGGTATATTGTGTTTACCGCTCTAATAAGGAGCCTTCAAGGTACTAATGTACTAAAACCGAAGTTATATTACTGATATTCAAGATAATGAGGAACGCTGAGTAAAAATAAACTCCATATTCTTGGAATTTATTGCACGTGCGTGCCTTACCTAAACAAACTCTAGCACTTTGAAGATTAAGCACACTTTAGCTACGTCAAGTAACCTTTCAATAACCCTAACGTGACTTAACGTAAGCTTTCTTGCACTACACGTCCAGCCGGAGAATTTATTCATTATAATTGGCGCCCGAACATTTCTTGAACACGAGGTATTGACACTTATTGACTATGTCTTCATTACCTGAGAAAACTTCACTATTTCAACCTGAATCAAGTTTCGGTGGAGGTGGGGTTATTTTCGACAATTTGCAGGAAGCCTGTGGGTCTAACCTTGATGTCAATGATTTGCAAGTACCCAGGCATTCCTCACAATTTCGTCATTCACCAGCTTCATATCACTCTGAGTCGCGGGTCGTACCTGAGGTATTTCAATCCTCTCACAGAAGCAAAATGCTTGCACATTTCGTGCCGCATGAGGGAGCAATTACTTTCAATGGTTTGGAGGGGTCCTTGAAATTTCTCGAGGATTTGGAGGATCATTTCGACTTATACAATATTCCTCAAGATTGCAAAGTGCAAATAGCAGGCACTTGCTTGAAAGATGCCGCTAAGACCTGGTATCGGCAGTGGAGGGTATCGAACCCGGATTCTCGTTATGAGAATTTCCGAGCGGAATTTTTAGAAGTCTTTCCTTTCGGCCTCAGTCGAGCTGGCCTTGCACAACAACTTTTTCTCGTCAGCAAGGACCCAACGATAGCCCTGTTGCGTTTGCTTTAGAAACAACACGCTTGTATAAATTATGGGATCCACATGCCAGTCATGTCGACATGTTGGACACCCTATTGCAACAGCTCGATCCATTTCTACAGGATTTTCTTGAGGTCCGACACCCTGCTACAATACATGAATGCCTTCGCCTCATACGAACGTATGAGGAGCGACACGGCAAACATGGACCAACTAAACATGCTCGGGAACCCCGGGAGGCTTATCACGAAAATCCTCAGCAGCATAATAGGCCTAATGACTTTCAACACGAGCGTACACAGGTGCAAGTCCAAGCATCATACGTACCACCGCATAGAAGAGTGGTACACCAACCGCTAGTTTCTAAACAATTTTCTGGGTACAGTACAAATGCACAGTATGCTCGACCCCGTTCCAATCAGCAGAATTCGGAACATTTTTATGCTAAGGGCAATAATGATTTTTCTGCCCGTGCTGAGGGAAGAAATAATAGAAATGGAAATTTCAACAGAAATGCTGAGTTCCCGCAGCAGTTTTCACGAAGTTTTTCTAAGCGTGAAAACTTTACCGATACCAGGCAGGGCCGAGGTTTCAGACCGCATGAAAATACAACCAGGAATCCTTTAAACTTCCAAAGGAAGTAGACCAAGGGTCGGCACTGCTTCCTGATACCAAGAATTCTGACCCTAAAATAGTATTATTGACTGTAAATTGACTGTATTATTCATTATAACACGTAGGTGACAGTCCAAACTCCTCGATCGACATACACTGCTGGCCACCCAAAATGCAACATCCAGAAGGAAGCATCCGATTGGCCTGAAATTCGCAGCATGCGTCGCCCGTGAGAGGACATGCAAACGATTAGCATTTCAGGGCATATGCAAATCATTTGCGCCCGGCACGCCACCGAGAAGCACTATAAGAAGGGTGCACAGAAGGCGGGGTGTAAGTAGTGGAAGTGTGTTGTGCTGCCGGACTTGTGCGTGGAAAGCTTCCTGATGCCTCGTGGCAGAATACGGAAGTCATTCCATCACGTTTCGGAGTTCGACAGAGGACGAATAGTGGCTCATCGCGACAGCGGTTTATCGTACCGAGACACGACATCCAGCCACAGTGAGGCGAGTATGGATATGGTGGGTGCAGAACGGACAGACGGACCGACGTAAGCGATTGCCGCAGCCGCAGCACACCACCGAACGAGAGGACCGGCATGTTGTGCGGCGGGCATTGACGGCTCGCACCACCACATCACGAACGTTAGCGCAGGAATTAGGGTGTGTTGCGCAACAACCTGTGCAAGCGCGTACCGTTCGACGTCGTCTGCAGGAGCGGGGACTTGTCGCACGGCGCCCATTGCTCCGATTACCATTGACGTTACACCACCGGCGAGTGCGGTGGCAGTGGGCCGTTGAACGCCGCACCTGGACTACGAAATGGCACGACATTGTCTTCTCCGACGAATCCCGCTTCTGCCTGCAACACCACTATGGTCGGATCCGCGTGTGGCGACACAGCGGCGAGAGACTGTATGACGCCAGCATTATGCGTTGCCATACCGGTCCGTCGCCTGCCCTTATGGTTTGGAGCACAATTGGATATGACACCCGCTCCCCTCTGGTACGCATCGCCGGTACACTCAACAGCCACCGCACAATCTCCGTCGTTTTGGAGCCTGTTGTCCTCCTTACCTAAAGGGTAACCGAGTGGCGGGGCAAGCACCACCCGCGGCTACGCCTGATGAACTGTGGCAATGTGTGGAAGCAGCCTGGACCGACATATCCCAAGCCCACATCCAAAGCCTCTTTCGTTCGATGCCGCGGCGTGTAGCGGCAGTTATTGCCAGCCATGGGGGCCACACGGACTATTGATGCCTGCGTGTTCCTCAAGTCGCACGGGCCTGTAAGCTCAATCGTTTCGTCTTTGTATCTGTTGTTATGTGTCTAGTAAATCTGGCTTTGCTATCTCATGTCCTTCTTGGCGTAGCATTTTGGGTGGCCAGCAGTGTATTAGACTGCAAACCTCATAGCAGCCCTATAATCTACAGCGGACAATATTCAACCAGGTACACAGGCAGCTATGGACATCCCATATCAACAAGAACTGTGAATCGTAGATTATCTTGAAGCAGGTTTGCGCTCTCGTCAGCACAACCACTCACCGGAGCACATCGTCGTGCAAGTTTGTAGCGGAACTGTACCAAATACACGTGGCTGGCGGGACAAATGGAATCATGTCGTGCTCGCTTCTGTCTCAGGGTGTGTAGGTGACCTGGTCCCCGGGATGATCTTGCTGCTATATGTGAGCATCATGCGGCTACTCATCCTGGTGTTATGGGTTGGGACGATATCAATTTTAATAGTCTTTCACCTCTCGTAATCGTAATGAATGCAGCCCGTTGCTGACTGCAGTCCGTTGCTGTATTTGAGGGGTATTCCAGATACCCAGTTCCAAAAAGATGACGCCCTCTCGCGCAGTGCCAACATCAGTAGACAGTGCCAACAAAATGTCTTGGAGCAACCCTAGCCAGCGCGATTTGACTCCTCCCCAGTAGAGAACCAGTCGGACGTCATTGACAGACGACTGCACGCTACTGCACGACCTCATCGCAATGACGATGAATTGAGGATTCCGGTCAAAGACGCATGATCAACGATAGTTCAGGACACCATCCGAGTCACTTTGTAGTCTTCTCGTCCATTGAGTGCGTGTAATCCCTCAGAAATGAAATTACTTCTTTTCCACCAACTTATCTACATGCGTGGTAATTTTTGTATCATTTTGTTCATTCCTTCATGGTTTGAGATTTTCTATGTCGACCTGTATATTTCATGTTTTTAATATATGCTATTCGAAAAAAACAACAGCACCAAATATAAGATTTATTTTTGCCTCATGCTTTGATTGTGTTACTTTATCTGCGAAATAATTTCCTTTGTCCCTTACTACTAGTAGTAAGAAGGCAGTCTCTACACAACGCGGAGTGATACCGACGAGTTGAGAATTACTTGAAAGCAGATCTGCGGAAGTCCTTCAGTCCAATGTTGTTGAAGCCATGTAACGTGTCACACTGTATGCGAAGAACACTAGCGCCTCTGGACAGTACTGATTCTATCTTATATTCTGAGGTATCTCACTTGGAATGCATTGTGAGTTCTTTAACTTTTGAACACGAGGAGTACAGATCCCCAATGCTTCTGAATTTTTCAATAAAATTATCTCAGTGGCCGAGAGGATAGAGGCCCGGGATTTTGGCGAATAGTCCAAGTGGAGATCGGGTTCGAGTGCCAATGAAGTATGGTTGGTGCGTTTGTCATAAGACGCTAGTTCTATTTCTTCACCGGAACAAGTGTTCCTAAATTAAGATCAGTTATTTCTTATATTCTTAGATGCTCATGGTGGCTTTGTTGAACCCTCAAACAACGACAAAGTTCTTGAAAATTATATTCTAAAAGTCAAAGTTATTTTTTAGATCTTGAATGCACCATTTTTTTAAGTACGCAGCTTAGACTAGTAGTTTTAAAAAGCGATAAAATTCGTTAGTTTTCACTCATTATGGGAAAGTGATACGAGCAGTTAGCTCAGAAATAACAGAAACACGCTAGTTGTCATCCTGCCTTTATTCACCAGAAAAGGCAAAGAAAGGCCTTTGGTATATACGTCACACCCTGGTACTGGAAGACTGATGCACTCCTAAGACAAAGTCCATTAGTTGCTGTATCTTCGCAACCAGTCGTTCGTCTTCGGAAAATCACAACGTCCCGACGTCATCGGTCATAGACACATCACTTGTAAGTCACACTAATCTAACAGGCATTTATTTCCGGCGGAATCTTCTTCCTTGCTTTTGTTACGGTTCCAGCAATCAGGACTTTTCTTGGAGTTCAATTGCCTAATAAAGACAATATTCAAAACAAACAGAATATATAATTCTGAATATGCCTGTACCACATTACCGGTCATAACTCTCTCAGAAAACTTGAAAATTTCATCTCCCTAGAGCGAAAATCGAACCCGCGTCTCTCGATTTCCGTTCGAGTATGCTACAATATTGTGTATGAAATTTTCAAGTTTTCTGAGAGAGTTACATGGTTGACCAGTAATGTGGTACAGGCATATTCAGAATTTATATTCCGTTTGTTTTGATTATTCTATCGATTTCCCATATATTATGAGGAATATTTCTAATAAAGACAAATCAAACAAAATAATTTTATTTATAATTTTATAATATTGACAAATATCACTAGATAACAGCCACTTAGTTCGTAAAAATGTCAGGGTAATTGCGAAAACCACCATATAATTTGTAAGAATGTCAGGGCAACTCAGAAAACAACCATAAGGTTCGTAAGAATGTCAGGCTAATTGGGCAAACAACCTTATATGTATGTAGTTCGTAAGAATATCAGAGCAATTGTGGCATATACCCAAGGCCACCCAACCTTTGGAAGGCCAACCAAATGGACATTTTAACATGAATCATACCCCATAGACGATTCAGTATTGTGTAGGCAAGCAGCAAGCATGAGTATTTTAACGTTTATGAACTTAAATTAAGCTTCTATAATTTAAGAGACTAAAATAAAAAGAAAATGTTGTGATGCCTTAAAATTTTCTCAATTTATAATATTGATCATATATGGATTTCATCAATTTTAATTTAAGAGTTCCTTGTGGATCTTTTCATGAAATTGCTGAAAATTCTGCTGCACCACACGGTACGATCATTGCGTTGTTCTGTATAAAATACCATTGCTAGCTTATTGGCATATTAATTGGGTGTTATAACTTTTGTGTGAAACAGAAATGAAAAATTTTGATGGCATGTAAAACAGCGTTATTTATACAGAATACTTTTTGTTGAATGGCACTCAATGATATCAGTGGAACTTGCGCACTCCGCTTAAAGAAATTTCTATGAGAAGCTGCATTATACTCTGCCCGGTCCGGAGTATAACTCTTAAGATGCAGTCTACATATTCTGATTTTTACCGCAGAGAATGGTTGTGTTGTGAATACCACCTTTTAGAACAGCAATTCATGAAAAACATATTTTTTACGCACTCTGTGTAAATAAGACTAAAAATAGAGTAATAATATAATAGAATACACGAATATGAAAAAAAAACCGGTATTTGCTTATAATAACTCTATATGAATTTCGTTAATCGTCTTTGCATTATATTCTAAATGTTTCTTTTCACTTCTTCTCTTTCCATAGCTTTATCTGCAGCCCGAATTGCCCCTTTCAGAAGAAATGCGGTGAAAAAGAGTTCGATAAACCTGAACCGTAGGTGAAAAAGTTTATACCCAACTTGATACCGGTAGTTAAACATTACATGCAACGGGAGAGTGTCGCACATTCATCTATAGGAATAATTCCGACCAGTGATATAATACCTATGCCTAGATAATATGATGGAGCAACTAATGAGTGGGACGTTTAATGGAGTCTCAACGAAGTTCAAAAGGGAAGATCCAAATGTTTTATACATACATACTGTTGATTGTCATGCCATTTATTTTCTTTCACAAAGTTTTTTCGGAAGAAATGTTTTCTCATTTTTTTCCATGACATCTTTTATGATCTGAATGTGATCCAATGAATAGAATATAAAACTTGTTTATATACAAATTTAGAGAGACGCTTTCGGATTCGATAATGTATCAAGTAATAACTGGCAATAGCATCAGATGTTTTTACGTGCGCCCATGATACAGTTGTCAGAAGCAATGGAAGGTGATACTCTTGGATGCACGAGGAGGTAGTTAAGCCTGGAAACAAATTCTAAATGCAAATATTGCATTATTTTGATATTTGTTGTAAGGATTGATGATAATGAGATGCTTACCGCTGGATTCAGGATTTTCCCTTCAAAATAAGGGTGACTGAAGAAGTCTTGCCCATGAAGTCGACTAGCAGTGTCCTACAGAAAGAAATTCATATGCGTAATTCAGTTTTTATCATGATGTGAAAGGAACCTTTATATCTTAAAATCACAGAATTAATAAAATGAACTCATAAAAATATGTTAAACTCATTACAAAACAGAAACAAATAAAATTTCTCTAAGAGCTTATGCAATTACCTGCAAGAGAAAAATGATTTAGTATATGTTTTTAACTTGGGTTCAATCCTATAGAAGTTTCGAGAAGGCGGTAAGTGAACCAATGGAATGAAATAAGAGGAAAGAGAATAATGTGTGACAGAAAATATTGAGAAAAAAGTGAAATCAGAAACGCATAAGACAACTGTAAAACTTACGCATTGTATAGATCAGAAACTTGGGTAAACAGGGAAAAAAGAACGGCGAAGAAAAGGATGCCTAGATAAATGAAAGGGATATCAACAGAAGAAGTGAGATCAGTGAAGAGCATGCATGGTACTAGAAAAATTAGTGTAAAGTAAAACAAGAGTCGATTAAGATGGGCGGATATGTGTGGAGAAGAGAGAAAGAAACCCTTATTCGAAAAGCACTGGAAGTAGAGATGCAGGGAAGTGAAGCAGTGGGTAGATCAAGGAAAAGATAGCGGTAAAAAATAGTGGATGGCACGAGGGCAATCAGAACAAAGAGGGAAGATGCACAGGATAGCAAAACGAAGAGGACTTGTTCACTTAGTATTATTGTCTGGGGCTAAAACTTCTAAAAAGAAACCAAAAGAAGGAGTAGAATAAGAAGAAAAAGAAGGCACGTGTTTCACAAAATTTCATTCTTTTCAAGTAGATGTTGTATTTAAATGTCCAACTGTGTTTTTAAATGCCCACATGAAGAGATCCAGATACTGTGTGCTTACATAAGCTGCATAAAAGTAATGATAATGGTAGAAATCCATAGTAGGCATTTATGTAACTTACTTTCATACTGCACTCCAATACATATGATCCACTTCTAGCGACTTTTCGGTTTGTAATTTGTATGATTCCCGACTGAAGTTGGATTTTTGCTTGATACGAAGTAGTTCATCAACATCATCAGCAACCATTATCAATCCACTGCTGGATGAAGGTCTCCCCAAATTTCTTCCACAAAATTCTATCTTGCGCAGCCTTCTCCATTTCACTCCCGCACGCTTTCGAATTTCATCCACCCATCTCCCATGTGATCTTCTTCTGGGTCTTTTCCTGTCCCTTGGAATCCAGTCTAGAATTTCAGTTGTCCATCTGCGGTCCGTTCCTTGGGCAAAATGTCCAGCCCATTGCCATTTCAGGGATGATGTCTTCCACTCTTGTCATTTTGGTTATCCATGAGTTCCTCTTCCTATATCTCCTGGTTACACCAAGCATGCATCGAAGTAGTTATTGACTCTTCTTTAAGGCTCTGTTTATTTGCACACTGTACATTTTGATTAATCGATGAAATTTTCCCGCCGCCCCGGTAGCGCAGTGGTTTAAGCGATGGCTTCTGATCATTCGCCCGAAAGGGGTCCGGGTTCGAATGCTGGTGAGGCATGCATATTGTGTTTGTCTTACGGCACTGGCTCTCTCCCTTCCCTGGAACCAATGGCCATAAATTAGGGACGGGCGTTTGCTTATAGCCCATTGAGTTGCTCACGGTGGTCGTTAAACCTCCAATCAAAAAAAAAAAAAAAAGCCTTCCCTCACCATAGTGAAACTTATCAGTGATAGAGACGTCATGCTACGCTACTTCCTTTTCGCTTTAAATTATTTCTTCGACTACAGTAAATTAATTGGCTATCGTAAATATTAGCATAATAGTGACGGTAAAACTTACTGCAGTCAGTTAAAATGCAGAAACGGGGGTCTGCGATTCTATCGAAATAGCGAATTCCATGAGCAAAACTGTGCTACCTTGCATAACGTAAAAATTGTTCCGCAAATGTAAGTAATGCACAAGATTGCACAAACACCAGTTATTTCTCCCATACCTGTCGAACAAATAATTTCATTCTGAATCACATAACATCTTGTACTGAAATAATTCGTGTATTCAGAAACACAAAAGAGTAAATAAAGAGCCGTGTCGTGTTGTTAGATAGAGTTTATGTAAAACCTGCGCTGTTACCAGAGGGTTTTTGGCGCTCACCAAATGGAATTCTAGGCACGTGGAAATCATCAGAGAGACATCAGTGATCTACAGCTGAAGCGTTTCTGTCTTTGGAAGACCCTCACGCGCGTTCACTTTGGTTACTGCATTCAGTTTCAGTTCCAAAGTGGTACACAGCAAAAAGACCGTTCTCAAGATGAAGTGATCCATTCTGACCAATAACCGCCCCAAGATTTGGCGTTCTTTGTCTATACTCGTGCGAGCTCTTTTCACCAAGAGATTTGGAACTTCGCGTCCCCCCAAAATTTCCTAGAATAAACGAAGCTTTCTCCGTGTCTCATTGAAAAATTGCAAGGTGAGCCCCGAAACTATCAAATTCCACATTCATGCACCTTCCCCCGAGAATTCTTGCGCTCCGGTCATTGTTTCCACTCGTCTTGTGATCGAATCTGGAGGAAAGCATTGTGTTTCATTTTCTCAGAGATTGAAACATTTCCTCAGCGGATGCTTTCTGGACGCTAAGAATACGAAGACGTTTCGCCATACACAATAAAATTCATATTGCTTTGTTTTCAACGACAGAATTGATTTACCAGTGAAACTATCTTGAGACCCGCAACGACTAAATATTTTCAAGGATCCTTATGGTTACAAAGAGTTTTTATTTCTCATTTCGTAAACGTACGGAGGTCCATTTATTTCTTACTACTGTTTTTGAGATATTTTTTTTTTTTTTCAATCATTGAGTTCCGTTCTAGGTTGGCATTGTTGGTCGCATAGGTAAAGAAATTTAAGTTTTCGTATAATTAGAAAAGTATCTAATAAGAAAAAACGAATGCTTTCTTGAAAAAAAAAATAAGATACACATGTCCCTGAACGTGCAAAAAATCTCAAAGGAGATATGAGATTAATGATTTTAAAGAAATCTATATATAGTTTCATCTGCCTGGTTCAAGATGTAGTCAGTGTTCCGATGACCAGAAGGACCTGTACCATTTGCATTACCCTAAAACACATTTTTCAGTTACTTTAAACTTCATAGTTTTTGTTAACTATTCCATTATCCTTGACTTCACTTCAACATTCCATCTTATAAATCCTTCATGTTTTTAGCACGTCTTTTGTTAAAAAAGATCGTGCTTATGTTACCGGTTTGTCCGTCCGTCCGTCTGTACCATTGATATCTCTGCAACTATTAGTCCGATTTGAAAAATTCTTTTTACATTGGGAAACTTGAAATATGCGAATGATGATCCTTTATTTCGTTTTTTTTTACGATGTGCAATTTTGCCGCTAGGGGGCGTAAATGCAGATGATGTCGAATTCAAAAATACGTTTTATTCCACATATTTGCTTCTAAACATTCGATTGAAATAATTCTTTTATCTTTCGATTCCATTTATGTCGAAGAGTATTTTAGATATAGTTACTTTTTCAAATTACGCATAGATTTTCTACTAGGGGGGCGTAAAAGTAAATTACATTTTTCCCGATAACTCTTCTTCTAAAACTCCGATTTGAATTTTTTTTTTCAGCGGATACATCTCCTGATGGAAAATCTTTTGAATATAATTTCAAATTTTTGGTAAAGAATACTTTGGCCACCAGGGAGCGTAAGTGTTAATTTTTGCTTCTGATATATTTGCCATAAAATCGGAGCTTCTAAAATATCGATTGAAAAATTTTTTTCGTGGACTGATGTCACTCACATCGACAAACCTTTTAGAAACATTTCCTTTTTAAAATAATGCATGGTTTCTACGCCAGGGGGCGTAGATGTATATCTTATTTTTGTCAATATATCTACTTCTGAGAGTCCGATTTGAAAAACTCCTTCTTTGTTGGATAGTGTTTCCCGTGTGACATGTTTTTCATATAATTTTAAAATTTTCGATTAATTCATAGACTTTCCGCTAGAGGGCGTAGTGGTAAATTGCTTTCCCCCCTATATTTCTGCTTCTAAATCTCCGATTTGAAAAATTCTTTCTCCTCCTGATGGGAAATCCTTTGCACATAATTTCTAATTAAAAAAAATGGTTTGGCCACCAGATGGCGTAAGTCTCAATCTCCGCTTCTGATGTATCTGTAGCAAAATATGAGCTTCTAAAATCTCGACTTAAAAAAAAGTCGTTGACAGATACTACTCATGTTGACAAACCTTTTAGGAAAATTTTATTATTGAAATAATGCATGGTTTCTACGCCAGGGGGCGTAAATGTATATCTTATTTTTGTCAATATCTCTACTTCTAAGAATGCGATTTGAAAAATTCCTTCTTTGTTGGATAGTGTTTCCGATGCGAAATGCTTTTCCTATAAATTCAAAATTTACAAGTAAATCGTAGACTTTCCGCTAGGGGGCACAGAGGTAAATTGCGTTTTCTGCGTTATTTCTGCTCCTAAAACTCCGATTTGAAAAATTCTTCCTGTATCGCATACAAGACCTGATGGAAAATATTTTTCACATAATTTCTAATGTTTGGTAAAGAATGGTTTGGCCACCAGGAGGCATAAGTATTAATTTTAGCTTCTGATGTATTTGTAGCAAAATCTAAGGTCCTGAAAACTCGACAAAATTTGTTTTTTCTTGGACCGATAGTGCTCATATGGAAAAAACCTTTTGAGAATGCTAATAATACATGGTTTTTCCACCAAGGGACGTAAAGTCACATCTTATTTTTTTTCGATATCTCTGTTTCTAAGAGTCCGATTTGAAAAATTATTTCTGTGTTGGAGAGCGTTTCCGGTGCGAAATGTTTCTCATATAAATCCATGTTTTTCTTAACACACAAGTCTGCAACCATAGGGCGTACGCTCACGATTCCGTTTAAAGCAATATCTGAGGGATTAAAAACCCGATTGAAAAACTTCCTTCTTCCGTCAGATACTATTGTTTTCCATACCGGTTCCCATTGACTTTGAATAGCTTTGATAAATTTAATTTGCGTCAGAACGGATTCAAAAGACGTGCTTATTACACCCGAAAATTCGGTTAATCTTTCTTGTTTTTATTGGAGGTTTAACGACCACCATGAGCAACTCAATGGGCTATACGCAGTCGCCCGTCCCTAATTTAGGGCCACTGGTTCCAGGCAAGGGAGAGAGCCAGTGCCGTAATACAGACGCAATATCCATGCCTCACCGGGATTCGATCCCGGACTCAACTCGGTCGAATGATCACAATTCAGCACTTAGACCACAGCGCTACCTGGGAGGCTTTCTTTTCGTGTCACACAATACATTTTTATTTGATTTCTCTCGCGCAGTTCAAAGGGAAGCACCTACACATACGGCTGTAACGGCATTCAAACACTTCTGTAGAAACAAATCAATCGTACTACATCCATGGAAATACTGATAAATTATATGAGTTTCTTGAATTCGGCCAGAGCATCATGAAAGTATAACATCTCAACCAACTCTGCAACCATCACTGCCCATTACTTTTAAGGGCAAAACTGTTCCCTCATTATGTTTTTACATTCGTTTATTCCTATGCGTGTTTTCACAAAAGAAATTGCTTGTTATTTGATTACTTAAAAGTCGATACTGGCGTATATTTTCAGGCAACAGTTTTATTTCAACAAGTTTTGTCAGATGACGTTTGCTAAATTTCTTGGCATTTTTGTGTTAGTGAAGCTGAAAGATGACACTTTACCATGCGTACACGCATAATTCCTTCCATTGCTCAATGTTATATCCTTGACAGTGGAAATATCGAAGTTCTTAAAGAACACTAATATGCAAGATTTGGGTTGTTTTGAAATGAATAGATGCATCTGAATGAATTTCTTGCGCAGATTCCGAAAATGACTTTCAGAATTCCGTATCACGTCAAGTTTTTTCACAAATGACGGAAATGTGAAAATTAAAAAAAAAAAAAAACGTTATTTTTTAATGATATTGTTTTATGACAACGTTTGTAACGTGTGAAAATGTTCTCTGGAGGGGCGGAATGATTGTTTAAGGAATAGATAAACATAAATATATAGCTTATAATGGAAATGCAACTGTTTTATCTGTATGACGGCACGATTCGCGCCACACACACAGGTGGAACATGAGAGAATGTTATCTTGGCACGGCAGTATGACTCATACCTCACGCCACTGCTCCCTTGTTTCTATTGGACGCATGTGGCGCCATTCGGGGCAGATCATGTCACACTAGTCAGTGCAAAGAAGTGACTGGTCCCGTTCGGTTGTTTCTTTGTGGCGTGTGCAATGGTTTCACGTGGTTGTGTAAATCCTCCAGACATATTTTGCTACATATGTGGCTGTTATACGACAGGAAAAAAACAGAGGCAAAATAATAACGAGGAACTGTACACCAATCACACTTAAAAGAGTATAACTATATTATTAATCCGAATTTATTGGTGTAGAATACAAATCAAGGTTTCCAAGCTTTCGCACATCAACCAGATGGCTTTCACAAGGAAAGGTAGACAGCAAACTGCAAACGGAATAATAGAACGCTTCAACAATTTGAACGCGGTGACTTGACTTGACATAAACGAGCAGACGCTAAGTAATTATTAATCCAAAGACACGGCCATGCTCGTTAACAAGCGGAATCATAGAAGAAAACGAAATGCATTCATTATTTGAAGAACTGGTTCCAAACTCATGTCATCTCCAGCGAGAGGTTGTCATTGCATGATTTACTGTTGGTGATGATATCTAAAGTTTCGCGAATGGCGGTAGATTTTGGGGTGGAGTAGGAGGCTAATTTTTTTACGTCATCCCACATAGGAGTAGCGGACTTGAGCTGGACCTCTCTGGATATGGCTGTTGTTACTTTACAGTTCTTTATGTCCCTTTTATGCTCGTTGATTCTAGTTCCAAACGAACGCTTGGTCATGCCAATGTAGTATCGCTTGGAGCCGTCCGGATATTGTAAAGGGATGGCATAAACACCTGCCTCATTAGAAAGCGGCGACTTGTCAGAGTTTCCCTGAAGCATGGCATATAAAGATGTCGGAGATCTGATGCCAACACCTAGGTTCATCTTCTTGAGCACATTCTTGAGCTGATAAGAAACATTTGGCATGTATGGAATTAAGCCCAGGTAGCGTAGTTGCGGCGTAGAAAGATTAGTATGACTGGTTCTGACTTTCTCGACATAGCTAAGTACTAGGTCCGGGGTGTATCCTGTCTCAGTGGCCAATTCGGTAACATTCTTTAATTCACGTTGTCTGGAAAGAGCATCGGAAGATACTGCAAAGGCTTTTCTTATTCGAGAACGGAAGAAAGCTGTCTTGTAACTAGCAGGGCAGTATGAGCTGCGGAGAATCAAATTGGGGACATATGTGGGTTTATAGTAGACTTGGGTACGAAGGCGATTTTCAGGCATCTTGCTCAGTAATACATCCAGATAAGGCAAGGCACCACTGTGTTCGAGCTCCATAGTGAAATTGATCGTGGAGTGAATATCATTAATTTTATTTAGGAAAAGCGGCAGAGTTTGATTTCCGTGTGGCCATATGAAGAATACATCGTCCGCATATCTCAGCCAGGTAGTAGGCCTTGGGGTGATGTTGGAAAATATATATTGTTCGATTGGGCGAAGTATTGCTTCCGCAAGAATGGCCAAAAGAGAGGATCCCATCGAGGCGCCATTAATCTGTTTGTAAATTTTCCTTGGAAACTGAAGTAGCTGGAACTTGTGACTAAGTCCATTAACTTAAAGATGTTGAGGCAAAGATGAAATACGCCTACTCTGTTGCTCAAGGTTACGATCGTGGTACAGTTCGAAAAACAGATCTAATGAATTTAGAATTCCGAGACCGATTTCGAATCTCAGAAATGACCACTCCATTATATTAACTCTAACGGACAAGTCCGGCCAGATTACTGTTATGGATGCTGTAGATTACAATCAGAAACTCGAAGATTTTATCTCCTTTGCTGGATCTACCGAGCTGCGGAAGAACCCTCTGAATTGTTCGATTGCACAGGCAGAAAGAGCTGCCAGATTGACCGCTATTCTGGACGATCCCAAGAAAGCCGCCAAATTACCACCAGGACCTTAAATCCCGAAGCTCTTCGGTAGGCTTATGCACCACAAGCCCGGTAATCCATTGAGGCCCAATGGATTACCGCGCTTGTGAGACCATTGAGACCATTGTATCAAGGAGATCCGCGCCAACGTACTATTTAGAGAAAGCACTTTCAAAATTTCTGGCTAATTATCTTCCTGAATCGAACGTTATAATAACTTCCACTCTGGATTTTATCACGAAAATCAAGCAAATCTCTGTCCAACAAAGCGACATCATCGGCAGTTTCGATGTGGTTTCTCTTCACTCTTCGGTCCCCGTGCCGGAAGCCATCGGAACATTAAAAGATGCCGTTACTAATTCATCAGCCGCCCCGTTGGCGCAGTGGTCTAAGCGATGGCCTCTGATCATTCGTCCGAAAGGGGCCCGGGTTCGAATCCCGGTGAGGCATGGATGTTGTGTTTGTCTTACGGCACTGGCTCTCTCCCTTCCCTGGAACCAGTGACCCCAAATTAGGGACGAGCGACCGCTTATAGCCCATTGAGTTGCTCACGGTGGTCGTTAAACCTCCAATCAAAAAAAAAAAAAAAAAAAAAAAATTCATCACTTCATTCGCAGGAGTTTTGCCTCAACATCTTTAAGTTAATGGACTTAGTCACAAGTTCCAGCTACTTCAGTTTCCAAGGAAAAATTTACAAACAGATTAATGGCGCCTCGATGGGATCCTCTCTTTCGGCCATTCTCGCGGAAGCAATACTTCGCCCAATCGAACAATATATATTCTCCAACATCACCCCAAGGCCTACTACCTGGCTGAGATATGCGGACGATGTATTCTTCATATGGCCACACGGAAATCAAACTCTGCCGCTTTTCCTAAATAAAATTAATGATATTCACTCCACGATCAATTTCACTATGGAGCTCGAACACAATGGTGCCTTGCCTTATCTGGATGTATTACTGAGCAAGATGCCTGAAATCGCCTTCGTACCCAAGTCTACTATAAACCCACATCTGTCCCCAATTTGATGCTCCGCAGCTCATACTGCCCTGCTAGTTACAAGACAGCTTTCTTCCGTTCTCGAATAAGAAAAGCCTTTGCAGTATCTTCCGATGCTCTTTCCAGACAACGTGAATTAAAGAATGTTACCGAATTGGCCACTGAGACAGGATACACCCCGGACCTGGTACATAGCTATGTCGAGAAAGTCGGAACCAGTCATACTAATCTTTCTACGCCGCAACTACGCTACCTGGGCTCAATTCCATACATACCAAATGTTTCTTATCAGCTCAAGAACGTGCTCAAGAAGATGAACCTATGTGTTGACATCAGATCTCCGACATCTTTATATGCCATGCTTCAGGGAAACACTGACAAGTCGCCGCATTCTAATGAGGCAGGTGTTTATGCCATCCTTTTACAATATCCGGACGGCTCCAAGCGATACTACATTGGAATGACCAAGCGTTCGTTTGGAACTAGAATCAACGAGCATAAAAGGGACATAAAGAACTGTAAAGTAACAACAGCCATATCCAGAGAGGTCCAGCTCAAGTCCGCTGCTCCTATGTGGGATGACGTAAAGAAATTAGCCTCCTACTCCACCCCAAAATCTACCGCCATTCGCGATACTTTAGATATCATCACCAACAGTAAATCATGCAATGACAACCTCTCGCTGGAGTTGACACGAGTTTGGAACCAGTTCTTCAAATAATGAATGCATTTCGTTTTCTTCTATGATTTCGCGTGTTAACGAGCATGACCGTGTCTTTGGATGAATAATTACTTAGCGTCTGCTGGCTTATGTCAAGTCAAGTCACCGCGTTCAAATTGTTGAAGCGTTCTATTATTCCGTTTGCAGTTTGCTGTCTACCTTCCTTGTGAAAGCCATCTGGTTGATGTGCGAAAGCTTGGAAACCTTGATTTGTATTCTACATCAATAAATTGGGATTAATAATACAGAGGCAAAATATTACGCCTTTCGTGAAAAATGCTTATTTTCAATACTTCGGCATTAAACTAGCATATCAGGACAAAGTTTGGTCTCCTCACAATGTGTGCCGTGCATGTGTGGAGGGGTTGAGGAACTGGAAAAGTGGAAAAAGGGCATCAATGCCGTTCGGTGTACCCATGGTGTGGCGTGAGCCAAAAATCACAGTGATGACTGCTACTTCTGCACAGTGAATATCGTGGGCCATACCAGAACCAGTAAGCTTAACATTGTGTATCCTAAAATCTCATCTGCCATAAGACCAGAGCCCCATAGTGAATCCATCCCTGTGCCATCCCCGTCCAATATCAAGCCCCCAACAGACACCGATTCAGACGGTGATACAAGTGATGAGATGTACCAACCGGACATCATGGAGGATGAAACCCCAGTGCCATTTACCCAGCATGAACTGAATGATTTGGTTCGTGATCTGAATTTACCTATAGACGCAGCAGAGCTTTTAGGATCACGACTTCAGGAAAATAATATACTATATCCTAATACGAGATTGAAGGCGGTTTGGTATATTGTCGAGACATTCCGGCAGTCATGAAATACTTCAACATTAATTACAATTCAGGACAGTGGAGGTTGTTCATAGATGCCAGCAAATCCAGTTCAAAAGGTGTTTTATTACACAATACTAACATCCATCCATCCATTCCAGTAGCACATTCTGTGACTCTGAAAAAGACATACGAGAACCTTAAATTACTGCTGGAAAGTGTGCAGTACAAGTTTCATGAATGGTCTTGGTGCGGGGATTTCAAGGTGATTGGAATATTGCTCGGCCAACAAGCAGGCTACACCAAATTTCCTTGCTTTTTGTGTGAATGGGACTCCAGAGCA
The DNA here is from genome assembly GCA_039090855.1 of Macrothele yani. Classification (NCBI taxonomy): domain Eukaryota; kingdom Metazoa; phylum Arthropoda; class Arachnida; order Araneae; family Macrothelidae; genus Macrothele; species Macrothele yani. The sequence continues at coordinate 82,879,427 of CM077025.1, read as the reverse complement.
AGGACGGAACATTGGGTTTGGCAGCAGTGGCCAGTCAGAAGTACATTCACACCTGGCGAAAAAAAAACACTGTTTCACTTCCACTGGTTGATCCCTCGAAAATACTGTTGCCACCTTTACACATCAAACTTGGCTTAATGAAGCAATTTGTGACAGCTTTAAGCAGGGACAGTAAATGCTTTCAGTATCTTGGTGGTAAGTTTCCATCAATCACGTCTGAAAAAATTAAAGCTGTCATTTTCATAGGCCTCAATTACGAAAATTAATGGCAGACAACATATTCGAGGAAACCATGAGTGAGTGCGAATTGCAAGCATGGACTGCATTCAGAAATGTGGTACACAACTTTTTGGGGAACACGAAGGCTTCAAATTACACCACTTTAGTCAAGGACATGCTGGAATCCTATGAACTGATTGGTTGCAACATGAGCGTCAAATTTCACTTTCTTCATGCTCATCTAAATTACTTTCCTAACAATCTTGGTGATTTTTCGGAAGAACATGGTGAGCGCTTCCATCAGGATATTAAAGTGATGGAAAAGAGATACCAAGGAAAGTGGACTGTACATATGATGGCCGACTATTGTTGGATGTTGAACAGAGGCTGTACGGACGCACACCGAAGACAATCCAAAAAGAGAAAGTTTGAAGGGGAACCCAGTGGCGAATGTTAGATATGTTTGCTTTTGAATATGTATTTATGTTTATATATTCCTTAAACAATCATTTCTTCCTCCAGAGAACATTTTCACACGTTACAAACGTTGTCATATAGCAATGTAATAAAAAAATAACGGTTTTTTAAATTTTCACTTTTCCATCATTTGTGAAAAAACCTGACGTGATACGGAATTTTGAAGGTCATTTTCGGAATCTGAGCAAAAAATCCATTCAGATACACCTATTCATTTGAAAACAACAGAAAAAAGTTGAAAAATTGCAGATCAGTGGAATTTATAATCCAGCTGAAAATGAAGAGACAGCACTTGGTACAGCTGATATTATCATGCACAATGGAAGAAAAAAAGAAACTCGAAAAACGATGGAGCAATGCTGAATAAAATGAAATTGTCAATTAAGTCCCTGTTAACTGAAGATTTAATTAAGTAAAAGGCGAGTCCAACGACATTCGGCTAACTCCAAGAACTGCATATTTATTAGATTTTGGACGTTACAGAAGATTTAATACTTAAACATCTCTCCCAGTCTGAGTAAGTTCTGGTGAAAGCGAACCGTACCCAATTTACTTCATTAAATTGGAACTTGATTGTACATACTATATATCTCACATGAATATTTCCTTATTTCGCAGGGGAGTTGAAGTTTCGTATACCACAGATAGATATTATATTCCTTCTCCAGTTAAGACTTTAATGCTTCCAGAAATATACACTATATTGACAAAAGTCACCGGACACCCCTTCAAAAGCAAATGAATGGGTCCTCTGCGTTGTTTAGATGCGCGGTACAGCTGAAAACCGTATAAAAACAAGCCTGCAGGTGACCGCGATCATTTCGTACTGTGAATTTGAGTTAAAATGTCGCAGCGGGAGAAAACTGACTTTGAGAAAGAAAAGATTGTTGGGTGTTATATTAGTGGGTTGTCCAAAAGAGAAACCGAGAGGCGTTTCAACATACCCAAGTCAACTGTTTTGGATGTACTGAATAAGTGGAAGACACATGGCTTGCCTGAAGCAGCAAAACGTACCGGCAGTCCAAAGAAAATCACTGATAGAAGACGTCGAAGTCTCAGGAGAGTCGTGGCATCTAATCGACGGAGTACTGCACAAGATCTCAGTGTACAGGTGAGTAAAATGCTGGAACCTCGGTATATACACGCACCATTCAAAGAAAACTTCATTCCATCGGTTACTGTGGTCGTGCGGCAGCTCATAAGCCTTTCATCTCCACTCGGAATGCTACTCGTCGTTTAGCATGGTGTAAAGAATATTTATCGTGGACCGTAGATCAATGGAAACGGGTCCTATGGACTGATGAAAGCAGATACACGATCCATCAGTCTGATTGCCGTGTGTGGGTGCGGTGGTAGCCGGGGGAACGGTATTTACCACAGTGTACTGTTCCTACGGTGGAGTTTGGAGCTGGCAGTGTACTCATGTGGGGGTGTATTTCGTGGTATGGTCCCAGCCCATTGGTTATCGTGGACAAACCTGAAAACCAGCACGTGTACCTCGATATTCTGCACAAGTATGCCCTACTAACTCTGTGACAATACTATGGAAATGAGTCTTGTTGGTACCAGCAGGATAATGAACGGAACCATAAAGCAAGAGCTGTTACGGCGTGGTTTGGCGATAATCTCTTATCGTGTGTGTACTAACCAGCACAGAGCCCTGATCTTAATCCCATAGAGTGCGTGTGGAATGAATTAGAGCGCCGCATAAGAAGTTTGGAACCAAGGCATACTACTAAGCAACAGTTAGCGGCAGCATTATGTACTGAATGGAAGCGCAGGCCTATCGCTGTGTTCCAAAACCTTGTCGAAAGCATGTCTCGAAGGGTCAGTGCATGCATTAAGACCAATGGTGGATATACATCGTACTAATGCATGTCAATAAATGATGTGTTGTGTTTCTTTTCTAGGTGTCAGGTGACTTTTGCCAATATAGCGTAGACTGTAGTGGGAGTATACACTCTACCATATAAACACTATTTCTGTTTTCTATGTTATGTCAGCACAAAATGTTTAGTAATCCTTTCGCTCTTTGTGCTTCAAATTAAACCAACAATGTCAGTAAGATTTGTCTCTGTTATAGATTTGAGCATCTGAAGCAGAAAACCTGAGAATGCACACGGCATCGATGTTATGACGTATAACTGTTAACGAATATTTATTGCAAAGGTACAACAGAAACAAAAATCATGAAATTCTAGTGTGAACGTCTAACCTCTGTACTTTCAACGAAGAAGAATTACGAGGAATTCTGCATAGCGTGATATGTTGTATGCTACGTCGTTACGAATTTTTTTGCGATGTAAGTATTACTGCGCAGATATGCCAGTTTTATGACTTGCGCATGTTAGCGGAAGACAGCTATGGTACCAATTGGACTTTCCGTGTATTCATCTATCTCTAGCTACTGCAAGGAAGCAGAAAGTGAGATATGTTCATGTTTTTTTTTTTACGTTTGTGTGAAGAGTAAATAGAGGGCGAAAAGAAGTTTTCTCCGTCTCCCTTGAAGAGGTAGCTGAGCTTCCCAAACGAAGGTTAAAAGCCCCAAATATAGGGAATTTAGTCTTAAAACAGTGAAAGCTTGATGCATCTTCTTCTACACCTGGGCTCGAAGAGTGCAAAGTATAAAAAAACACCCATACAAAACAATTAGTCCCTGGAATGGATTTACAACACCGTGTAACCTCACGTTTGGAGAGTGCGCCGGCTGGACGATTTTGGGTAGACGCTTTCTGCGTGTTAAAACGCTAACTGCACCATTTTAAAACTTCACATCAAGGTACATTTCAAAATTGCCTTTATTCTTCAGTAAAATAACATTTCTATGTACATGACAATGGAATTCTGCCAATAAATACAGCGGTATATACATCAGCTGGAAGGTTCCAGTGAAACGTAAAACAAAATATTGTTAAAATCATAAAAAAAAAATTATTTCGCCACGTAGGGCGAAGGAGAGGCAGACAATAAAGCACGAGCGATACAAACGAAAATGTTTACCTACAGTATTGTAGACAGGGGCAAGACATGATTCTATACTATGCACAAATTCCAATTAAGCATTACTACCATACTAAAGATTAAACATTAGGTACTAATCACAGAAATGCATCAGTGATGCTACATTCAAAATTTACAACATATGTACAGAAGTATTCAGTGACAAGGGGAAATAACGCTAAATGTACTCAGAAGGGCATCTTGTTACATTATATTATACACACAGTGACTAAGATTTAAAAAAAATATTCAACATAATGAAGGGGACATTGCGTGGGCAGTAAACTGTGCAGAAGGAAGAATTATATACAACAACATAAAACCCAACATTATCGAAGAGAACATGGGAAAACATGGTGAGCTATCTTCAATGGCACATTAAAACAGAAAAATCACAAATAGCGAAGCACCAAAATTAATACGTTAAAACATGATTTGTTACAGTGAACGTGGGCGACAACAAAAAATCCCACTTATAGGTTGAGATGTAACTGCAAATTGTGGATATGGAACCACCCAGCCGATTGGGCCCAAGTGGATTGAAAAACGCTATCGGTGTTTGTTGAGGCAGCACGAGAGTGCTCCATTTGGAGGCGAGTGGTTAACCGTGCTAGGAAGCGTCTCCGAATGATAGCACTTGCCTCCTGAGGAGGTGGAATAAGAGCGGGGAAGCGTTGTTGAAGATGGAAAGCATAGACAGTGAACTTCACAAGAAGAAAAATATAACGGCACACAGGAGGCAAGTGAGTAGGTGGATGCTTAGTTTGGAGTAGCCAAGCATATGCAAGAAATGGTAACGATCGAGCACAAATTCGATCAGCAAAACGAAATGCTGTGTTTAGGACTGGCAGGAGAACGGGGCAGAATAGGTATTGATGTTGGACGTCGCTGACTTCAGGGCAAAAGGAGCACTGCGGAGAGGTGAGAAGGGTCATGCGAAACAGTACTGATGGGGCGGGGAGACGAAGGTGAAGAAATTGCCAATGGACATTGAGTTCAAGAGGGGAGGAAAGGGCAGAGGTAGATGCTGTCCAGATGGCGGGGAGAAGAGAAGGAGGAGCAGAATGAACAGAAAGTGGAAGTGCGGGAGGGGAAAGAAGAAGCCAATAAAGAGAAGAGGAGGAGAGAGAAGTAACTAGAACCGGGGAGCTACGAATGAGGAGAAAGAACGGTAGGGAAAAGAGGAGCAGAGGGGACCGAGAAGAGACCATCAGGTGAAGCGAGGAGTGGAAAGAGGCTCCAAAGCGCTGTGCGAAGAAGAAGATATTCGTTAGCAAGAGTAATGGTTGGAGATAGAAACAGGGAAGAAAGAGGTCTCCAGGTTAGATCAGAAGTTACGAGAGAACGGACAGTTATCACACCAGAGCGGATCCAATGAGGAAAGTAAAAGTAAGGGAGGTTAGGAGGGTGAATAAGAGAAGAGAAGAAGAGAGGTTCATCTAGGAGATCAAGAGTTGAAGAAGGAAAAGAACGGAGAAGAGGAAGCGAACGAAAGAGAGAAAGGCCCTCTCGCAGGACAGGAGGGAGGTGGGACGGGAGAAGAGAGTATGCATCCATCTTCAGAAACAGTAGGAAGGTGAAAGATGGGTCACGGAAAGAAGCTAGAACATTCAAGGTAGTGGTAAGGGACGGAACAGTTGAAGTGGCAAGGCGAATGAAATGAATAATGCGATGTGTTTTATAAAGGAAAGCTGGATCGGGAAGCTGGATGCCACCTAAAGAGGCTGGCAGATGAAGCGTGGCAGGTTTAACCCAGTGATGTGAAGACCAGATGACGGAAGTTGAGAGGCGAGTGATGGTCATCATTTGTGACACGGGCACAACCGTCGACATCCAAGAGTATTCGCATAGAGAGATAAGTTGTCGACGAACAACGGCTGCTCGTTGACGGAACGATGTGAAAGGGCGGGCCTTACTCCAGTAGGCAGCAGTCCGTTGTATCCGGGGAAGAAGAGCCGTCCAGGTGGCAGATGCAGAAGCCAAGGGCAATCCGACATACGCACCGAGGATCTTCTGTGTAGTGGCTGTCCACTGCGCACCCCAAGGAGCATCGGTGCGGGCAGCCCATGCCCCGCACCATAAGCCAGTACTTTTAGTGGCATTCAGAGCTGCTCCAGATAATGCAACATACTGTTGATATACAGAATACAGGCGATCAAATTGAGATTCATCCCGGACGCAAAAGGTCACATCATCAGCATAGGCGGTGAAAAGTACAGCTTTTCTTATTCATTCATTAAAATTTTTTATGGTCAAAGGCAAAACAATATAAGCAATATTTCCAAAAAAACATTTTAGGCTAATGAATTGTTTTACAAAGATCGTGGATTTTACTATTTACTGCTTTTAATCATGGAAGGTGCATTGAACTTCAATTAATTTAATTTTTAGGTGATTAATTCCAATTCACAACAATATATGTGTGGACCAGTCTTCGGTAGAAAAGTACATAGAGCACTGTGAAATGTTTTATTCTCGGTACCAACAGATTATTAGTATTTGTTTTATGGTATGATATAGTGCTACAAAACACCTTTTAAGGAATTTGTTTAACAACTGTTAGTTGACATAACACGATCACACAAGAAATATAAAAAAAAATACCTTCTCCAGAAGACGGGACATTAGACCCATGAGGTTAGTGTCCTCCAGAACATAAGAATAGCAAATTCTTCCCTCTAGCATGGCTACAAAGAAAAAGAAGGAAAGAAATTAAAAGCAAAATTTTCCCACCAATGTCACAATAAAACAAAACAACAAAAACAACAACAACAAAGAAAAAAAAAGGAAAGAAAGAAAGAAAAATAAATTTTTTAAACATAAGAAAGAAACAGCAGCCTTGAAATCTATGGAATAAAATGCTGTTCGAAGAGTATTCCTACAGTGGCCTGTGTGCTATTTTATGGATTCCTTCTCAGTGATAAACTTGATAAAATGATGATTTTTATCTATCACCTCGCATATGTTTCAACGTGCGTTAGAAAGTTTTACATAAATAATAATTATACAATACTTTCACACACCCAGATCAATGGCAGATTTTTTTCGGAACTTGTACGGTGCACAAGAAATTCAGCCCGAGTTATTTCCATTTTTCCTACCTCCCTCAGAGGTGACGCATATGTCAAACAGCGATAAGTATTAGCCGGCGTATTTTAATCGGTAGAATGTCCGACTCCGGAGAAGGAAGACGTGGGTTCGTCCAAACGTTCGGAGTTCATGATGTTCGGTTTTCGTGGAACATCGGCAAAGTTAGATTACCTGTGGATTAAATTTTACAAAATCTCTAATTTCTCATTTCTGTATCCCAGGCACTTATCAGCTTCCCACAAATTTTCCAAATTATTTCCATTTCTGATAAACGGATTGTAAAATTCTCTTTGCTTCGGTAAGGAATAACCGTGATTAAGATTTTCAGTTCATTTGCTTCACAAATTTAATATTAGGGGGCGCTAATGTGTAATTACACGAGTTAATGCAAGTGTGGATTAATGTTATGCAACGTAAATACGTATTTGGGCTATGTGTGAGTGTGTGTACATTCTACTGAGACGCTTGCTTTTTCTGTGGTATATCATAAGTACGCACAGGAGAAAATTGGGAAAAGCTGGTTTTCCGTCCTTCGTTCATGCTTAAGTTTCCAGAGAGGAGTAAAAAATGCGAAGTGAAAAAGTAAACAAAAATTTGCAGATTTCTGAGTATTAAAACATGTAGAAATTCTGATAGAAAGGAATATCTCCTTTTGAACTTTAGATTTAAGTTATCCATCATCTGGTTTTTACAGCTTTTCTACACATATAGATGCATTTTTATACACAAGGCTATGCTGGTGACCGAGTGGTCTGAGGCGCGGGCTTCCGATCAGTCGTACGACATGAGACCATGTGTTCGAGTCCCGGATGGGGCATCAGGTGTGTGTTCGTATGATGGCGCTAATGAAGGATAGGCGTCTGCTTATAGCCCTAAGAGTTCTTCATGGTGGTCGTTGAACTCCGAAAAACGACAACAAAACATCGCTGCATTTTCTCAATACATTTTCAGAAGTATATTGCACTTCAAAGTGCAATATGTCTTAGGTACATATTTCAATGAAAAGAAAAAGAGGAAGAAGAATAATTTCTTTCTCTCCTTGCACAAGTTGTATAATAAAGTATCAACACACAATGCTTTATTACACTGCTTGCAGGTGGAAGAAAATGTTTCTCTTCGTTTAGGGAGAGGAAAAATTTACCTCCACAAGTGTGTTTCTGGATGTGGCTTTACCAGTTTTGTTATGTGATCCTTTTAAGCAGTAATCAGGTATTCAAATAGTTGTTACGGGCAGATGGATGCCAAACTAATCATGCAAATAGACACGCCTCAGAAAACTTGAAAATTACCTCGTCTTGGAACGGAAATCGAATTCGCATCTTCCGATTTACGTGTCAGTATGTTACCGTTACACCACCCAGTCCCAAAGCACACCGTCAGTTGCTTGGAGGTTTCTTGTCCTAGGTGGTATAACTGTAACATACTCGAAGATGCGGGTTCGATTTCCGTTCCAGGACAAGATAATTTTCAAGTTTTCTGAGGCATGTCTACTTGCAATAAGCACGTATGTTCAGTAAACAAAAAGGGTATAAGTGAAACAAAGGTTAACGTTTTGGTTGGTTTTCACAATGTAAATCAAGTCAGATACGTTATTGTAGGCAGGGATCACTCAATCCCTGCTTTGAATTGAATATAATTTAAAGAATTATTTTTTTACTATTTTTTTAAAGTAGCGCGATCTGTAGCCTTTTTTTCGTTACAAGCTACGTTATTTTGTGGCGTTCTACTACTATTAGGTGTGCAACTTAATTTTCGGTTTCTAACCGCAAGCCATCATAGAACGTCGGCAAATGCAAATAGCTGTGTGCAATAATGGCTTATTGCAGCGCCCTCCAACAGCTTTCCAGGCAACCGTAACCACTCACAGCTGTAGTGATAGAAGGGACGAAAGTTGACGGTAAAAGCAATGTCGTTCGAGAAGCAACATTTGAGGCATTGCCTCCTGTTCGCATTTCAGCTGAAAAAAGTGCCACGAAAGCCCAGCAAATGATATGTGCTGCTTTGGGTGAGGCTGTTGTGTCATACAGTACGTGTAAGAAGTGGTTCCAGGGGTTTAAGCAGGGACATGTCGATCTACGTGATGCAGAAGGTCCAGGACAGCCACAAAAAGTTGACGATGAGGAACTGGAACAACTGTTGGACGTGGATCCTTGTTGCACACAGTCAGAGCTCGCCCAAGAACTCAGAGTAACACGGCAAGTCACTGCAAAGCGCTTGCACAAGCTTGGACGGATTCACAAAGAAGGCCGTTGGGTGCCTCACCAACTCACAGCTGCGAACAAGTCTAGGCGCTCCGGTGTTGCTGGGTCCTTGCTCTCCAGATTTCAGAAGAAGGATTTCCTCCACAAGATTTTGACCTGTGATGAGAAGTGGATCCTCTACGATAATCCTAAGCGGCGCAAATCGTGGTTTTATCCAGGTCAGCCTACCACCAGTACAGCCAAACAGAATATCCATGCCAGGAAGTTGTTGCTGTGCATATGGTGGGATCAGCGCGGTGTCGTACCCTATGAGTTGCTCAAACCTGGTGAAACGGTCAATGCTGAGCTCTATTGTCAGCGTCTCATTCATGTGAATGACGCAATGGAAGCGAAAAGGCCATACACCGGCAAGGACAGAAGGTCGGTCCTGTTGCTTTAAGATAACGCGATTCCTCACACTGCGAAAACGACTTTAAACACGATCACCGACCTGGGATGGGAGATAGTGTCCCACCTGGCGTATTCTCCAGACTTCGCCTCGTCGGATTATCATCTCTTTCGCTCCCTGCAACATCACTTGAAAGATACGCACTTCACTTCTGTCGAGGAGGTCCACAAAAATATTGATTACTTTATCAACTCGAAACAGCCCTATTTTTTCCGCAGTGGCATTCGGCAGCTCCCTGATCGATGGCTCAAATGTATCCAACACGACGGGGATTATTTCCCTGATTAGATACGTATTCGATTTGCTATAATTTGCTGTCAACGTGTCGTGCCTGTGGACGATAATTAAGTTGCACACCTAATACAATTGCATTTTTCTAATATTAGGGATGCCCTATGTCTACTTATAACCCACCATTTCCGATCACTGTTAAGAAGCCATGAAGCCAAGCTCCGCCGAGAGTTTTGACTGGACTATTTATAGTTGAAATACCATTCCAGTTGTGTTTTGAATTCAAATTAATTCACTATATATGTTAAGAAATAAGACTTTAAACTGCAACCTGCAATATTGGCTGAGGAATTTTTTAAAAAATGAATAAGAAATATAGCTAGAAAAAAAAAAAAAGAAATGTAGAAATAAAGTTTCGTGTGATCTTTATAAGTTACCGTATTTTTCTGCGTATAAGTCGAGACTTTTTCTTCAGTAGGGCGCCACATCGACTTATCTATTGTTTGCTAGCTGAAAAATTTCAATGAAAAAAGAAAGTAAAAATAATATTGTGCCTTAAATTTGGTCGTGATCCGAGCACCCGAAAGGCAATATTACATTAACTAGCTGTAAAGCCCGTTGAGATAAGAATACAACGGGTTCTAGAAATCACTTATTGCTATTCAAGCGTTTATTAACGACGTTGGAAAATATCTTTGTACACGATATTTTTCGTAAATATCTTTTCGGAATCTGAAAATAGTTTTCCTTGTTCTGGCCAATGGACTACTTTAACTGTGGCATCAACAAACCGTTGAACTCTTGAAAATGCAACATAAAGTTGTCCATGGCTAAACACTGGTTCAGGAAGGTAGATACCTACTTTCTCCAGTGTTTGATCTTCAGACATTTTAATGGTCATAGCAAAGGCGAGTTTTACAGGAAATTGTCATCGTCTAAATATGAATGGGAGGTCTATATCAGTAGGTGCGAGGTCAATTCGCTGAATAAAAACAATTTTCCCACATGCTGAGTATGTGAGTACTTCTGCAATGATCAAATTGGGTTTTAGGTCTTTAATTATCAGTCTTGTTCCATTGCATAAACCTCGTTGTGTATTGAGGTTTCTCTTTAACTTCAGTCTGTGAAGTGGCATTCCTGATGGAGTATGCTAATTTAAAAACTCTATAGGATGTTTAGTATTTTCTTTGCCATCGGCATCAATCGAATCAGAGCTTAAGTATGTGCTTGCTGTCCCCTCTAAGAGATCATGAACATCCTCATTTAATTTGTCAACATCAGAGTTTTTGGGACACAGAATGGCTTTCTTTGCAAATATTTTAAAATCAGAAATTTTCAAGTTCTCATCAAATATTTTTTTGGCTGTATCACCATCATATAAAATATGTGTAGAGATCTCTATCATTTCCTCTGGTAGGCCATCAGCTGTTTCATGGGCATCATCACCAAGTCGTAAAAGCCATTCACTGAATGATGAAAAACCAGATCGAACATTACTTTTGAGTCTTAAAATCTCAAACTTCTCCCATAATTGGTTGAATTTAATGCTGACTTCGAGTATTTTGGTTCTGTCACGATGTTTGACTACAGGGAGAGTTTGTATAAAGCCTCCTCCAAGTAAAATGACTTTGCCACAAAAAGGTTTCTGATTTCTCATAATAGCTTTCAGTATTCGGTCAACTGCAAGTACAGCAGTACCGGGGCCATTGTAGCCTCGTCCCAAATGATGGCTTTCGCAGATCGAATGATTTCGGCGTTGGTGGAATTAATCTCTATATTCCACGCAGACGTTTCATTTAAAGGTGGCACTAACTTAAATTGGTTAAAGTATGTTTTGCCACTTCTAAAAGATTAGCAGCGATTCCTGTGAATGCAACAGGCAAAGAAAGCTATGTTTCCTTCTCCACGGATAGTGCTGAGGAGGGTTTTATACTAATAAATTCTTCCTGTGTCCCCCAGGCCATCAAGGAAAAACATCTATGAAGAAGATCATCATTAGTGATTGCTGACATAATACTGTCATACGCCGCTTTTTGCTCTGCATTTAAATAACTTGCCATTTCTGTAGCTTTTTGTCGTTTTGCAGCATTGTCGAAAACAACATTCGGATTTTGAGGAATGTTACTTGATGGAATTGGAAGAATATTTCTATTGCATGAACAAATATATCCCAAAGATGAGATTTATATTTTTCAAACAATTCTTGTGCTTTGGGTGGTGAAACAAAGATAAAAATGTATGCAAATAAATCTCGTAATTGTCGAGGCATGAAGCAAACTGATGCTTCATCTAAGCTTTTCTCCCATATTTCATCATTCATGATTAAACCTTTCTGCAAGGCAGCTTCTTGGAACGTATCAAATAGAATTCCATTGACTGTTCTTAGATCTGTAAAGCGTTTCGCTCCAGACACATGAAGCAGCAGTAGTCTCAAACAATATCTTTCTGGATCAGAGCTAAGGTTGACTGAATACATTTTTCCAATCACATTATCTCCACCACGTTTTCATTGGACCCATTGTCTTTCTTTTCGAGTGAACACATAATGTCTCGGCATGTCGCTACATGAAATGTAGCGACATGCCGAGACATTATAAAATGGATTGCGCATCTTCTTTGCCCTCATTTAGTTTAAACCAGTGGTCTCAAATTCGCGGCCTGCTGGCCACATGTGGCCGTGCGCCAACTGTTTTGCGGCCCGCATGAACGATTTCAAAATAAAAATAAATCATCCTTTTTTCAAGGATTATTACAATATATTAAATATAATATAAACATAGTAATGCTTAGCAAAGTCATCTTCTTTATAAGTAACAAGTTCATTTACGGAGAATATAATTGTATTAAGCAAAATATTTTCAATATATTCAAGTCTCCATTTTCCTATAACGTTGACAACGCAGCTGAAGAACTTCAGCTTGAATTAATAGACTTTCAGTGTGATTCTTCTAAGAAAAAATCAACAGCTGCAATATAACAGAGTTTTACCAGCTAGTTTCAAAGGAGAAGTACGTTAACTTTCACATCCTAGCTGCTCGTGTTCTGTCTGTGTTCGGAACAACATACTCATGTTAACAGTTATTTTCAAGAATGAACCAAGTAAAATGTCTTGAAAGGAAGAGGTTAAGTGACAGTCACTTTTGTTCACTTTTAAAAGTAGTATGTTCAAAGGATATTGTTCCAAATATCGATAAGTTAGTGACAGAATAGCGAGCTCAAGTTTCTGGTCAGAACATGTAATATTTTCTGTACAGTGTACCGTGTTCAGTTGGTAAAATGTGATTCTTTTAAGATTTAAGTGAAAATAATTGTTGCATAAAAGCCATTATTTTCAGTGATTGACTATTTAGCGATAATTAGAAATAATATTCCACTCTAGTGCCAAGCCATTGGAGTAGTTTTGTAAAGCTGATATTTATTCATAAGAAATTTATTAATATTCATGCGGCCCACTAAGTTCCTTCAAAACTGGAAAGCGGCTCTTCCAAGGGTCTGAGTTTGAGACCACTGGTTTGAACCATACTGTTAGCATTGTATCTCTTTGAGCATTATGAACAACTGCTTTTCGATCATTGTTTAAACGCTCCGGATTAAAGGTATTGATCTGTTCTTCAGAAAGGTGAACAAGTAATTTAAGTATTGTATAAGATTGGTGATGCATATCATAACCAAATATTCGCAACATTACCTCAGGTGCTCTGACGTATCGGGAATCAACATGACTTTTTATTTCGTCGTATTTGGTATTGTGCTCTGTTATGTGCACATTTGCTCAGTCATGACCTTTGTATACGTACTTGAAAAGGTATTTCACGCTTTTCACAGTAGCGCACACATTACCGTGGCAATTGTACAAAAGATACGGATTATAAGGAACAATCCAGCTGTTATCAATAGTTTTACCATGTACAGTTGTGTTTGCACCATTCTTTCTACGGCGATATAAAGGATACCCGCCTTTGTTAGCTACTGTTTCATTTTGGAAAGACTTCGGAAATTGCCTGATACATTTGCCATCATCCATACAAGGCGAATTGTGATTATTTCACCACACGGGCCATGAACCATGTGTTTCGCAACAGTTGCATGTAAAACTGGTAAATGCTCTTTATCTGGAAGTTCTGCCGATACAATTTGGTCAATTTTCTCAGGCAATATTGGTTTGTCCTTTTCTTTCAAAATCAAGAGCATATGAGCACTGGGAAGCCCTCTTTTTTGAAATTCGATTACATGAACTTTGGCCACCGGAACTCCAAAAATATGCCTTTTGGTTATCATCATCATCATCATCATTGTCAACCATTATCAATCCACTGCTGGACGAAGGTCTCCCCAAGTTTCCTCCACAACGGTCTGTCTTGTGCCAGTCTCCTCCATGTCACCCCTGCATACTTTCGAATTTCATCCACCCATCTCCCATGTGGTCTTCTTCTGGGTCTTCTTCTGGGTCTTTTCCTGTCCCTTGGAATCCAATCTAAAATTTCGGCTGTCCATCGATGATCTGTCCTTCTGGCAGTATGTCCAGCCCATTGCCATTTCAGGGATTTAACTCTGATCATGATGTCTTCCACTCTTGTCATTTTTCGGATCCACGAGTTCCTCTTCTTATCTCTCCTGGTTACACCAAGTATGCACCTCTCCATGCTACTTTGAGTTGTCTGCAGCCTTTGTATGTCTCTTTTAGTTAAGGTCCACGTCTCTGCACCATACGTAAGCACTGGAAGGATGCATTGATCAAACACTTTTCTTTTAAGACATAATGGCATATTGCTCTTGAAAATTATGCTGTTTCTTCCAAAAGCTCTCCAGGCAAGTTTTGTACGCCGATTAATTTCTTCATCAATGTGACCCTCACTTGATATCTGCTGTCCAAGATAAACGTACGTGTCTGTTATCTCCAGCTTTTCTCCATCAATCGATAAATCTTCATTTCTTGTAAAAGCATTGAACATCACTTTTGTCTTCTGAAAGTTCATTTTTAATCCCACTTCCTTACTCTTGTCAGCAAGTTCCTGGATCATACTCTGCAGCTCTGATGGGGTAGTTGCAAAAATGACTACGTCATCAGCAAAACGAAGGTGGGTTAGATAATCTCCATTAATCTTTATCCCCTTGTTTTCCCAGCTCAGCGACTGAAAAACACCCTCCAATGTGGCATTAAAGAGCTTCGGAGATATGGTGTCACCTTGTCTCACTCCCTTTCCAATTTTTACGTGTGTTGTATTTTCAAACAGCCTAATCTTTGCACTTGCATTTTCATAGATGTTATTAATAATATAAATGTATGCATCTTCAACACCGCAGGTTTTCAGAGCCATTGTAACTGCTGATGGTTTCACCGAATCAAAGGCTTTTTCATAATCGATAAAAGCCATGCACAATGGAAGTTCATATTCCCTCGCTCTTTCAATTAGTTCTCTCAGCACGTGGATATGATCTATTGTGCTGTAGCCACTCCTGAATCCAGCTTGTTCTCTCGGTTGAGCCATGTCCAGTGTTACCTTCAAGCGGTGTGAAAGAACTTTAGTGAAGATTTTATAAACTACTGATAGGAGGCTGATAGGTCTGTAGTTTCCGAGATCCTCAATGTCACCTTTCTTATGTAGCAGGATCATTGTAGCGGTGTTCCAATCCTCAGGAATCTTTCCTTCATTAAGGCATCGAGTGAAAATTTGGGCGAGTACTGTTTCGATTTCTCCACTTGCTCCTTGTATGATGTCTACAGTAATTCCATCTTCTCCTGGAGCTTTTCCTCGCTTCATGTTCTTGATTGCATGTGCAACTTCTGCTGGAAGGACTGGAGGAACTCTGGTACTGGTATCTTTCATGATGTCTGGAGTGCATGTATCATCCCTTTCATATAATTTGGAGTAGAAATCTTTCACTCTTGTCAAAATTTCGCCTCTATTTCTTGTTACAGAACCATCTTCTTTTCTCAGTGCCATAATCTGTTTTCTTCCGTTACTGAGATGTCCCTTTGCTATCTTTAGGCTTTGGTTGTTTTCAATTGCTTTCCTCACTAGTTCACAGTTGAATTTCCTTACGTCTTCAGTGATACTTTTTCTTACTGTCTTGCATAGCTCTATATATTCCACTTTGGAAGTCACATCTTCTTTAGTTGTCCTCATCTCTCTTCTTTTTTGCATCAACATTTTGGTTTTTCCTGATAATTTGTTCACTTGCAACTTGTTCTTAGACCCAGCTAATTTTGTTGCTGTTTCCATAAGAGCTTTGGTTACTTTTCTGTTAACTTCAGAGATGTCCACTTCTTCCGATGTTAGGCCTTCTAAAGCAGAGAACCTGTTCTTCAGTTCTAACTTGAAGGTATTATGGTGTTTTTTAAGGTTGGTTATGTCAATAGATTTTGTTTGTCTTATGAGCTTGCCACGTTCTTTTGGTTATATTATCCATTAATTCTTTCAACTTCCTATTACGGGCTGCAAGTCATAGTAAGGAAAAGATCAAACTTGCCATACTTTCTGACTATCGCTATTGAATCCTGATGATTTTGCATCATATTTCGTGAACTACCTTGAAATGAAGATGGCAACATAAGAGCTTCTCCAGGAAGAAACTCATCTCCAGCATTCTGAATTTGGTCCATCAGACCTTTATACTTTTCGACCCTTAACTGAGACTGATTTTGTCGTATGTAATGTAGTCTATTAGCTTCCATTTTTACACACGCATCAACAATGTATTGCTGTGTAAGTTTTCCTGCGCTAAATAATGGATTGAATTCGTCACGGGTCGAAAGACGATGTTGATAGTACTGCATTTGTGTAACCCTTGACCGTGGCTTTGTACATTGATTAACAACGCTTAGTAAAGACGTTGATCTATGTTGCAATGTGCCGCCCCGGTGGCGCAGTGGTCTAAGCGAAGGCTTATGATCATTCGTCCGAGATGGGTCCGGGTTCGAATCCTCATGAGGCATGGATGTTGTGTTTGTCTTACGGCGCTGGCTCTCTCCCTCCCTGGAATCAGTGGTGCTAAATTAGGGACAGGCGACTGCTTATAGCCCACTGAGTTGCTCACGGTGGTCGTTGAACCTCCAATCAACAAAAAAAAAAAATGTTGCAATGGAATGTCAATGGCCCCACTTTGATCACCATATGGGAAGAGAAGATAATAAACCAAAGGCTCTAAATTTGGATCGACAATGCTGATTCTTTCTGTTTCTCTACTCTGGGTGCTTGTACTTGCATGGCAATGAATCAATAAGTCACGTTCGAGTGGAGGTTTACCATCAGCATTTTTCAAATATATATAATGACAACATCATTAGATCTTGGAGCATTATAACGCGTTTGATCATTTCTACGATCTTGAATAATAGCCATTGATACATTAGAAGGAACAACATTATTCATTTGAGTATCTTAAATACTCTCTTGCTTGACTTCATAAAGCATTTTTCATGCTTCCACAAATAGATTATTTTCTGTCATGAATGTACTTAGTGTTTGTAACAGATCTTTACTGCACCCACTGTTTTCTCGCATTTGCATTCTTTGGGCAGCAGCCTCGTCAGGATCCAATATGTACAATTGCGTACATTTCTCCTGTTCACCATTATCAGGATGCAATTCTCCTGCGCGATGATAGATTGATCCATTTATTCTAAAACAATAAGGCCCATAACCTGGTGGAGGAGCCATTTGTGATCCCATCGATGCCAATGCAAGACCACTATTAATCGACCGCATGTTAACCATAAAGTTTTTTGAATGCTGATGCTGGGATTTCATAAGTTGTTCAATTAATGGGGAAGTGCGAATGGGATCCAATTTTAATGCTTATTTGAGCAACATTTAGAAAATCTACCATCTGAAGGTCTTTCTCCGGCAAAGTTTTTGGCTTAACAAAATTCACAAATTTGCTCAAAAGTGCCACATAAGTGTCTCGCTACAGTCGTTTCATGGTCTATAACGTTTAAAGCCACATGACGTGTAGCATTTGTTTGTTGTTGTTTGTTCGTTAATTTTCTCTGAACCTCTCGAGCGCAGCGTTCATTTCTTTGTTCAGGTGTCATATTTTGTGCCTCTGCAATATGAATATTTCTCATGCGATGAGATTCAGCTTCAATATGTTCCGGCGTCATATTAGAACGATGATCACGCAAACGTCGAATTTCAGAATTTCTTTAAACTGCACTGCATTTTTGTCTCTTTTTTCTGGCATGTTCGGCGTTCCAGCGGTTAATTTCTCCTTAGACTGGAGTTCGTTGCTCGCGCCTTACTGGATCATTATCGGCTTTGCGGGTTTATCTTCAATCTCTTCATCTAATGAAAGAGATACATTTCTTTTTTAACGTGACATAAGCGAGGTGTAAAACAACAGTCAAGCTTGCGAAGGACACTAACTTTGGTCCTTGCCTTACTGAAATAAAAGTGATCCACGTCGTCGCAAGTAAGTATTAATATTCGCTGAAAAGAAAAAGCGTAAGTTGCCTCACTTTCTTTTGATATTTACCGAAATGTAAAAAATATAGTTACAAAATTTCGGGTTTTCAAAACCTTCACTAGAGAGCTTGAATGAATGGTCGGTCAGAGGAAAGGAATGTTGTACCATGAGTTATTAAGAAAAAAGAAAACTGCCTTCGATATCCAATTTTTTGATGAAAAAAAAAATCAACTTTCCAAAAAATATATTAAAATATAGTTACAGAATTTCAAGACACTAACTGTATTTATTCTAGCCTCATCACATACTCAGGATCGACTTATCTGTGAATCAAAATAAGGAAATTGAGAAATTTAACTCATTCGCCTTATAAGCCGAAAAATACGGTAAATTATTTCCGTCCAGTTTTTGTATAGTATTTAGTTGTAGGAGTCACATTCTTTTCCTGTTTTTTCGACTCAAAAGTCATTCCCTTTGCGTGATTAACAGAAACTTTCCATAAAATTTTAAAGCATTAAACCCGTAATATGTGTAATCAAGATCTAAGGCTTGATTTGAAAAATGATATTTAACATATTTTTGCTTATGCCCCATGCAAGCTAGCGAGAAAACCAACAGTGTTTTTTTTTTATGTTTAGAGACTACCACGAGCAAATTTAAGTGCTACAAGCCGTCGCCCTTTCCTTATTTGGAGGGTACTGGTTCCAGGGAAGGGAGAGAGCCAGCGCCGTGGGACAACCGCCCCACCCATTCCTCATCCAGTACCGTAACCCGGGTACAACTCAGACTACTAGCCAGAAGCTAGCGTCTTTAACCCCTCTGTGACCGGTGCACCCAACAATTTTCGATATATTGCGCTGCGTGAATATCTCAGCAAGGATCAAATCTGTATTCGGTATTTTTCCCCATCAGGAGGCAACATAAACTAGCCGTTAAACATTCAAGCCGCTCAGTTTGCCGAGTTCTGACCAATCGTCAGAGATGTTCCCCATTTTGAGCTTAGCTTCGGATGAGGCTTTGGTGAGGTGTTTGTCCAATGATGTTGGTCCCATCCCTTCCGTGGGGTTATTGTACTTAAATCAGGGACGGTAGACTTCGTAGCCTCTTATATTCTCATGGCTCCTAAAAAGGAGACTAAGCCGTGTGTAAGACTAAGGCCGTCTTGAAAATACAAGACAATGACATTAAAGACATGAATGTCCTCTTTTAGTGACGTCACGCGGAAACCAAGTCTTCCGATTAGTTTCCACCGCTGTCGTGTATGGCGCCAAAAACGACACTGACGATCAGGCCGTGGAACCTGAGAGCGACGTCACAAACGGAGGGAACTCACGGCCTTGTACATTCTAGGCGGCCTTGGTAAGACCCATAATCTTTTCCAGCGGAACGGAAAAGCATAAGAAGCTCTCATGCGGTAAATGCCATTCCATGTGACATTGTAAAATCCCAAAAATAAAATAAAATAAAATAAATTAAATTAAACGAACGTTGTGATAACAAATACTATCACTTTACAGAAAAATTATCAAACCCACACGAATCCATTATATTTCATTTGTACTGTATATCCTAAAATATTTAATTTGTCAGAAAATTGAAGAAAAATGTTGGAAAAGTTTTGGATTTGATTTAAATCTCATGCATTCCTCTCAAGAAGTTAAGGTGAACTGTGTTTGAAGTTAAAAAAGCTGCAGATGCTAAGTTTTTCATGAGATCCTGATAGTGTACTGAAGAATGTTCTTTACAAAGGCGCACATATTATCTAAAAATGGGGTGCGTGTAAGGGGATTTAACAGGCATCGATAAATCACACAGACGTGGGCCTTGTGCTTCATTTTTTTAAATGTATGTAACTGCTGAATTTCCCATTAAATTAAGGCCCTCACACTTGATATTACACCAATGTAAAAAAAAAGTAAAATAAAATAAAATAAAAATAAAATGACACCCCATCTACTTAATAAGCTTCAGGACCCCACTTAGCCCGCAAAAACAGCGGCCACTTGGCGAGGCATCGATTCGATGAGGTGGCGATAGGAATCTTGGGGTATCTGGTACCATAACGTTAACAGCAGGTCCTCCAGTTTCCATACATTTTGGGGTGGTGGTGATTTAGGGCGAACCCGCTTTTCCACGCCGAATCACAAATGTTGGATTGGGTTCATGCCAAGTGAATTTAGAGGCCAGGGCATTAACAGAACGTCACCAGCATGTTCCTCGAACCACTCCTTGACGATTCTGGCAGTGTGGCATGGGGCATTATCCTGTTCGTAATTGCCATGAATGGGTGAACTTGGTCCGCAATGATGTTCAGATACCTGACAGCTCTCAGGGATTGTGCTATTTTCCCAAGAAAACATCTCCACAGCATAACACCGCATCCACCGGCCTGTGTCCGCCCAACAGTGCATCCAAGTGGCATAGCCTCCGTTAGTAATCGTCGTATCCACGCTCGGCCGTCTACGTGAGGCACCAGGAATCTACACTCGTCAGACCAAGCCACATTTTCCCAATCATCCATGGTCCAATCCCGATGATCTCGGGCCCATTTCGTGCGTTGTTGGCGATGACGTGCAGGTTGGGTCTTCGGCTACGCAGGCCGATGCGCAGAGGAATGCGATGAACGGTGTGTTGTGATATATTGCCCTAATCACGACTGTTGCACCTGCGAGTGATTTGTCGCCCTGCGGCCCTTCGGTCGCTGTGAACAATGCGCGACAGTCTCCGCTCCACTCTGGCATCAATGAGCTGCGGACGACACACGGCTGGACGGGGGCTCGTCGTTTGGACATCTTTGCACCACTTTTGATACCTACTTACTATAGCAGCACGTGAACAACCCAGAAGCAGTGCCGTTTCCTATGTCGTAGTTCCGAGGAACGGGGCCATCACATTTTTCCTTTATCAAACTTCGATAAATCGGCAGCTTCTCCCACTCTCAACACTCTACAAACCGAAAGCCGGTCCTCGGGTTGTATATATACTGCTCTGTGAACTTCACCTGCGCCACCGTTCGGTGTCCAGGCGCGCTTATTTCTCTAGGCTGTGGGTGGTCATAATGTAATGGCTCATCGGCGTATTTAACAATATTGTATTGCAATATGTGTATTCACGTAATATTATTTAATAGTACATTGCATATATATATATCATCATCATCATCATTGTCAACCATTATCAATCCACTGCTGGACGAAGGTCTCCCCAAGTTTCCTCCACAACGGTCTGTCTTGTGCCAGTCTCTCCATGTCACTCCCGCATATTTACGAATTTCATCCACCCATCTCCCATGTGGTCTTCTTCTGGGTCTTTTCCTGTCCCTTGAATCCAATCTAAAATTTCGGCTGTCCATCTATAATCTGTCCTTCTGGCAGTATGTCCAGCCCATTGCCATTTCAGGGATTTAACTCTGATCATGATGTCTTCCACTCTCGTCATTTTTTGATCCACGAGTTCCTCTTCTTATCTCTCCTGGTTACACCCAGCATGCACCTCTCCATGCTGCTTTGAGTTGTCTGCAGCCTTTGTATGTCTCTTTTAGTTAAGGTCCACGTCTCTGCACCATACGTAAGCACTGGAAGGATGCATTGATCAAACACTTTTCTTTTAAGACATAATGGCATATTGCTCTTGAAAATTATGCTGTTTCTTCCAAAAGCTCTCCAGGCAAGTTTTGTACGCCGATTAATTTCTTCATCAATGTGACCCTCATTTGATATCTGCTGTCCAAGATAAACATACGTATCTGTTATCTCCAGTTTTTCTCCATCAATCGATAAATCTTCATTTCTTGTAAAAGCATTGAACATCACTTTTGTCTTCTTAAAGTTCATTTTTAATCCCACTTTTTTACACTTGTCAGCAAGTTCCTGGATCATACTCTGCAGCTCTGATGGTGTAGTTGCAAAAATGACTACGTCATCAGCAAAACGAAGGTGGGTTAGATAATCTCCATTAATCTTTATCCCTTTGTTTTCCCAGTTCAGTGATTGAAAGACATTTTCCAATGTGGCATTAAAGAGCTTCGGAGATATGGTGTCACCTTGTCTCACTCCCTTTCCAGTTTTTATGTGTGTTGTATTTTTCAAACAGCCGAATCTTTGCACTTGCATTTTCATAGATGTTATTAATAATATTAATGTATGCATCCTCAATACCGCAGGATTTCAGAGCCGTGGTAACTGCTGATGGTTTCACCGAATCAAAGGCTTTTTCATAGTCGATAAAAGCCATGCACAATGGAAGTTCATATTCCCTCGCTCTTTCAATTAGTTCTCTCAGTACGTGGATATGATCTATTGTGCTGTAGCCACTCCTGAATCCAGCTTGTTCTCTCGGTTGAGCCATGTCCAGTGTTACCTTCAAGCGGTGTGAAAGAACTTTAGTGAAGATTTTATTAACCACTGATAGGAGGCTGATAGGTCTGTAGTTCCTGAGATCCTCAATGTCACCTTTTTTATGTAGCAGGATCATTGTAGCGTTGTTCCAATCCTCAGGAATCTTCCCTTCATTAAGGCATCGAGTGAAAATTTGGGCGAGTACTGTTTCAATTTCTCCACTTGCTTCTTGTATGATGTCTATAGTAATTCCATCTTCTCCTGGAGCTTTCCCCGCTTCATGTTCTTGATTGCATGAGCAACTTCTGCTGGGAGGACTGGAAGAACTCTGGTACCTTTCATGATGTCTGGAGTACATGTATCATCCCTTTCATATAATTTGGAGTAGAAATCTTTCACTCTTGTCAAAATTTCGCCTCTATTTCTTGTTATAGAACCATCTTCTTTTCTCAGAGCCATAATCTGTTTTCTTCCCTTACTGAGATGTCCTTTGCTATCTTAAGGCTTTGGTTGTTTTCAATTGCTTTCCTCACTAGCTCACAGTTGAATTTCCTTACGTCTTCAGTGATACTTTTTCGTGTTGTCTTGCATAGCTCTATATATTCCACTTTGGAAGTCACATCTTCTTTAGTTGTCCTCATCTCTTCTTTTTTGCATCAACATTTTGGTTTTTCCTGATAATTTGTTCACATGCAACTTGTTCTTAGACCCAGCTAATTTTGTTGCTGTTTCCATTAGAGCTTTGGTTACTTTTCTGTTAACTTCCGAAATATCCACTTCTTCCGATGTTAGGCCTTCTAAAGCAGAGAATCTGTTCTTCAGTTCCAACTTGAAAGTATTATGGTGTTTTTTAAGGTTGGTTATGTCAATACATTTTGTTTGTCTTATGAGCTTGACACGTTCCAGTTTAGTGTTGAGGTGCATCTTACATCTCACCAATCTATGGTCACTACCTGTGTTGAACTTGTTCAGCACACTGCAGTCTTCGATGACGAATTTTTTGTTACACATAATAAAATCAATTTCACTTGTCGTCCCAATTGGATGTCTCCATGTCCATTTCCTGTGTGGCTTTTTCTTGAAAAAGGAGTTCAAGATGAAAAATCCTTCTGCCTCTGCAAACTCAACGAGAGTATTTCCACGCTGGTTTCTGTTGCCGTGACCGAATTTACCTACTGAAGTTTCATTCTGTTGCCGTTGCCCTATTTTTGCATTGAAATCTCCCATAATTATCTTCAAGTGCTGCTTACCTTTATTATTTAGATGACGAATTTCCTCATAAAATTCTTCAATTTCTTCTTCAGGATGACTTGTGGTGGGTGCATAAGTTTGAATAATCTGAGCCTGGTATCTTCTCGATAGTTGGATAACGAGTCGTGCAGCTCTGTCAGAGGAACTTTCAACTTCTACCACTTTATCCTTCAGTTTCTTGTTTATTATAAATCCAACACCACTAGTTCTGCCAGTATCTGTCCCACGATAATAGAAGAGATGTCCACTTTTCAGTTCAATGAGATCTTCTCCTTTTCTCCTTACCTCACTTAGCCCGACGATGTCCCACTTGATCCTTTGTAGTTCCTCTTCCAATTCAAGAAGCCTTGAATCAGAAGATAGGGAGCGTCCGTTATAGGTAGCCAAGGTCAGCATCAAATGGCAGCCTAGTCCGGTCCTCCGGGGATTCTTAGCACCCTCTGCCTTCATGTCGCACTGGCCGCTGCCTTGGCCAGGTACATTCCAGCTGCCGGAGACTGAGGGCCAAGATTTAAGTTGTAGAGTCATTTTGGAGGTGTTTGGCCGTAACTCACCACGCTGGCCAAGCGGGTTGGTGAGTGTGGGATAGCATTTCCTCTGATCCCGATGGTATAGTTATACCGCTATTTGCGGTCGTCAGAGCCCCTTTAGTGGGAACAGGATGCACCACGAGAAGGCGGGGTTGACATTTGTCAAGGAGAGGCTGTGATGTTACGCATCACCTGACCTTACATCCCATATATGCAGGAAGTGACTAAACTAGTGAAAGTAGAAGTGGCAGAAAAGAAGTAACGACTCTACAATAAATGAGTTGGAGAATTATGCGAAAGCCTTATAAAAAATTTTCATGGTATACGTATATCCGTACAAGGCAACTTTTAACTTTTTTCTTCTTCAGAAATTTTGGTTGTAAAATCTTGACGCTCCAGCTAAGAGACTAAGCGAACCAGTTTATACGCCGCTGATTATTTGTAAAAGTAAGTTAACAACAAAAAATGAGTTTTGTGAACCGATTTACATAAGGAAACATTTTATGGTACTAATACTGAATTAAAAAACACCATAATACCTTCAAGTTGGAACTGAAGAACAGATTCTCTGCTTTAGAAGGTCTAACATTGGAAGAAGTGGATATTTCTGAAATTAACAGAAAAGTAACCAAAGCTCTTATGGAAACAGCAACAAAATTAGCTGGCTCTAAAAACAAGTTGCATATTAACAAATTATCAGGAAAAACCAAAATGTTGATGCAAAAAAGAAGAGAGATGAGGACAACTAAAGAAGATGTGACTTCCAAAGTGGAATATATAGAGCTATGCAAGACAGTAAGAAAAAGTATCACTGAAGACGTAAGGAAATTCAACTGTGAACTAGTAAGGAAAGCAATTGAAAACAACCAAAGCCTAAAGACAGCAAAGGGACATCTCAGTAAGAAAAGAAAACAGATTATGGCACTGAGAAAAGAAGATGGTTCTGTAACAAGAAATAGAGGCGAAATTTTGACAAGAGTGAAAGATTTCTACTCCAAATTATATGAAAGGGATGATACATGTACTCCAGACATCATGAAAGGTACCAGTACCAGAGTTCTTCCAGTCCTCCCAGCAGAAGTTGCACATGCAATCAAGAACATGAAGCTGGGAAAAGCTCCAGGAGAAGATGAAATTACTGTAGACATCATACAAGAAGCAAATGGAGAAATCGAAACAGTACTCGCCCAAATTTTCACTCGATGCCTTAATGAAGGGAAGATTCCTGAGGATTGGAACAACGCTACAATGATCTTGCTACATAAAAAAGGTGACATTGAGGATCTCGGGAACTACAGACCTATTAGCCTCCTATCAGTGGTTTGTAAAATCTTCACTACAGTTCTTTGACACCGTTTGAAGGTAACACTGGACATGGCTCAACTGAGAGAACAAGCTGGATTCAGGAGTGACTACAGCACAATAGATCATATCCACGTACTGAGAGAACTAATTGAAAGAGCGAGGGAATATGAACTTCTATTGTGCATGGCTTTTATCGATTATGAAAAAGCCTTCGTTTCGGTGAAACCATCAGCAGTTACAATGGCTCTAAAATCCTGCGGTATTGAAGATGCATATACATTAATATTATTAATAACATGTATGAAAATGCAAGTGCAAAGATTCGGCTGTTTGAAAATACAACACACATAAAAATTGGAAAAGAAGTGAGACAAGGTGACACCATATCTCCGAAGCTCTTTAACGCCACATTGGAAAATGTCTTTCAGTGACTGAACTGGGAAAACAAAGGGATAAAGATTAATGGAGATTATCTAACCCACCTTGGTTTTGCTGATGACATAGTCATTTTTGCAACTACCCTATCAGAGCTGCAGAGTATGATCCAAGAACTTCCTGACAAGAGTAAAGACGTGGGATTAAAAATGAACTTTCAGAAGACAAAAGTGATGTTCAATGCTTTTACAAGAAATGAAGATTTATCGATTGATGGAGAAAAGCTGGAGATAACAGACACGTACGTTTATCTTGGACAGCAGATATCAAGTGAGGGTCACATTCATGAAGAAATTAATCTGCGTACAAAACTTGCCTGGAGAGCTTTTGGAAGAAACAGCATAATTTTCAAGAGCAATATGCCATTATGTCTTAAAAGAAAAGTGTTTGATCAATGCAACCTTCCAGTGC
Source organism: Macrothele yani (assembly GCA_039090855.1). Classification (NCBI taxonomy): domain Eukaryota; kingdom Metazoa; phylum Arthropoda; class Arachnida; order Araneae; family Macrothelidae; genus Macrothele; species Macrothele yani. Next base: position 82,853,086 of record CM077025.1, on the reverse strand, counting down.
TTACGTATGGTGCAGAGACGTGGACGTTAACTAAAAGAGACATACAAAGGCTGCAGACAACTCAAAGTAGCATGGAGAGGTGCATGCTTGGTGTAACCAGGAGAGATAAGAAGAGGAACTCGTGGATCCGAAAAATGACAAGAGTGAAAGACATCATGATCAGAGTTAAATCCTTGAAATGGTAATGGGCTGGGCATACTGCCAGAAGGACAGACCATCGATGGACAGCCGAAATTTTAGATTGGATTTCAAGGGACAGGAAAAGACCCAGAAGAAGACCACATGGGAGATGGGTGGATGAAATTCGAAAGTATGCGGGAGTAACATGGAGGAGACTGGCACAAGTCAGACCGTTGTAGAGGAAACTTGGGGAGACCTTCGTCCAGCAGTGGATTGATAATAGTTGACAATGATGATGATGATGATGATGATGATAGTGAATATTCAAATTTGTTGTACAAACACTGATAGTGTTTTAAGATCGTTCTTAAGGAAAAATTTCGCCTAAAGGTGATTTTTCCGTTTGGAATCAATTGTATAAATATCGTGTAATTAAGCAATTAATACAGAAAAATTATGAGCAACTGAATATTCAGCTTGGAATCTGATATGTAGGTCTTGTATAGTCATCCTTTGGTAAGAAAATACCGAGACAGAATTTTAGAGTCCATTTTTATATCTGTTGTTTCTTATATTTTTTAATGTTTGACTTGGTTGTAAAACCGAACAGATAAAAACACCCTTTTTTTTGCCTGTTATCTTCTTTGTTGTTGAAAATAACATCTCAGTTGGAAAAAGAATGTGAAAAAATATTATTTGCTAATTTCCTCCCAAGGGAACTTAAGGAAATACAGTCCTTAAAAAAACAACAACAACAACACACGCACACTCACACACACAAAAACCCGCATAAAAACTTAAAAAGGGAACTGAAATCCTGACATACTGCAGAATAGATGTCAGGTAGAAAAAAGACAGAAAGACGGAAAAGAAAGAAAGAGACCTCCTTTCAGCAGTGAAACTGTAACTATTCAATTAAAAGGATTACTGGACGCATCTAACAAAAGTAGAAAGAGTTTGTGAAACATCTGTGTTTGCACTTAAAAAACAATTGGGCAGAAATTGCATTTGAACAAATATTTTTTTTTACTCTCTCGCTCTGTTTTGTTTTTTGCTTTATTTTTCGAGAAAAGAAAAAAGTAGGTAAATCCTGGGAAGCATGTGTCTCCTCTTTTACAGGATTATAATTGTATTAACATTCATCGCTGTTTTTTAGTACTTTGTCTTCTGGCTGACTGTCTGCAGTAAACAGTATCGATCACTTCTCAAAGAAAAGAATTAATGTCCCTGTAGCTTCAAACCATGATATTAGGAAGAGTGTCGGGATGTAAGACAAAGGGATATACAACGCTCTTAATGAAACGGTAATGTCGGTCGGGAGTGTTGCAAATATGGTACTGTTTGAACGTTCCTATGTAAATACAAGTAAAAATTTGAAACATGAGCACATATTTGAAGGCATTTAAATGAAAAACGTATGCGCAAATAAAAATTAATTAGTTTGAACTAAAGACTCAGTCGTTGTGGTCGTCTTCTGTCGGTCATAACGGAGTGGAAAGACAATTTCGTCTGAGTGTCGAAAATTTTAGTGACGTGTACATAGTGGTCGAGGCTATAACAATTTCTTCCGGAGATTTTAAATTACTATTATTATTATTTTTAATACAGGTTTAACGACCACCATGATCTACTCAATGGGCTATAAGTAATCGCCTGTCCCCAATTTAGGGCTACTGGTTCCAGGGAATGGAGAGAGAAAGCGCCGTAAGGCACACACAACATCCATGCCTCACCGGGATTCGAACCCGGACCCCTATTGGACGAATGATCAGAAGCCATCGCTTCGACCACTGCTGCGCCACCGGGACGGCGATGTTCGATTAAATTTCTCTGTAGGTAAAATTTTTTTGGATGTCCTACTTCCGGCGAAATTTCATTTGCGTTTCGATTATGAATATTTTGTGTCTCTTATAAGCAAGTACGCTTAAATCAACATGTGTAAAAAGCCTGAGCTGCTAGTTGGTGCAGTGGTCTAAGCGATGGTTTATGATCACTCGTCCGAAAGGGGTCCTGGTTCGAATCCCGGTGTGGCATGGATGCTGTGTTTGTCTTACGGCACTGGCTCTCTCCCTTCCCTGGAACCAGTGACCCTAAATTAGGGACGGGCGACTGCTTATAGCCCACTGAGTTGCTCACGGTGGTCGTTAAATCTCCAATCAGAAAAAAAGCGTTTGCTTCTGACCATTCGTACGAGTGGCTACGGGTTCGAATCCCGGTGTGTGTTTGCTTTACTACACTGGCGCTTCCCCTCCATGGAAAAAGTAACACCAAATTAAGTACTGGTGACAGCTTATAGCCTATGAACTTGCACATAGGAGTCGTTAACCCTCCCCCCGTCCTCAAAGGTCTGACGTAATACTGTTAAGCAAACTTCTGCTTAACAGTCTAGTCTGACGCCAAACTGTTAAGCAAACATCTTTTTTTTTTCGGTATAGGGTGGGGGTGGGGGACGGAAGTGAAGGAGTCGACTACCACGAGCAACCCTAGGGGCTCTAAGCAGTTGCTTGTCCCAGATTTGGGGACACTGGTCCCGGTGAGGGAAGAGAGTCAGCGCCTTAATGCAGTCGCATCACCCGTACCTTCCTTGGAACTGAATCCGGGATCATACTTGAACGACTGACAACAACACAACAATTTCCGAAGGTTAATAAGCCAATTCACTAACAGTTGAATGACGTGATGGATGAAATATATCATCACATCACGTGGGATAAGGCTTCCTGATTGGATGGTTTTCAGTTTAGTCACTGTTATTATTCAAATTCATCACAATCTGTGGAAGAAAAGGGAAAAATCTAGGAAAAGAAGGATAAGGTGTGAAAAGAAAAATAATGTTATTTATTTCAATGATTATTGAAAGCAAGAAACTTAGTAAGGTAGGAAGGATGGAGTGCTACTTACCTAGGATGCTGAGGATGAAGGAGATGGAACAAGTAGCCGATGATAACAGGTTCGGAACATGTTGAGGAATTAGCTTGTAGGATGAGAGGGTGCTCCAATACATTAAAATGGCGTTTGCTGGGGTATTGTAATTTCGGAAAGTTCAAATGGAAATCACGGACGATTGGGTAAAAAAAGGGCAGGAGAGTTCGGGAAACTATTTTTTTTATTGGAGGTTTAACGACCACCGTGAGCAACTCAATGGGCTATAAGCAGTCGCCCGTCCCTCATTTAGGGTCACTGGTTCCAGGGAAGGGAGCCAGCGCCGTAAGACAAACACAACATCCATGCCTCACCGGGATTCGAACCCGGACCCCTTACGGACGAATGATCAGAGGCCATCGCTTAGACCACTGCGCCACCGGGGCGGCCGGGAAACTATTAAAACGTTTTGAAGATTGTACGCCCTGAAAGGGCATACAATCTCCCCTAGGCTTTTTGAAATTTTAGTTCTGATGTAAATAAATTCAAGCTGAATTTTAAGGGTCAAACACGGAAGTAAGATGTCCCGCTGTACACTTTGGTGCAGCAAAACAGGAGATATTTACCGTCCAGAAAGACTGGAAGATTAAATGGAAATCGTGAAACCTCCGAAAATCGCCGTTTTTTGCAAACGAGAAATGCAGCAAAAGGTGAATCAATTTTTATAAATAATTTATGGTGGTTTGAGGTTATCCTTGCGATGCATAGGAATGTTTTGGAATTTTTAGGACCATGGATGAGTATAGTGCTAATCTGGTTTAGAAACTGGGGATTAGCCAGGCACTTGCGCCTTTAAACACTCGGCCATTATTTATTTGAGTGACACCTATTTTTTAATTTTTGTGATGTTTAGCAGCTGGTGTGCATTGAAGGGTAGAGACTTGTAAATATCTGATGATTGCAAAAAATAGAGATGAAGTTTAACACATATTTTTGTGGAATTTGAGGATTTCCAGGAGTATCTAAATTTATAATGAATCGCTAACCCTAATTTAGGATCCTGACCAAGGGCAAAAGCAATGTCGTAGAGCAAACCACCAGCCATGCCTCACCCGCGACTATAATATACAGAGAAGTTTTCATCTCCTGTAGCACATTTGATGTCTTATATCAGGAGCACATTTACATGTTACCACCTGTGTTTTTAGCTGTGGTGAAGAATGCAAAAATTGAAAGGCGAAGAACTCTTACACGTTGTCACAAAAAGTTTCAATATTTTAGAATGTTCCTGGATTAAACAGTAATGTGTGTGTGTTTCTACAGGGCAATGAGCACTCAGCACGATACCGTCGAAGTAAACGGCAAAGATGCACTGAACACATGCTGTAATTGTGGCCTGGATATTAGTGGAAATATTAGTAGAACACTTTTCCTGTGAAAGAAATAAGAAAGGAAATTACATCGATGAGCCATTGCATTATGACCACCTACCTAATAAGCTGTAGGACCCCCTTTGGCACGCAAAACAACGGCCACTCGGAAAGCCATCGATTCGATGAGGTGGCGATAGACATCATGGGGTATCTGGTACCATAATGTCAACAGCAGGTCCTCCAGTTCCCATACATTTTGGGGTGGTGGTGATTTAGCGCGAACCCGCTTTTCCAAGTCGAACCACAAATGTTCGATTGGATTCATGTCAGGAGAATTCGGAGGCCAGAACAAAACGTCACCAGCATGTTCCTCACACCACTCCTTGACGATTCTGGCAGTGTGGCATGAGGCATTATCCTATTGGTAATGGCTATCATCAGCAGGGAACACAGGTGCCATGAATGGGTGAACTTGGTCCGCAACGATGTTCAGATACCTGACCGCTGTCAGAAATTGTGCTATTGGGATAATTGGGCCTACAGTGTCCCAAGAAAACATCGCCCACAGCATAACACCGCCGCCGCCTGCATGTTTCCGCCCAACAGTGACTCCAGGTGCCATAGCCTCCGTTGGTAATCGGCGTATCCGCGCTCGGTCGTCTACGTGATGCACCAGGAATCCTGATTCGTCAGACCAGGCCACTTTCTTTCAATCATCCAAGGTCCAATCTCGACGATCTTGGAGCCATTTCGTGCGTTGTTGGCAATGACGTGCAATGAGCATGAGGACCCGGATGGGTCTTCGTCTACGCAGGCCCATACGTAGAAGGCTGCGATGAACTGTGTGCTGTGACACATTGCCCTGATCATCACTGTTGTAGCTGCGGCCATGCTGTCGCTGTGAACAATGCACGACAGTCTTCGCCCTCCTCTGGCATCAGTGAGCTAAAGACGACGGTTCGTCGTTTGGCCATCTGCGCATCACGTTTGATACGTACTCACTACAGCGGCACGTGAACAACCCACAAGCCGCGCCGTTTCCGAGGGCGTAGTTCCGAGGAGCCGTACCATCACAGTTTGTCCTTTATCAAACTCCGATAAATCGGCAGCTTTTCCCATGCTGAATCCGATCACTCTACTAACCGAAAGCCGGTCTCCGGTTTGTATATATACTGCTCTGTAAACTTCACCTGCGCCACCGTTCGGTATCCAGGCGCGCTCATTTCCCTAGGCTGGGGATGGCCATAATGTAATGGCTCATAGGTGTAATAATAAGAAAGAAAAAGAAAAAATAGGAAAGGAAAGGGGGAAAAAAAGAGCAAATGATTCACATTAACTTTCTGTATGCTATGTGATAAGACCCTCTTCCTAATTTTGGGCAAAATTTGTGAAGAGTTGAAGGGTTTCCAAAATCGAACTATTTAGGCCGTCCCGGTGGCGCAGTGATCTAAGTACTGGCTTCTGGTTATTCGTCCGAGGTTGGTCCGGGTTCGAATCCCGGTGAGGCATGGATGTTATGTTTGTCTTACAGCATTGGCTCCCTCATTTCCCTGGAACCAGTGATCCTAAATTAGGGATGTGCAATGCTTATAGCGCACCGAGTTGCTCACGGTGGTCGTTGAACCTCCAAACAAGCAAACAATTTAGCCAGCTTCTGAATTGCTTCTCGTTTGGTGGTCGTAAATCCCAAGTTAACCTGAATTTAGCCAGCTTCTGAATTGCTTCTTAATTGGTGGTTGTTAATCCCAAGTTAACCTGAATTTAGCCTGCTTCTTCAGCTTCTGCGAACAATTTAGCCAGCTTCTGAATTGCTTCTTGTTTGGTAGTCGTTAATCTCAAGTTAACCATAAGTTAGCCAGCTTCTTCAGCTTCTACGAACAATTTAGCAAGCTTCTGAATTGATTCTTGTTTGGTGGTTGTTAATCCCAAGTTAACCAGAATTTAGCCAGCTTCTTCTGCTTCTGCGAACAATTTAGCCACCTTCTGAATTGCTTCTTGTTATGGTGGTCGTTAAATCCCGAACTGAAAAAAAAATCCATTTCTGTTCACCGAAACAGGCAATCACATATCTCACGAAAATAACACGAGAGCCGATCCTGTAGTTTTGGACACGAATACTGACCTCGTTAACTGTTCTTTCGCCTGAATTTATTCTTTGAGAATTCTGGCGAAAAGACGATAATCGTTATTCATGTTACTTTTTGTATTGCTACGACTTTTTGACATCAGCAAGAGCTGCGGGACAACAGTTAGAATCATCAAAAACCAATATCCATTTAATTTAAATTGAAATTTTAGTTCTAGTTACTCTCGACATCCACAACGAAAAAAATAACTAGAATTTTCGAACCCAAGAACCAACAATTCAGTGGAACTACACTATATTGACAAAAGTCACCGGACACCTAGAAGAGAAACAAAACATGACATTTATTGACATACATTAGTACGGTGTCGGTTCACCTTTGGGCTTAATGCATGCACTGACCCTTCGAGACATGCTTTCAACAAGGTTTTGGAACACAGGGATACGTATGCGCTTCCATTCAGTACATAATGCTACCGCTAACTGTTGCTTAGTAGTAGGCCTTGGTTCGAAACTTTTTATGCGGCGTTCTAATTCATTGCACGCGTGCAATATGGGATTAAGATCAGGGCTCTGTGCTGGCCAGTCAAGACACGATACGGAATTATCGTCAAACAACGACGTAACAGTCCTTGCTTTATCGTTCGGTGCATTATCCTGCTGGTACCAACAAGGCTCGGTTCCATAGTACTGCCACAGAGTTGTTAGGGCATAATTGTCCACAATATCGAAGTAGACGTGCTGGTTAACAAGTCTGTCCAGGATAACCAATGGACCGGGGACCATACCACGAAAATCACCCCACCACGAGTATACTGCCATCTCCAAACTTGACTACAGGAACAGTACACTGTTGTAAATAACGTTCCCCTGGTTGCCGCCATACCCACACACAGCCATCAGACTGATGGATCGTGTATCTGGATTCTTCAGCCCATAGGACCTGTTTCCATCGATCTACGGTCCAAGATAAATGTTCTTTACACCATGCTAAACGACGAGTAGCATTCAGAGGGAGGATGAAAGGCTTACGAACAGCCGCACGACCACAGTATACAATGGAATGAAGTTCTCTGCGCATGATACGTGTACGTACCGAGGTTCCAGCATTTTTACTTGCTTGTATTCTGAGGTCATGTGCAGTACTCCGTCGATTATCTGTAACGACACTCCTGAGGCTTCGACGTCCTCTATCACTGATTTTCGTTGGTCTGCCGGTACGTTTTGCTGCTTCAGGCACGCCATGTGCCTTCTACGTATTCAGTATATCCAAAACAGTTGGCTTGGGTATGTTTAAACGCCTCTCGGTTTCTCTTCTGGACAACCCACTAATATAACTCCGAACAATCTTTCCTTTCTCAAAGTCAGTTCTCTCCCGCCGCGACATTTTCACTCAACCTCAGAGTGCGATATGATCGCGATCAGTTGCAGGCTTGTTTTTATACCGTTTGTTGCTGTATCGCGCATCTTTACAATGCAGCGGTTCCGTTCATTTGCTTTTGAAGGGGTGTCCGGTGATTTTTGTCAATATAATGTATTTTTGGTACATTTCGAATTTTAAACGAATATTTTTTCTGGTATGTGATTTCTTCTCTACCTACCATATTTTGGAGATCCTTCAGACTTAACAGAGAATACGTTACCCTAAAAAAGAATGAGAACTCGTGTTTCTGCTTCGACAAAGGTTTTCAATTCCGTTTTTTTATTGTCGTTTCTCTGAGGTTTACATTCTTTCTGATTTGCTACTTCTACAACGTAGAGTTTTTAGAAATCATTGTTTCATTTGAATTACTTATGTAAAAATCAATCTCATGTTCATGCAACAAGAGAATGAAACAACCAAACAAAGAAGAAGCAAAGGAAAGAATTCGGCAGCCAGTTTAAACAGAAAACAAATGGCTTTGAGTTCAGGTAATATGAAAACGGTGATTTTTTTTTATCTCAAAGCCTTCATTCGAAGAAGCTATTTTGGAGATTCATCTTCATTTCCTTGAAACGTTTTTTTTAATTCTTTCTAAATCACGTAAGACAAGCTCGATTTGAAGCGACAGCTCTTATGCTAATTACACGACACAGTCAGCGATCTGACTGCTGGGAAATATTTCTCAATATAAATGAAACAATCTCTTCCTCATGATAACAGAAGCAAGCCCAAAGACACATTTTGTTGAGAATGAGTATGTATATCTATTCCCCGAGATAAAAAATGATCTCGCCGTCGTCAAGCTTTGTGCAGAGCCTGAAGGATGAATTACAAGTTGCTCATTAAGATTTCTTTTAATCTCGCGACGAAATACTTGCTTTAAAATGTTCACAAGGTAAACAATTTTTGCGAACGATAGAAAGTCTAATTAAATATCTTCCTTAATAAGTATGCATGTGGCATGTGGATCTGAACAGTAAATTAAAGTCTGAAAAATTATATATTTTAAAACAATGCTTTTACACTACAAGGCAAATTCACTTGGACGACCGTTCTACTTTATCTATTGTAAGAATAATTCGTAGTTGTGTAAAGACGTAATTGCTGGTGTAAAACTCTCACAGTTTTCATAATTTATCATATTTTAAGAATGTAGGAACTTTTATTTTAAGAATGTAGGACGGACAAAATCAGTTCTTTGTATCATAAATTCTGTTTGCAAACAGAATTACAACTGAAACTGTGATAGGAGCGCATCAGCAAAGTCATTGTTAGTACAAGTTTAGTGCATGTGAAAACAAAGGGAATATTTTTTTTATTTCCGTTAAATCAATGGAAAAATTCCTACCCTCGAGAAATTGGTTTGAAAATTTTAGAGCTTTCATATTCTCGCAGTTTAATAAATATATAACTGATGCCAAATTTCAGGGCTTGAATGTGATTAAAGTGAGTTTATCTACAATTGCTTCCTTCTCTCGAAAGTGTTACTAGAAATGTTACAGTTTTCCGCAAATATAACATTAAGGGGTAGTCCTTACAAATTACCCAGTGTGGGTGTGGTGATAAATTGCTGGAAGTACACGCTGTAGCAAGGATCATGTTGTTGTCTGGCATATATTTCCGTGATAAGAATCTAGAATCTTCTTTTGTATGTTCATACGTTCTGTTATTGGAAACAATAGTATTACGTAAATTACAGGTGAACAATGCTTAGATTAAGGTGCTCCTAAGAAAGGGTAGAAGCAGATTTATAGGAGATATTCGTAAAGCACAGGAACAGCCTCGTCATGTCTTCTGTGCAAATAAGTAGATGCATAGGTATTAAAACCTCTGTTACTTTGTACAATTTCTCAGTCTAGTTAGACCAACAGTCACGTTACTAGTCACTATCGTACTTTGGGTCGAGTCACTATCGTACTTTTGGTACGTCATTACCGTACAAGCTTTTAGGTATGCCTCTAATTTAACCTTCTTTTTGAGTTTCTGTGTTGCTATATAAATTTGGTTTCTCCTCATTAACCTTTTTTTCTGAGTTAACGATACATTATTTCTTCCAACGAGTTTTCAAATTTGGCAATCATTGGAAGTGAGTCAAAGGTCAATAAAACGACGTTTAAGTGCAGATTTAGGTGGGCAGAGTGCGAAGAGCGATAAGAGATGTACGAGAAAGATAAGAGCGAAGGTTAAGAGAGTAAAAACTGATTTACGAGCGATATACGTTGAGCTAATGTCTTGATAATTGTGTCATGTGGAATTTGCGAGTTAAGAGTTTGAAATGCTTGATTTATACCATCATTTTGTTATTGGGAAGCGAAGTATCTTCAACGTTGTTTTTTCTTAATGTTCCTATCGACTGGGTAAAATTTGGACATGGAGTTAATAAGTAATCTATTCTGTTGATTCTGGACTCTGAATCGTTATTGTTAATGTTATTCAATTGTGTAATTATTATTGACATATCGCAGATACAACTTCTTCAAGCAACAATTTTAATTCAAATTTAAGGGTTCAACAAGAAGGTTAGGTCAACAAGTAGCATTCAAATCAATACGTGACATTTAAAACCACATAAAGTTCTACAGTGAACCAGCACAGAGATTTACAGCGACGTTACTCTTACTGTTTTACAAAGCCAGGCTTCTTAGAAAAATCAGATATTATATTTTCTCGTAGTTCGGAAGAAATGCTTGTGACAAAAAATATAGTAATTGAACTATTATTATACTTTATTTTTTTGTCGCAAAAAGGATAATAACGAAAAATATAATAATATCACTATATGAAAGGCAAGACTTGCGACAACGTGGATCACTTTTTAACCATAAAGAAACAACTACGTAAGCTGTTTAACAGAAGACGAACATTTGTATTCCGTTGTTCACACCGTGTTATCCGTAACCGTTCCTGTTTAATGTTTTATTTACATCTTTTTTCTTTCGGTAGAAGTTAGAGTTTTTTTTGGGTGCGATGGAAGTGGAAGAACACAATTGTAGGTTGTAAGATGTTTTACTTTACTGGCTCTGAGTAACGCAAGGACGAAAGTTACTGTACTTCCCGAACTTGACTGTTGTTTTAAACCTTGCTTATGCCGCATCAAAAAAGAAAGTTAACTCTTTATTTAGATGAAGATATTGAAGCTAAACGTCGCAAAGCTTATTACGATCGAGCAAGGCGGCAACAACGCACTGTAGTCGAAATACAAGAAGTTAACCGCCGCAATGCCGAATGTGCCAGAAAAAAAGAGACAGAAATGTAGTGCAGTTGAAAGAAATGCTGTTATTCGACGTTTGCGTGATCGTCGAAGTAATATGACGCCGCAACATATTGAAGCTGAATCTCAGCGCATGATAAATGTTCATATTTCAGGGGCACAGAATATGACCCCCGAACAAAGAAAAGAACGCTGCTCTCAAGAGGTTCAGAGGCAATTAACGAACCAACAACAACAAAGAAATGCTACACGTCATGTGGCTTTAAACGTTATAGACGATGAAAAGACTGTAGCAAGACACTCATGTGGCACTCCTGAGAAAATGTGTGAATTTTGTACAGCCAAAAAAAAAATAAAAAAAAATACAAAAAAACAACAACAAAAAAAAAAACATGGGGTAGCACGCCAAAGGAAGGATTATCATCCGGAAAACGCTTCCGTATTTTGTATTTCTATACATGAACAATGAAGCACATCAAGGGTATGTTTCAATACACACTCATTATTTACGATGACTGCGCAAAAGATAATATTAAACGCTTGAATAGCAGTAAGTGATTTCTAGAACCCGTTGCATTCTTATTTGAACGGGCTTTACAGCTAGTTGAAATATAATAATTGAATTATTGCAAATGTCTATAACTATAATTTTAACGGTTAATTTCACTTAATGATTTACAGTCGACTTAAATTGTTACTTTAACTAAACTTTGCTTTACCAGGTGAGTCTCAATCTTTCGTAGTGGCCGAAAACTTCATTAGGCATAGTTAAACAGTTCTGGAATAAAAGGCTTGGGATCGTAAATGAAATAGTATGACTTACAGTTTGAACTTCCTTATTCAGCAGATGTCGAATAATCACCATCAATAATTGGTAAGCATCGAATTATAACCTGATTATACACTATCTACCAACAAGTAATTGGACACCTGTGATAGCAAAGGAAAACGAAGTTTATTCACCTTCAATAGTTGGTGGAGCCTCCACGAGCGGCGATTATAGCTGCGACCCTTCGGGGCATACTTTCAACCAGGCGTTGTACGACGGCTAGCGGTATTTTCTTTCACTCGGCTTGGAGAAGACAGGTCCGTTCCTTCACCGATTTCGGATGGTGGGGGCACCCTTTAAGTCGACGCTCCAACTCGTCCCAGAGGTGCTCGATAGGACTCTGCGCAGACCAGTCCATTCGATTAACCCCACTGTCACCATACCAAGCCAGGGTGGACCTCGCAACATGACAGGTGGCATTGTCATCCTGAAAGTAACATGGGTCTACCCCGTAAAACGGCCACAACGTAGGAAGCGCATGGTCATCCAAAATGGTGTAGTAGGTCTCGGCGTTGAGTCTACCAGGAATTGCGACCAAGGGTCCCGTGCCATACCAGGAGAAACACCCCCAAAGCATAATTCCACCGCCGCCGAACTTCACAGTTGGCACAATACATTCCGGCAGAAGGCGTTCTCCAGGCAGACGCAAAACCCAGACCCTGTCATCCGAACGGTAGAGGGTGAACCTTGATTCGTCGCTCCAGAGAACCTGTTTCCACTGTCGACGTTCTTTGCACCACGTTAGCCGAGCAGCGCTATTGGACTTGGTGATCAAAGGCTTGAGGGCGGCAGCATGTCCATAATAACCGTGCAGATGGGCTTCTTTACGGATGGTATTCATCGAAAGAACACTCTCGGATGCCTGTTAAAACTCCTCGCGGGTGTGGCCCATCGATTTGGTGCGGTTCTTCCGAATTTCTGTGGCCAGCACCCGTCGGTCTCTAACTCCCAGTTCCGTGGGTCTGCCGGGTCGGGGCACATTCCGACAGTCACCTCTCATCTTCCACTTGCCAACCACGTAGGCCACTGTCGATTTTGGGTACTTCAACTCGCTGGATATGTCACGTATGGATCGGCCATTTCTGTGACACCCGACGATTACACCTTTCTCTAAATCAGAGAGCTTTGAACTGCGTGGCATCTTGCATGCGACTGGTTTCGTTGTTGTTTCCCACACGATATTTAAGGGCGGCGGTCGGGGCGTGTATCAGAACCGCAGATATCGTTGATTGCAGGGGTGTCCAATTACGTGTTGGTAGATAGTGTATAACAGACTGTCGTATGACATAGAAATATCTCACTCCTTCCACAAATCAATTTAGCACACTTTAGCATGATCAAAACAAGATAGCACTGAGAGCTCTTCATCAATATAGCATTCTCAGCATTCAACATCCTAGATTTTATCTCCTGAGTCTTATTACGTAGTTGCATTTTGACCTATCAGGTTGTTGCCAACTACAAATTCATCGAGAAGTATTTTGTATCATTAAGTCAGAAAAACGTTTGACGAGAATAAACCACATTTGCATAGGAATACAGGAACTCAAGATAAGCCGCCCTGATGGCACAGTGGTCTAAGCGATCGCCTCTGATCATTCGGTCCGTAAGGGGTCCGGGTTCGAATCCCGGTGAGGCATGGATGTTGTGTTTGTCTTATGGCACTTCCCTGGAGCCAGTGACCCTAAATTAGGGACGGGCGACTGCTTATAGCCCATTGAGTTTATCACGGTGGTCGTTAAACCTCCAATTAAAAAAAAAGAACTCAAAATAAATACGTCATAAACGGTTTTACATTTTAGACTTCTTTAAACATATTTCGTTTTGCATGACTTCATCGCAGTTAGTCTGTCATTAAAAATCTCAGCTTACCATTAATTTTTGAGTCTAACATGTGTGATTGGAGGGTTATGACCGTGCAGCAGCTTCTCTCGTAGTCTACTCGCTTTTGAATTGTATTTTCTGAACCAAATAAAAGTTACACATATTTCAAACTTTTCTTTTTTCGAGTTTCGGGAAAGGTTCAGGAAAAGTCTTATTTTCTGATTGTTTATCCCAGACAAGCTTTCATTGTACCTTCTGATCTCCAAGCATTTTGAAACTTCTATGTTTAACTTTGAATTTTGGATCTCGTGGAACCTGCACACATACAAATTTTTCTAAAACACTTCTATTAATAATAAAAAACTTCTGCAAGCATTTGATCATTAAAACTGAATAAAAGGAAACGCAAAGTGGGTGATACCATCTTCTTCTATCTTTCTAGCTCTGCCTGGCGAAACTTTTTTCAGTGAAATGACAAAATGTATAAAGATAGAAATACAGATTACGGAGAATATTTAACTATTTTCGTTTTGTTAAAGAGACTTCTTTTTTCTCATAAAATTCGTAGAACAGCAAATCATGATCCTCTAACTTTCAGGGAGAAGTGATGAAGCTGGATCAAAGATGAACTTGTGAAATGTAAAATTAATGTTGAACAAAGCAGCAAGGGAAGGGAGTAAGAATTGCATACTGATGGAGGGAAGTTGAAATAGATGATTTCGATGCTTCTTTAGGCCAAAAGACTGATACAGTCTAATCCCGTGAGAACGAACTTCACGGAACCACCGAAATATTTCGTTATAAAGTAAAAATAGAATTAAACATTTCAATCTACATGTGCACTTATTTTGAAAATTTCAAATCAGAAATTTTAATCTAGCAAATTCTGCTTATATAAAGTAAAATAATAGGAATGTGCGTAATAAAACTGTAAAATCAAAACTGTACTTCTCATTGCTATTTTCACATCTTTACAGCATTTTATCCGGGTAGCACCTACTTTTTCATTCTTACTGTTTTGTCTTTCTTCTCAGTTTTTCTTTTATTCTTATTGCCTTCAATACTCTGTTGTTCGTGTGGAGTGGCAGAAAGACTCATGCTTGGAATGACGTAACAGAAAGTACGTTCAGTTTTTTTTAATACGTTCATAAAAATTCAAATGGTCGAAAAAGGATGCTGACAAATTCTTTTTGATATATCCACATATGCAACAAGAGAGCTAAGAATCGGCAAACTGCAAAATATGACAAATTGGTGTGATGCCCACTATATTGACAAAAGTCACCAAACACCCCTTCAAAAGCAAATGAACGGATCCGTCGCGTTGTTAAGATGCGCGGTACAGCTGCAAATGGTATAAAAACAAGCCTGCAACTGACCGCGATCATATCGCACTATGAGGTTGAGTGAAAATATCGCAGCGGGAGAGACCTGACTTTGAGAAAAGAAAGATTGTTGAATGTTATATCAGTGGGTTGTCCATAAGAAAAACCGAGAGGCATTTAAACATACACAAGTCAACTGTTTTGGATGTACATGAAGAAGTGGAAGACACATGGCGTGCCTGAAGCAGCAAAACGTGCCGGCAGATCAAAGAAAATCAGTGATAGAAGACTTTAAAGCCTCAGGAGAGTCGTTACAACTAATCGAAGGAGTACTGCACAAGACCTCAGTGTACAGGTGAGTAAAAATGCTGGAACCTTGGTATGTACACGTACCATTTGCAGAGAACTTGATTCCGTGGGTTACCGTGGTCGTGCGGCTGCTCATAAGCGTTTCATCTCCACTCGGAATGCTACTCGTCGTTTAGCATGGTGTAAAGAAAATTTACCGTGGACCGTAGATCAATACAAACGGGTCCTATGGACTGATGAATCCAGATACACAATCCATCAGTCTGAGGGCCGTGTGTGGCTATGGTGGCAGCCGGGGGAACGTTATTTACCAGAGTGTACTGTTCCTACTGACAAGTTTGGAGATGGCAATGTACTCGTGTTGGAGTGATTTTCGTGGTATGGTTCCCGGCCCATTAGTTATCGTGGACAGACTTGTTAACCAGCACGTCTACTTCGATATTGTGGACAATTATGCCCTACCAACCCTGTGGCAATACTACGGAACCGAGCCTTGTTGGTATCAGTAGGATAATACCCCGAGCCATAAAGTAAGGAATGCTACGGCGTAGTTTGACGATAATTCCGTATTGTGTGGGGAATGGTCAGCACACAGCCCTGATCTTAATTCCACAGAGCATTTATGGGATGAATTCGAGCGCCGCATCAGAAGTTTTGTACCAAGGTCTGCTACTAAGCAACAGTTAGCAGCAGCATTATGTACTGAATCGAAGCGCATACCTATCGCTGTGTTCCAAAACCTTGTCGAAAGCATGTCTCGAAGGGTCAGTGCATGCATTAAGGCCAAATGTGGGCCGACATCGTACTAATGTATGTCAATAAATGCTATATTGTGTTTCTCTTCTATGTGTCGGGTGACTTTTGTCAATATAGTGTATATCTCTATTATCTCTTCCCATTTCGTGTTTCGCGAACCTCTTGGAGTTCACGATGATGGTTCCACGTGTTCGCGCTAAAAAGTCAACAGTGGTGACTCAGCACACCAGAGCCGCGAATGGCTTAGTGGTTAGTGTTTCAGACTATCGATGCTGGGTCCTCAGGTTCTAGCCTGGGCTGATCCTTCAAAGATGGTGTGATTTACTAACAATCGCTGAATATCCGCCGTGCATCGGACGAGCACGTAAAGTGACGGCCCCTAGGCTGGACTCACTGGTTAAATGGGTATCCTTTCCTATGTCCTCCCTGAAATTCTATCACCCATCTATGTGCAATATCGTACTTGTACGGTGGCGCCATCTACTGCACTCTAATCTCACTACAAACTGTTCTGTCAAAAGTCGCTAGACTTGCTCTCATTCCTTCCGTTTCTGTGTCCTGCCCAAAAGGCGATCTCGCTGTAGGTGGCTGGGACCTAAACTCTACTCACTGTGGACGGAAGTCCTACATGAAAATGACAAACTGCACTCAACACACCATTACAGGGTGTTAATACAAACATCCGATGTTCGAGACCAAGTAAAACGCTTGATTAAGAATATTTTGGAACTACACAATTGAGAACAGTACTGAGTGCCTTCTGACATAATTTCTTATTTGCGTGTGAGAGCATATTCACTTCATTTTATTCTAAATCAAAATTCATAAATTAGCTCGATGCGGAACCAGATTTAAGATTGTGTTTGTCTGGTGTTGGACCAAATATCTCAAACCTTTGTCCAAGAAAAAAAAAAATTAACATGGAAATTAAATATACATATGCTTATTATATTATATTAAACAGTTTCCAAGTTGCAACTTATTTCAATAAAACGTTATTTATATTGAATGTAATGCATTCAAAAAAGTTTGTGCTATAAAGACATTTGCTATGAAGTCTTACAGATAAATTATTTTATATTTAGAGTTTCATAATTTTATATTTAGGCACTAAATTTTAGAGTTTTCATAATTATATGTAGTGAATTTTTGTATTTTATAATTATACAATAATCTTTTTTAATTCGAAGCGTTTTTTTAGTCACTCGTACCCTGAGGTTTTGCAAAATATTTTTGTTTCATTAAAAAGAATTTGCGGAGCAAAAAATGTTGGCAACCGTTGCTGTTATGCAACCTTCCGTTTTGAGTTGCTTTTTTTATGTAAATTATATAACTTTTTTGTTAGATTTCCTTCTGAACGTCACGTCGCTTCTTAGAATTTCTTACACTTTTTGGCAAAGACTGAAAGTGAGTCGATGACAAATGAAAAGTCTCCTCGAGATTCAAGGGCTTTGGTACGTAGTACGACGAAAGACGATAATTAAATTAAGACCATATATCTTCTTGATGATTTACAATGCCAGAAAGTGAAAAAAGAACACCATTAAAAATTGCAGCTGCATCTATGAGATTTACGACGTAGCAACAACTTGTTAAAAAAGGAAAGTGATCACACGAGTGAAGTGATTCAATGTTTATTTTACCTTTTAATGCTTATTACAGTGTACAGGAGGCACATTTTAATAAGGTGTTGCCCTTCCTCCAGCAGCAATACAAGCTTTCAATCCAGCATGCAATCGGTCGTACAAATGCTGGATACCACGCTGGGGGATAGCATTCCATGCGCTTTCAACTCGGACGCGTAATTCAGAGATGGTCGCTGCTTGCCGGGGTCCGAGGAGGAGTCTTTGTCTGATCCAATCCCAGACATTCTCGATTGGAGACAAGTCCGGAGAGTGTGCTGTCAAAGGGAGTTTACGCACAGCCTGAAGAGCATGTTGAGTTGCCCTGCCGGAGTGTGAGTGTGTGTTATCCTTCTGGAATATCGCATCGGGAATCGTACTCAAAAACGGCAGGACAACAGTCTTCACGATATCGCTGACGTACGTACTGCTATTCAATGTGCCCCGTACAAACTACAGACTCGTACAAGAGTGATAACTAATCGTTCCCCATACCATGATGCCCGGTGTGTGGCCTGTGTGTCGTTGGCGGATGCACGATGGCAGCAGAATCGGCTTTCATTACTGAGGACCACTGGCACCATTCTTCCCTCCAAATGAACTCGTTCTTGACACCACCGCAAACGTGCTCGATGGTGACCAGGACTCAGTGGTAACCGTGCCAGCGGCACGCATCCCGTAGTCCTGCTTGCAACAAACGATTCCGTACCGTTCTGGTAGACACCCTTGGTATGGCAGAGGATCGAATTTGTAACGCCGTGACTTTCGCCTGTAAAAACGCTGCTCTCCTGATACATCGATCCTCTCGTGCGTCCGTAACTCTGTGTTGCCCGAAACCACGTCTGCGAGTGTGAGAATGCTCCTAAAATCCCCGACGCCACCGTCTTACCACGGCCGATACCTTTCGTCCCACTAGGTCCTCAATGTGACGGAAGGACCAATCTCCATCCCACAGAACCACTATACGGCCTCGCTCGAACTCCGATAACTGAACAACTGCGTCGTCCAGGTATGGTAGCTTCTTCAACAAACACAGAACAACACGACACCAGACGAATGACTTCGTTCTGCACGCCCTAGTCCTCAAATATTTTCACCTCAAATATGCGCTGCGTACATTTGCATGTTGTCCTCCACAGTGACGTCATTATTTCATCCAATGACATTCCAACTTGGATCACAGTTTCTGCTGCCCTTAATAATTCATATATTATAACTTGACGTTCCTACCGCCATTCCTTTTGGGTGTTATTTTTTCACTTTCCGGCAGTGTATATACTACTTAAGTTAAATCAGTGAGTTTGGTAATATCATTCAGTCTGTAAAAGTTTGCCATTATTCTAAGCGAAACTGTGTCGGAGTATCGAGAGCTGTAAGTCAACAACCAATAATAAACAAGGCCTTTGTAAGTTTCAGATTTTGCTATAGGCCTATCAATCCCTGAGACAATAAGCTGTCGTCTAAGCGTTGTGTTAAGCATTAATGAGTGACTCTTGTTTCAACACATGGACCTAAATTGATCAAAACATTATTTTGGATCAACACATATTTTCTTGAAATAATAAGCTGATTTTCACTATGCATGTGAGACAGAATTTCTGCATAGAACTGACATGCTTGACACGCTTGCATGACTGTAAACGCTAGCATACCTTTCCTGCTTACTGATTTAATATCTCTATAAATCTTGGAAAATGTAGTATTTAAATTTAAATTATGCATATATGGAAACTAAAGAAAGACTGATAAAAGTAATGTTTTGACTCATTTAGTCTGAGCGTATACAGACCATTTTTTAATTGTGAACAGTTCGAAGGCAGCTGTTCAGCATTTTAAAGACTGTTCAATTGAGGCTGCATTTTATTTCTGCTGGTCACTCGTTCTATGCCGGATGATCTTCGACCATTTTTATCGCTTGAAGACTTTGGGAATTGGCGAAGCCGCCCCAAAGTCTTCAATTATATTTTTAAAATTTTCAGCTCTACGAAAGAGCTGAAAAATTTAAAAATATAACTTGTTCTCTGTATTCATCTACAATCCACTTAACTCCTCTGCGCAGAGGTTATTTCTCCCGTCACACTGAGAACGAGCTCGAAAAACAAGAACAAAAAAAGAATGAATAAGCGAAATTGAGGACTTGCTATCCGTGATTCTTTTTCAGAAAACTGAATCGTAGGACTAGATATCTTTCTCAGGCGATCGTTAACGAAAACGTG
This sequence comes from Macrothele yani, assembly GCA_039090855.1. Lineage (NCBI taxonomy): Eukaryota > Metazoa > Arthropoda > Arachnida > Araneae > Macrothelidae > Macrothele > Macrothele yani. Next base: position 82,833,130 of record CM077025.1, on the reverse strand, counting down.
AGAGAGCAACACTTTCCCGAATCGTCTTTCCGAGTCATGTGGGATTATGTCATCACATTTTGAGCTCTTTCATCGAGAATAAATGAGAATGATTCACTTGCGCAATTAACGCAAATGAAGAGCGTTTTCTTCTTTATAGCGTTTTATTTAGGCAGCATCTGTTTTTTTGTTCTCACTTTCTTTTTCTATTCTCATTTTTCTCTCTCCTAATGAATTCAGAGAACTGGTGAATTACGACATCTTCCTCCTTAATAATTGATTCCATTAAAAAAATGAGGAAAGCAATAATGTCCACCTTCTTTGAATTGGATAAATAAAAATTTAATCATCCCAAAAAAAAAAAAAAAAAAAGAAAAAAAGTTGAGCTCCTCATTAGAGACGTTTTTGCCCCCGTGAGTGTCAGAATTCATATTATTCAGGTACCATAACGAACAGTGCCCCGGAAAACGTAAACTAATGAAGCTCAGTTTTCGGCGCTTCGGTTCCTTGGGGGAATCTCAGCTCAGAAAGGGAAAATACAGGATTGATGCATACGTTAGCTGATGCAGAAGGTAACAAATCAAGACGATGAAAAAGGATCATGCTTACTCTTTTTGATTAAAAACTAAAGTGTAAAAAACACATAAAATATTGAATGGACAATGGTTATTAGTACAGAAAGACTTTTTTTTGCTTTTTATAAGAACTAAAAAGCTAATGTTTATCTAATCAACCACATTTATGTCCCAGGAAATTAATTTCTGGTCATTCGCATTGATTAACAAAAAAACGCTTTCATGTTGAACTGTTCTTGTATACATTAATCTTCTGTTTTGCTAATGGCGAATATCATACTGGGTTTTGTAAGATCACCATACTTTTGTCTGTGCATTTTTTATATCTGCTTTCATTTTGATTCACCAGTATTATTCTTATGTCTATGACAAATTATTATTTTTATTTTTGCAGGAAGACACATTTACATTTATCCTTAACTCTATTAGAAACTGCAATCTATAGAAAGACACCATTCTCATTTATGTCTTTTTTGATCTATGCCAAAAAGGTATTTCTTACATTTATGGAAGTTCACAATTTTACTTCTATGTAATGCCAGTGGCTACGTGTTATTCTTATGACTGTGGAGTAAGCGTCATAATTATGCCAGTGGAAAATTACCGTTGTTACATTAAGTGCGGTAGCGGTCAAAGATTAAGGGACTTCTGCAGTCACGCTTTCTAAGGAAATTGCTGAGAAGGAAAGCTAATTTTGATGTAACATGAATTTACAGAATTTGACCCCAGGCTGAGTTACATGAAAGCCTTGTTTGATTCTTGCAGCATTCAGCCGTCTGTGTATAAAAAAGGAGATCAAAACTTTCTGCTTCTTCTCATGTGAAATAATCTTTTTTTATTTTGATCAGAACATTTTTCCCCCGCTTCATGGCATGGCAGGACTACGCCTAAAATGCCGCAATATTTCTTTCATTTCTTTTTTTTTTATTGGAGGTTTAACGACCACCGTGAGCAACTCAATGGGCTATAAGCAGTCGCCCGTCCCTAATTTAGGGTCACTGGTTCCAGGGAAGGGAGAGAGCCAGTGCCGTAAGACAAACACAACACCCATGCCTGACCGGGATTCGAACCCGGACCCCTTACGGACGAATGATCAGAGGCCAACGCCTTAGACCACTGCGCCACCGGGGCGGCTTCTTTCATTTCAAAACCTGTTTAAAAAAAATTTGTACTTTTCATTCGAGCTTGAGGAAACAGTTTTCTTCGAATAACTTTTCACATTGTCTGCTTCTCGAATTCATCCATTTGATGTAATCGTTGGCAAAAATGTGCCGTATTTTCACTGGTTCCATGTAGCCACTCCTTCAGAAAAATTAAAAGAATTCGCTGCCCTGGAGCGAGAATCGAACCCACACCTCCCGATTTCCCGTCGAGCATGCTAACCGTTACACGTGTAATTATTTTTACATTGTAATTTTCAAGTTTTCTGAAGGAGAGGCTACACGGAAATAGTGAAAATACAGCACATTTGTGCCAACGATTACATTTGTATCGCTTTCCATGTATTTGTGAAGAATTACTTCTTCAGGAAAATTCCTTTCCCACTGATGTATGATGTTCATCCATTTGAGAAGTGTGGTTCCACATTCGGGATAATGTTAAGTACTCACTGTCTTTTCTCTAAAGAACATTTACCATAACTGTTGATGCTGCACAGAAGAGAGAAGTTATCCATGTTGCACTCAGTGATGCAGTTCGTTTCTGTCGCAAAGTCGACAATCTCCGATTGAGAGTCTGGAAACGACGTAATCACCGGCCCGATCTTTCAGCCACGTGCGAGCGTCATACACCATCTCAGCACTCCTACGTAGTGAGGTTTGGAGCGCTATCAGGTTCAACAGCCGTTCACTGCTCGTACGCATAGCGGGTACAATGGCAGAACGACGATGCGTCGGCGAGGTGCTGCAACCCGCTTTATTGCCTTATCTCCGTGGTATCTCTGATGCCCAGTTTCAACAAGAAAACTCCTGCCCGCACACTGCCAACATCAGCAAACGGTGTCTATAAGGTGTCCAGATATTACCTTGGCCAACGCGATATCCAGAATTTTCCACAATAGAGAAGAGAGAAAAAATGGGGGACGTCATTGGCAGACGACGTAACGCCTCTATACGAACCCCTCGCATTGTCGATGAATTCTGGACACAAGTCAGCGACGCATGTCCAGCGTTACCTCAGCACACCATCCGGGAACTATTTCCCTGAATGACACACCATGTTGCCGAATGAATTGCGCAGCATGGCGGTCGTACAACCAACTGTCTCCGGCCCACTGCATTCCTGTAATCTCTCATAAACCAAATCATTTCTTTCCTACTTGTTTTTATACGCCGACCTCTAACTTAGAGACACTGATTACCGAAAAGGTTGGAAACCAGTGTAGTAAAAAATGGATTGCTAAGTCTTTGTGATTCTCTCGAGTGGGGAAAAATAGCGGGAAGTAGAAGCTTTCTCCGTAGACTTTTCGAAAACAGTCTTAAAATTCCCGTGAAAAAGATGATGCAAAAACAAAACAAGAAAGCTGACACCGAATTTTCGGGTGTAATAAGCACGTCTTTTGAATCCGTTCTGACGCAAATTAAATTTATCAAAGCTATTCAAAGGCAATGGAACCGGTAAGGAAAACAATAGTATCTCACAGAAGAAAGAAGTTTTTCAATCGGGTCTTTAATCCCTCAGATATTGCTGTAAACGGAATCGTGAGCTTACGAATTCTTAGAAACAAAGATATCGACAAAAATAAGATGTGACTTTACGTCCCCTGGTGTGAAAACCATGCATTATTTTAGGAAGAAAGTATTCTGAAAAGGTTTTTCCATATGAGCGGTATCGGTCCAAGAAATTTTTTTTGTCGAGTTTTCAGGAGCCCAGATTTTGCTACAAATACATCAGAAGCAGAATTAACACTTATGACCCCTGGTGGTTAAACCACTCTTTACCAAACATTAGAAATTATGTGAAAAATATTTCCCATCAGGTCTTATATGCGATACAGGAAGAATTTTTCAAATCGGAGTTATAGAAGCAGAAATAACGCAGACAACGCAATTTACCTTTGTGCCCCCAAGCAGAAAGTCTATGATTTACTTGAAAAATTTGAATTTATAGGAAAAACATGGCGCAACGGAAACACTATCCAACAAAAAAGGAATTTTTCAAATCAGACTTTTAGAAGTAGAGATATTGACAAAAATAAGATATACAGCTACGCCCCCTGGCTTAGAAACCATGCATTATTTCAAGAAGAAAATGTTCCTAAAAGATTTGTCGACATGAGTAGTATCGGTCAACAAAGGACTTTTTTTCAATCGAGATTTTAGAAGCTCATATTTTGCTGCAAATTCATCAGAAGCGGAAATTTAGACTTACGCCACCTGGTGGCCAAACAATTTTTTGCAAAAATTAGAAATTATGTGCAAACGATTTTCCACCAAGAGTTGTATCCGGTGCAGAAAGAATTTTTCAAATCGGAGATTTAGAAGCAGAGATATAGGGGGAAACGTAATTCACCTTTACGCCCCCTAGCGGAAATTCTATGAATTACTTGAAAATTTTGAATTTATAGGAAAAACATGTCACACGGAAAACACTATCCAGCAAAGAAGGACTTTTTCAAATCGACTTCCTAGAAGTAGAAATATTGACAAAAATAAGATATATATCTACGCCCTCTGGCGGAGAAACTGTGGAATATTTTAGGAAGAAAATATTCCGCAAATGTTTATCGATGTGAGTGGCATCAGTCCACGAAGGAATTTTTCAATCGATATTTTAGAAGCTCAGATTTAATGGCAAATACATCAGAAGCAAAAATTAACACTTACGCCCCCTGGTAGCCAAAGTATTATTTACCAAAAATTCCAATTTGTATGCAAAAGCTTTTCCATCAGCAGATGTACCGGTTGAAAAAAATAAATTTCAAATCGGAGTTTTAGAAGAAGAGTTATCGGGAAAAATGTAATTTATTTTTACGCCCCCTAGCGGAAAATCTATGCGTAATTTGAAAAGGAACTATATCTAAAATACTCTTCGACATAAATGGAATCGAAAGATAAAAAAAAAATTCAATCGGATGTTTGGAAGCAAATATGTGGAATAAAACGTAATTTTGAATTCGACATCATGTGCATTTACGCCATCTAGCGGCGAAATTGTACATCGTAAAATAAAAAAACGAAATAAAAGTTCATCATTTGCATATTTCAAGCTTCGGAATGCAAAAAGAATTTTTAAATCGGACTAATAGTTGCAGAGATACCGTGGGTACAGACGGACGGACGGACGGACAAACCGATAACATAAGCACAATCTTTTTTACGCTTTCCAACCGTAGGTTGAAGAAGCGTATATGCTCCAGCTTTGTCCGTCCGTCATACCGTCCGTCCTCACGATAACTGGCGTAAAAATGGTTCGATTTCGATGAAATTTTAGTATGTGGTAGGGGACGACCTAGGGACGAACCCTATTGAAAATGGGACAAATGGGATCAAAGGTCACGACGTAGGAGCGGAATCATTCCATTGCCCTTATGCGACATAACTTGCGTAAATATAGTTCGATTTCAATGAAACTTTACTATGTGGTAGGGGACCACCTAGGGACGAACCCTATTCAAAAGGGTGAAGTGGGATCAAAGGTCAGGACATAAGATCCGGATGCATTCCATTGCCCTTATGCATCATAACTTGCGTAAAAATGGTTCGATTTCGATGAAATTTCAATATGTAGTAGGGGATCACCTGGGGACGAACCCTATTGAAAATGAAGGAAATGTGGTCAAAGGTCAGGACATAGGATTCTGATCCTTTCCATTGCCCTTATCCCATATTATTAAGGTGGACGTCAAGCAATTTTGCTTCCTACACTTCCAATGGAAAAAGTTTTGTAAACATTTTAATGTGTTGTAAAATACGAACTTCCATGCACAAAAGTGCGGAATGATACATTGGCATTTAATGACTTGAGCGTGTGGTGAGTGATGTGGAGAGTTGCGAGAGAGATATTGAAGGAGGAGGACATGCCGAGCTTTGGCTAAGACAACAAGTTCAGTCTGTACCGCGGAGTGTATTCCAGTTTATGTTTTTGTGTAAAGTAATAAATGTTTTGTGTTGTGATCGAGTGTCTGTGATGTTACAGACCAAAGATAGAAATGGAGGCACCTCTGAGATTCGAACTACCAAAGATAGGAAGTGGAGGCGCCGCGCCGGTGAGACGGGATTGCACAACTTCAGCGGCGTTTTTATGACCGTGGGAATCGATGAGTTGGAAGATCTTCAAGCGTGAGAAAGAACCAACGCTACAGGGATATTTTTTTTCCTCTTTGTGTTGGGAAGAACAAAGGATGGTGACTGTTGTTTGTTTTTCGAAATTAGTTGGCGAGAAACAAAAAAGTTCCGTATCGGATTTACACCACATTAGATGTTTATGTAAGTACTGGTTTTGTTGTTGTTCTTAGAGAATTATCTAAAGGAATGAAATATCAAGGCAAGTTTTTTTGAAGTTTCCGGGCACGGAATTAAATAGAAGGAAATAATTGCTGTCAAGAAATAGTACATTCAGATCAACTGTTTGAGCCTAGATTATAGGTAAATGTAGAATATTGTTGTAAACAATTTCTGTGAACGTATACACATAAACGATAATAGAAGGAAATAATTTCTGTCAAGAAATAGTACATTCAGAACAACTGTTTGAGCCTAGAGTATAGGTAAATGTAGAATATTGTTGTAAACAATTTCTGTGAACGTATACACATATACGATAATAAATAAACATTGGGTACACGTAGAGCTTGTTGAAATGGCTTTCTTAGGAAGAGCTCGAAAAGAAGAACTTCTGCAGTTGGCGGAGGAATTGGGTATGGAAGTTATGCCAAATCTCAAAATTCTGGAATTAAAAAATAAAATTGTCAACTTTGAAGGTTATGAAGAGGATTTCGTGAAAGAACTTTTGGCAGGTATAAAAGAGCGTAGAGAAACAGAAAGACAAATGGAATTGGAGCTTGAAAAACGTAGACAAACAGAAAGACAAATGGAATTTGAGCTTGAAAAACTCAGAATAGAAGCTGGACGTCAGCCACTGGGAGGTAGTTTGGAGCAAAATGGAAATTCTCATAAACCGAGATTAGAACTTCGTCATTTGATGAAAACATTTGACCCAAAAGACAGTGATATAAGTATTTACTTAGTTTTATTTGAAAGGCAAGCACAACAAGCAGAAATAAAAAGGGAAGATTGGGTCACGAATTTGATAGGACTTTTGCCCTACGAAATAGGCCTATAACAATTGATTGCCAGAGAAAATCTGGAAGATGCTAAAAACTATGAATATGTTAAAAGGTTACTTCTTAAAAGATATAAGTTAAGTCCAGAGAAATTTAGATTGAAATTTGTACAACACATACGTACATCAGAGAAGACCTGGAGAGATTTCGCCTTCGAGTTAGAAAATTATTTTAATGAATGGATTTCAGGACTTAAAATAGGCGGTTTTGAAGGGCTAAAAAATTAATGATCACAGATCAATTGAAGCGGAGAGTGCCTATAGAAATAAGGGAGCATTTTATTGATAAATGGTCAAATATTGTCTCACCTTCAGATTAGGCTGATATGGTGGACAATTATGAAAGTGTAAGAGGAGGAATCAAGAAAAATTCGTCGAATGAATTTTGTGCTTCAAAGAAAATGCAAGGCAGTGAGAAAAAAACTAGAGATAACTATGATCGGGGAAATTTTATGAAAAATGGATTTTATAACAAAAATTATGTTAAGTCAGATGTAGGACAAAGGTGGTCAAAACGGAATGTATCTCAGAATGAAGAAAAATATGATCGCAGACGGAAGATTCAATGTTACGGTGTGCATCTTATGATCACATTCGACCTCAGTGTCCTAAGCTAAAATCACAGAACTCAGGAAGCGTAAATAGAATCAGAGAGGAAACTGAAGGGGATCTCTTGGCACCCTATACCTTTGAAGGAAAAATAAATGGAGTTACCATGCCTATTCTCCGGGATACAGGTTCATCAGTTGATATCATTTGTCAAGAGTATGTGTCGCCAGGTGAGTTTACTGGAGAACATGTGTGGGTACAGCATCTTCTGGATGAACAAAAGGTTTGTTTACCATTGGCAGAAGTTGAACTAGAATGTGAATTAGGTCATATTGTAACTAAGGCTGCATTGATTGGAAAGTCGCTAGATCAAGGTAGATATTTACTTGGAAATAAGACTGCCGCTTTGTTAAAAAAATTGATATGGAGCGGCCACTTAATTCAGAACAGGTAAATGTTGTGATTACTCGGTATCAAGAAAAACAGAAACGAAACAACGAAGAGAGAAATTCAGTAAAGAATGATTCAGGGAAGAAAGAAAAACAAGCTCTTGAAGGAGAGGCTGTGGGTTCCGAAGAATCAGATGAATTAGAAGAAGAAATTATGCCATTGAGGCATGATGAAGATAAAGCCATGTTAGAGTTGGTAAAACTGGATTCAAAAAGTTTCATGGAAGATCAACGGCAAAGTTTGGAATTGAAAAAAATTCTCGAAGAAATAGAGAAAACAAATTTTAAAAAGGCAAATGGTTATGCTGTACTAAGAAATGGGATGTTGGTGAAGAAAAAGATCAACAAGATTGGCGAAGAGGAAGATCTTATTGTTGTTCCAGAACAATATAGAGAACAAATAAAAAACATGTGTCATGAGGGAACTTCGGGGCATTTAGGAGTGACAAAAACCAAAGACAGACTAGCGAAGTATTTTTATTGGCCTAACTGTTATAAAGACATTGAAGAACTTGTAAAATCTTGTGATTCATGCCAACGTACTGGAAAAGCTGGGGACGAAAAGAAAGCACCTTTAAAAATAGTTCCAATTATTCCTGAAATTTTTACAAAAATTAAACTTGATGCCTGTGGGCCTTTGCCCGAGACTTCAAGCGGAAATAGATACATAATTACAGCTATGTGTTTGTCGTCCAAATATCCAGATGCAGTACCAGTACCAGACATAGGATCCAAGTCGGTAGTTGACGCTTTGTTACACATTTTTAGCCGCATGGGATTTCCGAAAGAAATTCAAACTGATCAAGGAGCCAGTTTTGTAAGCATTTTGACACTAGAATTTCTGGAACGGTTTGGAATAAAAGTTACTCATAGTTCTGTATATCATCCCCAAAGTAATCCAGTAGAACGATTCCATCGAACTATTAAAAGGATGTTGAGAGTTTTATGTCTTGAGTCTGCTCCGGATTGGGAGAAACAGTTACCGGCGGCGCTGTTTGCTTTGAGAACTGTGACACATGAAAGCACAGGGTTTACGCCTACTAAATTGGTGCATGGAAAAAATTTGAGGACGCCAATGACACTATTGTATGAAAAATAGATGGGTCATCCTGAAGAAGAAAACTATGTCGCTGAATATGTATTTGAGTTAATAAATAGGATGAAAAGATGTCAAGAACTTGCCATTAAAAACATGGAAGTGGCTCAATTGAAAAGAAAATATTATTATGACAGAAATGCGGTAAAACGTGAATTTCAAGAAGGAGATTTAGTATTGGTTTTTGTTACCTGCAGGCCAAATAAGTTAGCGGAACAGTGGAAAGGACCAGCGAAAATTGAGAAAAACATTTCTGAGACTAATTATGTAGTAAGCTTTGAAGGTAAAAATATAAAGCATCAAGTATATCACACTAACATGCTGAAACCATACCGTAAACGACCAGAATTTGTGAACTTATTGCCCGTTTGTGAAAATGGTGAAATGGATTTAGAGATTAAATTTCCGCAAGTTGAAAAAAATCCAAATATATTTAACTTCTCTGATATCGAGGAGAACAGTAAACTTCAAGAGCGCCTAAGTGGCCAACAAATTCAGGATCTGAAAAAACTATTATGCCATTACTTGAAAATGTTTTCTAATATTCCAGGGAAGACTCATTTGGTCGAACATGATATCGAGCTAGCTAGTAATGCTATTGTAAGAGTTAAGCCTTATAGAATGTCGCCCAGGCAGATAAATATTCTTAAAGCCGAGATAGATAAAATGCTGCAGTACAAGATTATAGAAGTTGGTGAATCAGACTATACATCACCCATGATTTTGGTAGAAGTACCCGGAAGAGATCCACGCCCTTGTATTGACTACAGGCAATTGAATGAAGTGACAAGGACCCAGTTCTATCCATTGCCCAACATAGAAGAAAGAGACGAAAAGGTTTCTGGAGCGAAGTATATTACAGTACTAGATTTAACAAAAGGGTACTGGCAAATTCCATTAAGTGCTAGAGCTCAACGATTGGCAGCGTTTGTGACTAATTTTGGAACGTATCGGCCCTTAAAGATGCCATTTGGCCTTAAGAACGCACCTTATTTCTTTAGCAAAATGATGTCGGAACTTTTGAGAGGCTGCGAAGAGTTTGCCGTACCCAATTTCTATCTCGTTGGCCGTACCATATCTAGATGATGCCATTTTTTCCGAAAACTGGGGGGATCATTTGATACATCTTGAAGAAGTGCTACAGAGGTTGCAGAGGGCTTCCTTGACCATAAAACCTTCCAAATGTAAGTTTGCTCAAGATCACGCCTTGTATTTGGGTCATATTGTTGGACAAGGATATCGGAAACCAGCGGAACAAAAGGTTCAGGCCATACAAAATTTTCCTACGCCAAAGAACAAGACGCAAGTAAGATCTTTCTTAGGCCTGGCGGGATATTACAGCAGATATATTCCAATGTTTTCTTCGATAGCAGCTCCCTTGACAGACATCTTGAAGGGTAAAAATCGTAAAGAGGAAATTATATGGTCAGAACAATGTGAGAAAGCTTTTGTGGAACTAAAAAAATCTTTATCTAGTTTTCCTGTTCTGTATGCCCCTGACTATGAACGTAGATTTATTCTACAAACTGATGTTTCAGATCAAGGAATGGGAGTCGTCCTCTCGCAAGAACAAGAAGATGGCGCTGAACATCCTGTACTCTATCTAAGCAGAAAACTTTCGACAGCAGAGAAGACATACAGTACCAGTGAAAAAGAATGTGCCGCCATTATATTTGCGGTACAGAAACTGAAATGCTACCTGGATGGTCAAAATTTCCTCATACAAACTGATCATAACCCTCTCGTTTGGTTACGCACCAACGCAAGTTCAAATGCTCGTCTGATGAGATGGGCCCTTGCTTTACAAGCATATGATTTTGTTATAATTCATCGATCGGGAACTATGCACAAAAATGCAGATGGACTGAGCAGAGTTCCAACTTTAGATGATCCACCTTGATCATGCTATGTGTCTGCTAGTGAAAACATTTTTTTTTGTTTTTTTGTTTGTTTTTGGTTGTGGTATATAATACATAGAAATTGTTGGAAAACACGTAAAGATGATTGTTAAATTAACTCATATATTTCTCTTTGTAAATGGATTATGACTCATTATGTGAACTATGACTATTGTATTGCAAAATGACAAGAACTTTTTACCACTGGAAAAAGTTCCTCTGGAGTGAGTAGGGGTTGTAAAATACGAACTTCCACGCACAAAAGTGCGGAATGATACATTGACATTTAATGACTTGAGCGTGTGGTGAGTGATGTGAGGAGTTGCGTGAGAGATATTGAAGGAGGAGGACATGCCGAGCTTTGGCTAAGACAACAAGTTCAGTTTGTACCGCGGAGTGTATTCCAGTTTATGTTTTTGTGTAAAATAATAAATGTTTTGTGTTGTGATCGAGTGTCTGTGATGTTACAGTGTTCCCAAGGATGAAAATTTGAACATCGATTAAAATAACTTCATATTATAACTTGGAAAACTTAATATGTTCTAAAACATAGCCATAATCATATTAAAAATCAATAACTTTTCCTTTGGTTGTATTGAAACCAGAGAAAAGATGGCGCGACCTGTACTTTGATGACGTCAGTGGGCAAAAAAATGTTGGATTACATAATTAAGGTTATGGTTTAGAAAATATTAAATATTCCAAGTTATGAAATGAAGCTATTTTAATCAATGTTCAAATTTTCATCCTTGTGAACGCATTAATTGTCCAGAAAAAGATGGCGCGATCTGTGTTTTCATGACGTCAGTAGACAAACAAATGTTGAATTGCATAATTATGGTTATGTTTTAGAAAATATTAAGTATTGCGAGTTATAAAATGAAGATATTTATCGATGTTCAAATATTCATCCTTGGGAACGCATTAATTGTGAAGAAAATGTGTACAGAAGTTTTTCCATTGGAAGTATAGGAAGCAAAATTACTTGACGTCCACCTTAAAGTAGCAATTCTTCTATGTTTGTATGTACATTTTATTTTGAAAACAGCTCTAAGAATTTTGATGAAAGTCGTTAACCTACCGTTTTCTGGTACTAGAAATCGATTTAGCTTGATCTCGACTTTAGGAGAATTCGTTCAGTGGGTTAAATAACCACCCGAATTATAATGTTTTTAGTGATGGCGTTGTTGAATTATTCCCTTAATGTTACCAATGCTTAGAAATCTTATGACGTCACAATCTCGCCGCGTTTGAGAATGTTGGCGCGTGATCACGCCATCTGTCTCATTACGTCACGCGTTGTGTGTGGATACTATTAAAGTTTTATGACGTCACACTTGCGGCGAGCGATGGTCGCGATTCCCATCTGCCTCATTAGGTCACGCGTTGTGTGATTGTGTCCGTCCGCAGAATAACTCGCGTAACAATCGTTCGATTTCGATGAAATTTTAGTATCTGGTAGGGGATCACCTGGGAAGGAACCCTATTTAAAGTGAACGAAATGCGGTCAAAGGTCAGTACATAGGAGCGGGATCCATTCCACTGCTATTATGCGTCATAACTAACGTAAAAAAGGTTCGATTTCGATGAAATTGTAGTATGTGGTAGAAAACCACCTGGCGACAAACCTTATTGAAAATGGGCGAAATGGGGTCAAAGGTCAGGACATAGAAGCGGAATCACTTCCATTGCCATTATGCGTCATAACTTACGTAAAAATGCTTCGATTTGGATGAAATGTTAATATGTTGTAGGGTCTTGCCTGGGGACGAATTCCATTGAAAATGGGCGAAATGGGGTCAAAGGTTAGGACACAGGAGCGGGATCTATTCCATAGCCCTTATGCATCATAACGTACGTAAAAATGTTTCGATTGCGACAAAACTTCATCATGTTATTTCTGAGGTATACCAAACCGGTTCTGTTGAATATCATCGAAATGGGTTCAAAGGTCAGGGCACAGGACCGAGATTTATTCCACAGCCATTATTCTGATAACTTGAGTGATAACTTGAGTAATTATTTCTGGTATGTTGGAAAGCGTATTATAATCAGTGCATTGCATGATTTTACTAAACAAAAGACGTGCTAAAAACGATGACATCTGCGTTCAAATGAAAAGCAGTTGCTACATAAATTGTGCGTATTTTCTCGCATATGCTGGAGATCGTACGTGATAACTTGCAAAATATCTACAAAAGTAATATCATTATGTCATTCATTCAATATTTTTCAGAGAACAAAGTGTAAATGCGATTTTACTTCACTCGTAGAACTAGGAGATACAAAGAGGTAAAACATCCTATTTTACTAGGCCCCAGAGAAGGAACTTGAAACTACGTTGGCTTCTTGTCACGTGATTCCAATCGAGATAATATAAAAGCAGCCTCGCCCAGAAAGTTAACTTTCTTCAAAATGTAAACAGCAGTTTGGCGTTAACGATCACGGTTACCGAATATTAATAACATGTTCGTTTGCTGGCTCAGTCTTCTATTGATATCGCAGTCAGGGACTTAAGCCTGAGCCCAGCTTGGGCGGTTTACAAGATGCCAGCACCTCTGACACCTCTAGGTGCGTGGCGGACCAACCCTTTTACATTGGATTTTTTTGTTTTATTTTTGATTGGAGTTTTAACGACCACCGTTAGCAACTCAATGGGCTATAAGCAGTCGCCCGTCCCTAATTTTGGGTCACTGGTTCCAGGGAAGGGAGAGAACCAGTACCGTAAGACAAACACAACATCCATGCCTGACCGGGATTCGAACCCGGACCCCTTACGGACGAATGATCAGAGGCCATCGCTTAGACCACTGCGCCACCGGGGCGGCCCCATTGGATTCAATGCGGTGATCTACCTCTGTAACGAGAAGCGCTATTTTTTCTGTGACTTCATGAGAAGTTCATCTCGCCGCCTCGGTGGCGCAGTGGTCTACGCGATGGGCTCTGATCATTCGTCCGAAAGGGGTCCGGGTTCGAATCCCGGTGAGGCATTTATGCTGTGTTTGTTTTACGGCACTGGCTCTCTCCCTTCCCAGAAACCAGTGACCCTAAATTAGGGACAGACGACTGCTTCTAGCCCATTGAGTTGCTCACGATGATCGTTAGACCCCCAATTAAAAAAAACGAATTCTGATAACAGCATGTTCTACTTAACTGATCATAACATTAACGTCTGAACGCAATCTTGAGATTTGATAACGGGTGCAATGGACCGGCTCTCTCAAATGGAGGGAACTCCATATACTGCAGAAAAATTTCTGCATGTTTGGGAACTCTAGATGGTAGTCGTCACCACATTTTTAAAAAGAAAACTACGACTACAGAATTTCCTTTGTAAAATGGAAACTGCGTTTAAAAAGGAAACTGGGGTTTGGGTTTGTCCCGTTCGTGTCATGTTTGAAATTATGAGTAAAAGTGGGTAAGTAAGTTTCTCTGATTTTTCCTCAGACAATCGTAGAAATATGTGATTCGGATATTTTTCGTTAGCGCGTAGTTACACCAATAAACGGATGCCTGTCAAAACGCCGACAATCAAAACACCGACACCGAAACACCGACAGCTCGAAACACCCACAGTTCAAAACGCCGACAGCTCGAAACACCCACAGTTCAAAACGCCGACAATCATAACATCGACTAATCATAACACCGACAATCATAACCGCTACAACCATACCACCGACAATCAATAACCACTACAACCATACCACCGCGGTGAACGATAAAACTTTATTAATTTCTATTCCTACCGACGGCAACATTTTTTATTCCGAGCGATGGCAACATCTGAGTGGATGGGTTGGAAGGGGGATGCATAGGTCTTGGATATGTCGATGCTTATGTGCTTCCCCTAGCTTTGAACGACGGAACTTTATTAATTTTTATTCCGAGCGATGGCAACATATTTCTATTCCGAGAGATGTCAACATCAGAGTGGATGCACAAATGGGTAAGTCATAGAAGGGGATGACAACAACTAAACCATGCTTGTGTGCTGCCCCTAGCGGTAAACGACGGAATTTTAGAAATATTTATTCCGAGCGATTTCAGCATATATTTATTTCGAGCGATGGCAACACATTTTTATTTCGAGCGATGGCAATATCAGAGTGGATGGGTGGGAAGGGGTTGCATAGTTGTTGGATATGTCGATGCTTATGTGCTGCCCCTAGCGGTGAACTATGGAACTTTACTTTTATTCCGAGAGATGGCAACATCAGAGTGGATGCACAAACGGGTGGGTGATAGAAAGGGATGACAACAACCAAACCATGCTTATGTGCTGCCCCTAGCGGTAGACGCCGCAACTTTATTAATTTTTATTTCGAGCGATGGCAACATATATTTATTACGAGCGATAGCAACATATATTTATTACGAGCGATAGCAACATATTTTTATTTCGAACGATAGCTACATCAGAGTGGATAGGTCGGAAGAGGATGCGTAGGTGTTGCATACGTTGATACTTATATGCTGCGCCCAGCGATGAACGATTGAACTTTTATATTTTTATTCCGAAAGATGGCAACATCAGAGGGGATGCACAAATGTGTGGGTGATATAAGGGGATAACAACAACAAAACGATGCTTATGTGCTGCCCCTATCAGCGAACGACGGAACTTTATTAATTTTTATTCCGACCGATGGCAATATATTTCTATTCCGAGAGATGGCAACATTTGAGTGGATGGGTGGGAAGGGATCATCATATCATATCATATGTAGAGGATTTTTTAAGAAAGGAGTGTCTGACCCCAGGTCTTAAACAACCTTTAGAAATAGGAAGCTAGGAGATTTGGGCTAGAGTGCCCGATAGGAAAGTGACACGGAAGCGAAGTAGATAGGGGAGGAAGACGCCTTTATTTATTACCGGGGGCCAGTACCCGGGGTCCGACGGCTTAACGTGCCCATCCGACGCACGGCGGATATTTAGTGGATCGAGCGTTCGTACCTGCTGGGGTCAAACCAGAGGTCCTTTCCGTGGCAGTCACGATCGTTGCCCACTAGGCCACCCGCGGCCCCTAGTGTGGTAAGGGAGATGCATAGGTGTTGGATATTTCGATGCTTATGTGCTGCCCCTTGCGATGAACGACAGGACTTTATTAGTTTTTATTGCGAGCGATGACAACATATTTCTATTCCGAGAGATGACAACATCTGAGGGGATGAGTGGGAAGGGGATACTTAGGTGTTGGATATGTCGATGCTTATGTGCTGCTGCTAGCGGTGAACGACGGAACTTTATTAATTTTTTCCCGAGGAATGGCAACATATTTCTATTCCGAGAGATGGCAACATCTGAGTGGATGGGTGGGAAGGGGGATGCACAGGTGTTGGATATGACGATACTTATGAGCTGCCCTTAACGGTGAGCGATGGAACATTATTATTTTTATTCCGAGTGATGGCAACATCATAGTGGTTACACAAATGTGTGGGTGATTTAAGGGGATAACAACAACCAAACGATGCTTACGGGCTGTCCCTAGCGGTGAACGACGGAACTTTTTAAATTTTTATTCTGACCGATGGCAACATATTTCTATTCCGAGAGATGGCAACATCTGAGTGGATTCGTGGGAAGGGAGATGCATAGGTGTTGGATATGTCGATGCTTATGTGCTTCCCCTAGCTTCGAACGACGGAACTTTATTAATTTTTATTCCGAGCGATGGCAACATATTTCTATTCCGAGAGATGGCAACATCTGAGTGGATGGGTGGGAAGGTGGATGCATAGGTCTTGGATATGTCGATGCTTGGGTGCTGCCCCTAGCGGTGAACGATGGTACTTTATTATTTTTATTCGGGGAGATGGCAACATCAGATTGGATGCACAAATGGGTGGGCGATAGAAGGGGATGTCAACAACCAAACCATGCTTATGTGCTGCCCCTAGCGCTGAACTATGGAACTTTACTTTTATTCCGAGAGATGGCAACATCAGAGTGGATGCACAAACGGGTGGGTGATAGGCAGGGATGACAACAACCAAGCCGCCCCGGTGGCGCAGTGGTCTAAGCGATGGCCTCTGATCATTCGTCCGATCGGGGTCCGGGTTTGAATCCCGGTGAGGCATGGATGTTGTGTTTGTCTTACGGCACTGGCTCTCTCCTTTCCCTGGAACCAGTGACCCTAAATTAGGGACGGGCGACTGCTTATAGCCCATTGAGTTGCTCACGATGGTCGTTAAACCTCCAATTAAAAAAAAAAAAAAAAGACAACAACCAAACCATGTTTATGTGCTGCCCCTAGCGGTAGACGCCGCAACTTTATTAATTTTTATTTCGAGCGATGGCAACATATATGTATTACGAGCGATAGCAACATATTTTTATTTCGAACAATGGCAACATCTGAGTTTATAGGTGGGAAGGGGATGCGTAGGTATTGCATACGTCAATACTTATTTGCTGCCCTTAGCGATGAACGATGGAACTTTTATATTTTTATTCCGAGAGATGGCAACATCAGAGTGGATGCACAAATGTGTGGGTGATATAAGGGGATAACAACAACCAAACGATGCGTATGTGCTGTCCCTATCGGTGAACAACGGAACTTTATCAATTTTTATTCCGACCGATGGCAACATATTTCTATTCCGAGAGATGGAAACATTTGAGTGGATTGGTGGGAAAGGAGATGCATAGGTGTTGGATATGTCGATGTTTATGTGCTGCCCCTTGCGGTGAACGACAGAACTTTATTAATTTTTATTCCTAGCGATGGCAACATATTTCTATTCCGAGCAATGGCAACATATTTCTATTCCGAGAGATGACAACATCTGAGGGGATGGGTGGGAAGGGGGATACGTAGGTGTTGGAAATGTCGATGCTTATGTTCTGCTGCTAGCGGTGAACGACGGAACTTTATTAATTTTTATTCCGAGGGATGGCAACATTTCTATTCCGAGAGATGGCAACATCTGAGGGGATGGGTGGGAAGGGGGATGCACAGGTGTTGGATATGTCTATGCTTATGTGCTGCCCCTAGCAGTGAACGACGGAACTATTATTTTTTTTTTTGAGCGATGGCAACATATATTTATTACGAGCGATGGAGAGGATAGGTGAAAAGGGGATACATAGGTGTTGCATATGACAATACTTATGGGCTGCCCCTAGCGGTGAGCGATGGAACATTAATATTTTTATTCCGTGAGATGGCAACATCATAGTGGATGGACGAATGTGTGGAGGATATAAGGGGATAACAACAACCAAACGATGCTTACGTGCTGCCCCTAACGGTGAACGACGGAACTTTTTAAATTTTTATTGTGACCGATGGCAACATATTTTTACTCCGAGAGATGGCAACATCTGAGTGGATGGAGTGGGAAGGGAGATGCACAGGTGTTGGATATGTCGATGCTTATGTGCTGCCCCTAGCGGTGAACGACGGAACTGTATTAATTTTTATTCTGAGCAATGGCAACATCAGAGTGGATGCACAAATGGGTGGTAATAGAAGGTGATAACAACAACCAAACGATGTTTATGTGCTGCCCCTAGTGGTGAACGACGGAACTTTATTAATTTTTATTCCGAGTGATGGCAACATATCTTTATTTTGAGCGATGGCACCATCAGAGTGGATAGGTGGGAAGGGGATGCATAGGTGTTGCATATGTCGATACTTATCTGCTGCCCCAGCGGTGAACGATTGAACTTTATTTTTATTCCGACCGATGGCAACATCTGAGTGGATGGGTGGGAAGAGGGATGCACTGGTGTTGGATATGTCGATGCTTATGTGCTGCCCGTAGCGGAGAACTATGGAACTTTATTTTCAATCCGAGAGATGGCAACATCATAGTGGATGCACAAATGGTTGAGTGACAGAAGGAGATGACAACAACCAAACCATGCTTTTGTATCTACCCCTTGCGGTGAACGATGGAACTTTACTAATTTTTATTTCGAGCGATGGCAACATATATTTATTTCGAGTGATGGCAACATATTTTTATTTTGAGCGATGGCAACATCAGAGTGGATAGGTGGGAAGGGGATGCATTGGTATTGCATATGTCAATTGTTATGTGCTGCCCCTAGTGGTGAACGATGGAACTTTATTAATTTCTATTCCGACCGATGGCAACATATTTCTGTTCCAAGAGATGGCAACATCTGAGTGGATGGGTGGGAAGATTGATGCATAGGTGTTGGATATGCCAATGCTTATGTGCTGCGCCTAGCGGTGATCGACAGAGCTTTATTAATTTTTATTCAGAGCGATGGCAACACATTTTTATTTCGAGCGATGGCAATATCAGAGTGGAGAGGTTGGAAGGGGATGCATAGGTGTTACATATGTCGCTATTTATATGCTGTCCATAGCAATGAACGATGGAACTTCATTATTTTTATTCCGGGAGATGGCAACATCAGAGTGGATGCACAAATTTGTGGGCGATAGAAGGGGTTAACAACAACCAAACGATGCTTATGTGCTGCCCCTATCGGTGAACGACGTAACTTTATTAATATTTATTCCGAGTGATGGCAACATATTTTTATTGCGAGCGATGGCAACATCTGAGTTGATGGGTGGGAATAGGGTTCCATAGGTGTTGGATATGTCGATGCTTATGTGCTGCCCCTAGCGGTGAACGATGAAAAAGGAAGGGCTCTGTTATGTCTATGCATATTACAAGATATACAAAATGGTAAATACTTGTTCTGTAAAAAAGTGCAGTGCCAGAGATAAAGAAAACAGCAAAAAAGATTCGGACATCACTTCACAGGTGAGTGTTTGTAGTGAGTTTTGCGAATTTTAAGATTTCTGTCCGATATTAAGTTGACTCAATGGTAGTGTGTGAAATTTATCGGAGTGGAATATACCACTTGTCAATTTGCAATAGCGTTAAAGTATAGTTAGTTAATATTAATTACAGTTTGTAATGAATAAAAATAATTCTAGGTTAATTACTTCATATTGTATTAGCTACGTATCTCTACAAGTAGATCTAAGTATCAAAAATTTGGAAAATTACGTATTGTGTATTAATATTACTTAAAATGTTTGGAACTGCAAAATGGAAGTTGCTTATGTCCTATACCCTACACGAAATATATGTAAGTCATATACATATGGAAGATACCTATGTCCTTTTTATATATATATGTTAAGTAAGGCCTTTTCACTTTGTAAAATACATCTTATGTGTTTGAAGACATGAAGAGATGCAATGAATTATCAATTTTAATATTTATTACTAAAGAAACACAGACACTGAATCAAGTATAGACAACAAAAATTAGAAATGAATGCACAAAAACAAAAGTTCACACATAGTTCAGGAGTTTAAGTTTGTCTCTAAAGTGTCTTTTTTCTTGGTATGAGATTCGCGAAGGAGTGCACAACATCATCGAACGATAATTACTTAGCAATATCTCTAATTACATGATAGCAAAACCATTCTTGTTGTTGAAGCATTGTCGATCGCTAATTATGTTTTTACCAAGGCCATTTTCGAAAAAGAACGCTTTGCTTGACAGTTGGTTATTGGTATTACCAAATAGTTTTAATATGGTGGGGTCTTTCGGTGGGGTATTACCAAATATAGTTTTAATCCGATTCTGTGTTTATGTGAAATGTTTGGTGCTACAAAAACCACTTAAATGATGCTGAGTGCAAATCTTTAAGTAATGCATTTTATAAATGGGAAGATTTGAAACAATATTTTAATTACTTAAAAGTTCAATATATTTTGCCAATGTACCTAATACGAAAATTTATTAAAATGTATATGCTAATGTTGGGTTCAGATGTGCCCAGTGTATATAAGTCTGTTTTAGAAATTTTAAATAACCGAGTAAAAGACCTGAAAACTCATGAATTAAGTAACATCGGAACGAGCAATATAAACATTATTCATAATAGATTTGGTCAAAGTTTGAAACTTGAAAAGCTCAGCAGTGTCACTGACTTTTTGGAAGATGTACATTCTTGGTTTCGGAAGTATCCTTAATGACGGGAATCCTTGAAAATTTCTTTAGAAAACTTGGACGCAAATTATGTTACAATACTTACATATGCCAGCAATCCGATGGCTCTCCATCATTCCAGTTTGTTCACGTAATCTGGAGTTATTTTCAGCTCTAAAGACATACATCCTATCAAATCTCCCAGAAGACAGAAACAGTAACAAATTACTAAGATTAGATAAATACAAAATGATAGTCAAAATGTTGAAACAAGCACTTACTCCTGTTTATTTTCAATTTTTGGTAAGTGTTGGTACCATTTTTGAACATCTCCTTAAACTTTTGCAATATAAAACTACACTGGTGCATGATCTTAGTACCACCAATTTTCGTAGCTGTTTCCAAAAGAGCCTTGGTAAGTTTTCTGTTAACTGCAGAGATGTCCACTTCTTCTGATATTAGACATTTTAAAGCAGAGAATCTGTTCCTGATTTCCAATTTGAAGGTATTAATGTGTTAAAATGTGTGTATTAATTGTGTGTATTAACTTTGAAAAGGAGTTCGTGATAAAAAACCTTTCTTCTTCTTCAAACTCTGCAAGAGTATTTCCACGCTGGTTTCTGTTCCATGACAGAATTTACCTACCGAAGTTTTATTGTGCTGCCGTTGCCTTATTTTCGCATTGAAATCACCCATAATCATCTTCAAGGGCTGCTTGCCTTTGTTTCTTAGAAGCCGATTTTCCTCATAAATTATTCAATGCCTTCCTCAGGATGACTTGTGGTTGGTGCATATTCTTGAGTAATCTGAATTTGGTATCTTTTTGAGAGTTGAATAATGAGTCGTGCATCTCTGTCCGAGGAACTTTCAATTTCTAGAACATTGTCCTTCAGTTGCTTGTTTATTATGAATCCAACAGCACTAGTTCTGCCAGTATCAGTTCCACAATAGTAGAAGAGATGTCCACCTTTTACTTTATTGAGATCTTCTCCTTTTCTTCTTACTTTACTTAGTCCAATGATGTCCCACTTGATCCTTTTGAATTGCTCTTCCAATTCAAGGAGACTTGAATCAGAAGATAGAGTTCGTCCGTTGAACGAAGACATGGTAAGCCCCAGATGACAGCCTAGTTCAAACCTCCGGGGGTTGTGGAATCATTATGAGGGTGTTTGGACATAACTTATTACTCTGGCTAGGTGTGTTGGTGAGTGTGGGATAGTATTTCCTGTAATCCCGGTGGTACAGTTATACTGCTATTTGGTGGTCGCCAGAGCCCTTTAGCGGGAAAAGAATGAAACACGAGAAGGCGGGCTTGACATTTATCAAGGTCAGACTATAAAGTTTATATCATCATCATCATTGTCAACCATTATCAATCCACTTCTGGACGAAGGTCTCCCCAAGCTTCCTCCACAACGGTCTGTCTTGTGCCAGTCTCCTCCATGTCACTCCCGCATACTTTCGAATTTCATCCCCCCACCTCCCATGTGGTCTTCTTCTGGGTCTTTTCCTTTCCCTTGGAATCCAATCTAAAATTTCGGCTGTCCATCGATGGTCTGTCCTTCTGGCAGTATGTCCAGCCCATTGCTCGTTCGTGATAGACGTAGTGTTGGTGGCTCCAATATTTTATGCGTTTTAGTGTGGAATACCTTGTCCCTCACTCACCTGTTGCGTGGCCCGGCTGTCTAAAGGTACTGTGTACGTTTTGAGCTACTTTTCTAGCGTTCTCATCCTCATATTAGTTCATATTCATCCGTTTTCTTATCGTTTGCTCGTTTGTTTACGTTTGGAAGCTGCCAACATGGCGGCTTCCGGTATTTCGTTATCATCTATGGGCGTGGAGGATGCACGTCACGTCACACTTCCCACGTCCATGGAAGTTAACATACTCTCGTCCTCAGATGTGTCTGCTCAGATGCCTTCCCAGCTTTCTAGTACTCCTGCACCGGTGCCTTCACTGGACTTGGCTGCGCTTTCTTCTTCAGCTCCTGCATCTGTCTCGGTGCCCTCCTGGGTACTACTGATTCTACTGCCTTGCCTTCGGCCTGTGCTTCTCTTCCCTCACAGCCTTCTGTGCCTGCCGGATCCGAACAGACTTCTCTTCCGAGGATGTCATTTGCCTCTAAAGTGCAACGAGGTGCTACTTCTACGTTCGATTCCTCTCAACCAGATGGTCTTTTGCAAGCAACACCTATTATTCAGGTATCCAACCACAAGGTGAAGGTAACGATTGATGACAATTCGCAGATTGGCCGTGAGTTCCATAATCTCCTGGATAGAGGTGTGCTCTTTCATGCTTTACCAAATACTCCATTGCCACGCTACATGGAAGCCCTCTCTGTACATGTGTCGTCTGCGTCCATTGCAGGAATTTCCCGTACTCCTCGGGGTATTTCGGTACAGTTCAATCACAAGGAGGATGCTGACTTTTTTCTAGCTAACGGACTTTCGATTGGGACAAACCATCTCATCCCGTCGCCTCTTTCCAAGAGACCGGTGAACATCACGTTCTATCCTGTTCCACAGGAAGTGCCGGATACTGCACTTCCTCTCCTTGTCAGTCATGTTTGTAAAATTGTTGGCAAGGTCCGTCGCCTTTCTGACGCTCCCCGCGGAACTCGATTTGCACATGCTACAGGACCTCGCCGTCAGTTATTGGTCGTCTTTCCCACCGAGAAAGCCTTGGCGGATTGCCCTGCAGAAGCTACTGTTTAAATTGGCGCACGAACGTACAGTTTCAAGATTTTCACTGCTCACTATTGTACACACTGTTTAACACAAAATCACACCACTGCCTCCTGTGACCGCGTTCGACGTGGACGTTCATCAAGTTCGCATCCCACTGCTGACCACATTGGTCTTTCTACTATCCCCACTACCGGTAGTTTGCCTGGCGCGAATTCTTCGTTTCTCCGTCAGACGAACATTTCCGTCACGGACAATGCTGCCTTTCCTCCTCTCCCGACCCGTACGATTGTGCATCCACCTTCAAGATTGACAGAGTTGTCTTCGACTACAGATGTGTCTACAGCGGAGTGTTCCGATCCGGGTGTGTTGAGTGGTGGTTTGGCGGATCGGCCGTCTGGCTCTTCTCCTATAGCCTCTCGGATATCGGATCTCCATTTACAACCTTGTCTACCATACCCTTGTTGCAACATCTTCCTGAAGCCTCGGCTGTTGTACCAGTCTCCACTAAGGCAGCTCAGCTACGTACTGCTTCTTCGGCGACGTTCGTTTCCTCGTCTCCTGACTTGGGAGGTGAGCCTGATCCACTAATGGATACATCCGCCTCAGCTTCTTCTTCGAAGCGGATTGGAACTTCCAAAGGCGCTGTAAAACAGAAAAAGTTAAAACAACTTTCTGTGCCACATTCTGAGGATTCATCTAGTATTCCCGAGGTTTCCGGTTCCGGTGCTTTTCCACCTGATGTTTCTTCAAACAGTATGCTTCTCCGCTCAAGTCCTGTCAATCCTCTCTCTGATGCTGAGGTTCTACAGGCAGTTGATACGTTTCCTCCAGTTCCTGGCCCACTGTCCAGACAGCAACTTTTACGTCTTCTTCAACCTGCACGTACGATTGTTGGTTCTGAAGAATTCCTTCACTCACCTGATCTGGACCTGTATGCAGCGGTAACGCAATTCGAAGCTTATGTGTCACTTTTTAAATCTCTGTGTGCTACCGATCCTCGGTTTCAGCCTTTTTTGAGACGTTACACGCGCCGTCTCGCCTCCTTGAAGGAGCTCGTTGAGAAGCATATATGTGATACCTTCTATCCTTTTACCGATGACCTTTAGCTCTCTTCCTCACACCGATTACTTTTTGTTCTCTCAATGCTAGAGGATTTGCGAACCCGTTTGCAGACTCCCTGGTTTTGCAGACTTAGTGCATGTTGATTCTGATGTTTTCCATGTGTGTTTTTACTGTGATTCACAAGTCATGTATTGTAAATTTGCTTTATTTGTGTGTTTGGCTGTGTTTCACAAGTAATGTATTTTAAATTTGCGATAATTGCGTGTTTTTGCTGTGTTTTCACAACTAATCGGTCTCGTTACTTGTGTGATCTCCTTATTATCTCATCATTATCTTATCTGTTGTTTCCTGAATTTGTGCCTGTTTTTAAATTACCTATAATTGTGAGTGTTTGCTGTGTTAGTGCTTTCCTCTATCGCGGATTATTATAGTGGTACGTTTGTTACCTTTGTTATTTTTATATAGTTGCTGAGGTACTCAATGTTGTTTTGCGCTCTAACCACATTTCAGTTCCGTTCGGTTGATTTATGATAGCATAGTACATTTCATGCCTTTGTGCACATGTGTTATAGTGTTTGACATGCCGTTAGGTCTTTTATTGTTCGTGTGCATATTCATTTCCTTTCTGTGTAACGTTGTGCTGCATCGTGGATATACTTACTTTCCGCACTGTTGTTTTCTGTACTGCAGCTTTTAATGAATCTCCTATGTCTGTATTTCGTTATAGCAATAAAATGGGTACCACTATGGTACCCACAGTTACCAATACCATTGCCATTTCAGGGATTTAACTCTGATCATGATGTCTTCCACTCTTGTCATTTTTTTGATCCACGAGTTCCTCTTCTTATCTCTCCTGGATACACCAAGCATGCACCTCTCCATGCTGCTTTGAGTTGTGTGCAGCCTTTGTATGTCTCTTTTAGTTAAGGTCCACGTCTCTGCACCATACGTCAGCACTGGAAGGATGCATTGATCAAACACTTTTCTTTTAAGACATACTGGCATATTGCTCTTGAAAATTATGATGTTTCTTCCAAAAGCTCTCCAGGCAAGTTTTGTACGCCGATTAATTTATTCATCAATGTGACCCTCACTTGATATCTGCTGTCCAAGATAAACGTACGTGTCTGTTATCTCCAGCTTTTCTCCATCAATCGATAAATCTTCATTTCTTGTAAAAGCATTGAACATCACTTTTGTCTTCTGAAAGTTCATTTTTAATCCCACTTCTTTACTCTTGTCAGCAAGTTCCTGGATCATACTCTGCAGCTCTGATGGGGTAGTTGCAAAAATGACTATGTCATCAGCAAAACGAAGGTGGGTTAGATAATCTCCATTAATCTTTACTCCTTTGTTTTCCCAGTTCAGTGATTGAAAGACATTTTCCAATCTGGCATTAAAGAGCTTGGGAGATATGGTGTCACCTTGTCTCACTCCCTTTCCAATTTTTATGTGTGTTGTATTTTCAAACAGCCGAATCTTTGCACTTGCATTTTCATAGATGTTATTAATAATATTAATGTATGCATCTTCAATACCGCAGGATTTCAGAGCCATTGTAACTGCTGATGGTTTCACCGAATCAAAGGCTTTTTCATAATCGATAAAAGCCATGCACAATGGAAGTTCATATTCCCTCGCTCTTTCAATTAGTTCTCTCAGTACGTGGATATGATCTATTGTGCTGTAGCCACTCCTGAATCCAGCTTGTTCTCTCGGTTGAGCCATGTCCAGTGTTACCTTCAAGCGGTGTGAAAGAACTTTAGTGAAGATTTTATAAACCACTGATAGGAGGCTGATAGGTCTGTAGTTCTTGAGATCCTCAATGTTGCCTTTTTTATGTAGCAGAATCATTGTAGCGTTGCTCCAATGCTCAGGAATCTTTTCTTCATTAAGCAATCGAGTGAAAATTTGGGCGAGTGCTGTTTAGATTTTTCCATTTGCTTCTTGTATGATGTCTACAGTAATTCCATCTTCTCCTGGAGCTTTTCCCCGCTTCATGTTTTTGATTGCATGTGCAACTTCTGCTGGGAGGACTGGAAGAACTCTGGTACTGGTACCTTTCATGATGTCTGGAGTACATGTATCATCCCTTTCATATAATTTGGAGTAGAAATCTTTCACTCTTCTCAAAATTTCGCCTCTATTTCTTGTTACAGAACCATCTTCTTTTCTCAGTGCCATAATATATATATATATGTGTATACAAAGTTTATATATATATATATGTATACAAAGTTTATATATATATATATATCATCATCATCATCATTGTCAACCATTATCAATCCACTGTTGGACGAAGGTCTCCACAAGTTTCCTCAACAACGGTCTGTCTTGTGCCAGTCTCCTCCATGTCACTCCTGCATACTTTCGAATTTCATCCACCCATCTTCCATGTGATCTTCTTCTGGGTCTTTTCCTGTCCCTTGGAATCCAATCTAAAATTTCGGCTGTCCATCGATGGTCTGTCCTTCTGGCAGTATGTCCAGCCCATTGCCATTTCAGGGATTTAACTCTTATCATGATGTCTTCCACTCTTGTCATTTTTCGGATCCACGTGTTCCTCTTCTTATCTCTCCTGCTAACACCAAGCATGCACCTCTCCATGCTACTTTGAGTTGTCTGCAGCCTTTGTATGTCTCTTTTAGCTAAGGTCCACGTCTCTGCACCATATATATATATATATCATCATCATCATCATCATCATTGTCAACCATTATCAATCCACTGCTGGACGAAGGTCTCCCCAAGTTTCCTCCACAACGGTCTGTCTTGTGCCAGTCTCCTCCATGTCACTCCTGCATACTTTCGAATTTCATCCACCCATCTTCCATGTGATCTTCTTCTGGGTCTTTTCCTGTCCCTTGGAATCCAATCTAAAATTTCGGCTGTCCATCGATGGTCTGTCCTTCTGGCAGTATGTCCAGCCCATTGCCATTTCAGGGATTTAACTCTTATCATGATGTCTTCCACTCTTGTCATTTTTCGGATCCACGTGTTCCTCTTCTTATCTCTCCTGGTAACACCAAGCATGCACCTCTCCATGCTACTTTGAGTTGTCTGCAGCCTTTGTATGTCTCTTTTAGCTAAGGTCCACGTCTCTGCACCATATATATATATATATATATATATATATATATATATATATATATATATATCATCATCATCATCATCATCATTGTCAACCATTATCAATCCACTGCTGGACGAAGGTCTCATCAAGTTTCCTCCACAACGCTCTGTCTTGTGCCAGTCTCCTCCATGTCACTCCTGCATACTTTCGAATTTCATCCACCCATCTTCCATGTGATCTTCTTCTGATTCTTTTCCTGTCCCTTGGAATCCAATCTAAAATTTTGGCTGTCCATCGATGGTCTGTCCTTCTGGCAGTATGTCCAGCCCATTGCCATTTCAGGGATTTAACTCTTATCATGATGTCTTCCACTCTTGTCATTTTTCGGATCCACGAGTTCCTCTTCTTATCTCTCCTGGTTACACCAAGTATGCACCTCTCCATGCTACTTTGAGTTGTCTGCAGCCTTTGTATGTCTCTTTTAGTTAAGGTCCACGTCTCTGCACCATACGTAAGCACTGGAAGGATGCATTGATAAAACACTTTTCTTTTAAGACATAATGGCATATTGCTCTTGAAAATTATGCTGTTTCTTCCAAAAGCTCTCCAGGCAAGTTTTGTACGCCGATTAATTTATTTCTTCATCAATGTGACCCTCACGTGATATCTGCTGTCCAAGATAAACGTACGTGTCTGTTATCTCCAGCTTTTCTCCATCAATCGATAAATCTTCATTTCTTGTAAAATCATTGAACATCACTTTTGTCTTCTTAAAGTTCATTTTTAATCCCACTTCTTTACTCTTGTCAGCAAGTTCCTGCATCATACTCTGCAGCTCTGATGGGCTAGTTGCAAAAATGACTACGTCATCAGCAAAACGAAGGTGGGTTAGATAATCTCCATTAATCTTTATCCCCTTGTTTTCCCAGCTCAGTGACTGAAAAACACCGTCCAATGTGGCATTAAAGAGCTTCGGAGATATGGTGTCACCTTGTCTCACTCCCTTTCCAAGTTTTATGTGTTTTGTATTTTCAAACAGCCTAATCTTTGCACTTGCGTTTTCATAGATGTTATTAATAATATTAATGTATGCATCTTCAATACCGCAGGTTTTCAGAGCCATTGTAACTGCTGATTATTTCACCGAATCAAATGCTTTTTCATAATCGATAAAAGCCATGCACAATGGAAGTTCATATTCCCTCGCTCTTTCAATTAGTTCTCTCAGTACGTGGATATGATCTATTGTGCTGTAGCCACTCCTGAATCCAGCTTGTTCTCTCGGTTGAGCCATGTCCAGTGTTACCTTCAAGCGGTGTGAAAGAACTTTAGTGAAGATTTTATAAACTACTGATAGGAGGCTGATAGGTCTGTAGTTTCCGAGATCCTCAATGTCACCTTTCTTATGTAGCAGGATCATTGTAGCGGTGTTCCAATATTCAGGAATCTTTCCTTCATTAAGGCATCGAGTGAAAATTTGGGCGAGTACTGTTTCGATTTCTCTACTTGCTTCTTGTATGATGTCTACAGTAATTCCATCTTCTCCAGGAGCTTTTCCCCGCTTCATGTTCTTGATTGCATGTGCAACTTCTGCTGGAAGGACTGGAGGAACTCTGGCACTGGTATCTTTCATGATGTCTGGAGTGCATGTATCATCCCTTTCATATAATTTGGAGTAGAAATCTTTCACTCTTGTCAAAATTTCGCCTCTATTTCTTGTTACAGAACCATCTCCTTTTCTCAGTGCCATAATCTGTTTTCTTCCCTTACTGAGATGTCCCTTTGCTATCTTTAAGCTTTGGTTGTTTTCAATTGCTTTCCTCACTAGTTCACAGTTGAATTTTCTTACGTCTTCAGTGATACTTTTACTTACTGTCTTGCATAGCTCTATATATTCCACTTTGGAAGTCACATCTTCTTTAGTTGTCCTCATCTCTCTTCTTTTTTGCATCAACATTTTCGTTTTTCCTGATAATTTATTTACATGCAACTTGTTCTTAGACCCAGCTAATTTTGTTGCTGTTTCCATAAGAGCGTTGGTTACTTTTCTGTTAACTTCAGAGATGTCCACTTCTGCCGATGTTAGGCCTTCTAAAGCAGAGAACCTGTTCTTCAGTTCCAACTTGAAGGTATTATGGTGTTTTTTAAGGTTGGTTATGTCAATAGATTTTGTTTGTCTTATGAGCTTGCCACGTTCAAGTTTAGTGTTGAGGTGCATCTTACATCTCACCAATCTATGGTCACTACCTGTGTTGAACTTGTTTAGCACACTGCAGTCTTCTATGACGAATTTTTTGTTACACATAATAAAATCAATTTCACTTGTCGTCCCATTTGGATGTCTCCATGTCCATTTTTTGTGTGGCTTTTTCTTGAAGAAGGAGTTCAAGATGAAAAACCCTTCTGCCTCTGCAAACTCAACGAGAGTATTTCCACGCTGGTTTCTGTTGCCGTGACCGAATTTACCTACTGAAGTTTCATTCTGTTGCCGTTGCCCTATTTTTGCATTGAAATCTCCCATAATTATTTTCAAGTGCTGCTTACCTTTATTATTTAGATGACAAATTTCCTCATAAAATTCTTCAATTTCTTCTTCAGGATGACTTGTGGTGGGTGCATAAGTTTGAATAATCTGAGCCTGGTATCTTTTCGAGAGTTGGATAACAAGCCGTGCAGCTCTGTCAGAGGAACTTTCAACTTCTACAACTTTATCCTTCAGTTTCTTGTTTATTATAAATCCAACACCACTAGTTCTACCAGTATCTGTCCCACGATAGTAGAAGAGATGTCCACTTTTCAGTTCGATGAGATCTTCTCCTTTTCTCCTTACCTCACTTAGCCCCACGATGTCCCACTTGATCCTTTGTAGTTCCTCTTCCAATTCAAGAAGCCTTGAATCAGAAGATAGGGAGCGTCCATTGTACGTAGCCAAGGTCAGCATCAGATGGCAGCCTAGTCCGGTCCTCCGGGGATTCTTAGCACCCTCTGCCTTCATGTCGCACTGGCCGCTGCCTTGGCCAGGTACATTCCAGCTGCCGGAGACTGAGGGCCAAGATTTAAGTTGTGGAGTCATTTTGGAGGGGTTTGGCCATAACTCACCACGCTGGCCAAGCGGGTTGGTGAGTGTGGGATAGAATTTCCTCTAATCCCGATGGTATAGTTATACCGCTATTGGCGGTCGTCAGAGCCCCTTTAGTGGGAACAGGATGCACCACGAGAAGGCGGGGTTGACATTTGTCAAGGAGAGGCTGTGATGTTACGCATCACCTGACCTTACATCCCTATATATATATATATATATATATATATATATATATGTATGTATACACTCACGGCCAATGAAATTTACGCACATAGAAAAAAACATGCTACAACCGCGAAACTTTGCAAATAGCTAGAGTGCGTGCTGGTATGCAATGATCCACGTTTGGTGCAATTGCGTATGACCGCATAACCTGTGGTTTTGCTGCAAGCATGAACCGGCAGCCTTATAAACCGGCGTGCAGTCGATACCCCATGAAAGCCAAAAGCACCGGCCGACGCAAGTAAGAGTACAGAGTAACAAGAATGCCGAGTAGATGACAGATTCGTCTATTTACGCAACTTACAGACTTTGAGAGAGGCCTGATCATCGGGCTGAAAACTGCAGGGTGGTCGGTGCGCCGTATAGCCCGCCACGTGGATCGTTCTGACCATACCGTCCGACTGAGTTGGGAGCAGTGGACATGTGATGGCACTGCCACACGGCGGAGCGGCTCCGGACGGACCAAGAGGACCAACGGTGGAGGGGATCGACGGATCGTGCGCCAGGCACGAACGGATCCCACGGAGACCCTGTCTACTATACAGGTAGATGTAGCGGCTCCTGTGCGCCCACGAACCATTTCCTGATGCTTCGCGGAAGCGAATCTGCAATCCCAGCGCCCCTCACGTGTGCTGCCATTAACACCGGAACATCGCCGGCTCCGTGTGCAGTGGTGCCAAGCCAGAGCGACGTGGAACGCCACAGACTGGCAACGTGGGGTGTTCAACAATGAGTGCCGCTTCGTTTTGGGGACAGATGATTACCGTGTGCAAGTGTGGTGGTCCCCGGGTCAACGGCACAATCCCAACTTCGCTATCGAGCACCACACCTATCCCATTGTAGGCATTATGGTCTGGGGAGCCATTGCCTACGATAATTGATCAGCTTTAGTAGTGATACGTGGATCATTGACGGGACAGCGGTATGTGGATGAGATCCTACGGCCCCATGTGCTCCCATTCCTGGCCGAAATTCTAGGTGCGCTGTACCAACAAGATAATGCATGCACGCACACAACTCGGGTTGCCCAGGACTGCCCACGTCATATCCAGACACTTCCATGGCCTGTCCGCTCCCCCGGACATGTCCCCTATCGAGCATTTGTGGGACCAGTTGAAACGCCAGATGCCGCACTCTTCGGGATTTGGAGTACACCGTCCAGCACGTTTGGGCCAGTCTGCCGCAGGACAACATCAGGCGTCAGTTCGCCTTCACGCCGAATCGTATTGCAGCATGTATTGTCACGGTATTGAAGATGACCGGACTGCGTACCACAGATCCCTCTGTAATTATCCTGCAGCTCTGTTTTTGCCATCATGTGTATTATTCATCTGTATCATTACGTCATTAAAATTTCAGTTCTATCAAATGCCTTGTCCTTGGTGCGCGAATTTCATTGTCCGTGAGTGTGTATATACACTGAAGAGCAATTGAATTAGAGACAGCTGACGTTATGCAAATGCGGGCTGTGGGCGGCCCTGTAAACGGAAACGACATGACGTATGCAGCGATCCGACAATATAAGGAGTGATGCGACGGGAATCAGTAAAAGTGCGACGCAGTATGGGTAAGAAGGATCTAAGCGCATTTGATCGTGGGCAAATTGTCGGGGCCCGACGAATGGGTCACCCCATCTCGGAAGTCGTGCAGACACTGGGATTTTCATGAGCCACTGTGTCACGGGTGTACCGTGAGTGATTCGAATCCGGTAAAACCATCCCTGTAAGCGCCAACTGTCGTGGACAGCAGCGTGTGGATGAGCGGTGTCATCGTCGGCTAGCTCGCATTGTAACAGCAGATAGACGGGCCACAGTGCAAGAAACCACTTGGCAATTTAACGCTGGTGCACAAAAACGTGTAAGCAGCCACACCATCCAGAACCATCTTCTCGCTAAGGGGTACAGAAGCCATCGTCCCCCGGGGGTTCCGCTGCTGACCGCACATCACAGGGTGCAAAGATTAGCATGGACGCGGGAACATCGCCACTGGACCCTTGACATGTGGTAAAATGTTGCCTGGACTGATGAGTCGAGATTCACGTTGGTACATGCGGATGGCAGGATACGAATACGGCGCAAACCACATGAAGCGATGGATCCTTCCTGCCAGCAGGGTACTCTTCAAGCTGGTGGGGGTGGCATTCTCGTCTGGGGACTGTTTACGTGGGCTGAAATGGGACCCCTGGTACGTGTGACATCGTCCCTCACAGGTCAACGTTACCGTAATATCCTGGACGACCATGTGTTCCCGTATGTGCGTCCTCAACATCCCACTGGGTACCTCATTTTGCAACAAGACAATGCACCGTGCCATCACTCCCAAATTGTATCCGAATGGTTGTATGAACACTCCACCGACGTGACCTTGCTTCCTTGGCCATCTAGGTCACCTGACCTCAATCCCATCGAGCACATCTGGGATGCCATCGAGAGAGATGTTCGAGGCTCTGACCCCCTCCATCAAATCTTCGTGAACTGTGGGAGCTTGTTCAGGGGCCGTGGATCCGTATGGCTTCCCAACGCTTCCGGTGTCTTTTCGAGTCCATGCCGAAGCGAATCGCCGCCGTCATTAGGGGGAAAGGTGGTGCAACACGTTACTAGACAGGTATCTCTAATTCAATTGCTCTTCAGTGTATATATATATATATATATGCACTTTTGCATATACAGTATATATGAACTTTTAGCTTTTATCGTGAACGTCAATGTCAAATCAAGATCACTAATGCTGTCTTTGAATTATCTCGAACGACTCACGGCTAGTGTCATGACTTTGTCACTATACAAACGAATTGAAATAAAACTCTCAGAAGGTGAATGAAAAAGCGTAAATTAGTGAAAATTTGAATTCGAAACAAAGCCTGACTGCGTTTACGTGCTATTCAGACCTCAATCTTGTCATCATTTTGACTAAACATCAACAGGAATGAAACAGTGTAACCGACAATGCCTTAAATTGCAACCACCCTCCATCACCAATAAACAAAAAAAGCAGAAGAGTAAAGACTTCTGAAAAATAAAAACACATATATAAAAAATGAACTGGAGGTAATCAGCGGCCAATGCCTAGACCACATGCTAACATAACCAGGCTGATCCTGTACTTTGTGATAGAACAATGGATTCTTTATTGTCAGGTGACAGCAAACAATAAATTTATATTACCAATTACAACTGTTTCTTCTTCAAATTAAATGAAAATAAATTGACTTCTCTATCAATACATGCTATCCAATAGTACTGGCCATGGAAACATGATCTTTGTCGCATAAAAAGAAATAGCTGGTTCCTAAAATTTTGAAATATTTGAGACACAATGCTCTTGAAAATTCTATAGTTTTTTCCATACGCATCGTTTGGTTTTTGTCATCCCCTTCTATCACGAACCCATTTGTGCATTTGCTCCGATGTTGCATCCCTCGGAATAAAAATAATGAAGTTCCATTGTTCACCGCTAGGGGCAGCACCTAGGCATCGACATATCCAACACCTATGCGCACCCTTTCCCACCCATCCACTCAGATGTTGCCATCGCTCGGAATAAAAATATATTATATTGCTCGGAGGAAAAATTAAAGCAGTTCCATCGTTCACCGCTTGGGGCAGCACAAAAGCATCTAAATACCAACACCAATGCATCCCCCCTTCCCACCCATCCACTCAGATGTTTCCAAAGCTGGGAATAAAATTATGTTGCCATCGCTCGGAATAAAAATTAATGCAGTTCCATGGTTCACCGCTAGGGGCAGCACATAAGCATGAACATATCCAACTCCTATGCATCCCCCTTCCCACCCGTCCACTCAGATGTTGCCTTCTCTCGGAATAAAAATTAATGAAGTTTTGTCGTTCACCGCTAAGGGCAGCACATAAGCATCGTTTGGTTGTTGTTATCCCCTTGTATCTATCATCCACCCATTTGTGCATCCACTCCGATGTTGACATCTCTCGGAATAAAAATGATAAAGTTCCATCGTCCACCGCTAGGCGCAGCACATAAGCATCGACATATCCAACACCTATGCATTCCCCCTTCCCACCCATCCACTCAGATGTTGCCATCGGTCGAAAAAAAATATGTTGCCATCGCTCGGAATAAAAATTAATTAAGTTTCGTCTTTCACCTCCAGGGGCAGCTTATAAACATTTTTGGTTGTTATTATCCCCTTCTATCACCCACGCATTTGTGCCCCGCGCTGATGTTGCCATCCTCGGAATAAAAATTAATAAAGTTCCATTGTCCACCTTAGGGGCAGCACATAAGTATCCTTTTGTTGTTGTCATCATCCTCTATCACCCACCCATTTGTGCTCTGACGTTGCCATCACTCGGAATAAAAATATGGTGCCATCGGTCGATATAAAAATTTATGAAGTTCTGTCGTTCACCGCTAGACGGAAGCATATCCATTGATTGAGTGTTGTCATTCCCGTTCCCACCCACTCTTATGTTGCCATCGCTCGGAGTAAAATTCCTCTACTCGCCATACAATTATGTTAGTCCATATAATTGTCGGTGCTATGACTGTCGGCGCTTTGATTTGTCGATGTTTTGACTGTCGGTGTTTTGAACTGTCGGTGTTACGATTGTCGGTGTTATAATTTGTCGGTGTTTTGATTGTCGGTGTTTCGACCTGTCGGCGTTTTGACCTGTCGGTGTTATAATTTGTCGGTGTTTTGATTGTCGTTGTTTCGACCTGTCGGCGTTTTGACCTGTCGGTGTTATGATCGTCGGTGTTTTGAACTGTCGGCATTTTGAACTGTCGGTGTTTTGATTGTCGGTGTTTTGATCGTCGGTGTTTTGTACTAGAACCGTTATTGGTAAGGCTGAGATATTTTTGGGGATTTAATTTTTGTTGTAAATAAAAACGGTGGGTTCACAAGATATTCGTGCACTGTAAGCGATGGTACAAAACCTATGACTGCCAAAAACACTTTCATTTGGATGGTTAAGAAAAAAATCCATTGATACTACACTGTATAAATCATCAGGAAGCACCGTATGGTAAATTTTCAAGATAAATGAGATAATGAAGGATCTTACTCAAATAGTGAATTTATTTAGAGGTGGAAGTCAAGCCCAAAGTCATAGGAAGTTGGTGTCTTGTAATAGAAGTATCTGCTGAATTTTCTGCTGCCTCTTTATATTCTGAAGTTTGATGGCTAAAGTGCCAAAAAAACTCTTAATACATTTTTCGAGATGAGAAAAGTAAACCAGTCAGGAATGGCTTTGTACATCAGCTTTTCTGACAGATATCATCTCAACTATTTGAACTTGAAACTTCAAGGGAAGAATCAAGCATCATCCAGCTCATAAGCATGTTGAGGCCATTTTTTAAAAACTCGATTTTTAAAGATGATCTAAAAAAAACAATCTTAAACATTTCAAAGCCTGAGAAGGAGTGAGAAGGACGCAGAAAATGCTGACTTCACGCAATTCGCGAAAAGCATTGCCGAGTTCGAGAAAGAATTTGGGAATAGGTTTTCGGAATTTGACAGCGCGAAATTTACATTTCAGTTTTTTGTCAACCCACTCACAGCCGACATTAAGAAGAAAGATTCTGCACTGCAGATGGAATTGTACAAAATTCAGACAGACTTCCTTCCTTTCCATTTCCACTACTGGATGAAGGACTCCCCAAGTTTCCTCCACGAAACTGCATGCGCGTTTCCCCCGGCAGTTCAATCATTTGTACAAGATGTTGGAATCAGTGAAGTGCCGACACTGAATCGAAAGGGTGTTTCTTGATTCGCCTGCTGAAGAAGGTCGCATTATGGTATAACGAACACCTGACGAGCTTCGAGCGAGGAAGGATTGTTGCGATGAGAGAACCTGAATTTTCCTACTGCGAAATTGGCGTTTGTACGGAACGGGGCCTAGTACAGTGATGCGAACGTGACGTCAATGGACAGATTAGGCTCGGATCTACAGAAATCCAGGAAATGGATCGCAAAATTGCACGACTGCAACGTATGACAGACACTACTACCGTATGGCAGTGGCCGAGGGCACAGCGACATCCACTGTGTCGGCACCGCAGTGGAGCGCTGCCACAGGTTAGGTTTTCCCCTCCTGCACAGTTCGACTGCTTAACAGAGGACTAGTCACCAGCAGCCCATTGCTGTGATTTCTTCGACCCTCAACCACAGACGCCTCGGGCTGCAATGGGGTCTTAAACACAGACATTGGCTCGCTGGTTGGCAACAAGTCATATTTTCTGACGAGTCGCAATTCAACTTGATGCAGCAGGATGATCGCATACGCGTTCGAAGACATCGTGGTGAACGGCACCTTGCAGCGTCATACCGGCCCAATGCCAAGCGTCATGGTTCGGGGCACCATTGGGTTCAGTTCGCTATCTTGTCTGATATGATTTGAGGGAACCCTCAACAGCCATGATACATCAGGAATGTTTTAGAGGCAGAGCTGATACCCTTCATTCAGAGATTTCCAGGCGCTATATTCTAGTAGAACAATGCTCGGCCACATATAGCTCGAAAAGACCAAGACCTCTTCCATGCACGGACGATACCGCTTTTTCTCTGGCCTGCACGTTCGCTGGATATGTCTCCGATTGAGCATGTCTGGGACATGGCAGCTAAGGGATTTCGCCAGTCAGCACAAATGAACTCTGGTCTCGCAGAGAAGCAAGAAGCAGCCTGGAAGGCGGTTCTCCGGAACGATATCAAAAACCTTCTCCATTCAATGCCACACCGTGTACAGGCTGTTATTGTTCCTTGAGGTGGCTTCACACGATACTGAGTTTTGAAGCAAAAAAATCTTGTATAGCTTTACAAATGTATTACGTACACCCACCTAATAGCGTGTGGCACCCCTTTTTGCATGCAGGACAGCATCCAAACGTGGTGATTCGGACGCAATGAGGTTCCGAAACACAGACTCAGGTATCGCTGACTAACAGTCTAAGAGTGCTTAGCGTAGAGCAGGCGGAGATGTAGGTAAGGATGGTTGATCACGAACAGCTCGTTCCAATAAGTTCCATAAATTTTCTATGGGGTTGATATCCCGTGAGCGAGGGGGCCTTGCGAGTGTGGTAAGCTCACTGCTATGCTCCTGGAGCCAATCGGTTGCTAGCCGGGACCGATGGGGGTGGAGCGTTGTCCTATGGAAAGATCGGAACTTGGTTCGGACACAGGCACGTAGTGAAAGGTTGGAGATGTTCGGCCAGAATCCGCACATAGCTGAAACTAGTGACGGAAGACTCACGAGGCACCAAGGAACCCACGCCGGACCATGGGAAAGCTGCCCAAATAGTTACATTGTCTCCACCGGTCTGTAGCACCCGAACGTGGCATGCGGGGTCCATAGTTTCGTGTGGTTTACGCTACACACATGCTGCCTGCCATCGGTGCGGTACAGTGTGAAGGGGAATCCGTCAGACCGTATGACGCGTTTCCAATCATCCAGGCTCCAGTTTCGATGGACCTCCGCAAACTGCAGCCGAATCATGAGATGCTGTGCCGTTATAATCGGGACACGATGTGGTCGTCGACTGCTCTAGCCAAGTTGTGCCATGTGTCGACGGACTGTATTTGAGCGTAGGCTTGTGGATACCTCTTCATTAAATTGTGACGTGATCTGCTGCAAACAAGCCTTCTGATTCGTCTGTACGATGCGAGCCAATCGTCGGCGCCCTCGATCATCCAATGCATTGTTACGGCCACATTTCATCTGACTGTTAGCGGTTTTGCCGGATTTTACGTACTCCTGGTGCAATTAATAACAGTTTCGCCGTTGCGCTGACTGAACATCCGGTCTTCCTGGCTCCCACGACTTGCCCTCGATCAAACTCACTTAAGTCTCGTCCTCGACCAATGATGGCACTTGACAGGATGTACTCCCGTGTGTACCGACCCACTCTATTTATAACCACAACCGGTTTTCCTGCACACCGGATATGCTGCTGTCCTGCTGATTTGCCTATTTTCACCGGGGTGTAGGTAATAATTTGTTCTTTTAGTGTATATATACAGGGCATCCGGGACGAAAATTACCAATAAGAAATCGTTGTAAATGAGTGCAAAACATAGATACAAAAATGCTGTATGCGGTAGTAGTAAGAGCAAACCAAGTTTCGTTGGCGTCACATGGCGAGGCTCGTTGGTGATAGATGGCGCTGCTGTTCCCCTGCGCAGCTGGTACGTACGTTGCGAGTCAGTCGTTTTTGAAATACCATTCACGGTATAGCAGAAAGAGCAGTGTTGTTACTGTCTTGCAAAATTTAAGTTTCCAGTAACCGTCCAGAAGAAATTTCGGCAAATTGCACGAATTGGAACCACCTGAGAGACATAGAATAACAGGGTTGCACGAAAGGTTGCTGGAAACCGGCTTACTTGGAAAGCAGGTGGCACATGGGAAGCACGTGTCTGAAGAACAAGTGAAGTTCATCGTGAAGCGTTCCACCGCAGCCCAACTAAGTCCGTTCGTCTTGCCGGTCATGAACTGAGGGTCCCAAGGTTGGCAACACATTATGCTCTTCATAAGAGGTTACGTCTTCGTGCATACAAAACTCAGTTACTGCAGAAGTTAAATCAAATGACATGCCCCTGAGATACCAGTTTGCGCCATGCTGTGAAAGATTGATAACGACAATGGCTTTCTTCAGAAGATGATGATTTTCAGCGACAACTGCACATCTCACGTCTCAGGGACTGTCAACAGACATAACTGTAGCTTATTGGTATCTGAGAATCCGCACGCAGTTAGAGAGATGTAACGCAATAGCATTAGAAGGAACGTTTGGTTCGGTCTCAGTGTGCATGCAATTATCGGCTCGTTCTTTTTCATGGAAAGGACTGTCACTGCAGATGTTTCCTTCAATATGCTGAAAATTTATGCCATACCGCAAATACCGGACGGATTTTTCCCCCACTAGATAGAGTCTCCACACTCATTATGCAACGAAACGAATGTTTCCCTGGACCTTGGATCGGACATGGAGGATCCATGCCAATGGCCTTCCAGATTCCCGAATCTTACCCCTCTAGATTCTTTTTTGGGGGGGGGAGGTGGCATATCAAAGACATTGCCTACCAAACTCTATTGAACGATTCAGTGGATTTGCGTCGGACCACCATCGCTGCTTTTGAAGGTATCACTTCGTTGGCTCTGGAAAACATATGGCGGGAGTTTGAATAGCGTCTGGATATCTGTCGTGCCACAAAGGGTGGTTTTTTTTTGATTGGAGGTTTAACGACCACCGTGAGCAACTCAATGGGCTATAAGCAGTCGCCCGTCCCTAATCTAGGGTCACTGGTTCCGGGATGGGAGAGAACCAGTGCCGTAAGACAAACACAACATCCATGCCTCACCGGGATTCGAACCCGGACCCCTTTCGGACGAATGATCAGACGCCATCGCTTAGACCACTGCGCCACTCGGGCGGCGCAAACAAAGGGTGTGAGATTTATTGACGCCCAACGGAACTATGTAAGTTCCTCTTTCTGATACCGCAAACAGCATCTTTGTATCTATGTTTTGCTCTTATTTACAAATTGGCCATACGCAGACGCCCATCCCAAATATTTGCGGTCACTGGTTTTAAGGAAGGGAGAGAGCTAGTGCTGTAAGCCAAATACAGCACCCATGTGATTCGTACTCGGACTCCGCTCGTAGGAATGATTAGGAGCCCGGACCTCGTATCACTCTCGCACCGGGAGTTATGTATTTTGTTCTATATCATTGCTTCTAAATACCTTATTGAAAAAATATTTACAACGAAACATTTTGTATACAGCTTCTTTTTCAAATAGTACAGCTTCCAACTAAATAGCGGGAAAATGTTCAGTAGATTTCGGTTAACTTAGGCATCGGTTAATCGGGGCAGCCGTTAATTTGGAACAGTTCTTGAAGAACATCACAAATTATCTTTTTGGGATAGTGTTTTGCATGTTCGGGGCAGCAGCTTACGTGTTCTACCCCCGATGTGCCCGAGTTAACCGGAATCTACTGTATT
Organism: Macrothele yani; assembly: GCA_039090855.1. Taxonomy (NCBI): domain Eukaryota; kingdom Metazoa; phylum Arthropoda; class Arachnida; order Araneae; family Macrothelidae; genus Macrothele; species Macrothele yani. Next base: position 82,792,252 of record CM077025.1, on the reverse strand, counting down.
GCCTTTCCCCCAGATGTATCTGTACTTGAACTCTCTGATTTGACAAAAAACAAAACAAAACAACAACAACAACAACAACAACAACAACAAACCCTTTCGCGTTAGATAGTGTTCGTGGTGCAGAATACTTTGCATATAATTTTGCTATGGACAGTAAGTGTATATTTCTGTTCCCGACATATTTGCAGTAGCGTCTTACACGGGAAGCTATCGGACCTTCCGACGACAATCGTCACGGAACGTCTGTAGTGGACAAGCATGACACCAAAGTAACAGGTGTGAAGTACGGCACTTCGCAATTGCCCACAACCTCTAGAACATGGCTTATAAAAGTAGGACACCCGCCTGTAACGTATGCAGCCATAAAGTGTCAAACAACATTTACCTGTTAGATATGAGGCACCTAAATGTCGAGAGAGACCACGTACAACACCATTAAGTTGCAAATGTCATATACATACCTCAGTCACGTCATAGTAATGTGTTGAGAGAAGGCAGTGCTGGAAGCAAAGGTGAATCTCGCACCACGAGCAGATAATAATGGCACTGCAATCACAGTCAGGAGCGTCGCACATGTCACGCACAGCAAAATTGATGTCCAACACATTACGGAACAGAAGAGGCGTTTTGTGTGGCAATTATCCAGACGCCTTCCACACATAGCAAAGCATACGTTGGTACTGTGGTGCACACAACTGGTTGTATATGAATGAATGCAACTTGAAAATGAAGATTCTGTCGTGCAGGCTGCCGCCATGCACCTCATCAGAACGTATGTACTCTTCCATGCATCGTGCAAACAGTTTATATTTTCGAAAGAAATACACATCAATGGGCCAGCAGAATTTGATGGCTTTCTGTGGTATGATTTTGGTATGCAAATTGACGTCCCTGTCACCGAAGGCTGGCAAACTAGTGTCGGTTTGACCAGACCAAGAATCCAGTAACAGAAGGGAAGGTCATGTTAGCTCTGGTTCCAGTACCTTACGCATCCAGGACAGAACGAAAGCTGTGGACATCTTACCACTTGTGCTACAGTCACATTCTATATATTTGGATGTTGGTTACGTCGTACTGCTTCAGAAACACGTTTGCCAAACTTACCACCCGCTGCCTGAAAGAAATATACAGTCTCTTTGCAAGGCGTCCTAACATGGACACCAAAACCCATGTCAGGACACCTTGTCGCATCGACTACCCGCTCTACACCACCTGAATGGTATAGGAGTGGGTAGTCGATGCAACGGATTGCACAACAGCTTCAGTTGTCTTCTCCCCAGTCAGTGATAGCTTCCTGTTTGACGTGAGTTCGTATTCAAATCGCGTTTGGTCTGTATTGAACACCATGCCGGCATCAATTGCATTGGTAGTAATGTAGTCCGTAACATCTCGTACAAACTCCAATGCGCTATTCCTTACAGCCGTGCCAAGGGTAACATCCCGCCTGGCAACGAAGCTCGTGATCTTGCGTAATGAGATTTTATAGCGGCGTTTGAATTTGTTCAGGAAATATGTGCTGGCTTTAAAATTGGGTATACCCATTGCGTTAGCTGCTTCCTTCGCCCACGTCTTTAAATGCCAGTAGTGAATTGAGAGTCCCATGTTACGCGCATCTTGGAATTCGGTGTACATATGCTGGCGAATGCGTGCTGTTTTGTGTTTCATCGTACCACCACTATCAACATCTGTTACTATTTGCCGCACTTTTTCTGGTGATATCTTGTATTTACGGGTAGTTGCTACAACGGTTTTCTTTGCGACCTTCACATGTCATAGACACTCTACATGGGTTGTCCGGAAAACTGTTCGTGAATGCTTTTCCGTTTTACTTTGGGGGGGGGGGGGGAGGTGTGATGGTTCATAGGAACTCGAACTGCTTGGCACGTTGTGTGCTGGAGTACCCGGTGTATCACTATGTTCAGATAACGTGTCTGACGTTTCATCACTATCACGCCACAATGTCTGTCCTTCAAACATGTCAGCGCCTCCAATGACATTTTGCTCCAAAACGCTATACAACTGCCTAGCAATTCGCCTGTCGATATACGTTGGAGCCGTGTCGTCCGCTTGGTATTTCTGAGTCACCTCGTTCACCAGTATCTGCACTACAGCATGAGAGTTACAAGCCATTTTCTTAAAACACACAACACAATATTTGTATGCGTACGAACAGGCCCGTGGGCTGTCTCACGCTACTCACGTTTAACAGTCACTGAAGTACACAACGCAGGACACCTTCCAGGCATGCGCAGTATCACCCAATCACATCACACTAACATTTATATGTTGTTTGACACTTAGCGTACATTACAGACGGACGTCCCACTTTTATAAGCCATGTTCTAGGGATTGCGGGCGATTGCGAAATGACGTGCTTCACACCTGTTAGTATGGTGTCATGCTTGTCCAGCCGCCCAGGTGGCGCAGTGGTCTAAGGCGCTGGCCTCTGATCATTCGTCCGTAAGGGGTCCGGATTCGAATCCCGGTGAGGCATGGATGTTGCGTTTGTCTTACGGCACTGGCTCTCTCCCTTCCCTGGAACCAGTGACCCTAAATTAAGGACGGGCGACTGCTTATAGCCCATTGAGTTGCTCACGGTGGTCGTTAAACCTCCAATCAAAAAAAAAAAAAATGCTTGTCCACCACAGAACGTTCCGTGACGATTGTCGTCGGGAGGTCCTTGTTAGCTGCAAAAATTTCGATTGAAAAAATTATTTTTCAGTCAGATGCCGCTCTCGGCGGAAAACATTTTGTGCGCATTTCTTAAAGTACAGCTTTTCCTCCAGGATTAAAAATCTGTATATTATTCTAATAGTCCCATTTGAAACAAAATGTTTTTTGTTTTTTTTCGGTCAGCTTTCCTGGTGACGACTTTTTTTCGTATAATTTGCTAAAGAACAATTTTGACACAAAAGAGAATACTTGCGTATTCTGTTTGCAACACATTTATAGTCGTGCCTCAGCGTCTTAAAGCCCGATCCAAAAACATTCTTCTGCAGTTATTTTATACTCATTTCTAACCAAAATTCATCCTCTAAGAGGCGCTACTTCATAATAAATTTGTGTCTTCTTCTAAAGGTTGGCTATGATTAATTCTTTTTAACTCCTAATACCATTCGCTTTGTTGAACATTTTGAATGTGCGTTTGGGTATTTTGCAGTACATAGTTCTGACGCTATGTGACGTTAGTGGGTATTTTAGTTTATCACAGTATCTCCGCGTGTAAACATTCTACTGAAAAATATTTTTGTAATGCAAGACGTAGACTTACATAAAAAAAAAATATCGTGCTTATGTTATCGGCTTGTCCGTCCTTCGGTCCGCCTGTAGACAACATATGTCCACAACTAATAGTCCGATTTGAAAAATTCTTTTTGCATTAGGAAGCTTGAAATGTGCGAATGATGATCCTTCATTTCGTTTTTTTTTTTTTTGACGATGTACAGTTTCTCCGCTAGAGGGCGTAAATGCAGTTGCTATCGAAATAAAAATGCGTTTTATTCCATATATTTGCTTCAAAACATCCAATTAAAAAAAAATCTTTAACCTTTCGATTCCTTTCATGTCGAAGTTATTTTAGGTATAGTCACTTTTTCAAGTTACGTATACATTTCCCGCTAGCAAGCGTAAAAGTAAATTGCGTTTCCCTCCGATATCGCTGCTTCTAAAACTCCGATTTGAAAAACTAATTTTGCAGAGGATACAGCTCCTGATGGGAAATATTTTGCTTATAAATCAATTTTTGATGTAAAATGGTTTGGCCACCATGTAGCGTAAAAGTTGATTTCTATGTATTTGCAGCAAAATCTGAGCTTCTAAAATCTCGATTGAAAAAATTCTTTCGTGAACAGATAATACTCAGGTAAATAAACCTTTTCGGAATATTTTCTTCTTAAAATCATGCATGGTTTCTCCGCCATAGGGCATAGATATGTATAATATGTTTGTCAATATCTCTGCTTCTAATGGTCGTGATTTGAAAAAAAATTCTTCTTCTTTGTTGGATAGAGTTTCCGGTGCGACATTTTTTTCATATAATTTAAAAATTTTCGAGTAACTCATTGACTTTCCGCTAGAGGAATAAAGGTAAATTGCGCTTTCCACGAAATCTCTGCTTCTAAAACTTTGTTTTGAAAAATTATTCCTGCACGGATACAGCTTCTGGTGATAAATGTTTTGATTGTAACTTCTGATTTGTTATAAAATATGGTTTGTCCACCAGGGGAGGGGGTAAGTATAATTTCTGCTTCGTAGGTATTTGCAGCAAAATCTTAGCTTCAAAAAGCTCGATTGAAAAAATTCTTTCGTGGGCCAATACCGCTCATGTCGATGAACATTTGAAAATATTTTCTTCTTAAAATAATGCACGGTTTCTTCGCCAGGGAGCGTAAATATATATCTTACTTCTGTCAATATCTGTGCTTCTAAGAATCGGATTTGAAAAATTCCTTCTTTGTTAGATAAAGTTTCCGGTGTAAATTATTGATTATTTTTATTGATTACCAGGACTGATGTTATGGAATAACTACAATAACGGTTATGGAATAACCTAAATTGATTGATTATTGATTACCAGAGATTGATGCTATGGAATAACCTACCTTGTCAATTAACACATATTAATAATTATAATTATTTTCGAAAGCAACTAAAAAAATATTTGCTAACAAATTGAAATATAAAATTCTATGGTAAAATTTATTAATCAGACCACATATGAGTAAATTTTATATGTGCAGGACGTTTGACTTGACTACAAACTTTAGGGGAATTGGGATTCACTCAGGCTATACATATATAGCCTTTTACTCAATTTCCTGTTCTGTGGTTACCCTGTACATAAGTATTCACATTATATATGTTGTTTTTCTTAATACTCTATGTTATAAAATCAATTTTGAAATGTAACATAGTCAAATGTAACCCCATAACGAAATAAATCGAATGAAAATGAAATGAAATGAAATGTTTCTCATATAATTTCAAAATTTTCAAGTAAGGCATAGACTTTTTGCTAGGAAGCGTAAAGGTAAATTGCGTTTTCCTCAATATCTCTGCTTCTAAAACTCCGATTTGAAAAATTCTTCCTGCACCGAATACAGCTCCTGATGGAAAATGCTTTTCATATAATTTCTAATATTTGATAAAGAATGGTTTGGCCACCGGGGGTCGTATATGGTAATTTCTGTGTCTGATGTACAGGGTATCCGATAATTATTGGACACATTACAAAATTATGTACAAAAAAAAAAAAAAAAAAAAAAAAACTATGAGCATTGTCGTTTTTTCTATGTCACGTATTACTAACACGGATTCTATTTTTTTGTTTTGCAGAATTGTTATTCCCAGAATCCGATAGATGGCGCTAGGTGTGGCCTGATGAGGAATGTATGAGAAATGCGCAATCAGTAGTCATGTCATCCGTACAGCAGAAGGCGATGTGTGTGTTATGGCTTGCGGAATTAAAGCCTGTCATTAAATTTAAAAGACGGTACCGTTTAGAGTATGGTTGTAATCCTCCGTCAACGAATTCAATTAAGAGGTGGATGAAACAGTTTAAAGAAACTGGCAATGTGGAACATCGTGGAGGAGCTGGTAGGCCTAGCGTCAGCAGTAAGACAGTTGACCAAGTTAATGAAAGTTTCCGACGAAGCCCCAAGAAATCCGTTCGTAAAGCAAGCAGAGAACTGTGCATTCCGAAATCGACAGTTCACGATATCTTGCGCAAGAAATTATAGTTTCATGTTTATAAAATTCAAATAATGCAAAAGATGCATGTAAATGATCACACTCTGCCATACGATTTCGCTGTGGATATGCTGAATAGAATGGAAAACGACGAAAAGTTTCTCAGTACTGTAATTTTTAGTGATGAATTCACATTTCATGTATCAGGTATTGTGAATCGTCACAACTGTAGGATATGAGGCAGTGAACCGCCTCATGCTGCTATTGAATTGGAACGTGTTTCTCCAAAAATTAATGTGTGGTGCGCCCTATCAAAAAGAGAAGCAATTGGCCCTTTCTTCTTCTGCGAAAAAACCATAAATGGTGACATTTACTTTGATATGCTAGACAATTTTGCTATACCCCAAATCAAAAGATATGACAACGTCGTTTTCCAACAAGACGGCGCGCCTCCGCATTGGTCAACGTGTGTACGTAAGTGCCTAAATGAGCATTTCCCCAACAGATGGATTAAGCGCGGTGGTCCCATTCCATATTTGGATTATGTGAAGGATCGTGTCTATCAGACGCCTTATACTGATTTGCAGTAACTGAAGCAGCGTATCACAGCTGCTATTAATTCCATAACTCTTCAGATGCTTGCCAATACGTGGCATGAAATCGAGTATCGCTTGGACGTACTACGAGCAACCAAGGGATCTCACATCGAAATTTATTAACTTGTGTAGTACATTGTAAGTTAGTACAGTCAGTTTCTTTTTATCTGTTTAATGTTTTGTTTTATATAATTTTGTAACGTGTCCAATAATTCTCGGACACCCTGTATTTGCAGCAAAAATCTGAACTCCTGAAAACTCGATTAAAAAAATTCCTTACTGGACCGATATCGCTCGCATCCAAAAACCGTTTGAGAATACTTTCTTCTTAAAACAATGCATGGTTTTCCCGCCAGGGGCAGAAACTCATACCTTATTTTTGTCGATATCTCTGCTTCTAAGAGTCCGATTTGAAAAAATTCTTTCTTTGTTGGAGAGCGTTTCCTCTGCGAAATGTTTCTCATATAATTTCAATTTTTTTCTTAGGGCACAAGTCTACCACCAGAGGGCGTAAGTTCACATTTCCGTTTACAGCAATATCTACGGGACTAAAAACTCGATTTAAAAAAAAACTTTTTTCTTCGATCAGGTGTTACTAAACATGCGAACTCTGTGTGTGTGTGTTTTCTTTCCAAAATAGTGCACAATTTCGCTGCAGGAAACGCAAATTCTTAATCCGTTTTTCTCAATATCACTACTTTTTCATGTGCGAATTAAAATATTCTTTCCACACCGGATGCCATTTGCCTTGCAGAACACTTTAAGCTAGTATATGAGGAATTTTGTAGTTCACAGTTCTGTCGGTAGGTGGCATTTGTGTACTTCAGTTTGCATCTGTATCGCCGCTTCTAATAACGCTATTGAGAAATTTCTTCTTTACTGTGTGCCATTCGCTACAACAGAGATGTGGAGCATTATCCTCTTTAAATAACGCAAAGCTTTCCCGCTAGCTGCGTAAAGGTCGAAAACTTTTTTTCTTTTTTTTTTTTGTTATACACTGCTGGACAATTGCTAAGGACGGATCATAAACGGCTATATAACGCATAAAAAAGTAAGTGCGGTTGGATGCCAAGTGAAATAAATTAATGTCAGAATGCCAGGACATTACAAGAAAGACAATTTTTTGCGCTCTGAAATCCAGAAGGCTTTGGAACGTGTTCAAGGGACAAACAGGCCATTTTGTGCAGAATACGTAAACGTGAAAAAAATGCAAATACCGTCGGCAGGCGTTCCGGCGTAAGATGTCAATACGGGATATGGCCACCATGGAGGGCGATGCAAGATTCCACACGTCGTGTCATGCTTTGCACAACATTATCAAGCAGCTGTTGGGGTAATTTGTCCCATTCCTCTGTCAGAGCACGGATGAGGGTGTCCTTGTTTATTGAAATGCATTGGAGACCATCAAGACTCCTCCCCAAAGCATCCCACACATTTTCAATGGGATTCAGATCTGGAGAACGTGCTGGCCATACGAGGCGTTGAATATCCTCGCTCTCAAGACACTCCTGGACAGCGACTGTTCGATGACATGTTGCGTTGTCGTCCATGAAAATGAATCTATCACCGACAGCACCACGAAACATGCGAACATGAGGTAGCAGAACATCATTAATGTATCGTTGGCCAGTCATAGTCCCAGTTGGAAGCACATAGAGGCTCGTACGGCCATTGATCATGATGCCAGCCCATACCATGACACGGCATGTCGGATATCGGTCCCTTTCCTGTATGTTTGCTGGACAATATACAGTACCACTATCACGCCAGATCAGTTGTCGTTGACAATCAGACGATAGACTGTATCTACTCTCATCTGAGAAGAGGACAGCAGACCAGTCGTTATCAGTCCAATTGCGATGTTGATGTCACCATTGCAAACGGGCAGTACGGTGACGTCTGGACAATGGGATGCACACAACAGGACGGCGGGCGTATAGTCCTCCTTCATGCAAACGTCTGGCGACAGTTTTTCGGGAGATCCGCTTGCCAGTAGCAGCCATAAACTGATTTGCTACCTCACTAGCTGTGCTGCGCCGGTGTCTTTTTGTTGATAGCACTATGTACCGATCTTCTGCAGGTGTCGTACTGCGAACACGACCTCCCCCGTGACGTTTGCTACACTCTCCATTTGTTTGAAATGATTTCCAAAGCCTTGAAACAACACTGTGGCTGACGTCGAACTCCCTGGCAACATCTGTTATTTTTCGCCCTTTTTCAATCTTGCCAATAATACGGCCACGCGTAAAATCATCTAGGTGATGTCGGGAAGACATACTGAAACTTGCAAGTTCGTCAATTGATTCTTTCCCTTTCAACTTTGCGTTTGAACAACAACGGTCAACACGCGTCAAATAGTTTATATCTCCTATCAGCGCTATGACGTCACGAACAAGTTCGACAATCCAAAATTTGTATACGCACAGCACGTCTTACTGTATCCCGCACTTATGCTAATTTCCACATTTTCCTGCCTTCCATTTTATGGTTGCTATCGTTGCTATTGTCATCCGTCCTTTGCAATTGTCCGGCAGTGTATCTGCTCTCGGGAGATGTATTTGAAAAGTTCTTTTCCGTAAGTATACCATTTTCCATGAAGAACAATTTTCGCCTATTTCAACTTTTCCGTTTTGCAAAATTTTCCCGCTAGCATACGTAGTCTTAGGATATCATGCTTCCTTCTATATTTCTACTTTTAACTGTTCGATTTGAAAGTCTCTTTGTCTCTGGCACCTTCCTCGTACTGTGAGAAACATTTTGTTCTCCTTTTGTTAATTTTCGTAACATGCTTTGTAGCCGCTGGTGGAACTAAGTAGATGTTTCTATTTCTGGATGTTTTATCGATTGTTGAAACCGGTTGATTGTTTTCCAAACCGGTTCCATTGACTTTGGATAGCTTTGATAAATTTAATTCGCGTCCGGACGGATTCAAAAGACGTGCTTATTACATCCGAAAATTCGGTGTCATCCTTCTTGTTTCCATTGTTATCAACACTGCTGACGATTACTGTCAAGTAGCAGTCTGAAGTAATCTCCTAGATCACGTGATGACGTACGTAATCACGTATGTTTTGCATATAGGCTACGTTGCGTAAGTCACGTTTACGCATATTTGCATAAAGGTTTGTAATTTTGTGGCCAGTGCGTGTATTATTTCGATTCAATCCTGTGAGTATTTCTTTTGTTGCGTCTCCTACGTTTTGCTTGAAGTTATCGTAATAAAGTTGCCAAACAATGAATGTAATTATCATTGGACAAACAAATTTAAAAACTTTCCGCGGAGGCCATCATATTAGCTGAAGAGCTTCCCGATTTGGTAGGTTGTGCTCTTGCAAGACTTTTGTGATGAAAATCTAAATTATGTGCATGACCCACACCAAAATGATTGCATTATTAACGCAACGGTTAGATAACTGTGGTAAGGCTACGAATTTGACAAGTTGTAGCAGCACCTTTGGCGTAGTCCCCAGCATTTTCAGTTTAGGTGGTTCCACTTAAAATCTCTGCCTTATGTTAAAGGTAAAACTTCTTTACATATTTTCTTCGCAATTAATGTATTCCCAATGGATGAAAATTTGCACATCGATAAAACAAACTTTAAGTTATAGCATGGGATACTTCATACTTGCTAAAACACAACCATAATAACATTAAAAATCAATCATTTTTCTTTGAGTAATGTTCAGAGAGTTAATAGATGGCGTGACCTGTACATTGATGTCAGTACACAAACAAATGTTGGATTGCTTACTTATGGTTATGTTTTAGCAAGTACTAATTATCCCATGCTATAGCTTAAAGTTAGTTTTATTTTCATCCTTGGAAATACATTAATTGCAAAGAAAATATGTAAATTTTTAATCATTGGAAACATAAGGCAGAGATTTTAGGAGGGACCACCTTAAATAATGGGGGTTCTGCTTGGCACACGATCCTGAGAAATAGTGATTGAAGGATTTCATAGGTAAATGCGGCGGCAGGAGATCAAGAAAAATTCAATAATGTTCATATCGATGCCGAAAAATTATGCTTTTACCGAACTCGTCGTGAACAAAGTTGTTACATATTTTAAGAACTCGTGAGAGGTTCCAACACATAAAAAGATTTCTAGAAAACTCGGAGAAGAATCTTCAGAATTTTTTTTTTTTTTTGAAGCTGCGTTTTTCCGCTTTGAATTTTCTACAGCGCCTCAAATAACTAAGAGGGGAGTAAACTACCACTTCGTTTTATGCATTAGGTGCTTTCATGTCTATGATACTCATTTTTTGTGCATACATGTGTACAATTTCATGGCTCCTATGCATGATATGCAACTGTTGTGAATGTATCTATCAATAGTAGTTCTCATAGTTTTCGAAACGTGCAGCTGTTGTTTGAAACTTATATCCGGAAGAATTCATTGTCTTTGTTATGTTGCTGTTGTATGCATACCTTGATGTACATATGCGATCTTTGCTGTGCTCAGGAACGGTATATGAGACTTTTTTCTTTGTGTCCAGGAAGTGTAGACTCACAAGGTTTGATTTCTGGGATTTTAAGAAAGAAATAATCCTTTGCCTGGAGAAAAAATTCTCAACACACGTATCGGAACTTGAATGATTTCAGACGTAAAGACAAATGATCTTTTCCAGTAGAAAGTGAAATTAACTCGAGTCTCCTGGAAAAGTGGGGGTGACACTTTTATGGAAGAGGTGAGATGTTTGCATCATTATCACAGAAGGAACAAAATTTTATGTCAGTTCAGGATTGTGTGACGTACTACAAAGGTAAAGCACGTGTCAAGACGACAAATATGCAGCGATACACTTAGTTGGGAGAACAACTTACTCCGAAGTGAGGAGCGCGGGTTCTATCCCCGTCATGGACAAACTTGTGTTTTTTTAGGTTGCCACCCGAACGTAAAAGTGGATGTACTGGCCGTTGTGTTCTTCAAAAAATGTGTGATGTTTGTTCCACACGTCGTCTGGAGTTAATAAAAAAAATTCGTTCTCCGTCTCAAAAAATAAAAAAATAAAATAAAAAATAAGGGGGAGATGATGTGACGTACTACAAGGTAAAGCATGTGTGAAGACGACAAATCTGCAGCGATAAATTCCGTCCGTGTAGCATAGTGCGGAGAGAAACTTACTCCGGAGTGAGAAGGGGCGCGGACAAATTTGTGTTTTCACATTTGAAATAATGCAGCATCTCAAAACCGTTATCAAGCAAAATGACCTTGGTTGCTTGCTGCTTCGCGACGATGCACGACTCTACGTTGCAAATTAAACCTACCAATTGTTGAAACCCTTCCACTGAGAAGACATTTGCCACCTCATCCTCCTGTGCAGAATTTCTACTTTCCGGTTTCCTTTTGTTACTCTTCCTATAGTTTTTTGCTAGAAACAGCGGAAACGTGTTGGTTCTAAAAGCAGACTAAATAAAAAATACTTTTCCCATTTTCCAGATGTTTTAGTTTCATATTCTGCACTGTTCTGAACAATTTGAAGTATGCAAATACGATCTGAATCCTTAGTACGTCGATAGTGATTTTTTTTACTGCACGGAACGAAGTAAACTTTCTTCACAGGGTTCGAAATACGACTCGAAACCACCCAGAGTGATTGCAAAATATTGCGTGGTTGTTATTGCCCATATCATGTGGCCTTTACTAGCAGGTGATCTATGCATAGACATTCGTCCTGAGGGAAGACATCTCATCCGCCGACGATAAATCTGCGATGATGAAAGATTTTGGAGTCATGGAAATCGATAAACACAACTTGGTGTTACGTTCTGAAACTGCAAATCTTCCAGTCAAGATCAAATTTTAACTGTACCTTCATCGTTTAGTTTAGTGAAGACCAGTTAAATGGAAGATAGAAAAATGTTCAGAGGTACTGGACGGACATCTCATAGGCTACTAGAATTATTCTTCCTTTAAAGGGGGTAGCCCCAGCCATTCCCCGAAACAAGTAGCCACACACTAGGGACGGGAGATTGCTTATAGCCCTTATTTTTACTCACGGCGGTCAATCAGCCCCGAAACGAAAAAAGAGTTGTGTTTCACTCGTATATTTTGAAGTGCTCCTCACAACGCAGTGCGTCAAATGCAAACTATCGGTAAAATGTTTGAATTTACCATCGTATTGTACTTAATTCAGGTGTTTGTAAAGTTTCAACTCGCTGTATTTTTCGAAAAACAATGAGTTCCACAGCGTTCTTCCAATTTACTGGAAAATTCCGATTCATTGACAATCTGTTCAAACGACAACAACAAAATAAGAAAACACTATCCGTAAACTACCGGGAATAACCTTAGACGCGTTTTATAGGCGGAAGAGCATCTGATACAGCCCCTCTTTCAACTTTTATTGCTGTTCTTCAGGTACGGCGAATAATCCTTATTATCCGGATTGAGTTGTTTTGCTGTGGTAAAACTTCAGCCAAACGCAATTCGACGTTTCCGAGCTGAGTAACTACTGCTCTTTTTGTTTTATCTTACTTTTTTTGTCTCATAACCTCAGGAAGTGCTTCCGAGGGAAAATCGATTTGAAATCTCATCTTTTGTAACGTGCTTAGCTGTTGCCACTAGAGTTTCTCCGTGGAATAATGGCTCCCCATTAATACTGCTCGGCTTTGCCTCGAAAAGAAAAATAAAACTATAATTTGTTTTGAAAACATGGCCATAAATTATCCTTTTACTCTAAACGGAGTGTTGAGGGTTTCATAATTGCCCGTGATGGGAGACGACTGACGTGCGCTTTCTTTGGCTGTTACAGAAGCCTTTATTAATTACGGTAATTCATAAAGAGTAATTTACAAGCGTGGAAATTAAAGTTATAGCAGCTTCGTATGACGGGGGTCACATTTACAACTTGCAACGGTAAAAAGAACCAGGAACATGACTGAAAAAAATTAAATAAAAATCAAAGAAATGAAACCCATTAAAGTTTTGGGAGTAATGAGCACATCCTATCCTTTAACAAGAACATATCGAAATTTGCAGAAATAACAATTGTCAGAAGCGCAATTCAAAGAACAACAACGAAAGAAAAGAAGAGAAAGAAAAAAAAAGAAACCAACAGAATATTTTGGAGTAATGAGCACTTTTCTTCACAAGAACAGCAAAAGTTGCTGCCCTGGAATACCATGGGATATTGGAATATATAATGTTTAAGAGTTCTCACTTAATAAAAGAAAGGTATCAAAAGGTCACTTAAAAGATTTATTCCTTCGATTCAATAATGGTACACCATAGTGTTCACTACGACGATTCCATATTTCATAAAGTTGTAACACACTCATATATCAAAGTAGTTAAGTTCAAAACCCAAGTTACTATAGCCTCGGGTAATATTGTAATTAGCTTCAGAAATCAATTAACTATAGACTCCGATAACAACGTGGTTAATTTCAAAACTCATTTAACTATAGGCTCGTATAACAACGAGGTTAAAACTTCAAAACTCAATTAACTATAGATTCGTATTACAGTGTGGTTACAAACATATACTCGTATAAAAACTTGGTTAACTTCAAAATGAATTAAATGCTAAATGCGCATGACAACATGGTTAAATACAAAACTCAGTCAATTATACGAAAGCTTTCAAAGACGAAAGTATTGACTGTATTAGCCTTGCTTATCGAACTCTGATCTCGCTGATTGCTCTCTGACACTCTGATCGCTGCACGGTCCAATTTATATTCAAGTCTTCTGATTTGACCGAAATAATAGTGTTGACTCAAAGAATAAACTCTTGGGAGCTCCGATGTAACGCTCAGGGCAGAAAGCGTAACATTGGGTAACCAAAATTTACATAAGAGAGAGTAAATCAAAAACGAAAGGTTCAAAATGTGGTGTACGTCAGAAATGGCATCAGACATTCACATGCATGTCCCACAATATCACAGTGTACGTAAATGTTATAAAAGCTTCAAAGGCGAAGTAAATATATGCACTGCCGTCAAGGAAATATTGTTTGCTAAGAAAATCTGCAAAACCTAGGGCATGGTTACTTCCTTGCAAATAAAGTTCGTCTTCGAGTAACAGAGAAATGGTTACACTTTCAGTTAGATACGTACTTGTGCCATCTAGGAGAAAAGTTGTGCATACGAGAAAGCTGTGAAGGATATAATTAAGGTTTTCAGTGTTTCTTTTATTTGACATCACAAGAATGTCGCCGATCTGGCTACTGCTAACAGGTACGAAGTTATATCACGACAAATACAATTACTCTTCCGTCATCAAACTTCGAAATTTGAAAAAAACGTACGGAGGCTAAGATCTGCGGAAAATTTTGCTGAAGATTCAGATAAACAAATTATGTGATACTTGCTGAATATGAGGTACACACCGACGGGCAAAACAAAGAGTAATCATATCATTTTTACATACATATATCTTGATTGCGTTCCGAAAGAGGTGCAAAAATCTTAAAAAAAAGATTTAATTTTCTGTAGCTTAGTATTCCAAAACCTTAAGAAAAAGATTTAATTTTCTGTGGTTTAGTATTCAAAAATCTTAAGAAAAAGATTTAATTTTCTGTGGTTTAGTATTCAAAAATCTTAAGAAAAAGATTTAATTTTCTGTGGTTTAGTATTCAAAAATCTTAAGAAAAATATTTTTTTTTGTGGTTTAGTATTCAAAAATCTTAAGAAAAAGATTTAATTTTCTGTGGTTTAGTATTAAAAAATCTTAAGAAAAATATTTTTTTTTGTGGTTTAGTATTCCAAAATCTTAAGAAAAGGATTTAATTTTCTGTAGTATTCCAAAATCTTAAGAAAAAGATTTAATTTTCTGTGGTTTAGTATTCCAAAATCTTAAAAAAAGATTTAATTTTCTGTGGTTTAGTATTCCAAAATCTTAAGAAAAGATTTAATTTTCTGTGGTTTTTTATTTAAAAATCCTAAGAAAAAGATTTAATTTTCTGTGGTTTAATATTTAAAAATCTCAAGAAAAAGACTTAATTTTCTGTGGTTTAGTATTAAAAAATCTTAAGAAAAAGTTTTAATTTTCTGTGGTTTAGTATTAAAAAATCTTAAGAAAAAGATTTTATTTTCTGTAGTTTAGTATACAAAAATCTTAGGAAAAAGATTTAATTTTCTGTAGTTTAGTATTCCAAAATCTTAAGAAAAAGGTTTAATTTTCTGTGGTTTAGTATTCAAAAATATTAAGAAAAATATTTAATTTTCTGTGATTAGTATTCAAAAATTTAATTTTCTGTGGTTTAGTATTCAAAAATCTTCAGAAAAAGATTTAATATTCTGCGGTTTAGTTTTCAAAAAGCGTCCGTTCCATTGCAGAAACATTTCTCCACCCTTTGAACTAATACCACAGAATATTAAAAATACACTGGTGTGCAAAACTTAAGGACAAAGAGGAGAAATTAGCATAACAGCTGAACGAGCAGGCAGAACGGATCGAAAGACCACTCAGGAGATAGACTAGGGTCCGGTACGGTATGGCATGCGCATATATGAAGCAAGACGTGTGTAAGGGGGGCTGATGATGTCGGAAGGGTATAAAGCACACAGGCGGTGTACGCTCAGCAATTCGTTGAAAGCTATTGCACGGTGTACATCGGTTTAAACGACGTCGAGTTGCTGCCACCTTGTGATATGGCCAACAGGCAATCCAGTAGACGACATCTAGATGACTTTACCCGAGGTCACTTCATTGGGAAGTTGGAAGAAGGTCGAAGTGTGACTAGTGTGGCCGAGGAGTTCGGGATCACTCACAGCATCGTTTCACGAGCTTGGAGAGCATTTCAAATGACAGGAACAGCTGCCCGAGAGTTTAGCAGTGGTCGTCCAAGAGCAACCACGGCAGCCGACGACCGGTATATTGTCCTACAGGCGAGAAGAGACAGACGGCAGACAGCGGGAGAAATCGCAAGGCACATGCAACAGACAACTGGACATCCGTTATCGCGTTTTACCGTGGCCAGGAGGCTGCACAAAGGTGGTCTATTTGCATGACGACCAGTATGGTGTGTGCCATTAACGCCTGTTCAACGGAGACGGCGGTTTCTGTGGTGCCAGGAACACAAGAAGTGGACACATCAACAATGGGGTCGAGTTTTCTTTGCGGATGAGAGCCGATTTTGTCTGACGAGCGATTCTGGACGTATACACATCTGGAGAGAGCAGGGAACACGCATTCACACCTCCAACATCAACGAAAGGGACCGGTTTGGAGGTGGCGGAGTTCTCGTTTTGGGGAGGTATCATGCTTGGTAGCCGTACTGACCTCCACACTTCCAAGGAGGTTCAGTCACTGGTGTCCGCTATTGTACCGAAGTTCTCCTGCCTCACGTGCGTCTGTTTAGAGGTGCTGTGGGTCCTGAGTTCCTCTTCATGGACGACAACGCTACACTTCCTCATACAGTGGCTGTCGCAGAGCTGTCGGAGAGTGAAGATATTCAACGCATGGATTAGCGCACAAGGTCCCCGGACCTAAATCCAATCGAACACGTGTGGGACCTTCTAGGGAGATGCTTGGCAGCACGTCACCAGCCGCCAGCAACGATTCCGCAGCTGCGATTGGCGCTACAAGAGGAATGGGCCGCGATGCCTGAACAGCTCCTTGACAACCTCGTCCTTAGGATGGACAGACGTTGTAAATCCTGCAACGCACTCAGGGGTGATCATACCCCCTACTAAAGACTGGATTTTTCTTGGCAGCCGCCTGTCACCTGGACGTTTCTGTCTTCTGTCCAGTTGTGCTCGAAGCTACCTTTTCAATAAAGTGCCTTTGTATACTTTGGATTTCTTGTTTGGATGGTTTTGCTCACTTGTCCCATATTCTTACATCTTGGGGATCTTATGGTATGATTTGAGTCGATGTGGAGCACTACTGCACGACGTTACATTCAAAAAACGGTCTCGTCCTTATTTTTTGCACGCCAGTGTAGGATAGTTTCATTGAGAGCCACAAGAAGTTTCTTTATTTTCCGTAAGATACTGAGTGTGAAATCCTGACGGCAGATATCAGATGAACCATAGAATTTAGGATTGCTAACCTGCCATTAGAGGAGCACGATGTTTCCATGAAAATTTGTATGACTCATTTCGAAAAAAGAAAAATGTAATTTCTCTGATGAAAACACTTGAAACACCCGAAAAAAATGTTTGTCAGCTGCCTTGGGAGACGTATAGTGAGAGGAAAATGAAGTTAAAAATTTGGCAACATGACATTCTATAGAGTGAAGAAAAATTACACTGAGAAAAAGTAGCGAAATAAACAGCGAACTTTAAGCTTATATACACGTTTTTCAATAAATATCCAATTTAAGCTTAGAAATGTGAGATATAAAGGAAAAATGTTTCGTGAACTTTAATTATGACCTTTAAATTCACGCATATTTTAACTCAGCAAGCTTTCAAGCTCTTACAACTTGAAAAATTTACTTAGATGTTCACATTCATGAAAATTTCAGATGAGAAATCATATAGAGCCTGTTACATGTAAGTGAAGAAGTTATTAAGGATAAACAAATGCAGTTACATAAATGAGCAGAATTGATGGCTCATCTCGCGTTTTTATTCTCATGTTATCATACCTTTGTATTCTTTCGACTTGCCAAACAATAAGCTGTTTTGGTAAAGGATTTCTTTAAGCCTTAATAATCTATTCTGCTGAAACTTATCACAGTACTATTTCACAAAATTTCCCACTGAAAAATCATCATCAAAAATATAAAATATTTAGTTACAATCCAAACGTGATGTAATTTATACGTAAGCACGAAACTAAAATATTCCGAAAATTCCAAAATAACGACATGGTGGATGTTGCAAAATTAAATTCATAACTTAAGCAGCGGTTAAAGAATATCTCACACGCTTCGCATTTTTTTGGAACCTTTTTTGAACCTTTTTTATGAAAAGAAAATTATTCTCCAGAGAGCTCAACCATCGAGTTAAAGTAAAGAATTCTTAGTTTATAATGAAACCTCATGAAATTAAATTTTAGCTTTTCTTTCATGTACTGTGCGTTTTGAAATGTCCTGTTCTTTAGCTTTTTTTCTCAAAATAGTAGATGTATAACGTTTACTAAAAGAACGGATTGCTGAAGAAATGAAACACACCACATATCCGAAATGTTGTCTTGCAGCTGCTTTTTAGTATGCGTATCAATTCTCAGGAGAAAATATCAAACGACGGAATTTCCCCTTAGGCCGTGTAAAAAGTTTGATAGCCAAGTCCCGCAAAATGTAGCGGCATCAGAAAAAAAAACAGTATATATAATATGTGTATATACTTACGTGTAAGTAAGTAAAAAAATATGTAAATTACTTGACTTGATACTTTTCTTTCATTAGGGGGCAGACTTGATATTTTTGCTTGACTTGATATTTTTGCTTGACTTGATATTTTTCTTTCTTTCCGGCTAACATTATCCTTTCCCCGTGGTTCCCTGCCATGCTGCTCTGCGGTGTTTATATACACTGAAGAGCAATTGAATTACAGATACCTGTCTAATAACGTGTAGCACCACCTTTCGCCTTGATGACGGCGGCGATTCGTCTCGGCATGGACTCGACAAGACACCGGAAGCGTTGAGAAGCCATACGGATCCACGACCCCTGAACAAGCTCCCATAGTTCACGAAGATTTGATGAAGGGGGGTCAGAGCCTCGAACATCTCTCTCGATGGCATCCCATATGCGCTCGATGGGATTGAGGTCAGGTGACCTAGCTGGCCAAGGAAGCGAGGTCACGTCGGTTGAGTGTTCATTCAGCCATTCGGATACAATTCGGGAGCGATGGCACGGTGCATTGTCTTGTTGCAGGATGAAGTCCCCAGTGGAATGTTAAAGACGCACAAACAAGAGCAAAGGGTCGTCCAGGATATCCCGGTAACGTTGACCTGTGAGGGACGATGTCACACATACCAGGGGTCCCATTTCAGTCCACGTAAACAGTCTCCAAACGAGAATGCCACCCCCACCAGCTTGAAGAGTACCCTGCTGGCAAGAAGGATTCATCGCTTCATGTGGTTTGCGCCGTACGCGTATCCTGCCATCCGCATGTACCAACGTGAATCTCGACTCATCAGTCCAAGCAACATTTTCCCACGTGTCTAGCGTCCACTGGCGATGTTCCCGCGTCCATGCTAATCTTTGCACCCTTTGATGTGCAGTCAGCAGCGGTACTCTCGTTGGACGATGGCTTCTGTACCCCATAGCGTGGAGATGGCTCTGGATGGTGTGGCTGCTTACACTTTTTTGTGCATCAGCGTTAAACTGCCAAGTGATTTCTTGCACTGTGGCCCGTCTATCCGCTGTTACAATGCAAGCTAGCCGACGATGACTCCGCTCATCCACACGCTGTTGTCCACTGCAGTTGGCCCTTGCTGGGATGGTTTTACCGGATTCGATGTACTCACGGTGCATCCGTGACACAGTGGCTCGTGAAAATCCCAGTGTCTGCAGGACTTTCAGGATGGAGTGACCCATTCGTTGGGCCCCGACAATTTGCCCACGATCAAATGCGCTTAGATCCTTCGTCTGACCCATACTGCGTCCGACTCTTGCTGATTCCCGTCGCATCATTCCTTATATTGTCGGATCGCTACATACATCATGTCGTTTCCGTTCACAGGGCCGCCCATAGCGCCACATTTGTATAACGCCAGCTGTCTCTAATTCAATTGCTCTTCAGTGTATGTGCTTCTTAATACACTGGTTTCCATAAATGAAGCAACAAACCGAAAAATCGCAATAATTGAGCAAAACGTAGTTCAAATTGCGCGAAATTTGCATATGTTACGGGCGAAGATATAAAGCACCGATGTACGGAAGGCAAATCAGTGGCGCTGGCAGCACTTTATGCAAATGCGCAAGAGCTTAAAACCAGCTATTTCGGTGGGAGTCGCCGATTCATGTGCGGCGGTGAATGACAAGATCTCGAGATACAGATTTTATTAACATGGCTTCGAGACGTCATTTACCAGCAGAGTTACGCTACAGAGCGATAAGCCGACTCGAAGCATGGCAACAGCAGGCAGACGTCATAAGATGGCTCAGCGTCGATCGTTGTGTGGTGAGCCGGATGCGGCAGCAGTTCTAAGCCACGGGTGCAAGTTCTTGAAGATACAGCAAAGGTAGGCCAACGGCGACGACCTCCGCGAATGACCGGTATTTGAGGCTTTCGGCACGGCGGAACAGGACGGTTACACCGACTCATCTCAGATCTGTGCTTGTGGCAACCACCGGAAGGACGGTATCAGCATCGACAATACGCAGAAGGTTACATGCTGGAGGATTGTATGCTCGGCGACCGATATTATGCGTGCCCCTCATCCCCCGCCACCAGAGGGAACGTTTCAATTGGACACGAATGCGTGTGAATTGGACTCAAAATCAGTAGAGGTACGTTCTGTTCACTGATGTGTCGCGATACTGTCTACAGAGTGATTCTCACAGAGTTAACATCTGGATAGAGGCCGGTACTCGCTATCTTCCCTCTAATGTCCAGGAAAGGTACACCTATAATGGTGGTGGAGTTCTGGTGTGAGCAGGCATATCGTTAGACGGCCGTACCGACAATGCTCAGAGGTATAGAGACGACATCATGGACCATATTGTTTGTCCGTATGCGGTTGCAATTAGCGATACATTTGTACCGCCAATTGCGGCCACATTCGGACGAACAATATACTGCAGGCGGATAACGGCCTCCCTCACACAGCTCGCCTCGTGCATCCGTACCTGGAAATATGAATCCCATTGAGCATGTCTGGGATGATCTTGGAACGTGTGTTGCTAGCCTCCATTCCCCGTACCCGCAGGGGCTTCTCACTGCTTTGCACGAGCAATGGACGCAGCCACCCACGGAACTGCTAATAAATAGAATGGAACATCGCTGTCGGGCCTGTAATGCTATTCGAGGTTACCACACTCCGTATTGAAGTACCTTTTCCTATTTCATCTTGATACCTCTGTATTTTCATATTTTTCATCACTCATACAAAATGTAAATGCTTTGTACCACATGTTCCTCCTTTTTTGTTGCATTTGGTCTGATAAAGCTTACCACCAAATTTCATCCTAATCGGTTGCACACTTTTTGAGTAATCACGATATGAAGAAATTCACATATTCGTCAATGGCGGAAGATGCCCCTTTCCTTGGAGAACACTTTTGGGCCAGGTCACGCCCACAAACTATGCTTGTACCTACTGAATTTGATTTGGACTTTGCCGTTATTGCATATGCGCAGTAACTGCTAATTGTCTTGTAAAAGTATATAGGCCACTCACTTCTGTGCTCACTGTTGCATTGTTTCTGAGGATAACACCGTTGTGGCGTTGAAAGTTCTTAAACATATACTTATTTTAATTGTACATAGTTTTTTATCATTAAAGTGTATCGTGCAGGAGACGGTATTTGTTTTCAACTTAAAAGTTTTCACGATTTTTCCATTTGTTGTTTAATTTATGGAAACCATTGTAGTATATAACGTGATTTTCGTTTGGATTGTTTATTTCCGTTTTATCAAGGGATTTGTAGTATATGTTCTTAACTGTGTGCAGCATGGCAAATATATAAATAAAATAAAATTTCCCTTGGTAAACGAGAAGAGGAACCGTAAAGATGTGAATGCGTACAAAGATCTAAATCTGACAGCTCAAATTTGACTATGTTTTAGAGCAACTAGAGAAATGTTTAAACGGAAGCCTATTTCGATATGTTATCGTTTTGCCTATCTGGTTGTAGACTAACATATGAGATACGTCGCACTGACGAAATACTGGGTGGGGAACATAAAACCGGCTACAAACGCGGTTTGGGTTACCGTTGTAAAGTTAGATTTCGTAGTTCGCTGCTGGAAACTACACTAACTGTCAAAAAAAAAAAGAAAGTTGCACCGAGAAGGAAGCAGCCGGCAGAAATGAAACTTGATGGGTAGGTTTGGCACCGTAAGTCATGCAAATGATTCAAGTATCACGTTCGGCCGCGCATGTGAAATAAGCAAGGAGGGGTCGTAACGCTGTACCTGACCGACTATATAAGATCGTCCCGTTGCGCGTGCTTGAGATTCTGACTCGTGCTATTGTGTTGGTTGCATCCTTTTCAAGGGAAGTATGCCTCAGAGAAAAGTTCGGTAGCAATTCGAGCAGTTGGAGGAGTTCGTGAGGGGCAGCATTGTCGAGCTCCGGGAAGCGGGATGGTCTCATCGCCGTATTGCGCGTCATACGGACCGTGCGGATATATCCATAGCACGCTGTTGGCGGCAGTGGATAGAACAAGGCACGCAGCAGCGACAGGAAGGGTCTGGCAGACCTAGACGAAACACGGTGAGAGAGGACCGACATTCAAGGAGTGACCCAACAGCCACGACTGCGGATATTCAGCGAGCTGCCCTCCATACATCATCCGATTTGTGCGTAAGACTACACGCACGCCGACCGTTATGACGACTGCCCTTAACACTAGTGCATCGTCGCCAAAGACTGCAATGGTGTCGTACCAGACTGTCATGGAACCACTCAGAATGGAAACGGGGATGAGTCCCGCTTTTGTCTTGGAGGAGACGACCATCAAATCCGTGTGTGGAGACACCGTGTTCAACGCCAAGACGAATGGTTTGTTGTCGAGCGTCACACGTTCAGAAGGCCTGTTGTCATAGTGTAGGGTGCAATTGCCTACAATGCCAGATCACCATTGGTGTTCATTACAGGCACTTTGACAGCCCAACGTTACGTCAATGAGATTCTGCAACCAGTGGTCTTACCTTTTCTGAACGCTCACTCCGGTGAGATTTTCCAACAGGACAACGCTCTTCTGCATACTACTGCTGTCTCGAGAGCTTTCCTTCAAGGCACTGACACTCTGTCATGACCAGCCACATCGCCAGACCTATCGTCGATTGAAAATGTGTGGGATGCTATTAGACGCGCTATCTACACTCCATCCCTACCGCACAGTCTGCAGGAACTGCGTGAGAAGATTCAAGCTGAATAGGATGGTTTACCACAGGACACCATTAGGAATCCATACACTGAAGAGCAATTGAAATAAAGACAGCTGCCGTTATGCAAATGTGGTGCTGTTGGCGGCCCTGTAAACGGAAAGGACATGTCGTATGCAGCGATCCGACAATCTAAGGAGTGATGCGACCGGAATCAGTAAGAGTCGGACGCAGTATGCGTAAGACAAAGAATCTAATCGCATTTGATCGTGGGCAAAATGTCGGGTCCCGACGAATGGGTCACTCCATCTCGGAAGTCGGGCAGGCACTGGGATTTTCACGAGCCACAGTGTCACGGGTGCACCGTGAGTATATCGAATCCGGTAAAACCATCTCTGCAAGGGCCAACTGCCGTGGACAACAGCGTGTGGATGAGCGGGATCATCGTCGGCTAGCTCGCATTGTATCAGCGGATAGACGGGCCACAGTGCAAGAAATCACTCTGCAAATTAACGCTGGTGCACAAAAACGTGTAAGCAGCCACACCATCCAGAACCATCTCCTCGCTATGGGTTACAGAAGGCAATGTTCCACGAGGGTGCCGCTGCTGACCGCACATCACAGGGTGCAAAGGTTATCATGGGCGCGGGAACATCGACGCTGGACTCTAGACATGTGGAAAATGTTGCCTGGACTGATGAGTCGAGATTCACGTTGGTACATGCGGATGGCAGACTACGAGTACGGCATAAACCACATGAAGCGATGGATCCTTCTTGCCAGCAGGGTACTCTTCAAGCTGGTGGGGGTGGCATTCTCGTTTGGTGACTGTTTACGTGGACTGAAATGGGACCTCTGGTACGTGTGACATCATCCCTCGCAGGTCAACGTTACCGGGATATTGTGGACGACCATTTGCTTCCGTTTGTGCGTCTTCAACATTCCACTCGGGACCTCATCCTGCAACAAGACAATGCACCGTGCCATCGCTCCCGAATTATATCCGAATGGTTGGATGAACACTCCACTGACGTGACCTCGCTTCCTTGGCCAGGTATGTCACCTGACCTCAATCCCATCGAGCACATCTGGGATGCCATCGAGAGAGATGTTCGAGGCTCTGACCCCCTTCCATCAAATCTTCGTGAACAGTGGGAGCTTGTTCAGGAGTCATGGATCCATATGGCTTCCCAACGCTTCCGGTGTCTTGTCGAGTCCATGCCGAGACGAATCACCGCCGTCATCAGGACGAAAGGTGATGCTATACGTTACTAGACAGGTATCTCTAATTCAATTGCTCTTCAGTGTACAACTCCATGCCGAGATGTCTGGCATGCTGTGCGAGCAAACATGGCGGCCCGACGCCATATTGAGAGACACTACTTATTGCAGTGTGGCTCAATAAATATTGGACTTATCAGTCTCAGTGTTTAGTCACTTATTGTTCCTGGTAACCTTTACCTTCCTCCCTAATAGCATTGCAATCCGACACGTCCTTCTGGATGCAACTATGTTTTTGATGATGAACGTATTCGACGCAGTTGCTCAT
Source organism: Macrothele yani (assembly GCA_039090855.1). Lineage (NCBI taxonomy): Eukaryota > Metazoa > Arthropoda > Arachnida > Araneae > Macrothelidae > Macrothele > Macrothele yani. The sequence continues at coordinate 82,767,520 of CM077025.1, read as the reverse complement.
GCGCAAATGGGTTCAGTGATCCTCCACGCTTCGGGAGATTGTTGGCCGAGCTGTCTGCGTGGCCAACAATCTCCCGAAGCGTGGAAGATCACTAGCAGTATGTTCGCACATGTTCTTTCGTTTCTCACACATTTCTCTTCATTTCAACAGACAAAGCATGGTTCCACCTTTCGAGGTATGTCAGTTCGAAGAACATACGACACTGAGCCGCTGAAAACCCACACGTGTTCCAACAGAAATCACTCCATGATTTAAATGTCGATGTTTGATGACGAGTGCCTGGCCAACGAATCATCAAACCCATTTTTCTTTCGAACGGAATGTGAATAAAGATGCTTATCTACGGATCTACGAAGAGTTAGTAAGCCAGTTGACTCCACATGAACTCATGTCTTCTTCCAACAAGATGGAACGACCTGCTATACCTCTGATCGTTCACTCGCTCGAATTCACAGTCAATTTGCTCAGGAAAGGACAATCAGAAAGGATCTATAGGGGTTGGACAGAATAATGTGAACACCTACGAAAAGATAGTTTTATGTACTTAGTAGGGTGTGGGACTACCTTTGACATTCAAAACCGTCTGAATCCTCCTTGGAATGGAATACAAATCCTAGATGGTGGTTAGTGGTATCTTACACCAGTCTTCATGCAGAAACTGCTCCAGGTCCCTGAGAGATCCAGGAGCAGGATAACGGGATCTCACTCTGTTTTCCAACACATACCATAGTGGCTCGATGATGTTTAAGTCTGGTGTTTGCGGAGGCCAAGGGAGGTGTGAAAGTTCACCCTCATGTTCCTCAATCATGACTAGACATTCTTAGCTCTGTGAATTATGGTGTTATCATCTTGATAGGTGGTATTTCCAGCAAGAAACAATGCCTGGGCTATTGGATGGACTTGGTCGGCCAAAAAGGTGTCATACGCCCTTTCTGCCAGTCATTCGTCCTTTCATGGTTGTTATATGGTTCGTTAACTGTTACGTTCTTTCTTCAATTGTTTGCACTCCGGTAGGATTTTTGTCGCTGCCACCAGTCCAGAATTTGTAAAGCCTGGACGACTTATTTCACACACCCTTACTCATCTCGGAGGCGGAGTGAAGGATAGAGCATTGACGACACAGAGCTGAAATCTTCACAAAAAACAACACGTTTTTATTTATATACATTGCACAGTTGCGGCAATATGTACAAAGTCGATGGCGAACATCATCGAACTGAGTTCAGATTATTTATGGTATTTTGAATGCACTGTCCGATGTCAACACCTCGGTCTGAAACACAGCAGTGAGCACACAATGTCCATAGTCAGTTACATGTCAAGTTGATATTACAATAGATAGTTCTTGATCAGAACCACACAGGTTACACCACACAGCATTCAGCTACTGAAAACACGGGGTACTGGAGGTACATTTTTATCTACTATTTCAGATTTTTTTAGCCGCATTCTATACCTCAGTAATTCACAAATATCGACCAGTAACTTCGGCTAGTGGTAAAGAATAATGGCGACCCAACCGCAGCTGAGCACTCAGACTATTTTAGTTCTCAAACTTCACCCTGAGAGATGACCTATCATCCGCTCCTCTTGTTAGCTGAATGAGAAGTCCAACCAAAAAACTCTTTTCCTGAGCTCTGCCTCACTGAACTTTCTTCCCTGACCCTGGACAGTGCACAACCAATCATAGGCTTGCATTTTGACCCCGAGTCCTGAGGCATCTCGCTCTCAAGAGTCCTGTAGCTTTCCCACGACGTACTCTAACATCCCTGTTATAGCTTCTCTGGTCTCTGGGAATTCTACTCTCCAAACTTCCTAGAAAGTTGTAACCTCCATGCGACTCTTATGACCTTGTCACAAAAATGGCGGCTGCTTCTTCCTCCCTTATATCACTCCACATCACCACAAAGGACCATTCTCCACACGTAAACAAGTCCAGCGGTGAAGAATAGTGTGAATGTGGATTCATCCTACCACATTACATGTCCAGTCCATACACAACGACCGTTGCCGTCGCCGTTGTGCATTAACTCGGGTCACCAGAGGTTTTGCAATAGCAGCACTGCCATGAATATCTTGTTTATGCTGTTCCCTGTGCACTGTTTTTGTTGATACTTGGGTCTGGATATGCAGATTGAGATCTAATTTTCGGCGCCGTGGTCTTCTTATTGCGGTTAACAATCTTCCTTAATGCTCTCTTCTCTTTATCAGTCAGGTTCGTTTTCCATCCGCTCTTGGTTTCGCAGATGAGGTTTTGTCACGAACACGGTATGCTGTCATGACGCTAGGCACATTAGCTCTAAACAAAGGTATTATAACGAAACAAAAACGTGGATAACTTTGCATATTGCGACGTACGCAGTTGCATTAAAAGACATGTTTCTAGGCATGGTGTTCACATTATTCTGTCCAACCCCTGTATATGGCCAGCCCGTTCATCCGACTTATCACCGTGCGACTTTTACCTGCGAGAGCGTGCTAAAGGTAAAGTCTACCGCAACAACCCTCGAACGTTGGAAGAGTTGAAAACCAAAATGGGGGGATAGCCTGCATTTCAATGGCCGAAATGTTGGGAGTTTTCCTGAACTTGCCTTGGTGAGCGCAAAATGTATCGCGGCAAGTGGCGACCACTTCCAACGCAGACTTTGAATAGGTATGTAAAAATGCTGAAAAACGTATCAGTTGTTTACATTAGAGCCTTTTTTTAAAGTTAAAAATGCCGTTTATTTACCATACTAAATGTAACTGAAATGTACTGTACATTATGACCAAATACAACTGTACAACTGTGTTTTGCATTACGGGACGGTTTTATGTGCGTCGCCCTGTATTTTTGCTTTGAATCATTTTTTTCTATTGCATTGATTGCCTCGAAATAAATCGCGAAGATATTCGTGAATGACAGTATTAACAGTCTGTGTCGTGACGCTTACCTTTATGTTCCCAGAACATTTCAGATCCGATACTTATTGCAACGAAGACTAGTTTCTTCTTCAAAAAAACGTACAGTTTTCCATTAGAAAGAGTAAATATCTATTACATTTTCTCCTATATCTCTGCTCCTGAAAGTCAAATTGAAAAGTTCCTTTTGTATCAGATAAAGTTCATAGCGTAAAATATTTAGCGTGCAATTCTAATTTTTCTTAATGCACAATTTTGCCACCAGGAGGTGTAACAGCATATTTCTATTTTCGATGTATTTGCTACAGAAGCTGCGTTCGAAGAAGCTCGTTTTAAGGACTTTTTTTGATGAGATACCCCTCACGAGGAAAAAAATATTTTCCATGTTTACTGCTCAAAAAGATATACAGCTTTTCTGCCAGGAGGCATAAATATAAATCATGTTTCTCTCGATTTCTCTCTGCTTTCAGCAGTTATGTTTAAAAAGACACTTTTTGGGTTGGACAGCATTCAGGGTGAAAGAAAATTCATATAATTTCTGATTTTTCTGGACGCCATATTTTCCACTGGAGAGCATAATAATATGCAAATTTCTGTTTGCAACATATTTGCAGTCATATCTGAGTATCTTATAACCTGATTGAAAAAAATATTTTCGATCAGATATACTACTAAAACGTTTTATGCATATTGTTTTGCTAAAATAATACATGTTTTAATCGCTAGGGATCTCAAACGTTTATTCTATTTTTCTCAATATCCCTGCATTTTAAAATCCCGATTTGACAGGTTTTTTTGACATCCAATGCCATTCCCGTCTTGAAATATTTTCTATTTACTCTTAGATTTTGATGATGCACAGTTCTGACATTAGCAGAGTTAGTGTTTTTTCCGGTTGCAGCTGTATCTCCGCTTCTAAAAGTCCTGTACTAACAATTCTTTTTGCACTGTGCTCCATTCACTGTGGTAGTGATTGCCAAATTTATTCTCTTTAAAAGTTGTCACATTTTCCCGCTAGAGTCATATATGGAAAGACTTTGTTCTCCCTGTCATTGCTTTTAGAACACCATTTGAAAAATTATTTTTCCATCTGGCATTGCTTGCACTATAAAGAATATTTCACGCATATTTTCTATTTTTAAAAAAAACCCTTCCACCTAGGTTTGGGGTTGGGGACTTTAACGTATGTTCTTATTTGAAATTACCTTGGAAAAATTCTGTCATAGTTGAATACCTATCACCATGAAACATATTCTTCAAACAACGCTAAGATCTCTCAATAGGGGTGTAAGATTTTACCACGTTTTCCTCTTCTGCTTCTTACTGTTCGATTTAAAATTTTGTGTCTGCTAGAAATGCAGTTGATTTTTCAATGTGAGAAACATTTTGCGCACGATTCGCGGGATTTTTCGTAAAACACATTTCGGCCGCTATTTGACGTAAGTAGCAATTTTTACATTATGACGAAGAAGTCTTGTCTTACTTCTACGTTAATTTTAAACAGCAACATACTACGAAATAGTTCCTAAATGAAAGAAACCTTAACGGCCAGACGAAACATGCAAACAACAGAAGTCACACTTACGGAAAATGTGCTTTATTCAGGATGTAGCAAACACATCGTAGCATAGCATATTGCACTAAACTCTCCACACACCACACATTATCACAACACTCTTTATCAATAATCGGTTTACAGCCCGACGCTCTCAAGCAATAGATTAGTCGTCGTTTTTATCTCTTGTTCTTATCAAAACTCAGGCATACGTCACGTTCATTCAACCTCAATTGTGTTGCCAAACGTATTCGTTTGAGAGAAAGATATCACGCTGAGAGTGAAGAATAACAGAATAAACTCAAGATTTACATAGGGAAAGAAACTAAAAAGGAAAGTTAATTTAGAATATACGTCACAACATGTTTATACCAATTCTATAAATCCAGTTGAAAAAAATTGTATTCTAAAAATACAGTTGAAAACAATTATACATTCACAAAATTGGGAACACTCTGTAGTTTAATTATTCCACTAGGGGGCGTAAGTGCATTTTGTTTTGGGTTGTTTTTTTCTTATAAAATCTGCTTTGAAATATTCTTCTCGTGCCGGACAAGATTCAAAACACATGCTCACTGCACCCGAATATTTGTGTCGTCTTTCTTTTTGCTCATCGAAGGGTTAAACTTAATCAAAAGGTTGAGACATATGACCGTCACTACACGATCAAAACTTCAGCAAAGTAAACATTACGCACGTTAAGAAAGTTATTACTAAAACGTTAAAAAGTTATAAGACATTAGATTTTTCGAACCTTCTAAAGGTTCATCATCAGATGTGACAACAGGTGTTACAAGTACACAGGCATATACACTATATTGACGAAAAGTCACCGGACACCCCTTCAAAAGCAAATGAACGGATCCGATGCGTTTTTAAGATGCGCGGTACAGCTGCAAATGGTACAAAAACAAGCCTGCAGCTGACCGCGATCATATCGCACTGTAAGGTTGAGTGAAAAGTCACGGCGGGAGAGAACTGACTTTGAGACAGGAAAGATTGTTGGGTGTTATATTAGTGGGTTGTCCATAAGAGAAACCGAGAGGCGTTTAAACATACCCAAGCCAACTGTTTTGGATGTACTGAATAAGTGGAAGACACACGGCTTGCCTGAAGCAGCCAAACATACGGCACACCAAAGAAAATCAGCGATAAAGGACGTCGAAGCCTCAGGAGAGTCGTTACAGCTAATCGGCGGAGTAATGCACAAGACCTCAGTGTACAGGTGATTCAAAATGCTGGAACCTCGGTATGTACACTTACCATTCGAAGATAACTTCATTCCATGGGTTACCGTGGTCGTGATGCTGCTCAAAATCCTTTCATCTCCACTCTGAATGCTACTCGTAGTTTAGCATGGTGTAGAAAACATTTATCGTGGATTGTAGATCAAAGGAAACGGATCCTATGGACTTATGAAAGCAGATACACGATCCATAAGTCTGATGACCGTGTGTGGGTATGGCGGCAGCCAGGAGAACGTTATTTACAACAGTGTACTGTTCCTACGGTCAAGTTTGGAGCTGGAAGTGTACTCGTGTGGGGGTGTTTTTCGTGGTATGGTCCCGGCCCATTGGTTATCGTGGACAAGCCTACTAACCAGCACGTCTTCCTCGATATTGTGGACAATTATGCCCTACCAACTCTGTGGCTATACTATGAAAACGAGCGTTGTTAGTAACAGCAGGATAATGAACGGAACCATAAAGCAAGAACTGTTACGGCGTGGCTTGTCGATAATTCTGTATCGTGTGTGGACTGGCCAGCACAGAGCCCTGATCTTCATCTCATAGAGCACCTATGGGATGAATTAGAGCGCTGCATAAGAGGTTTGTAACCAAGGCCTACTACTAAGCAGCAGTTAGCGGCAGCATTATGTACTGAATGGAAGCGCATACCTAATACTGTGTTCCAAAACCTTGTCGAAAGCATGTCTCGAAGGGTCCGTGCATGCATTAAGGCCAAAGGTGGTCCGACACCGTACTAATGTATGTCAATGAATGCTATGTTGTGTTTCTTTTCAAGATGTCCAGTGACTTTTGTCAATATAGTGTATATAACAAATCATATTTAGTATCTGACGTTTTGTCTGTGCAGATATCATGCTCAGTAGATAGTTGTTGCGTTAACCGAGCAATAATGATTATGACTACGATGTCGTAAGGATGGTATCCTCTGAGACATCAATTTGGGTCTTAGGAATTAAACTTAGTTTAATTTGGACAATATTTGATAGAACTGCACGGACAATGAAAGAACTGGGAAACTTTGTGTCTGGTAATCGACAAAAATATATTTCAAGTGCAGTAAATTAAAAGTTTCTTCAGTAATTTTAAGGCGAGTACATGAAAACAGAAAGAATAACAGAGTTGAAACTGTTTTGTTTCATGGAAGCAAACATTTTTGCAATATTCGTTAAATAAGCAGAATTATTGAGAGAGAGGCTCCCCTTAGGGAAATGATGTAGCGAGCATAATTGCAATCCATGTCCAAGTGGTACTCAGTAACTGTCGAACTCCCATTGGAAGATGATACAGTGAGTCTCAAAAGAGTGAGAGTAATTTATTGACGGGCTCTTCCCTCTGACTCCAGCGTTCTCCATAGATCATTCATAATTTTTCTTCATGATGCAGCCCCACCTACTTTTAGTTCTTTTACAGAGATGAATGAATCTCACATATCTTTATTCAGCCTTGCGCTCGGAAACCTTGAATACTGTATTGCAGCTAGCCGGTCTCAGCTGTCGCAGGAAACTTTAATGGATCACTTCTAGTCTCCGTGCTTGCACACGTCTTTTCTGTCAATAGATCGATGCCACTTTGTGTCTCCAGTTTTCTCTTTTTTTTACATGAACGTGTGAGATTTTTCATCCCAACATAGCAACGGTTATTTCTTTAAGAAACAAATTCATTTTGTCTGCTTTCTAATTTGACGCTCTGTGTGGGTTAACACTTTTCTCGGCTTCTTTGCTAAGCCGAATAACTAGTTCACCAGTTCCTTTAGCAGTCAAGCTAAAACTTTTTTCTCTTCGTTCTTTTAAAACAATATACATTTAAAATTACAACTGTCTCACACGATTAAAACATCTCCATTATGTACAACTGAGTCATTGGCAGTAAGTTTATTACAGTCAAGTCACAAATTACACATAAAAGATGATAAGTTAAAAAAGCAAGATCTTTCGAGCTCCCACTGGAGCTCATTCTCAAGCCATAATGCCGTGTGCACCCTCAATGACACGCACTTATATATAGAAGTTCACGACACGTTGTCCTGACAACATAATGCTGTAAAGTTACAAACAAGCTACACCACTCTCAGGGAACAACAAGCATTTTAAAATTTAAGATGTTAAACAAGGTAATTCGTAAATATATAATTGAACACTTAATACAATGTAGTGACAGTAATAATGAATACATAGTTATCAATGTAGGTCCTAATTTCAAGTCAATCACGTATCACCAAGAGCGTTAGATCGATATATATGTTCATGAATAGGCGCTGGCGTAGTACGTAAAAATTGTCTCCATGATGAAAGTATTATTGTTGGTAAATCCTCATTACAGCAATGGGTACCATATAAAATAATGTACATTGCCTCTGTAAACCACGGATCACTCTTTTTGCTGTGGTTGATAGATGTCTTATGTCTTCCCATTGGGGCCTGGAATCTTCATCTTTTACAAATTTGGCCAAAGCTGTATTCATATTGTCTCTTTTAATATCGTATTGGTGCTTCTTACGTCGTACTCCCAAAATTCTTGTAGTTTATCCAATATATACCCTAGGTTCTTGACACGATGTACTTGGCAATAATGGTATCATGTATACACCATGTTTATTTATATATGGAATAGGGGTCGCGGTCACACTTTATCATTTCAAAAATGTTTGTTGTTTTAACCCCAAAGGCCAACTTATGTTTTTTACATATATTGCTGGCCCCTAAAATGCAACACCAAGCAGGACATGAGATAGCAAAGCCAGATTTTCTCGACACATAACAACAGATACAAAGATGAAACGATTGAGCTTACAGGCCCGTGCGACTTACGGAACACGCAGACATCAATAGTTCGTGTGGCCCCATGGCGGGCAATAACGGCCGCTACACGCCGCGGCATCGAACGAAAGAGGCTTTGGATGTGGGCTTGGGGTATGTCGCTCCAAGCTGCTCACACACGTTGCCACAGCTCATCAGGCGTAGCCGCGGGTGGTGCTTGTCGGGCCACTCGGTTGCCGATCAGCGACCAGACGTGTTCGATGGGCGAAATATCGGGAGAACAGGTGGGCCACGGCAGTAGTGACACCTGATGGGCCGTGAAGAATTGTTGCACGATGCGTGCCACGTGAGGGCGCGCATTGTCCTGTTGAAACGTGGCCGCTGGCAGGTCCTGCAGGTAAAGGAGGACTACAGGCTCCAAAACGTAGGAGATGTAGCGGTGGCTGTTGAGTGTACCGGCGATGCGTACCAGAGGGGTGCGGGTGTCATATCCAATTGCGCCCCAAACCATAACGCCAGGCGACGGATCGGTATGGCGATGCATAATGTAGGCGTCATACAGTCTCTCGCCGCGGTGCAGCCACACGCGGATCCGACCATCGTGGTGTTGCAGGCAGAAGCGGGATTCGTCGGAGAAGACAATGTCGTGCCATTCCGTAGTCCAGGTGCGGCGTTCAACGGCCCACTGCCGCCGCACTCGGCGGTGGTGTAACGTCAATGGTAATCGGAGTAATGGGCGTCGTGCGACTAGTCACCGCTCCTGCAGACGACGTCGAACGGTACGTGCTGACACAGGTTGTTGCGCAACACACCCTAATTCCTGCGCTAACGTCCCTGATGTGGCGGTGCGAGCCGTCAATTCCCGCAGCACAACATGCCGGTCCTCTCGTTCGGTGGTGTGCTGCGGCTTCGGCAGTCGCTCACGACGGTCCGTCCGTCCCTCCTGCAACCACAGAGTCCATACTCGCCTCACCATGCCTGTATGTCGTTCCACACTGGTGCCGATGTCTCGGTACGATAAACCGCTTTCGCGATAAGCCTCTAGTCGAACTTCGAAACGTGCTAGAATGACTGCCGTATTCTGCGACGAGGCATCCAGGTCCGGCAGCACAACACACTTCCCCTACTTACACCCCGCCTTCTGTGCACCCTTCTTATAGTGCTTCTCGGTGACGTGCCGGGCGCACATGATTTGCATATGCCCTGCAATGCTAATCATTTGAATGTCCTCTCGGGGCGACGCATGCTGCGAATTTCAGGCCAAGCGGATGCTTCCTTCTTGGTGTTGCATTTTGGGTGGCCAGCAGTGTAGGTATTCATCATCCGTCACACCATATATGGAAATAAAAAAATCTGTAGTGTTATTCAACAGTATCAACTCCGTTTCAACTATAACGTGTTCCTTCACCGTGCCTCTGAAAAGGAGAATTTGAACAAAGTTGTCCAGGCTTTACGATCATTCTGCACTGGTCGCAGCGGCAATTAATTGCAAGCAAATAAGGTAAACAAGAAATTCTAACCAAACACCTGCTTGATAATGTGTGAAAATAGTTATCACCAAACAGGAAACCAACGTATAATACTGTGGGTGATCACAACTCCCTCTATCCAACAACAGAAATAACTGTCATTAATTAAATTACAAGAGCACGATTAAAGAGCAGTTTATCCCATGCGGGTTTATATTTATCAGTTTATCATTTATATCACGTTCTGTGATTATGAACGATATCAGTCAACCACGAATTCCAATTTGCTGCAGATATTTGTTCCTCCTCATATTCTATAAGAGTGACGAATGAGCACATGCACTTGCTCCTGAAAGTTTGGTCGCTCAACTAAACCAGTCTTAGAGAATAAAAATTACGTGGGTAAGGAAATTATCAGGGAATTTTTTGTGTGGGGAGGGGGGAGGTAGAGGCAGAACAACATATTCTTTCTAAACATGCAAAGGAGAGATATTCTTCAAACGAAAAATATACTGCTCAGAAAATTAACCGACATGCAGGTGTGTTCCAGTTGAAAGATGTCTCAGCAACGCGATTTGCCAGAGTTAAGAGTTTGTTCAATAATTCGATCCCTGGAAGCTGCCTAGATACAGGGTATAGTGGCAGATGAGGTTGGGGTGTCTCAAAGCGGTATTAGTAGACCGAAACAATACGAAAGAACAACTGCCCAAGACGATCGGTTTTTGAGTTTACTGGCTTGTTTGAACCGACCACGAGAAATTCAACTCCTCTTTACTGCGGCCACATGATGATGCGTATCTACACAGACTATACGTAATTTACTCCATCAAATAGGACTGTATGCTCAGCGACTGATTGTGTGCATACCCTTCTCTGCACGTCATCGGAAAGTCCACACAGAGTGGGCTGAGAACTATCGTGGCTGGCCGTTAAAAATGGCGCTTTGTACTTTTCACGGATAGTTGAGCTTGAATTTCAAAAATCGGCATTATCGGATTGCAAGCTGAAGTGACGTGAACAAAGGACATGGAATAATTCAACCTTCACGAAGGAAAGATACGCCTTAGGTAGTGATGGAATCCATGTATGGGTGCGCATTAGTACTTGCAATCGTACAGACCTGTATGCCATCCGGAATGAAATCCTGGCGGCGGTCAGATATCGAGATGAGATACAGCGACCTATAGTGTGCCTGTTGCAGCACCAATCGGGGATACGTTCTTCTTAATGAATAATAACACCCGCTCGCACCGAGCCCAGCTTGTGGAAAGCATGCTTCAGACAGAGGGTATTGAACGTATGGACTGATCTTCGCGCTCTCCAACCTCATAGAACATATATGGGGTGCTCTGGGAAGACTTGTTGCAACTCAGTCCTTTCCCGTGACGCTTCAAGAACTGAAGCATGCCCTCAACGTGGAGTAGCGGAGAACCACCCCAAAGCTTCTGATTAATCATATCCTCACGATGCCCCAATAGCGTGCTTGTGTTTTAGCAGTAGCTAGAAATCATACACCTGGCCAGTACGCACCACTTTTCTCCATTTTCATAAGTAACTTCACTATCACGTACAGTGAGTAACTTCACTATCACGTGTGGCCACAATATTGCCGTAAATTTGCTCAAATGGCTTGTGTGTTGCATGTTTTTTCATATCCCATACCTCCGACTGCTTCAGATTCACTTTTTCGACACCGATCTATCATGTGTTAGTCCGTGCACGGTCGCTACCACAATATGCCCTAATTTTTTTGTAGCAGTACAAATAAAAGAATCGTATTTGGGAAACCGGGATGCGTTTTAGTCATGTCGAGCACCGAATTTTGAGTGCATGGCTTGTTACCGCCGTGGGATTGAATGGTTTAATAATGTGAAAGCTTATTATCTGGTGTATATGCACTTAATTGAATTTTTATTTATGTACTGGTGCTTCATGAGGTTTTTGATCATTATTTAGAAAAGGGACTTACGTCTATGATAAATTTAAAAATATTTTATGGTTAGAGGCGAAGGTGAACCGCAGAAAAACACACTTAACATTTAGGAAGCATTACCAGACATTTTCTCCAAGAAGAAGTGGTGTGTTTGAAAGCTCAACTAGCAAAGTAGATGAGCGGGGGAAGAAATAAATAGGAGGAGAAAGAAAATTGTGTTACTGCTTGGATAAACTGCACGAAGTATTAGTGTTCTACGTTCTGAGAAAAGAAAGTGTTGCTGAAAGCATCATCAAGGAAAGGAGAAACGGACGGGAGTAAGTGATGTAGAATTGCATGAACGAAAGGAGGCGACTACCGATCTATCAGGATTCTCTCACTGGCTTAGAGACAGCAATGACGTCATTAGAGGAACAGAAGGAAGTTGAACCATCAAAGTTGTTGTTATTAGTTTCGTGAGGAAATTCTTTACAAAGTAAACTCCCGAGTTCCAGAAAAAAACAACTGAACAACTACAGATTTCTGTAAGGAAAAAATTAAATTAATTTTCGAATCTTTTATTGATTTTTTTTCACTTACAGTATTTATAAAAGTAATGAATCTTTAGTAAAACGACTGCGCAATGCTCAGTATTTCTTAAAATTTGTGGTATTACGTACCCTTTTTCAAGCCCTGTCATTTCTGGAGACCTCCTCCCACTGACAATTTTAAGTATTTTGATCACATATAATATACAAAACGAAATGCAAATAGATATAATTTCTGTCATAATGTGGAACAAAAATATCTCCCCAAAGCAGAAAATAACGAGAAATATGACATTGAATTTTCGGTTGTAATAAACATGTTTTTTGAATCTTTTCCGAAACGAATAAAATATTTCAAAATCATTCATAGTCAATGGAACCCGTTACTAAAAAAAAAAAATGCCGATTTTTACAATCGATAAAACATTTTGAAATAGCTACTTCCTTCCACTTGCGATTGAAAAGTATGTTGCGAAAATTTACAGAGTGTGCACAAAAATATTCTCGTTGATGAAGGAAGATATCAGAGACAAATGGATTTTCAAATAGAACAGTTAGAAGAAGAAATATGGAGGAAAATATAAATTTTCGCCAATCAGTGGAAGAATTTTGAATAGAGGAAAGGTAAAAACTATGCGAAAAGTATTTTTCGTAGCAAAAGCTATGCTAAGGAAAAATAATTGTTTAAATACGTCTCCTGGAAGCAGCGATAGCGAGAAAAGATTTTGACATTGATGCCTTCTAAATGGAAAACTGTGCATTATTTAAAGAGGATAATGATCCTCATCTTTACCGTAGCGAATGACATACAGTAAAAAAAGAAAATGTTCAATACGATTTTTAGAAGCGGAGATACAGCTGCAAACAGAAGTGCCACTAACATCACCTAACGCCAGAACTGTGAGCTGCAAAACCTCACAAGTACAGGTAAAGTATTCCACAAGGTAAATGGTATCTGGTGTTAAAAGAATGTTCAAAATCGGACTCTTAGAAGCAGAGATATGAAGAAAAATATATTAAATGTTTCCCCCTAGCGGAGAAATTATGAATTTTTTTCGGGAAGGAAATGCCAACAAATATTTTTCGTAGTTAGTAGTATCAGACTGAGAAGGAAATTTTAAATCGGGGTTTTAGAAGCACAGATATGCTGTAAACACAAACGAGAGCTTATGCTCTCTGGTGGTAAACTTGTAAATTCAGAATTTTTTAAATTATTTGCAAAACGTTTCGCACCAGAAATGCTTTCGGGCAGAGAAAGAGGTTTTCGAATCGGACCGTTAGAAGCAGAGATATCGAGAAAAATATGATATACATGTACGCCCTCTGGCGGATAAACCATGTATGATTTTAAGCAGAAAATATTTTGGAAAGGCATTCCGTAATGAGTGGTGTCTGGTCAAGAAATAATTTTTTTTAACCGAGTTTTCCGAAATGCAGATATTGCGGCAAATACATCAGAAACTGAAATATGCATTTACTTCCCCAGTGGCAAAACCGTGCTTTATCAAAAATGAGAAACTATATGCAAAACATTTCTCACTGGGAGCTCTATCCGATGCAGAAAATGTTTTTCAAGTTGATCATTTAGAAACAGAGATATTGGAGAAATTGTAATTTATTTTTACACCCCTACCGGCATAACTATGTGTCATGGCGAAAATTTTAACCTCTGGTGAATTTCAGAGAGACCTGATCAATCTTTCTGTTGGTTTATCAGAGATTAATTAATGCAAAAATTTTCTCCCATGACATACGTTAGAAGAAAATTCCTGGTTGAAAGGCAGGGGAATTCATGCGCAAAATTCGCTTGTCTTAATCACTACCAGGAAAACAAAATTTCATGTTGGTGAAAAAAAAAAAAAAAAAAAAAAGAATAATATTTGATTTAACTGACTTTGGGGTTTTGAAAATAATTATTTTATCTGTTCTTTTATCGCGATAGGAAAAGGCGAGTAGGTGTGCAGCTCAGAGAATCAAAATTAATTTTAGTTTAACATCACGGAACGAGAAAAAAAAAGAAAATTAAAACTAGTGATTTTCTGCAAAGCCAGAATTCGCCATTTTTTGCGTTCCTGTTTCCAAGCGAGAAGTCGCCCAAAAGTGTAACATCTTTTCGTCTTTTGGGGTAAGGAATTCAGCAACAGAATCTATTTTTAGATCTCAGGGTCAAAAAAAAAAAAAAAGAGCTTGGTCTACACGTGTGAAAGGTCAGAGGTCACTCGAGGCGTGGGAGTGAAGATTCCGTTGGGAGAGTCGTGAGTTGCTAGGCTGAAGTTTCGACCAATGAGAGGGGTCAGCGGTTTCAAGCACCCCAGAGCTTTTATCCGTTGAGAGTCACTTTTGTTCTGGTACTTCTGGCTGGCAGTCAGAGAAAGAGAGGACGGCGGAGTTTTTTTTTCCTCGCCTTTTGGCGGGAGAGAACCACAGGAAAAAAAAAGTGGTTTCTTGATTTTTTTTTGCTGACCACCAGTCCACCACAAGGGGACACTCTGGATCTGGGCTGCCTATTGAAAATTTTGACGATGTAGAACGCAGTTAAAGCGGCATTCCGCCGGCCGGGAACCTCGCCCTGAGGAACAAAATGGCGGCAGGCTGGGACAATGTCGTTAAGGAAAAGTTCGTGGCTGAAGGGGGACATGCCTTCTCCCTTATGGAAATTCCGAAAAGAGTGGGCCCAGCCTCTACAGCTTCACCCTCGGATGATACTCCGAAAAGGAGGCCTGCCTCAAAGGTTCCATCTCATCCCGAGGTTTCGAAAATGGTTACCTCGGCTATTAACCGTTTAAGGAAGGGAACTGGGAGGAAGAAAAGAAATTCTAACGAGAATGTGGTTGTGCCAGGACTGTAAACTGTGGTGAAAACAGAAAGGAAAAAAAAAAAAGAACGCCAGCTCGAAGGTAATGTTTTAGTTCATATCTTTTTGTATTGATATATAACATCCCACGCAGGGTACCTAAACTTCGAGCTGAGCATAAGAAACAAAAAGAAAAAGAGCAAGTTTTTTTTTCCCTCTGATTTTGGCTGTGTCGTCGTTCAGCTTTCAAAATTAAAATGTATTAGTTACTCAGGTACGAATTCAGAAAAAAAGAAAGAAAAAAAGAGAGGGGAGTTGAAAATGCTTTCATTTATGTTTTTTTTGTGTGCTGTCATGACTGGTATTTTAGTAACTTCCCAGGCCAGTAAATTTTGATGTATCGGAAAAATTTAGTTTAATAGTTGGGCACAGTGAATTTTGGTGCATCGATAATAGTTTAGTTGGGCATGTGATAATTGAAAAGCAGTGTTATTGTAATGTCGTGGTTGATAAAATAATTGTAAACATTTTTTCTCTAGCCTTTTTACAGCGTTGAGTTATTTTTTTTGAGTGAAGATAAATTATGGGATGATTTATATTGGAATTTTGGGAACATATTATAGTGTGATGAAATTGGAAACCTAAAGTGCTGTTTACATTCTTGGAGTGTTGGGTGTCGAAATTGAGATGGTAGGAGTGTTAATTGAAGACCAGTATTTTACATGCTCCAGATGAGTGTTAATCTCCCATTGGAAAGGGGTGATCTTAGGGCAAGCAGGGAACTTGTCCTAGGGCAGAGGGCTCTGAGTAGGGAATTTTCACCAGGATGCGATATGTGCAGAATAGAAGTTAAAGTATTTTTTTGTTCTCAAGTTTAGTATTTCACAAAAAGAATGAACATCATGGGTTGAGAAGACACACTTTTGCTCACCAGTTCCAGTATTAATTGTTCTTTTCTTTGGCCTAAATTTTCTTGTTTTTACTATAAGGTTAAAAGTCTAAATGTAATTTTAATTTTCAATAAGGTGAAAATATTTAGTGGGTTATGTAAATGGTCAGTGTTATTGTCTGAAGTGGACCTGCGCATTGCCATGGTGCAGAAGAATTTCCTTGCTAGTGATTTTTCCTGGGATATATGTGGAGAGAGATAAGTGAATTTTCCTGGGATATATGTGGATACTGTGATTTAGGATTTCTTGGGATATAGAGAGATAAGTGAATTTTCCTGGGATATATGTGGATATTGTGATTTAGAATTTCTTGGGATATATACAGAGATAAGTGAATTTTTCCTGAGATATAGTTGTGTTAGTTCTGGGCCAGATGTGCCTGGAGTATTTAGGGTTGAAGTACGACAGGCTCTTGCAGGCGTGGTTGATCAAGGTGGGATCATGCATTGGTTCGAAAAGGGGGAGATCCTTGAAGACGTGGTTTTTGGGGGAAAACTTGTCTTCAAACCCCCCAGTAGTTTCGCTGCTCACGGAGATATGTACTGCCAGCGAGGGTCGGTCGAGCGTTGCTTCAAGAAATGTGGTGAGATCATGTTAGAGGAAATTCTGTGCCTGATGATGATGTGTCACACTTGAGGATTTTTCCTTTCCCTTTGCATAGGCTGAAAGTGGATTCACGACCCAATTTCACGCCTTCAGCCTGACTTGGTATTTTCTTCCTGTGTTGGTTCTCAAAACCCAGGGTAGTGTCTGAACTGAGAGTATGTGCCTCACCGCTACCTCAGTAATTCACTGCAGGTGTTAAATTCAAGTTTGTTTGGTGATTTAAAGTATCTAAATTTATTTGTTTATGATTTGCTGTAGTGCTAGGGATGTAAATTCTAAATTCTGGTTGTTGGTGTTAGTGAACTTGATATTTAGTTTGGAAATTTAGTTAATTGGTATTTTGAGCTTTTGTTTACAGTATAGAGTTATTAAGTATCCTGAGCTATTATGTGAAGTGCAGAGTGAGGTGATTTTTATGAGCAAGCTAGTGCAAGAAGATTGTCTGAATTTCTGAATTATGTTGATGTTATGAATAGTGATACTTTTTAAGATTAGTTAGTGAGGTTTCTTTATAAGTGAAGTAGGTTCATTCAGGATAGTTCTATGGGTTATGTAATGTTAATTAATGCTTGTGCTCAGTGTAAATTCTGTTTTGAGGATAATTTACTTGGTTTGTTTACTTGCTGAGAGTAGATTTGTTAAAGTATAATTTGTGGCTCTTAAAATAACTGTAAATTTAATTGAAGTCTTTGAATCTGGTCTGGGAGATTGCGGAGTTTGCTAAGATTGTTTAAATTTAAATCAATAAGTGTAAAATTGTAAATTGGTCATTGAGCTAACTGGGTGAGAGAGAAGAGAGTACGTTTCAAAAGAACAGAATTTGTCCACCTTGTAGAATTAAAAATAATCCAGTATTTTTTTTTTTTTTTTGTAAGCTATGTGAATCATGGTATAATTTTGGATGCATGCCTAGTGTTCAAACCAACTGTGTTGAAATATGTAAAGTTGTGCTGTTCATAAGGCCAGTGGCCAAATAGAAATAGAAAGAAAAATTGAGATTCTGTTTTTATACTGCTGTGTTTAAGCAAACAAGAAAAAAGGAAATACCATCTGTTTGTCCACTAAATTAACTTATTAAGTTTTTAAAGAAAAATAATAAATACAGGCAGTAGCCTTTCAAAAAAAGTTCAAAATGAGTGCAGTGTGAAAAATTTTTGTGTGCTGTTGTCTTCCATGACTTGGTCCCATGTACCCCACCTTAGCTTGACTAAGGCTATCGATCCGAATATTGGTATTATAAGGTTTTTCATAACTGCAATTTTTGTCCTAACCTTTTTAAATTGACTTTCACCGCCTCCACAAGTTGTTATTGAACGAGTACATTTTATCGTATGACTTATAGCGACACATTTTCATACACATGCAACAATATCCACTTATTTTTGCACTTTCAGGTGACTCAACTCTGCTTGAACACAAACAACGCAAACTTTCCAATAACTTCTTGTGGAATGTAAATTTTCAGATGCATTTTTGTTTAGGATGTTCATGGCCTTTTCTAGTACTTAGAAAATATTTTTGTTTCGAAATGCATCCACTAATCTCCCAAATTTAATTTTTCTATAATTTCCATATGAATTTCAATACCAGCATAAATATAACGCCTTTAATAAATAACAATCAATTCAATATAATCAATTAGATATACCCAAAGTAAATTCAATTTTTTTCTCACCAAAACATTTGGTGCCGTGACCATAGGATACATGCCTTGTCATGGAATTCAACCTGTACTGCACAGTAGTTACGAAAAATCTTGAGTATGGTTTCATATGTAAATTATTTTCTCGTAGTGATAAGTTCTGGTAGTCTCTCTCTCTCAGTGACCAAAGTAGCGAAAGTGCATATTTTTTGATTTTAGCTGAATTTCTGTGTATAAGTATTATAATATTTCAGTAGCAGTGTTTGTAATAATTGAATAATTTTGGGCTTAACATAAAAGCCAGTAAGGGCTTGACACACATAAAAAGATTTTTTTTTGTGTTGGTGTAATATTTTCAGTGATATATGAGTAATTTCAGTAACTTTGTACTTGACACACATACAATTTTTTTTTGGGTGTTTACCTACATGAGTTTTCACACAAATAATTTCTCAAGCGTACCTGCATAATGTATAATTTGGTATTTCGAATATAACTAGTGCTAATTAATAGTTTGCAGTGTGTCACATATATATATATGCAATTTCACACTTTTCCAAATATTGAACTTCTAGGTGTATTTTTCATGTGTTGCAAAATTTTTTTTACCTCTACAGTCCAAGTGTTGAATTAAGTGTAATTTTAATGTGTTGCATTCAGGCAATTTATCATATTCTGTTGAACTAAGCGAAGAAAGTGTATTGTAAAGTAATGTTGTCATTCGAAAATGCCTGTTGTTGGTGATGTCAAATTGGTGAAAGCATAATGCAAAAATTGTAAGAGGCGTAACTTCTCTTCTCTCCTCACGCTGGTTAATTTAGTGCCCAGGTGCACTGGTTAGTTATTTTAAGTTAGGTTGTTTACTATTGGAGTGAAGTGTAGGTTCAGTGTTGGGTAGGATTAGTATTACTGTAGTAATAGCCAGTGAGTTAGGAATTTAATAATCAGTTAAATTTCTTTTAATTTAATTTTCTCAGTGTAGTTAAAAGGTTAGTATTTGAGCCGGTGCAGAATTTTTTCCTTCGTTCCGTGAAAATTTTTTTGGCTTGAAAAAATTCTTTCACCTCTGTAATTGAGGTCAGGTGATAAGTAGCTTCGCTTCGGAACATTTGTTTTCCTAGTTCAGTGGTAGCCATGTTGGAACGGAAGTCAGCTCACCGGAGGTAGGTGGCGCTGCAGGTTTGTTTACATTCATCGGTTTGTTGACATGGTCGGAGCACGTGTGTGTTGAGTAGTAGGTAGAAGCGAATTTTCTGAGATTTTATTTTATGTTTCGACTCGCTTTGCTCGTCTTTTTCGCAGGGGGAATGTATTTGTCATGGCGAAAATTTTAACCTCTGGTGAATTTCAAAAAGACCTGATCAATCTTTCTGTTGGTTTATCAGAGATTAATTAATGCAAAAATTTTCTCCCATGACATACGTTAGAAGAAAATTCCTGGTTGAAAGGCAGGGTAATTCATGCGCAAAATTCGCTTGTCTTAATCACTACCAGGAAAACAAAATTTCATGTTGGTGAAAAAAAAAAAAAAAAAAGAATAATATTTGATTTAACTGACTTTGGGGTTTTGAAAATAATTATTTTATCTGTTCTTTTATCGCGATAGGAAAAGGCGAGTAGGTGTGCAGCTCAGAGAATCAAAATTAATTTTAGTTTAACATCACGGAACGAGAAAAAAAAAAAAAAGAAAATTAAAACTAGTGATTTTCTGCAAAGCAAGAATTCGCCATTTTTTGCGTTCCTGTTTCCAAGCGAGAAGTCGCCCAAAAGTGTAACATCTTTTCGTCTTTTGGGGTAAGGAATTCAGCAACAGAATCTATTTTTAGATCTCAGGGTCAAAAAAAAAAAAAAAAAAAAAAAAAGAGCTTGGTCTACACGTGTGAAGGTCAGAGGTCACTCGAGGCGTGGGAGTGAAGATTCCGTTGGGAGAGTCGTGAGTTGCTAGGCTGAAGTTTCGACCAATGAGAGGGGTCAGCGGTTTCAAGCACCCCAGAGCTTTTATCCGTTGAGAGTCACTTTTGTTCTGGTACTTCTGGCTGGCAGTCAGAGAAAGAGAGGACGGCGGAGTTTTTTTTTCTCCTCGCCTTTTGGCGGGAGAGAACCACAGGAAAAAAAAAAGTGGTTTCTTGATTTTTTTTGCTGACCACCAGTCCACCACAAGGGGACACTCTGGATCTGGGCTGCCTATTGAAAATTTTGACGATGTAGAACGCAGTTAAAGCGGCATTCCGCCGGCCGGGAACCTCGCCCTGAGGAACAAAATGGCGGCAGGCTGGGACAATGTCGTTAAGGAAAAGTTCGTGGCTGAAGGGGGACATGCCTTCTCCCTTATGGAAATTCCGGAAAGAGTGGGCCCAGCCTCTACAGCTTCACCCTCGGATGATACTCCGAAAAGGAGGCCTGCCTCAAAGGTTCCATCTCATCCCGAGGTTTCGAAAATGGTTACCTCGGCTATTAACCGTTTAAGGAAGGGAACTGGGAGGAAGAAAAGAAATTCTAACGAGAATGTGGTTGTGCCAGGACTGTAAACTGTGGTGAAAACAGAAAGGAAAAAAAAAGAACGCCAGCTCGAAGGTAATGTTTTAGTTCATATCTTTTTGTATTGATATATAACATCCCACGCAGGGTACCTAAACTTCGAGCTGAGCATAAGAAACAAAAAGAAAAAGAGCAAGTTTTTTTTTCCCTCTGATTTTGGCTGTGTCGTCGTTCAGCTTTCAAAATTAAAATGTATTAGTTACTCAGGTACGAATTCAGAAAAAAAGAAAGAAAAAAAAATGAGAGGGGAGTTGAAAATGCTTTCATTTATGTTTTTTTTTGTGCTGTCATGACTGGTATTTTAGCAACTTCCCAGGCCAGTAAATTTTGATGTATCGGAAAAATTTAGTTTAATAGTTGGGCACAGTGAATTTTGGTGCATCGATAATAGTTTAGTTGGGCATGTGATAATTGAAAAGCAGTGTTATTGTAATGTCGTGGTTGATAAAATAATTGTAAACATTTTTTCTCTAGCCTTTTTACAGCGTTGAGTTATTTTTTTTTTTGAGTGAAGATAAATTATGGGATGATTTATATTGGAATTTTGGGAACATATTATAGTGTGATGAAATTGGAAACCTAAAGTGCTGTTTACATTCTTGGAGTGTTGGGTGTCGAAATTGAGATGGTAGGAGTGTTAATTGAGGACCAGTATTTTACATGCTCCAGATGAGTGTTAATCTCCCATTGGAAAGGGGTGATCTTAGGGCAAGCAGGGAACTTGTCCTAGGGCAGAGGGCTCTGAGTAGGGAATTTTCACCAGGATGCGATATGTGCAGAATAGAAGTTAAAGTATTTTTTTGTTCTCAAGTTTAGTATTTCACAAAAAGAATGAACATCATGGGTTGAGAAGACACACTTTTGCTCACCAGTTCCAGTATTAATTGTTCTTTTCTTTGGCCTAAATTTTCTTGTTTTTACTATAAGGTTAAAAGTCTAAATGTAATTTTAATTTTCAATAAGGTGAAAATATTTAGTGGGTTATGTAAATGGTCAGTGTTATTGTCTGAAGTGGACCTGCGCATTGCCATGGTGCAGAAGAATTTCCTTGCTAGTGATTTTTCCTGGGATATATGTGGAGAGAGATAAGTGAATTTTCCTGGAATATATGTGGATATAGTGATTTAGGATTTCTTGGGATATAGAGAGATAAGTGATTTTTCCTGGGATATATGTGGAGAGAGATAAGTGAATTTTCCTGGGATATATGTGGATACTGTGATTTAGGATTTCTTGGGATATAGAGAGATAAGTGAATTTTCCTGGGATATATGTGGATATTGTGATTTAGAATTTCTTGGGATATATACAGAGATAAGTGAATTTTTCCTGAGATATAGTTGTGTTAGTTCTGGGCCAGATGTGCCTGGAGTATTTAGGGTTGAAGTACGACAGGCTCTTGCAGGCGTGGTTGATCAAGGTGGGATCATGCATTGGTTCGAAAAGGGGGAGATCCTTGAAGACGTGGTTTTTGGGGGAAAACTTGTCTTCAAACCCCCCAGTAGTTTCGCTGCTCACGGAGATATGTACTGCCAGCGAGGGTCGGTCGAGCGTTGCTTCAAGAAATGTGGTGAGATCATGTTAGAGGAAATTCTGTGCCTGATGATGATGTGTCACACTTGAGGATTTTTTCCTTTCCCTTTGCATAGGCTGAAAGTGGATTCACGACCCAATTTCACGCCTTCAGCCTGACTTGGTATTTTCTTCCTGTGTTGGTTCTCAAAACCCAGGGTAGTGTCTGAACTGAGAGTATGTGCCTCACCGCTACCTCAGTAATTCACTGCAGGTGTTAAATTCAAGTTTGTTTGGTGATTTAAAGTATCTAAATTTATTTGTTTATGATTTGCTGTAGTGCTAGGGATGTAAATTCTAAATTCTGGTTGTTGGTGTTAGTGAACTTGATATTTAGTTTGGAAATTTAGTTAATTGGTATTTTGAGCTTTTGTTTACAGTATAGAGTTATTAAGTATCCTGAGCTATTATGTGAAGTGCAGAGTGAGGTGATTTTTATGAGCAAGCTAGTGCAAGAAGATTGTCTGAATTTCTGAATTATGTTGATGTTATGAATAGTGATAATTTTTAAGATTATTTAGTGAGGTTTCTTTATAAGTGAAGTAGGTTCATTCAGGATAGTTCTATGGGTTATGTAATGTTAATTAATGCTTGTGCTCAGTGTAAATTCTGTTTTGAGGATAATTTACTTGGTTTGTTTACTTGCTGAGAGTAGATTTGTTAAAGTATAATTTGTGGCTCTTAAAATAACTGTAAATTTAATTGAAGTCTTTGAATCTGGTCTGGGAGATTGCGGAGTTTGCTAAGATTGTTTAAATTTAAATCAATAAGTGTAAAATTGTAAATTGGTCATTGAGCTAACTGGGTGAGAGAGAAGAGAGTACGTTTCAAAAGAACAGAATTTGTCCACCTTGTAGAATTAAAAATAATCCAGTATTTTTTTTTTTTTGTAAGCTATGTGAATCATGGTATAATTTTGGATGCATGCCTAGTGTTCAAACCAACTGTGTTGAAATATGTAAAGTTGTGCTGTTCATAAGGCCAGTGGCCAAATAGAAATAGAAAGAAAATTGAGATTCTGTTTTTATACTGCTGTGTTTAAGCAAACAAGAAAAAGGAAATACCATCTGTTTGTCCACTAAATTAACTTATTAAGTTTTTAAAGAAAAATAATAAATACAGGCAGTAGCCTTTCAAAAAAAAAGTTCAAAATGAGTGCAGTGTGAAAAATTTTTGTGTGCTGTTGTCTTCCATGACTTGGTCCCATGTACCCCACCTTAGCTTGACTAAGGCTATCGATCCGAATCCTGGTATTATAAGGTTTTTCATAACTGCAATTTTTGTCCTAACCTTTTTAAATTGACTTTCACCGCCTCCACAAGTTGTTATTGAACGAGTACATTTTATCGTATGACTTATAGCGACACATTTTCATACACATGCAACAATATCCACTTATTTTTGCACTTTCAGGTGACTCAACTCTGCTTGAACACAAACAACGCAAACTTTCCAATAACTTCTTGTGGAATGTAAATTTTCAGATGCATTTTTGTTTAGGATGTTCATGGCCTTTTCTAGTACTTAGAAAATATTTTTGTTTCGAAATGCATCCACCCATCTCCCAAATTTAATTTTTCTATAATTTCCATATGAATTTCAATACCAGCATAAATATAACGCCTTTAATAAATAACAATCAATTCAATATAATCAATATACTCAAAGAAAATTCAAATTTTTTTTCACCAAAACATATGCATTTCTTGAAAAAGAAACTGTGCCCAGAATAGTCTTCGTTATAAATTGCATTAAAAACGAAGAAGATTGCAGTCAGGTGATTTGAAGTAGGAATATGGGATAAAATTATTTTGGATACGATAGCATCTGCATTTGCGCCTTCTAGCGGTGTAGTTGTGCATCGGAAATAAACCGAAAAGCAAGGATTATCGTTCTCACATTTTGAGCTTCCGAACGTACAAGAACTTTTCAAATCAGACTAATAGTTATGGTGTCCACTGACGAACGGGCGGACATACGGGCGGACGGACAAAGGGATATTCTAAGCACGTACATTGTTTACGAAAGACGTGCTAAAATGGATTATAATGGATTAAAAAGGGTGAAAAAATTCTTTCACTGCTCATTTGTTTCGATTAATACTATTCGAGTATAAAGAGAGGCAAAGCCCAACAAGTAAATATACTTATAAATTTACTTACCAAAAGACAAATGAAGTTAGGTCGTGACACTTTCTTACTCCACGAATGGAATGTAGCAAATACACTGAGATACTAATTTATAAGATACACCTTCATGTCTGCAAATATTCTTTTTTACCGAAATTTTTTATTATTAACCAAGAAGATTAGAACATAGACTGAGTAACGGCCAGCCGTTCCCCTCGTGTAATCAAAATGAAGCCACCAAAACGTCACGATCATAACGTCACAGCTAATCACAGTCTCTGCCGTCATGTTGGTGAGACGATTGAGAATTAAGCATAACATCCCAGAAGTACAAGGAACGTCGCACTGGGCGTGGCCGTGAGCTTCGCGTAGCCTACTCAAAGCACTTCAAGTTTGTGACGTCATCCTTACTCCATTTATTCAAACTTCCTTTGCTAAAGCATTTGGCCTTTATTGCGGCCCGTAGTCTTCGTGGACCACTTTCCACCAGTATTTCGTAAATGCACACCGATATGTTCCGCCATTCAGTTTTTAAAACAGTAACCAGTTAGGCTTTGTTTGTTGGGCAATCTTTTCTTCTATGCAACCGATTACCCAATTCATCCTAGAAATTTTCTGTCGGGTTCAGATCAGGACTCTAGGTTTGCCAGTCAAACTTTTCAACGCCATGTCCTTAAACTAATCTACACTACTGTTTATGAAAATTGCCGCACCAAGAAAGTAACACGCTAATCAAATAAAATTTATATGAGAGATACCTCACGTGACAGAACATAACTGATTACATTTGCAGAGCTATTCAAGAATATTTCGCTTCAAAGCTCAGAATCATGTGAAGCCACCTCGGGCAACTGTAACAAGCTCTACGCGGAGTGGCACTGAATCGAAGAGGTTTTTAATATCATCCTAGCGAATAGCCTGCCAGGCTGCTTCTATGCGAGACCAGAGTTCCTTTGTGGTGACTGGCGGTGCAGCTTGACGGACCAGTCGCTCAGCTACCATGTCCCAGACATGTTCGATCGGGGACATATCCGGCGAACGTGCAGGCCAGAGAAGAAACGGAACAATTGTCGTGCATAGAAGAGGTCTTGGACATTGCGGGCCACATGAGGACGAACATTGTCCTTCTGGAACATAGCGCCAGGACAACTCTGAAGGAAGGGTACCACCTCTGTCTCTAAAACATTCCTGATGTATCGCTGGCTGTTAAAGGTTCTCTTAATTTGTATCAGACGAGATCGCGAATTAAATCCAATGAAACTCCAAACCATGACGCTTGGGGTTGGTCCGGCATGACTACAAAATGCATGCTGCCGTTCACCACGATTTGTTCGAACACGTATATGACCATCATGGTGCATCAAGTTGAATCGTGACTCATCAGAAAATACGACATGTTGCCAATCAGCGCGTTAATGTCTGTACTTGAGACCCTATTCCAGTCTGAGGTGTCTGTGTTTGGTCAAAAGAATTCGTGGCAAGCGAGTAGTCCTCTGTTAAGCAGATGACGTCGGTCGATCTGTGCTGGAGGACAAAGCCTGACTTGTAACAATGCTCCACTGCAGCACTAACACAGTGGAGGTCGCCGTGCGATCGGGTACTGCTATGCGGTAAAGGTGTCTGTCATCCCGTGCAGTCGTGCGATTTTGAAGTCCATCTCCCGGAGTTCTGTGCATCCGCGACTTATCTATACCCTGACGTCACGGTTCATCATTGTACTGGCATTTCGAACCGTACGATTGGCAATTTCGCTGTAGGAAAACCCAAGTTCTGTCATCCCAACAATCCTTCATCGCTCAAAACCCGTGAGGTGTTCGTACTCCGACCTTCTTCGGCGACGGAGCATAGTGAGACACAAGAAACACCCTTACGGCTCAATGTCGGCTCTTCACTGATTGAAACATCTCGTTTGACCCAGCTCTTCATACCCAAGACTGGACAGTTCAGAGGGCTCTGATACGAACCCGCATGTGCATTTTCACAGATATTTTAATCATTTGCATGTCCAACCTGTTGTACATATCCTGTAAGTTTCAAGCTAATGCCAGCAGTCCTTCTTGGTGCTGCAATTTTCACAAAGAGTACACTGAAGTGCCAGAAAAACTGGTACAGACGAGTTTATGCAAAATACATAGCAACGTCACCTATGCGCGTATTCGGTTGGATCCGCCAGTGCATATATAAAACGATAGACATCCTTACCAACTGTCAGAGCTGTTTTCGGCATGAGAATGACAAGTGATAACGATTTAAGCGATTTTCAACGCGGTGTCATAGTTGGCGCTCGTGAGATGGGCCATAGTATTTCGGAGGTAGAAACGAAGTTCGGATTTTCACGGACGACCATTGCAAGGGTGTACCGTGACTGCAAGAATTCCGGCAAAACCTCCAACCTACGATATCAGTGTGGCCGTAAAAAGACATTGGGTGAACGTGACCATCGTCGGCTGTCAAGAATCTTTTCACACGATAGGCGTGCAACACTCTCGCAGGTATCATCGGAATTCAATGCTGGAACCTCAACAAGCATCAGCTTCCGGACAGTGCAACGTACCCTGCACGATATGGCCTTTGGGAGCCGACGCCCAACTCGAGTCCCCTTGATGGGTGCACGACATAGAGCTATGCGCCTGGGCACAGCAACGCAGCCACTGGACACTTGATGACTGGAAACAAGTAGCCTGGTCTGACCAAACGCGTTTCCAACTGTATCGGGCAGATGGAAGGATTCGTGTGTGGCGCAAACCCCATGAAGCTATGAATCCCGCCTGTCAACAGGTAACTGTACCGGCTGGTGGGGTTCCGTAATGGTATGGGGTGCGTTTAGCTGGACTTCACTGGGACCCCTGGTACGTCTACAAAAGTCTGTGACCGGCCAACGCTATGTGCGCATCATTTCTGACGAGGTATACCCGTTCATGTCCTGCATTCATGCTGATGGGTTGAGCCTGTTCCAATAGGACAATGCACCTCCACGCAAGTGTCGGAACGCCACATTATGGTTAGAGGAGCATTTATCTGAGTTTGGGGTGTTGCTATTCCCACCCAAGTCCCCAGATCTGAACGTTATAGAACACATTTGGGATGCCATGCAACGCGCTATCGAACACAGGAATCCGAGACCTCGGAATACACCCGAATTGTGGAACGCTCTGCAGGAAGTATGGTGTGCATTGCCTACAGCATATTTCCAGAAGCTAGTGGAGTCCATGCCCCGTCGTATTTCTGTAGTCCTGCGCCCTCGTGGGGGACCTTCGAAGTATTAGAGCGGTGTACGAGTGTTTCTGGCACTTCAGTGTGTAACAGTGCGGTTAGTGTGACATGATGCATTGTCCTGCTCCAAAGTACTGCCACAAGGTTGGTAGTGTGTAGCTGTCAATGATGTTTATGTAGAGCAGCTCCGCACTCATGATTTTGTCCAAGACAACTAATGCGCGCATGCCGAACCACGAAAAACCTCTCCACACCATCACGGTGTCTTCACCAAACATCATTGACGAGACGATATATTCCACAGAATACCTTTCTCTTTGTATCCGCCACTCCCAGGAACTACCATAAGACTACTATTATGTGTACCATGACTCATCACCCCAAAGAACAGGTTTTCATTGGTATACAGTCCAAGAGCAACGTTGCTTACACCACACTAATCGGTGTTTGGCATTGATTAACGGCTTGTGGATGCTCGAAGGTGGTAACCTATACCTTGCAGCGTTCTGTGTAATGTATAGGTGTTAGCATTAGTCCAATAGGCCCACATAGAGTTTGCGTAATTTGAGACAATGTTGATTTTGCGTTCTGAGCGGCAGTCATTTAGAGATCTTTCCTGTCGCGTTATGTTAACTTCGGGGGTTTAACGGATAGTTTCTTGGCAGATTAAGCCCCAGTCTGTTTCTCTTGGCATATCATGTCAACAACAGCTGATCTAGAGATCTTCATTAGCGCTGAAAAGTCACGTACGGGGCGATTGATTATGCGGCACCCTATTACCAATCCGCGTTGTAAATCAGTTAATTCTGTCGATAGAGGCATCTTGCATTCACAGGCGTGCTATTGCTTCATCATAGTCTCGCGAGCTTATTTACAGTTGGATCTGCTGCGTGATGCTTGCGTAGGATCGAATTCGCTATCAATAGAAAGGCGTTGTGATATTAATGGTGGGGCAGTGTACATTTATGCACACAAAGCTGATGCAATTTGTGCTTTTAATTTTTTTTGTTAGCACGTCTTGTGAAAATAAATTCACCCACGCAGGCATATATACACCAATGAGCAATTACATTATGGCCACCTACCTAATAAGCTGTAGGACCCCCTTTAGCCCGCAAAACAGCGGCTACCCGGCAAGGCATCTATTCGATGAGGTGGCGATAGGTATCCTGGGGTATCTGATACCATAATATCAACTGCTGGTCATAATGTTAACAGCTGATTTAGCGCGAACCCGCTCTTCCAAGTCGAAACACAAATGTTCGATTGGGTTCATGCCAGGTGAATTTGGAGGCCAGGGCATTAACAGAAAATCGCCAGAATGTTCCTCAAACCACTCCTTGACAATTCTGACAGTGTGGCATGGCGCATTATTCTGTTGGCAATGGTCATCACCAGCAGGGAACACAGTTGCCATGAAGGAGAGAACTCGGTCCGCAACGATGTTCAGATACCTGACAGCTGTCAGGGCTTGTGCTGTTGAGATTAATGGGGCCTAAAGTGTCCCAAGAAAGCATCTCCCAGAGCATAACACCGCCGCTGTCGACCTGTTTCCGCCCAACAGTACATCCAGATTTCATAGCATCCATTGGTAATCGGCGTATCCGCGATCGGCCGTCTACGTGATTCACCAGGAATCCTGATTCGTCGGACCAACCCACTTTCTTTCAATCATCCACGGTCCAATCTCGATGATCTTGGGCCCATTTCATGCGTTGTTGGCGATGACGTGCAGTGAGCATGGAGACCCGGTTGAGTCTTCGGCTACACAGGCCCATGCGCAGAAGGCTGCGATGAACTGTGTCCTGTGACACATTGCCCTGATCCCCATTGTTGTAGCTGCGAAAGATTTGTCGCGCTGTGGCTCTGCTGTCGCTCTGAACAATGTGCGACAGTCTCCGCTCCCCTCTGGCACCAGTTTTAATACGTACTCACTACAGCGGCATGTGAAAAACACACAACCGGCGCCGTTTCCGAGGTCGTAGTACCGAGGCGCTCTGCCATCACAGTTTATCCTTTATTAAACTCCGATAAATCGGCAGCTTTTCCCATTCTTACTTCGAACACTGTACTAACCGAAATACGATCCTCGGGTTGTATATATACTGCTCTGTGAACTTCACATGCGCCACCGTTCGGTCTCCAGGCTGGGGGTGGTCATAATGGAATCGCTCATCGGTATAGTGTCACTTTTCGCATCTATCCATCAGTCTGTCTGTAGACACACCACCTCCACATTTATAAGTTCGGAAAATCATTTTATACACCAGATAACGTTAACCGTGAGAATTATGATTTTTTTAAAACAGTTTTTCCGCTAGGTGGCGTAAAAGTGTTTCTGTGTTTTACACGATATCTGTGCTCGTTAAAGTTGGATTCGAAATATCTTTTGGCTTCGGGGAACGTGACTATTTTAATCTACCTGTCGTCCACTAATCTTCAGGCTTAAAGTTTTCGTCACAGTACAACGTCACACACAAGAATTCGAGGATATTTGTTTTTGTGTGTTAGTAATAAAGTCGTGTACAGATTGAATGACATTGATGGAGATCAAAAGTATCACGTGCATACATATATCAGGTCAGAGTCGATTTTGTCTTCTTGTTTGTTCACATGTCGTAGCCTAAAATGCTTCTTTGCAGAAGTATTTGAACTAGGTTAACATCTAAAGTTTGCAAAACGTCTTAATCATGAATAAGTTTGTTGTGCTTATTCAAAAACCAGCAAGCGGGTTTCGTTTAAATTATGTTTATAGAGTATTTATAGTCTTTAGATAAGCTCATTTATTTCAATCAGCAAAACTGAATTCCAAATTAAGGTAAGAAGGTATTGATAATACAAAGTGCGGTAATTGGAAAACAAGACTAATACTGGAAAAAGACAATGCTCTCATGTATAAGTAAACTAACCTTGTCTTATTCAAAGTAATTTCCTCAGATGTCCATACACGGAATGCAATGAACACGAAGCGACTGGAACGACTAGCGAAAGGAAGTGACTGGTACATTCCAATATGTTATCGTAACAGAATGTTGTCCACGGCATCAAAGCCTTTCAATGGTGCCTTGAGATTCGGAAACAAGTCGAACGGGGCTGAGTCCGGTTAATGCGGTGGGTGCAACAATACGGAGATTTTTTGGCTGGCCCAGAACTCTCGAGCAATGAGAGACTTGTAGCTTGGCGTTCAGTCGTGCAAGATGAATCAACTATTCTCTTTTCAATACTGAGGCCGCGTTCTCTACAAAAGACGTTTCAAAACATCCAGATAGGTAGTAGCAGTAACACTTTAGCCATTGGGTACGAAATCTATGTGTACAATACCCTCACCATGGCAAAAAATGATGAGCATTTGATTTTTGACCTTTCTTGACGAGTTTTTTCCTCTTTGGGAGAGTTTACTGACTTTCACTTCGCGCTTTGTCGCTTCGCTTTTGGGTCACATTGAAAACACCGTATCTCGCTACCCGTAACGATCGAATTCAGGAAGTTCGGTTTGTTTTCAGCGGCCCTAATGAGTTCTCTGCCGTGTTCTGCTCATAATTGCCGTTGTTAGTCTATTAACGAATGTAGAACGAACCGCTCACAGATCTTCGGTTTCTTCAAATACTAAGTTATTATTTGCCTATCTTTTGCTATTATTTGCCTATTGGTTTCTTCAAATACTAAGTTATTATTTGCCTATCTTTTGCTATTATTTGCCTATTGGTTTCCTTATTAACTCTCAGATTATCTAAAATCTTTCGGAGTCTAGCACTTCGGTCTTTGGCAACTGTCTCCCACGCCTTTTCATTCAAGTCCGGTGTTCGAACCGCGTTTCCTGGAACCGGATTTTCGTACTTTCAAGGTAGAAACATTTATGATTTACTTTCAAGGTAGAAACGTTTATGCCACTCGAAAGCACGTACACGAGACAGAGAATTTTGTCCATACACCTGTTTCATTACTTGTAACGTTCTGATGTTACTTTAGTCGAACACAATACTTGATGTTTGCTCTTTGTTCCATTGTCCCTTCACAAGAGAGACACAGGAGAAACTTGCAGTTTAACTCACGCTACGTGAATTTAAGAATGTTTTATCAATAATTGAACTGGGAAGAAAAAGGAAATGAGATTAATGGAGATGTTTTACCACACCTTCGTTTTGTTGACAACATAGTCAGTTTTTTAAGTCCCCCCTCTCCCCAGAGCTGCAGAGTACGATCCAGCAACTTGTTGACAAGAGAAAAGAAGTGGATTTAAGAAAGACCTTACAGAAAAAAAATTGACGTACAGTGCTTTTACCGAAACTAAAGATTTGAAAGTTGGTGGGGCGAATCTAGGAGCAACCGATGCCTACATCTACTTTGGACAACAGATATCAAGCAAGGATTACATAGATGAAGAAACAAGTAGGAGTACAAAACGTGGTTGAAGAGCTTTTGAAAGAAACGGTACAATCAATTTCTTGAAAAAAAAAAAGTGTTTAATGAATGTATCCTTCCAGTTCTTAATCATGGATCAGAGACATGGACTGTAAACAAAGAAAGACATTCATAGGCCTCAAACAAACATGGAGAGATGGATGCTTGGTGTAACCAGGAAGGATAAGAACAGGAACTCACGGATCAGGAAAATGTCATCATAATGAAAGTAAAGATCCTGAAGCGAAAAAGGGTTAGAAGAATTGACAGCCGTTAGACTACTGAAGTTGTAGAGAGACATGAAAAGATTCAGAAGAAGACAACGCGAGAGATGAGTGAATGAAATTCGAAAGCATACTGGAATTACTTGAAAGAGATTGGCTCAAGGTAGTAAGTTGTTGAAGACTTGGGGAGACCTTCATCCAGCAGTCGATTGATAATAGCTGATGATGATGATTACGCTCTAAAGTGGAGACAATATCTGCTGACTTTCACTACAGTGCTCGAGGAACTATTTTTTTTTATGTTCGTTTATAGTAGATGTCTGCATTAGCACCAGCATTATAACGTCAGTATTGTTTGGTCTGCTACGATTCGTCCAACGACGATTGGTCCAATGCCGATTCGTCAAAGGGGACAATTCGTCCAAAGGTACGATTCGTCCAATGGTACGATTGGTCCAATTCCGTCTGATCCGTCCGAAGTGCTACTCGTGCGAAACAAATATCACCCGTTCTGATTCTTTTTCGATGTTGTATGTACCAGTTGTCCAAAGAATGTTAAATAATGTTACTTTTAATACATATCATTGTGGTTACAGATTTTTTTTTTTTTTGGAAAGCGCTTTTTTCTTGTTATAATGTCCTCAATGAAGTTACTGATGTACGAGCCGTTCAATCAACTTCGATGTTTCTCTCTTGCATTCAATAATAGAAAAGACTAGTTTCCCGTTTCTATTTGTAGCATACAGAGGGGTTCGGCTAAGTGGCTACTGGAAAACTGGACGGGGTTCAGACCTAGGCCTTTTTTACAGTTTTTATTCTACCGATGTCATATTCATAACGTTTACATATCAAATCAAATTAATAATATTGCGCCTTTACTTGGGCACTAAATATTAATTCATAGGACCTAGGCTTAGGCCCTTTTAACAGTTTTTATTCTACCAATGTTATATTCATAACATTTACATATTAAATCAAATTAATAATATTGCGATTTTACTTAGGCACTAAATATTACTAGGCCCTAGGCCTTTGTAACAGTTTTCATTTATCCATTTCATGTTCACAACTAAATATTAATTCATAGGCCCTAGGCATAGGCCCTTTTAACAGTTTTTATTCTACCGATATCATATTCGCAACGTTTACGCATCAAGTAGAGTTAACAATAAAGCACTTTTACTTCGGCGCTAAATATTAATTCACAGGCTCTAGGCCTTTTTAACAGTTTTCATTATACCGATGTCATATTCATAACCTTTACATATCAAATCAAGTTAATATTGCGCTTTTACTTAGGCACTGAATATTAATTGATAGGCCCTAGGCTTAGGCTTTTTTAACAGTTTTTATTCTATCAATGCCCGCGGCCTAGGTGCCTTGTAAAGAGTCGAGAAATAATTCGCTGAGTGCTTTTTATTTATAAAATGTTTACAAGTACCAAATATCTATGTTGTAACTTAAAATTTTCAAAAAATGCGCGCGGCCTAGATGCCTTGTAATGAGCTGTGAAATTATCCGCTGAGTGCCTTTTATTAGGTTTTATAAAATGTTTATAAATGACAAATATCTAGGTTGCAACTTAAAATCTTTTATAAAGGCCCGCGGGCTAGGTGCTTTGTAAACAGCTGAGAAATGTTCCGTTGGGTACCTTTTATGAGGTTTATAAAATGTTTTCAAATACCAAATATATGGAAATCATTTTTCAAAAGGATATAAAGAGAAAAATAACTTAAGTTATTGTTCTTTTCTTAAAAATAAAAAAAATCGCCGTTGGTAATATAATGCCATTGGACGAATCGGCATTGGATCAATCGTACCATTGGACGAATCGGTATTGGATCAATCGTACCATTGGACGAATCGGCATTGGACTAATTGTACATTGGAAAAATAGTCCATTGGACCAAACGGCATTGGACTAATTGTACATTGGAAAAATAGTCCATTGGACCAAACGGCATTGGACCAATTGTCCCTTTGGACGAATTGGCATTGGACCAATCGTCCGGGACCTGTCTTGTTTACCATTTGCCGCCCTGTGTGTATGAGTCTTTTCAGATGCCTTTAACGTTCAGAAATAGCTTTCGACTCTTTTTGTTTTTTCAGATGCATTTTATATTGCTTTTCAGTTTACTACATATAAGTTTTACTGGTTACTGTTCAGCTGTGCTAAATCAGTTCTTTAGTACCAAACAAATAACATTTTCTTGATGGTTTGTATTGAACAAAATCTTCTTAATTTGTGTATCCCTTATACCGAACTCACAGATATCGTCTGAGAAGCACGTATGCCGTAATATGATTGCACCCGGCTGTCACGTAACCGCTTTGTAAAGGTAAGTGGGGCACTTCTGATATTCCTGCAGAAAACTGAGAACCCTTCTCTACAACGGTGAGATAGAAGCCAATCATACCTTCGTGTATTTTTCCCGTGAACGGTGCTGTAATGAGGTAAAATTGTGGGAGAACGTAATTAAAATATTTTCGATCGAAAGGAGAGAAGAAAGAAGGAAAGTGAGCAAGGGATGAGTAGATTTTAGTAAGGCGGCGCATCACTTTCAACTCTGTTATTATTCTGGAAACTCGAATCTCCTGTAATAAGGGGATTAGGAGACAAATGGTATTTCGTATGAACTCTCTTTATGGCGAAAAAGGATGAAAAAGGGTCTCGAGTTGCCTTAACGCATTCCCCGAACTCAAGCCGCAAATGTGTTATTCTAATTAAAATTTAGTTCTTGTCGATGCGTTTTGCTTCATTAAATATTACATTAATGTGATAAGGAATGCAATTAACACTTACTTTACAGTGGAAGGTGAAGGAATAAAAACTAAAAATAATAAAATGTGATGGGTGACATCCTTTGGGCAATAAAGAACCACAAAAATGGAACGTTTAAGTTCATACATACCTTGTATGCACGAACACATTTCTGTTTGCTTGTTAGTCCTGTGCAACATGCTGGAAAGTTTTAGGTTTAAAAAACGAAGGTGTCCATTACTGACAAAAAAGAACGTCATGCAGATGATGTCAGTAGGGATCAAAGTATTCTGCTGAGTCTGAAGGAAAAATGCTAGAGATTTCCCCACGGTATTAAAAAATCGAAAGAACAGCTGTGCATCTGCAATCAAACAGTTATCACCCAGTTTTCGACCTGAGGTTTTCTACTTTTAAACCGGTTTTCGATGTGCATCGAACAGCCAATAAATTATGACAACCTGCCTAATACACTATATTATCAAAAATATTTGGACACCACAATGTTTCGGGACAAATGGCTTTATTATCGCGATTAGTAGTTAGTCAGTCCACCTTTTGTTTGTATGATGGTTGCAACGCGTCGAAGCAACCAAGGCCTCGAATGGAATGGCTCCCTATTTGTCCTGCAAAGCTGCTGACAGAGTGGAGAGCGAAGGCGGTCGCGTTGGAGTCGATTTCGTACCGGTCGAGGCAACCAAGACCTCGAATGGAATGGCTCCCTATTTGTCCTGCAAAGCTGCTGCCAGAGTGGAGAGCGAAGGCGGTCGCGTTGTAGTAGATTTCGTACCCGTCGAGGCAACCAAGACCTCGAATGGAATGGCTCCCTATTTGTCCTGCAAAGCTGCTGCCAGAGTGGAGAGCGAAGGCGGTCGCGTTGGAGTCGATTTCGAACCCGTCGCTCCAGTTCATCTCAGAAATGTTCTATGGGATTAAGATTAAGAGATTAGGACTCTGAGAAGGCTAGTCTAACAATTCCACCTTATTTTAAAGAAACCAGTCCTCCACACGCGTTACAGTGTGGCAGGGACCGCAGTCGAGTTGGAAAAAAACAACGGTCATTTCCATAATACTTCCACATTGTTGGTAGGGCAGAATTATCCAGAACGTCCAGGTACACTTCAGAGCTCATGGTTTGTGGTATAATAACCAACAAGCCGAGTCCCATCCACGAAAACCAACTCCACACTATGATGGAGGCTCCGCCGAACTTAACAGTTGGAAGAACACAGTCCGAAGAAAATCGTTCGCAGAGCTGTCGCCAAATCCAAACACGACCATCAGATTGGAAGAGTGAAAAGCATGACTCATCACTCCAAAGAACAGCTTTCCAGTCTCCCACAGTCCAGTAACTACGGGAGGCATACCACTCCAAACCGCGCTTCGCATGCATGGTAGTGATGTGTGGCTTGTGTGCCGCTGCTCTACCATAATAACCCATACTGCGCAACTCTTTTCTGATAGTTATGGTACTAACCAAGCCATTACAAACATTTACTACTTCAGCAGCGATCGAAACGTCAGAGGAAGAACGGGATTCCTTAACATTTAATACCATGACTCTTCACGGGATTTCTTAGCATTTCTTACCATGGCTTTGTCACTTTTCGTCGGTTTGTGCGGCCTTCCTGAACGTTTTTTTGCTGTAGTTGCATTGTCCTGCTTCCATCTCTTCACGACACCACTTACAGTCCATTTTGTTAATTTTAGTTTAGCTGCAAAGCTCCGTATGGAAACTTGGAGCTTTGCAGCTAAACTAAATGACATCCTATGACCAGCCCCCGCTCGAACTCGGAAAGTTCACGTCCATGCGGCATATCCGCCTCAAAGTTACTGGTAACGCGACAGAACATCTCAGCTCTCTATACGTACGTCCCCACCCAAAGCGCACCTTTCTGCGTAACCGTGGATGTGTACTACGTTATCAGCGGATATGTTCTACGTTATAAGCGCTTTCAACCTGAAGTAGGGTGTACTCTTAACTGACGTCAATCTTTCTAGCATCCTATCTGTTATGATCAAGGTACAAAATGGACGGTGTTTCAACTTCGCTTCGAATACACCGACAAAGCTAGTTCGGCTGCTAACCGAAAACCAATTTTAAAACTAGGAGAACGCTTGAAGCTGAAGATACGCCAGACATCTTGATACACTGCTCGACATAGAAATTGCCCCACCCAGAAGGATTTGTGCTACAAACATGCAAATCGCAGGGCGGGTGTAATCACTCGAGATATGCAAATGATGTTAAACCGGAGTCGATGACGTCACACGTTCGTGAGATAAAATTGCAGCAACAACAGAGATGGCAATATGTCGCTGGTGGAAGTGTCGCGGACGTTTCAGATTTGTTGTTTGTGCTGGAAAACTGTTCAGCGAAGGCCGAAAATTCCGGGTACACGCCGTCGGTAGGTTTATCACCATTTGAATGCGGAAGAATTGTAGGCCTGTGCAAAACGGTCTGGTCTACACGTCGTATCGCTGCGCATGTGCAACGGGATGCACAAACTGTTGGACGCTTTTGGTACTAGTGCATACAGGAAGGTTCGTATGGCCGCCCCGGTGGCGCAGTGGTCTAAGCAATGGCCTCTGATCATTTGTCCGAACGGGGTCCCGGTTCGAATCCCGGTGAGGCATGGGTGTTGTGTTTGTCTTACGGCACTGGCTCTCTCCCTTCCCTGGAACCAGTGACCCTAAATTAAGGACGGGCGACTGCTTATAGCCCATTGAGTTGCTCACGGTGGTCGTTAAACCTCCAAATAAAAAAAAAAAAAAAAGGTTCGTAAGTGCGTCGAAGTGGCCCTGGTGCAGTCCAACAGACGTCAGCACACCTGGACCGGCGGATTATTCGACCCGCTCGTTCGTTATCAGAAAGAAACACAGCCGATATTCGACGCGCTGTGTCATTGGCCATGGACGTCGCCACAACGTCCTGAACTCTAAATTGAAGGTTACATGTGGCAAACCTGCGCTGTAGGCAACAGTTAAGTCGACTGCTATTGACATCCAGCCAGCGCAGCGCTCTTCTGGTTTGGTGCCGAAGTCATGCGAACTGGGATCACGAATGAACTATTGTCATCTTTGAAACCCGTTTCTGTCTGGGTGCTGACGACCGGCGGATCCGTATCTGGTAACAACCTGATGAGCCCACAGATCCCGGTATTATTCGTGATCGCTACACCGCCCATCAGGCGTCATCATGGTATGGTGTGCTATTGCGCATGACAGCAGGTCACCTCTTGTCCGCATCACGGACAAACTGACAGCTGCACGACACGTGAGCTAGATTCTGCAACCCATTTTGATACCGTTCCTGAATGGCCTACAGTACCCCGTTTTTCATCATGATAACGCCCATGTGCACACCGCTCGGGTCTCTAGACAATGTTTACAACATATTAAAACACTGCCATGGCCAGCAGGATCGCCCGATTTATCTCCAATCGCAAATGGGACCACAGTGGACGTCATCAGCAATAGAATCGGTCTGTGCACTGTCTCGCTGAATTATGGGAGCAAGTCAGCCGTGCTTGGTATTCATTCCTCAGAACGATATCCGTTGACTCATTGCTGCCTGTAACAACTTACTGAGGTATCCCATTGTGATGCATTATCTCATCTGATAAGCACTAAACGTTGCTGAGATTAACATCAAGATAAACTCTTATGTATTCCTATTTGCATGCTCAATTTCATCTTTCTATCCTCACTCCTCCTGGGTGGGGAAATTTCAGTATCGAGCAGTATATTTTTG
The DNA here is from genome assembly GCA_039090855.1 of Macrothele yani. Taxonomy (NCBI): domain Eukaryota; kingdom Metazoa; phylum Arthropoda; class Arachnida; order Araneae; family Macrothelidae; genus Macrothele; species Macrothele yani. Next base: position 82,728,548 of record CM077025.1, on the reverse strand, counting down.
AGGTAATGTTGCTAGAAAATGGCTTTAATAGAAATGAATGTTAAAGTAACTGTCTTAAACCGTAATTAATAGTAGCGTACCCGAAAAACACGGGGCCCCCACAAAGAAGTTCTTCGAGGCTTATTTGCGAAAATCTATTAGCTTTCAGTTATTGAAATTTTTAAATTCCATATTATTAACTAGGTTTTATGGGCTTTTCAATAATTCAAATTCTTCTGAACTTACAGGTATTTTTCGTAAAACCAAAATTATTGCACTTTATTGCGTGTAACACAAATGCGAACTTATAATTAAAATGATTGCCCTAGTTTTATACCATTACAAAGTACTACAAAGCACTTAAGCCAAAATTAATCATATCATGCGAATTTTATTCTTTTGGAGAATTAAGGCCATCCTCTTGAAATGCTTCACGATCACACACACACAAAACACATTACTGCTGTGTGGCTAGAGACCCTTTCTGATTTATACGAAATTATAAAACTGAGGTAACCAAAAAATAAGTAACAATTAAGAATTATGGCACACAAAATGTAAAATTACTTAAATTATTTACTCTCGGATATATAAAGAACACGCACTTAATATAATGCCCCAATGTTTTGCACGTAGTAAATATTTTTTGTTTTGATTCTGTTATAAAAAATGAGAGGTCTGTTTCTTCGCCCCCATGAAGAACACCTTTTAGTTTATTATATTCTCAAGGATGCGTAGTTATGTGCAAACAACTGTAATACATAACACCTTATCCTCCTTTGTATAAAAATTCCATTCATTGAATTGATATTTTTTTCGAGTTCTGTTGCTAATATAGATGCATAGGAATTATTGCTATGGCTTTAAAAAAGGGACTCAAGTTGCACTGAATAGCTGCTTTCACATCATCCAGTTTTTTACGCTTTCCAACCGTAGGTTGAAGAAGCGTATATGTTCTAGCTTTGTCCGTCTGTCTGTCCGTCTGCCCGTCCGCACGATAACTCACGGGAAAATGGTTCGATTTCGACGAAATTTTAGTATGTGGTAGGGGACCACTTGGGGACGAACCCTATTGAAAATGGACGAAATAGGGTCAAAGGTCAGAACATAGGAGCGGGATCCACTCTATTGCCCTTATGCCTCATAACTTGCGTAAAAATGATTTGATTGCGACAAAACTTTATCATGTTGTTCCGGAAGTATACTGAACCGGTTCTATAGAATATCATCGAAATGGGGTCAAAGGTCAGGACACAGGAGCGAGATTTATTCTACAGCTATTATCCTTATAACTTGACTAAAAATGCTTATATTGAGACAAAACTTTAGTATGTTGTTCTGGAGGTATACTGAACCGGTTCTGTTGAATATCATCGGAATGGAAACAAAGGTCAGGGCACAGGAGCCAGATTTATTCCACAGCCATTATCCTCATGACTTGAGTAAAAACTTGAATAATGATTCTGGCATGTTGGAAAGCGTATCATAATCAGTGCATTGCATGAATTTATTAACTTGTTATAAACTGAAACCGCGAAAATGATTTCGAAATAAAAAACCGCGAAATGATTTCCGAAAATTCCTTTTCTTTTTAACACTTCATTCAAAACTGTTATCACAAATTCCTGGCTTCATTATTAGCTTGTTATTTAAAAAATAACCAACTGCATAAGCAGCTTTCGCACAAAAAAAAAAAAAAAAAAAAAATTGACAGCTTTTTCCTGAGGTTAGAGGCTCTCTTAGCCCACGAGGCCTCTCCCCGGCAATTCCGGGATTTAGGGGGCCATCAGTTCATGTAGGAATGTGTAAAGAAAAATCGCTCAAATGCGCGCACCGTCCCGGTGTCCCGAGTGGTCAGAGGCGCTAGTCTTTAGCTAGTCGTTCGAGTTGGGCTCTCGTTTGAGTCCAAGATGAGACATGGGTGATATGTTTATCTTACGGGCGCTGGCTCTCTTCCCTGCCTGGGACCCGCTGCTCCCAAATTATAAATTGACTGTTTATAGCCCTTAAAGTTACTCATGGTCTTCGAAACTTTGAATGCCCTGACAACCAATCACGCAATGAAGCTATCACTCACGACTTAGTGCTGAAATAAGTAGCAAAAAGTTTTATTTATTTAAAGAAAAACATTTCATGTTATTTGACTCATTTATGCTGACAGACAAAGTGTTAAAACACCTTAGTATGATTTATTCATTAACGAGTTATTTTGCTTTAGTAGTTTTCCCGATTTATTTGTAGTCATGACAATCTTTCTTATTTTCGCGTAGGAGCCTCTTACCAAATACGTAAGCAATAATTTATTTCTTCATTCCCAGGCTCAAAATCTTCTTCCATTCGTTATACTATTAGATAAAAAAGCACAAACGATACTTGATCTCTGCGTTTTTCAAAATTTCGTGCGTTTTTTACGAGAATCATCATCATTGTCAACCATTATCAAACCACTGCTGGACGAAGGTCTCCCCAAGTTTCCTGCACAACGGCCTGGTTTGTGCCAGTCTCCTCCATGTCACTCCCGCATACTTTCGAATTTCATCCACCCATCTCCCATGTAGTCTTCTTCTGGGTCTTTTCCTGTCCCTTGGAATCCAATCTAAAATTTCGGTTGTCCATCGATGGTCTGTCCTTCTGGCAGTATGTCCAGCCCATTGCCATTTCAGGGATTTAACTCTGATCATGATGTCTTCCACTCTTGTCATTTTTCGGATCCACGAGTTCCTGTTCTTATCTCTCCTGGTTACACCAAGAATGCACCTCTCCATGCTTTTTTGAGTTGTCTGCAGCCTTTGTATGTCTCTTTTAGTTAAGGTCCACGTCTCTACACCATACGTAAGCACTGGAAGGATGCATTGATCAAACACTTTTCTTTTAAGACATAATGGCATATTGCACTTGAAAATTATGCTGTTTCTTCCAAAAGCTCCCAGGCAAGTTTTGTTCGGCGATTAATTTCTTCATCAATGTGACCCTCACTTGATATCTGCTGTCCAAGATAAACGTACGTGTCTGTTATCTCCAGCTTTTTTCCATCAATCGATAAATCTTCATTTCGTGTAAAAGCATTGAACATCACTTTTGTCTTCTGAAAGTTCATTTTTAATCCCACTTCTTTACTCTTGTCAGCAAGTTCCTGCAACTCTGATGGGTTAGTTGCAAAAAGGATTACGTCATCAGCAAAACGAAGGTGGGTTAGATAATCTCCATTAATGTTTATCCCTTTGTTTTCCCAGTTCAGTGATTGAAAGACATTTTCCAATGTGGCATTAAAGAGCTTCGGAGATATGGTGTCACCTTGTCTCACTCCCTTTCCAATTTTTATGTGTGTTGTATTTTCAAACAGCCGAATCTTTACACTTGCATTTTCATAGATGTTATTGATAATATTAATGTATCCATCTTCAATACCGCAGGATTTCAGAGCCATAAGTAAAAATAAAAAAAAAACAGGAGCGCTTTGGAGATCTAACAAAACCACATAATTTATGCATTTATTATTTATGAACTGTTTTCTAAAGCGAACAGGCAATGCTACAAAAATAACTAATGTATTTAACAGAAGCTGTGCGTACATGAGTGAAAGAATTCCAGCATTTGTGTGTTAATATTACATGGAATATCAAACACAAAATGCTAGAAAGGAGATCATTATTGCGTTTACGTTATTTTGTAGTTCGTGCACATCATTTTATTTAGGCAAATTTCAGTAGACGTAATAAAAAAGAGGACTTGCTTTAAGAGTGGGAGTTCAATTATTTTATACTGTAAGTGCACTTTATCAGTAACAAGTTTTCCTTGCCGGAACAAGCCATAGTTCTACAGAGCTATTGAACACGTTCTTTCCATTGTGCTATTGTGATGGTCGCCGGGTTTCTCGTTAATGGCGGTTGCATTTCCATAGCAGAACATCATTTCCGTTCGCGGCGCTGCAATGAATGAATGAACGTGATCAGATAACGTATGTAATTCCTGGTGATTATCCGCGAGTGGCACAAAACGCGCAGCCCACAGATTTTCTGCATTACCAGTTCCCCTTTTAGGACAAACACAACTGCATTGATTTCTCATTTCTGAGAAAATTAGTGTGCTGTGCTTTTTGTGAGAAAAACATTTTCTGCATCGGTATTTTACAACCCACTCACTCGTAAATTTCACGCATTTCAACCAACCATCATCTCCTAGTGTATGGTTTTGTGGAAATAGCTGTTGTGAAGAACACAGGGAATATGCATCTACGAGAAAGTTTTCGAACGTGCAAATACACGATTTCAAAATAAATACCTATTTCCCGCTCCAAATCACGTTTGCGTTTTCATAAATCGGTTTAAAAACTCGTCTCAAAGATAGTGTGATAAACAAACCTATGACATCGACTGTTAAAAAAACCAACCCCTGCTTTCATTTAATAACTATACGTGAACGCTTCAGACGAGCAATAAGAGATAATTGTTTAGCAGAGTTTTTCCACCAGGTTGTAACAATATTTGTGATGTACTACAGAGGTGTCAAGACAACACATCTGCAGCGATATATATAACTTAGTTGGGAGAGCAACTTTAAGACAATAAATCTGCAGCGACCGTGTAGCTCAGTTGGGAGAGCAACTTACTCCGAAGTGAAGAGCGCGGGTTCTATCCCCGTCAAGGAAAAACTTGTGTTTTTTTTAGATTGACACCCGAACGTAAAAATGTATGCACTGGCCTTTGGGTTCTTCGAAAAATGTGTGATGTTTGTTCCACACATCGTCTAAAATTAATGAAAGTTCGTTATTCGCTTACAAAAAAAAAAAAAAAAAAAAATTAAGAGGGAGGTGATCTGACTTACTACAGAGATAAAAAGCACGTGTCAAGACGACAAATCGGCAGCGATACATTTCGTCCGTATAGCTTAAGGTGGGAGAGCAACTTACCCCGGAGTGAGGGGGTAGCGGATTCGATTTCGTCGCTGACAAACTTTTATTTTCACATATTCTAAAGCAAAACTACGAATTTGATTGTTAACACAAGATAATGTTTTAACAGAAATACTTTTCCACTAGGTAATAAAGATATTTTAAAGCGAAAGCAATTCATTTTTTTTAATTCCAGGCCCTTAAAAATATCGTCTATTTTAGATTTTAGTTTTATACCTGGAGTATGAGCAATGCTTTTTAACTTCAAAATTTTCGCGAAGTTCAAGATTTAAAAGTAAGGTAACGAGGTATTTACATTCAGTTTATGAAAGCTTCAGTGTTTTCATATGAAAATATATTTTATTAAATGACAATTGAACAGCATACTTTTTTTCATTCATATGGAACTCAGCTCTTTACCCGTTTCTTAAATAATAATTTCGAGGAGCTCTGGCGTACATGTCAGACAAAGTGTTTAATATCGAATAAATTACTTAACGAGATTGTTAATGTTGTTTGCTGATGTCAAATTAGGTTATTAAAATGGAGTGATGAGAATATTAGGGCTTAAATTATATTCACAAGCCACTCTACGTATGCTCGGTTTAATGAACAAGTGCGGAAAATTAATTTTTTCTAAGTCGTGACAAATGACGTCATGTACTTTGCTGTCTCGTTGGAAGCTGGGGTTTGTTTTATTGTGTGATGAGCAACTTAAGGAACTTTTAAAATGGACATTCTCCTGTTCTTTTTTTGATGTCAGATTTGCAAGCATGCACTTGTCAAAGTTTCCAATGAATTTTTAACCCAGTTGCTTTCGAAATTTGAAACAGGAAAGTATTCAACCAAAATGTTCACACCCACAGGTGGGGCATTCATCTGGGGTCACACTTTGATGTAATTTATTGTGCTTTGTAGTTTACACTTCGGAAGGTCATACTGCGTAGGCTCAGGTAAACCCCATTCAGTTGGTTAAAAAAGGAAAATCAGCGAAACGAATTTAATAAATGGGCAACTTTTCATTTTGAATGGCGTATTTTCTCGATGAGAAGCGACTTCTCTAAGATGATAACAAGTTAGTAAAATCATGCAATGCATTGATTATTATACGCTTTCCAACATACCAGAAATCGCGCGCAGACAAACCCTCCTCTCTACCCTGACTATTAATTCGTTCAGTATACCTCCGGAACAATATACTAAAGTTTTGTCGCAATAGAAGCAATTTTACTCAAGTTATGAAGATAATGGCTGAGGAATAAATCTCGCTCCTGTGCCTTCACCTTTGACTCCATTTCGATGATATTAAACAGAATTGGTTCAGTATACCTCCAGAACAACATACTAAAGTTTTGTCGAAATAGAAGCATTTTTAGTCAAGTTATGAGGATAATGGCTGTGGAATAAATATCGCTCCTGTGCCCTGACCTTTTATCCCATTTCGATGATATTCAACAGAACCGGTTGAGTATACCTCCGGAACAACATGATAAAGTTTTGTCGCAGTCGAAGCATTTTTACTTAAGTTATCACGCATAAGGACGATGGAATGGATCCCACTCCTATGTCCTGACCTTTGACCCCATTTCGCCCATTTTCAATAGGACTCGTCCCCAACCACATACCAAAACTTCATCGAAATCGAACCATTTTTACGCGAGTTATCGTGCGGACAGACAGACAGACGGACAAAGCTGGAACATATACGCTTCTTCAACTTACGGTTGGAAAGCGTAAACAAGAAATCTATTTGAAAAGCTTTTGTGCTAAGCGCATGTGAAGGTAACCTAGAAATCAACTGATGATAACATTGCACATACAGTTAAAGGGTTCCAGACAAAATATCTTTCTTGTCTGCCTCTACCAAATGAACCACTTTAAATATGTATTTCACGACATCTGCGTTTCGGTGCCACCGGTGTGGTACAGGTGCCTAACCGTCGGCCTCGTGTCTTTTAGGAAGGTGACTGTTGCGGGTTCCAATTCCGCTGCCAACCATCTGGTTACAGTTTCCCAGGGTTTATGCGAATGTAACCGTAGTCCGTACAACGATCCGTAAACTCGGCCGTGGAGGATTTTTAGGATCATTAAAATGTCAAGGAACAACTGCCATGTAAGGCTATTAGTGTTTGACATTTGATGAAGAAGTGAATAGTTTTTATTCGCTGAAAGTTACTTTTAGTTGAATTAATTTGTTTAAAAATATCTTTAACTAAACTTATTCATCAATGAATAAAACTATTATCTTTAAATGATTTGTTGAACATATATCTCACATTCTAAGGATAACGACTTGAATAAGAAACGGCCAAGTTGAAAGAATCAGCGAAAACTTATGCAACGTCAACATTTTCCGCGCACTGGAAGTTCAGGTCATCAATACACAATAATCACCAAGTCGTACCGCTAATACTTAATAACAAGCTTTTGTATCAACATATAGATCTCAGTTAGGAAACTTCAACACTTATTCGTTGATTCACATAAATCTACAACACATTTCAACCTCTCGCTATTCCAACTATATCGCCAGAATGCCTACTATATTTACTATCTTCCCAGTTTTTCATTCAACTTTGTCTATTTATTTTTCTTGACTCACTGACAGCGTTGACAAATCGTACAACCTGTTCGAGGAAATAATGGCAGTTCAGTGAGAAATTCTTTAACGAGAAGTAACTAAATTTGCATAAGAAAACAAAACTGTAAAAGACGGACGGTTAAATCATAGGGGGGAAGAGAGTCGGGGATCCTCATATATATATATAATGTGTGTATGTGTGATCGGACCCCCCAGATTTTGAAACATGGTTATGCCACTGGGTTAAATGGTGGTACAGTAGCGAACAAAAGTACTTGGCGAAACACTTTTTCGACCATAATATTTTTTTTGCTGGACCAAATCGGGTCATTTTGGGATATGATATGTGTTATTCAGTTGTAAACATGACCCATATGCAGATGGATCGTAAACCTTAACACAGATCAGGTGCCGAGCTTAATCACAAAGATCATACAAATTGACCAACAAAGTAGGTGTGTATCACATTCATTTAATGCAACGATAACAGAAAACAAGTACGAGAAAACCACAAAACAATAACTAATACTAGTGGGATAATCACGAGACTTAATAACAGCTGCACAACTGGCCGGCATCGAGTCCACTAGCTTCTCGACGGTGACCTGCGGAATTCGCGCCCATTCTGCAGACAGCTGGTCAACCTTCTGGGCCCTATTCCGGCAGGTTTTCTTCGCACATCGTCTCTCCAGCTCTTCCTACATGTGCTCGATGGGGTTGAGGTCTGGAGATTGGCTTGGTCAGTCTAGAAGTGTGACCTGTTGCTGCTGGAAGGCTGTCTTTGCTACTCTGGATGTGTGATTCGGGTGTTGTCTTGCTGCATGATCCATCCGGGTGGCATGTTCTGGTTTGCCCATGGGAAGACATCGTTGATGAGCATGTTCGTGTAGCTGTGGTCGGTCATTATTCCGTCAATCTTGATGATAGGGTCCATTCCATTGCGAGAGAAGGCGCCGTAAACCGTGAGCGATCCTCCTCCGTGCTTGACAGTCGGCTGACTGAACTGGGGATTGAATCTCTGGCCACACGGACGTTGTACGTATCGGATGCCATCACTTTCGAACAAGTTGAACCTGCTCTCGTCGGTGAAAAGCACCTTACTCCAATCCGCCGCGGTCCAGTGTCGATGACGGCGCGCGAACGCGACTATGGCTCGTCGATTCTTGACTCCGATGAGTGGTTTCTTGGTGGGGCGTCTTCCATCGAATCCACCAGCAATGAGACGACGAGAGATGTTCATTCGGCTGACGTTCAGGTCTTTGCTGTCGCGGAATTCGGTGGCGATGTCCACAGCAGTCAAGGTGGGATCAGAGCGAGATCGACGGAGGATGCGTCTCTCCTGACGCAAAGTAGTGCAACGAGGCCTACCACATCGCGGACTGTTCTCGACGGTCTCAGTCTTCTTATAACGTTGCAAGATAGCTGAAATGGACTGGTGTCGGATCTTCAAGGCCCTCGCAATGTCGGTGGCGCGCATTCCGGATTCCATCATGTTCACGGCCGTCTGGCGAGCTCCAACAGGGATCTCCGCCTTTTTACCCATTTCTGAAAACCTAAGATTGACTTATTATCATACTACACATAACAAAACCCTCAAAAATCACAAGAAAAACATTAATACATGCAGTAAACAAAAGGGTAATAATTGGCGACTCTTGAATATGGCCCATTTCGAACGCCAAATTCGCTCTGAGTGAGATACAAACTACGCGGCATTGCAACCCACGAATCAACACATATCATATCCCAAAATGACACGATTTGGTCCAGTAGAAAAAATTATGGTTGAAAAAGGTTTCGGCAAATACTTTTGTTATCTACTGTATGTGTCAGAAAAAGCAAAGGGGAAACCACCTCAATGCAACCCACCTTCCCCAGGATGTTTATCACCATTACAGCACAGGCTCGAGGAGATGAATAGTACATGTTGTTGAGACAAACACACGCACACATAGCATAAGAAAAAGACTTTTCGATAACTATCGTCAACACTCCATTTACTGTGTGGAAAAATTTAGCCAAGATACTCAAAGTCGTAAAGAGAAGCTTCACTCACATACTTTGGAGTTAAGCAATTCGTTTTGTGTAATAGGTCATACACTCCCGCAGATCCTGATGACGATATAACATTACGCTATTATTAATCACATGTTAGATTTCAGTTCATTGGTGCAAGTGATCACATGCTTTTTTTATAACTTACATGCATTTTCTTCTATCGCTTGAGCTATTTTTCAATCCCTTCTTTCTGTAGGTCAAGGACACTTCATGCCTGTGGAATCAGAAATTCATTCCACTGATTCATCGGACGTGTCATATGCCACACTCTCATTACGTAGTCTCTTGAACCAGAAAACCATGTTGTAAATGGACTACAACAGCAGACGCCAGCTGACCCACCATTTGTTTTCGTCCACAGGATCGCCGATTGCTGGATGTGTTTTGCCTATCGTTCAATTCACGGTAAACCCTTGCTATGGTTGTGTCGGAAAAGCCCAGAAGGACTGTCGCTTGGGAGATGTTCGAAACGCACGCCTGTCGCCAATATGCCACGTTCAAAGAGTCTCGAATCACTCATTTTTGCCCATTCCTACTCTCAATCCAACTGCAAGTGATTCTCGATGAGCTGGTCTGCCGTCAGCGCGGTGTGCTCTACCAGTTCTTGTTAGAATGAGCCATTTATGTGACGTGTCATTTGTGCTTGATAAACTGGCATATCACTTTAGACATTAAAACTAGGACAAGTCGCCAACGGTAACCGATAACTCGGGTACAGTTGGCAAATTTTGAGTGAAGCTATTCAAAAATCTAGGCTCATTAAGGCGTCTATTATAACAAATTCTAAAAAAACGAACGCGTAAGATTTATAACTTCCAGAACAAAAGTACAAAATATTCTAAAAAAGAAATGCCTAAAATTTATCATGAACTACTTTCCTTCACGCCTTCACGTTGGCTGTGATCAGGTAACATGTAAACAAAGAGGAAAGACACACTCAGATCGGGAACCACGTTTTTCATTTTGTACCGCAAAAGACAGGCACACACACAGATACACAAACTTCCTTTTACACTGCCGGACAATTGCTAAGGACGGATGACAATAGCAATGATAGCAACCATAAAATGGAAGGCAGGAAAAATGTGGAAATTAGCATAAGTGCGGGATACAGTAAAACGTGTTGTGCGTATGCAAATTTTGGATTGCCGAACTTGTTCGTGACGTCATAGCGCTGATAATAGATATAAAGGATTTGACGCGTATTGACCGTTGTTGTTCAAACGCAAAGTTGAAAGGGAAAGAACCATTTGACGAACTTGCAATTTTCAGTATGTCTTCCCGACATCACCTAAATGATTTTACGCGTGGCCGTATTATTGGCAAGATTGAAGAAGGGCGAAAAATAACAGATGTTACCAGGGAGTTCGACGTCAGCCACAGTGTTGTTTCAAGGCTTTGGAAATCATTTCAAACAAATGGAGAGTGTAGCAAATGTCACGGGGGAGGTCGTGTTTGCAGTACGACACCTGCAGAAGATCGGTACATAGTGCTATCAACAAAAAGACACTGGCGCAGCGCAGCTAGTGAGGTAGCAAATCAGTTTATGGCTGCTACTGGCAAGTGGATCTCCCGAAAAACTGTCGCAAGACGTTTGCATGAAGGAGGACTATACGCCCGCCGTCCTGTTGTGTGCATCCCATTGTACAGACGTCACCGTACCGCCCGTTTGCAATGGTGCCATCAACATCGCAATTGGACTGATAACGACTGGTCTGCTGTCCTCTTCTCAGATGAGAGTAGATACAGTCTATCGTCTGATTGTCGACGACAACTAATCTGGCGTGATAGTGGTACTGCATATTGTCCAGCAAACATACAGGAAAGGGACCGATATCCGACATGTAGTGTCATGGTATGGGCTGGCATCATGATAAATGGCCGTACGTCCCTCTATGTGCTTCCAACTAGGACTATGAATGGCCAACGTTACATTAATGATGTTCTGCTACCTCATGTTCGCATGTTCCGTGGTGCTGTCGGTGATAGATTCATTTTCATGGACGACAACGCAACATGTCATCGAACAGTCGCTGTCCAGCAGTGTCTTGAGAGCGAGGATATTCAACGTGCACTGACAGAGGAATGGGATAAATTAATCCAACAGCTGCTTGATAATGTTGTGCAAAGCATGACACGATATGTGGAATCTTGCATCGCCCTCCATGGTGGCCATATCCCTTATTAACATCTTACGCCGGAACGCCTGCGGACGGTAATTGCATTTTTTTCACGTTTACGTATTCTGCACAAAATGGCCTGTTTGTCCCTTGAACACGTTCCAAAGCCTTCTGGATTTCAGAGCACAATAAATTGTCTTTCTTGTAATGTCCTGGCATTCTGACATTATTTTATTTCACTTGGCATCCAACCACACATACTTTTTATGCGCTATATAGCCGTTTATGATCCGTCCTTAGCAATTGTCCAGCAGTGTATTTTTATAGATTTAGCAAGTGCTGAGCTAACAGACGGAGCCTTTCCATTTCTTCGTTTTTCAATTCAAACGATTTTTTAAAATTAATGTTAGTGAGCTGACTTTCGTGAAACGGTTCAAGTAAAAGGCCATTTAGTTTTAATTGAAATGCCTCAATGGCACGGAATTTCGGGAATCTGAAGGCTTCAGAAAACTTGACCATGGATGGGGTCCAATCGCATGCTAAAAATCACTGTGATCGGATGTGTCATGTCGTAGATGCCCGAGTAACTAATTGACCCCTGTCTCGTATAGAGAGCGTAGTTTTTCAATGGTCATTAGTTTTATACGACACTACCAATCACCATGATACCAACGCCATGTCACTCACCACTTCCTTCCCTTTCTCTGTGGCAGGTGCTACCGTGATTGGCTGAAAATATTTTGAGGAGATAGGCAACAAACGACCCCTTCTCAAAACCAGGAAAACCCCTAAAATGCAAGTTTTTGGACGATTATTCCTCAATGACACGGAATTTCGGGAATCGGAATGGGTCAAAACCTGACCATGGACGGTGTCCAAACGCATGCAAAAAACCACGGTGATCGGACGTGTCATCTGGTACCTATGCCCGAACAACTAATTGTCTCGAGTCTCGTAAAGAGAGCTTTGCTCGGCCTTCGGCCTCGCTTAGCTCAATGAGCATAACATGTCGTACACGCCTCTTAAATGAGAGCAAATGTTTGAAAAAGATGCTAACTTCAAATAAAATTTACAGCGTAAAAGTCATTTGCCGGTGGTACGAATCGAAGCGTGTCCTTCTGCTCCCGAGCCGAATGATTTCCCAATTAAGCTATACCAGTGCGTATCACTGATGCTTGCCGTCTTGACATGTACGTCACCTCTGTAGTACGCCCCATATCTCACCCCCCCACCTGCCAGAAAGGCGGAAACCCGAAACGCAGGCTTCGGGTCCGCCGTAAACCATACTTGAAAGTAACTCTCTAAAGAAGAAGAAATCCTCACTAATTACAGACGATATATGAAAGGAACAACACAGATGTTGGGCTCGAATGACCCAACGGCCAGTAAATTCATTTTACGTACGGGCGCCAGTATGAAAACACAAATTTTCGGGTGGCGGTGATCGAACCCCACATCCTTCGGCTCCGGAGCCGAATGCTTTCTCAATTAAGCTACACCGACGAAGATTGTGGCTGCAACTTTTCCGTCTTGACATGTGCATCACCCTTATACACTACAGTGCAAAAATTAAGGACGAAGAGGAGAAATTAGCATAACAGCGGAATGAGCTGGCAGAACGGACCGAAAAGCCACTCAGGAGATAGACTAGGGTCCGTTACGGTAGGGCATCCGCATATATGCAGCATGACGGGGAGTCGGGGGGGGGTCGGAAGGGTATAAAACACACAGCCGGTGTACGCTCAGCAATTCGGTGAAAGCTATAGCACGGTGTACATCGGTTTGAACGACGTCGAGTTGCTGCCACCGTTTGATATGGCCAGTAGGCAATCCAGTAGACAACATCTGGATGACTTTACCCGAGGTCGCATCATTGGGAAGTTGGAAAAAGGTCGAAGTGTAACTAGTGTGGCCGAGGAGTTCGGGATCGCTCACACCATCGTTTCACGAGCTTGGAGAGAATTTCAAACGACAGGAACAGCTGTCCGAGAGTTTAGCAGTGGTCGTCCATGAGCAACCACGGCGGCGGACGACCGGTATATTGTCCTACAGGCGAGAAGAGACAGACGGCAGGTAGCGGGAGAAATCGCAAGGCACATGCAACAGACAACTGGACGTCCGTTATCGCGTTTTACCGTGGCCAGGAGGCTGCACAAAGGTGGTCTATTTGCACGACGACCAGTACGGTGTGTGCCATTAACGCCTGCTCATCGGAGACGGCGGTTTCTGTGGTGCCAGGAACACAAGAACTAGACACATCAGCAATAGGGTCGAGTTCTCTTTACGGATGCGAGCCGATTTAGTCTGACGAGCGATTCTAGACGTATACACATCTGGAGAGAGCAGGGAACACGCAAGCACGCCTCCAACATCATCGAAAGGGGCCGGTTTGGAGGTGGCGAAGTTCTCGTTTGGGGAGGTATCATGCTTGGTAGCCGTACTGACCTCCACATCTTCCAAGGAGGTTCAGTCACTGGTGTCAGCTTTTGTACCGAGGTTCTCCTGACTCACGTGCGTCTGTTTAGAGGTGCTGTGGGTCCTGAGTTCCTCTTCATGGACGACAACGCTACACCTCATCGTACAGTGGCTGTCGCAGAGCTGTTGGAGAGTGAAGATATTCAACGCATGGATTGGCCCGCAAGGTCCTCGGACCTAAATCCAATCGAACACGTGTCGGACCTTCTCAGGAGACGCCACGTCACCAGCCGCCAGCAACGATTCCGCAGCTGCGATTGGCGCTACAAGAGGAATGGGCCGCGATGCCTCAACAGCTCCTTGACAACCTCGTCCTCAAAATGGACAGACGTTGTAAATCCTGCAACGCAGTCAGGGGTGATCATATCTCCTACTAAAGACTGGATTTTTCTTGGCAGTCGCCTGTCAGATGGACGTTTCTGTCTTCTGTCCAGTTGCGCTCGAAGCTACCTTTTCAATAAAGTGACTTTGTATCCTTTGGATTCCTTGTTTAGACGGTTTGCTCACTTTCCCATATTCTTACATCTTTGGGATCTTATGGTAAGATTTGAGTCGATGTGGAGCACATCTGCACGACGTTACATTCGAAAAACTGTCTCGTCCTTAATTTTTGCACGCCAGTGTAGTACGTCACATTTTGAAAAACATTCTGAAACATTCATGACTGCTGTCGCGATTTCACTGTACTTTCAAATCAGAAATTAGGTATCTCTTGTTAGAAAGTCCAGAAAAATGAGTTGAAAAACGATTGTTTGCGAAAAGGCATCATACGCGGAACTATCGTGGGAAAGGAGTATCTGACGACAAAATTTTCTTTATTTCGCAAACATCATCCCTCCTCAGAAAAGTAAGCCGGCGCAGTGGTCTAAACGATGGCCTCTAATCATTAGTCCAGAAAGGGTCCGGGTACGAATCCCGGTGAGGCATGGATGTTGTGTTTGTCTTACGGCACTGGCTTTCTCCCTTTCCTGGAACCAGTGATCCTAAATTAGAGACGGGAGACTGCTTATAGCCCATTAAGTTGCTCACGGTGGTCGTTAAACCTTCAATAAAATAAAAAAAAATTAAGTGAGGTGCTTTCATATGGTACCAAAGGCAAAGCGAGCAACATCTTTAAGCTTTCCTAAACCTGCTATGAGACAATTAGTGACGAAGAGACTGCATGACGAATGATTCTTTTCCCTAGACTCGAGATCGTATTAGAGTCATGCCTAGACAATGACTCCTTTCCCTAGTCTCGAGATCGTATTAGAGTCAAACCTAGGCAATGACTCCTTTCCCTAGACTCGAGATCGTATTAGTCATGCCTAGACAAGACTCCTTTCCCTAGACTCGAGATCGTATTAGAGTCATGCCTAGACAATGACTCCTTTCCCTAGACTCGAGATCGTATTAGAGTCATGCCTAGGCAATGACTCCTTTCCCTAAACTCGAGATCGTATTAGAGTCATGCCTAGACAATGACTCCTTTCTCTAAACTCGAGATCGTGTTAGAGTCATGCCTAGACAATGATTCCTTTCCCTAGACTCGAGATCGTAATAGAGTCATGCCTAGTACAAGAGTAACCAAAAAGGAAGAGAGAAAGTGCCTTTTGCCATTGTGATGAATATTGATGCACACAGTTATTGGTTTAATACACTTGTTACAACAATTGTGGAGGACTTTCATTTTGCGAAAGCCTCTGGTTTCCCACCCAGAGTTTCAAGGGATGCAATAGCAAATGGAATTGAGCTCTTTCAGTACACGAGAAAAGGAGAGGTAATAGTTTCAGAAGAGTAGTTTTTCGATCTCTTCCGTCAGTCTGTCCGTCATCCCCAATTTCGAAGAAATTGGGGATATCCTTCTGATAGGCAATTCATAGAAAATGCGCTTGAAAGCCACATTTTTCTCCTCTAAACCACAAAATTTCCTAGGGAAAATAAGAACAAATCTTAACAGTGCTTTTGTCTAACCGCTCACAAATGATAAAATCTACTGCTATAATATTAGTATGGCAGCTTCGCCTGAAAGGAAAATGAGAAGAAAAGAAAGTGGTAACATTTACTCGAGAATTTATTTTACTGTAATTCAGAGTTTTTGTATATTTAACATTTCTGTTGCAAGAATGAGGTTGTTTTTTATTGAGAAAAAACCTCTCTCAGACCGTTTACTTTGGACGTAGTTAAATATAAGTTCCTATAGGTAAATACGAACTAGTCTACTTTCAGGCTTTAATGTTTGTTCCTCGGATTTTTCAATTGAAAGTGATTTTAAAGGGTGGCTAGACTGTGAATTCTCTCTTTCGTTACCGAAACAGAGATGTGGTGAAATTAGAAATAATGGGCGTGCTCTCGGGCTGACGTGGCTTTTTTTTTTCTTTATTTCTTTTTCTTTCTGCTGAAGATTCATTTGCCATACAGCTGTTTATTTAACAGCGTTTTCACTGTGCTGCAAAAGCCACGATAAAACAAAAGGAGTGCAGAAGAGTTGTGAAAGGGTATGTGAAAAGCTACTGGCTAGTGTTGCACAGTCGACTTATTCTCTAAAGAATATGTGCTGTGTTCCCTTTTTTAAAAGAGGGGTGGGAGGTGGGGCTGAGAAAACGAACGTTCATGCGTAAAATTGTTTTATTGGTTTTCAGGTCTCCCGAGGCAAAAATATTCTGTGGCTCTCCCCCTTTTTTTGGCATGAATAATTCGTAATTTAAAATCAGCCGCACAACTTCATTTTAATGAATGTTTAATGAAAAGTTTTCTAAATTAAGTTTCGAAAAGAAAAACAATACTATAAAAACAATATCAAACAATATCTATTGAAATCGTCAAGACAACATATAAATTCAGTAAATTAAAATATATTCAAAATTGTCAGTAAGAATGCTCTGAAAAATGTTAAATGAATGTTCCCCTTGTTCTGAAAAATGAATTTTTCTGTGCCTCTTCGAAATATATTCGTCTATTATGTTATAAAAAATTCATTTGTTTCGTGAGTTCATATCCAATATACATGACAAAGAGACTGTTTAATAATTTTTCCAACATGCATGTTCTGAATTCATTTTTAATTACTTTGAGTTTAAAATGTGTTTTTACTGGTAGTGACTAGCACGTAAGTCTAAGATAAATTGTCATTTCTTTTAGAGTGTTTTGAAAAGAAAAAATTTTGTGCTTCTGATAATATTTGGTGTTGTATTTTTGTTGGAATACACCAGGCGTTTGTGCTGGTATTGTCGAAGGCCATTTTTCAAAACTCTCTCAGAACACCAAAAGATGAGTAAACTGCTTTGTAGGCATTCTTTGTCCTCTTAACTTAACAGACTGTCTGTCGATTATGGGTAAACATGTCTGCACATTGATTGTGTCACAATTTCATATAATCACATGTGCCATCCTCAGCAAACGTTTGGTTCGAATATCTATACGTCTGTAAGCAATCTCGTATTTAACCGCTGCAACTTTTTCAATTTTTCAAATTTTATAAAATAACCTTGTTGCAAATTTATATACGCTTTAAGCGATGACAGCAGTTCTGCTGTTTTAAATTCCAGATTAGATATCTGGAGTGACGAATTGGTGTTATTAATATTTTCTAGTAAATCAGTTCACATTCAGTCAAAAATACTATTTCGAAAGAAGATAAATGCCCTAATAGATTTGTGACTTCTCGAAGAGTCCACGACACTTCAGTACTACAATACAGACGTCACAGTTACTTGACAGAGCTTTCGTAGTAACTGCTCTGGCAGACCACCTAACCTCAGAGAGAGAGACTTTAAAATCTAATTATATGCACCAAGTCATCTCTCTATTGTCGATCATCTATTCTTAAAAGCATTAAAAAAATAAAGTAGCTTTTGTAATACGCTAAAAACATTTGTGCTTGCTATACAACATTCAATAGCCCGACAATCCAACCTGAATATGCAGCGCATTGTATATAAATTGCGACCGGATTTACTTCTCGTATGAATGGAATCATGAATGGAATACGGGATTACACCATACATTACAATATTTGAAGATGTGAATCCGTTTCTTGGTGTAAACATGACATACCATCCATGTCATGTAAACATGATATACATCCATGTCATGTTTACACCAAAAAACGGATTCACATCTCCAAAATTTGTACTTCTCGTATCTTTATGTGCATGCCATTGCACCTTCCGGACATATTTACCCAGTTGTCATATAATTGTCTTCGTACGTTGGATATACCGATACCGAGATCTTTAAAAAAAGTCAATAGAACATCTGTAAGTCTTTCGGCTGTATGTGATTCTCCAAATGCATGAATTTAATTAATATTTCTGTCACTTCGCGAGGTGATTTTACGACATAAAGAAGTACAGCAGAGTTGATGGTTGAATCTGGTGAATTGACACGAATTGAAAGATACTAGGCTTCCTTCACTTTTTTGACAATAGTAATAAATAGTTCAGATGAAATGTTAAAATATTGTTGGAAACCTCAAACACCCAAAATACGGTGCAAAATAAACTTTATTAATCAAAATAAGCAGCAACAGCACTCTTTTGCCAACGAGATACAAGCTTCTGTGTGCCGTCTTGAAAAAATGTTGAGTTTCGGGATGTGACAAACTCATGGAATGCGGTTTCAACTGATGTTTGATTGGGAAACGATTTACCCTGTAGACCTAAATTGAAGAAAGGTGTCCAGATGCTTGAAGAAGGGATACTCCATAGGGGACAAATCAGGAGTTTAATGTGGATGCCGAAAGATTTTGTAACTCAAACGGTGCAACTTGTGGATTGTCTGTCGTGCAACGCCGGGTGTCGAGTTTTCATGGGGAACCATTGTGATTGATCGGCTATTTGGCGGACTGTTTTTCATGCATGATCTCAAGTTCTTGACAATACCTGCACGCCGTGATGGCTTGATCCGATTGTAAGTAGAAAGTGTGGATCACACCAGATGCAGGCCACCTTCCTGGAATAGAGTGCCGGTTTTGGGGGAATGTTTTGGGCTTCACCGCGGTTGAGCCAGTGCGCCGAATGTCGTCGATTGCCATACAGCATCCATTCCACATCACACGTGACGAGGAGCCCCAAAATGTTATTCTTCTGGTTGCAGATAAACAGAGAATGGATGACATCAAATCATCATGTTTTGTGCTGTTCCATCGTCTTATGTGGAATCCATTTATACATTTTTTTCACTTTGCCTATATCATTTAAAGGTCAGGAATTATAATTGTTGGATAGTGTACTCCAACTTTCTCGCCAAATTCTAGTACCATTTGACATGGATCAGGATAAATCAAGGTCTCCAACTCGGCATTGTCCAAAGTTTTTTCTGGTCTATCTCGTGGTTCATTTCCGAGGCGCATATCGCCGAAATGGAATTCAGCAAACCGGCGTTGTGTCTTGCACTCACAAACGGTTCCTCCTCAAATGTTGTATTGAAGTCGCGAGCTGCCTCTGATAAACGGTGTCGAAGATTAAACTCATAGAAGAAAATGACGCGACTTTGGCTCTGATCCATCGTCCCTTTCACTGTAGCGCAATTTCCTTGGAACTTATACAATTTTAATAAAATTATTATTGCTTTACAGGCAGCAACCTTGACGCTTTAAATTTACATATCGCAAGTCACATAGCGCGATGTGTTAATTCCTAAATTATTTACAAACTGCTCGAATCTGCAAAATCCGAGATTTCATCTGCAGCAACCTAATAGATAACAGCCTGTCCCTCATAATCTAGATAAACTTATTACAGTCTGCTGAGAAACGATATGAGGACTACTTCTACCTTTGATGCCATACCTAGCAATGTGGCTTCTTAGTAACGCATCGAATTTATTTATGAGATGCAGAATGCCATAAAAATTGCCGTTTTTGGTAACAGTTAGAGATTCATCATCGCCTTGACATGCTAACGGAAGTTATGTTAAAATCTGTATGACAGCAACAGTTCTTTGGATAATGTTGCGCCATTATTCCATGTTCTTGCCGCCCCGGTGGCGCAGTGGTCTAAGGCGTTGGCCTCTGATCATTCGTCCATAAGGGGTCCGGGTTCGAATCCCGGTCAGGCATGGATGTTGTGTTTGTCTTACGGCACTGGCTCTCTCCCTTCCCTGGAACCAGTGACCCTAAATTAGGGACGGGCAACTGCTTATAGCCCACTGAGTTGCTCACGGTGGTCGTTAAACCTCCAATCAAAAAAAAAAAAAAAAAAAAATCCATGTTCTTCAGTGAATTCACTCTGAAGCATGTCGTCTGGTTTACTAACGTTTTGTGGCTTTGCATCAGGACATCCCAGAAGTAATGTCGTTTTTCGCAAGCCGAACAGTAGTGATCCCCTTGGTGCCCATACTATGACGTCGACCACGGTGAGTATAAGAGGGATCACGCGAGCAAACCTTCAAGTCACTTGAGACCGCAAACGGGAGTTCTAGGTGCAGTCGTTGTGTACTTAAACCGCATAGGAATTGGCAGTGTCAAAAGACCTCATTAGGTACATTATGCTGTATGAGTTCCACCATCGACATTCAGCGACGGTAGCAACACGAAACATCAATGCTGTACTTGAGCCGGGTACTCTGGAGGTCAGGAAATGTAAACTCTGGTTCCAGAAATTTAGAAGGGGGGGGACACCAGCCTCTAAGATATGCAGCGACCCGGGCGGCCTGTTCAGCTGGATAACGACGTGCTGAAAGCTGCTGTTGAGGGAAATCCACAGGCAACAGTCGAGGAATTGGCCACACTTGTTTATTCAATCCATTCCAATGCTTACTGGCATCTGCAGGACCACGGTTATGTGTCGAAACTGGATAAGTAGGTACCCCATGATCTCACTCCACAACAGCTGCAACAGCGTGTGGACATCTACACTTCTTTGCTCTCTCGTGAAAAATGGGAGCCGTTTTTGCACAAAATTGTCACGGACGATGAAAAATGGATTGTTTATCACAACATTAAGCGTAAACGGCTGTAGCTTCCCAAAGGGAATGTGCCTGCAGCAGTGGCGAAACTAGGACGTTTCGCACAAAAGGTTTTGATGTCTGTGTGGTGGGATATGCAAAGCATAATCCATTATGAGCTGCTGCCACCCAACAAAACCATTACATGTGAAGTCTACTGTCAGCAGCTGAAGCGTCTACTCACTACTTTGCAGGGTAAACGTCCAGCACTCGTGAATCGTAAAGGCGTGCTGCTGCAGAAGGACAATGCAAAACCATACACAGCGAAAATGACCAGTGCCACGTTGCAGGACTTCGGAACTTCCACATCCAGTATATTCCTCTGACATTGCCCGACTACCATCTCTTTTACAACCTGCAAAACCACCTTCTGGGACTACACATCGAAAGGAAGAAAAGGTACGGCGAACCCTTTCTGCCTTTTTTTGCATCAAAACCCATGGAATTCTACAAGTCTGGGATTCAAAACCTTGTCGATAGATTGTAACTCCTGGGGGCACTTATTACATGGATTAAAACATGTGTTACAGGTATGCTTTTCTGTTTTCTTCACACGTTGAAAAAACGGCCGTATTTTTGGGATTAGCTGATACAACCAGAACAACACTGCATTTTTTTTGACAAGAGCTGTTTTCATTCTGCGAATACTAGTGGATGGATATTTCTAGTCAGTGGATCAAGTATTTGTACATATTAAATTAGAAATAAAAAAAAACGAAGGATTTATCATATTACTTTACATAAATTATACATATATTATTGATTGGAAGAACGAAGGATTTATTATATTATTTTTATTATATGTTTAAGAATAAAAACAGAAGCAATTTATTACATTAATTACCAGTGGTGAATGAATACAGTTGCCGCCCCGGTGGCGCAGTGGTCTAAGCGATGGCTTCTGATTATTCGTTTGCGATGGGACCGGGTTCGAATCACGGTGAGGCATGGATGTTGCATTTGTCTTTCGGCGCTGGCTCCCTCTGTTGCCTGGAACCAGTGGCCCAAAATTATGAACGGGCGACTGCTTATAGCCCACTGACTTGCTCGCGGTTGTAGTTAAACCCCCAATTGAAAAAACGAAACAAATGAATACAGTCGCTATTCTCGTGGAATTTTATTTCCATTAATATGTTTTCTATAGAGCAGTTATTCTATGTAAAATTATAACGTTTATCAGCATATTTCCTCTCAGGAGCTTTAAACCAGCAATCTTGGTTTCAACACTTACTTAGACCTTTTTGAATTCAGTGCAACACCAAGATGCAACACCAAGAAGGAAGCATCCGATTAGCCTGAAATTCGCAGCATGCGTCGCCCGCGAGAGGACATGCAAACGATTATCATTGCAGGGCATATGCAAATCATGTGCGCCCGGCACGCCACCGAGTAGCACTATAAGAAGGGTGCACAGAAGGCGGGGTGTAAGTAGTGCAAGTGTGTTGTGCTGCCGGACCTGTGCGTGGGAAGCTTCCTGATGCCTCGTCGCAGAATACGGCAGTCATTCCAGCACGTTTCGGAGTTCGACAGAGGACGAATAGTGGCTTATTGCGACAGCGGTTTATCGTACCGAGACATCGGCGCCCGTGTGGGACGACATCCAGCCACATCACGAACGTTAGCGCAGGAATTAGGGTGTGTTCCGCAACAACCTGTGTCAGCACGTACTGTTCGACGTCGTTTGCAGGGGCGGGGACTTGTCGCACGGCGCTCACTGCTCCGATTACCATTGACGTTACACCACCGGCGAGTGCGGCGGCAGTGGGCCATTGAACGTCGCACCTGGACTACGAAATGGCACGACATTGTATTCTCCGACGAATCCCGCTTCTGCCTGCAACACCATGATGGTCGGATCCGCTGCGAGAGACTGTATGACTCCTGCATTATGCATCGCCATACCGGTCCGTCGCCTGGCGTTATGGTTTGGGGCGAAATTGGATATATCTCCGACCTTTTAGAGCCTGTAGTCCTCCCTACCTGCAGGACCTGCCAGCGGCCACGTTTCAACAGGACAATGCGCGCCCGCACGTGGCTCGCATCGTGCAACACAATTCTTCACGGCTCACCAGGTGTCACTGCGGCCGTGGCCCGCCTGTTCTCCCGATATGTCGCCTATCGAACGCGTCTGGTCGCTGATCGGCAACCGAGTGGCCCGGCAAGCACCCCCCACGGCTACTCCTGATAAACTGTGGCAACGTGTAGAAGCAGCCTGGACCGACATATCCCAAGCCCACATCCAAAGCCTCTTTGGTTCGATGCCGCAGCGTGTAGCGACCGTTATTGCTAGCCATGGGGGCCACACGAACTATTGATGTCTGCGTGTTCCGCAAGTCGCACGGGCTTGTAAGCTCAATCGTTTCATCTTTGTATCTGTTGTTATGTGTCCAGTAAATATGGCTTTGCTATCTCGTGTCCTTCTTGGTGTTGCATTTTGGGTGGCCAGCAGTGTATTTCATTTTTTCTTTTCAAATGTCGTCCGTCTACGAACTTTTGCCATGGGGCGCAGGTATTCTTTGTCTCATTGGTACTTCGGCAACTATTGGTGCTTATCTACGGGCTCAGTTGTGAGTTTAACATTGTAAAAATAAGAATACTAGTGGTTGGCACAAACACTAAAATCAGAGATGCATTTGTTTGCTAATCTTCCTGGTAAAATACACTGAAGTGCCAGAAAAACTGGGATACCAGTGACGTATATTTTATTTTAACTTTCATTTTTAGTTCCTTTTTCTATGTAAATTTGAGTTCTCTTTGCACTTTCCAACTTAACGAGATATCTTCTCTCTCACATGAATGGAGGTTTGGCAACACCCCTTAGGTCAGTACGTAAGTGACGCATGCTTGTTGATAAGAACGAGAAAGGATATATATATTTTACGAAGCAGTTGTTTGGTGTGGAGATGTTAAATCTTTGCTGAGCTTATTGATCGTACTAGAGCTACTAACGTATGTGAAAGATAAATACACAGTTGACGTGGACCAGGAACATCAAATAGAAGCAATTGCTCTTTCCACGTTTATAAGTGAGTCACGGAACAATTCTCATCGGCCGCCACCGGGATCGAACCCAGGGTCTTCCAGTTACGATTCCCGGTGGCGGCCGATGAGAATTTTTCCCTGACTCACTCATAAACGTGGAAAGAGCGATTACTTCTATTTGATGTTAACGTATGTGAAGTTATATTTTTATTGCCGCCTGCATACTATGTTGTGAAGTTTGTGAGTCTTATACTACTGACTGATTACCAGTTGTGAACTAACGAAGTTGGAATATACCACCATGCTATATTGAAGTTGGATACAAATAAAAGATTTGTAAGTACCAAACTTTGACGTTATTTTGAGTGAAAGCCTATTTCATTGTTGTTGAACTTGACATGTACTATTCAGCCTAGTCAGAAACGTAGGAATAGTTGTTACACTACATATTTCTCTAATAGCGCGTTGGTCCTCCTCGTGATCGGATAATGGCCGCAACGAGACGGGACATGGACTCCACGAGATCTCCGTAGTACTGCGGAGACAGTGCACACCATGCTTTCTGAAGAGCGTCCCACAATTCCGTAATATTCGCCGGTGGAGGATTCTGGCATTGATGGCACGTTGAACAACATCCCAAATGTGTTCGATGGCGTTTAAATCCGGCAAACGAGGGGGGCCAAGTCAGGATGCCAAACTCCGTGGAATGTTCCCCCAACCAAAATTTGGGGACTGTGGACGTGTGCAGCGGCGCATTGTCATATGAAGGAAGTCACACCCGTTGGACTGGTTGCATGACATGAACGGGCGCAAATGATCCCCAAGGATCGTTACGTAGCCTCCACCGGTCAGAGTGGTCAGCAGATGTATTGGGGGGGGGGGTAGCTGAACTGAAAACACCCGACTCCATGACAGAGCCACCGCTGGCCTGAACTGTCTCTTGTACGCATGCGGGATCCATTGTTTCGTGGGGTTGTCGGCCATCTGTCCGATACAGTTGGTACCACGGTTCGTCGGACGAGACTACACGTTTCCAGTCATCTTGCGCCCAATGGTGGTGTTCCCGAGCTCAGGCGAGACGCACAGACTTGTGTCATCGGGTTAACAATGGCAATCGGGTAGGCTGTCGGGTTAAACCCCATAGAACACAGGGCATGTTTGCACTGTCCAAACGCTGATGCACCAGCATTGAATTGCGTTGTGATTTGCGTCAATATTGCATGCCGGGCGGATGTTACGATGTGTGCCAGATGTTGCTGTCCACGATCGTCCAGAACTTCTACGGCCACACTGGTCTGGTACTTTGAATCGCCCCCCCTGAGTTTGTGTACGGAACAAATACATGTATTTAATAGTCAATCGGTATAAAAACATTATATTTCAAAAGCAAAACTCCGTCGTATTCCCTTAATTCATGGCTAGAAGTCTCTCGTTATACTGTAAATACATAAAAGAAGAAAAAGAATAACTGATAGTTGCGAAGCCGTTCTTTTTTACTTTTCGATTAGATTTCACGCACGAGAATTAAGGCCGCCGCTATCACAGTTACACTAAAAGGTTTAAGTAAAAATTTCTGTTTCAAAAATGAAAAGGAATAACAAATCTTTACATTACCATTAGAAAGTGATTACTAATAAGGACAAATTAAAAATGATTCTTTTTGCTTTAGATTTCGGACGTGACAGTAAACACCAGTATTTTTTGTCCTTATAAGTAATTTTATGCACAATTTTTCTACTTATAAAACGGAAAAACAGTTACTTGCATTCAAATATTCACCTTTTCGATGGAAAAGCATGCAACGAAGGAGGAAAAATAACTATCATGCCGTGATCTTGCTACAGATTTGAGAACTAACTATTTCTTCAGGAAACAAAATGGCATAAAAATTAGTAACGACGTACTTACATGTCGTGAAAGTACGTCGTTACTAAAATTCTCATGAAAGTACGTCGTCATGCCAAGCAGTCCTATCCTAGCTCATAGATATTAATAGGAAACGAATCACTAGAAAGATATAATTCTTCATTTGCACAGTAAAAACATACAAATGTCATTATCGGCACAAAGGTGATGGATAATGAGTAGTGATACTGGTGATTTGTGACCTATGCCCGTACCTGTATGAGAAAACTATACCTGTATGATCTGAAGTCCGTTCCGATGTCTGAGCTACAATTGTTTAGCTTCAGTTGCTTAGAACTTCATTGTCTTGGGTGGTGTGACCATAGCATGCTCAAAAGGAAACTAGGAGATATTGTTTCGACTTCTGCTCCAGAGATACTCAATTTTCAAATTTTATGAAGAGACGGTATAACGAAGTAAATTTCTCCGTCATTTTTGTCCACGCCGGGGCGCGAGCTCGTGTCCCTCATTCCGGAATAAGTCGCTCTACCAATTGAGCTACGCGGACGTTCGTAATCGCTGCTATCTGCCGTGTGCGTCCTGCTGGGCAGGCACGTCACAACGGCTACAAGGAAGACAATCGAAAATACAACACTTTTGTGCGGCTAGTACGAGTAACATCCGTATGCACTCCACCTTATTAGGATGGATTCTCCCAAGTAGGTATTCCAAGTGCGAGCATGCAATGGAAACAGAGTTCATTCATTATACTACAGGCTCTATTAAAATGCAAACATCCATCTTCAGGAAGTATTTCATTTTGATCCTTAAAAAACAACTGAAACGTATTTAACATTAGCTCTATGGTGAGGAATGCAGCATTAAAAACTTTTGTATACACCATGATTAAGAAACTCCAGACCCCCAGTAATCTAATGGACAAAAGTTGAGGAAGTTTTGAGATATTACAAGAAACTGTTGATGACATAAGGGAAAGTCTGTTGAACTCATCAAGTAAGTCATTACCTCGGCTTTCACGGGAGTCTATTGATACTTTATTTGCACAACCTGCCAATGAACTGCCGCGAAAGCCAAAATTGACGTCTATCGTGCAATAAGGGTGACGGAGACGTTACCTGGTTAAAAGGAAAATATATATACGCAGTCGAGTCACATTATTGTGACTACCTGCTAATATCCAGAGTAACCGCCGTGTGCAGCGCGGACAGCAGTTAGACTGGCTGGGAGTGACTCAATAAGGTGCTGGAAGGTGTTCACAGGTATGTGGAGCCTTGCTGACTGCAGTGCATCTGACAGCTGCTGGAGGGTGCGTGGTGGAGGATCCATAGAGAGAACAACACGATCGAGGTGGTCCTACAGATGCTCAATTGGGTTTAAGTCTGGGGAATTAGGGGGCTAGGGAAATACTTTGAAGTCTTCATCGTGCTCTTCCAACCACTCTCGGACATTTCTTGCCCTGTGACACGTCGCACTGTCGTGCTGGAAGATCCCATCCGCCCCTAGGAAGACAATCAGCATGTATGGGTGTACGTGGTCTGCAAGGATGGATTCATAACGAATTAGGTCCATAGTGCCTTCCACAGGTATAAGTGGACCCAGGAAATGACACGAAAACATTTCCGAAACCATAACGCTACCCCCACCACCTTGTGTTCTCCGATGTTTCCACTGTAGCGTGTCGATCGGCCCTCACGCACCTTCAAAGTCGACGTTCAGCTCTCACATCAATGGCACGTGGTGTTTCGCAGTTTCCTTGTCTCTTATTCTCAATCATGCCATTTCTCCAATCACGATACACTTTAACCACAGCAGCAAGCGAACAGTTTCAGAAATACTGCCGCCCTTGGCCCGAAAGCCGATAATGACTCCTTTTTGCAAATCTGATAAATAGCTCCTTTTATCCATGACAGCAACAAGCGATACGTTTTCAGAATGCCTACCGCACGCTTTATATACTCTCCAACTCAGCTCATGACACGTGCTTTCTTTCCTTCTTTCTGTTGACGTCAAAAGTAGCAGGTAGTCACAATAATGTGAGTCGATTGTGTATATGTTGCTTATTGCAGATGGGTCCAGACGTTTATGAGTGAACGCAATCTAGAAACCCTCGACCTGTCCTGATTTACAAATTAAGCCTGGTTTCACCTCAGAGAGTACACAAACTCACGATACATACCTATGTAGACTGCGGATAATCTTCATAGCCTTCAGGAGGCAACATTGCATTCTGAAAACAAAACGATAACTGGGTTTTAGCTCGCAGCTTAAAAGACAGTAATTACACTGGCGCTCAAAATTAAAGGATAATCCACGAAAAAATATATAGCTGTCGACGTATGTAAAATAATGCACTGAAAATTGGCGAACGTGAAAATTTCGCTACGCCGAAGATTATTCCGCATTTACGTTTGCCACAGGTAAGCCGGAATATGCAAATTAAGAATGCGTTACAAAGACGCTTGAGTCTACTTGCATCCTGTAGATGTTTTAAGCAACTCTTGCTTTCACTTCAGTAGCTCGTCGAGCTGATTACCTCACGAAGACATAATATCGAGGATTTTTAGCGCCAGAGAGTGATTGGTACAATGGAAGTAGCTCAGTCCCAGACGAAAGTCTCGAGACCATTGAATGTTCTACAAAAAGTTCTATAACGTAAATGTCTTGTCGTACTGCTACGTTATTTTAAAACATCACCATACGACGAAAAAGTTCCTAAATAAAACCTTAATGGCCAAACAGAAACATTTAAAAAACAGAAGTCAAACTTATGGAAAAGATGTTTTACTTCTCGATGTAGCACTTCGCATAACAAATCGGTATCAACATTAAACACACCACACACCAACAACGCTACGTTCCACAACGCTCCACATTAATCGCTCCACACGCAACAGTTTACTCGTAGTTTACATCTCTCGTTCGTATCAAATAACAGGCATACGTCACGTTCATTCAACCTCAATTATGTTGCCAACAGTATTCGTTTGAGAGAAAAGATATCACGTTAAGTGTGAAGTATAACTGAGAACAAACTCAAGATTTACATAGGGAAAGAAACTAAAAAGGAAAGTTAATTTAGAATATACGTCACATCATCGCCCTCGTATTTTTTTTTTTTTTGCCAGGAACCTATCAATTTTGTAGAGGTATCCTTTCAAACAATCTGATCATTCATTCATCTCTTTCAGATAAGAACTTACAAAATGGACGAAGAAATTTATTAACCAGTTACTGTAGCTGACTTTATATCAATACACAGTCTCTAGATATCAATAGTACAATATCACTGACATTCATAGAAAAAAATAAACTTTATGTACGATATCAAATCTTCATTTTATAAGTCGTGATAAATATTTTGTCACAATACTTGCGGAGAACATTCATCTATATATATGTAAGAAGTAGCATAGTAGTAAAAAACACTGCGTATATAAGGAAAAAAAACTACAGCATTTTTAACGTGGAGTTAATTTACACATTTGTCCACTCCTGACAACTTCTCAGGGAAGACAAAACATTCAAACTAAGTTAATTGAATAGTCGAACATTGTTACATGGTGTAAATTTAGTTAGTTAAAAAAAACTGCACTTGCAGAAAAAAATTCAACACCAACACAGCAAGTGTCAAGCACACAAAAAGGTTAATCATAGAACAACAACACAAAAACTTTTAACTAAACACTTGGCGGACAGGGTCGACTTCGAACACTCCCATGCATCCGCACATCAATTTTTAGATGGGATAGGGGAAAATCTGGAAAACCCTACCCTGGGAGTAAAACATCTATAGATATCAACAAAGGCAATGCTGATATTAATGTTATGCCGAAAAGGCAACATTTACAAAATTGAAGTGACAAGTATTTTAGTACTAAAAAAAAAAAATTAATGTGGCGCCACACCAAAAAAGAAAAAAACAAAAAAACATTACATACTGACAAGGAGATAATTTATGCGATATTTTGTCCTCAAAGTCTGTCATAAAAGTTCTGTGATACTTTGAGTACAGAGAAAAGTTCAAATAAATAGTCTTTTGATAGAGCAAAGATCTGTGATACATTTTGAGTATAAGGAAAGATTCAAATAGTCTTTATAGAGCAAAGCTCTATGTAGTAAAAAGTTCCTTTGAGCTTGAAGGTCAATTGTAATAACAAAAAAATGTTTTAACAGTACCTTTTACTAGAAAAGAATACCCGTGTGCGGACATGCTTACTTTGGTGTCGGGGCGACAACGGCACTCTCGAAGCTTTCCACTTCACAGGCTAAGGTTGCAGGTCACTAGATCGCAGGGATGTCTCAGGATTTCTCGTGGACAAGGCAAGTTGACCAGAAGAAGCAGGGTCATCAGGCTGTCGCAAGAAGTCCCAGGCTGAAGCAAGGAGGTCCCAGGCTGAAGCAAGGAGGTCTCAGGCTGAAGCAAGGAGGTCCCAGGATGACTTGGAGACGAACCCGGAATCTGAGAAGAGTGTAGATCCGGTCGTCTCTTTCGCGGTCGAAGAAGCGGCGTAAAACTAGAAGGGCGCTTCCGTGGATGTCGAGGAATAGTGGAGGAAGGTATAAGCTCCGTTCGTCCCGAGCACAGATTCCAAGGACGAAACCCTGGCACACTAGAAGTTGCCCTAGGAGAGTGTGGAACAGGTGGGGAAATTCAGGCGGCGGACGCTTGGTAGGTTTAGATGGCACAGATGGCAAAAGAGGACGTTTTTCCCCTATTGCAGATTGATTAAAGGTTCCTAAAGTAGGCAGCTGCTCAGTAGAAACAGAAGCAGGGATTTTTTTACTTGGAGACTGAAGAACCTCAACAGTATTGTCCGATGATTCAGATTCAGCAAGAGGTACGAATCTTTTAGGCACAGGAAGATGGAATTACCTGAAGATGAAATGTCAGTTCTTGTTCTTTTTAACTTTTTAGATTTAAAACCAAACGGAGGCACTAAGCGTGAAGAAGTAAATGGAGCGATTGAAGTATGAGAAGCCGATGAAAATGAACCTCGTTGCACATGACAAGAATATCCAGAGGAACTGGAAGTACTTGAACTCTCGTCTTTTGTGAAGGCTGGAGACGGAGGAGTTGAAATAATTGCAGCACCCCGAGTGATTGGGATAATGCCAGAATGAGAATCGTTAAAAGTGGAAGCAAAGACCCGCTCAGACGAAATTAGAGAATCGGACAGGACAAGGGTGGGGTCAATAATTTCATCATCAACTATACATACTTGTGAAGAAGTCCCACCCTCTGCCTGAGGATTCCTACTAGGTTTAGGGTTAATAATTGCATCATTGCTTCTAATAACCCATTTCCTACATTGCTGCACATGGGCAGAATGTAGGGAGCCATCTGGCTTCTTTAATATGACATTATTATTGTACAATTCTACCAATTCAAAAGGGCCTTCATATAAAGATACAAATGTTTTCACGAACGTATGTGCAACGGAGGATTGAAAATGAGTTTCTAACAAGACCAGATCTCCAACTGCGAGATCTCGTTCTCTCCGTTTCGCATTACAGTGCCTAGATTGGCTGAATTGAGCTCGACTGATAGCAGCCCGTGCCTTTTGCGCAAGTAGTTTTACAGATTCAGGTGTTGGTCTTTGGTTGATTTCATTGATAATGCCAGTTAAATTCTCAAAAGGTGTGCGGTTTTTGCGCCCTAGAAAAAGTTCAGCGGGCGTAAGCCGCGTTGATTCATGAAATGATGAGCGAAGGGCGAAGCAGAGCATTTCAACGTGTTCGTCCCAACGCTCATGATTATTGCCAATGAAAGTTGAAATCATATTTAGTAAGGTTCGATTTACACGCTCAGCCGGATTGGCTTGATGATGATATGGACTGATAAATTTGTGTTTGATTTGAAGCCTCGCACACATTCGCTCAAATAACTCCGAAATGAACTGAACCCCGTGGTCCGAGACTACGGTACGGGGACAGCCAAAACATTATGTATTAAAGTATCACATATTACATCAGCCGTAGCTGCTTTAATGGGGAATGCTTCCACCAATTTAGAGAAGTTATCTGTAACAACTAAAATATAACGAGACTTAGTTTTTGTTGATAATGGATAAGGGCCCAATAAATCTATAGATATGGTTTCAAATACATAATTATTTGAACTACAATTAAGGTGACCGGCCAGCCGTTTATTATCATAATTGTACTTTTGACAGTAATCACATGAGCGAATGAATGCGAGTATACTATTGTACATGCCCGGCCAGTAGGCTACGTCTCGAAGTTTAGTACGAGTGTTTCGTATGCTTAAGTGGCCGACAAGAGGAATATCATGAAATTCAAATAATAAGGCCATGCGAAGAGACTGAGGTATCACAGGGCGGTACTCAGCTCTCGAATTCACAAATTTTGTATAATACAAAATACCATCGAAGATCTCATAATTTTGACTACGACCCGCTAAAGAAGGTTCACTAGGAGCAGAAGAACCAGCGAGTAAGAAATTATAGATTTCCCAAAAAATCTGGATCATTCGGCAGTTCAGAAATTAACTGCTGCCTTGAAGTGATTTCCGAAATTAGAAATAGGGAGGGAGATTCAGTATCAGCCTGGCCACCAGAACGGACCGGACAGCGAGACAGTGCGTTAGGCAGTTGGTTTGACTTACCAGGGCGATACTGAATTCGAACATTATATTCCTGAAGTCGAAGTGTCCATTTTAACAATCTTCGAGACCGATTCTTTTCAGTGGTTAAATATTGTAAAGCCGAATGATCCGTAATGCCATTGACAGTTAAATGATTGAGATAGCATTTAAATTTGGTAACAGCAAATAAAATAGCTGAGCATTCTCTTCTCGTTCAGTAGCAGAGTAATTACGTTCTGCTTTGTTAAAAATTCTTGAGGCATATGCAATAGGATGCCCTCGTTGAGATAGAACATCCCCCAGACCAACACCTGATGCATCGGTAAAAATATTGAACATTTCTGCATAGTTAGGAAAGGCTAACACAGGTGGCGAAACCAAGGCATGTTTAAGAGTATTAAAAGCAATTTCTGCCTCCGTGGACCAAACAAAGTGTCTATACTTTCGTTTTAATGCAAATAAAGTTTCGCGTAGAGTAGCGTACCCGGAAACGAACTGATGATACCACCCGATCATGCCTAAAAATCGAGACGATTCTTTCGCTGACTTAGGCCTAAGAAAGTCAGAAATTGGCTTGACCTTTGAGTCGTCAGTTAGAAGACCATTAGGGGTAATTTTTAATCCGAGATATACTAGTTCGTCCCGTCCAATTTGACATTTGGAAGGCATTAATGCCAAACCCGCATTATGTAGCAGTTCGAAAACTTGGTCCAATAGACAGATGCTCCTTAAAAGTCTCAGAAGAGACAATTATATAATCCAGATAGACATGGACATTAGGTCCGAGCACAGGTCGTAAGACTGAGTCCATTAGGCGCGGAAATGTTGCAGGAGCATATGCCAATCCAAAGAGCATTTGCAGGAACTCATATGCTCCAAACGGGGTAATAAATCCAGTTTTTTCTACAGAATTTGGGTGGACAGAATTTGGGTGGACTGCCAATAGCCACTTGCTAAATCCAAAGTTGACACACAGTTTGTTGATGATAAGTTCTGGAGAATATCGCTAATTATAGGCGACGGATAATTGATAGCTTTAGTCACCGCATTCAGTTTACGATATTCTATAACAAAACAATACTCTCCAGATTGTTTTTTTGGAACAAGAAAAGCAGGTGCCGCCCAAGGATTAAGTGACTCTTTACTAATTCCCGAATGGAGCATGTCCTGAATTTGTTTTTGGAACTCAGCTTTTTTTCTGGTTCGGACATGGGTAAGGCTTACATGCAATAGGATTAGCCCCTTCCGTATCAATGATATGATACACCACCTGTGTAAACCCTGGCTTGTCAGAAAATAACCCTGGTCTGCTGTGTAGAACCTGACCAAGTTGGCTCTTGTGCTCAAACAGTAATCTGTCACTCGCAAGAACTGCAGAAAAATCAATAGGCTCTTCTGGGGTGGGAGGACAAACCTCAGGCATCAAGATTAGGCCATGTGTCGAAATCAAGTGTAAGCTTAAACATTTTAATGAAATCCACCCCCATAAGGCAATCCACGGGTAACTCTTGGATCAAAAAGAAAGTATGAGAAACTTGAACTTTACCAATCTTGACAGGTAAATGAACTGTACCCGAGATGGAAAAGACATTATTATCGGCACCTCGCAGACATTGCTGGGTGGGCTCGACACAAGCATTTGGAAAGGTAGCAGCACAGAAATCAAAGTTTAATGCAAAAATGTCAGATCCAGAATCAATTTTAGTGGACATCACTACTTTACTCAAGGTGACAAGAATATCAGGCAATTGCGGAGCTTGAATTGTTAAAAACAGAGATTTGAGGTCTTCAGAAAAAAGAGGAGATAGACTCGACCCATCTACCTCCTGATGAAGTTTAAATTGTCGTGAAACTGATTAGGATATCTCGATTGATTTTGGAAATTTGCCGAAGCACCAGAACTTGCTGAATTGTAGTAACGTGCAGGAAAGCCAGCATTAATATCATTAAGTTTACCTTGCCCTCCAGCACGGTGTTTTGGATATGTCTTGTCAACCGGGTAGTAATTATCTCGGGGACGAGAAACTTGGTTGTTATCCTGGCTCCCATAACAGTCAGGATGTCGCATCTCTGGTGCCCGACGATGCGGCGGCACGTATCTAGACTGCTGATAGACGTTCTCTACCTTTGACTGATAAGCTGCCTGCCGAGGCTGATTGAAAAATTGTTTTTGACGAAAGTTCTGTTTTGGCTGCTGATATCCATTAGTTTGAAGAGGAGGTTCATAGGACTGAGTAGGTTGTCGGTACTCTTGGACCTGTGAAGATTGCCCTTTGCCGTGTCGTTCTTCAAAGACTTGAACGAGTTTTAGGCACTCGTGAATGGAGTAAGAACATCGAACTTCCAAAAAATCCTGCAGGAAGAGATCCAGTTGCTGTAGCAAAGTATCACAAATATCAGACTCGACTGCAGCGGGATCCCATAATTTGTAAAGTCGAACTGTTTCCAGAGCGAATGAGACTGGACTAACTGACGCTCGCTGTCGTCTGGAAAACAGTTGTTGGGCAAGGCCGGCCTTATTGGTGCCAAAAGGAAAGACATCCAAAAATGCAGCTCGAAATTGCGGATATGAGCCCTCTGGGTTCATTCGACGCCACTGTCTGTACCAGACCTTTGCCGTGTCTTGCAAACATGTGCCTGCAATAGGTATCTGACAATCTTCAGGAACATTATATAGATCAAAATGATCGTCAAGACCCTCCAAAAACCTAAGCGATCCGCCGTTTCCCCTGAATACAATGGAACCCGCATGGGGTACGTAATGAACAAGAATTTTTGCTCTCTCTCACGGGGAGTGGTGGGGTAAATTTTTGTTGAGGCACTGCAGTCGAAGTACACAGTACATAAGCTTCGTACCTCGCGTATTCACTGTCTGGTAAGTCGGAACCGCTGGCCTCGTACAGAGCACTTGGGGAATTGTTTGGTACTCTATAGCGTTGAGTGCGTAGATTGTCTGTGGTAGAATTATAAGTCTCATGATCATGTCTATAACAGTCATAGAAGAGACCGATAGGATCCGTGAGGTTTTCCATTTTTCTTGACTTCTACTATGAATCTTTTCGCCTATAGTTCGGGTGCCAATATAACGTAAATGTCTTGTCGTACTGCTACGTTATTTTAAACATCACCATATGATGAAAAAGTTCCTAAATTAAACCTTAACGGCCAGACGAAACATTTAAAAAACAGAAATCAAACTTACGGAAAAGATGCTTTATTTCTCGATGTAGCACTTCACATAACAAATCGGTATCAACAGTAAACACACCACACACCAACAACGATACGTTCCACAACGGTCCACATTAATCGCTCTCCAACACAACGCTTCACAAGCAACAGTTTACTCGTAGTTTATATCTCATGTTCTTATCAAATAACAGGCATACGTCACTTTCATTCAACCTCAATTATGTTGCCAACAGTATTCGTTTGAGATAAAAGATATCACGTTAAGTGTGAAGTATAACTGAGAACAAACTCAAGATTTACATAGGGAAAGAAACTAAAAAGGAAAGTTAATTTGGAATATACGTCACAGTTATTTAAAGACCCTGCAAACAGTTTCAAACAGAGAGGAGATGTTCATCGTCGACCAGGACAAGACGTCCCAGAGCCACAACTGCTGCAGACGATCGTTATATGAGTGTGACCGTCAGATGGAACAGAGAAATGTCCGCTAGGCAACTCTTCTTGGTGCTAGACGCAACTACTGCAGCGAAGATTTCAAGGCTTACGGTTTGTAGAAGACTTAGCATGCATTTATGCAAGGAGACCAGTTATATGTGTCCCTTTAACTTCGGCCGCCCGACGAGCTCGTTTACCTTGGAATCGCTTCCATCACGCTTGGTGTCGACATAATTGGGCAAATGTTCTTTACACAGATCAATTGCGATTCAACTTAATTACTGATTCGTGGCGCTTTTTCATCTGAACAGAACCAGAGACCCACAGCAGTCACTCTAACATTAGAGGAGGCGACTACTCTGGTGGTAGTGCCGTGATGGTCTGGCCAGGAAACATGAAGAACGACGAACACGCCTTCACGTCTTTCACAGTCGTTCTGTTACTACCCTGAGATACAGAAACGAGATCCTGAAATCATATGTCAGGAAATTCGGGAAGGAGATGTCGGTCCAGATTTTCTTCTTATGGAAAATAAGGTGCAATCTCATCGAGCTCATTTTATCGAAGTTTTTCTCAAAGAGAAATATTTGCCGAATGGAATGTCCGCGAAGATCCTCTGACTTCAATCCCATCGAACATGTATAAAACGCTCTAGGAGGACGCATTGCAGAGAACCTGCTAGAACACTCCAAGAACTTAGGACAGCTCTTATTTAGGAGCGGTCATTTATCCCTCAAGGTCTCATTCAATACTCTCATAAACAGTGTGAGGAGTAGTCGCTTAAGAAGCATGACTTTCAGGGGTGATTATACTTTACATTAAATACCACATGTCTTAAGCAAAAGCCTTTAAATATTGTTCCATTAATTGCTCTTTCATCATAAGACTATGATATCAACATATGTAAATTATAATATCATGTCTTTCTTCTGCTTGAGTTGCATAAGTAATATAATAATGAACCTCTTTACCAAATTTCATTGAATTTCCTCGTAAAGAATTCGAGTTGTGTCTGAATTCATAAATTATCCTTTAATTTTGAGCACCAATGTATATATCTAACTTACTTCAACCAGATGTGAGCTCAGCAGTTTGCCTGAGAAGTTAGCGCATCAGTTAAGCGACGTTGAGTTGTTATAGAGTTGTTACTCAAGATTTTCCTTGACTCATTCATTCACAAGTTTGGCAAAGACTGGAAACCTTTTCAAGGATAGGCTTATTTGGAAAACTTGTTTAATCTTCTATATCTGCAGACTTTTCTTCACGTGACTTTTTTCCATGGAAAATCTTAAGGGAAAAAAAGGTGCTTTAGAATGAGCCACCTACTCGCTATTATTCAAATACAAAGAAACATTCCGTTATTCAAATACAAAGAAACATTCTGATATTGAAATGCAAAGAAACATTACTGCGGATTATTGAAATGCAAAGAAACATTACTGCGGATTATTGAAATGCAAAGAAACATTACTGCGGATTATTGAAATGCAAAGAAACATTACTGCGGATTATTGAAATACTAAGAAACATTCTCACTACTATTGAAATACAAAGAAATATTCTCACTATTATTGAAAAACAAAGAAACATTTTCACTGTTATTGACATACAAAGAAATATTCTCACTATTATTGAAAAACAAAGAAATATTCTCACTATTATTGAAAAACAAAGAAATATTCTAACTATTATTGAAATACAAAGAAACAATGTCGCCAAGCTTAGAAGTTGAACTTTTTCAAGTCCCGGAAAATGGAAACCTGTTTTTTTTTTCCTTATTTTAAGTAAACTCGTTAAGTAAGCTTACGTTAAAAGATCCAATAAACTGCAAAACTGTTCTGCTCGAAATATGTATTTTTACTGGTAATTTTCACATTATATGCACTATAATAAAAAATGGCTAAAATACACAGTTGCATACGAAAATATACAACTGTCTATAATCAGGACTCTAGTGATGAATAAATATTACTGGATGTGAAAAACATAAGTCGCGCTCTGGTTTTTTTCAGTGTGTCAAGCACTGTGTCGCACACTGCTCACGTTCTTTTAGAACAGAAACATACTACGTATTTTAACACCGAAGAAACATGTAAAAGAGCCTTCTCAGATGTTCGAATTATTTTTTGCAGCTTATTTTAAAAGTTGAGCGTTGAACTAATCTTAAAGGAAGAGACGGCGTCAAGAGATTATTAAATATTCGTGGATTTCATTTAATAAAATTTTGCCGAATAGGAAATCATAGTACTATTTCTGAAAAGTCTTCCTTATATTTGCTGTGTTGCGTAGCACGTCACGCCGAGCCGCCTCCTGTGTCTCAGGCGGAAACCTTGGAGTAAGAGGAGCCAAGCCCGAAAAATCGATGAATTGAATTAATTTAAGATGCACAAAGAAAGTCTTCGGAGTACAAGGCTTCACTTTCTTTGCTTCTTTAGCAAATTCTAAAATCTACGGAGCAACCTTAGTAAGCCTGTTTCCTAAAGTCTATTTCAATACCTCGTCGTACCGGATATGTAGAGCTGCTCACTAGAGGATGGCTTTCCCCAGGCGTACGCTGAGAAAACAAATGCAATAGCAATGCACAGCGACTGCAACCGTTTTTTTGAGGTTTTCTTTCTTTTCTTTTAAGGCGCAGAATACTGAATTAGTTTCACTATCATTCGAATAAATTTTCCATAACTAAGTTTAGAAAGATTAGAAAAATGGCTTGTGAGAAAGGAAATTTCGTATCTGCATGCGTTAGTTTGAAATAAGGTGGATTTGCAAGCTCATGTGAACAATGAAATAATACCTATCTGTTTTCCGATTGTCATCTATTTGCTCACACATAATATTTGATTTTACTGTTATTTTATCATGTATATGTACGTTTTAATCCTTGATCCTGTTGGATCCTGCAATACCATTTCTTTATCAATGAGTATTCTTGTTCATGAATGTAAATATAATCTTTCTGTTGGATTGTGATCGACTTCTTTCCTATTTGCTATAATTTTAGAAACTGTTAGGGAAAATCTCTTTTCTTACATTAGTATATGCCGTAAAGAACAGGCATAGACATTTTAACACAATGCATTTTGCTTAAAACG
The DNA here is from genome assembly GCA_039090855.1 of Macrothele yani. Classification (NCBI taxonomy): domain Eukaryota; kingdom Metazoa; phylum Arthropoda; class Arachnida; order Araneae; family Macrothelidae; genus Macrothele; species Macrothele yani. Next base: position 82,689,349 of record CM077025.1, on the reverse strand, counting down.
TTAGTTTTGTCTTTAAAGAATTTATAAATTTTAGTTCTTTTTGGAGAGTACTGTTTCAGTCTCCGGTATGAGATTGACTTGAGGTATATTATGCGAACAAGTTCGAAACATGTGTGACGTATCTACCTCAGACGTGACGTCAAGACGGCAAAGTTGCAGCGATAAGCTTTGTCGGTGTAATTCAATAGGTAGAACAGTTGACTCTGGAATAGGTAGATGTGGTTTGTATCCCATTACAAGCAAATGAGGTTTTATTTTCACATTGGCACCTGAACGTAAGAATTAATTTCCTGGCCGTGAAGTTCGAGAAAATTGTGTGATGATCTTTCAACACATCGTCTGGATTAATAAGAAATCCTACTTCTACAGCGAGCTACTTCAAACATGGTTTACAGTCTGACCCGGAAACCTACGATTTCGTCCCAGCGCTGAGAGAGGGCTAGGAATATATGTTTTTGTATTGATTGGAAGTTTGACGACTACCGTGAGCAAATCAGTGGGCTATAAGCAGTTACCCGTCCCTAATTTAGAGCCACTGGTTTCATGGAAAGCCAGGACTATAAGACAAACACAACATCCATGACTCACCGGGTTTCGAACCCAGACCCATCTCGAACGAATGATCTGAAGCCATCGCTTAGACCACTGCGCCAACGGGACTGCGGGAATATATGTAAGGTACTTACGTCAGACGTGACGCACATGTCAATATGGCAAAGCTGCAGCGATAAGCTTCGTCCGTGTAGTTCAATCGGTAGAACGATCGACTCCAGAGAATGCAGATCTGGGTTCGAATCTCATCACCGTCAATGGGCTAATATTAACACATGGTAATCAGGAAATACAATGTTTTTAGAAGAATAAATTATTAAGGCAAATGCTTTACATATTAAGCAGAAGAAGTTAACATATATTTGCTACAAGCCAACGTCAGAAACGATTTCCTTCAGTAAATATCTGCCACTTCCTATGTGCCTGATTTCCTAGAAGCAGTATTTATCACTTACAGAAGTATTTGTTACGAATTCTTCTTATTAGTGTTTTGACTTTTGCACCGCTGTGCACCTGTTCGACCCATGGTAGTCCCAAAATTAACTTTTTCTGTTAATTCCAAATTTCAGTTTCTCTCAGGCAGACTGAGTTTGAATCATGAGGGTAAAAAGTTTTCAACTGACAATGAAAACAGTAATGGCATTTTCCTCATCTTATTTAAAAGTATTTGATCAGAAGGATTGAAGATCTTTTAAACGTTAGCTAACAAACTAAGGATTTTGAAAGAAATTCCAAAATACAGATTCACCTTGAAAACAGTAAACATGCACAAAGAAAGTCTTTGTCCGAGTGAAGATATTTGTTAAAAGTTGAAACCTTGGTTCATAATCGACTAATTATCATTTTTTATGAAAAATAGTCTTTCGTGGTAGAGTTCGTCATCGCGTTTCTATAATTGGTGAAGAATGGTGTTCTACAACTTTTCTATAACTGATAAAGAATAGCGTCCGGCAGCGTGTTTACATCATATAATTTTAAATACGAGACGGCCGCCAAGGTGGCGCAGTGGTCTAAGCGATGGGATCTGATCATTCGTCCGTAAGGGGTCCGGGTTTGAATCCCGGTGAGGCATGGATGTTGTGTTTGTCTTACGGCACTGGCTCTCTCCCTTCCCTGGAACCAGTGACCCTAAATTAGGGACGGGCGACTGCTTATAGCCAATTGAGTTGCTCACGGTGGTCGTTAAACCTCCAACCAAAAAAAAAAAAAAAAAAAAAATACGAGACGAAAATCAAGAAGTCTTTGACAACATTTGAAAAATTAAACTGTTTGAACATTTTAAGATATGCAAATTTAAGATGAATTCTACCAGTTTTTGTTAAAAGTTGCAGCTGTGCGTTTGCTGTTATGCAGTTCTAACTGTCACTTCATTTCTGTTAGGACCTAACCAGAAGGTCTCTCAAAGAAGCCAACGTTTGATTTCCCTTCAGTTTTAATTACCAAAACAAAGCAGATAATTAAGATAAAATATTGCCCAACATTTCAGTGTTTCCATCTCGTGGAGACAGGCAGCTGAGATATCACGTTTAGAATGATGTAACAACATATCCAATATCATTACATACCGGAAAAATTCTTAAAAGCAAATTAGAAATCTATCTTCTCTTCTATACTCTGAAACGTTCATGATAATGCAGAACGCTAAACAAAAACAAACAAAAGGTTTTCAATTTTATAATGTAAAACTTGATCTGCTCGTGAAGGATTGATGTCTTCTAAACATTCTATTATGATTGAGCAGCAAACATTTATAAATATAATTATTAATCATTCCTTTTTGTTTGAAGTGTTTTTTGCTTGGCTTTCTAAATCTCCAAGACGATGATTGCATGCTTATCACTGCTGAAGACTCGTATGATAAACTGTTTGCTGTGTTTTCGTATGTAAATAAATAAGCAGATACAAGAAAATTTTCATCCTTCAACGCTCAAAACCAGCAACTTAAACATTTACTTGCAATATTAAAAATTGTTTAATTATGAAGCTATTTTTATTTTGAAGGTGTCTGAAATGAAGTCTTTAATTAGAAGGGCACGTAAAAGGATGGTTTCGTAACTCAAAACAGCGTGATATGTTAAAATCGTCAAATAAATTATAGATAAAGGAAGCTCCCTTTTTGGAGGTGTCAAAGCTTTGAAAAATTGAAGATGTCAAAATTCGTACATCTTATAAAATGTAATTATCAAAAGATTTTCTCAGAGCGCTTTTCATTAAAGCACGACAAGAAAAGCAAAGAACAGGAGTGAGTGCTGATTCGACACTTCGACAGCACGCGCTGACACATTCAGGTAAATCTTTTTGAATGACGATGCAAATATTAATGACATTTTCCCCGTTACAAAAGTGTTCGATCTGTGTGGACTGAAGGTGTTTTAAACATGTGTTAATAAACGAGTAATTTTCAGAAGTTTGCCTCACCAGAGTTAATCTAGAAGTCAAGACTATCTATTACAGATTTAAACACTGACTGCAGTAAATCTTAGACAGCCTTTGCCCTATAAGTCAAAACTATCTGCAGTGCTCTAATTTTTGTATATCTTCAGAAGGGGTTTTAAAGTTTTCCCGACAGAGCGAGAGAAAAAGCCTAAACGAAGTTGCAAAAACGAGTAAATTACCACACGTTATTTTTTCACCAAAATGTTAGCTATCCTCTAACTGATTGGGTCATCATCTACTTTTTAATAGATACCACCAGTTTTTGTTAAAAATGTGTTTGGGATACGCCCAGGTGGGGGTTTATTCCAATCTGTGATGAATTCTGAAGGAAAAACATATATGTTTATCAGATATTCGAATCTAATATCAGTAGAGAAGTTTATGCTCATACAGCACTTTTAGTGATCACTTCGTGATGCCACTGCCAAATGATCATAGTAAGTCGACTTAATTGCCATTTTTTTATGTTGCAGTTCCATAGCAATGTGTCGGAATTATTATTTTTAAACAAAAAAGAATCGCACTAACAAATTCTACCAGACTACTGAATGTATATTCGCATTGCTTTCAGCTTTTAATTTAGCAAATTTCTGTATGTAGCCACGTACCTTTTTATTCGGCATAAAAAATTTTTCTTATTATATGACAGAAATACACCGAAGAGGCAAAACATTATGACCACCTACCTAATATGATATTGGCCCCCACGTGCGACTAAAACAGCTTTTACCCGGTCAGACATGGACGCTACAAGAGGTGTCTTGTAGTATCTGGTTCTAACACGTTACCATCAGATCCTTTAACTCTTGTAAATTACGTGGTGGAGCCACCGCATATCGGATTTGCTGTTCCAACAAAAACCACACATGCTCGATTGGATTGAGTTGGAGAATTTGGAGGTCAGTACAATAATTGGAAGTCTTCCTCATTAGTGTCCCACAAATCATTCTAGAACAATTTGAGCAGAATGGCGCATTATCCTGATGAAATAAAGCATTACAGGGGAATAACGCTGTCATGAAAAGATCTACCTGGTCTGTTGTGATGTTTAGATAGATGATAGAGGTCATAATTTCCTGCAAATGAATGACTGGACCTAGATAAACACAACATCCATTCCCCACCGGGATTTAAACCCGAACCCATCTCGGACGAATGATCAGAAGCCATCGTTTAGACCACTGCGTCACCTGTGCGGACATAGGGTTTCCCACTAGGGCATTGCCCAAAGCATCACACTTCCTCCACCGGCTTGTTTTCGTTCCACGGTGCATTCTGGTGGCAATGATTCCCCAGATAAACGATGCACACATACCCGGCCGTCCACATGATGCAACAGGAACTAGATTCATCGGACCGGACGACCTTCTTGCAGTCATTCAAGGTCCAGTTATGGTGAACCGAGGTTGGCATGGACATTCGCAGGGACCTGTGGCTACGTAGCCCCATTTTTAGCAGGGTTCGATATAACATATTACTCCCATCGCCAGCATTCAGTTTCTGGAGAGGTGCGATACGGGATAGCTTTGGTCATCTCTAACATCGATGGGCAGTGGTCCGTCCACACTTTGCCGGCGGTTGGTGATTTTCCCCTCCTCGGACAATTTATTGAAGCTCGACTGACTGTGAACATTCCACAAGTCTTGCTGTTTCGGAATGAGTCATCTGATAAAGAACCAGTCGTCTGGCATTACAACTCAGCCTTTGTCAAACTCTCTGCCTTTCCCATCTGAAAAACAAAAACAACATTGATGATCAGAGCTCAGCATTACGTGTTATTTATACCGTTTCATGACCTTCACACACGCCGTCCTTTACCTGCATTTGTATCTATTTACATAAAACGTTCTGAACATAATGTTTTGACTCTTCGTTGTATAATAGTACTTACTCTGCTTCTTTTTCTTTCAAATTTATACAAAACCGGATTAATCGTCAAAAGTGTAATACGCTTTCCTGCCCTTTACTTTAAAAATATACCATATCCCCACATATGCTAATAACGTTCATTTGTGGAACCAGACGCGCACACACGGAGACACATCTGCCAGATTCATTAGAAGTAACCATGTCGAGCAGAGCTGAGCTGACTGATTTTGAAAGAGAAATGGTTGCCAGATGTAACCTGAGTAAGCAATCAGCGAGTAGCGTCTCTTTTTCGATTCCCCAATTCCATTGAAGCTGATATTCTTCATTAATGGAAAACAAATGGTGCCACTACAGCGAAGCCACTTTCTGGGAGGCAGCGCAACTAATTGCTCGTGCCAAACGAAGGTCACTGAGGAATGTAAAGCAGGTACGCACGTCCTCTGCCACAGACTTAGCCGGAAACGTCGCAGAAGCCATTGGAAGAGCTACTTGCAAGTTGCACCAGAACGAGAAGTGCATGTTCACGATGACCATGCTAGGTCAGTTACGCACAAGTCCTATATCACGCCAGGCTTTTCCAGACCACGACTGGAGCCATTTGCGGACAACAGGAAATCGGAAGAAGGACGTATGGAGGGACGAATTATGCTACTTACTCTTTCAGATAGACGAATTTGGGTATGGCATTTTAACGAGAAACGCTGCCACGTTGTTTCTACAGTCAAGTTTGGAAGGGCATCTGTGATGGTGTGGTGTTGTTTCTACTGAAAAAAGACTGCTCTTTAGTTGTGGTGCCGTACAGCCTAACAGCATCCAGGTACGAAGATATTCTGAACAATTTCGAACTACCTATGCCATGGTAGTACTTCGGCATATATCCATGACTATTTCAGCAAGATAGGAAGCCTTGCCGCACAGCAAGGCCTTTCCAAGCTTTGTTTGAGCAGCAGGGTATCCAAGTGTTTTCTTTGCTGGCCCAAATATCCAGATCAAAATCCAATAGGACATCTGTGGCACGAGCTAGAACATCCAATCTCTGCTGGTGATACCTTATTCTACGGTAATTCTGGCAGAAGCTTTGAAGGAGAAATGGTGGGAAATTCCAGCTCAGAACCCTCCGGCATCTGGTGGAAAGCATGTCTTTAAGGGTCGCTGCAGGTATAAACGACCAAAGATGGGCCGACTATGTAATAATTTCAACTAATAAATGCTCTTGTTTCCATTCGGCCTAGGTGTCTGAGGACTTTTAACTACATAGTGAATATACGGTAGGTATTTTTGAAATATTAGTTTTATTCTTACTAAAATATTCACAAAGTTAATTTCTTCTGTGTTCTGTGTTTAATGTAAATGTGCTTCCACATAAATTAGACCAGAACTTTTAGTTTTATGCGCTGCTTGAGTTAAAAGTTGTTAGCAACGCTTCCTCTTCCTTAGTTTCAGTTTGCATCTATGATTCATTGTTAGGATGGTCACGTCACTAATCTTCACCTGCGATTAAGGTGATTTGAGGTAACCGTGCATTCAATTAACCTTGAGGCGAACCAAGGTCAAGCGACACGAGGAGTCAAAAGCTCGTACACTGTTATTTTTATTGACGTTTCATTTTCCAAACGAATAATATTCTTAGCATTAAGTGGCAAATCTTTGCATAATTTCTTGCATACCAACATCTCAGGTGCTTGCGCTTGATGTTTCCCTTGCAGTATGCGGATCAACTTGAACAAAATAATAACAATGTTCTATTTTACATATGAATAAATAATAATACTATGATTATAAATTTCAGTACTTTGCAGTTATATGCTGTGAATGAAATGGGTTCATTTAATGGTGCTCTCAGGAATTCCTCAATTTATTTTTTCCATTGAGCTTGAAGAATTACGTGTTCACAAAATACTGCTTTGGTAATTATAGATTTATTACCTCAGAAGTCCCTTGTCCCTTATTGATGTTGGTGAAATATGTAAATAAGCTGCATAAAATATTGCATTCATACGATAATAATTGCCATTTGGCGAATGGTATTAATAAGCAAAAGTATCTTGTACCTTATAGGATCATGTTGTGGACGTTTCTAAACGTCATTAAATTTCGATCCTATTTCATTTCTATTCAGTTTCTTTCTAACGAGTATTAGAAAACTGAATAATATTAGTTCGCATGAATCTTTTCCGTTTGTTTTAATTTATTTTGCTTAGTGTCTAAAAAAGTCGAAAATTTTCGTCCTTTTAAATGTCTCTTTTCGCGGCTTTCCGAGCAAAAGTTTGCTTTCCTGCTCCGTAGGTCTTCAGGAACTGCTAACTGTGATTATCCTGAATTTTACATCAGCTTTGTAAAATCTCTCGGAAACATCGAAATTTGGAAAGTCTCCAATAAGGAAATCATATTTTTTGTCAGGAAAAAAACTCATTTTAACTGAAGTAATAAAACACCCATTCTTAAATTTTGCAATAAGAGTCAACAAACTCAGTTCTGCTTTCTTTAAGTGTCGATCAGCAATTGAAAGGGTTTAATTGAGGCTCTTTTCTACATGTGAAACTGCTGTATTTCATCAAAAACTCGTTGCAATTTGTGAAAAAGGGTTGTTTTTATGTAATTTCGTCCAATTTTTTGAGTAGTTTTCTTTTAATTAAATTCTATTGTTCGTTGTGAAGAAACGCTCTTTTAGCAGTCTCCTTCGTATTCAACGAGCAGTTTAGTTTTAGCGCAGTCTGTTCTTTTGTTCTTACTTGTGAAGCGTTGGAGCACTGACTAAGTTTACCGAATGAGAAGTCATAACGAAATGAGCGAGACATTTCTAAAGAATCATAAAGAAATGAACGAGACATTTCTTTATGATTCTTTAAATTTGGGAAAATGTAGAAGAATAATTCCGATGAAGAAATATTTTGTGCCGAAAATGTAAATTAGGACTCGATCAGAGTTACGATAGATTACGATAACGCTAGAATTGTAGTACTTCACGGATGTTCATAGAATTTTTCGAATTTGGATGAAAAGTTAGAAAAAAAAACAACTTTTGCTTACCACTGATTCTGGGACAAAAATTCTACTAAAAATTAAACGAAGACAACGTAAACTCAAGAAAACATTTTTTTGTCTTTAAGAGCTCAAAAATTTGAAGATCATGGCAAAATGCGAAAATTCACAGAACATTTTGCAGTCAGTTGTCAGTGTTGAATCAACGGTATGTTTTAAATATTTGCCTTATCTTCCATACAATGTCAATTTTTATTATTCGGCAAACAATATTTTATGATAATTTTAATATCAGAGTCAAACTGTGTAAAAAGTGTTGTCGCTTCTGTTAGAAGCTGGTCTCAAAACCAGTAAGCTTCCTCATGAAGCTGATTCAATCTTGGAAATGTTAAAATACAAGGAGTGTTCAAATGAAAAGGTACAAAACGACACTGTGGGTATAAATGAAGACTTTATTCAAAGTATACACCATAGGCCGTAGCAACACGATCCCATTGATTAACGTGCCGAGGGATTCCTTGTTCCCAGAATTCCTGTGGCCGTGACGAGACCCAGTCCTGCACAGCGTCCTTGAGTTCGTCGTCCGAGTGGAAGCGCTTCCCTTTCAGATGTTTTTTCAGGGGACCAAACACATGGAAATCGCAGAGCAACATGTCCGGGCTGTAGGGCGGATGGTCAAGTTGCTCCCACTGAAACTTGGCCAGTTCCGCGTGTGTGACCCTGAAGACGTGTGGACGCGCGTTATCATGGAGCAGAACCACACCCTCCGCGATGAATAGCTGCCGGTTTAACACCTTCCGCTGTCAGAAATCGGATAACGCCTCGCTGCTCCTCAATCGTCGAATTTTGCAATGTGAACGCCATCCTGTCCTCACACGCACTGCCGCGTCAATTGGACGGCGCTCTTTATAAGAGCCTCTGCTCTCTCCTGCGCATGCGGGCGTCCGCGCATGCTCCGATCCACGCCGGCGACTCCAATCGCATCCCTAGATGTGTCGCTACATTCTCCCATAGCGGCATAGGCAAATATGTTAACGGTTACGTTCTTATGACGTTTCGTACCTTTTCATTTGAACACCCCTAGTACGTATATTTTGCATCTTCTTCATTAGACGATTTCGCTTGCAAGGCTCTTTCCTACAAGAACTATTTTTTTTAATTTATTATATCCTTTATTTTCTTCCTTCAATTTAAGGTTTTTAGTTCTTTGAACCATTTTTGAAGATCATCTTTCCAACGTCAACGTGCCTTTATCTAGGTCATCTTTTATCCAGTACACATTTGGCCTTTTGTCGTGCCTCATATTTCCAAAATATCACAACCTGTATGTACATATTAATTCTGCGTATTTTGCTTCTAATTGAATCTTCACGTCAGTGTTTTGCTAAGTTTATTACTGGTTGAACATATTTAAAAGAAGTAACGTTTCTAAACTTCATGTCATCAACTAAAAATGATCATCATTTCCTTGGTTAGAGTTATTGGTACTTAACTCAAAACACCAAACAAGTTCATGAAGAATATAAATTTTGAAGTTGTGAATCCGTTTATTGGTGTAAATATGATATGAATTGAATTTATTCTAATACTCGAGATCCGCTGTATATGAATGTCGGTTGCTTCGACTAGAGAGTCCTGTGATGGTTGTATTCAAATTTATCAAAAACTTGAGACTTGGATTCACAACTTCAAAATTTGTATTGTACATTGGTGTAATCTTCAGTACGTTCTTCTGATAGGCATATACACTGGTGTGCAAAAATTAAGGACAAGACGGTTTTTCGAATGTAACGTCGTGCAGAAGTGCTCCACATCGACTCAAATCATACCATAAGATCCCCAAGATGTAAGAATATAGGACAAGTGAGCAAAACCGTCCAAATAAGGAATCCAAAGGATACAAAGACACTTTATTGAAAAGGTAGCTTCGAGCACAACTGGACAGAAGACAGAAACGTCCATGTAACAGGCGGCTTCCAAGACAAATTCAGTCTTTAGTAGGGGATATGATCACCCCTGACTGCGTTTCAGGATTTACAACGTCTGTCCATGCTGAAGACGAGGCTGTCGAGGAGCTGTTGAGGCATCGCGGCCCATTCCTCTTATAGCGCCAATCGCAGCTGCGGAATCGTTGCTGACGGCTGTTGACGTGCTGCCAAGCGTCTTCCGAGAAGGTCCCACACGTGTTCGATTGGATTTAAGTCCGGGAACCTTGCCGGCCAATCCATGCGTTGAATATGTTCACTCTCCAACAGCTCTGCGACAGCCACTGTACGATTAGGTGTCGCGTTGTCGCCCATGAAGAGGAACTCAGGACCCACAGCACCTCTAAACAAACGCACGTGAGGCAGGAGAACCTCGGTACAATAGCGCACACCAGTGACTGAACCTCCTTGGAAGATATGGATGTCAGTACGGCTACCAAGCATGATACCGCCCCAAAACGAGAACTCCGGCACCTCCAAACCGGTCCCTTTCGATGATGTTGGAGGGGTGATATCGTGTTCCCTGCTCTCTCCATATGTGTATACGTCTAGAATCGCTCGTCAGACAAAATAGGCTCTCATCCGTAAAGAGAACTCGACTCCATTGCTGATGTATCCAGTTCTTGTGTTCTTGGCACCACAGAAACCGCCGTCTCCGATGAGCAGGCGTTAATGGCATACACCGTACTGGTCGTCGTGCAAATAGACCACCTTTGTGCAGCCTCCTGGCCACGGTAAAACGCGATAACGGACGTCCAGTTGTCTGTTGCATGTGCCTTGCGATTTCTCCCGCTGTCTGCCGTCTGTCTCTTCTCGCCTGTAGGACAATATACCAGTCGTCCGTCGCCACGGTTGCACGTGGACGACCACTGCTAAACTCTCGGACAGCTGTTCCTGTTATTTGAAATTCTCTCCAAGCTCGTGAAACGATGCTGTGAGCGATCCCGAACTCCTCGGCTACACTAGTCACACTTCAACCTTCTTCCAACTTTCCAATGACGTGACCTCGGGTACAGTCATGGAGATGTCGTCTACTGGATTGCCTGTTGGCCATATCACACGGTGGCAGCAACTCGACGTCGTTCAAACCGATGTACACCGTGCAATAGCTTTCACCGAATTGCTGAGCGTACACCGCCTGTGTGCTTTATACCCTTCCGACACTCCTCCACCCTACGTTATGCTGCAAATATGCGCATGCCCTACGGTACCGGGCCCTAGTCTATCTCCTGAGTTGTCTTTCGGTCCGTTCTGCCTGCTCGTTCCTCTGTTATGCTAATTTCTCCTCTTCGTCCTTAATTTTGGCACACGAGTGTATTCTCAGCATATCCTAGCTCTGCAGATTTATGGTTTTCATCTTTTATTGTTTCCCACACCAATATTTCAAGTGCTATCTTAAGTAAAATAGGTGACAAGGCGTCTTCCTTTGTCATCTTGTACTGAAGTTAAATAAATCTATTGAAAGTCATCACACAACTGCTCACAATCGTGAAAACTTAATTAAATTTATTAATTTAGAAGTGTTCCAAATACTTTTAGTGGAATGCATAAACGTTTCCTATCCATGCTGTTGTATGCCTTTCTGAAATCAATTATAAATTACACAGAGATAAATTATATTCTGTTTTTTCCCTAAGATTTGTTTTAATGTAAATCTTTGTCAGGTGCTGGCCACCTTTTCTTTAAAACCTGCCTCATATTCTAAAGGAAACATTGATGAATATGAATGTTTTAATTAGTAGAACAAGTAATGATTTTTTAAAGTAGAATATTTGGTAAAAATGCTTAGCTTACTTTTGGAAAGTAAAGAGTTGTACCTAAATGGTACGTACAATTTTTTACTTTCCAAAGCCATTTTCTATATCAGAGATTTAAATTGAGAATACTTCCCGGAAGACGAGTGGTCAGAGGCATAGTATCTGGTTAGTTTTGCGAGATGACCCGGGTTCGATTAGGTGAGGAGAAAGGTGATGAAAGAATGTCCATTAGTCCTTACGGTGATCTACTGTGGCATTCTACAGACGAAGGAAACATCACTGTTTGGAACAGCAGAGAATGAGTGAAAAGGTGTCCCATGAAATGCGAGTATTGAGACTCTCTCTCTCTCTCTCTCTCTCTCTCTCTCTCCTGGACTTCCACAAAAAAGTCCTATTCCGTACGACTGAGACTCCGAATGAACTGGACGTATGAAGGCACGTGGCGGAGAGAAAAGCAAGAATCGCGACAGACGGATCAATAGGCGAATATCGCTGGAACAGAAAGAGTACCACATGTACAGGAGATCGAAATGTAGCGCAGTCCCAAGTTGAAGTTTATACAAATTACTTCGAATAAATTATTCTAAGTGCCACTAGATGGCAGCAGAAAGGCTTGAAAACTATTGCAGACGTTGTTTACAGTGTGACGTATACAAGAAGCCATCAGTGTAGCATTTTTCATAGAGGAAGTGAAATGTATTTTTCCCAAACACAACGAGTTTTAATTCGAACATCATTTTTCTAGTTATTTATATGCACGTGTTGTTGAGGTACTCGGAAGAAATATCGTGCTGCTGCAGTGCCTGAGAAGTCGAAATTCGCCAGATTAGAGACAGATCCCGATGTCGGTTCATTCTTCGAGAAATTTGAACTGTTGCAGAGAAGATGCGGTCCGGGAGGCCTTCTTTTTTGACCGACGTTCAATTGGGTGAGATGTAAAGGGCATTGCAGAAGTTCCCTACAAAAGAACCTCGGGAACTTGTAGTGCAAACAAGAATGTCGTACGGAAATGATCAGAAAGCTTGGAAGCGATTGCATTTTCGTCCATGTCGTGTTCAAGAAGTCCCGGAACCAAAAACCTTGGATAAAGGAAAACGCATGGTACTGTCGATGGCTTCTCGTAAGTGTGTTTACCTTGGGTTGCACTACTTTTTGATCACCCAGTACTGTGAAGGTGATGGTGAAGAAGGCTTTTTTTTTGCATCAAGAGAAACGTACAGAAAAGGAGATGCTCTCTCCAACGGCACTGTGTAGAGTACCTGAAATATTAAGTGCTGAGGATTTGGAACTGACAGTAAATGCTTTATAGTGTAAGTTTCTGCATGTGTATTTGGCTGTAGCACGTCAAAGATATTAATTATTTTAGTTGTTATATTAGCTCCATGTAAAGAGAAGTATGTTATAGGTTTAATACCTATTATCCTTATAATTATTTGCTGTATTTAAAAGCTGTTAAGATGTTTTGTTCTTTTTAAACATATGCATCCAAGTTAACTGAGCATCGTGAAGCGAAATTCTCTAGGCTAGAGCTTCATAAACTCTTTAGAACTTCTACGCAAAATTTAGAACTACAAACGTTTGCGACCAAGCTAGCTTTGATGGACATCAGGAAGGTATTTTTCATTTAATTATTTTACTACTGTTTTTCTAAAATTGGTTATCTTACATATAATTCCGCAGTGTTGCGCAAAATTGCGGGACGTATGTACATCGTGCGACCTTGGGAGATGGCTAATTTTTCAGATCTTGATCCCAAGAATCGAGGAAAAACAAAAGATGGCTCATTTTACAGATCTTGATCCCAAGAATCGAGGAAAAACAAAAGATGGCTCATTTTACAGATCTTGATCCAAGAATCGAGGAAAAACAAAAGATGGCTCATTTTACAGATCTTGATCCCAAGAATCGAGGAAAAACAAAAGATGGCTCATTTTACAGATCTTGATCCAAGAATCGAGGAAAAACAAAAGATGGCTCATTTTACAGATCTTGATCCCAAGAATCGAGGAAAAACAAAAGATGGCTCATTTTACAGATCTTGATCCAAGAATCGAGGAAAAACAAAAGATGGCTCATTTTACAGATCTTGATCCCAAGAATCGAGGAAAAACAAAAGATGGATCATTTTACAGATCTTGATCCAAGAATCGAGGAAAAACAAAAGATGGCTCATTTTACAGATCTTGATCCCAAGAATCGAGGAAAAACAAAAGATGGCTCATTTTACAGATCTTGATCCAAGAATCGAGGAAAAACAAAAGATGGCTCATTTTACAGATCTTGATCCCAAGAATCGAGGAAAAACAAAAGATGGATCATTTTACAGATCTTGATCCAAGAATCGAGGAAAAACAAAAGATGGCTCATTTTACAGATCTTGATCCCAAGAATCGAGGAAAAACAAAAGATGGATCATTTTACAGATCTTGATCACAAGAATCGAGGAAAAACAAAAGATGGATCATTTTACAGATCTTGATCCCAAGAATCGAGGAAAAACAAAAGATGGATCATTTTACAGATCTTGATCACAAGAATCGAGGAAAAACAAAAGATGGCTCATTTTACAGATCTTGATCCCAAGAATCGAGGAAAAACAAAAGATGGATCATTTTACAGATCTTGATCCAAGAATCGAGGAAAAACAAAAGATGGCTCATTTTACAGATCTTGATCCCAAGAATCGAGGAAAAACAAAAGATGGATCATTTTACAGATCTTGATCACAAGAATCGAGGAAAAACAAAAGATGGATCATTTTACAGATCTTGATCCCAAGAATCGAGGAAAAACAAAAGATGGATCATTTTACAGATCTTGATCACAAGAATCGAGGAAAAACAAAAGATGGATCATTTTACAGATCTTGATCCCAAGAATCGAGGAAAAACAAAAGATGGATCATTTTACAGATCTTGATCCCAAGAATCGAGGAAAAACAAAAGATGGCTCATTTTACAGATCTTGATCCGAAGAATCGAGGAAAAACAAAAGATGGCTCATTTTACAGATCTTGATCCCAAGAATCGAGGAAAAACAAAAGATGGATCATTTTACAGATCTTGATCCCAAGAATCGAGGAAAAACAAAAGATGGCTCATTTTACAGATCTTGATCCCAAGAATCGAGGAAAAACAAAAGATGGATCATTTTACAGATCTTGATCCCAAGAATCGAGGAAAAACAAAAGATGGCTCATTTTACAGATCTTGATCCCAAGAATCGAGGAAAAACAAAAGATGGCTCATTTTACAGATCTTGATCCAAGAATCGAGGAAAAACAAAAGATGGCTCATTTTACAGATCTTGATCCCAAGAATCGAGGAAAAACAAAAGATGGCTCATTTTACAGATCTTGATCCCAAGAATCGAGGAAAAACAAAAGATGGATCATTTTACAGATCTTGATCCCAATAATAGAGGAAAAACAAAAGATGGCTCATTTTACAGATCTTGATCCCAAGAATCGAGGAAAAACAAAAGATGGCTCATTTTACAGATCTTGATCCCAAGAATCGAGGAAAAACAAAAGATGGCTCATTTTACAGATCTTGATCCGAAGAATCGAGGAAAAACAAAAGATGGCTCATTTTACAGATCTTGATCCCAAGAATCGAGGAAAAACAAAAGATGGATCATTTTACAGATCTTGATCCCAAGAATCGAGGAAAAACAAAAGATGGCTCATTTTACAGATCTTGATCCCAAGAATCGAGGAAAAACAAAAGATGGATCATTTTACAGATCTTGATCACAAGAATCGAGGAAAAACAAAAGATGGATCATTTTACAGATCTTGATCCAAGAATCGAGGAAAAAAAAAGATGGCTCATTTTAAGATCTTGATCCCAAGAATCGAGGAAAAACAAAAGATGGCTCATTTTACAGATCTTGATCCCAAGAATCGAGGAAAAACAAAAGATGGCTCATTTTACAGATCTTGATCCCAAGAATCGAGGGAAAAAAAGATGGCTCATTTTACAGATCTTGATCCCAAGAATCGAAGAAAAATAAAAGTTTTCTTCTAAATTTATTCAGCTGATTGCTGTACGTGTCACAAAACTCAGTCTAGCTTACGCCAAGTATTCTGACTTCGTCTCATCGCAACGCGGGCAGACAGACGGGTATGCTCTACGACCTTGGGTGATGACTCCAGTTGGAGCCAGTGAGCAAGGAGCTGTTTATTGGCTATTGTCAAGGTCAAATTGGTTATACGTGCTTCCACTGCCATTCAACTGAAAACTGTTACAGTGAGGACGGAAAAAGGGTTCGGTTATGAGTAGCGTTCGAGGGAGACCGCCTAAACGGGGGCGTGTTTTTCTTAAAGTACGTGAGCAAAAGTATTTTGAAAGCACACTTGATGGGTGCTATAGCATTAATACTCGTGGTAATCTATCTTTCCGAAAAGCTTTATTGGACAAAACTTCCATGCATGAGCATAGCTTGGGTGCAATGAATATTGAGTGTGCGCATTGCCGTGCTTAACATTTCGCTGATAAGGAAACCAATGATCATTTTCATTCCTATTGTCATAACGGCATTATTTCCCTTCCAGAACAACAGATAAATACCGGTCTGAAAGACTTACTTCTGAAGAGTCCTAATTTTGTCGAAAACACCCGGAAATACACAGAGTGAGTGGAAAGTTTTGCAAAATTTGCGTAAACGCATGTGCTGTGGCGGGTATGTCACGTGTTTAAACTAGTTCAAGTCGCGCACTGCAGTCAGTCGAAAGGTGTATAAAGGGGTAGTCGTTGCTGTTAACAGCATTGTATGTTGTCGTTCAGTCTGTGGGTTGGGACGCCCAAAAAATGAACAGTCACAGCTGACTAATCAGGGAACTTTTGCTTTACGAGTCTGAACTCGGCCATAACGCTTCTCAAGCAGCACGAAACATCTGTCATGTGAAAGGGGAAGGTTCCGTGGACCACAGAACCGCTACCAGATGGTTCAAGAAATATCGCTCAGGTGACAGAAACCTCGATGATCAGCCAAGGTCAGGTAGGCCGCGAACCGTAGATTCGGTGGCCGTGCGCTGGGCCGTAAAGGCAAATCCGACAAGCACCTCTCGGAGATTATCAGGCAAGCTGGGTATATCACAGACGTCACCTTGCCAAGGTCCTGAAGGTAAGTCGTCACCTTCAGTACCCCGGCAGTGTCTACAGGAGCTGCCGCATTGTCCCTCACGAACTGACACCAGCTACCACCGCGAGTGGAAGTGTGCATGGAACTCCTATAAAACCTACGCGATGTACGTTTCATTAAGGGAATTGTTACATGCGATGAAAAGTGGGTCTATTTCCATAATCTTAATATATAACGGCAGTGGTTGAGCTCGGGTCACCTTCCTGAACCTGTTATCAAACGTGGGCTCTTCGAGCACAAGGTGATGCTCTGCGTCTGGAGGAATTTCGAGGGGATAATCCATTACAAATTTGTTCCAGACGATCGGACCATCAACGTCAACCTCTGCTCTGAGCAGCTGGAGCGGATGTATGCTGTTTTCGAGGAGAAGTACCCTGCAGTGGTGAACAGAAAGCGCACTCTCTTACAGTAGGACAACGCTCGGCCTTATACCGCGCGAACAACCCGGGCAAAATTCCAGGAACTTGAGGGCATCGAACAGATGCCATATTCAGCATATAGTCCAGATCTTGCCCCGTCGGATTATTACTTATTCCGGTCCATGGTCCACTTCCTTCGCGGGCGACACTTCAACAACCAGGAGAAGGTGGCAGCTGGGGTGAAGGAGTTCTTCGCTTTGAAGGACAAGAACTGTTACCGCCATGGAATCGAAGAATTGGCAGACTGATGCCTAAAGACGGTATAACACGATGGCCTATACTTTGAATGCTAGCCAGCTTTCGTCGTAAAGGTTACGTATGAAGACATAAAGTGATCCAAATATTGCACAACCTTCGACTCACCCTTTGTGCATTAGTGCGATGTCATTCGCTTCCATCTTGATCACAAAAAAAAAAAAAAAGAAAAACAAAGAGATTCCAGGTAATGGTTCGCCCTGGTTTTAAATTCGGGGACAGATTCACCGGTACATCTCGGAATTGTTACCACTTACTGGTGAAAACCATTCATACGGCTAGTTTTACTTTATGGATTCCTCGGCATCTGCTGATGTACGTATTAGTTGTAATGAAAATAAAGAACTAAAGCGATCGATATTGACAGCACTGGCAGATATTCTGGCTAACAATCATCACGCCCAAGCATACAAGACTGCAGCTGAGACGATCAAACATGCAGAAGCAGGACACAACCAGGACCTACCTTTTGGTGATAATATATTTACACATTCTCTATACATCCCCTTTACAGAATACGTGAAGTATAAAAAAGTGGTGCAATTTTATTACCACTTTCTTGAAAACTGTGAAAAATACTTCTTACTAGATTGGAGAGTTTGCCCCACCGAGCCACTAGTTGTACACTGAGTGGCCACTTTATTATGACCACCCCCTCAATACTTCGTTGGGCCAACTTTTGACTTTAATACTGCGTCGATTCTTCGTGGCATGGACTCCACGAGAT
Organism: Macrothele yani; assembly: GCA_039090855.1. Lineage (NCBI taxonomy): Eukaryota > Metazoa > Arthropoda > Arachnida > Araneae > Macrothelidae > Macrothele > Macrothele yani. The sequence continues at coordinate 82,671,222 of CM077025.1, read as the reverse complement.
GTTGATAGGTGGTTTGTGGGATCTGAGACCATGCTTGATGAATAGCACTTTCCAGGAGTGCGAGATTGCAGAGTTGTGGATCCAGCTGTCTGATGGCTCGTTAAACTTCATCCCACAAATTCTCAATGGGGTTGAGATCTGGAGATTGCGGAGAACACCTAAGCAAAGTAAACTCACCGGCATGTTCCTGAAACCAATCCTGTACAATACGAGCACTATGGCAGGACGCATTATCTTGTTGAAAGTAACCATCGCCATTGGGATAACCCATCCACATGACAGGATGCACTTGGTCCGCAACGATATTTTGATATGATGTGCCAGTAAGACGTTGATCAGCACGAATTAAAGGGACCAAAGCATGCCAGGAAAACATTCCCCAAACCATAACGTTGCCGCCACCAGCTTGAAGGGTTGTAGCAATGCATTTGGGGTCCATGTTTTCATGCTGTTTCCGCCAAATTCTCACTCGGCCATCGGCATGGTGCAACTGAAAACGTGATTCATCGGACCACATAATTTGTTTCCAATTATCGACTGTCCAATCCTTGTGCTCCTGTACGAACTGGAGACGTTTTCTCTTGTTAAATGCAGACAGCAGAGGTGTTCGAACAGGCCTTCGGCTGCCATATCCCATCCGATGCAGTGTACGGCAAGCAGTGTGCGCAGAGATCATTTGAGGGTATCCTTGATTAAGATGGTCTTTAATTTTCTGCACTGTTGCCCTTGTGTTGGCTGTTACCAGTCTGGACACTCTCCGTTCCGCCCGAGCAGCCACTAGTCGATGACAACCACACGTTGCACGTAGAGACCCAGTTTTTTGGCTGACAGTCCAGTCTTTAAACACTTTAACAACAGCTGCTCTAGAACATTTCACGAATGCAGCTGTTTCGGTGATACTCATTCCATGGTTCCGAGCTCCTACAATCATCCCACGTTGAAAGTCCGTCAAATCGCATTTTTTACCCATCTCGTCACCCAAAAATCACTTCTACTACTGTCGCAAGCACTAAGCTTTCCCTTTTTATACTAGCATCGCCCTCTGGCGGCAACAGCGTGCAGCCATAGCTCGTTTGCTTAAAACTGTCAGGTTGTCATAATAAAGTGGGCACTCAGTGTATATAATTTTACAAAATGTTATATATTTCTCATAATGAATGTGTGCGAAGGATGTTCTTGTTTTTGATATCTGTTGTTGACAGCGTTGACGTCCACGCCGATGAGAATTATTTTCAGGTGGAAGGAGCTTGACAAATTGTTTCGAAATTTGGTTTTGATTTCTTCCATTGCCGAAAATCCAACTTCACAGATTTACGAAGAAAGGCAAGGGAGCAACACTTTCCATGCTTCTGTAGAAACAGTTGGGTACGTTTGCTGAAAGGATAACCAAAACTGCGTCAATTTTTTGCTGATTCAATTCATTTTAAACGAGGTGTTTTCTGACAGATCGATGAGTTCTTCGTCAGCCTTTGTCGATATGCCAGTCGTCCTGTCACCCTGAAACAGATTAAGCAGCAAAAATTGACGCAGTTCCAATTCTTTTGCTGTCCGGTTTCCATCTCTTCAAGGAAGTAATGATTAAATTTTTCTTTCAATGTGTTCAAATGCGAGGAGATTGTGGAAATTTTGTCATCAGCTGGTTTCACCTCATTTTTGATGATAAAGGTTTCAAATGTTTCAAAACAACCGTACTTGCGGCCTTTACTGTTTTTATTTCCACTTTTAGCAGATATCTCATATAAACCCTAAAATCTTGTTCATGGGTTATACAATGATTCTTCACAGCAAAATATTCTATACTTAAAATAAATATCCTCATATATGGATTTAAATACTAAACAAAGGTACCTTACAATCCATAATTGATATAAGACGCATTACAGGTGTGACACTTTTTTTTGGTGTCTGCATTGATGAATCTCAAATATGCCGCGATTCCTCCAAGCATAACTCCATTGGTAGGTGAATATCTTGCCTTTATTCTCCAATTCACGTATGAAATTGCGCATTTGTTCCAACTCCTAAAATGTTAAAATATACACTGGTGTGCAAAAATTAAGGACGAAGAGGAGAAATTAGCATAACAGCGGAACGAGCAGGCAGAACGGACCGAAAGACCACTCAGGAGATAGACTAGGGTCCGGTACGGTACGGCATGCGCATATATGCGGCATGACGTAGGGGGGAGTGGAGTGTCGGAAGGGTATAAAGCACACGGGCGGTGTACGCTCAGCAATTCGGTGAAAGCTATTGCACGGTTTACATCGGTTTGAACGACGTCGAGTTGCTGCCACCGTGTGATATGGCCAACAGGCAATCCAGTAGACGACATCTGGATGACTTTACCCGAGGTCGCGTCATTGGGAAGTTGGAAGAAAGTTGAAGTGTGACTAGTGTAGCCGAAGAGCTTGGGATCGCTCACAGCATCGTTTCACGAGCTTGGAGAGCATTCCAAACGACAGGAACAGCTGTCCCATAGTTTAGCAGTGGTCGTCCACGACCAACGACAGCGCCGGACGACCGGTATATTGTCCTATAGGCGAGAAGAGACAGACGGCAGACAGCGGGAGAAATCGCAAAGCACATGCAGCAGACAACTGGACGTCCATTATTGCGTTTTACCGTGGCCAGCAGGCTGCACAAAAGTGGTCTATTTGCACGATGACCAGTACGGTGTGTGCCATTAACGTCTGTTCATCGGAGACGGCGGTTTCTGTGGTGCCAGGAACACAAGAACTGGACACATCATCAATGGGGTCGAGTTGTTTTTACGACTGAGAGCCGATTTAGTCTGACGAGCGATTCTGGACGTATACAGATCTGGAGAGAGCAGGGAACACGCAATCACACCTACAACATCATCGAAAGGGACCGGTTTGGAGGTGGCGGAGTTCTCGTTTGGGGCGGTATCATGCTTGGTAGCCGTACTGACCTCCACATCTTCCAAGGAGGTTCAGTCACTGGTGTCCGCTATTGTACCGAGGTTCTCTTGCCTCACGTGGCGTCTGTTTAGAGGTGCTGTGGGTCTTGAGTTCCTCTTCAGGAACGACAACGCTACACCTCATCGTACAGTGGCTGTCGGAGAGCAGTTGTAGAGTGAAGATATTCAACGCATGGATTGACCTGCAAGGTCCCCGGACCTAAATCCAATCGAACACGTGTGGGACCTTCTCGGGAGACACCACGTCACCAACTGCCAGCAACGATTCCGCAGCTACGATTGGCGCTACAAGAGAAATGGGCCGCGATGCCTCAACAGCTTCTTGACAGCCTTGTCCTCAGCATGGGCAGACGTTATAAATCCTGCAACGCAGTCAGGGGTGATCATATCCCCTACTAAAGACTGGACTTTTCTTGGCAGCCGCCTGTCACATGGGCTGCTGACTACACATTCCAGTTTCTGTCTTCTGTCCAGTTGTGCTCGAAGCTACCTTTTCAATAAAGTGCCTTTGTATCCTTCGGATTCCTTGTTTGGACAGTTTTGCTCACTTGTCCCATATTCCTACATCTTGGGGATCTTCTGGTATGGTTTGTGTCGATGTGGAGCACTACTGCACGACGTTTCATTCGAAAAACCGTACCGTCCTGAATTTTTGCACGCCAGTGTATTATGTACACGCTGGCAACAATTCTCATTTAATCAATGTTCACATGCAACAGCTGCAGAACCAGTTAAAAATTGAAGTCTAAAAACATTCCATTTATAAAATCTAATAAGCGACAGTCTGAAATCACGCCATGATCAAGAACACCAACCATTCCATCATTGGTGTTGTCAGGTCCCGATGAGTTTGATCTGTCACTAGGCCTTACTGAATCCGAATCCCTCAAACGGGCCTGACGTAGGTTCTTTGAGTGACGTCGAGTTGAACTCGACCACTGAAATACTGGAACGTGTAGTCAGCAATTCTTAGGACCTACGATAATCAGAAACTACAATAACAAGTCCTCGGTTAGACGAAACAAAATTTAATAGATGAAAGAATAAGTTCCTTTCGATTGGCTATCTCCACGTGCCAACAGGTTTCCAACTAGCGAACACTTCACTATCTCACTGATATCCCGGAAGACCCTCCGCCACGTGAACTTGAGTCGTTCCGTCTAAAACCCCGGCCGACCTCTTATCCCCGAAATCCCTGACTCCTCCGTCAGTGAAAACGAAAAACCCTGAGAGGTCTAACCGGCACTCTCTGCGTAAAACTTACTCCGTGGAAGGTGAAACGCGAAAAGCCTCTCTAGCGAACGTGTCGCTTCCTTTTATATCCTTAATCTTCTCCCCCCCCCCTTTCCGCCTCTGGAAATCCCATTGGTGTGGAGTTAGCCGTTCACCGGAAGTGGTGAACTTTGACCTATACATCAGACCTCGTTGACCAGGTCGATTACAACGGATGCCGCTAGTCACATGCTTCGTTCGGTTACATAATCTAGCTTACAAAGGAAATGGTGCCACGTACCAATACGTGCGTTTGAATTTACATTACATTGCCTTTGAAATGAGAAATAATAACAGAAAATATTACTACTTGGAAATAATTAGTGGGGCCCGACTCCGTCACCTTACATAACTCCTGTTAAAGCTTTTCAACTTCTTCGAAGCCATCTTCAGAACTAACATCTGGTACACTAAACATCATGTGCCATATGATAGTTCTGAAGATGGCTTCGAGAACTATCATCTGGTACACTAAATATCATGTGCCAGATGATAGTTCTGAAGATGGCTTCGAAGAAGTTGAAAAGCTTTAACAGAAGTCCGACGATGAAATGGTTGGTGTTCTTGATCATGGCGTGATTTTAGACTGTCTCTTTTTGGATTTTAATAATGGAATGTTTTTAGACTTCAATTTTTAACTGGTTCTGCAGCTGTTACATGTGAACATCGATTGAATGAGAATTGTTGCCAGCGTGTACATAATATATTTTAACATTTTAAAGAGTTGGAACTAATGCGCAATTTTGTACGTGAATTGGTGAACAAAGACAAGATATTCACCTACCAATGGAGTTATGCTTGGAGGAATCGCGTCATGGTTAAGATTCATGAATACATCCACCAAAAAACGTGTCGCACCTATAATATGTCATATCAATTATGGATTGTGAAGCACGTTTATTTAGCATTTAAATCCGTATATGATGATATTTGTTTTTAATATCAGTTTTTTGATGAAACCTCGAATTTCGTTGTGAACTGCAAATATTTCGACACCTTCTGTTCCGTGCAAGAGCAAATTCAGTTCGTTTAATTACGAAAATATGGCGTCTAAAACCGAGGGCTTCAGGACAAATTTCTCGTTGCCCAATAATTCCACTTTATTGCTATTCGCGCATAGAAACATCATTACTTCATTGCCTGCCCATAAGTCGTTTTAGTATTTTATCCTTCGACAGCCAACGCACCTCGGTGTGTAGAAGAAGTGATTTGTGGATACTCCTCATCTCCGCCCAAAGCTTTTTAATTAATGGAGATCACAACGGCCTCGGCTTGACGAAGTTAACGATTTTCACGGAAGTATTCGAACCGCTTTCAAATCATCGGACGTTATGTTCGATACGAACACTTCCCTGTGAAGTCCATAAAGCATTTGAATTAGCACTTGAGAGTTCATGGAGTCACAACACTGCTTTTTGTTTGCCCGTGCGCCACCGTCCGTGCATATCCCGACGCATTTCACCCAGTCCAGACTTTCCTGTTACGTTAGCATCGAGGGTCATGAAAATTACCTCGCTTGTACCTCAAATAATTGCTTGTAGCACAGCATATTTTCGTGCGTTTCGTTGTTCCATATGTAACGTACGAAAACAAGCAGCTGGGACAAACCTTGTTCATCCGTATACCCGCCCAATTGCAATGAGTAAAATATGCTCCCAGCAGCTTTTTTGGATCAGCTCATTTTCTGATTACTAGGACATTTCATTGATACTGAGTGCAACCACTTTATTGGAAAGTGGAGTAGTTTCCACTTTAATCGAATTCTCATCACCAAACAACATAACTCTAACTTCGATTTTCATCTCTGGGGGCACTGAAGACTCGCCAATTATGAGAGGCTTCTCAGCTAGCTCCGTTCGCAAACTAATCAGAAAAGAGGGTTGCATAACTTTTTTGACTGATGTTGGTGAAATGAGAAAGTATACTTTTCGACGTCTTCAACTATTCCAGTTGCCTTTCGAAAACTTCGAGAGGCTTGTTTTTCAAATCCGGATGCTTCGTCTCAATATGCTGACGCAATTTGTTCGGTTGCATGCTCTTGTTAGCGAGTACTACGCAGCAAACAATGCATTGGGGCCGTGGATCTTTTTCTTCCCCTGCTTAAATACAAGTACGATGATAGAAAGCTCTGCAAACTTTTAGCAATGGAAGCGTCCAGTAGGTTATCGAGTTAGATAAGCGCCGTGAAAGTCAAATGGGTGCCCTCAGCTGTAGTTGGTTGCTTATGGAGGTTTGCGCTGTTGTCGTTAGATGGCGACACTAGAAGTCTGTGGAAAATGCCTCTCTTGCACAGGCACGATCATGAAAATTGATTTCCATATCATGCGCCTTATTTTTTATTCCCTTTCGATTTAATTTTTCGTTTTTTCACTTTCCCATTTTTCCATGATTTTCTATTTTCAAATACGTACATAATTTTCTCATGTCAAAAACTTCTTGCGGACCATCAAAAATCGGTTCGCCACCCACAGTCTGGGAAACGCTGCTCCAAGGAGTAAATAGAGCTTTGAAAATGACGTAAAAGTGCACTAATGAAGTTATTGATGTAATGATGTGAATTCATCCACCCGGAGTAAATGTTTCCTGACTTGGAGCATCGTTTGTAATTAGTGAATTCTGATAAAGTACACTGGTGTGCAAAACTTAAAGACGAAGTGGAAAAAGTAAAATAATGCCGTAAATAGCCGCATCACCCAAACACAAATTAACCCAGGACCGTGCCTGGAAACAGGAGCAACAGCTCATGCGTAATAATGGAACATGACGCGTGATTTGCGTACAGCGACAACAAAATGCGCTGCAGTACAATAGCATCAGTTGAGCGTAAGCCACCGGATGGTGTGCATAAGTGATACAGACAATCGATAGTGCTAGAGACGACGAAATGGCCCGTTGGGAACAGCTTGATGGTTTTACTCCTGGTCGAATAATTAGGAGGCGCAACGAGGGACAAACACAAATGAGTGTGGCTTAAGAATTCGGTATTGCCCATAGCATCATATCGCGTGCGTGGTAGGCCTTCAGGATTACAGGGACGCTCCGTTATTGCAGTGGTCTAAGCGCTGGCTTCTGACCATTCGCCCAAGATGGAGCCAGGTTCGGATCCCGGTGAGGCATGGATGTTGTGTTTGTCTTACGGCATTGGTTATGTCCCTTTCCCGGAGCTGGTGGCCATAAATTAGGGACAAGCGACTGCTTGTAGCCCAATGAGCTGCTCACAGTGGTCGTTAAACCCCCAAATAAACAAATAAAAAGGATTACAGGTGCAGCTGTGCGAAAGACCGGTGGTGGTCGTCCACCAGAATCCATCCCCAATGAGGATCGATGCCTGCACCTACAGGCAAAGACGGATCGACACCAGACAGCAAGCAACCTTGAACTGGACATGAACACAGGACGCACAATATCGCAGTTTACAATGGCAAGGCAACTACACAAAGGTGGACTGCTTGTCCGACGACCGGTATGATGTGTTTCATTAACAACTGTTGATCGGAAACACCGTTTACAATCGTCCAGAGAACATGAGCACTGGACAGCAGAACAGTGAGGTGCGGTACTCGTTACTGATGGGAGTAGACGTGGTCTCTCTAGCGAGTCTGGACGTCAGCTAATCTGGTGTGAGGTAGACACTCGGTATCGTCCCAAAGACATCAATGAAAGGGATAGATAAGGTGGCTGCGGTGTTCTGATTGATGGAATAACGGAGCTTCAGATACTTGAAGGAGGTATTGTAACCTGTGCGCGCTACTGTAATGAGGTAGTCCTTCCCCATGCTCTTCTGTTTCGAGATGCCATTGGCCCACAGCTCGTGTTAATAGATGATGATACCACACCTCATGGTACGGTAGCTATGGATGAGCTCTTGGAAAGTGAAGACATTCAGCGGATGAATTGACCAGCACGTTCCCCCGATCTAAATCCAACAGAATACGTGTGGGAAGCTACGAGGAAACGCGTTGTGGAACGTCACCAAACACCGGAAACTGTCCAAGAACTGAAGACGGCGCGGACGGAAGAATGAGCGATGTTACAACAAGAATTTACCAACCTACTGCGAAGTATGGACAGGCAGTGCAAATAATGCATCGATGTTAGGGGTGATAATATACCCTACTGAGGACCTTTTCTTCCCTTTGTACCGCCGTTGGCAGTGATGCATCTCTATCATGGCATCCAGTGCTATGTAGCCAATTATGAATGAAGTTACACTATATCTTTAGTATCTGCAGTTGTGTTCATGTTGTTTCCATCATCATTTTGGAGTTCTATGGATGAATTTAACATATCCAGGCCTCTCCTGTGCGGCATTACATATCAAAACTTAGCTCGTCCCTAAGTTTTGTACACCAGTGCATAAGTTTTCAGTGTCAGCCTGACGAAATATCTGAGATATCATTTAAATTGCTGGAAGTTATTCTACTTACTTGTAAGTGTAAATTTAGGGGTCTCAGAAATGCCTCAGGCAGGTGATAATTCTCGTAAAAGCAGAGTATTGACTTCCCATCATGTAGTTAGTAGATAGATCATTCTGTAGTTTTTTTTATTTACTTTTATTACCCATCTTAAGGACCCGAATTAAGGACTTCCATTCCGCGGAAAAATTCTCTTTCTCCTAAATTGGGCAAATACAGGAAATCTATGTAATTCTATAAGTTTCTTTAGACAGTTTTGATGAACTCACCAGCAATTCCATCGTTACCTGGTGTTTTGCTACACTTCAGCTGCTTCATGCATTCTTCAGTTTGATTCAAAAAGTTTCGCGCCTCTTGTCCTGAAGTATAAAAGGATATCTGCTCAAAGGCTCCTAAGGGATGTTCATAATACAGAAGTTCAGTACAGCAGTCTCTCCATATCTTTTAATTTCAGTTATTTGATGAATTATGTATATTGCTCTGGTTAATTGTAGATTTCTTCTGAGGTGATATGTTTCTTTGATTGTAAACTTTTCGAGATAAATCTCTTTATTTTTTTAATAAAAGCTGCTTATGCAATTTGTCAATAATTTTTTTTGCTGTTGCTTCTTTGTCCAAGCATTTTGTTGGAAACCCTACTGTTTTCTTTGTGTCTTTTTTTTTCGATTGAAGGTTTAAGACCGCCGCGAGCCACTCAATGGGCTATAAGCAGTCGCCCGTTCCTAATTTAGGGTCACTGGTTTTACAATCTTGTTTCCTTAAGTTTTGGTTTTAGCACTTTTAGATAATTCATTTTATATTAAATTTTATGAAGTCTACCAGTATTGTAGTTTGGTGGTTTTGTTATTGGAAGAAACATATTTGTTCTTTAATTTGACTGCAAGGACAGCTTCAACAAAGAAATGGTCAGAATCACATTTCGCTTGTCTGTAGCCTCGAATATATTGAATGAAACTTCTAAATCATCTTTTTATGATTGCGTGATCTGTTTTATTAATCCCTAACGACCATAACGCCCGAAACGCCTGTACATAAAAATTACCACGACCTCCCGAAAACGCCCGCCAGTCAGCAGGATTTCCTACCCCGCCAGTTCTTTGAAGTCACAGGGACTCTACAGGATTAGCAGGTCTCTCTCAGCCACTATTGTTGTCGCTAAACAAATAAGTAAAGCAGGCGTTGGTATCTCCCGGGGCGATATAATTTCTCTCAGGGCATTGCATGTCTTCTGTATAGAAGAATGCAGCGATCGCCCCCTAGAAATGTTTGAAAGGCAATGTGCACCAAGACTACAGATCGAAAGTTTCGTGCGTTGACCGAGCACTAACCTTTGGTTTGTTGATTTGTAAAGGGGAGGAGAGAAAATCTGAAAAGAACAACAGACAGTTTTGGGCGGTATGGTATTCTGAGCAACACAAGATTTCAGGGCCCTGGTCGATAAAGGCTTAAACGTATGGTCATCTGGTACTTCCAGGTTTGATTATGTTTCTTTCTTTTTATTAGTACCGTAGTAATACAACTCATAATGTTTCTTTAAGCTCCTGAATTAATTTTTCTCTCTCCATCAATGTTGTTTTTATCATTTAAGCTTTTACTTCAGAGAATAACGGCCACCATGAGCAACTCTTAGCACCTAATTTGTGGCCGTTGGTTCTAGGAAACCGTGGCTAAGCTCGGACAACTACCAAGAAAGCAGAGCCTCTGACAACTAGGACACTGGGGAGGTTCAGGGGCATGTGGTGATAGGGATGTTTGCTGACTCCTCTCCGGAAAAAAAAATACTTTACCTCGTGTTATAACTAGCAGAGGAGGTATAATAATAAACATTACTAATGCTTATGTGGAAAACTTATCAATAACCAAAAAACGTGACTCTTATGACATTACTACACTCACTTCCAAAAGTTAAGCACGGAGCAGTAAGATGTGAAGAAATGGAGAAGTACTGCTTGGATTGACACGAAATGTGGCAGGAACGTAGGAAATATGTTTATTAATGAATCAAAACAAAGAAATACAGACAGAGATGAAAATAATATTGAATTTTCAGAAATTATAAGATGACGTCAAATTGGAGTCATTTACAAAGTGAGTAATAAAGTCACAACAAAACCCGAGATTAATAGGGTATGTGAGCACCACTCATCTGCATACAAAGTTTACAACGTCTGACCATGCTTTTTATGAGGTGATCAACCACCGCAGAGTCCAGTAATCGCCATTCCTCCTGTAAAGCAGTTTCCGAAGCTGTGAGAGTGGTTGGGGTGGGATACGTGAACACACAGCACGGCCGAGGGCATCCCAAAGATTTTCAATGGGGTTAAGGTCGGGCGAGTACGCCGGCTACTCCATACGCGCAATCCCCTCACTCTCCAGGCAGTCGTCGACGACGGCAGCTCTATGGGGACGCGCATTATCGTCCCTTAAAACGAAGGCAGGGCCAACTGCTGCAGCGTACAATCGCACAGTGGGGTCTAGGACTTCATCCCGATACCGTACCGCCGTCACAGAACCCCATTAGTAGATGTGGAGGTCGGTGCGATATCCCAACGAAATTCCTGCCCAGATCATGATGCTTCCACCTCGGAATGCATGATATTCGGTGATGTTCTGGAGTCGATTGCGTGTGCCTTCTTCCCTCCACACCCGTACACGCTTGTCATCTGGTTGCAGGGCAAATCTGCACTCATCCGTGAACATAACGTTGCCCCAATCAGACACAGTCCACTTGACATGTTGGCGACGCTATTTTAATCGTGCCTCTCTGGATTGGACGGATAGAGGAACACAAACCCGTGGTACCCGGGCGTACAGTCCCTTCATGTGTAGCCTTCGACGCACAGTAGTGGCAGATATCGTCTTACCAATGGCCGCCGTAACCATAGATGTCTCACGTGTGGACGTCGCTCTTCGATTCCGCTTGGCTGCAACAGCAATATATCGGTCTCCCGCGGGGGTCGTAGCCCTTGGGCGACCGGCCACAGGTCTGCAGACAACTGTTTGGCTGGTTAGAAATTGTTTCCATAAACGTGAAATGACGGAATGCTTCACGCCGAAGAAACCAGCAACATCTGTGATTGACTGTCCTGCTTCAATGCGTCCGACGGCACGCCAGCGCTCAGAATCTTCCAATCGTCTTCTGGGAGCCATAAAATCAAGTCTGTCTTCAAAACAAATCCTCCGACAGTTCTCAACACCTTGTAGCAGCACTTGCATGCAACCTCTGTACCCCTTCAGAGTGCTGGCTGCTTATACAACTGCCTGTTTTGCATATTTCTCGGCAAGACACCGTGATTCGCTGTTACCTATCACATGTGCATACTTCCATCTACCGTTGCGGCGAATTGCAGCCTCTCCAATTCCGATTGGCTTCCGGAAATTAACTTCTCCCTCTGCGTGCTTAACTTGTGGAAGTGAGTGTATATATGTCAATCTAGGTTGGTATTGTGACTGGACGTTATATCAATGACATAAGATAGGTACGTCTTATTTTATCAATTTGTTCTTAAACCCTGAATCTGGGATCGTTCAATTTCTCAGCTACCGCTTATTTCTCTGCCCTCAGTGTACAATCAAACTGATATAATAAGAAAAAAATAAATATCGAACTTTTTGTGTTGCCATCTAGTAAACAATATATAAATGTTTTTACTAATATTCTATAGCTACTCATTTATACCTCATACTATCATGTCCAATAAATAAAATCACGCAACATTGGGAAAGCCTGCTCATAATACTCGGGTTAACGATAGTGAAGAAGGCATTAATATGCAGTACATTATACAAGCTTTTCAAGATACACTGGCATGCAAAAATTAAGGACGAGACTGTTTTTCGAATGTAACGTCGTGCAGAAGTGCTCCACATCGATTCAAATCATACCATAAGATCCCCAAGATGTAAAAATATACGACAAGTGAGCAAAACCGTCCAAACAAGGAATCCAAAGGATACAAAGGCACTTTATTGAAAAGGTAGCTTCGAGCACAACTGAACAGAAGACAGAAACGTCCATGTGACAGGTGGCTGCCAAGAAAAATGCAGTCTTTAGTAGGGGATATGATCACTCCTAACTGCGTTGCAGGATTTATAACGTCTGTCGATGCTGAGAACGAGGTTGTCAAGGAGCTGTTGAGGCAGAAAAATCTTTAGCAGCCTTTTTAAAACCCCTTACTAAAAACTCAACCTACTCTGTTTGTAGTACATCTGAAGCTATTACAAAAATATAAACATGTCAATTCCCAAAAACTCAATTCATTCTATCTTCGCTAGATGTTGTAAATCTATTCCCAAAGTATCTCGCTCAGTTGTTTATAACCTGATTGAAAAAATCTTGTACACTCAAAATTTCTATACTGCTGCAGAAATTGATTCAACACTACAAGCTATGAAACTTGTTGGAGACCGGTGTTTCTTCAGATATCAACAGACTATTTTCAAACAGAATGAGGGGGCACCTATAGGTTCCCCTTTGTCACCTATTCTTGCCGAAATACTGCTTCAAGATTTGGAGGACACCTTCCAAAAATCTTGCTCCGTTCAACCAACGTTATACCTGAGATATGTTGATGATGTCTTCCTTGTTAGGCCTCATTCTGAAACCGAATTATTTAATATGGCTTCGAATCTATCCTCCATCATATCCGGTATTAAGTTTACTGTTGAGATCGAGGAGTCCAGCTCACTTCCTTATCTTGATTTTTTGGTTTCCCATACCTCGAACCACTCACATTTCGACTTTTCAGTTTACCGAACACCAACCTCAACTCCGGTTATTATTTCCTTCAATTCCTGTACTCCAAACCCCTACAAATTTTAAGCACTCAGATTTCTTGTACACAGAGCATTTTCACACTCTTGAACTTCTGATAGTCGAAATTTGGAACTGATAAAAATAACGGAGATTGCTGATGTGCATGGATACCCCACGGGTTGTGTTCAAAGACTTGTTCAACAGCATGAACGAAAAACTTTTACAGCCCTGGCTAGAAATGTACCCACGATTAAATATGTGGGGAGCATGGACTACCTGAAATCTGTGGTCACTTTATTAAAAAACACCTGTAAAAAATGCTCTATTGGATTCTGTGTAAAAACCCAATTAGACGTGAGAGAAACATAGTTCCACCTATTTCCCGCTTTGGAGTGCATAATATCCCTCTAATGGACAAAAGTGGACAATCGGCGGATCTTTGTTATATGGGCTCGACATTTCGAAGCCTGGGTATTCGTTGGGCTGAACACAGATATGATATCCGTAAAAAATCTGCCACTTCGCCATTGTCAAAAACTGTTATTGAAAAATACTTAAGACCTGACTGGGACAATGCGAACTTACTATCGACAGCTTCTAATAAACGCTCTATGCTTTTTACTGAGAGTCTATATATCATAAAATGTGGACCAAAATGCTGTAATGAGGATGTGCCTGTATACATTCCCACCGCCTGGAGAAACCTGGTTTTACAGTATTCACGGGAGGAAGAAACTAAGTAATTACGAAAACTTGTAGTAATTTGTATTGAATGGCAATGACTAACGTGTTTCATTTACATAATGTGTATTACTTGTGCTTCTATCAGTCACTATTTAACCTTGTGCCGTTCTAATTCTGGCTTCACTCATCGGTCTGATGATGCGGCCATAGTGGTAGTGAAAGTGCTTGCCAGAACTTTTATCTACCATATTTTTAAATTGTAAATAAAGACGTTTTTTAATCTTACGTTTTTAAAAGATAATCTGGGGATATGGTGTGTGTGCTTTGGCTCCAGAATATTACCGTGCTTTGACAGCGTTTCCAACCTTTTACCTACAATTAGCACGAAATAACTTTGGTTATTATGTATTATGTAACTTTATGGATTTGTCCAGGGCCTTTGATAATATAGATCATTTTATTTTACTACATAAATTCTCAGAAATTGGTATTAGGGGAAAGTTTTTTGAATTTTTTAAGAATTATTTTTCAGGTCGCAAACAATATACTGAGGTGGATCATTTTAAATCCAATTTGAAATCAATTACTTCTGGAGTCTCTCAGGACTCTATACTAGCCCCCTTATTATTTAATATTTACATTAATGATTTTGTGTCTGCGCGTCTGTCTCTGATATCATCTTATACGCTAATGATGCCACAGCACCGATAAATGGAAATAGTACAGAAATTCTGGCTCAACGATTAGATGATTATTTTTATTACTAACCAAATGGTTAACTGTTAATATGCTTGTTATCAGTTATAATAAAACTAAAATCATGTTTTTTCCTAATGATACAAATTTCTCGTATCCACATAATAATACGATGTCTCTTAATGGGGCACCGATGGACATTGTTAAGAATCAGACTTATTTGGAAACCATTTTTCAACATGATCTCAAGTCAAATACACACATTGATTATTTCTGTAGTAAGATATCTAGGACTATAGGGGTTATCAGTTCTATAATGACAAACCTTTCTCCTAAAATAATGATGCTGCTTTTTTATTCTTTAATTCAAACAAACTTTAATTATGTATTTCAATTTGGGGAAACACAATAAACTTTTTTGAATAAGTTACAAAGATTACGAAACAAATTCATTAGACTTCTTGAGCTTAAAGTTTTACACAATCGATATTCTGGCCCTGATTTTCAAATTTCTCTTACCTCCAGGGATTTTAATATTCTATCAATTAAACAACTGTATTACTATAATATTGGTAAATTGATGTTTAAAAAGACAAGTTAGTAAAATCATGCAATGCATTGATTATGATACGCTTTCCAACATACCTGAAATCATTACACAAGTTATGAGGATAATGGTTGTGGAATAAATCTCACTCATGTGCCCTGACCTTTTCGATGTTATTAAGCAGAATTGGTTGAGTATACCTCCGGACCAACATACTAAAGTTTTGTCGTAATAGAAGCATTTTTAATCAAGGTATGAGGATAATAGCTGTGGAATAAGTCTCGCTCTATCTGTGTCCCAACATATGACCCCATTTTGATGATATTCAACAAAACCGATTCAGTATATCTCCGGAACAACATACTAAAGTTTTGTCTCAATAGAAGCATTTTTAGTCAAGTTATGAGGACAATTGTGTGGAATAAATCTCGCTCCTGTGTCCCGACCTTTGACCTCATTTCGATTATATTCAACAGAACTGGTTCAGTATACTTCCGGAACAACATGACACAGCTTTGTCGCAATCGAAGCATTGTTACGTAAGTTATGATGCATAAAGGCAATGCAACTCCTATGTCCTGACCTTTGACCCCATTTCATCCATTTCCAAGAAGGTTTCATTGAAATCTAACAATTTTTACGCGAGTTATCGTGCGGACGTACAGACAGACAGACGGAAAAAACTTGAGCATATACGCTTCTTCAACCTACGGTTGGAAAGCGTAAATAAAAAATAATTTATATCATGACTTAATCCATCTTCATACTCATAATCATAATTATGACACCAGAAATAAAGACCTGTTACTTCCTATGTTCTCGATGCTTGCACGTCCACAGAGCCTTCCTCAATTATTCGGGTCCGTCCTTTCGGAACTCACTCCCTCGTAACCTTACATCTATTAACGATACTAATATTTTTAAACATAAATTAAAACACTACTTACTAAATGTATGCTAAGTAACTTACCTCTTGTGGTGGTGATTCACGTTTGACTCCATTATTGTAATTTTGTGACATGCCAACTTGATCCTCTCTGTTGTATATGTATTATTTTTACCTTGTTGGGAAAAAAAAATATTTACCTGTCAGGCCTTTTAGGCCTTTTCCCTCTTCATCCCCGTTGCTCACACTACAGTTTATTTCGTATTTCTTTTTCGATTTTGTATTAATACTGTGGCAACTAGAATGCTAATAAATGAAATGAAATGAACTAAAAAATTACTTCTCTACAAATTCCTTCCTTTTTTGTTTTTACATTGAAATCTCCCAGTATAAAAATTACATTCCTTCATGCTGCTCTTCAAAATGTGTTCCATCTTTTCATGGAATTCGGCCTTGCTGTCCCGTTAGCACAGTGGTCAAAGCGCTGGCTTACGACCATTCTTCCGAGAATGGTCTGGGTTCGAATCTCGGATGAGGCATGGGTGCGTGTTTTTCTTTATGGCTTTGTCCCTTCCTTGGAGCAAGTGACCCTAAATTAGGGACGGACGACTACTTATAGCCCACTGAGTTGCTTGCAGTGGTCGCTAAACTCTCGCTAAAAAAAACAAAAATTGGCTTTCGTGTTCTGTTCCATAACTTCTGTTGGTGCGTGTTCATTGAAAAATGTTGTGTTCAGCCATCCGGATTTTTATCTTAATTTACATATTCTTTCATGCTTGAAACTCCAGGTCTCCTGACTCATTTACTAAAGATCAAACCTGTTAGAGGTCCATGTAATCCCATACTATTTTCCCCATAAATTAGAAATAGATCGTTATTTTTCATACTGCACTATCCATCCCACCTCATCTTCCGTAGTGCAACTCAGGATAGAGCGCGTCAATTGAGCTTTCGTACTACTACGTTGGCGTCGTATAGAGGAATGACTCACGCCTACGTGCTGACGTCAGGAGGTCGAGACAGAAAAAATTAAAATTTTCATAAAAAGATTTCTTCTTTGATCCTCCTCCAACAGTTTCTGACAATCCACCACTTGAAGCTACTGACGGGAGAATTAATCGTGATCTTACGCTTAAGCTTTCGGCTACTGAACTCTTTTACATAGCTGCTGTAATCAGAATACTGTTGTTAAATATTTGAGCCATCAGTGTTTCCCATAAATTTGCAGCTTACGTATCGATATCCCTAATTCTGCAGATATAAATTCTTCATTCTCATTTATTTAAAATTTAATTTAAATCACCTTCATTCTTATCACCATTTAAGATTTTAGGATTATGAAGAGCGCTGTTTAGGACTTTGCCACACTCTGGGCTAAAACTTACGTTATCTTAATTTTTAATGGTAAATAAAAATGTGCCATCAGATGTCCTGTACAAATTCAGTAAACAGATTTTATTTGACCTTAGTGCACCCGAAATTTTTCTAAATATCGAACGAATAGCACAATTTGGAATCCCCCCCCTTAATTTCTGCCTGGGTTTTGTAATATGATAAAACTATCACTCTGAAATAAATTAAACAAACTATTACGTAACTCATCTTTAGTTCAGCTCACCAGAATATTAAAACAGGGTTACAAATTCGAAGAGAAAAATGCTTACACAATAACAAGGATTTGGCAATTTAGATGTGTGAAGTAAGAACCAGTTAGAAGAATGAGTGTACAGATCAAATTTTCAAAGAATAATAATGCTAAGCGAAAAAGGTGCAGGCCGGATGTTAGCAGAAATTGTGGTGAGCTGTACTCAGGGTGTAATGGAGTGTCAAAGTACAACAAAAGAACTATCTTCATTTTAGAGAGACTGATACATAGAGGAAGCGAAAAATGCGACGTCCCTTTCAGGTCATGGAGGTAGACCACAATGGTGTATAACATGGGGATGCCAATATTTACATTATTTAACGCAAAACAGATAATTTATAATACACGATGTAACGACTACAGATCTCAAAATTGTATAACTATACTAATGATCCGAATTTATTAATGTAGAATAGAAATAAAACTTACCAAGCTTTCGCACATCAGCCAGATGGCTTTTTCAAGAAAGGTAGACAGTAAACTGCATTATTTCTGTTCTACGCCAAAAAATTCGGATCATTAGTATTGTCATACTATTTTGAGTATAATTGGTGTACAGTTCCTATTAATTAATGACTACAGATCTAGCCACCACCTTCATTCATAAAAGGCCATAATTGCTTCTAGTAGGTTGCCAGGTACGCTAGAACTGTAAAGTTCACTACTGGAGAAAGGTTCGTCGATGTGATAAATACTTTTTTTTTACCTGAGTCACACTGACCGTATGTACCGTGTGTGACGAACGTCACATGAGGCCTTGGACTTATGGTGCTTGTTGAAGACAGTACAAGTGTGTCATGCGTCATGCTGTGAGGAATTTTTGTTAGAATCAATGGTGGACGCTCCAATGGTGGGAAAACCACATGATTACTATACATTGTGTAAAACATTTTTTAGAACATGTGCTGTCATTCATGATTTCTGAGGTTGAGAAAAAACATTTTCCTCAAAAATAAATTCCTTAACCATATATACACCATTGATGATAGCTACAAAGGACATTCGCGCGTGCCTGTGTCATGACAAGATTTTTATGCAGTACTTTGCTGACTCAAACTTCGCAGTCTAAGAAATGAAACATCCAAGTTATAAAGAAATGTAGAAAGACCACTGGCCTGATGTGATGAAGAGAAAATATATATGAATACCTATATATTTTCATTAAATGAAAATATATATGAATACCTTAGCGTTATACGGTGAATAAAAGAAATATCATCATCCTTAGTTTTCTGTCTTTTGAGAGGCCCAACGGTAACTCAGCAAGTTCGCTTCCTCCAGTTTCATCTGTCTCTGGCTCCCTCCTTAAATTCTTGATAGCTTTCTGTGCCTATTATATCATCAAGCATCATTAGTCGTCTCCTTCCTCTTGGTCGCTTTCCTTCAATTTTCCTTTCTCTCATTCTTTTCAATAGGCTGTCTCCTCTTAACACATGTCCTATCCAGTTATATTTTCTTTTTCTTATGGTCTTTAGTAAATTCCTTTCTTCTTCAACTCTTTGCAATACTTCATCATTGGTAATTTTTTCAATCCACTTTGTTTTTTCCGTTCTTCTCCATAACCACATTTGATACGCCTCCAACATTTTAGCTTTTTTTTCTTCCCAATTGCCCACGTTTCTTGTGAAAGGACCGATGGAAAGTGCTGCGCTGCGGCGAATGGTGAAAAAATTCGAGGAAACGGAAACTTTGGCAGCACGCCTACGAAGCGGTAGACCACGAACACGTGCTGCTGCAGCAGAGACGATTACACAGGAAATGGATGTGATTGCAATGTCATCCGCACATGGCGACTCCAGTGCTCGCCATGTTTCTTAGCAAACATGCATTCCGTACGGGACTGTATGGCGAACACTAAGACGGATTCTACACAGATACCCGTACAAACTGCAACGGCATCACGAACTGCAAGCTGGCGATTACGTGCAGCGTCAGGAGTTCGCAGCATGGTTTTTTTCGACAAATGGATGTCGACGAGAACTGGCTGATGAACGTTTTATGGACTGATGAGGCACACGTTTCCCTAAACGGAGCGGTAAACACGCACAACTGCCGCATCTGGGCCTCGGAACACCCCGAGCAGTCGTTGAAGCGCCACTTCATCAGCCGAAAGTGACAGTGTGGTGTGGAGTCACGGCTTTCTTCATTATCGGTCCTTTTTTCTTGAAGAGGTCCGCGGCATCTCCTTTGAAACCGTTTCAGTGACAGGTGCACGTTATGCGAACATGTTAAGAACGTACGTTATCCCTAGGTTGCAAGAGCGGGATGCAGTGAATCTGTGCACATTTATACAGGATGGAGCACCACCTTACATCACACGTTTCGTTAAGCAACTGCTGCAAGAGACGTTTGGCGCAAATCGTGTGTTGAGCCGACACTTTCCGAAAGCCTGGCCTCCTCGGTCACTAGACCTGACACCCTGCGATTTCTGGCTCTGGGGTTTACCTAAAATCACAAGTGTACATATATCTACCCACTTCATTGGCCATGCTGAAAGATTCCATTCGACACCATTTGGCAGCTATACCACCGGATATGGTCTTCAATGCCGTCCATGGTGTTTTCTCTCGTCTGCAGGCAGTGCTGGAACAGGACGGCCATCACATTGAACACCTGGTACAATCAGATGTCTATTTTTCTCGACACTTCCAGCCTGTGGTTGCTGCGCCATCTGGCGATGAAAAATGTAAGTAAAATGAGTAAAGATTTATGGAATTTCATAAAAAACCCGTTGTCATTCTGATAATTTCTACGCAAACTGCGCTGCCCTACTCTCAAAACTCCACGAGTTATTACGTTTTCAAAATGTGCATGACTTTTGGATCACCCAGCCAGTATATAGGAATAACAAAATTGTGATTATATGTAGATATAAGCAGTAAACATGTTTCAGCCCCCTCAAAATTTGTAATTGCGCCCCCGGAAAAAACTCTGAATGCAGCACTGCCCATGTGTCTTCTAAGGGTTGTCTCCCTCAGATTAAGGTGACGTTGGTCAGGTATTCTCACTCTTTACACGTGTTTTGTCCATCGAGATCACTCCAATGCAGTGGTCCGCACGTCCAGGTAAAGACGTCCAAACTTAGCAACGCCGAGCCTTTTTGCCTTTTAACTCCCCTCACCAATCTGCATATAATATACTCCCCTCACCAACTGCGATATTTACAACAAACCACTCCCCTCACCAACTGCGATATTTACATATTCTGCCCACCAATCTGCATGGCGCTCCGATAAATACTACCTAGTGTGTTATTTACGCTTTCCAACCGTAGGTTGAAGAAGCGTATATGCTCTAGCTTTGTCCGTCCACCCGCACGATAACTCGTGTAAAAATGGTTCGATTTCGATGAAATTTTAGCATGTGGCAGAGGACCAATGGGGACGGCCGCCCCGGTGGCGCAATGGTCTAAGCGATGTCCTCTGATCATTCGTCCGAAAGGGGTCCGGGTTCGAATCCCGGTGAGGCATGGATGTTGTGTTTGTCTTAAGGCACTGGCTCTCTCTCCCTTCCCTGGAACCAGTGACCCTAAATTAGGGACGGGCGACTGCTTATAGCCCATTGAGTTGCTCACGGTGGTCGTTAAACCTCCAATAAAAAAAATCAATGGGGACGAACCCTATTGAAAATGGAACAAATGGGGTCAAAGGTCACGACATAGGAGCGAGATCCATTCCATTGCCCTTATGCGTCATAACTTGCGCAAATATTTCGATTTCAAGGAAATTTTAGTATGTCGTAGAGGACCACCTGGGGACGAACCCTATTGAAAATGGGTGAAGTGGGGTCAAAGTTCAGGAGATAGGAGCGGGATGCATTCCATCACATCTTATTAAAGTAGCAATTCTCGTATATATGTAAATTTTATTTTGAAAACGGCTCTAAGGATTTTGATGAAAGTGGTTAACCTACTGTTTTCCAGTACTAGAAATCGATTTAGCTTGATCTCGGCTTTGGAAAAATTTGTTTAGTGGGTTAAATAACTACCCCGAGTTACCACGTTTTTAGTGCCATATCGTCGTCCTATTAATGTTTCCCATTCTTAGAAATCTTATGACGTCACCCTCTCGCGATTGAGATGTTGGCGCGCTGTCACGCCATCTGCCTCATTACGTCACGCGTTTTTTGTGGATCCTATTAAAGTTTTATGACGTCACATTCTCGCGACCATCTGCCTCATTACGTCACGCGTTGTGTGCGTATTACGCATTACTTCTATTTTCTTCTAGAACAAAAAGCGAGTTGTGCCAGTTGCTTGGGGTTGATGCGTAGTACAGTAGAAGCAGCGGAATGCTGATTTCGCATGTTTTGCCCGTCAAAATTTAAACTTAATACAGCATTTTTTTGTTACATTTTTGAATAGTCACTTGATGACGAGCGTATCAGCTGTGCTAAAATATGATTAGTTCATTTTTATTAATTACCATTAACAGAGTGTCACGTGGATGGTAAAACAATATAAAAATATGGCTGGTCGACCCCCAACGAAACGTGCACGTTTCAACTTTAATAATAATAATAAGAATACAGCACTGTTGGAACAAGAACAAGCGGAAGAAGTAAATATGGAACAGCTTGGACATTCAAGAGGCGATGGTTTCCGATCACTTTTCAGTCTCGAAAACACATGACCTTCCATTGGAAGAAGATCGGCCTACAAAAAGACCATTTCGAGCAGCTAAGGCGAGGAGCATGGAAATAATGTCCGACGTTATTATAACACTCAATGAATTTATATCGGAAGAAAACCTCGATCAAATACGGCGAATAAATAGACAGCAATGAAGAACTAATGTTACCATGGAATTCGATGAAGAACCCCATTTTAACATTTATTGATTCGTGTTTCATGTTTGGAAGTAATAAAAACAATTTTTAAAAATTTCTTACTCTAACACAAATAAAAAAATATCATTAATCTTTGTTTTGATGATTATTCTAAATTAATTTGTCTCTAATTCGTCTTGATGGTTTAGACTTAGCATTATAATACTTGGAAATAACAAATCAAAACATAAAAATTTTTGTGCACTCATCTCCCTTTACCCGAGCGATGCTCGGTGTTCCTTATATTTGCCCTTATGCGTCATAACTTGCGTAAAAACGGTTCGATTTCGATGAAACTTTAGTCTGTGGTAGGGGACCATCTGGGGACGAACCCTATTGAAAATGGGTGAAATGGGGTCAAAGGTCAGGACATAGGATCGGGATCAATTCCATTGCCCTTATGCGTTATAACTAACGTAAAAATGCTTCGATTGAGACAAAACTTTTCATGTTGTTTCGGAAGTATACTTTACCGGTTCTGTTGAATCCCATTGAAATGGGGTCAAAGGTCGGGTCAGAGGAGCGAGATGTTTTCTACAGCCATTATCCTCATAACTTGAGTAATAACTTGAGTAATGATTTTCTGGTATGTTGGAAAGCGTATCATAATCAATGCTTTGCATGATTTTACTAACTTGTTTTCTATGTCAAGAAGTGCATATTGCAATGGGCAGCATTACTATTTTACTTTGCTTTTTTATTCGTGGCATCATTTTTGTGAAACATATCAGTGTTTTCATTTCCCTTATCTTTCCTTTTATTTCAATTCCAACATTCAATTTTCAAATGATTTCTTTCCTAACGAAAAGGGCTGAACCTTTTGTACTTTTATGGACTTATTAATTGGGTTTTATGACTCTGTTGTAAGTGTGCTATTTATGTCCGATCTTTCTTGTGTGGAATTGTACTAATCTATTAACTTACCCTTGATAGTCTCTCAAGGGTAAGTTCGTTGTCTGTTCTCTCCTCAAGGGCAGTTATTAAGGCATCACAACTGTTACGTAAGCTACAAAGTATCATAACAGTGATATGGGGGTCTTTAATTAATTCCTCAGTAGCCCTGTATTTGTTAGTAACTTCCAGAAATTAATCTATACGTTCTTACATTGTATCATGTTCTCAGTGTATCTTTCGTTATACAGCTCTCAAAATATGATTTTCTTGTTGAATTATTACTCTCCAGAATTTTTCTCAAAGCATTCCACTTGCGAGCCATAGAAGTTTCGTACCTTAAGTAAACTATCTGACTGTCTTAAACTAATAATTGTAGTCCCAATTTGTGTATCTTATACCATGTTTAATTTTTAGCCTTATCGTGAAATTTTATGCCATAAATTTTAATTAATTAAGTATATTTTAATTACCTTGAATTTCGACTGGTCATGCACTGGTGTGCAAAAATTAAGGACGAAGATGATAAATTAGCATAACAGCGGAACGAGCAGGCAGAACGGACAGAAAGACCACTCAGGAGATACACTAGGGTTCGTACGGTAAGGCATGCGCATATATACAGCATGACGTGGGGGGGTCGGAAGGGTATAACGCACGCGGGCGGTGTACGCTCAGCAATTCGGCCGCGCGTGGCCTAGTGGTCAGCGTTCGTGACTGCCATTGAGATAACCTCAAATTCGATCCTGGGCAGGTACGAACGTTCGAACCACTAAATACCCGCTGTGCGTCGGATGGGCACGTTAAGCCGTAGGACCCCGGGTACTGGCCCCCCGGTAATAAATAAGGGCGTCTTCCTCTCTCTTTCTACCTCGCTTCCGCGTCACTTTCCTATCGGACACTCTAGCCCAAATCTCCTAGCTTCCTATTTCTAAGGGTTGTTTAAGACCTGGTGTCAGACACTCCCTTCCTAAAATCCTCTACATATGATCATTTGATCATTTGGCAGCTGTCAGAGCTGTTTTCTACATGAGCATGACAAGTAATAACGATTAAAGCGATTTTCAACGCGGTGTCATAGTTGGCACTCGTGAGATGGGCCATAGTATTTTGGAGGTAGAAACGAAGTTCGGATTTTCACGGACGACCATTGCAAGGGTGTACCGTGGCTACAAGAATTCCGGCAAAACCTCCAACAAACAATACCAGTGTGGCCAAAAAAAGACATTTGGTGAACGTGACCATCGTCGGCTGTCAAGAATCGTTTCACGCGATTGGCGTGCAACACTCTCGCAGGTGTCATGGGAATTCAATGCTGGAGCTTCAACAAGCGTCAGCGTCCAGATTGTGCAACGTACCCTGGACGATATGGGCTTTGGGAGACGACGCCCAACTCGGGTCCCCTTGATGGGTGCACGAAACAGAGCTATGCGCCTCGCTTGGGCACGGCAACACCGCCACTGGACACTTGATGACTGGAAACAAGTAGCCTGGTCTGACGAGTCGCGTTTCTAACTGTATCTGGCAGACGGAAGGATTCGTGTGTGGCGCAAACCCCATGAAGCCATGGATCCCTCCTTTCAACGGGGAACTGTACCGGCTGTAGGGGGGTCCGTAATAGTATAGGTGTGTTTAGCTGGACTTACTGGGACCCATGGTACGTCGTCTGTGACCGGCCAACGCTATGAGCTTATCCCTTCTAACGAGGTACACCCGTTCATGTCCTGCATTCATGCTGATGGGTTGGGCCTGTTCCAACAGGACAATGCACCTCCACACAAGTGTCAAGACGCCATATTATGGTTAGAGGAGAATTCATCTGAGTTCGGGGTGTTGCCATTCTCACCCAAGTCCCCCATCTGAACGTGATAGAACACATTTGGGATGCCATGCAACGCGCTGTCGAACGCATGAATCCGAGACCTCAGAATACCCTCGAGTTGTGGAACGCTCTGCCGGAAGTATGGTGTGCATTGCCTACAAGATATTACCAGAAGCTTGTGGAGTCCATGTCCCGTCGTATTTCTGCAGTCCTGCGCTCTCGTGGGGGACCTACCAGGTATTAGATTGGTGTACCAGTTTTTCTAGCGCTTCAGTGTATGTATTCGTGCGTGGCGCAAACCCCATGAATGTATGTATGTATGTATGTATTAATCTATTGTAATACGCATTTTTTTAGAGCGCAAGCATTGCTTCTCTATTGGTTCTGTTGGGCTGGTGCAGAAGAAATGTCCGCTTTCAGTGGGTGGACATGCTTGACTCTCCAGTGGACTGGTATTATCCAGAAACGTCCCAAGGTCAGTATATATCTGGTGTATGCGTTGTGAACCTCATGTCGTGACTAGGTTCAACCACAAGTCAACAGATTTCGGTCATAGTAAGCCATTGTCAGAGGTCAGTTGTGCGTAATTTTTCTGTTTGGGTTCAAACTCGGACCTTCCACGGGTGTGGGCGCCCAAGACACCAATCGCGGGTTGGGAAGGGTGCTGGGAAGAAACGCTCCACACGCAAGTGGCTCGCAAAATTCCAAGTAGGAGCACATCCCTTGCTAATACCCCCCGTGATCGTCTACTAGTAGTTGTAGCAGGTTGAGAAAATTGTGAAAGATGACCCACAGCAAAGTGTCAATGAAATCCCAGCGAAGGTCTGAGTGCATCATTCAACAGTTGTTTGGCCCTTGGCGGCCCTGGAGACGGTTAAAAATCTTGGTACCACATAAATTCACAGTAGTCAATAAAATACGTCTTCTGGAAGTGTGCATTGGCTTCCTTGCAAGGCACAGGCTGGAGAGATTTGGGCATCATATCTTAACCTGCTTTAGTCCTCTACAACAGCCCAAAGTGATTAGCATAGTGGTTGGATACTAAGAAGCCATTTCAAGCGCGCGCCAAAAGCCGCCTCATACAACCTCGGAAAGAACTAATTCTCGTATGGGGGCCTGCTGTCAGCTTGTTATATCATTCACTGTTCCGCCTAGGTGAGACCATCAATTTGGACAGCTATTCGGCTGAAATTTAGATTTCCATAAAACTCCGTACCCAGCAGCCAGTTTTGGTCAACAGGGATGGGGTCCTTACATTGCAGGGCAATACACGGCCACACGTCTTCTAACAGTAAGTCAAACAAATGCATCAGTTGGACCACCACCTAAGAAACTTTGCCATACCCTGCATGTTTTCCAGACCTTCCTCTCACAGATCATCACCTTTTACGGGACTGGACTATTTCCCGGAGGGAGAAGACCTTCCGAAACGGCGAACCTGTGTGTCAGGCCATTGCCACCTTCTTTGCTTCATACGCTTCGGAGATTTATCCACAGGCTAGATAATCCATTTGTAGAAATGTTTAAATGCAGATGAAAACTATACTGGCATGCAAAAATTAAGGACGAGACGGTGTTTCCAATGTAACGTCGTGCAGAAGTGCTCCACATCGACTCAAATCATACCGTAAGATCTCCAAGATGTAAAAATATTTGACAAGTGAGCAAAACCGTCCAAACAAGGAATCCAAAGGATACAAAGGCACTTTATTGAAAAGGTAGCTTCGAGCACACCTGGACAGAAACGTCCATGTGACAGGCGGCTGCCAAGAAAAATCCAGTCTTTAGTAGGAGATATGATCATCCCTGACTGCGTTGCAGAATTTACAACGTCTCTCTATGCTGAGGACGAGGTTGTCAAGGAGCTGTTGAGGCATCACGGTCCATTCCTCTTCTAGCGCCAATCGCAGCTGCAGAATTGTTGCTGGCGGTTGGTGACGTGCTGCCATGCGTCTCCCGAGAAGGTCCCACACGTGTTCGATTGGATTAGGTCCGGGGACCTTGCGGGCCAATCCATACGTTGAATATCTTCACTCTCCAACAGCTCTGCGACAGTCACTGTATGATGAGGTGTAGCGTTGTCGTCCTTGAAGAGGAACTCAGGACCCACAGCACCTCTAAACAGACGCACGTGAGGCAGGAGAACCTCGGTACAATAGCGGACCCCAGTGACTGAAACTCCTTGGAAGATGTGGAGGTCGGTACGGCTACCAAGCATGACACCGTCCCAAATGAGAACTCCGCCACCTCCAACCTGGTCCCTTTCAATGACGTTGGAGGTGTGATTGCTTGTTCTCTGCTCTCTCCAGATGTGTATACGTCCAGAATCGCTCGTCAGACTAAATCGGCTCTCATCCGTTAAGAGAACTCCACCCCATTGCTGATGTGTCCAGTTCTTGTGTTACTGGCATCACAGAAACCGCCGTCTCTGATGAGCAGGCGTTAATGGCACACACCGTACTGGTCGTCGTGCAAATAGACTACCTTTGTGCAGCCTCCTGGCCACGGTAAAAGCGATAATGGACGTCCAGTTGTCTGTTGCTGGTGCCTTGCGATTTTCCCCGCTGTCTGCCGTCTGTCTCTTCTCGCCTGTAAGAAAATATACCAGTCGTCCACTGCCGTGGTTGCTTGTGGACGACCACTGCTAAACTCTCGGACAGCTGTTCCTGTCGTTTGAAATGCTGTCCAAGCTCGTGAAACGATGGTGCGAGCGATCCCGAACTCCTCGGCCACACTAGTCACACGTCGACCTTCTTCCAACTTCCCAATGACGCGACCTCGGGTAAAGTCATGGAGATGTCGTCTACTGGATTGCCTGTTGGCCATATCACACGGTGGCAGCAACTCGACGTCGTTCAAACCGATGTACACTGTGCAATAGCTTTCACCGAATTGCTGAGCGTACACCGCCCGTGTGCTTTATACCCTTCCCCCTACGTCATGCTGCATACATGCGCATGCCCTTCCGTACCGGACCCTAGTCTATCAGTCTATCTCCTGAGTGGTCTTTTGGTCCGGTCTGCCTGTTCGTTCCGCTGGTATGCTAATCTCCTCTTCGTCCAAAATTTTTGCACACCAGTGTACTTTGACCAGGCTACTGAGTGTGCTTTCTACTGTATTTTTGTAAACGTTTGCAGGTGGCACTATCATTTCGGACATTTCATCCCCACCAACCTAATACATTCTGTATACCAATTACATGCATAATAAATACGTTTGCTGACAGTGCTAATTTTCTGTACGTTTCATGCCTCATCGTTCTTCTTAATTCCGGATCACTAACTCATTCCTAATTCTGGATTGCGGCAACACAGTGAGACAGAAAAAAGGATTGATAGATAACAAATGCAATATCGATAAGTCGAAACTATATATCAAGAGTCTTTTTCCGTATTTGATTAACAAAATTGGGAAGATAAATCCTTACAAATCCTGACACCGAGCTGTTTTTTCAAAAGTCTAAATCATTTCTCGAATGTAAATGAAATCCATCGAATTACACTAACTTTTGTATTTATTATGTTATAGCTGTTTAAAAAAAATGACCTCAAATATGTTTCTTGGATAAGATAGGTATAAGCATATTTCAGATTTTCGAAATATTTTCTAACTTTTCTGGTGGACAGTTTTTCAGTTTGGTCACGTAAGTGTGCATTTGTGTCTGTCCAGATGTCTCTAGGTTTCTTGTACGCCGAATGCAAACTCTTTTTGCATAGAAAGATGTAAGGTTTTTAAATGATGGTGTGCATCTCAGTCGCAGAAACTTACATTGTAGGAGGAAACTAATAGTTCAGACATTCGATAAGGAATTCATTCCACAAGTCCCCGGAAAATGTCCACCGCTATGCTGTGTCATGTCGGTAGAAATGCTGCCCATAGCTCATCCAGTGCCCATGGTGAAGGGTACTTGCTTCCGATCCATAGGGTTCCAAATGTGCTGAGTTACATTCATGTTGGGCAGCATGGACAGCCATGGGAAAATAGAGAATGTTATTCTCATGTTCCTCGAACAATTTCTAGATGACACGAAACTCATGACATGGAGCACTTTGCTGTTGGAGTACTCCATTTCGATCTGGAAACTCTGTCACAGCATCAACATATGAACATTGTATGCAATCATGGACAGGAAACCTGTGGCATCCAGTGGCCTTTCACCTCTAACCGGGGACAGCCAGTGTCGCAGGAGTATATCCCCCAGAACATTGCACCCCTGTCGCCTGCTTACACCCGTGGAGTCACGTCATTTTGCATCATTATCTCCGCAGCCGTTGTGCTTCATCGTACAGAGTCCATTCACTCAATGCAGTAGAAAATACACAGCCGAGTCACATTATTGTGACCACCTCCTACTTTTGACGCCAACAGCGCGTAGCCAATGAAAGAAGGCACGTGTAGGGAGCTGGCTTGGAGAGTATATAAGGTGTGCTGTAGGCATTCTGAAAACATATTGCTCGTTGCTATCATGGATGGAAGGAGCGATTTATCCTATTTGTAAAAAGGGATGGTTATCGGCTTTTGGTCCAAGGGTGGAAGTATTTATGAAACAGCGCAGTTTGTGAACTGTTTGCATGCTGCTTTTTTTAAAGTGTATCGTGATTGGGGAAATGGCACCATTGCGAATAAGCGATGTGGAAAATGCGAGGCACCACGTGCCATTGATGTGAGAGGTGAACGTCGGCTTTGAAGGTGCGTGAGGGCCGATCAACACGCTACAGTGGAGCAACTCACTGGCCGAATGAACCAGGGGGCTAACGGAAGGGTGTTGAAAACGACAGTTCAGCGAACCCTGCTGCGAATAGGGCTCCGATGCAGACGGATGGTCACTGCGCCTATGCTAACGAAGGTGCATCGACAGAAAGGCTTACGTTTGCACGACAGTATCGGAGTTGGACCTTCGCTGATTGGCAAAGGATTGGCTTCTCCGATGAGTCACGTTTTCTGCTTCATCGAACGGATCGGTGCTAGTGTATAAGGCGAGAAACATCAGAGAACAAATACTCTTCAACCATTGCTGGAAAAACAGAAGACGGTAGGGTCCGCCTTATGGTCTGAGGAGTGTTTTCGTGGCATTCCTTGGTTTCACTCATACCTGTGGAAGGCACTATGGACCGAATTCGTTATGAATCCATCCTTGCAGACCACGTTCACCCAATACATACTGATTGTCTTCACTGGTGCAGATGAGATCTTCCAGAACAACAATGCGACGTGTCACACAGCTAGAAATGTCCGAGAGTGTTTGGAGGAGCACGATGGAGACTTGAAAGTACTTCCCTGGCCCCCTAATCCCCCAGACTTAAACCCAATTGAGCATCTGTGGGACCACCTCGATCGTGTGGTTCGCTCTATAGATCCTCCACCACTCACCCTCCAACAGCTGTCAGATGCACTGCAGTCAGCATGGCTTCACATACCTGTGAACACCTTTCCAGTACCTTATTGAGTCACTCCCAGCCTGTCTAGCTGCTGTCCTCGTTGCATACGGCGGTTACTCTGGATATTAGCTGGTGGTCACAATAAAAGAGTATGACTCGACCGTGTATGACAGATCAGAGAAGGCGGCTTTCTTTCAATCTTACACAGTTCATTCCCGATTTTTTTGACAAACTCCAGTCGCTGTTGTTGCTGGCGTATTGCATTGAGGAGTTCTGTGGTCATGCGTTTACACAGTAGACTCATGTAGTGGAGGGATCTTTTCATGTAGTTGTGGACATACTCCGCTGTGCTACCTAGTCGCTAGTCGCAGAATATTGTCAGCTGTGCCAAGATAGTACACCTTTTTGTTCAGAACAATTCAGCATGGTTGTTCAATACTCACCTTGCGCTTGCGCGTTGCGCTTTTTGCCAACCCCTATCTGTACATTTTAACAACGGCAGCCAGTGAATTGCCGACAAAATTCCCAGTTTCCCGGATAACGCCACTCTTTTCTATTTATATCCGATGATCATATGCTTTTCCAAGGGTGTGAAATCTCGTCTCTTACCAATCTCAACGACCGTTTCAGTTTTCCTGATACTGCACGTATCGCAACGCAGTATACGCTCTTTATCTTCAGAATGCGCACAGTCGCGCATGAAACGATCCAAACGTCAGATCAGATGTGATTATAGTTTTTTGGGCTCGTAATTCTCATAGTGAGTGAAGTTGAAATATAATCACGATATGTACTGTCCGTGATCAAAACCTTAAAAATATGCAGATATGAACTATAAACTATCAGTCAAACTGTCAGTGAAAGTGAAATCTTGGAAATAGGTTGTTATAAACTGCCGTTTTCAAGGTTGCTATGTGATATTGTGGAAGGTTTAAACTGAATCCACTTTGTCAACAGATGAACCCATTACACACATGACTCACATGGCATTATGCATAGTATTGTCTTTTACGTTTTGTGCCTATTAAGAAAAAGAGTCTACACACAATGTTCAGTTTATATATGTGTCTTGTGATGTTAAACCCTCATAACTGATAAAGTTCTTAATTGAAGCACTTTAATTTGACCCTGAATATTAAGAAAAGATTTAAGACGTAAAAAACTTTGAAAGTGGACGAGAAAAATAAGGGAATACTAAAATATAAAAAGCAAAACGGGGAAATTCTTCTTAAAATGGAGAAGACAAATACAGAGAGCAATTTGCCTCAGTTGAACACCCACTACAATTTGTGAGACCGTGGGCACTTCCTTTTTGTGAATCGACAAGCTCGTTTTGTCTTCCCACGCTATTTCCCACTGAAAATATATTCTGTGAAAAAATATTGCGAGTTCTTTGAAAAATTCTTTTCCTCCTTCTTTCAAATTCTTTTAGGGAGATTGAGAGTTACGATACAGCAAAAAGAAATGTAATCGTCCTTTCTGCTTTGCTCTCCGAAGTAGTGGGATGCCTTGCCACCTACGTGACTGAATTTATTTCAGGAACACGAGCCATCTCGAAAAGATTATAATCGAAAGTGCTTTGATTCAGTTAGCTTTAGTGATTAAACTAAGCTCATTAACCTGAAGGATTCAAAGGGAATGAATACTCCGATTTTCTAAAAATAGCCTTTTAGGGAATACCTTTGAGACAACAGGTGATACTTGTTTCCTTCTCTCAGTAGCGAAACGTTGACATCGTCGGAACCTTTTCATTTTCGGAACAATGCATTTCTAATCAATATTTTTGCGCCTATTTCTCTCATACTTTTAGCTGCTTTTCCGGCATTCCGTAGAAAGCGTTAAGTCCCTAGATGTTTGGATGCAATGCAGCAAAACCCGTTTTGTAAAGAATAGGGCTACTGTGAGCAAGTGCTTCTCCATAGTTTATTTTACATATTAATATCAACATTTGCAAGTAAATTAATATGTGAAACATATATTCTCACACTATAAAAATTGTAGTACTAACACTATTCTTATAGCACGTTTTTTTGCTGATTCGCGGTATGAACCACGTGTGCTATGTTTGATATTGGTATGAACAACGGTATGAATTACGTCTTTGTTTGATATTAAAAAATATATTTAGAAGGGTCAAATGGTGATATTTTATTATATTGTAATAAAATAATATTTGGTTTTAGGAAACTATTGTTATTATTAATAAAAATTTAAATTTAACTTACCTTAAAACCACGTGGTTTGATACTTACTTGGTTAGTAGCGTTATTGATGTTGAAAGACTTTTTTTTATATATTAGTCATTTTTTAATAACATCAATAAAGTTGCTAACCAAATAAGTATCTAACCCCGTGGTCTTAAGGTCAGTTCAATTGAAATTTTTATTAATAGTAACAGTAGTTTCCTAAAACCAAATATTATTTTGATTACAATATAATAAAATATTACCATTTGACACTTCTAAATATTTATTTTTCAATATCAAACAAAGACTAGTACACGTGGTTCATATCGCGAATCGGCAAAAAAAACGTGCTATAAAAATACCGTACTACAATGTTTGTAGTGTGAGTATGTATGTTTCACATATTAATTTACAGCAAAGTAAAATGTTTCACATATTAATTTACAGCATATTATTTACAGCTGTGCTTGCAAATGTTAATTTCCTTTCAGCACGTTATAATTATCTAAAAAACCTTTTTAGGTGTCTTTAACTTCGCAAAGACAACAGTAACAAAAGAAAAATACATATTATTATTTACGGGGAAAAATTTCGTGCATGCGCCGACTACAGAAAATTGCCAGAACGCAGTCCACGTTGGCGCATGTCAAGCATTGTAATATTTTTTTTATCAATATTTTATTCATCTAAAAACCATTTTACAACAACATAAAACCTGAAAATTCATCAGGAGAAAAATAGAGCAGATCAGAATCCAATTAACATAGCACAGTGCGGGGCTAATTCTCCTCAGAAAAACACAGTATACAATAAAGGTCGACACAAAATATCATGTCAACAAATTGGTTTGCGCTTCTCAGGTGGCAGAGTGGTACAAGTCACTAGCCGTTAATCGTTGATTCGAGATGGGTTCGAGTTCGAATCGCAGGTGAGGCAGGGGTGGTGTGTTTGTCTTATGTCCCTGGCTATCTCTTTTCCCTGGAATCAGTGCCCCTAAATTAGGGACGGGCGACTGATTATAGTTCATTGAGTGTGTTACGATGTTCATTAAACACCTAAACAAAAAATAATCGCGGCTTTCAGGTTTAGGTTATGTCAAGTTACAATAGCAACTGTGAATTAAGATGGAAAAAAACCCATTACCTGAAAATAATGGTCCCATGGGATTCCACACTTGACAGAACGAGGTAAAAGCTTCCTGTAGAAGAAAAATTCATTCCGAAGACAAGAGTGAAGCCCGAAAACATATTGACGCTGAGGAGTGAATTGTGTAAAATGGCAGTTAGTAACTGGTTTCTTGCAAGCTGAGAAAGAGAGAACTCTGTGATTGCATCTTTGACTAGGATAGAAAAGTAAGCACATAACTTGCGATTGCGCAGGGAAGAGGGGAAATTGTTGCACCATGGAAGATAATCTTCATCGGCATTGTTTTATTGGGGGTTTAACGACCACCGTGAGTAACTCAGCTGGCTATCAGCAGTCGCCCGTCCCTAATTTAGGGCCACTGGTTCCAGGGAAGAGCCAGTGAGGAAAGGCAAAGAAAACATCCATCTCTCACCGGGATTCGAACCCAGATTCATCTCGGATAACTGCGCCACCGGGTCGGCTAGTTTCATCGGTATGAGGGATGTTTCAAACTACGCGATAACTAATATGAAGTTGGCAGCTGTTGAAGGATGAAACATGAAAGAAAAGCATGGTGTAAAGAGCCGGTAACTTCACAGAAGTAATACACAGCAGGTTAAAAGCAAATTCATGGGATGCAGACACTCCGGATTTGAAATCCGATTACGCAACAATTTCCAAAAGGTATCACACTCACGTCTTATATTCATAGTCAGATAGATATTGACCTATACGTTTTCACTGAGTGCTTACGCCTGGATTCTAAAGGCCGCAGGGACGTATTCTGAAGTAAGAGCTTAAGATAAATATCTTTGCTACCAAGAGAGAACCAATGGTGATCAAAATAAGGAAACCACTTCGCACCATGCCGAAAAATCTGTTCGCAGGAAATATACGGGAAAAGTTTCTGTCGTGAGAGGTATCAGACTGAAAAGCAATGTTTGCAATTGAGATTTTGGGAGGGCAATACTGCTGAGAACATAACGGAAAGAGAAATGTGCATTATATCCCCTGGTAACTAAACTGCTCGCTACGAAATATTTGAAATTGTATGCGCTACACGCTTCTTCTCGAAATCTATCTGACGTGAAACGAATTTTTGAAATATGAGTTTTAGAAGGAAAGATGTTGAAGAAAATGTAGTATATATTTGCGCCCGCTAGCAGGAAAACTGTGTATTACTTGAATAAGAAATTGTACGCTAAATAGTCTTAGCTATGAAAGGTGCCGAACGAAAAAAGAATTGTTTCATTCTGGGTTTTAAGAGCATTGATGTGGAATAAACGACATTTTGAATTCGATGGCATCTGAATATATATGTACCTCTTTGCCCTGGGGAAAAAACCTTAGCGCTAGTATGACCAGGAAATATCCGCAATACATTTTGCGGATATTTCCTGGTCATACTAGCGCTAAGGTTTAGCTATGCATCATTTCCTGGTCATACTAGCGCGGGAAAGCTATACATCGAGAAAAACCAAAAGACAAGGATCATCGTTCTGACACTTTAGGCTTCTCAATTCAAAAATAAGTTTTCAAATCGGACTTATATAGGCGCAGAGATATAGTGTCTGTAGAATAATGGACGGACAGAGTGAGGACATAGAGAAATTCTTTTTTTTCTTTCAAAAAACGTGCAAAAAATTAGGTCGTCGTATTTACCTTGCAAAAGAACGACGCAATATAAAGAAAATGCCTTCCGCTTTCACGAATTTTTGCATCATAGTCGTGTTTAAAATTTACTGAATGGCTTCCAGATATCTTGCACAATATATAGAAAATGCCACCCCAGGAAGTATTTGGAGGAGTACAAATGCAAATAGGAACGAATATGTCGACAGTTGGGTTTTATAAGTGTTTGCAGTTGTCAACCAATTGCGTGATAGATGAGGGAGACAAAAGCGCAAAACGGCTAGGCGTAGATAAGTTTGGTCGCCCACCCATGAACGTGAGGCTTACTGCAATAGAGTGAACTCTGCGGCAAAAGTACGTGTAAGTAGTGTGAATGTCCCGGCGACGTCACCGGGAATCCTACCATCACACGGACACCTTCAAGAGAGGCTTCATCATAAAGCTACGTAGTGCTGGTTGACTTCTGCAGCGCATGGAGGCTAAAACACATTTCAATGCAACAACTCTCTGCCGAATAGGACAACAGTGGTTGGAGAAAGGAAACGTGCATCGCCGTAGTTAGACTGGTGCACGTAGGTGGACGTCCGAACGCGTCGATCGCCACATTCCATGGCAATCCATACCAACTCCTCCTTCTACAGGAGACGACGTTCGACGAGGTATACAGGCAACTATGGACATCTCCATATCAACATGGATTTTGAATCGCAGGATGGCTGATCAGGAGTGTGCTCTTGCCAGCCGTTGCGATGATTTGCATCCACCGAAGTACATTTTATCGCAAGATTGTAATACTGCCGTACTAAGCACTCGTGGCGGAACAATTAGAACCATGTGGTATTCAGCAACACGTCTCGCTTGTGTCTCAGCATGGATGATCGCCGATTGAGAACCTGGAGAAGACACGTTAAATGGGTTTATCTGGTTGCCATCAGTGAGCGCCATTCTGCCTCGCAGCCTAGTATCATGTTTTGAGGTGCTATCAGTTTCAAAAGCAGTTCACCGCTCGTACGCACAGTGGGTACAATTATAGTACGACGATACGTCCATGAGGTGGTGTAGCCCGTTTTGTTGCTGTATCTCCGTGGTATCGCTTATTCCCAGTTTCAACTGGATAACGCCCGCGAAAATACTGCCAACATCAGCAGACAGGGTCTTCAACGTGTCCAGGTGCTGCCTTGGACAACGTTATCTTCAGATTTCTTCTAATTGAGAACGTATGAAAAGTCATTAGCAGACGATTAAACGTCTCTGTACGACTTGTGGCGTACTACAGAGGTGAAAACATGTGTCAAGATGAAAAACGAGAAATTCTGTCCACTTAGCTTAGTTGGGAGAGCGACTTACTCCGGAGTGAGGGGACACGAGTTTGATGCCCGGCGGAGACAAATTCGTACGTTATATTGGCACCCGAATTTTCAGGATGACCTGGCTGTTAAGTTTCTCGTAATGATGTAATGTTCTTTCCACACGGCGAGACAGGAAAAATGAGAATCCCTTCTTCAGTGCTTCGAAAAAAACAAATCAGTGTGATGTTACGTTCCACACACCAAATTGTCTAGGATATCTCAAATGCACGTTCTTCATGGGATGACTGTCTACAGCGACGCATGGTCCCGGTTGACCAGTGGGTGTGGCGTGCCTACACCGCAGGACGCACATGAGATAAAGACAGAAAGCAGTGAGAGCACATGTCCGCGTAGCTCAGTTGAGAGAGCGACTTACTCTGGAGTGAGGGGACCCGGATTCGACGACTGGCGCGGATAAACTTGTGTTTTCACATTGGCACTCCATTGCGGAAAATTGATCCACTGACCGTTGGGTACTTCGAAAAATGTGTAATGTTTGTTTCGCCCATTGTTGGGAATTTATAAAAAATTCCTACTTCCCTTCAAAGAAAAAAAAATTAAGAGGGAGATGGTGGGACGTACTACAAAGGTGAAAACATATGTCAAGACGACAAACGAGAGATTCTGTCCTAGTAGCTCAGTTAGGAGAGCGACTTACTCCGGAGTGAGGAGACACGAGTTTGATGCCCGGCGTGGACAAATTTACACGTTATAGACTTACTCGCGATGTCGATGGATAGTGGAAGTAGGTCAACGACACATGGTCAGTGATAACTCAGGGCACCATCCGGGAACTTTCCCACTCGATGACACACTGTGTTGCTCAATCTATATCCCAGCATGGCATTCATACGACCTACTGGCGCATGTTACATCGTATTACCTCCTAGTCTGTCGCTTTTATGTAATCTATCAGAAATTAAATAGCTTCTTTCCCAGCTACTTGTCTACGTGTGTGATGAGTTTCGTCTTATTTCTTGCATTCCTGCATGGCGTGCTAGTTTTTATGTCGAGCAGTGTATAATCTTCATGTATTTGTAGCGACTGTGTGTCCCATGACGCACAAAATGATATTTAGTAGACGTACTTATCATCCTAAGAAAAATACTGCTATAGGGTGGAAACAAAATTTTTTGAATTGTTTAAACTGTGGCTGTTAACTAAAATCATGTTTTCCAGCCCAAACTTCTGGAAGGTAAAAAAAGAAGAGGCAGAATTGATGAGAAATCATAAGTATGAAAAGTTACACATTTCAAAATTTCTGAATAAAGATAATTAGGACTATGAAACAATAAAAATAATAGTGTTTTTGATGAGTTACAAATGCATGTGAATATCCATTCGTGTACTAAATTTGGTTAAATAACGAAGTTTATTCGATCAGCAATAGTTAAAAATTGGGAGGTAACTAACTAACTGGCTTTCACATATTAACTTTTGACTTTTGCTATGCACAATTTCAAATAACAGCTTAGTATCATGTATGCATTCATAGCTTTAGGGATTTATAATGTATGAGGACAAACACGATGTTTTATGATTCCAAGTTTTAGAATAATCGCATAATATCCGCAAAAATTCTCAATGCTCTTCTTTCAGTTATAGAAAAATGCGATACAACTGTAACTAGTATTTCAGAATTTCAGTACTTTGTATTAAAAAAATTCCCAAATAAAATAAAATGGTAAATTTAAGAGAAACGAGAAAATGTCTTAATCAGTTTCGTTGTCTTATCTTCTTTCTCTATTTGCTCAGTTCTTGTTCTTTTAATTTTTCTCCTGACTTTCAGATGGAGGATAATTTATTCATTTAGCATTTTCTCATAGCCCATGTCATTGCGCTAAACTAATTTGCTTAAACGATTCTTCCATCCCTAAGATGCAATCAGATCTTCGTCTCTCAAGTGACTAGCAGAGGGATGAACGTATATGTTTTTTCAACTCAAGAATTGCTAGAACATCCTTATGCATCCTCGACCTTTCTTTATTCATGACGAAATGAGACATCTCGCTTATTAGCGAAATTTATCCCTTTGTTCTTCAGGAAAAATGAACACCTAATGTCATCAAATGACTAGAATATTTATCGACATTCGCTTTTCTGAGAAATGCATTTCCTTTTGGAGATAAGATAAAGAAGAAGTGAAAGGTAGATGCATTCTGGTTTTGAAGCTGCTTGTTGAAAGCGGATTGCGAAGCGAAGAAAAATGAAACAACAGAAACAAACAGTTTTTCTAAGCAGATTCTGTTTCAAAATTTATCACATTGTCCCATAAAATATGAATCTAATAATTAAACATCGCATGCATGTCACAAACGACTGCAGTAAATACTAATAGGGAGCAACTAGAGTATTCTTCAAGTAGTACATATCGAAACAAGGAATATGGCATCGAATTCTCGGGTGTAATGAGCACGTCTTATCAATCTTTTCTGTCACAAAAAATACATTTCAAAACAGATATTCAGAAGACGAAAAAAACGAGCAAAAAAGAGAATGCAATTATTAGATCCCGATGAAAAAACTCAGCATAATTTAAAAAATACCCAATGTGAGCAGTGGTTTTCGTAGAGGATGGAATACAAAAGAAGAAATCAACAGGATTTCTGCAATTGCTAAAACATTCTGTAACGTATACTCTATATTCACTTTCCTTTTGATTTTACTATCTCTGGTTATTTTATTTTACTATGTAAATTATCTTCTTACTGAACGAGATGTTATTTCACCCGCTGAATGAGATCTGGCAATGAGTGTAAGTCATGACGTGGTGGTAGCCAGTATAAATAGGCGCGTTCAACGATACGTAAAGAGAGCGTTGGTTTATGTGAAAGAGAGCGTTTGTTGTTGTCGTATAGGAAGAGCGTTTGTTGTTGTATAGCCAGAGCTTCGTTCTATGTGATTAGGTTGATTCTTCATTATTGTGATACGAGTAGTGTGTGTGGGTTGGATGATTCAAGAGTTATCTAATAAAAGAGCTTTTTCGTAAGTACGTCTTTCTCAGTTCATAGTTTTTGTCAGATCTCTGTTTGGCTGTTAGGTTTATGTCATTAGTTGATTATTATTAACAACCAGCGTTAAGACTTTATTCATCTTAATTACTACCACAACATTACTAGCAGTTAAAAGCTTGTTCATTATTGTTACTACA
This sequence comes from Macrothele yani, assembly GCA_039090855.1. Taxonomy (NCBI): domain Eukaryota; kingdom Metazoa; phylum Arthropoda; class Arachnida; order Araneae; family Macrothelidae; genus Macrothele; species Macrothele yani. The sequence goes on along the minus strand of CM077025.1, from coordinate 82,631,019 downwards.
CTACTAGCAGGAAAGTTTATTCATGATTTAATTAACAAACAACAACCATTAGAAGAAGCATTAGCTTAGTACAAGCATATAATTCAGTAGCAGAAGCATTATAAAACATTACTAGCTTAATTAAAAGCTTTATTCATTATAATTCATAAATAGAAATAGCTACTTACGCTCTTTAGTGGCAAAAATGTGTATCAAGAAAAATCTGAAATTGTGCACAAAATGTTTCCTATGGAGAAGGATACCTTTCAAATCGAACAATCAGAAGAACAGATATGAAGAATACATGATATAACTATGTGCCCCTAGCGGATAATCTGTGCTTTACTTAAAGGAGAAAATTGGTGCGAAATTATTTTCATAATGAAGAGAGTATGCTACCAAGAAAGAAATTTTTCCAAGGGATTTTCAGAATCAGAGAAACATGTATAATTTCAAACCGAAATTCAGATTCACAGAATTTAGAATTTGAGCAAGTCGAAAATTTACAAAAATATCCTTTACAGGAAACGGTATGCAAAACAAAAATAATTTTTCAAATACAACTTCCAAAAACATATATTGCGAGAAAAAAGAGTTTTATGGATACGTCCCCTAGCAGGAATACCGTGCGGTGCTTAAAGAATATAATGTTCCCAATCTTTACCTTAGCAAAAGTTATACAGTATAAAATGGATTTTTTCACAAGAATTTTTAGAAGCAGAGATAGAGTTGTATACAGAAATACACACTAATATCATCTACAGTAAAATCTATGAATTATAAAAATCTAAGAGTACATGCAAGATATTTCACAAAGTGAATGATTTTTAATTTTAAATGAATTTTTCAAAATCGAAGTTTAGAAGCACAGATATCGAAAAAAATATATTATATGTTTTTTCTCTATTGCTGGAAAATTATGTATTATTCAGTGCAGAATATGCTTAAAAATACTTCCGTAGTTAGGGAATGTGATTAAGAAAGAATTTTTTCGATTAGGCAGGAAGATATTGCTGCAAATATATTTTGAACAGAAATATACATTTAAGAGCTGAGACAAAAGAGTGCATTAGGAAAAATCGAAAACTATACGCAAAAATTCTGCAACAGGAACGCTGTCCGACGAAGAAATAATTTTTCAGGTCGGCAGGTCGGACTGTTAGAAGCAGAGACACAGAGACTCCAGGGTAATACGTATATATATATATATATATATATAGGTAAATATACCTAAAATCGTGTAATATGAAGTTGTGTGACTCACCAGGGGAGTTCCTTGGGGAGTTCTTCGTTAATTGAGAGTAAAATTTTGTTTATATATATATATATGATGTTTTATCACCTTAAGGATCTGTTTTCCGAGTATTCTTTATGAATTTCTATAAATAGAAATTAGCGTGGATGTATGGGACTCTGATGTATGCAACTGAAATGAAAGTCGCATGCATGGCTACTTTTAAAATGCAGTTTATAACGTGGTTTTCCTTAGTTTTAAGAAAGACTGTGTTTGGGGAAAAATGAACAATGGAAATGAAGGAAACCCAGCCTGTCCTGTTCATCTGGTTACCACCGAATGACAATGCTATGTGTACGTCTTAGATGGACATTTTATCATCTCAGCGAGTTTTAACGAAGTCGTTTCGTAGGCCTGTGTGAAGTAGGATGGTCTACGCGACCAACTGCAGCTTATTTGGAACATAATGCAGGAACAGATGGTAGCTGCTGGCATCAACGTACGTTGCTGATCAAGATCAGGATCCTCAACAGTGACGTGAAATAACCAGGAATAGAAATTATCGTCAAATTCGTAGGATGACTGTCTGTGCCAGAAACTCGTCTTCCTGATTGATATTCAGTGAGAGGACGGGTAATAGGGGGCACGGCTGGTATTTGTCATTACCATTTATTGACGCTATGCGAGTGAGGTGCCCTCCCCTCTGTGTGCCTCTCACTCGAAACTAGAGGTGGGCTTAACAGGGATTTTCCTGTCACAATAACAATGGCGGTAGTTTCACGAAGGTAACGTTGACTTTATAGGATGACAAAATCCCCATTTACGATAGCACCGTCTTACTTATGACAGTGACCAAAATCTCGAATCCTTTGTGACAATACGAAGCAGCAATAAAGCGGAGAAATAACTGAACACTAAACGGAACAAAAGATAAAAGGTATCATTCTCCCATGTGGCAAAACTAGACTAGCTGTTTCACCACTACCATGTCCCGCCGGAATTAGGAGGATAAGAATGTCTCTTAGCTCATCTTCAGTAGTCAGCTACCCTCAAGGCAAAACCATCTTGCAGCTGGCAGATTAGTCTTAGAACGAAGCGGTCACCAAACCCAAAGCTGTGAGCTACCCTGGTGACGCAGAGGTCTAAGGCGCTGGCTTCTGATCTTTCGTCCGAGATGGGTCCGGGTTCGAATCCTGGTGAGGCATGAATGTTTGTGTTTGTCTTTCGGCACTGGTTCTGAATTTGTTACTTGATCAACACTGGCTCTCTGTGTACATTGGTGATTTAGCATACTGTAAAATCATGTTTGATGTATCTTGTTCACAATGTGTTACTTGATCAACACTGGCTCTCTGTGTACATTGGTGATTTAGCATACTGTAAAATCATGTTTGATGTGTTTTGATCACAATGTGTTACTTGAGGAACACTGGCTCTCTGTGTACATTGGTCATTTAGCATACTGTAAAATCATGTTTGATGTGTTTTGTTCACAATGTGTTACTTGATCAACACTGGCTCTCGGTGTACATTGGTGATTTAGCATACTGTAAAATCATGTTTGATGTATCTTGTTCACAATGTGTTACTTGATCAACACTGGCTCTCTGTGTACATTGGTCATTTAGCATACTGTAAAATCCTGTTTGATGTATCTTGTTCACAATGTGTTACTTGATCAACACTGGCTCTCTGTGTACATTGGTCATTTAGCATACTGTAAAGTCATGTTTGATGTATCTTGTTCACAATGTGTTACTTGATCAACACTGGCTCTTTGTGTACATTGGTCATGTAGCATACTGTAAAATCATGTTTAATGTATCTTGTTCACAATGTGTTACTTGATCAACACTGGCGCTCTGTGTACATTGGTCATGTAGCATACTGTAAAATCATGTTTGATGTGTTTTGTTCACAATGTGTTACTTGAGGAACACTGGCTCTCTGTGTACATCGGACATTTAGCATTCTGTAAAATCATGTTTGATGTATCTTGTTCACAATGTGTTACTTGATCAACACTGGCTCTCTGTGTACATTGGTCATTTAGCATACTGTAAAATCATGTTTGATGTATCTTGTTCACAATGTGTTACTTGATCAACACTGGCTCTCTGTGTACATTGGTTATGTAGCATACTGTAAAATCTATAACGAAGTAAATTTCTCCGTCATTTCTGTCCACGCCAGGATTCGAACCCGGATCCCCTCATTCAGGAATAAGTCACTCTACCAATTGAGCTACGCGGACTGTTTGTTCTGGCTACTATCTGCCTTTATGTCATGTGCGTCCTGCTGGCAGGTACGTCACATCTCCCCCCGAAAGAGAGCCGGGGGCATGGCCCACGGGTCAGCCGTGACCATGAATTGTTACAGGCAGCCATCCACTGTAGAACGTGCACTTGAGAACTCCCAGTAAATATGGTGTGTGGAATGCAACGTCACACACATTTATTTTTCGAAGCGCTGGAGAAGGGATTCCCTTATTTTTCCTATCTCGCGGTGTGGAAATAACATAACACCATTGCGAGATTTTGAACGGTCGGGTAATCCGGATAGTTCGGGCGCCATTGTAACGAAGTAAATTTCTCCGTCATTTTTGGTCTACGCCGGGATTCGAACCCGAGTCCGCTTATTCCGGAACAAGTCGCTCTACCAACTGAGCTACGCAGACGTTCATTCTGATTGCTATGTGCCTTTATGTCATGTGCGTCCTGCTGGCAGGTACGTCACAAATTATGTTTGATGTATCTTGTTCACAATGTGTTACTTGATCAACACTGGCTCTTTGTGTACATTGGTCATGTAGCATACTGTAAAATCATGTTTGATGTATCTTGCTCACAATTTGTTACTTGATCAACACTGGCTCTCTGTGTACATTGGTCATTTAGCATACTGCAAAATCATGTTTGATGTATCTTGTTCACAATGTGTTACTTGATCAACACTGGCTCTCTGTGTACATTGGTCATGTAGCATACTGTAAAATCATGTTTGATGTGTTTTGTTCACAATGTGTTACTTCAGGAACACTGGCTCTCTATGTACATTGGTCATTTAGCATACTGTAAAATCATGTTTGATGTATCTTGTTCACAATGTGTTACTTGATCAACACTGGCTCTCTGTGTACATTGGTCATGTAGCATACTGTAAAATCTATAACGAAGTAAATTTCTCCGTCATTTCTGTCCACGCCAGGATTCGAACCCGGATCCCCTCATTCAGGAATAAGTCACTCTACCAATTGAGCTACGCGGACGTTTGTTCTGGCTACTATCTGCCTTTATGTCATGTGCGTCCTGCTGGCGTCACATCACCCCCCGAAAGAGGGCCGGGGGCATGGCCCACGGGTCAGCCGTGACCATGAATCGTTGCAGGCAGCCATCCACTGTAGAACGTGCACTTAAGAACTCCCAGTCAATCTGGTGTGTGGAATGCAACGTCACACACATTTATTTTTCGAAGCGCTGGAGAAGGGATTCTCTTATTTTTCCTATCTCGCAGTGTGGAAATAACATCACACCATTGCGAGATTTTGAACGGTCGGGTCATCCGGATAGTTCGGGCGCCATTATAACGAAGTAAATTTCTCCGTCATTTTTGGTCTACGCCGGGATTCGAACCGGAGTCCGCTTATTCCGGAACAAGTCGCTCTACCAACTGAGGTGCGCAGACGTTCATTCTGATTGCTATGTGCCTTTATGTCATGTGCGTCCTGCAGGCAGGTACGTCACAAATCATGTTTGATGTATCTTGTTCACAATGTGTTACTTGATCAACACTAGCTCTCTGTGTATATTGGTCATTTAGCATACTGTAAAATCATGTTTGATGTATCTTGTTTACAATGTGTTACTTGATCAACACTGGCTCTCTGTGTACATTGGTCATTTAGCATACTGTACAATCATGTTTGATGTATCTTGTTCACAATGTGTTACTTGATCAACACTGGCTCTCTGTGTACATTGGTCATTTAGCATACTGTAAAATCATGTTTGATGTATCTTGTTCACAATGTGTTACTTGATCAACACTGGCTCTCTGTGTACATTGGTCATTTAGCATACTGTAAAATCATGTTTGATGTATCTTGTTTACAATGTGTTACTTGATCAACACTGGCTCTCTGTGTACATTGGTCATTTAGCATACTGTAAAATCATGTTTGATGTATCTTGTTCACAATGTGTTACTTGATCAACACTGGCTCTCTGTGTACATTGGTCATTTAGCATACTGTAAAATCATGTTTGATGTATCTTGTTCACAATGTGTTACTTGATCAACACTGGCTCTGTGTACATTGGTCATGTAGCATACTGTAAAATCATGTTTGATGTATCTTGTTCACAATGTGTTACTTGATCAACACTGGCTCTCTGTGTACATTGGTCATGTAGCATACTGCAAAATCATGTTTAATGTATCTTTTTCACAATGTGTTACTTGATCAACACTGGCTCTCTGTGTACATTGGTCATTTAGCATACTGTAAAATCATGTTTGATGTGTACTAGTTCACAATGTGTTACTTGATCAACACTGGCTCTCTGTGTACATTGGTCATTTAGCATACTGTAAAATTATGTTTGATGTATCTTGTTCGCAATGTGTTACTTGATCAACACTGGCTCTCTGTGTACATTGGTCATTTAGCATACTGTAAAATCATGTTTGATGTGTACTTGTTCACAATGTGTTACTTGATCAACACTGGCTCTCTGTGTACATTGGCCATTTAGCATACTGTAAAATTATTTTTGATGTATCTTGTTCGCAATGTGTTACTTGATCAACACTGGCTCTCTGTGTACATTGGTCATTTAGCATACTGTAAAATCATGTTTGATGTATCTTGTTCACAATGTGTTACTTGATCAACACTGGCTCTCTGTGTACATTTATCAGTGACTGGCTCACTTGGAGCCAGTAACTGATAAAAATGGCTGATAAAAAGGCTGATTTCAAAAAACGAGTAGGTTTCTAGAATCAGCCATTTCATGAAATCACATTTCAGAAAAAAAGACTCAATCAATTAAAACGCGCCTTGTAAAAGTTGCTCTCAGAATTACATTTTCGGTTAGAAGAAACAGCATAGGCTCAGATCGCCAATTGATAGCACACCGCCCTTTTATGCAGAGTTGATATTTGTCACAATGTTCTTCTGTGAGCGTAAGTTTAATGCCTAAGAATTATTTTTTGGCGGCGATGCTAAGGAGCGATGGAATACACTTCAGTTTTCACCAGTGCTGTCTTCCGTTACCATCGTTCAAAGAGACAAATCACGTCTTGTTCTCTGCCTCGAAACGCGAAAATAACACAAAAATGGGTACTTGCATTCCAAAGCTTTGCCTTTCGTTTCACTTCTACTTTCCGCAGCATTAAATTCTTTTCAACCTGCAACTGCTTGCGTTTCCTAATACGGCAGTCAACTACTATTCGCTCAGCAAGAAGGTAACAGGCTGCTGATTCAGAATTAAACAGATTTTAGCATATTATTGAGAAAAAAAAGATTGCAATCGATTATCATTTTAATAAAAATAACAAGGGATTTGTGTGAAACAGAAAAGCTGCATTTTAATGTCCTGCAGAGATACAGCTGCTCAGTTAACTCCTTAGGGAACTTCTTTAAAATTATTTAATTCAACACTCAGTAGAATCAGAAAGATTAAGAGCATAAGACAGTAGCGTATTAAAGAAAATAGGAAAAGCAGAAATGGAAAATTTATGTTCCACGCAAAGTGCTATTGATTTTGTTTAAGCAGGTCAGATAATTTTACGTTCCTATTGGCGGCAGCATTCGCTTACAAAAAATATCGATTATTTTGTGATTAGTTTTGACCCACAAATTGCTGGCATTTTCCTGAAGTACTTTAAACTGCGAAAAATTCGGAATGCTAGTTTTCCTACACAGCTTTAGCAGCAACTTTGCATTGGAGACCGCGGGTTCTTTGAATGACTATTCAGCTTCTTCTTACCAAATTTGTTCAATTCTTGGGAAGTTGTTGTTACTCGTGATGGATTCCAAAGACACATCTTCTTGGAATAGAGTATTCATAGAGTTGCCGATAAGAAGAACAGTGACAGTTGAGAACAGACAAACGCAATCAGAAATGAAAAAAAAAAAAAGGCAAAAGAATGAAAGAAAATAGAATCATAATTTTACTCCAACGCATAAACTAGAAAGCTATAGTAAAAAAGTGTTCCAAACGCAGAAACGTATAGTATTCATAAAGATGAATTTTGTGCCCTCCTGAAACCATATTTTTCTTCTGTGCTCAGTGACGAATGATTCAATTGCTCGGAAAATTCAATTGTAGAGGTGAGTTCTTTAATAATGTATTATTGGAGTAAAATTAAGTTACGAACATAAAAGCTGTTATAGCAACATGATGTGATAGATTGTAATGAAATTTAGCGAGAAGTACGTAAATTAAATCATGACAAAGGAGACGTGCAAACATAAAATGCATAGGAATGGATGGCCACGAATAATAGTGGTGTGTTCTAAACGTCCCGCACTGGGGCATCAGAAATGCGTTGCTTTGGCGATCAGGAAGAAATATGATCACTCTTGAACACCAAGTAAGTTGTACAACGGTAATTCATGCTTGTAAGAAGATAAGAACAGATGGAAATAAATTCCATTGGTCTGAAAATCACATGCTTAGGAGGCTTCTGAGAGGGGCTGAAGAGCAACAACGAGTGTCCTCAGAGCGTTCTATCATATTAAAAATATATGAGACGTCTCCTATGAGCGCCTCTGACATGCTTAATAGGATAAACAATTCGAGACCTGGTTTGCCGCTTCATCTTGTGTATGTCCTCATTCCACAGTTAATCGTCGACCAGCTGAGACCTGTAAGAATCAGGATTGTCACTCATAAACACTATCTCGGGGTTTATAGCATCTACGGAAAGCCGTACATAGGGCTGAAGGATGTTCTTTATGTACCTTAGGGAACACACGGTGGCACCTTCAAACTCAAAGAATGGAGAATGGCATTCCCGCATTATCCCTCACCATACCAAAAGATGTCTTTCTCCATTTTGGCCTTATTCCGAATGCGGTAATGGGCTTTCGTTCCGCGTTTACTCCAGTGGAGCACACATAAATTGTCTATAGTCATACTGAAGCAGGACTCATCGATGAAGAACATTGGAATCATCTACTGTTTGCCAGGTGTGATGTTGCCAACACCAAGTGTTTCAAGATTTTCTTTGAGAAGAGGATGAAAGAGAGGCAGGCTATCAATATCCTAGCACACTGATCCTCATACGAAGTCGTTTTTACATTGTTCTCCATGATACCGTACTGACTGAATAACATGCGAATGCGACAGCGAGTTGTCAGGCTGTCTCCTCCGCACGCTGCCTTCTTGCCGTTAAAGCAAGATATTGGTCTTCTTGGGGTGTTGTAAGCTTTAAACGACTCGAAACTGGTAGTCAAGACACATTGCTGGATTCCTGATATTGTCACCATAGCCATGAGATAACCATCTGAAACATGGTATGTGTTTTGACTACCTACGCTTATGCTCATCCTTCCAACATTCTATGAAACGCTCTTCATTTGTTTGAATCATCCAAGCGACTCCTGGTGTTTATTCTCCAACACTTCTTGCAAACTGACGGACTTTGGACTATGGGAGTCCAGTTTAAGAAGATAACTTTCAAAGCGATTTTCTTGGTGAGAGAGTTAAACGTTTATTCAGATCATCCAGAAATTCCGCGTTTTATAATAATGGCAGGGCCTGGGCTCTTTCTGTCCATCGCACTCCCAAGTCTGACGAAATTTCACAGTTAAGCGTGATATTGTTGGCATGTTGGGTATTGAAGACTGAGGAAATTGCAGCTGAAATTCGTCTTGCACACGTTTATAAGATATGCCCTAATAAGACTGCACAGTAAATAGACGTTCTTTCGCATAAATCTTATAAACGTCTTGCACACGTTTATAAGATTTATGCCCTAAATAGACTCAACAGTAAATACACGTTCTTTCTTGGAAAACGGCATGGCCGACACAACACAGCGGAATGGAAGCTGAACGAGACTAGTGCGTGTCAAGATCGTTCAATTGCTTACCTCGGGCAACCTTGGTTACAGTGCTGCCACCTTAACTGAAAACTCGATATAACATTTGCCTGTCCGTAAGTTCTCCGTTCTTCATTTTTGGGTTGCATCCTGTTTGAATATATGTAAATATTTTAGTTAATATTTCCTCGAATATTTCTTTTTAAACAATGCTTGGAGAAACTGGTGTCATAGTGGAACCGTCTGGTAATCGTTCGATTCTTCGCTGGAAACAGCATGTGAAATGACCTTCGACACCTCAGGCATATGAATGGTTGTTTGTTTCTTGAAAACGTATTCCCTGATGTAATCCAGCATCAAGAATGTTGTAACAGCGCACTTACTCTTGTAGCATTCCAAAGGTAGTGTTATTTTTTACCCATATCTACTCAACAAGGACAACAAAGATGTGCTAAGCGATTAGTTTTGGTATCAGAAGGCTACGTCAAATGAATTTTTTCTCCGTGGAGAAAAATTGTATACTTTGTACAGGTGCCATTGGGAGGTAAATCTCACTTGATGTGTTATTCCAAAACAGCAAAAAATTCTGTTGCTTTTCTGGTAAGACACAAACACAACAGATAGCAAGTATAAAATAATATATTAAAAGATTCATATTGCTTTTGTATGTTCTCAAATGTTCATAAGAATATAACGTAGGAAATACAGAATATTGGCCGAGGCATTTTAATTTGCCATTATACGTGACACACCTAAACACGTGATTTAGGGTGATAAGATTAACTACGGTGATCTTTAACCTCAGACATTTCAGAAAATATTAAGAAAATACAAATTTTGTTTTCCCGCTATTTTTTGTATTTTTATTCATATGAAAGCTATTCGCTCGACGCTTTTCTTTCCCGAGAAAAGGGAAGTACAAGAATGACTCATTACATAATAGTATCTGCAATGAAAAGAAGACACTGACTAGCAGTATGCGTTTTCGCATTGACAGTTTATGTATGAACTGCAGATTGAGATGGACACTATTGTTTTGCTAAATGATAAACATGGACGATTGGAAGGTTTAATGCGAGTTCGGCAACGATTAAGATCTTTTTCCTAGGATTTGTTTTCATCATGTCGTTGTTGAGCAGGTATTCATTACGACCTGACTGCTCTCCGGCACGCTGCTGTTCTCAGAGGAAATTTCGCCAAGTAAGAAATTTTTAATCCTGTTGCGGCACATTTTCCCCCCAGTAAATTAATTACTCCATTGACGCTAGTGATGATTTTCCAAGACTGGTGATGATTTTCCACAGACGGTCGGTGATGATTTCGGTTTACTTCTTCCTTAAGACTGCACAGCGTAGCATGCCAAAATTATCATCTTTTCTGACTGAAGTCTTTTTGTTCTCTCCTGCACTGAGGGTGTGACATTGGATGTTATTATACATGACCTACTGTAACAGCACCTTCTACTTTCACACGGAAATATCACGCCGAATGATTCTGTGATATGATAGTAGAGGGTAATTGCTACTTCTACGCCATCTAACGCCTACTTGTGGAATGACGAATATTTTTCCTTTTCCTTTCTGATCTTAAATACTGAGAATAAGAAATTCCATACACTGATTTTCTGTGAACAGCACATCTAACTAAGAATGACTAACGCTTATTCGGAATTTGTAGTGACAGAGTTTTTAAACTTATATCAGAAAAATCTCCGTACTTCGTCTTTACCTCATAGCTACCACTGGTGCATATCATTGCAAAGAAAGCTCTCACTCAAGAAAAAGAATTCAGAAAATCCTTTATTCGCAACTGCTATACACTGAAACATTTGCATTTCCTTTGAGGAAATTTCATCCCGTTAACCTCGTTCCCTAAAGCTCTTTCCGAGCTTTTAACAAACTCAAATCACGAACCACATCATTCAATTCCGTTTGACTGATTGAGTCTCACTTTCAGATGAACCAGGTAATTCGAATTTGAATATGACTTGTCCTCTATTTGTATCAGTTTACTTTCATCTTCATCCAGCGACCAGACTGTTAGAGGTTTAGGAATAAGAAGCTTTTCTTTGTAATTTTCTGGTCTTCTGAATTCGATGGAAAGTTAAAATGGTCGAAACCTTTCTTTTTTATACTTTAAACACCATTTCCTTCCCGCACGGCAACCTTTGTTGAAGAAGTTATTTGCGTTGTGGCTCTTCCGTTCACCATATCACAGATACAGCGAAAGACATTATTTTATTTCTGTTGTTCCATTATTATGTCAAATTTACAACCCAGAGGAAGCCACAGGTATGAATGGCCTAGTCTCCAAGCGTACGTTTGAAATGTACATAGTTAATACGACACATAATAGATTTCTTCCGGGATTTAGCAGATTTAACATATGACAAGCAAAATATAGGAATAAACACATTTTCGTCACTACGGCAAGACAAAGAAATGTTACACTGAGCAAGAAAACCCAGAATAATGTTTTATTCAGCCATTGAAGAGACAAAGACATGATCATTTCACATGAGCTTATGTTATCATGGAAGATGCGGCATGATGCATGATCCTGTTACCGTACAGTGCATGGGATGAGATGGAAACCTCGTAACTCGCTTCCACAAAAACGGAAGAATTATGGTTTATCACGTGTGATGTATATTGCGCATTTAACTTTCCATTTGTGTTTGCTGTCTCTTGTGCAAATTTTCGGTTATCACTCGTTATACAAGTACTTTCTGTACTTAACGTTATATCTGAACTTTCAAGAGCCTTTGCTCCATGTGACATTACTGGCAGGCAATATGGTCAAGAAGATTGAGATAAAAAGTTGTTAAGTGTCTTCGATGTCTTCAATTTAAATAGTAAATTACCTTTGTAAATACGTTCAAGTTAGTTAAATTGTTTCGACAACTAATCTACTTACTCAACCTTCATACTTCGTTTTGGTTGATAACTACAATATGTGCAATGCCGATTTGTGCAGATGTGTTTATTTATTAATATTTAGTAGTATGTAGTATGTAAGTGATGCGTAACATCACAGCCTCTCCTTGACAAATGTCAACCCCGCCTTCTCGTGGTGCATCCTGTTCCCACTAAAGGGGCTCTGACGACCGCCCATAGCGGTATAACTATACCATCGGGATTAGAGGAAATTCTATCCCACACTCACCAACCCGCTTGGCCAGCGTGGTGAGTTATGGCCAAACCCCTCCAAAATGATTCCACAACTTAAATCTTGGCCCTCAGTCTCCGGCAGCTGGAATGTACCTGGCCAAGGCAGCGGCCAGTGCGACATGAAGGCAGAGGGTGCTAAGAATCCCCGGAGGACCGGACTAGGCTGCCATCTGATGCTGACCTTGGCAACGTACAATGGACGCTCCCTATCTTCTGATTCAAGGCTTCTTGAATTGGAAGAGGAATTACAAAGGATCAAGTGGGACATCGTGGGGCTAAGTGAGGTAAGGAGAAAAGGAGAAGATCTCATGGAACTGAAAAGTGGACATCTCTTCTACTATCGTGGGACAGATACTGGCAGAACTAGTGGTGTTGGATTTATAATAAACAAGAAACTGAAGGATAAAGTTGTAGAAGTTGAAAGTTCCTCTGACAGAGCTGCACGACTTGTTATCCAACTCTCGAAAAGATACCAGGCTCAGATTATTCAAACTTATGCACCCACCACAAGTCATCCTGAAGAAGAAATTGAAGAATTTTATGAGGAAATTTGTCATCTAAATAATAAAGGTAAGCAGCACTTGAAAATAATTATGGGAGATTTCAATGCAAAAATAGGGCAACGGCAACAGAATGAAACTTCAGTAGGTAAATTCGGTCACGGCAACAGAAACCAGCGTGGAAATACTCTCGTTGAGTTTGCAGAGGCAGAAGGGTTTTTCATCTTGAACTCCTTCTTCAAGAAAAAGCCACACAGGAAATGGACATGGAGACATCCAAATGGGACGACAAATGAAATTGATTTTATTATGTGTAACAAAAAATTCGTCATAGAAGACTGCAGTGTGCTAAACAAGTTCAACACAGGTAGTGACCATAGATTGGTGAGATGTAAGATGCACCTCAACGCTAAACTTGAACGTGGCAAGCTCATAAGACAAACAAAGTCTATTGACATAACCAACCTCAAAAAACACCATAATACCTTCAAGTTAGAACTGAAGAACAGGTTCTCTGCTTTAGAAGGCCTAACATCGGAAGAAGTGGACATCTCTGAAGTTAACAGAAAAGTAACCAAAGCTCTTATGGAAACAGCAACAAAATTAGCTGGGTCTAAGAACAAGTTGCATGTGAACAAATTATCAGGAAAAACCAAAATGTTGATGCAAAAAAGAAGAGAGATGAGGACAACTAAAGAAGATGTGACTTCCAAAGTGGAATATATAGAGCTATGCAAGACAGTAAGAAAAAGTATCACTGAAGACGTAAGGAAATTCAACTGTGAACTAGTGAGGAAAGCAATTGAAAACAACCAAAGCCTAAAGATAGCAAAGGGACATCTCAGTAAGGGAAGAAAACAGATTATGGCACTGAGAAAAGAAGATGGTTCTGTAACAAGAAATAGAGGCGAAATTTTGACAAGAGTGAAAGATTTCTACTCCAAATTATATGAAAGGGATGATATATGCACTCCAGACATCATGAAAGATACCAGTACCAGAGTTCCTCCAGTCCTTCCAGCAGAAGTTGCACATGCAATCAAGAACATGAAGCGAGGAAAAGCTCCAGGAGAAGATGGAATTACTGTAGACATCATACAAGAAGCAAGTGGAGAAATCGAAACAGTACTCGCCCAAATTTTCACTCGATGCCTTAATGAAGGAAAGATTCCTGAGGATTGGAACACCGCTACAATGATCCTGCTACATAAGAAAGGTGACATTGAGGATCTCGGAAACTACAGACCTATCAGCCTCCTATCAGTAGTTTATAAAATCTTCACTAAAGTTCTTTCACACCGCTTGAAGGTAACACTGGACATGGCTCAACCGAGAGAACAAGCTGGATTCAGGAGTGGCTACAGCACAATAGATCATATCCAGGTGCTGAGAGAACTAATTGAAAGAGCGAGGGAATATGAACTTCCATTGTGCATGGCTTTTATCGATTATGAAAAAGCCTTTGATTCGGTGAAACCATCAGCAGTTACAATGGCTCTGAAAACCTGCGGTATTGAAGATGCATACATTAATATTATTAATAACATCTATGAAAATGCAAGTGCAAAGATTAGGCTGTTTGAAAATACAACACACGTAAAAATTGGAAAGGGAGTGAGACAAGGTGACAACATATCTCCGAAGCTCTTTAATGCCACATTGGAGGGTGTTTTTCAGTCGCTGAGCTGGGAAAACAAGGGGATAAAGATTAATGGAGATTATCTAACCCACCTTCGTTTTGCTGATGACGTAGTCATTTTGCAACTACCCCATCAGAGCTGCAGAGTATGATCCAGGAACTTGCTGACAAGAGTAAAGAAGTGGGATTAAAAATGAACTTTCAGAAGACAAAAGTGATGTTCAATGCTTTTACAAGAAATGAAGATTTATCGATTGATGGAGAAAAGCTGGAGATAACAGACACGTACGTTTATCTTGGACAGCAGATATCAAGTGAGGGTCACATTGATGAAGAAATTAATCGGCGTACAAAACTTGCCTGGAGAGCTTTTTGGAAGAAACAGCATAATTTTCAAGAGCAATATGCCATTATGTCTTAAAAGAAAAGTGTTTGATCAATGCATCCTTCCAGTGCTTACGTATGGTGCAGAGACGTGGACCTTAACTAAAAGAGACATACAAAGGCTGCAGACAACTCAAAGAAGCATGGAGAGGTGCATGCTTGGTGTAACCAGGAGAGATAAGAAGAGGAACTCGTGGATCCGAAAAATGACTAGAGTGGAAGACATCATGATCAGAGTTAAATCCCTGAAATGGCAATGGGCTGGACATACTGCCAGAAGGACAGATCATCGATGGACAGCCGAAATTTTAGATTGGATTCCAAGGGACAGGAAAAGACCCAGAAGAAGACCACATGGGAGATGGGTGGATGAAATTCGAAAGTATGCAGGGGTGACATGGAGGAGACTGGCACAAGACAGACCGTTGTGGAGGAAACTTGGGGAGACCTTCGTCCAGCAGTGGATTGATAATGGTTGACAATGATGATGATGATGAATACTGTATTTTCATGTTGGTTAAAAGGGACTTAAACCTATATAGACCTTCTTCCTCACTTTTAGGCTTGTCTGGCGGACCCAGTCTCTAACTTGTGAACCACGACAGCAGTATAAAATGAAGCAATATGATACAAGTACCTGCAATCAGTGCATACCATACATAGGACAATGAAAAAACAGTAGCAAATACATGTTCTTAATTTCCCCTTTGTATGTCTTAGACTTAATTCATGAGCATATATATTCACTGAAATTTTTTGAGTTGCTCGGCTACGGCCAGCAACAAACTCCCAGTTTATTTTATCGTTTTCGAATTATCTGTAGCAGACTGTCTGGGAAATATCTGTTTGTATTATCTGTAGCAGACGGTCTGGGAAATACCTGTTTGTATTATCTGTAGCAGACGGTCTGGGAAATATCTGTTTGTATTATCTGTAAGAGACGGTCTAGGAAATACCTGTTTGTATTATCTGTAGCAGACGGTCTGGGAAATACCTGTTTGTATTATCTGTAGGAGACGGTCTGGGAAATACCTGTTTGTAATATCTGTAGCAGACGGTCTGGGAAATATCTGTTTGTATTATCTGTAAGAGACGGTCTAGGAAATACCTGTTTGTGTGGGACACAGGTAAGCATGACTATGATTTCAATTTCTTATGACAGAATTTTTCTGCTGGTTGTAGTAACATATGATAAAAATGTACGCAATATGGTATACCTGTGGATACTGTATTTTCATGTCGATTGCTTCAGAATTTTATAGAAGGTCCTGAATTAAAGACCGCTTTTTCTCTTGTCAGCGGAAGCCCCCTTTCTAGGAAAAGCTTTTGCGGCAATACTTTTATAACGATTTGTGGAAATCTTCGAATATTTATATCAACCTATGACTAAGTTCTACAAAAGTAAAAGCGTGTTAATAAACATTTCGACACATTCTCCAAGGCGCTTGAAGCAATACGAATAAGAGGATGTCTTAGAAAAATATTTGTTTATCTGAAGCACCTATCTCCAATAAAACCTTAAACTATAACTGCTCCGAACGCAAACACGTTTTCTGCGTTTCGTGTGTCAGAAACCAAAAATGCTAAAGATAAGTTTCAGACACACGATCGGTTTCTCTTTCGCTCTAGTTGTCTGCCAAGTGCTGTGCACTGGATGAGAAATGTCTTTTGAAAGAGTGTCTGTATTCTTCTTCTTTTTGTTTCTTTTCCTATATCAAGAGCTTTGGCATCTTCTAGAGGCCACGCTGCCGGCGATAATAACGGAGAAGCGACTTCGGATGCGACCGCCGAGTGCGATCTGACACAAAGTAAAAAGTGACGTTATGCAGATTTGTTTCAAAATGCATGAAGAAAGGAAGCTTGACAGAGACCTTTGCTGCATAAATTAGATATGACTACGTCATTATGGTCTAGAGTATAAGCGAACGTTAAGATGTTGACTGGAAAAGTTCTTAAGGAGCTTTTGGGGGCTTTGATGTCAAAACTCGTTCACGTGGAGATACGACGGGTAACATGCTCTAAAGTGGATTTGAGATATCGCTCGAGAAACACACATCTGAGTAAATATGCTGAATAAAGGTGAAAATACTTAGCATCGATGAATTTCGTACTAGACTTCACTGCAAGCGCTGTAAAACTTCATTAATTTGGACAATCTATATTTATACTAGCTTTTTGACGCATGTATTCTAATTTAACTTTTCACGTTGGTTGTCTGTTCTCATTTAAGTTGTTTTGCTTCTCGACCTCCCTTCGTACCTTCACGTCATGTCTGACCTCCCACGAGAGTTTAATTTTTCGGAACTCGTTGAAAACAGTCAAGTCTGAAAAACACTGGGTAGAAGCTGTGATATGAGCTATGGGTGTGGAATACGTGATTCAACTATCAATGGTGTGACTGCATGACGACTTAGTGAAATTTATTCGAAATCGAAATATCGGTGTTAGTAAAGGCTTTTATTATTACGCTGAACCATGGGTATGAACCATTGAGAGCATCTGCGTGTATATTGGAAATGGATTACAACGTTTGTACTGAGGGCAAAGACAATAAAGAGAAAACCGTGAGTTTCTTCTTTTTCAGTCTCTCATTTGCTGTATGCTAAAAAGTGATTCCAACCCGTTATAGCCTCTAAAAAGTTATAGTCTTTACAGTTATATTGCTCGTTCATCAATCAGTTAGGACTCTTTATAAATGGAACGCCTCAATGTCAGTCAGAATGCTCTCTCGTTGAATACTTGGCAGATCATTAGAACATTCTTTAATTGGACTGCCTGATCACTAATGAGGATACTTATAACTGGACAACCTGGTAACGAATCTGTATCTTCTATAAAATATAATTAGATGGGCTTTCTTCGTGGGAAGCTCACAAAACACAATGATAAAAATCTGGTAATGGTAAATATAAAACATTTAAAAAAAAGATGGTATCAAAATCTCGGGGGTAATTGCACATGTTCCGTTAAAAATCTTAAACTCATGACTCTAGTTTAAATGAAGTTTTAAATCCTACAATCAGTAGAATTATACAGGGTTAACCAAAATAACGTGAGCGATTAGAAACATTTATTCAGAAAAAGAATTAAGCCCAAAAATACAAAACTTAAGAACAACAATTAAAACAGTTTTCTTTATTAAGAATGTTCAATGTCATCACCATGTCTTGCCTTGCAGAAATCGAAATGATACTCCAATTCCTACCAAATAGATAAGAACATCTGATATTCTGTCTTTGAAATAGCCCTGCATATGCGATTCTTCCGGTTAAAAATGTAGGTTCATCACTAAAACACGCTGTTTGCAGGAATAGTTCGTTCTCCTGGATGATGGGCACCCTATCTGTGCAAAACGTGCAGGATGCTCCTGTGTCGTTCGGTATAATAGCCTACAGTAATTTAAAACGGTGTGGCCGGAATGCAACACTTTCGAAAAATTCACCCCATAGTTTTTCTGTGGTACTTTCTCCTTACGGCTGCATTGTCGTGTCGACTTATGTAGACTTCGTAGGAGGGACTATCAAACACGACCAACTGCTTCCTCAGTTGCACGTGGTCGGAATATCTCTTCCCATTACTGATGCAACCGGTCTCCCGAAATTTGTGATACTATTTACGAATAGAATGTTTGTTTATTTGTTTGGAGGTTTAACGACCACCGCGAGCAATTCCATTGGGCTATAAGCAGTCGCCTATTTATCAGTAAATAAATTTAGCAGCATAATCCCAGTTTGTAAACAGACCTAGACACCAAAAAAAAATTCATTTGGAAATAATTTTATCCATTATTTGCATTTTCCCACAAAAGTGTACTTCAGCTCCAGTAAAAAATCCAGGTTACTAAAAATAAAATCAACGGTGGTTTGGAGAGGAAATATATAGAACGAAATATAAAAGTAAAAAACAAAAATCTCCCAACACTGAGAGCCAAATAATCTTAAAAATGAAAATATTAAGTGAAAAGCCGAAAATTCGCCAAAAAAGTGGGTCAAGCTCTCCTAAAAAATCCAGAACAGCCGAAGAGATTTGATTCTGAATAACAGTCAGATTGGCTAACAAATTAACTTTCAGCTCTGTAAAAAGTTTCAACACCTCCTTCATCATCCAGGAACCTTCTGAATAGAAAGCCCTGAAGGTGAAAAACCCAAGCGCACAGAAGTGCAGATTGGATACCGAAGCGTTGATTTAGGAATTTTTTTCACTAAGAGACAAAC
The DNA here is from genome assembly GCA_039090855.1 of Macrothele yani. Classification (NCBI taxonomy): domain Eukaryota; kingdom Metazoa; phylum Arthropoda; class Arachnida; order Araneae; family Macrothelidae; genus Macrothele; species Macrothele yani. The sequence goes on along the minus strand of CM077025.1, from coordinate 82,611,850 downwards.
TCTGAAGGGTGTTCTATCGGAAAATAGTCAGTAGCAATAAAAACTACGCAACACAAAAGCCAAAACCTTTTAAATTCAACTTGAAAACTTCGAATGCCGCCCCGGTGGCGCAGTGGTCTAAGGCGATGGCCGCTGATCATTCGTCCGAAAGGGGTCCGGGTTCGAATCTCGGTGAGGCATGGATGTTGTGTTTGCCTTACGGCACTGGCTCTCTCCCTTCCCTGGAACCAATGACTCTAAATTAGGGACGGGCGACTGCTTATAGCCCATTGAGTTGCTTACGCTGGTCGTAAAACCTCCAATCAAAAAAAAAAAAAAAAACTTCGAATCAGCAAGTGAAACGACTGGCCCAATAAGTACAAGCACTGCACGCCAACAGCATTTGAACAAGTTAAAGGTAGGTTCCCAGCCTTACCAGGAAATCACTGACTTATAGATAAAACCAATCTTTAAAATATTTTTTTACCTTTGAAGAGTCTAACTATTCAACATTTTTGTTAACATTGATCGCTAATGATCGCATTTTACATAATAACTGCAGGACAGCCAGCTGTGTTTGTCCGTCAGGAACGTGCAAGGACAGTTGCCACTTAACTGAAACTTCTCGATGACGTCACGTGCTACATCCTCATACACTCTCGATGACTTCACGTGCTACATCCTCATACACTCCTCGCTACGCTCGTTTCCAGAGTAGCGCTCGGGCCCTGCAGCCCGATCTCCGAGTGTATCCCATGAAATAAAAACTGGAAAATTCATATAAATTTCAATTTTTATTGCGTGTCTAAGCAAATAAGGCTTGTTATTCTGAAATTTCAGAGTTCTTTTTACTGTCGTTAATTTTTGGAAGGTCGGACTTTTGTCGTTTGAACTTATAGCACTTACTAAATTTACCACTAAGGAAAACAAAAACGGTCCAAAAAGCATTTCCGTAAACCGTAAACCGTTATGCTAAACATTTAAGGTGGACGTCAAGTAATTCTGCTTCCTATACTTCCAATGGAAAAACTTTTCTACACATTTCCTTCACAATTATTGTGTTCCCAAGGATGAAAATTTGAACATCGATTGAAATAACTTCATATTATTACTTGGAAAACTTAATATTTTCTAAAACATAACCATCATTATATAAAAAATCTATAACTTTTCCTTTGGTGATGTTGGAACCAGAAAAAAGGTGGCGCGACCTGTTTTTTGATGATGCCAGTAGACAAACAAATGTTGGATTGCATAATTATGGTTATGTTTTAGAAAATTTTAAATATTCCAAGTTATAAAATGAAGCTATTTTAATCGATGTTCAAATTTACATCCTTTTGAACGCTTCAATTGTCCAGAAAAAAGATGGCGCGACCTGTACTTTGATGACGTCAGTAGACAAACAAATGTTGGATTACATAATTATGGTTATGTTTTAGAAAATATTAAGTATTCTAAGTTATAAAATGAAGCTATTTTAATCGATGTTCATATTTTCATCCTTGGGAACGCATCAATTGTCCAGAAAAAAGATGGCGCAACCTGTTCTTTGATGACGTCAGTAGACAAACAAATGTTGGATTGCATAATTATGGTTATGTTTTAGAAAATATTAAGTATTCCAAGTTACAAAATGAAGCTATTTTAATCGATGTTTTTTTTTTTTTTTGATTGGAGGTTTAACGACCACCGTGAGCAACTCAATGGGCTATAAGCAGTCGCCCGTCCCTAATTTAGGGTCACTGGTTCCAGGGAAGGGAGAGAGCCAGTGCCGTAAGACAAACACAACATCCATGCCTGACCGGGATTCGAACCCGGACCCCGTTCGGACGAATGATCAGAGGCCAACGCCTTAGACCACTGCGCCAACGGGGCGGCAATCGATGTTCATATTTTCATCCTTGGGAACGCATTAATTGTGAGGAAAATTTGTACAGAAGTTTTTCCATTGGAAGTATAGGAAGCAAAATTACTTGACGTCCACCTTAAACAACTGAGATAGCTTTACCAACAAAACATATGCATAACAAATTCTCTGCGTCACCATGGTAGCAGGTCACATGACCAGAACGTCCTTCTGTGGTTATCGTGAAAAAAAAATGCATCTTTAAAAAATGCTTAAAAATCAGAAAATGACTTTTTCTTAAATTTTTTTTGTAAAAAAGGGATGATAGTTGTAAGTTTATGCTGTAAAAATTGCAATGCGTTATGCTTTATAGTTTCTCATATATCCGCGTTTTTAAATGGATCCCATCGCAAAATAGAGAATTTTGTGAAATTTAGAAATTTAATTTCTCGTAAACTAAATCGAAATTCAAAAAAAGAGCGAGGAGGTGCAAAAATGCGGTCATGGCACTACATGCCTACAAAGTTTCTTGGTTCTGTTGCAATTAGTGTGTCCGGAACGCTACCTGATAGCACTTTTTTGCTTATCGTAATTTTGAAATACAATAGCTCTTGAAGTATCGCTAGAATCGTAAAACGGTTTATTTCAGCGTGTTCTCCAAACAATTCTCTACAAACGATGCAAATTTCATATTTTTGTGTTCAATACGTTTTGCGCTGCGAGCTACAAAAGCAAGAAGGCTGTGAGGGAAGAGAAGCACAAGCAGAAGGCAAGGCAGTAGTATAAGTAGTACCCATGGAGGACACCGAGGTAGAGACAGAAGCTGAAGTAAGAAGCGCAGCCAAGTCCAGTGAAGGCACCGGAGCAGGAGTACTAGGAAGCTGGGAAGGCATCTGAGGAGACACTTCTGAGGACGAGAGTATGTCAACTTCCATGGACGTGGGAAGTGTGACGTCACGTGCATCCGCCACGCCCAGAGATGATAAGGAAAGACCGGAAGCCGCCATGTTGGCAGCTTCCAAACGTAAACAAACGAGCAAATGATATGAAAACCAATACATGGATGATAACGACCGAAAAGTAGCTCAAAACGTACACAGTACCTTTAGACAGGCGTGCCACGCAACAGGTGAGTGAGGGACGAGGTAATTCCACACTAAAATGCATAAAACATTGGAGCTACCAACACTACGTATGTCAAGAACGAGCAATGGACTGGACATATTACCAGAAGGACGGAGCACCGATAGACAACCGAAATATTTGACTGACTCCAAGGAACAGGAAAAGACCAAGAAGAAGACCATATGGGAGAAGAGTGGATGAAACTCGAAATCATGCGGGAGTGACATGGAGGAAACCGGTATAAGACAGCCGTTGTGGAAGAAACTTGGGGAGACCTTCATCCAGCAGTAGATTGATAATGGTTTAGAATACAGGAACATTGATCAGGAATCCGGTGGGGATGTTGTCGGGCCCGATTCGGACGGACCTTTCTGTGCGATGCGGTGAGTGGGATACAGACTATTGGCCTTCTCGCATACAGACCTTTCTCGTGGAGTCTTCTGCAAACTGTTTTGTGCCGACCCGGTGGCGCAGTGGTCTAAGCGATGGCTTCTGATCATTCGTCGGACAGGGAACCGGTGAGGCATGGATGTTGTGTTTGTCTTACGGCACTAGCCCCTCTCTTCCCTGGAACCAGTGGCCCTAAATTTGGGACGGGCGACTGCTTATAGCTCATTCAGTTGTTCAGGGTAGTCGGTAAAACCAGATACATGTACTTGGAGTGCCATTTTTCCAAAATAAGAAATCAACACTGCCAAAGTTTTCTACTATTTTTGTACAGTTTTGTACACCCAAAAGAAAATTTTGTACACCACCGGAAGTGGTACTTTTCGGCTCTCTAAAAGTGGCACTCCAAGTACATGCTGGAGTGCCACTTTTTCAAAACCGAAAATAAATACTGCCAAAGTTTTGTACTAGTTTTGTACAGTTTTGTACACCCAAAAGAAAATTTTGTACACCACCGGAAGTAGTACTTTTGGCTCTCTAAAAGTGGCACTCCAAGTACATGCTGAGTGCCACTTTTTCAAATCGAAAATAACAACTGCCAAAGTTTTGTACTAGTTTTGTACAGTTTTGTACACCCAAAAGGAAATTTTGTACACCACCGGAAGTGGTACTTTTCGGCTCTCTAAAAGTGGCACTCCAAGTACATGCTGGAGTGCCACTTTTTCAAAACCGAAAATAAATACTGCCAAAGTTTTGTACTAGTTTTGTACACCCAAAAGAAAATTTTGTACACCACCGGAAGTGGTACTTTTCGGCTCTCTAAAAATGGCACTTCAAGTACATGCTGGAGTGCCACTTTTTCAAAATCGAAAATAAATACTACCAAAGTTTTGTACTAGTTTTGTACAGTTTTTTACACCCAAAAGAGAATTTTGTACACCACCGGAAGTGGTACTTTTCGGCTCTCTAAAAGTGGCACTCCAAGTACATGCTGGTGCCACTTTTTCAAAATCGAAAATAAATACTGCCAAAGTTTTGTGCTAGTTTTGTACACCCAAAAGGAAAGTTTGTACACCACCGGAAGTAGTACTTTTCAACTCTCTAAAAGTGGCACTCCAAGTACATGCTGAGTGCCACTTTTTCAAAATCGAAAATAAATACTGCCAAAGTTTTGTACTAGTTTTGTACAGTTTTGTACACCCAAAAGAAAATTTTATACACCACTGGAAGTGGTACTTTTTGACCCTCTTTTGTGGCCCTCGAGCATGTACTTGGAGTGCCACTTTTCCAAAAACGAAAATAAACACTACCAGACTGTTGTCCTAATTTTGTAGTTTTGTACACCCAAAAGAAAATTTTGTACACCGCCGGAAGTGGTACTTTTTGACTCTCCTTTGTGGCCCTCGAGCATGTACTTGGAGCGCCACTTTTCCCAAAACGATAATAAACATTGCCAGAGTGTTGTCCTAGTTTTGTACATTTTTGTACACCCAAAAGAAAATTTTGTACACCAGAGAAAGTTGTACTTTGTGACTCTCCCTTGTGGCCCTTGAGCATGTACTTGGAGTGCCACTTTTCCAAAACCGAAAATATACACTACCAGAGTGCTGTCCTAGTGTTGTATAGTTTTGAACACCCAAAAGAAAATTTTGTACACCACAGAAAGTGGTTTTTGTTGGCTCACCAGCACGTACTCAGAGTTCCCCTTTTTTTTTAATCGAAAATAAGCACTGCCAGGGTGTGTGCATCCTAAAGAAAATTTGTACTCTACCGGAAGAGGTTCTTTTCACCTCTCCTTAGTGGCTCTCCGGCATGCGCTCTTGTACTGTCCTTTTTCTAAAATCGAAAATGAACACTGCCAGGGTGTTGTACGAGTTCTGCACGGTTTTGTACACAAGGTTTTGTACACCACCGAAAGGGAACCAGCCACTTACTACGCCGAAGCAAACTAGCCTTTGTTTTCCTAGAAAGCCATCGCAGAAAAGTTTCTCCAAAAATGAAAATAGACACCACTAACATTCTTTATTATGTTCTACCGTAAAATTTAAAATTATTTTCCTGAACAGAACAGTAGTAGAATTTTCCTACTTGGTGCACCGCTAAACATGTACTTGCAGTCCAAAATACAAAAGGTCGTCGTATTTTATGTTTTTTGAGCTCGAAATTTTTTTTGTATTTTGCCGGATGTGGTACTTTTCTTCCGTCTTAGTTCAGTACCAGACATGCATTTCTTGTACCTTTCCACAAATCCGAAATATTCACATACGTTTTCTACTAGTTTTGTAAGTGCGAGAAACGTGCTCTATTTTGAAGTGTAAGAAATCATTTTATAAGATTACTCAATGGTAAAATTTGACGATCTCGGAGCGTATGTAAGCAGATTATAGTTCTTAATTTCCAATTTTTGTCTTAATAAAGTTATTTGCACCTGACTTTTTTTTTTTTTAATTACAGATTTGTACATTTTGGGATTGTATAACGCTATCCTCAGTTGTGGATACCTGCATGACTGCATTAATAAATAACTTGTAGAATTTTTGATTTTCGAAGCAGTAGTTTAAATGGTTAACTAATTTGATTAATATTCCTAGTTTGTTGCATATAAAACACACTTTTGTAATAACCCAGAAGCCGAACGCACAAGTTGAAAGAATCACCAAAAGAATTTATGTTTAAAATCTCCCTTCCCTTAATTTTCCACTCAATGAAAGTTCGAAGGTCATCTACATAAAAAATCGTCACATAGTGATTCATCACTTGACACAAAATAGCTCTTAGATCAACAATAGCAACAATACGTATTCGTTTAAATCTCTTTCTTTATATCAGTTCCCCACAATTACTTGCAATCTTTCTCTCTCTACATCACTCCCCTCATTATTTACAATTAAGGTTGTCTCTATAAATTCTGCTGTGACTCACTGTCAGTATCGCTAAAATATACAAGCTGTTAAGAGAAGTAACGAACTCTTCTGTGGGAAAATGTTTAGTTTTGAAGCAACTCGAAAGGAGAGTTAAGTTTGTCACGTAGTTATTTTGTCAACTACATTTTGTCATGTAGTTATTTTGTCATGTAGTTTATACGTCACAGACTGAAATTCAAACAATCTGAATTTCTTCGCAATGTTTTTTTCAATCTAGTGGTTTTCAGTTTAAACAAAATTTTTAAATTTAAGCATTGCTTTGTAGAAATAAAAAGATATGTAACGCATACTCTAGATTCACTTTCCTTTTGATTTTTACTATCTCTGGTTATTTTATTTTTCTATGTAAATTATCTTCTTACTGAACGAGATGTTATTTCACCCGCTGAATGAGATCTGGCAATGAGTGTGAGTCATGACGTGGTGGTAGCCAGTATAAATAGGCGCGTTCAGCGATATCTAGGGAGAGCGTTTGTTGTTGTACGGAGAGCGTTGGTTTATGTGAAGGAGAGCGTTTGTTGTTGTACGGAGAGAGTTTGTTGTTGTATTGAGAGCTTCGTTCTATGTGATTAGGTTGATTCTTCATTATTGTGATACGAGTAGTGTGTGTGCGTTGGATGATTCAGAGTTATCTAATAAAAGAGCTTTTTCGTAAGTACGTCTTTCTCAATTCATAGTTTTTGTCAGATCTCTGTCTGGCTGTTAGGTTTATGTCATTGATTGATTATTATTAACAACCAGCGTTAAGACTTTATTCATCCTAATTACTGCTACAACATTACTACCAGTTATAAGTTGTTCATTACTATTACTACACTACTAGCAGGAGACTTTATTCATGATCTTAATTAACTAATAACACAACAACCATTTGAATTCACTATTAGAAGCTTAGTACAAGCATATAATTCAGTAGCAGAAGCAATTATAAAACATTACTAGCTTAGTTAAAAGCTTTATTCATTATAGATATTCAGTGAAACTTCGGCTATGCGTATTCCAGTTATATTTTTTGACATTTATACGTAATTCTGCATTAGTCCCGATATTTTACTGTAGTTTCTAAGCTTTTCCAATTCGAATATAACTAATTAATTCATTTATACGCTTTTTTCGATGTACATAAATTTTGTAATTTGTAGATTATCACAAACTCACAGTTCTCTGATTCGTTTACATATACGTAAGTTATATCACAAGTTTGAGAGAATCGAAACAGCGTTACTGAGATGCAGCCAAAGTTGAACTTTCATCACATCAGAGAAGGGTATGCTGTTTACTTTTGGTCAGCGTTGTTGTGTTCCTTGTTGGTGCAAAGTTGAACCTTGATCTCATCAGAGAAAGATATGTTGTTTAGTTTCGGTTTCGCAATCTTTGCTCTGAATACAACGTGCACTTAAGCAAGCTACAACTTTTGGCATGGTGCGGACGTTTTTTTGTTGTTGTAGTTCAGCCATGAAATAGATGATGCAAAACTTAACGTTCACAGTTATGTTTTTTCTCTGACTTTGACAAATTTTAAACAAGCAAAGATTAGAGAATATTTTACTCAATGCTATTGAGAAATCAACTTGTAAACAATTTGCTTTGAAAAGAGTGATGCTAATAAAGAAGGAGTAATAGGGGTATGGATATAAAATAAAATAACATTCGGATTTACTGCAAAGTTTTTAAAAAGTAAAGATTTTTTTTTCATGTACTGAATATGCAAAATTGTACAAAATCATTTTGTTATGTAGTTTATAAAATAATTGGCCAAACTTTGGGAACTTGTTTTCCCGCCATTTTGGTGATAAAAAATCATATCAAGGGCCTGAAACATTTTCCCGCAGCGATATCCCCCATGAGCATGGGCGTCCGCTGCAACTTTTCCGGGTGAGGAGGCAAACCGGTATACTCCCACTATCACAATTATTGCTTAATTGTTTTTTTCACATGTAGAGGATTTTAGGAAGGGAGTGTCTGACCCCAGGTCTTAAACAACCCTTAGAAATAGGAAGCTAGGGGATTTGGGCTAGAGTGCCCGATAGGAAAGTGCCATGGAAGGCAGGAAGACGCCCTTATTTATTACCTGGGAAGGGAAGTACCCGGGGCCCGACGGCTTAACGTGCCCATCCGACGCACGGCGGATATTTGGTAAATCGAACCTGAGGTCCTTTACGCGGCAGTAACGAAAGTTGCCCACTGGATTACCCGCGGGCAACGTTCGTGACTGCCGCGGAAAGAACCTCAGGTACCCCTGCGTCTTTATATGGCATAGTGGGGTTGGGTCAGGCGAGTGCAACGTGTCCCTAAAGCTAGGGGTGGGTTCGGAGCACTGTTGCCCCCCCCCGAAAAGTTTGGGAACTTGGGCACATCTTTCTTTCTATAGTCAATATTTAGTATTGAAATAACGGACAATAATAATAATTATGTCATTTACCAATTACTGGCCACTGATTATTCATATCTGAGTCAAAAGTTTAACCTTACTGTAGGCTTCTTGCTAAATTTAATAATCAACTTAATACAGTCTTTTTGTTTGGAAACATTAACTTGGGATTACATAAAACAATTGCACCGCTCCATCGTCCTTTATTGAGAATGAGTATACCCCCCCCCTTTTTTTTTTTGATTGACATAGATCTGTTTATTTTTATACCCCTTCAATTTTCTGTTTCTTGCACTTTAGAAGAGATACTATGAAATAAAAACTGCAAACGTCTTGGGTTTGTCCAAATCTATCAATCACATTTTCAGTTCATGTTTATTCTCAAAAACCTTTTCTTGAGGAATACTCATCATGCACAGTCCAGATAAACGTCCATCTGCCATTTTTTACCTTAACCAGGTTTTTAACCGTTCTCATAGTGCTGAAGGACCTCTCCACTGGGCAGGTTGTTACTGGTAATGTTTGAGCAATAAGAATAGCCTGTCGAACAGAAGGAAACAGATCAGTGTGTTTGAGCTAGCCTAAAGTTCGTCTTCACATCCATCATCTTGTTTCTTCCTTCCTGACCACATTTCAAACTGTTATGGATAGGTTTCGCTCATGTGTGTAATTAATAGTTAAATTTAACAAATGTTAAAATTAAGGTAAATATTGACTTTAGGTGAAAATTAAAATTTGGGAGACGGGTGGATGCATTTCGAAACAAAAAGTAAATTCAATCAATTAAGGCCATGATAAATGAAAATAAAATGCAATGCAACACTGATATTAGGACATTCCAAAAGTTATTATTGAAAGTTTACGTTGTTTGAATTTACGATGAGTTGTGACACGTGCAAGTGTAAAATAAGTAATTATTGTTTATATGTGTACCAAATTTGCGAACACTAAAAAATGGATGGTATACAATGTACACGTTTAATAACTTTTGGAGGCGGTGATGATCAATTTTAGTGGTTAGGACAAAATGCATTAATTAAATAAAAACAAAACTCCAGAGACGTCTCCTACCTTAGGCAAGCTAAGGTGGATGAGCATGTGACCCTGAGAGGAAATTCAACTGAGTCACCTAATTCTTCACTGCGCAACGTTTGGGTTTTTGAAAGGCCACTTGCCTGCATTTATTGTACAAACTTAACCACAATAACAAAAAACACAACAAAATGTTTTAAGGAGTCGGCGACTCGCCAAGGCAACGCAATGTCTGAAAAATTTTGCTACTACAATTTAGCAGATCTCCAAAATTGCTAACTTTGGCCCCTGGCCTAAAGAAACATTCAGATGACACCTTTAGATTAATCGCTTCACAAGAAACATAACTTCATCCACAAATAAAAATAGAATGTTTACCAAATAAATGTGAGATTTTACTTTACAAAGTGATATTGCTTAACAAGAAGTTACACCCAAATTTTAGATTACCATAGCAGGCCTAATGCAGCACATATTTGAAATTCACAAATTATATAACACTCTTTAGCTTGTATCATATGTTGCTGAAGTGAAGTGTCGCCTCCCTCTCCCCTCAGTGTTATAATACAGGAATATGTACTATAGTTTTGATTAGCCTCTTTCAAACAACCCCCTCAAACCAGTTTTCTCAGCACATGTTAATTTGAGACGTTACAACCACTGACCAAAATTCATAAATAAAAGTTATATTAAAAAATGGTTCTACACTCCCCAGGAATATTTACCTTACAATTAAATATACTCAACATTCTATCATTACTTGATACAAAATCACTCTAAACACTCTACTAGACATACTGCACCAAATACCTTACTCAATTATCTCAAAAGTTATCATTACACCACAATGCTGACAAATAAACTTAAAATTTACACCATCATCTGGAAAAATCAAAATTCTTCACTAACACCAACTTGCTCTGAGTACTCAATATCCTACGATGTAAATAAAAGGCAAACACTAACTCTCAACACTCCTGGACTTAAATTCATACTTATCTGCACTCCTACTGTCCATCACAATTTAAAATTACACAACTAATTCTGGCAAGCAATTTATAAACAAATTACTTCAAATTCTCAAAATTACACCATGCAAGCTTTTACTAATTTTAACAATTAATATAATAAACCACTGAGGTAACGGCTAGGCAAAACATCTCAGTTCATCAAACTCACTTTCTTCGAAAACAAAATTTACATCCCGAAGAAAAGGCTAAAGGCGAGAAATTGGGTAGTGAAGCCAATTCAAGCTTATGCAACGAAATGGTAAGTCAATATGTGTGACTCATTACCCTTGTAATTTCTTTCCTCGCTCACTGTCTTTGGGACAATATTCGAACGCATGCAACTTGACAGGAGCTGGTCCTTACTGGCCGACGATTTTACCCGGGGTCGAAGACGAATCCCCCAATTCATCCTCATAAGCACCCTTTCAATACCCGAAGTATGTCCACGTAAGGAAAAACCTCCTGCAAGAGCTCTCTTGACCCCAAATTTTCTTACTCCAGGCACACAGCTCCCAGAAAAAACTATCTCAAAACTCTCATTATCTCTAGAAAATATCCACATAAATCTCACTTTCCAGAAAGGCACATCATATCTCTTTTTCCAGAAATCATTATCAGCTCTCGAAGCACTCTCTATTTCCAGAAAGCATTATCATCTCTCGAAGCACTCTCTATTTCCAGAAATTATTATCACCTCCCGAAGCACTCTCTATTTCCAGAAATTATTATCACCTCCCGAAGCACTCTCTATTTCCAGAAATCAAAACCCTTGCGAAGAAATCTCACTGTACACAAGTAATGAACAGGCCTCACTTTCAGACAACCCTAGTCTGCTTGCATACTCTCTTTGACATCCTCCCCTTATGCAAATCAAATTCTCAAATCCATTTGCCGATATGGTCTCGAGCCGCAATTACTACAAAATGTTACATATTTTCACCCATTATTTGCCAAACTCAAAAATCACCATAACCTGCCTCTAAGGACAAAAATTTCACTATACATGGCCCTGTATGTTTATAAATACAAACGCAATTTATATATTATTAAATGCTACCAAGCACAAAGAAAGTTAAATTTCCTTAATAAAATTTTACTGGTTTGAGAGGTTGTTCTTCAAAATAGCTGATAACACCATTATGATATTAGATATTCTCTTTACACAACAAAAACAACATTACATTCTTTTATAGCTTAGCTCAAGAAATAAAAAAATAATGACAGGAGTTCCCCATGCTCACCATTACTTGACCACAAATACAATACCTGACATAAAGATATTGACCACTTTCCCATACCCAGCTAGCCTCGAAAAATCATAGAAATATATGTACGTTTAACATGTACTGCTCCACTGCAAAAACAATTTTAAAGTGACCGCACATAATATTAAAAAAAATGCCAAGCAAAACTATTTACTTTAGCACAGAATTGCACAAAGTTGAGCTTTCACAAAATACTACTGTCAGAGACAAAAATTTGAGCCCTTCCTGATTTGGGCTCCCGGGAAGAACTTTTTTTTTCCTTATGAACTCATACCTGAGAGACTAATAAAATTTTGAACCAATACGACAACACAGCCACAACCAGAGGCGAACAGTTTTTTCTTATGCTCAGCTCGAAGATCTAATACTTGCTTGGGAGCTTATGTATTAACACAAAAAAGATATGAACTAAAACATTACCTTTGAGCTAGTGTCCTTTTTAAAACACAAACCCCCAGAGTTCACTGCCCAGGAACAACCAAATTCTCTGCATGTCCCTGTCTTTTCCCTGTTGTTGTTTTTTTCGCTATGGACCTTCTGACCTGGAGCGGGTGTATGGGACATCATCCTTATTCCTGCTGACACAGTGTGCTTGGCTAAACCCCAGGAAGCTGAACAGCACTTTGGATTTTCCTGCTGGTGATAGTGGACCAGACAAGACGACCATAATGACGACTCCAGTGATCTCGGATTCAAAACGTACCTCTCGAAGCTGTTTTTTCTTCTCCATGTCTCAGTCGTTCAATTTTATATGATGTGCAGAGCGGCGAAAGCATTCGGGTCGGCAGATCCTCTCAACGTGCAGGTGGGCATGAAAAAACCCTTCGATTTAGGCCCCTGTTGTCATACCTCTCAATACTGCAGTCGTCCACAAGGGATGAATCAGTGGCAGCTAATGGCCCACTTGGAATAAGACGTCTTCTCGTTGAACTCTCACGAAAAAACTTAAATTCTCCAGAGCTGACACCACCCCCGGAAACACACGCACACATTTTGACCTTTGAACGAAATTCGTAACTTTTTTCACCCTGTTACAGTTGTCTGATCCGGGGAGGGCTGTCAAGTGACCCGTTTGCCCTCTTTCTCCAGCGGACGTCCATGCCCATGAGGTCTGGAAACTTGACGTGGTGTGGGGGCCCCGCTGCGAAATCCAGACCACTCTTGTACGGATGAGTAGTAGATTATTTGCATGAAGCAAATAATACTTTACTGCGTTACCCCCGTGTAATGTTTTCGTTGCTGGTGGAATTTCTTTTCGCCATCTTTGGAGAACGAGCCAAATCCTCTGGAATTTGTGTTTTGTGTCTGTGATACACTGTGGTTAGGTGGTCTCTGCACCGCCTTGGATCTACGCAAAAAGGTGTGCGCATTTCGTGAATTGGTCGTATTCATGATCTAAAGGTAATTATGAATTCATTATCTATACTACTTGCGTAGGGCTGCCTTCTAGAGAGTAAGAGACCAAGCAAGTAGTTATTTTACTATTCTCTTCTGCATTTTCCTAAAATTCTACATTTCTTTTCTGCTTGTAAGGGCTGCCTTTAAGTGTACGATACCACATTAAACACTTCCTATTGTATTGTAAAAGTTTGTTATATTATGCGTAAAATACCCAAGCAATAGCAATACCTATTCAGTCTATTCCAGCATGACATGAGGAAAATAAGAGCAGCTACATGTGAAAAAATCAGAAAAAATAAAAGACCCTTTTCAGGGCTCATTTCATTTGTTTAAAAATGGATACCAATCTTACCAAACATAGCACCAGTTGACCCAACATTCTTTTAACTTTATTTAACATATCCAAATTTAACATTAATTACTCTAAATGATTTTGCAGATCCATTTACAAGAGTGAATAAAAGAAAATATTCTCTGTGTAAAACACTAGTTATTCACACTGTGAAGAACACAACGAACATCTTTACAACCAAATTTTTAAGCACATATTCCACACAATATCTTAAAACAATACATACACAGCAACATTAGCAAATAAAGTAAAACAACGCTTTCACATTCAATTTCAAAAATCACAATAACATTGTAACCTTAGAACTATTCACACATGTGAAGAATACGCTAGTCACTCAGATAACAAATTAAAGTTACTCACACATGTGAAGAATAACATAACAATAATAAACAGCTTACCATCTTTTTCTTCAGCAACTCAATCAAATTATCAACAATTATATCAGTGAAATGATATTACAGATCGTATTACAAGTGTTAATAAAAGAAATTATTCACTGCGTAAAAAACAATTTTTCATACTGTGAATATAAATAAGCAGCATTATGCAGGAACAACAACATGTAAACATTTCAGCAAACAATAACATCACTGCTAAACACCATAAGATTCTTTACGAAATAGTCAACTTATGCTCAGTAAGAAATAATTATACACTAGCATATATTATACTAATTTTTAATTAACTAAGTTTGCAATTGGTGTTCATGAGCAACAATAGCATTACACCAAACATATTACAGCATTACAATCATACGCAATCATGACATTTCACCAATTACAAGTATGAATAAAAATAAATTATTCACTGTGCAAAAACTAATTCTTCACACTGTGAATATAAATAAACAGCATAATGCAAGAACAATATGCAAACATTACACTATACAATAACATTACTGTTAACAAACCATAATATACAAACAGTGCAGTATACCAATTAAATTGATTGGCCCTTAAAGGTGTAATGAACCTCCAATAAATAAAAAAATAAGACAAAGACTAAAAATTTAATATATAACCTGACAGCTGAAACATGACTATTTTATAACTAAAGCAAGACCATAATAAATTAATTAATAATATAAATCAATGAAAAAAATAATTACCGATACCCTGGTTGAAACAATAACAACAAAACGTAACTAAATCCTCCGCAAAAGCAAATCAAATGAAATAAAACTACAGAACACTTCACTTTAATCTATGCCACGGGACATTAAATATATTATAATTTAAATGACTTTATAAACATCTTATGAAATGACTCAGTTTGCTTTATTACTGAGCATCATGCCCTTGAGGAGATGATAATATTCTACCATTGTAATCTTTCCTATGGAACACCAGTTTCTTCCTAAAGACGTGATGCCGTTTGGACCTACGGCATCATGTCTTTATCGTCTGACAGGGCTGTGATGAGCGATCGTTCAGGCGACTAAACCTTGTTAAGGGCAAGAAATCTGAAGTCACTGTTTGAACGATAAGGTTGACTCAATGTTTGAACTTTCGATTCTTGTGTATCGATTGGTCTCACAGAGATATACAAGGTGGATGTAATAAATTGCTCAACAGCCGAACGGAGGCTCGTAATGAAGTGGAACCATTGGTATTGATGTAAGTGACAAAAAGCTGATCCTATCAGCTCGACTTCAACACCCCTAGCGGTGAATTCGCATACTCAGCTCACCGAACTCAGACTATATGATAGAGTCAAAACGTCAAATGCAAAGTTGGAGAGTATCTTTTGCTTGCTACGAATCGGTCAGAAAATGTGGGAGTCAACGGGAAAATTTGCAACGTGAATAAATTTCTATATCGTATAGAAGAGCACGTGGAAGGTCTCTTCCTTCAGGGGATTGGCCTTGTACATTTTTTGATGAAGGTCATCATACACCTCCCATTCATTGTTTTGACGTAAGCAATACGCCCTATAGTGACCTACACTGGCAACATTACATCCTCCAGTATAGCTAACTGCCCCTCTCAAATAGTATTGCCGCTCACCAAAGGCAAGCATTCGAGGAAGTTGCGCTGGTTCCGTTTTCAGACTTATCACGTTTTCATCATTTTTGTCAATTACTTCTACAAAAATGTGATACATTGACGGTTTCACCCGTATCGTTTTAATTCTATTACACAGGGGATGTTTCTTTGAGTTTTCCCAATCAATGCATGCGTCCTCATCTGTGCGAACTATGTCTTCCAGCGCTGATCGACAAATACCACTCCGTTCTGCTGTCAAGTTCTTGTTAACCATTTCTGGAATAATACTGAGATTTCCGTTGGTAGTTCCCACTGTCACTACGGCAACAGGGAGAATAACATTCCTCCTAGAACATACAGAAGAAGAAGTGCATTCTTGAAACTCCTGTGCCGTACACATATCTTCCCATGATCTTAGTATCATCTGTGCTATTGGTAGTGCAGCGTCTAAAGACACCAAACCACATAATAATTTCTTCGCGTTTTTAATAATGCATTTAAGCGCTACAGCCCGCAATCTGTAAACTTTAGCTGTCGGACCAGTCGTTATCATTTTCGATACCATGTTAGCCATTGCATTCTTTTGGGCATGTTGGTCTATCGCCTCCTGTATTTCTCACTATCGCAATAACCAACGCAAGCTAACTGAACGAGTGAGTCGTACGCGCAAGTGTTTTTTACTGTAATTTGCTCTTCACCTATCTGAATTGGACGTAGACCAATACAATTTCCATTTTTCAGAAGACCAATTGGAACACATTTGTTTGGTGACCTGAAGTCTATAGCAAGCATTTCTGCACTTGGTTCAAGATACGATTTCTTTGGTCGTTTATCTTCACTTTCTTCCGCAAGCCCTCTCCAGTTCTCGAAAGCTTTGCTTTCTGAATTCCTTTCTAATTCGATGATCTCTCTGCGCCTAACAAAATATGTTCTTATGTATGATGGGTTTTTCTCCTTCTGTTTGTCTTTATTCGAATGCATCGTTTTCTTCATGCAGTTATCTTCTGAAGCTAACCCGACTTTTTTTCTGTGGGTTCTTTTTTTAGTACACCCACTTCTCCACTGGGTTCAAATAGTATTCCAGTAAGTTTGCTATCACTTACTTCTGTATCGGTTAATCCTGTTGCTACTACATTTCTTCTGGGAGAAAATGTCAGTATATCTGCTTCTGATTTATCGCGTTCCCTTTGATAAAGATTATGAATTTCGTCCAAACCAATCTCTTGTTTTTCTTCGTGTTCTCCGCTAGCACTTTCACTCGCAGCGGAAAGGCAGCTGGAATTATTGTCTGCGCCTGGAGGTACGGAAGCGGAAGCTAATTTCATCATTCCACTGAGATTTTTTATATGCGTAAGCAAAAAAATCATCAATTCGGGCAGGTAAATTCAGGTTTTGACATACTCTCTTCTTTAAGTCATTAAAATTGCTCTCAACAGAGGCACTCGAAGCAGTTCTGGCTCCATATCCAAAATGAGGGACCATTACAGCTGTCCATAAAGGAATTAGGTGACACACCTTTAGAATGCCATCTACTATTCCTGGAGCATACTGCCGATTTCCACGATCACCATGTGGATTAATACATTTCCTAGCATTCTGTTCCACGCTAATGGCCCATGTACGAAAGGCATTTCTCTGCCCTATCTCTTTCAGAATTTCCATAGTGTCATCGAGAAAAGACTCTTCAATAACTGTGTCATCCGTTGCGAAACCTGATATACAGCGCTGTAGATAGCATTTACTGCTCTCGCAAGAGGTATATTCGCTGGAAAATTCGTCGTTACTTTCGGTTTCATTCAACGCTACAATAAAAATGTGAGTTAACAAAGTCCTTACGTCATTCATGTCTGTTGACTGAACAACTGCGCACAAAGATCTTAAATAAAATTGCCGTGTCCTTCGCAGTTTCTCTTTCAAGCTCGGAAATTTAGCAAATAAGTTGACCACATGAGCAACGTCTGATCTAACGAAACCATGTGGAAGATCGAACCTGTCTCCTTCTTCGATGCCAAGAGCATTTGCACACTTTTCTAGGTATGACGCAAGTGAGGGCAGATGTGTAAACGATTGTACACAAGCTGACATAAGGGCTGCTGACATGTCTATTACAACCTCCATTGGCATGATCTTACATTCCTGAAGAAATCTATTTAACCAATGCCGAATTGTTTCCGTATCATGTCTTTCACTTAGCATGTTGAACACAAAATACTGTTCCTTTTCTTCTGAGTGCGCTACAGTAGCCCCATATAGGAAAGTGTGTCCCGATTTGCTGTGTTCCGTTCTTTTGATCTTTTTCACCAAACCACCAGTAGCATTTATGCATATTCTTGATACCTTTGAAGCTCTGAAAATCGCCTCAGTAATGTGTACCTGCTCCGTGGACCAGTAATGAATCACTAACTTATCATATGTTACATCTTTGAGGTAAGAGTTATATGGGCTTATATATTTACACTTAGCTATGGCCAACACTGGACCTTCGTGCATCCTTCCTCGTTGCATCACACGGGACTTGGCTAGTCGAAGAGCGTTTAGTGCTGGCACATGACTGGGCTCACGATCACCAAACACCATGATGCACTCAGCCTCCAAGCGCCTTAATGCACTAGCTGAAGTGGATTCCCGGGTTAATCTGTGTACTGCTCTCTCTCTGAGGGATCCCGACAGGTTTCTTTTGTGATTTTTTGGATGATCTTGACTAAATTTTCCTTTGAATTTGCATTTCATATGCACAAAATCTCTCTTTTTCGGTTCATTTTCAATAATCCCTTTCAAAATAGAGTCACAGTACGTACACACACCGCGAATAGACACATAGGGAACATTTTCCTTTGTGTTAACCTTGCCACCTTTGTAAATCATTTTACAGGGTCTTCGAGTGTGTTCGAAGAAATGAGCATGGATAATATGTGTCCATACATTTCGCTTCAACACTGCATAAGTCCTTCTCATCGGTTTCGTGTGCTGTAAACACTTCCGAGTGTACGTTGCTCTCTCTGGTCCCATTTCGAGCCACATCTTAGCACTAAATGATATTGTGAATTCCTCCTGATATTCTGTTAGATCACCTGCTTGTTCTGCTTCGTTGACAGGAAAATGTACTTCTCGATGAACAGATACGTCATCCTCCCATTCTAAACTGCTGACTTCTTCAACTTCTGAAGATGTGGAAGAACTGCTCCTTTCATTTGGCCTTGTGTCACTTTCTAACGGGAGTTGTGCAACACAAATGCCCAGTAAAGAATGTAAACCATGCCTATTCATGCGCACATTTAGGTACAAGGCTTGCGGTGTTGTTCTGTATTCATCTTTCATGGCATCACAGAGGCGCTTCCATACAATGTCATTTCTGGGAGCTATTCTTCCATTGCCCTTGTTAATAGCAGATTCTTCCGAAAGAAAAAAATGCTTGAGTTTTTCTATTAGGATCGACGCAGGCCCCGGCATCGTAGTTGCTCGAAAATCACAGTAACATTAACAAGGGTTTTTTTTTTTGTTTTTTTGCACTCAAGCGGAAACCAAGTGATGAATGCACCCGACAACGAAAGCTTGAGAATAACTAAACCTTTCGCGACGCTTCTTCATAAAATTATCAAAGTCCATCGAGATAAAGCTCGCCTATTAGTAATACAGTACCTAGCGTGCAACAAGGAAGTGATGATACGAACCTAGTGTCATTACAAGGAACTAAGTGTGACGCCAGAAAATGTAGCAGGTCTCTTCTGAGCAACCGCGTTCTGAGTACGTAATACTACTTCTGCAGCTGCAGGAGGGGGAGGCAGGTAATATAGAAGTTAAAGCAGCTGCCAGGAGTTTTAAGTTCACTTTGGAAGCACTAATATCCTAAGTGAAAATCCCCCAAATATGTGGCGTCAGTTGAATAAACAAATACATCGCTCTTTAAAAGTTTTACCAACACACAGCATAACAATTTTTCGGTTGCTGGATGTCCTACACATTGAAGCGATTCGGCCCTTTGGCTCCGAGTTGTAATACGATCGCTCTGCAATCGCCTTATCGGTGCACTGTGAAGGGAAGTGCGAGACCGCATGGAGATTCCTCGTGTAGAATGTGGATCCTACAATTGTCGGTGGTTGTACTAAATGTAATTATAGCCTTGATGCTTTTCTTAACACTCACGGCTACCCGTCATAATAGCATCTGTACAGAGATCGTTTTCCAAATTAAAATTTGTAAAAATTATTTGAGAAGCATCATGTCACAAAATAAGCTGCAGGAATTGTCACTGCATAGAAAGGCAGTTTTCCAAAAGATTGGACCTCAATGCTTAATAATTTCGCCAAAATGAAAGCTAGAAAGAAAGACTTTGTCTTAAAAACATGAAAATTTCCACTTATCGCATAAAAAAATGGTTTCCACTTGTATTTTAATCATATAATTGTAATTTATATCATATCTATATTATGTAGTTATATGGTACACTCAGTGCTCGAAGTGGCACAGAGCTACTGCCTGTATGGTGTAGACCATAGATCCACATAGTATAAATAGGAGGTTTCGAAAGAAATACATACCATTCCGTATAATTTTTTTTTTGGTATTAAAAAATTATTGTATATAATGTTAAAAAAATTAATGTAAAAAGTAAAAATAAAATGTCATTTGCCGATTTTTGCGTTAAAATTTGTGCTGTCATCCTAATTTCTTTACGTAGTTTGTGAAGGGTTTATAATTTATTACATACCGGGATGGTAAATAATGTTTTTTTAACTGCCGGTATGCTCACTTCCATTTTTGTTAACTACAAACTTCGAACACTGAGTACAGTACTCGTATATTTCTAAACATCACATACCTGCACATTGTATTTCCACACGCACTCTTTTTCTCCTGGCCTGCATTGAAGTTTTGTTGTACATGCAGATTAATATCTGCAGCTACGAAATCCATATTGCATTCTTGCAGTGTAGAATACTGAATTCCCTGTTTGTATACAACCATATCCAATAACTATCACTAAAGTCTCATAGTTGTTAACCTTAAACATTTAAATATATTTTACCGAATTCGTTTCAATGCAATAAAACGTATATTCATGATTATGCATCTGACAGCTCACAGTGTTAAATCTGACTAGCTGATTGATAACCTTGCATTATGTACTTCTGTTCCAAAATTTATTTTAAAAGTTAAAACTACAGGGCTCAATAGATAGTTCCTTTACTTTTCCAGACAGTCTCCCTAACTTCCTGACACCCCCCCCCCCCCCCTATTTTCCCAAAACAAACACCGTGAAAAACACATCCTCCCTAGTGTCCGAAATTCTGGAAAAATTATTATGCTTAATGGTGCTGAAATAAATTTTCTAGGGTGGCAGAAGTTGTGCTAGTTAAGCCACTGCGAATGCGCCGAGGTGTTTTGCAACTTCCCTCTCCCCCAACCTAGCTCGGCATGGCTGCTAGACTGGAAGCGATGATTAGCGCTGATTTGAATTCCTCTTCCTCGCGATTTCGAAATGTTTTTGCTGAAAGCATTGCTTAACAAAGCAACAAAAAACTGTTTCTTTTCTTCCTTTACTATAAAAATGAAGGCTCCGGCAATTTCTTAGTTTATACAAGACAATCGCACGGAAATTTGCGACCTTGAACAAATAAAAGTTGCGTATAATGAACACGAAAACAGCTGGTTGTGTATAATGAACAGGAGTAAAAGTATGTAATGAACTGGAAAACGATAGCACTGTGTTTACTTCCGAATTTCGAAAGATGACACTCTAAGAGCATGCTGGACAACCAAAGAGAACCATCGCCGGAGGGGCACATAACTCTCTTTTGTCTGTACAAAACTAGTACACCATTCTGGCAGTGTTTATATTCGATTTTGGAAATATGGCTCTCCAAGTACATGCTCGAGAGCCACAGAAGGAGAGTCAAAAAGTAGCACTTCAGGTGGTGTACAAAATTTTCTTTTGGGTGCACAAAACTGTACAAAACTAGGACAACACTCTGGCAGTGTTTATTTTCGATTTTGGAAAAGTAGCACTCCAAGTACGCGCTCGAAGGCCACAAAGGAGAGTCGAAAAATACCACTTCCGGTGGTGGACAAAATTTTCTTTTGGGTGTACAAAACTGTACAAAACTAGGGCAACACTCTGGCATGGTTTATTTTCGTTTTTGGAAAAGTGGCACTCCAATTACATGCTCGAGGGCCACAAGGAGAGCCGAAAAGTACCACTTCCGATGGTGTACAAAATTTTCTTTTGGGTGTACAAAACTGTACAAAACTAGTACAAAACTTTGGCAGTATTTACTTTCGATTTTGAAAAAGTGGCACTCCAGCATGTACTTGGAGTGCCACTTTTAGAGAGCCGAAAAGTACCACTTCCGGTGGTGTACAAATTTTTCTTTTGGATGTACAAAACTGTACAAAACTAGTACAAAACTTTGGCAGTTGTTATTTTCGATTTTGAAAAAGTGGCGCTGAGCATGTACTTGGAGTGCCACTTTTAGAGAACCGAAAAGTACCACTTCCGGTGGTGTACAAAATTTTCTTTTGGGTGTACAAAACTAGTACAAAACTTTGGCAGTGTTGATTTCTTATTTTGGAAAAGTTGCACTCCAGGTACATGTATCTGGTAAAACCTTCAATAAAAAAAAACTGTTTGTCTGTTTTGATATCACGATTCCCGTAGCAAAGGAAATCTGCGAAAGTTGATAGCTGTCTGCTCCTCACGGCGGTGAGCTGTTAGAGAAAAATCCTGTCGTCTTGGCTTGTTGTGGCTAGTGGAGGTTCTAGTTATTGTTCAGGTTTCAGGAAATATCCCGAGAGATTGAAAACCACTTCAATCCCGTAAATGTCCTAAACGATTCGGTGACAAACTGGTGTAGTACAGGAACAAGTAGTAACTACTTACTTTATTTAGTTCATTCGTGCGCGAGGAGACTGAGATTACCATGAAAATAATTTCCATGTCAAAGCCCTACATCTCACATAATTGCTTTTGGAGTCTTGCCCTGCTTCGATTCAAGTGGGATATGAATACCAATTTAGTAGTTTATAAAATCGTATTTTTTACGCTTTCCAACCGTAGGTTGAAGAAGCGTATATGCTCCAGCTTTGTCCGTCCGTCATTCCGTCCGTCCGCACGATAACTCGCGTAAAAATCATTCGATTTCTATGAAATTTTAGTATGTGGTAGGGAAACACCTGGGGACGAACCTTATTGACAATGGGGTTAATGGGATCAAAGTTCACGACATAGGAACGGGATTCATTCCATTGCCCTTATGCGTAATTTTTTGCGTAAATATCGTTCGATTTCAGTGAAAGTTTAGTATGTGGTAAGGGACCACATAAGGACGAACCCTATTGAAAATGGGGTTAATGGGGTCAAAGATCACGACATAGGAACGGGATTCATTCCATTGCCCTTATGCGTCATTACTTGCGTAAATATGGTTCGATTTCAGTGAAATTTTAGTATGTGGTAAGGGACCACATAAGGACGAACCCTATTGAAAATGGGTGAACTGGGGTCAAAGCTAACGACATAGGAGCGGGATCCATTCCATTGCCCTTATGCGTCATAACTTGCGTAAATATAGTACGATTTCGGTGAAATTTCAGTATATGATAGGGGATCGCATGAGAACGAACCCTGTTGAAAATGGGTGAAACGGGGTCAAAGGTAAGGACATCGGAGAGGGATCCATTCCGTTGCCCTCATGCGCCATAACTTGTAAAAATGGTTCGATTTCGATGAAATTTCAGTATATGATAGGGGATCAACTGGGGACGAACCCTATTAAAAATGGCTGAAATAGGGTCAAAGGTCAGGACATCGGAGCGGGATCCATTCCATTGTCCTTGTGCGTCATAACTTACGTAAAGATGCTTCGATTACGACAAAACGTTTTCGTGTTGTTCCGGAGGTATACTGAACCAATTCTGTTTAATATCATCGAAATGGGATCAAAGGTCAGGGCACAGGAGCGAGATTTATTCCACAGCCGTTATCCTCATAACTTGAGTAATGATTTCTGGTATGTTGAAAAGCGTATCATAATCAATCATTGCATGATTTTACTAACTTGTTAAATTAGCAAACAAAATGTGAACTAATTTATTTTCTTTGTACATTCGACAGCGAGAAATGTTTAAACTCTGAGCGCCTGACCTATAAAATCAAGAAAAAGACGCCGTTCATCTAAATTAAATATCTGGTTATGAACTGGTACAGTGCATACATTTCGTAATAAGTTTCTGAACGGTTGTAATAGAAATAATAAAACCTATAAATGCATCTGTTTCCATCAGCACCCAGGAAGTAAGATGCGTGCTGTCGTTACCCGTTTTAAGGCAGGGCTCCCCTGTGACATGAAAGAATTCGTCTGGTAGCACCAGGCCAACTTACAGGAAAAGGTACTGGAATAATATATTATTTAAGTTGAGCTTGTTCAGCTGTTCTGTTTATCCTCTGACTCACTTGCTTCCAACGTATAACTCTGAGATGGCCAAACCTTTAAAGATTTTGCTTAGCATTGAATTACTTTACGTTCTATGCCCTACTTTCCAAAAAATGAAAGACGGGAAACTATTACACTGCAAACCAGCTGATCTTAGCATAGTACTTCTTTCTTAAAACAGTGAAACTGTTTCAAATTGCACGAAAGCCATTAACGGTGATGTAATTGAGCCAGCGAGTAACGCAAAACTGAAAAGTCTAAGGGACTCCAGAAGAAAGAAATGTAAGATATCCCTGACAATATTCCATTTCCGTAAAAAAATATTTTTTTCATGTCACAAGGACTATTTTCCTAAAGTAGATAAATAAATAAATAAATAAATAGAAAAATAAGAACAACGGGAAAGGAACAAAAGACTCGCACATGCACATGATGAACTTTGAAATACTCAAAAACTTAAAAAAGTTGAAAAATGCAAAAAAAAAAAAAAAAAAAAAAAAAAAAAAAAAGAAAGTGAAAAATGACAATGATAACTGAAACTGATTTTAGCGCATTCATTCGCGTACAGACGATATTTTAATATGGCAGGATCTTGCTACTTTTCTTTTAACGTGTTAGGAATTTGTAAACCCTCTTTTAATATGGTGGGAGCTAACTGCAGAAGTTCGATGTGCAAAAGATAATTTACATCAGGAGATTCTGATGTAAATTATCTTTTCCACATCGAACTTCTGCAGTTAGCTCCCACCATATTAAAAGAGGGTTTACAAATTCCTAACACGTTAAAAGAAAAGTAGCAAGTTCCTGCCATATTAAAAAAGAGGTAACTGAATTTGAAGTAACTTCTACCCTACCATATTGAATGAACTAAAGGAAGAAGCACTAAATTCTTCCTTTACTTCATTCGGCCGCAAAGGGTGAGATTCTCTATGAGAATAATTTTCTTCTGCATGTCAAGGCCGTATATTCCGTAGGGCCCTGCTGCGATTCGCATGGGATATACATACTCACCCGATAGTTTAAAAACTCCTACCATGTTAAAAAAGAATGTAAGATCTCCTGCCATATTAAAAGAGATAAGTGAATTTGAAGTTACTTCTACCCTACCATATTGAATGAACTAAAGGAAGAAGTAACAACTTCTTCCTTTAGTTCATTCGTATGCGAAGGGTGATATTCTCCATGAGAATAATTTTCTTTTGCATGTCTAGGCCATACATTGTGTAGGGCACTGCTGCGATTCGCATGGGATATACATACTTACCCGATAGTTTAAAAACTCCTACCATGTTGAAAAAGAATGTAAAATGTCCTTCCATATTAAAAGAGAAAAGTTAATTTGAAGTTACTTCTACCCTACCATATTGAATGAACTAAAGAATGAAGCAATAAGGCCTTCCTTTAGTTCATTCGTAAGCGAAGGGTGATATTCTCTATGAGAATAATTTTCTTTTGCATGTCAAGGCCGTACATTGTGTAGGGCCCTGCTGCGATTCGCATGGGATATACATACTCACCCGATAGTTTAAAAACTACTACCATGTTAAAAAGGAATGTAAAATCTCCTGCCATATTAAAAGATATAAATGAATTTGAAGTTACTTCTACCCTACCATATTGAATGAAATAAAGGAAGAAGCAATAACTTCTTCCTTTAGTTCATTCGTCCGCGAAGGGTGAGATTCTCCATGAGAATAATTTTCTTCTGCATGTCAAGGCCGTACATTCCGTAGGGCCCTGCTGCGATTCGCATGGGATATACATAATCACCCGATAGTTTAAAAACTACTTCCATGTTAAAAAAGAATGTAAAATGTCCTTCCATATTAAAAGAGATAAGTGAATTTGAAGTTACTTCTACCCTACCATATTGAATGAATTAAAGGAAGAAGCAATAACTTCTTCCTTTAGTTCATTCGTCCGCGAAGGGTGAGATTCTCCATGAGAAAAATTTTCTTCTGCATGTCAAGGCCGTACATTCCGTAGGGCCCTGCTGCGATTTGCTTGGGATATACTTACTCACCCGATAGTTTAAAAACTCCTACCATGTTAAAAAAGAATGTAAGATCTCCTGCCATATTAAAAGAGATAAGTGAATTTGAAGTTACTTCTACCTTACCATATTGAATGAACTAAAGGAAGAAGTAACAACTTCTTCCTTTAGTTCATTCGTATGCGAAGGCTGATATTCTCCATGAGAATAATTTTCTTTTGCATGTCTAGGCCATACATTGTGTAGGGCACTGCTGCGATTCGCATGGGATATACATACTTACCCGATAGTTTAAAAACTCCTACCATGTTGAAAAAGAATGTAAAATGTCCTTCCATATTAAAAGAGAAAAGTTAATTTGAAGTTACTTCTACCTTACCATATTGAATGAACTAAAGAATGAAGCAATAAGGCCTTCCTTTAGTTCATTCGTACGCGAAGGGTGAGATTCTCTATGAGAATAATTTTCTTTTGCATGTCAAGGCCGTACATTGTGTAGGGCCCTGCTGCGATTCGCATGGGATATACATACTCACCCGATAGTTTAAAAACTACTACCATGTTAAAAAGGAATGTAAAATCTCCTGCCATATTAAAAGAGATAAGTGAATTTGAAGTTACTTCTACCCTACCATGTTGAATGAACTAAAGGAAGAAGTAAGAACTTCTTCAGTTTCCTTGCAGACGAATGAATAACTCATATACTCATATTCATTCGTCTGCAAGGATGCAAGGAGACTGAGATTTCTATGAGAATATTTTTCGTTTACATGTGAAAACCTTACATTTCACGGATTCGCTTCTTGTAATCTGGCCCAGTTATGTTTCTAATGGAATATACAGGGTGATTGAAAATTCAGCTGACAAAATGGAAGGGAAAGTCAGGATTAGGGAAACAAACAGAAATCACATAGGAGCATATCGACACAAACGCCATCTAGAAGCCCTACACCTCCCCTTAGATAGATAGTACATAATAAGGAGAAGACAAGCAAGAAACAGTCGACAACATTTTATGTACACTGTACTTACACATGGCAGAACAACAGTGGTACGGACAGTTTTACAGGAAGCGTTCAAAGTTTCGTCGAGACGCACTGACACACGCAAACAAAGACGCTGCATCGATTGGCGCACATTTTCAAAAATGCCTGGCGTACCCCGGAGACCTCCACCTGCCGCAATGACTCTTCCTACTAAATCTTCGTCAGAGGCAACAGGAGTTTGGTATACGAACCCTTTAAGATAACCCCATAAGAAAAGTTCATAGGTGACAAATCGGGTGATCGAGGTGGCCATGCGATCGGCCTACCACGACCAATCCAGAGCACGGGAAAGGTGGCCGGCAGATATTCTTTGACAGCGCTGCCGAAATGTGGGGCAGCTCCGTCGTGCTGAAACCACACGTAGCGACGCTTAGACACTGGAACAGTATCCAGCATTTCTGGCAGAACCTCCTGCAAGAACGTTAGATACGTGCTTCCATTAAGTCTTGGGGAGAATGTAGGGCCCGAGCAAATAGTCTCCAACAATGCTGGCCCAAACGTTGATGGTAAATCGTCATTGAGAGGCATGCGCCCATGTAGCATGCGCCCACACGTGCACGTTGTAAACATTCTTGACACCCTCTAGTGAGATTTTTTGTTGTTTTTTTTTTTGTTTTTTTTAAGTTTAACGACCACCGTGAGCAACTCAATGGGCTATAAGCAGTCGCCCGTCCCTGATTTAGGGTCACTGGTTCCAGGGAAGGGAGAGAACCAGTGCCGTAAGACAAACACAACATCCATGCCTCACCGGGATTCGAACCCGGACCCCTTACGGACGAATGATCAGAGGCCATCGCTTAGACCACTGCGCCACCGGGGCGGCCCTCTAGTGAGAAAGCAGCCTCACCACTGAAGAGAACAGTTGCTGGGAAGTTTGGGTCTGCCGCACGTTTGCTGTAAAAGCCACTGTGCAAAATCAGCACGTTGCCTGTAACCACGGGTATCTAATTCGTGGACACGTTGCAGATGAAAGGGATGTTGGCCTTCATGATGTAAAATGCGCCAGACGTTGGATTGAGGGACATGGATGTTATGCGACAGCACTCGAGTACTTGTCCCTGGAATCCGTTCCATTTCGTGGAGGCCACTTTCTTCGATGGCAGGTTTCCGCGTCGATCAGCCACGACCACAATCCCGCCTGTGCACAGCAAAGGTACCTGTTTCGCACAATCGCTGGTGCAACGTTGCACGACTAGGTACTCATCTGTTGGAAAATCTCTTTTGAAAAGGGAACTGCCGCTCGTCCGTTGCAGTTAGCAGCGCCTAATGTTAGATGCATATCGGCGAGTTCGCCGTACGTGTAACGTTGCATGT
Source organism: Macrothele yani (assembly GCA_039090855.1). Lineage (NCBI taxonomy): Eukaryota > Metazoa > Arthropoda > Arachnida > Araneae > Macrothelidae > Macrothele > Macrothele yani. The sequence goes on along the minus strand of CM077025.1, from coordinate 82,583,385 downwards.
CATTCGTGCACAATCCACGGCTCAACTCACGCAGGCTCACTCTGCCCACCTCATGGTCTCATTAACAACGCCCTCTAGCGTCTCCGGATGGCGTTTGCGCCGATATGTTCCTATGTGATTTTTGCTTGTTTCCGTACGCCTGACTTTCCCTTCCATTTTGGCAGCGGAATTTTAAATCACCCTGTATATGCTCACTTCATAGTTTACAAAATAGTCTTACAAAATGAGGGACGGGAATATGGATTAATTTACCCATTTATTCATTCTTCAGCGAGAGCTGTCTATGAAATTCTATCTTTTTAATCCCTCTGTCTTAGTTCTTTTTTAAATTTACTTTCATTCGGTATTCTCTGTAAATGAAAGTTTCTTTAATAGTTCATTGAAATCACTTGAACATTTGTTGGTATTATTTACTCCTGAATCCTAGCCTTTCCTTTGAAAATTGAAAATGATTATAATGCGGACCCTTTTTACTTGCAAACGTTTGTAATAAACATCCTTCACTCATAGTTACTGAAAAATGTTATCGAATGTTTTCTTTAATTTAGATAAATACTTTAATCTATGAGAGAATGTGCCTCCACTACCCTCATGAGTTAGGCGTCACTGCTTTAAATCTTGAAAAGCGCTTCCAAATGCAGAACAGCTTTTCTTAGGAAGTTATTATTTTGTGTGTATTTTTGCATCAATCTGTTTTTTTTTAGTTCTGAATTTTTTTGCTATGCTTTTCCCATGGGCTTTGTTCGTGTGAGTTCCCAAAGCAGGTTCTTTGTAACGCGTTCTATTTGTAAATTTCAAAATGCTTCCAAAGCATAGTGGTACATTAGATTTGACTATTTCGGAAGAACTTTACATAGTATAACATAAAGTTCCCGGTAGGAGTCTGTCTGTTTGTTCGGGCTAATCTCGAGAATCGCTGGACAGATTTTGATGCGATTTTCACCATTCCATAGAACATTTGTCGAGGAAGGTTTAGGTGTTTGAAACATTAATCTATGACAAATGGTAGTCGAGCAGTAACGATTTTAGTGACAAGTCTAAGAAAAACCGCCGTTCGTATTCTTTCGTGGCTTCCACTGCCTATGAGGATGTATAAGACACGTGACTTTCATCATGGCAACGAGCCTTAGTAACGTAAGTGAAGGGCAACCAGTCCCTGTTGAAATGATTGTGTCTTACTTTGAAAGTTTAACTTTCGAGTACAAAATGCGGTATTTGGAAAAAATTAATGAGATTGAAGGAAAAGACCCCTATGTAAGTATCTTCGAAGGTGACGCGAAACGTTTTCTAGAAGTGCAAATAGTAAATATTTTCTATTACTTCGTCTTTTGTCGAAGCACCATTACCATAAAACAGTTAGAGGCATTAGAATCATATAAAATTCTCGAAGCATATAACAAATTCTCATCGTGGATATTCTTTTACATGGTAATTTAGTGAGATCACCAATTAGTGAGCAATAGTAACTCTTCAATGAAAAAGTGTTTTTCAATGCTCTGGGAAACGTTTTTTAAAACTTAGAAAAATTGAGAGAAAAATCTGGTAATCTATATATACTGTATAAAAGTGAAAGTTCGCATATTTGTTTGTTTGTCCGCTATACAAATCTACAGTTTTCAATTTAGAACCACCAAATTTGGTATACTATCTCATGGTACTCTAACTTAGACCGTAGAAGGGTTTTGGAAAGGATCGGAAGCCGGGGGGGTCAAGGGGGCCCCCATACAAAATTTTCGTTATTTGAGTTAAAATTTCCACAGTTTTCAAATTAGAATTACCAAATTTGGTTTACTATCTCATGGTACTCTGACTTAGACCATACACGGTTTTGCGAAGGGGTCGGAGTTGGGGAGGGGTCAAGGGACCCCCATACAAAATTTTTGTAAAAAGTTCTGTTTTCAATTTAGAACAACCAAATTTGGTATTTATCTCATGGTACTCTAACTTAGACCGTACACGGTTTTTGGAAGGGGTCAAAGGGCGCCCATACAAAATTTTCGTAAGAAGTTCCACAGTTTTCAATGTACAACCACCAAATTTGGTATAGTATCTCATAATAATCTGACTTAGGCCATATACAGTTTTTGGAAGGGGTCGGAGCCTGGGGGTTAAGGGGCCCCTATACAAAATTGTCGTAAAAAGTTCTTCAGTTTTCAATTTAGAACCACCAAATTTGGTAATAAAAAAAAATTCTACAGTTTTCAATTTAGAATCACCAAATTTTGTATTAACGGGAAAATTACAGGAATATATTTTTCATTCATAAAATTTCACCCACCAAACTTGGTGATTCCACGAATATTTACCCAGGAAATACCGGGTACCCCTTATAGTTTATTATATTTGACTATTTCGGAAGAACTTATTACGCAGGAATGTATGATCTAGGGCAGTTATTTCTTCTTGGTCAGATCGATGTTGGTATATTGTTGAACAATGACGTGTGATATTTTACGGGATTCTAAAAAGAGATTAATATACTATAATCCACCTCAATATTATTACGCCAAGCTTATTTATAGTTTTGAATGTTTAATTTGAAAATTTCCAGATTTCATTACTGCGATTCTCAGAATTCTGACCGCTGAAAGTAAATTACATCCTTGAAATTTTAAGAGCAACCAGAATTGTTCTACCAGAAATATTTATGAGCATAATATTCTCAGTGCTCTACCCGCATAACTCATGTTACGATTCCAATCTGGCACATTCTACATACTCTTGTAGCAGCGCCATTTAGTTTTAAAGGTAAACCGTTTACACGACCTCGTAATTCATGAAAGACAGAATTCCTTTTTAAGGAAATTAATAGCGAAATTTTTTAGTTAAGAGAAGAAAAGAAAAAAATGTTCACTAAATCTATTAGCAATAACCTTTCGTTTAGCAGTTGTTGTTTTTTTTGCGCTAAGAAGAAAGAATTTGCGAAACGCTGCATAGAATGGAGAAAGTGTTCCATTTCCTTTCGATAAAAAGGTTCATAGAATACTATACAATATGATAAGCATTAATTAAATTATTGAGAAGTAATAGATACTCAGATATTACCCTGAATTTTCCATCCAGTAATTAGATTCTTGGATAGTTGAACTTCTCTTCTCCCGGAGCACAGCACGTTGATGTCATCCAAGCATAGATTGTGGCCTATACTCCATGTACTTCCCATCGTACTTGCTTCACTATCTTCTGACTTGGACAAGTTGTGGCTCAGATATTTATGCGATAATTTACATTGTTTTCGGGCAATAATAATTAGCTTCGAAATAATAGTTTCTGACAGTATTCAGTAAATAGTGGCCTTTTGGGAAAATTTATTAATTCCAAATACTTCAAAATCACAGTCAGTGACATTGTTAGAGCTTTTACTTTCTATCAGAACTCTGCAAAAAAAGAACGAGTTTTCTAGATGTTTTGAACTTGATCTAATTGGAATATAAATTCGAAATCTAAACGGGAAACTTTTCTAAAGGTTTTAAAGCAAAGTGAAATTAATTACCACATAAAAGGAAAACCTACAATCTCACTGCAGCTAAGCACGCAGAAACGCCAAGACATATTGCACCGAAATAAAGAAAGAAATTGTTAGCCTTGTTTAAATTGGCCGAGTCACGTTATTGTGACCACCTACTACTTTTGACGTTAACAGCGCGTAGACAATGAAAGGAGGCACGTGTCGTGAGCTGGCTTCGAGAGTATGTAATGTGTGCTGTAGGCAATCTCAAAACATATCACTCGTTGCTGTCATGGGTAAAAGCAGCAATTTATCAGATTTGGAAAAAGGGATGATTATCGGCTTTCGAGCCAAGAATGGCAGTGTTTCTTAAACAGCGCAGTTTGTGAACTGTTCGCGTGCTGCTGTGGTTAAAGTTATCGTGATTGGAGGAATGGCACCATTGCGAATAAGCGACGTGGAAACTGCCGAGCACAAAGTTCCATTGGCGTGAGAGGTGAACATCGGTTTCAAAGGTGCGTGAGAGTCGATCGACAAGCTACAGTGGAGGAACTCACTGGCCGAATGAACCAGGGAGCTACCGGAAGTGTGTCTAAAACGAGAGTTCAGCGAACCCTGCTGCGTATGGGGCTCCGATGCAGACGGATGGCCACTGCACCTATGCTAACGGAGGTGCATCAGCAGAAAATTCTTACATTTGCACTGTAGTATCGGAATTGGAACTCCACTGATTGGCAAAGGATTGCATTCTCCGTTGAGTCACGTTTTCTGTCTCATCGAATGGATGGACGTTGGTGTATAAGGGAAAAAACATCGGAGAACAAACACTCTTCAACCATTGCTGGAAGAACAGAAGCTGGTGGGGGCAGCATTATGGTCTCGGGAAGGTTTTCGTGGCATTCTCTGGGTCCCCCCACTCATACCTGTGAAAAGCACTATAGACCGAATTCGTTATGAATCCATGCTGGCCGACCACGTACACCCATGCATGCTGATTGTCTCCTCTAGGGCGGATGGGTATTTCCAGAAGGACAATGCGACGTGTCACACAGCTAGAAATGTCCGAGAGTGGTTAGAAGAGCACGATGAAGGCTTCAAAGTATTTTCCTGACCCCCTGATTCCCCGGACGTAAACCCAATCGGGCATATGTGTGGGACCATCTCGATCGTGTTGCTCACTTTATGGATCCTCCACCACGCACCCTCCAGCAGCTGTCAGATGCACTGCAGGTAGCAGTGCTCCATATATATCTACCCACTTGTGAACACCTTCCAGCACCTTATTGAGTCACTCCCAACCCGTCTAGTTGCTGTCCGCGCTGCACACGGCGGCTGCGGTTACTTTGGACATTAGCTGGTGGTCACAATAATGTAACTCGACCGTGTATAATAAACCATTGGAATTGGTAGATTTATTCATATTATGCAAATGACTGAAAACTTAATTTCGTAGAGTTACTATGGAGAAAAAATAGCATCGAAGGTGGAATTCTTTATTGCTGCGCGTAAAGACCGACCGTTTCACTAAGTTTTTAGTTTACGGAAGAATGGTCCGTAACTCCGTTATAGCCAAATGTAAGATCGTATAATTCAGCAGTTCAAGGAAAGACACGAATCGTTGTGAATGAAAACAGTTAGCTCAAGGAAGAAACAATTTTCTACTGTGTAGGAGAACTTGCTTAGGTAGGATTCCCATAATAGCGCATTGGGTTGCATCGCGGCAAAAAAGAGACACCAAGTGAAAACATTCCGTTTGGTTGAGAGCTCAACTGCTACCTGCTTTTGGGTGACGCGCTGCTTCTAGAAATTGTCGTTCACTAATTAAGTAAATTGGATGATGTAAGTGCAGGACATTTCGGAGCTTGAAGCTGTACTTCCTATGAAGAGATGGGTGAGTAACACATTCATTCGTCATCAACGTCAGAGGGGCTAAACATATATTTTTAAGTAAGTTCTGGTGAAAATCTTGGCATTTTTCGGCCGACGGTGCACGGTATTTTCCACTAGTAATGGACTAAAGATATTTAAAAAAAAAGAAAATAATAACTTTTCAAGTTGTTTAAAAATAAATTTGCTGGAGTCACCGCAAGCAAAACTTCTCTTATAACCAAGAGGAGTCAGCATCATTCGAATATTTAACCGCTCCAACTTACACTGAGTGACCAACTTACTGGTACTAGCTGACAATTTGGTAGTACTTCCGAAATGTCATGTGTATCGCTCCGCGGAAGTTGCCGGAGGGTTTGTTAAGGTCTGAGATTGCAGCTTTCCGTGTAGTTCCACGCTGAAATGCAGAACAAGTCGGATTTTTTAAGAATACGTAAGTATTTCACAAGTAATATACGTAGAGTGAACTGTGAATAATATCAGAAATCCTACTTTTCTGCGTACTTCTTCGGTGTGACATTAATGTCTACTTTTGCTGCGCTCGTATTTCATTGGGAAGGAAGCAGTCGCACTCCTTTACGATGTATTCAGAACAGAATTATTACACTGAACAACAAAAATGAACTTTTTGTTTGTTACAAAGACTGCATATGCCGAATCATATAGTATTTGTCATGTTAATTACAAATCTGCTTGCTAAATTGTGCTTTGGGGCATAATTCTCGAGTAACCTGTTGTTTCAGTGTACAATAAACTTCATTTTGGCATGTATTAGGTGTACAGATAAGTTTCAAAGCGTTATTTGTGTGATTTATACCGCTAATTTACATATCCAACATTCCCCCGCATTGTTGTCATGTGACTGTAACTGGTCCAGTGCATAAAATGTGACGCAGGAGTTAGCCCAACAGCAAAACGCACTTGCACATCGGTAGGTGAAAGATGGCAAGCGCACTGCATTTATTCGGAACGGCATTCTGTACGGGAAAAAGTGCTGCAACAGCATGTGCCCCGATCTGTTCTGTTCTGGGGGAGAATATTGTATCGAAAAGTACGCGTGAGTTTTGGTTTTGACGGTATAAAGCTGATGATTTTGATGTTAGCGATCGAGAACGTAGCGGCGCCCCGTAGAAGGCTGCACATGAGAAACTGCAAGCATTGCTGGATGAAGATTCGCCTCAAACGTAAAAAGAGCTAGCTGAACAATTGGGGGTAACTCAACAAACCATTTCCAATCGTTTACGCGCAATGGGAAAAATTCAGAAGGAAGGAAAATGGGTCCCACATGACCTGAGTCAGAGGAACAAGGATGAGCGTGTCATGAAGTGTTTGACTCTGTTGAATAAACAACACAGAAAGTCTTTCCTGAAGAAAATCGTTATGGGTGATGAACAGTGGATATGTTACGACAATCCCAAACGCAAAAACTACTGAGTAGACCCCGGTGAAGCAACGACTCCGACACAGAAACGCAATATTCACTCCAAGAAAGTTCTGCTGTGCACCTGTGGGACATGAAAGGTGTGCTCTATAATGAACTATTGGAACAGGGTCAACTATTGCTGCTGATTGCTACAAGCAACAATTGCTGCGACTGAACCAATAAATCTGTCGGAAAGGTCCATTCGCAGGCAAAGGATTGCGTCCCGTAAAATTACTGCATGACAACGCGCGCGAAATTGGTCAAGGAAACGTTATTGACGATTGGCTGGAAAGTTTTGGATCACCCGGCGTATAGTCCCGACGCAGCCTCTCTAGACAATCATTTGTTTCGATCGATGCGACATGGTTTGTCTGCTGTACGGTTCCGGGCATGTGACGAAGTGCAAAAATTGGTTGACGATTTCATCACGTCACACAACGAAGTATTCTTCATGACTGGAATCCGTCAGCCGCCCGACCGAGGGCGGAAGGTGATAGATAATGAAGGCGCATATTTTGATTCGTAAAGGTATTGTTGTTTTCTCTCAAATTACATGTTGCGTTGTCTTAAAACGTTTTAAAACTTACTTGTACACCTAATATATGTATTTCACTAAAATCAAAAAATTACATTTACCTTAAAAAGTAGTTATTTTAGATTTTCTTTTGTACTTCGGTTTTACTACATCCCTTTTTAGAGTCCAATAGTAATCAGCTAGCATTTTAGTACTCCATTTTCCTTTATAGCGGTTTTTATGGTCCATATGTCCTGTTGAAAACGTTCTACGTGCTCATCGCTTACAGCTCCTAAGTTATGTGGTGAAAAGTCCAGATACCAGCAAAGGAAATGTATTTTAAGGGACATATCGCATCCCATTGCCTTATAGTTTTCTAGAAGTTCAGTAACAAGTCCTTTATAATTTATTTTCTGTCTTCCGGTTACCTAAAAAGTTAAGTGCCACATCTTTAAAGAACTTCCATGCAGCAGCTTAAGTCTCATTCAAAGTGCCTTCAAATGCAAGATCACTCATAAGTTCCCTTATTTCTGGACCAATAAAAATGCTTTGTTTAATTTTGGCTTCAGATATTTTGGAGAACTTGTTCTTTAGAAAACAGAAGGCTTCTCCATCTTTATTCAATGCCTTTACACATTTTTTATCAAACCCAGTTTGATGTGAAGCGGTGGTAAGTACACGTTGTAAGGACTTACTAAAGGCTCAGCAACAACATTTTGATTACCTGGAATTAAGGACTCTCCTTTAGGTCAGGTCTTTTTAATGTAATGAGAATTTCTGTCCCCTACTGTTCCATTCACAGAGGAAGCAGCAGTGTCTTGTGTATCCAAGTTGTATACCAAGAAGTAAAGCTATCACTTTAAGATCGCCACAAATATTCCACGAGTGTTTTTTGTATACTATACTTTGAAGCAACAGTTTCATATTTGGTTATGTTTCTTTCATGTATGCAGCATATGCAACAGGTACTGACGGTTATATGTTTCCGTTATGAAGAAGGAAAGCTTTTAAGCTTATTTTAGAGGAATATATAAAACAGTCTACATTCTTCAGATTTGTGTTGCTGTTCTATGGCTTTAAACAATAAGTCTATATCATTGTAGTATACAAGATAATCACTCTTCAAAAATAAGTGTTCAAACTCTTACTGTCGTCGACGAAAACTACATAACTTTGTACTTGGTTGTAAAAGATTCCATCCCTTCAATCTTGAAGATAATATTTCGGCCTAACGTTTTGCTAAATGAAGGTAGCCGCCCCGGTGACGCAGTGGTCTAAACGATGGCCTCTGATCATTCGTCCGAACGGGGTCCGGGTTCGAATCCCGGTGAGGCATGGATATTGTGTTTGTCTTACAGCACTGGTTCTCCCCATTCCCTGGAACCAGTGACCCTAAATTAGGGACGGGCGACTGCTTATAGCCTATTGAGTTGCTCACGGTGGTCGTTAAACCTCCAATCAAAAAAAAAAAAAAAAAAAAAAATGAAGGTTCCTTTTAATTCTTCCTGACTTATAAGGTGATGCGCAGAATCTTCCGAGAGATAAATGTCTTGTTGTACTTCAATATCTTCTACGCTGTGAGGATTTATTTCATCAGTATCACTATCTTCTAAACTCCATGAGTGTGGAGGTAGAGGAACAGGAAGATCTGGAACATGAGGAACAGGTCTTATGGCCGAAGGAATACTGAATCGTGTCTTTGGTCTTAGTTGTAATTCCAGATATCTTAGTGAAGCAGATGCAAAAGTGTGTTTAGTGGTCTTTCGGTTCTCTCTAAACCATTGGTACCGCAAATGGCATTTGACGTGATCCCTTCAACCAGCCAGTCAACAAAGTTACACAATTATTACAAAAATTGTGAGGCGCCCGAGATTTATCTTCATCACCCATTTTGCACTGGAAATAAAGTTCATACGAATTTCTAATCAACGGTGTGAGATGTCGGATTTGAGACTTTAAAGTAAATTGTCCACAAATGTAGCAGAAACTGTTTGGATGGTTCACACATGTACGCGGCATTATTTAACGTACACTTTGCACAATCCACACAACTTTTTAAAACCACGAGAAATACCGATTAAATGCATTCGAATGACAAAAATTCTGCTCTCTTTCCCCTTCCCAGAAGGAATTGAACAACACGAAGTAATGGCGCCAGTACGTCTACTCTCAGAGACACAGCTATCATGACTACAGACAGATGTCTCTGTTGGGAAACATAGGGAAATTCCTTTAAGTAACTCAACATTCACCCCAATAGAGAGTTCCATTACAAGCAATTTAAGCCCAGTGGAGCAATTGTGACTTCATATTTGGTTTCAGCACCCGTAAACACATACAGAACCGTTAAGGGTTTTTTTGTAACAAAACTATTGTTGTTCAGTGTTACACGTGCCGATTATCATCCATAGCTGAAGATATAACTAACGGAACATCAGAAAGCTATCGCGTAGTGACACACGGATTGTTTCCTTTTTATGACTGGCGGTTTAACGACCACAGTGAGCAACTCAATGTGTTATAAGCAGTCGGTCGTCCCTAAATCGGGGCCACTGGTTCTAGGGGAGGGACAGATCCAGTGCCATAAGACGAATACAACATCCATGCTTCACCGGGATCTGAACCCAGCCCCCTTTCGGACAAATGATCAGAAGCCATCGTTTAGATCACTGCGACACACCGAATGCAAAGGAGAGGAAAGGACTTATTTTAAAAATAAATAAATATATTGCGCAGTTAGGAAAGTTGGTTAAACTGCTTAATAAAGACCATCCAAGCCAACGAAGAACGTTGTTGTCTTTACGAAAGTGTGACATGAGTCTTTCATTGTGTAATTATTTACATCGTTTAGTGGTTCACGAACAGTTTCGATGTCAAACGTAAAACGGTTCAAGCGGCAAATCGTTTACATTTGACAAAGTAACCATACAAAACTATTCAAAAGGTGACCTTTTCCCAGTTTTCAACGTCACAGTTTAGTTCTCTCATGCCCATGTGAAATTCGCCCACTGCAGGCGAATTTCTCGGATTTTAGCGGAAATCTGCTGTTGTGGCACGTCTGCTGTTATAGCCCGTTTGCGCCAATGTGTGGCGGGCTGAGTACGCCGAAATTCTTCTCTCGAAATCGCTGTTGTACTGCGCCGGTACTTGACAGAATGAAACGTATTTCTCTCCGATCCCAAACATCAATCAATCTTTTTTCCTCGCACAGGAAGACCGCTAACTTCTTGTTTGTTGTTTGTGCACCACTCTTTGTACTTCCTTCATAAAGTTGTACTTGAACAGCCAAGAAGGTTTGCCGTTTCTGAGAAGCATCCTTCTGGTGTCCACTATCATGACTATCAGACCCACTTCAGTCTGTGTGATAATAGTGATTCGATTAAAAACCAAAAGGTGCAAAAGGAAAAATGTCTTTTTGAACTGCGTCATTCTCATTGTTTTTCTTGTTCGTGTTGATTATGTCACATACATAAACCAAAAATAACGCTAAACATAAGAGCAACAGCCTAGGATTGTCCGTGGAACATTCGTTGCCTCCCCGGTGGCGCAGTGTCCTAAGCGATGGCTTCTGATCATTCGTCTGAGATGGGTCCGGGTTCGAATACCAGTGAGGCATGGATGTTGGGTTCTACGGCACTGGCTCTCTCCCTTACCTATAACCAGTGGCCCTAAATTAGGAACCGGCGACTGCTTACAGCCCACTAAGTTGCTCACGGTGGTCGTTAAATCTCCCATAAAAAAACCCCCAAAAATCATTCGTATACCTGTTTTCAACATTATGTAATTTTGTATTTTCCGTTTACATATCTGTACAGCCTTTGAGATAATCCAGTACAAGACACAGTACAGTCTAAAATTTGTAGCAGAATTAATATTACATTCACTGTTTACCAGTATACCAGAAAAAACATTATTTCTATTTAAATAGTTGCTGTTGGTGGGAGGACAGCTTTCTTTGCTTAGAACAATGGGTTTGGCGCCAAAAAATAAGAATATGTCTAAAAAATCTTATTATAATCTAGGCCCCCTAATAAAAATTCCTTGAACCGGAATTAATTGATTGGGTGTGCAAAATTTATTATTCACGTTGAATTTATACACAACAGTATTATAATTGTTCGCCCCTCTTCAAAACATCGTTCGGGAGTTCTGATATCATTACGAGTATTTGGTCCAAATCGGAAGGTTTTAGAAAGCCTATCTAAAACTCTTTGGTCTGCCATGCTGACACATTTATGTTTACTTGTTACCACAAATGAACAGTGATTCCAAAGCTACTTTTAAAAACTAGCTAGCTGCTGCTACAACAAACGTTCTTGAAAAAGTAGCTTGTTACGGATACAACTACTTTTTAAAATTGAGTCTTAAGTCCAAAGTGCAAATTCTGAAGATGTCTTTATATGGCATTCAGAGTTAAATACCAAGACAAATTACACAAGTAATTTGCCTTTGTATTTAGCTCAGCTGTGTGTTCATCATATGTGTTCATCATATTAACACATTTTATCACGTTCAGTAGCTCAGGCTGGTATAAATGCCCATTGAATTCAAATAAAAACACTGTCAACAAGTATCTACGAATTCATTTTAAACATCTCACTACTAACTTTCCTAATCAAAATCCCTTTCACAGTTATCTCGTACGCGCTGTCTTCGCAGTTTGATTGAGAAGTCTTCCCTGCTAATACACTGCCGGACAATTGCTAAGGACGGATGACAATAGCAACGATAGCAACCATAAACTGGAAGGCAGGAAAATGTGGAAATTAGCATAAGTACAGGATACAGTAAGACGTGTTGTGCGTATGCAAATTTTGGATTGCCGAACTTGTTCGTGACGTCATAGCGCTGATAAGAGATATAAAGGATTTGACGCGCATTGACCGTTGTTGTTCAAATGCAAAAATGAAAGGGAAAGAATCAATTGACGAACTTGCAATTTTCAGTATGTCTTCCCGACATCACCTAGATGATTTTATGTGTGGCTGTATTATTGGCAAGAAAATAACAGATATTGCCAGGGAGTTCGACGTCAGCCACAGTGTTGTTTCAAGGCTTTGGAAATCATTTCAAACAAATGGAGAGTGTAGCAAACGTCACGGGGGAGGTCGTGTTCGCAGTACGACACCTGCAGAAGATCGGTACATTGTGCTATCAACAAAAAGACATCGGCGCAGCACAGCTAGTGAGGTAGCAAATCAGTTTATGGCTGCTACTGGCAAGCGGATCTCCCGAAAAACTGTCGCCAGACGTTTGCATGAAGGGGGACTATACGCCCGCCATCCTATTGTGTGCATCCCATTGTCCAGACACCGTACCGGCCGTTTGCATTTGCAATGGTGCCATCAACATTGCAATTGGACTGATAACGACTGGTCTGCTGTCCTCTTCTCAGATGAGAGTAGATACAGTCTATCGTCTGATTGTCGACGACAACTGATCTGGCGTGATAGTGGTACTGTATATTGTCCAACAAACATACAGGAAAGGGACCGATATCCGACATGTAGTGTCATGGTATGGGCTGGCATCATGATCAATGGCCGTACGTCCCTCTATGTGCTTCCAACTGGGACTAAGACTGGCCAACGATACATTAATGATGTTCTGCTACCTCATGTTCGCATGTTCCGTGGTGCTGTCGGTGATAGATTCATTTTCATGGACGACAACGCAATGTGTCATCGAACAGTGGCTGTCCAGGAGTGTCTTGAGAGCGAGGATATTCAACGCCTATGGCCAGTACGTTCTCCAGATCTGAATACCATTGAAAATGTGTGGGATGCTTTGGGGAGGAGTCTTGCTGGTCGCCAATGCCCTCCAATAAACAAGGACACCCTCATCCGTGCACTGACAGAGGAATGGGATAAATTACCCCAACAGCTACTTGATAATGTTGTGCAAAGCATGACACGACGTGTGGAATCTTGCATCGCCCTCCATGGTGGCCATATCCGGTATTGACATCTTACGCCGGAACGCCTGCGGACGGTAATTGCATTTTTTTCACGTTTACGTATTCTGCACAAAATGGCCTGTTTGTCCCTTGAACACGTTCCAAAGCCTTCTGGATTTCAGAGCACAATAAATTGTCTTTCTTGTAATGTCCTGGCATTCTGACATTATTTTATTTCACTTGGCATCCAACCACACTTACTTTTTTATGCGCTATATAGCCGTTTATGATCCGTCCTTAGCAATTGTCCAGCAGTGTAGAATAAATCAATGAAGATAAAAACACTAATGAAGATAAACAATTTCGCGAAATTTCACAATAAAGTCAAAACAGGTGCGTGATTGTAGGTAGGGCACATTCAGTCCCCCTGTTGTAGCGAACAGTGCTTCAAGAAATCTGGAAATGTCACGTGATTTGAAGAATTTCTTTTACTTTTTATTCAAGCGGATGTGATGGCGTGCTATTACTGCAACTACATTTTTCTGTTTGCTTCAATGCTACACGTCACGCTGAAAATGTAACGTGGTACTGTAGCAGAGCTACATGTAGCGTGCTAATTACGGTCACTGACTATGGCGAATAGAGACGGTTGACTGTACTGTTTGTTGACTTCACGACTTCTTTCTAACAGACGATACTCCAGACAGACAACTCTACATTTAGACCCAGGGACATTTGAGTAATGATTTGATGTGCAAACTAGTTCGTACATCGTGTATCATTGGAGGAATCGTTGACGTTTCGATGACTTCATCCGTGTCAATCTATATTTGCGTGGATATTGACAGTGCTTGTCAGTATTAGGTCGTCTTTGGCAATGGAAAAGCAATGAATTAGACTACGGATATGAGATGTCAGAGTTCAGCAAGTTTTTTTATTTCTCGGTCAGCAATGGTGAGAAAAATTGTGAATATGAAGACCAGACAGTGAGAGTATTTTTCACGGTACTCATGCTTTCTGATATTTAAGAGAGTATAGTTAGAGCCAGTGGTGATTCCACGTCGTCCAATGCTACGACTAAGAGATTGTCAGTGATCAAGATTACGGTATAAGATTAAGAATAGGAAGAGAAAACTTCTAAAAAAAACATACAGAGGTGTATACTGAGCATAACCAGGAAGAACAAGAAGTAGAACTCGTGGATCAGGAAAATGACAGGGAGTTGATAACATCATTATCAAGCTAAAATCCCTGAAATGACAATAGGCTGGACATATTGCTGAAACTGACCACCGTTGTACAACTGAAATATTGGATTGAATTCTAAGGAACAGGAAAAGACCCACGAGAAGACCATATGGGAATGAATGGATGAAATTTGGAAGCATGTGACATGAAGGGGACTGGCTGAAACCAGGGTGTTGTGAAATATATTTGGGAAACAATGGATTGAAAATGGTTCATAATGCTACGATTTAGAGATTTTTACAAGAGGCGCATAGTCAGAAATCTTCGTTCGAGTCGATCAATTGAAGTGGCTACAAAGGAAAAATTCTGTAAGGCTGTAAACTTTTCATGAGAAGTCATCGTATGAGTGTTGTATAGCCAGTTAAAAAGAAAATTGAAATTACTGAAACATACACTAAAAAGCAATTGAATTAGAGATACCTGTCTAGTAACGTGTAGCACCACCTTTCGCCATGATGACGGCGGCGAATCGTCTCGGCATGGACTCAACAAGACACCGGAAGCGTTGGGAAGCCATACGGGTCCACGACCCCAGAACAAGCTCCCACATTTTATGAAGATTTCATGGGAAGGGGGAGGGGAGCCTCGAACATATCTATCGATTGCACCCCAGATGTGCTCGATGGGATGGAGGTCAGGTGACCTAGCTGGAAGGAAGCGAGGTCACGTCAGTGGAGTGTTCATCCAACCATTCGGATACAATTCGGGAGCGATGACACGGTGCATTGTCTTGTTGCAGGATGAGGTCTCCAGTGGGAAGTTGAAGACGCACAAATGGGAGCAAGTGGTCGTCCAGGATATCCCGGTAACGTTGACCTGTGAGGGACGATGTCACACGTACCAGGGGTCCCATTTCAGTCCACGTAAACATTTCCTAAACGAGAATGCCACCCCCACCAACTTGAACAGTACCCTGCTGGCAAGAAGGATCCATCGCTTCATGTGGTTTGCGCCGTACTCGTATCCTGCCATCCGCATGTACCAACGTGAATCTCGACTCATCAGTCCAGGCAACATTTTTCCAAATGCCTAGGGTCCAGTGGCGATGTTTCCGCGCCCATGCTAATCTTTGCATCCTGTGATGTGCGGTCAGCAGCGGTACCCTCGTGGGACAATGGCTTCTGTACCCCATAGCGAGGAGATGGTTCTGGATGGTGTGGCTGCTTACACATTTTTGTGGACCAACGTTAAATTTCCGAGTGATTTCTTGCACTGTGGCCCGTCTATCCGCTGTTACAATGCGAGCTAGCCAACAATGACCCAGCTCATCCACATGCTGTTCTCCACGGCAGTTGGCCCTTGCAGGGATGGTTTTACCGGATTCGATGTATTCACGGTGCACCCGTGACACAGTGGCTCGTGAAAATCCCAGTGCCTGCACGATTTCCGAGATGGAGTAACCCATTCGTCGGGCCCCGACAATTTGCCCACGATCGAATGCGCTTAGATCCTTCGTCTTACCCATACTGCGTCCGACTCTTACTGATTCCCGTCGCATCACTCCTTATATTGTCGGATCGCTGCATACGTCATGTCGTTTCCGTTTACAGGGCCGCCCACAGCGCCACATTTGAGGAGCTTTGCATGGTAGGTCACAAAAAATGCTGGTGCAGGAAATGAAGGAAAGGTGCATGAATTATACGCCTTATGTCTTACTATGTAATAAGCTAGCTCTATTTTGGGCAGGAAATCCACACAAAAAGTTTTTTTTTTTTTTTTTTTTTTTTGGATTGGAGGTTTAACGACCACCGTGAGCAACTCAATGGGCTATAAGCAGTCGCCCGTCCCAAATTTAGGGTCACTGGTTCCAGGGAAGAGAGAGAGCCAGTGCCGTAAGACAAACACAACATGCATGCCTGACCGGGATTCGAACCCGGACCCCTTACGGACGAATGATCAGAGGCCAACGCCTTAGATCACTGCGCCACCAGGGCGGCAAAAAGTTTTGTACTTAGTGGTATCTGATCGAGAAAGTATTTTTTCAATCAGGTTTTTAGTCGCGCTGTAAATATGCTGTAAACGGAAACGTGAACTTATGCCCTGTAGTAGAAAACCCGTGCGTTAAGGGAACTTTAAAATTATACTAAAAGCATTTCGCACCAAAAACGATCACCGATAAAGAAAGAATACTTCAAATCTGTTTATTAGAAGCAGAGCTATCGAGAAAAGTAGGATATAATATTACGCCCCGTGGTGGAAAAACAGTGCATCGCTTTAAGCGGAAGGTACTCTCAATAGGTTTTCCGTGGTATGCGATATCTTATCACAAAATAATTATTTCAATCGATTTTTCAGATGCGCAGACATTGCTGCTGAAATATAAATATGCACCTACGTCCCCTAGTGGCCAAACCGTTCTTCTCAAAAATTAGAAATTATATGCAGAACATTTCTCACAAGGATCTCTATCCGATTCAAAAAGAATTTTTTAAATCGGAATTTTAGAAGCAATCGCAATTCCACTTTACGCTTCCTAGTGGAAAGACTGGGCAATACTTGAAAGGAACTGTACGCAAAATAGTCTTCGTTATGAATGGTATCGAATGGAAAGAAAGTTTTTTTCAATTGGATATTTAGAAACAATTATATGGAATGAAATTCATTTTGAATTCCAAAAGATCTGCATTTACGCTCTCTAGCGGGAAACTTATGCATCGGAAGAATGCTAGCAGCACGTAACGTTTTACACAAAAAGGCTTGCAAAAAAGAAAGTGTCACGATTACAGAATATCATTTCAATGGCAGTTTATAATTATGTGTAACTTCATATACTGTACTTCCCATTGTAAGGTTCTGGTAAACTATCGAAAAGGCCACGCCTGGTTACTGATTGTTTGTTTGGAAAGTATTCAAAACTGCGAGTTTAACATTTTCCTCAGCACTCATACGGCTGAAACCTTGCCACTAGGACCATTCGTTTTTCAGAATTTGAAAATCCACCTTCATAGAACACGCTTCAGTAACTGTGAGGAGCTGAAAGAAGCCTCGTAGGTATGTTTCACAAGGCATAACAAATACTTTAATTATCAAGTATTAACACAGCTAGAACAAAGATCTCCTAAGTGCGACCGACTTACATAGAAAAGTAATGACGCAATATTGGCAGGATACTAGGCATACGAAGACTACACGCAAACTTAACGAACTCACCTTATATGAATCCTCTCTCCTCCTTCCTACTTGAAGGTAATGGAGATTACTTCTTAGAAAAATACCCCGACGTTGAAGGAGTAGTAACGATGCAATTAAAAGATTAACGAGAGTTTGCTCTTATTTTCTCGGTCACAACGAGGATGGTATCAATATTTGTGTCCTATATCAAATTATCAACAACAAACAAATTCGTAATGCTCCAAAGCAGGATGAAAAGAATAGAGACATTGTCTGCAAATAAAACTGTTGCAGACCTGCATCATGTAGTCTAATTCGGTAAAATATAACGCATTATAAAACGGCTTTCATAAACCTTGCTTTTATACATCATACACTTCTTTGGTGAAGGTTAAATAAGTTTGTGAACAAAGTTTTTTATTAGATTGCAACTCAGTCTGCCAGTTGTTATTTCCTTTCTGTGATGTCTACCTTAGCGTGTGTACACGGTTCTCTTTTCTCAGTGCTATCTCCTGTAGAATCGCGTGTTGATTAAGTTTATCTTCGTTGTTTCTTTCAAGCCTTGCACCTTGGGAAAAAAAGGCAACATTTAAAATAACAAAACGCCATCACGTCCCATTTATCTTGTCTTGTTTCTGATTCTTTTTACTTGTGCAAGGTTAAGCTTTGTTCTTTTGTCACAGAGAGGAATTGATTCTTCACGTAAGCAAACTGAGTTAGACTTGGAGTAAGAGAAAACTCTCACATGCTTGACTGGAGGACACCTAAAATAAATTGACTACAGTAAAAAAAAATAGTCACACTTTTAGTGGAATGAAAGAAATAACGAAGATGAATAGGGCAAGGTAGAGATTGAAAAGTTTTTGAATCCACCTATACCCTTGAGCTTCCACAAATCAAAGGTTATTGCACTGGAATGATTCTTTTGAGCGTAAACATCCCACATGCAGTTTTTTTCACCCTTTCGTTCAGAAAATGGCTACTTTGAATGTAGGAAAGGGAACTAGAAGGAAGTATAAATATATTTTAAACAGTTCGCTAATGAATCTTGTTCCGTGTATTCATTCTTGCACAGTGTGGGAGACGAAATTGAAATTAACGAGCGTTCATATTAACAGGAAAGAAATATTTTGTTCAGGAGCCACGTAGTCAAAGTAAATCGAACAATTTTTGGCTGTAATACGGCATTTTGTGTCGAAATGTTGGGGCTTCAACAAAGTATCATTATGTAGAGTATTTTTTGACTATACTTAGTTTCTTATGTGAGGTATACTTCTAATTTAACCTTCTTTATGAGATTCTGTGTTATTATGTAAATTTGTTTTTTTCCTGGTTAAAAGTTTCTAAATTTAATGCCGCAAAATTTCTCCCTTTGAATTTGAAGTTGGCAATCCTGACATCAAATCAAAGGGCAAGCAACGTTCATAAGGGCTGCTGAAATAAGAGCTCAGTGGGCAACATTAATTGCGATAATTTCACATATGTGCAACGAGGAAAGAGCGATATTTAATGTTGATATGAGCGACTAGACGATCGATTCTTATTTTTGTAGAAGCAGTTTGTACTGAGTGAACAGTTTGTTATTCGAAGTGTGATTAAAGTCACGTATATTGTGAAACGTTTTTGATTGAAGTTGTTTTGCGTATTGTGAAAGACTTGTTGACGATTCTGGATTTTGGATACGCGTAATTGATAAAAAATGAAAGAGGTTCGGATTCTTGTAAGTAGACTTTGTTAATATTAAACATCAGCTGTAATTGAAAGTGAATTCTATGTGTAATTAATATTTTTAGCTACAAGTGAGATTAATTCACTAAGTCTATAGGCTAAGTTAAAGTTGAAACATGAACGTAAAGACAATTCTACAAACCGACTAATACCAAATAGTTCATAGTTGATAAAAACTATTATTTTACAATTCATCTAACAGAAGTTTATTTTCTGTCGAATATGGTTCTAATTGATTTAATGGGTTAGTGTATTTAAAAAAATCTGTGAAAAGACTCAAAACATTTAAGATATTTAGCTTGGTGGATGTCGAAGTACTTCATTGTGAGGCCTATGAATTTGCAATTGAGAACAATTAGGATTATTGAATATATTTCAATGTGGCACTTATTCTTTTATTATTTTCTGTACCGAAGAGACAGAGCATATGCAGTATATATGTAAAAGTGAACTCCGTTTATTAGGCGTATAAACGATGAGAAAATAAAGAGATGCTAGCTTTCGCTACCTCCGGGTAGCTTCATCGGGTATTTAGTAGTTTAGATCGCAGAAACAACTGGAAAAAACGCTTCTAAGAATATAAGCAAATTTAAGCAAATTCAAAATAAACACGTCACTTGCACGATGTTACGAGTGGTTTGATCCCAGGGCCGGGTGCTCACGTGTAACTTCCAGAAGCCGGTGCCATACCAAAGGAAGGCTTGTGGTTACGTCCTTATTGCACACATTCCGTCACGTGATGATCTCAATGGTTTCGCGGAGCGAAGTAGCTCTTGCGCTATCGTAAGGTGCTAGTTTCTTAACGTCTCTCCATTTGGGTACTGCCCCCTCGGTTGCAACATCACGGACTAGGACCGTCGTACGTTTTCCAGCCTTAACCTCCCTTTAGTGCTCAGTATGGTGGTTGATGTCTCATCGGGAGATGTATCTTTTTTTTTTTTTACTTACTAAAAGTAGCAGGAGGCTGTGAGTTGCGTCCCGCGCTGCTACATCACGTGTAATGTTGATGACTGACTGGTAGGCGCTTCCGATGGAAGACAACCGGAATGTATAAGTCGGTTCAGTTGGGGCTGGTATTGCTGCCACCAGAGGTACTCGACAAACTAAGTGACGAATATCTCAATTTACACCATTCCACATGAGTTACCTGTATATGGAAATTTTATTTATATACACTGCACCAGGGATGCACAATGATTTGCATCTTTTGACTACTGCCGATTATGCTTTTAAACGTGCAGTGATCACTCACACTTCCAGGTCTGTGTAAACCACAGTTCTTCTTAAAATCGAACAGTCAGAGTTCGGCTGACGTGATGAAGACACTGTCCGTCCTCCTCGTTTTGGTCCAGAGAGTCACAGTAGTTACAGGAAATAAATTACAAAAATTTGATGGAATAGTTGACCTCTGGTATATCACCTGGTGCGTTCAGCCTGATATTGGTACAGCGAGAGACACAGTGCCAGGGTTATTATGCTCCTCCTGAACCGCAGTTCAGGTCTCCTACTTTTGTAGTAACCGCAGTTACTGTTTCGAACTTAATGACCCTCGTCACTATGTTACCCAAAATCTGATGACCTCGGCCATCAGAGCTCCATATTCGCCATTCTTCCTCTACGACAGTTACCAGAGATGCCCCGAATTCCCGCTCTTTCTGCAACTCTCTCTCCTCGCGAGCATCTCCACAGCTTTGGGCCAATCAGAGCAGCGCATTCCCGCGGGACGCTTACCTCTGACCCGATAACTCTTACGCAACTGTCATCTCTCTCCGCTGAGGACACGCCCTTCTTCTTCGATGCCCTAGCTTCGCGACCACGACCTCCCTACCGAATAACCCAACATGGTTTCCACCCGTCCATTTCCTAATTTTCAAACAACTCAGTTTTTCCTGAAATCTGATTTGGGACGTGTGTGCTTCCCACATCGCCACACTCAGAAATACGGATCTGGATCGATCTTTTTGTCATCCCGATGTAGAACTTAACGGATGCGTCAGGGTAATCTAAAGGAACAGCATAGATCCCGGCATCACATAGCGTAGAAGATGATGAGCGCTGGTCTGTTGTGAGGTTATCAGAGAAAGGTCTAGGCGCCCTCACGCCGATATCGCAACCCAGTCTCCGGAGAGTATTCTTCAAGAAGTACGTTAGCCTAGAAACGTAGGGAATCGAACCCATGAACCGGGCGGGCTGCGCTGTTAGGTTGGCACCAGGCTGTGTGAGTGTTGCTGCCTTTCTGACTATTTGGTCGATTTTGAGCATGTCGTACCCCGCTGCAGCCGGTAGGTTTCTAAGGTTACGGATCTCTTCCTCGCATGTGGCCTTGTTCGATGAGAGTTCGAAGGCTCGCTTTGCTCGGTACCTGAAAAGCGCATATTTGCGTGCTGCCGTACCTACTGAGTCAGGCATTATGGGGTTGTCCACGTGGGTGGGTTTGTAGCAGACCACTGTGCTAAGTGCTCCAGAGAGTAATCTTCTTACCAGTTATAATGAATTAGTTTTTGATACTGGTTTGTTGTGTGGTTATTATATCATGAATAAAGTCTTATGCTGGTTGTTAATAGTAACACTTAATGAAAAGAGACCCAACGGCCAGACAGAGGTCTGACAGTACTATGAACTGAGAAAAACGTACTTACTTAAAAAAACCTTTTATTAGGAAAACTCCTGGTATCATCCAACACACACACACTACTAGTCACACTAATCGCATCACAAAAATGAAGAAGATCCTAATCACATAGAACGAAGCTCTCGGCACAAAATAACGTAGCTCTTTTCACATCGAACAAAACCTCTCCACATATAAACAAAAAGCTCTCCTCGCACATAAACAAAAGCTCTCTCGCACATAAACAAAAGCTCTCCTAGGTATCGTTGAATGCGCCTATTTATACTGCCTACCACCACGTCATGACTACACTCGTTGCCACATATCATTCAGCGGGAGAAATAACATCTCGTTAAGTAAGAAGATAATTTACATAGGAAAATAAAATAACGAGAGATAGTAAAATCAAAAGGAAACTGAATCTAGAGTATACGTTACATCATCTCCCCCTTAATTTTTTTTTGTTGTCGAAAAACCTATCAAATTTTGGAGTGTAGTCTTACATTTGCTGACTGACGTTTATCGTCCTCTTTTTTGTTTGTTTTGGTGGCAGCAGTATGTACAATATCAAACTTAGCATGACAAAATCAGGAAATATGTATTCGTCTGTGAAACACTTTTTATACTTGAACAAAACAAACCTGCATCGGCATACCTTTTTTTTTTTTTTTATTCTGCCTAGCAGGAATCACTTTTTTTATTTCAAATTACGTCTTCCTATAAGCGTTGATTACAAACCAACTGTATCAGCAGCGAAGATTGCCTGTAGCTGCCTAACAGTAACAATTTTCATTATTTTATCCCTACGCACATATATATAGATTTCAAATTACGTCCACATATTATCGTTGAGTACAAACCAACTGTATCAGCAGCGAAGATTGCCTGTAGCTCCCTAACAGTAACAATTTTCATTATTTTATCCCTACGCAAATATATATAGATTTCAAATTACGTCCACATATTATCGTTGAGTACAAAACCAACCGTATCAGCAGCGAAGATTGCCTGTAGCTGCCTAACAGTAACAATTTTCATTATTTTACCCCTAAGCACATATATATAAAAAAATTTGGATAAGTAGACGGACATAGAAGAAATATACAAAAAAAAAAAAAAAAAACACAGATACACAAAAAGAATGCATAGGCCCACACACACAAAAAAAAATTCTGACACGCCAACTGGTCGTGCAGGAAAAACAACAGAACGAGAAAAGAACCTGTCCACGAGAACTTACTTATCTCGAGGACGCATAAAAAACTCTAGTACGATAACGTTTTCCAGGCCTAATTGGACTGGTAAATTCAGGTGGCGTCGGTCTTTTCAAAGACTTGAATGGATCTGGAACATCTGTAGTCTGTCGGTCAAGAAATTCCTGCGTCTAACAGGAACAGTCAGGAACGGCTGAAGTCTGTCGGTCAGGAAATCCCTGCGTCTGACAGGAACGGTCAGGAACGGCTGAAGTCCGTCGGTCAGGAACGGCTGAAGTCTGTCGGTCAGAAAATCCCTGCGTCTGACAGGAACGGTCAGGAACGGCTGAAGTCCGTCGGTCAGGAACGGCTGAAGTCTGTCGGTCAGGAACGGCTGAAGTCTGTCGGTCAGGAACGGCTGAAGTCTGTCGGTCAGGAAATCCCTGCGGCTGACAGGAATGGTCAGGAACGGATGAAGTCCGTCGGTCAGGAAATCCCTGCAGCTGACAGGAACGGTCAGGTACGGCTGAAGTTCGTTGGTCAGGAAATCCCTGCGGCTGACAGGAACGGTCAGGAACGGCTGAAGTCCGTCGGTCAGGAAATCCCTGCGGCTGACAGGAACGGGCTCCCCCAGGCTTTTGATATGTAGTCCCTTTGTGCTGGGGCCCGTGTTGTCCTTCCAGCATTCTGTTTGAAGGGACGTGGCTCCTGCCACATCGTTTGTTTTCGCTTTCTACCTCTGGGCATGAGAGTAGAAGCAGGCATCGGCCCTGTTTGCCCTGAGCGTAGGTTCCAGGGGCGAAACCCGGGCGGATGCAAGGATCTCTGCCTTCGGCGCTGTTGCGGCGAAGCAGATTGGGGAGACAAGTTGCGTTTCCGACCAGCTTTTGGTGTTGCTGGACGGTCTGTAATTTGTGTCTGACGTTTAGGAATCGTCAAACTATTGTCTATATCTGATAAATCAGAAATATCTGATGACTCTGAGTCGCTGCTGTAAGTTAGTGGTCGTGCAGGGCGATGTTTATTTCTGCCTATAGGAATACTTCTGACGAGGTATTCAAGGAAGTAGGAGCTTGTGTTGGTGCAGAGTTATTAGGGAATGGTGCAGCAATAGTCTTGGCAATGGTTGGAGGGAAAGGAACGATACTAGCATTTGAAGAACTTGATTCTAGCCTTCGTCTTAGGGTGGAATCAGGTTGCGTTTTTGGAAGCCCGTCTTGTGGAGGGGAGGGTGAAGAAAAAATCACTGGAGATTCTTCAAAAATGTTTGTCGGTTCGTCCAAAATTTCTGGAGGTTGATCGTGAGATATAGACTCTTGAGTCTGTGGCACAGAAGGTTGAGTAGGGTTGATGATAACATCTATATTTCGTTCATGATATTTGCGACACTGAGCAACGTGTACGTATTGAAATTGATTGTCAGGTTTTTCAAGAATAATGTTATTTTCAAACACATTTGCCACCCGATATGGACCTTCGTAGCTGGGTGCACATTTCGTCACTAAAGTATGAGAAACAGAAGACTGGAAGTGCGTTTCCACGAGAGTGAGATCCCCAACGACAAGATCTGGTTCCCTACGCCTAGTATTATAGTATCTTGCTTGAGCCGCTTGTGCTCCTATCATTGCAACACGAGCTTTTTCTGCCATGATTCGTACTGATTGCGGAGTTGGTCGCCGGTTTAGTTCGTCGATAATCCCCGTTAAATTTTCAAAAGGGGTTTTAATTTTTCGACCCAAAAAAGTTCAGCAGGAGTAATTTTAGTAGATTCGTGAACAGACGAGCGGAGGGCGAACGAAAAAAGCTCAAGATGTTCATCCAACCGCTCGTGATGATCAATGACAAATGTAGCAATCATTTTAACTAGCGTGCGGTTTACTCGTCCGCGGGATTACTCTGGGGATGATATGGGGAAATGAATTTATGCTTAATGTGTAGTCTCGCACACATTCTTTCAAAAATGTCAGAAATAAATTGGGGACCATTATCAGAAACTACTTTATCAGGTGCACCATATCTACAGAATACTTCATTAATTAATACATTACAAATAACTTCTGCCGTAGCAGCTTTAATGGGAAAAACTTCAACCCATTTAAAAAAATTATCAGTTAATACTAAAACGTAACGAGCTTTGTTTTTAACAGATAAAGGATAAGGTCCCAATAAATCTATTGAAATAATATCAAAAACATGAGAACTTGAACTAGATTTCAAGTGACCGGCCGGTCTTACATTACGGTAATTATGAATCTGACACAAGTGACATGATTGAATGTATGCGAGCACACTTTGGTACATGCCAGGCCAATACGCAACATCTCGCAATTTACAACGGGTCTTGCGAATACCCAAATGGCCTGCAATAGGTTTGTCATGAAATTCGTTTAAAAGGGCCATTCTAAGGGTTTGTGGAATACATGGGCGAAACTCTGCCCTAGTAGTCCGAGATTTCGTATAGTAAAGAAGACCCTCTATGACTTCAAAATGCTGTGACCTCCCAGCCAGAGAAGGATCACTTTGCTGTGGTGAACCCGCAAGCAAAAAATTATAGATATCCCCAAAATCTGGATCATTTACTAATTCTGCCATTATCTGCTCTCTGGATGTTATATCAGCTATTAGAAGTAAAGGCTGACATCCAGGAGTAGTTTCTGTGGGGGACCCCACTAATCGGAACGCGATACAATGCGTCCGGTAATTGATTCTTATGATCTGGTTGGTACGAAATTTTGATATTGCTCTATTGTAACTTAAGAGGCCACTTCATAAGTCTTTGAGAGAGGTGCTTAGCAGAATTCAAATACTGAAGGGCAGAATGATCCGTAATTATGTTACCTGTGAATTCGTTAAGATAACATTGAAATTTGTCAAGAGCATACACTACAGCAAGACATTCACGTTCCGTAGCTGAATAATTGCGTTCAGCTTTGGCTAAAGTACGGGACGCAAAAGCTATTGGATGCCCAGCTTGTGACAAAGCGCAACCAAGACCAACTCCGGATGCGTCAGTATAAATATCAAATTCCTTACTATGATCCGGGAAAGCTAACACAGGAGGCTGAGTCAACGCAGACTTCAGTGCTTCAAATGCAGCGTTAGCCTCAGGTGTCCAAACAAACTGCTTGTATTTACGTTTCAAAGCATACAATGGCTCACAGATTGCAGCATAAGCGGAGACGAACTGCTGATACCATCCGGTCATTCCCAGAAAGCGTGATAGTTCTTTTGCTGTTTTAGGCAGATGAAAGTCAACAATAGGCCTAATTTTTTCATTATCCGTAAATAAGCCGTGGGGAGTGATTTTCAACCCCAGATATACAATCTCGTCCCTCGCTATCTGGAATTTACTAGGTTTTAACGTCAAGCCAGCATTGTATATGAGTTGGAACACCTGTTTGAGCAGAGAAAGGTGCTCGTCAAAAGTCTCGGATGTAATAATAATATCATCCAAATATACATGCACATGGGGACCTAGAACAGGTCTGAGAACCGTATCCATAAGCTTTTGGAAAGTAGCAGGTGCAGAAGCTAATCCAAAGGGCATACGCAGGTATTCATAAGCCCCAAAAGGAGTCACAAAGTTTGTTTTATCGACGGAGTCTGGATGTACCGCCACCTGCCAATATCCACTCGCCAAATCCAAGGTTGACATCCATTTAGTTGACGATAGGTCATGCAAAATATGCGACATGACAGGTAGTGGATAATTTATCGCTTTCGTGACTTGGTTGAGCTTGCGGAAATCTGTCACGAAACGAAATTCATTGGGTTGTTTCTTTGGAACCAAAAAAGCAGGTGCGGCCCAGGCGCTTGTTGATTCCCTTATTATGCCCTGTTTAATCATCTCGGAAATTTGACGTTGCATTTCCTGTTTTTTATGGGGAGCACAAGGGTAAGGTTTCTTCGCTATCGGTTTCGAACCATCAGTGTCAATGACGTGATAAACCACCTGTGTGAAACCAGGTTGATCAGAAAATAAACCAGGGCTTTCCTGCAAAAGTAGAGAAAGCTGGTTTCGTTGCCTCTCATTCAGTTGGTTACTCAGTAACAAACTCGTTATGTCTATAGGATCTGTAGGAATCACTTCGACAGGTTCCGGAAAGGAAATAACATGTTGTACGAAATTCATGGTAACTTGAAAAGTATTGATAAAGTCCATGCCCATCAGGCATTTAACAGGTAGTTTGTCTATTAGCAGGAAAGAATGCGCAAAACGGGCCTTTCCCAACCCTAGAGATAATGTGACAGTTCCTGTGATACTGAATATTTCGTTATTTGCACCTCCCAAATACAGCGTCGCAGGCTGGACTTGTATTGCAGGAAAACTTTCAGTGCAAAACTTCGTATTT
This sequence comes from Macrothele yani, assembly GCA_039090855.1. Taxonomy (NCBI): domain Eukaryota; kingdom Metazoa; phylum Arthropoda; class Arachnida; order Araneae; family Macrothelidae; genus Macrothele; species Macrothele yani. Next base: position 82,555,974 of record CM077025.1, on the reverse strand, counting down.
AGGGCTGATATTTCAGAACCAGTGTCGAACTTTGTCTCGACAATAATATCTTCAATTGTCAAGAACACATCAGGCAACTGAGGAGTTTGGACAATCACTAATACTGTTTTAGGGTCAGAATGCTTGGTATCAAGAAGCAGTACCTACTCCTTGGTCTACTTCCTTTGGAAGTTTAAAGGATTCCTGGTTGTATTATCATGCGGTCTGAAACCTCGGCCCTGCCGGGTATCGGGAAAAGTTTTCACGATGAGGAAAACCGCGTGAAAACTGTTGCGGGAACTCCGCATGTCTGTTGACATTTTCATTTCTATGACTTCTTCTCTCAGCACGGGCAGAAAAATCATCATTGCCCTGAGCATGAAAACGTTCCGAATGCTGCTGATTGGAACGGGGTCGAGCATACTGTGCATTTGTACGGTACCCAGAAAATTGATTAGAAACTCGCTGTTGTTGTACCACTCTTCTATGCGGTGAAACGTATGATGCTTGGACTTGCACCTGTGTACGCTCGCGTTGAAAGTCATTAGGTCTATTATGCCGCTGAGGATTTTCGTAATAAGCCTCGCGGGGTGCCCAAGCATGGTGAGTTGGACCATGTTTGCTGTGTCGCTTTTCATACGTTCATATGAGGCGAAGGCATTCATGAATTGTAGCAGGGTGTCGGACCTCCAGAAAATCCTGTAGAAATGGATCGAGCTGTTGCAATAAGGTGTCCAACATTTCGACATGACTGGCATGTGGATCCCATAAGTTATACAAGCGTGTTGTTTTTAAAGCAAATGCAACAGGGCTATCGTTGGGTTCTTGCTGACGAGAAAAAAGTTGTTGTGCAAGGCTAGCTCGACTGAGGCCGAAAGGAAAGACTTCCAAAAATTCCGCTCGGAAATTCTCATAATGATAATCCAGGTTCGACACTCTCCACTGCCGATACCAGGTCTTAGCGGTATCTTTCAAGCAAGTGCCTGCTATTTGCACTTTGCAGTCTTGAGGAATATTGTATAGATCAAAATGATCCTCCAAATCCTCAAGAAATTTTAAGGACCCCTCCAAACCATTGAAATTAATTGTTCCTGCATGCGGCACGAAATGGGCAAGCATTTTGCTTCTGTGAGAGGATTGAAATCTCTCAGGTACGACCCGCGACTCAGAGTAATAGGAAGTTGGTGAATTACGAAATTGTGAAGAATGCCTGGGCACTTGGAAATCATTATCAGTAAAGTGAGGCCCACAGGCTTCTTGCAGATGGTCGAAATTAATCTCATCACCACCGAAACTTGCCTTACGGTGAAATATTGAAGTTGTCTCAGGTAATGAAGACATGGGTAATAATTGTCAAGACCTCGTGTTCAGAAAAAGTTCGGGCGCCAATTATAATGAATTAGTTTTTAACTGGTTTGTTATGTGGTTATTATATCATGAATAAAGTGCTATGCTGGTTGTTAATAGTAACACTTAATGAAAAGATACCCAACGGCCAGACAGAGGTCTGACAGTACTATGAACTGAGAAAAACGTACTTACTTAAAACCTTTTATTAGGAAACTCCTGGTATCATCCAACACACACACACTACTAGTCACACTAATCGTATCACAATAATGAAGAAGAACCTAATCACATAGAGCGAAGCTCTCGGCTCAAAATAACGTAGCTCTTTTTACATCGAACAAAACCTCTCCACATATAAACAAAAAGCTCTCCTCGCACATAAACAAAAGCTCTCTCGCACATAAACAAAAGCTCTCCTAGGTATCGTTGAACGCGCCTATTTATATTGTCTACCACCGCGTCATGACTACACTCGTTGCCACATATCATTGAGCGGGAGAAATAACATCTCGTTAAGTAAGAAGATAATTTACATAGGAAAATAAAATAACGAGAGATAGTAAAATCAAAAGGAAACTGAATCTAGAGTATACGTTACACAGTACATTCAGAAAGGCTAACGCACCTTCGGATTCATATTCAGCTGTGAATTTAATGTCCGGGTGCACAGCGTTCATTCCAGCGAGAAAGTCACGCAGGCTGGCTTGTCCATGCTGCCAATTAAAGAAAATATCATATCGTCAGCTTATCTCAACCAAATTTTAGGTAATCGGGCCAACGATTGCAGGAGGTCATTTTCGAGAGGCCGGAGGACTGCTTCAGCAAGGGCCGTTGACAACGAGGACCCCATAGGTACCCTTCTGCTTTGTTTATAAATCCTGGATCGGAAGCTGAAAAAATTTGAGATCGTGACAGCGTCCAGTAGTTTTGAAATTGCTTCCACAGTTTCCGAAGGAAACAGGTTCGACTCAGCGATGGAGCGCTTCAGGTTTGTGGTGGCTTCATGCAGAGGCACTGTGGGGTATAAAGACTCGATGTCAAAACTTCCAATTATGTCACCTGGCGACACTGTTGTGGGCCTCAGTCTGCAAACGAAGTCACCTGAAGAGAGTAAGATACTTTCCGCTGGCGGTAGGAACGGCTGCAAGAAGGACGGGAATACTTTTTCCAAATTTCCTGAAGGAGCGCGTTTCCTGCTGACAATAGGTATGACTGGATTGCCGTGCTTGTGATGTTTGAGTCGAGCGAAAAGGTGAGGAAACTTAAGTCCCGGTGGGATCTTAGCCCCTCTTTTAAGTTCTTCAGGTAGCGCCTTCATTCCTGCTACTCGCTTAATCATGGCCATCCACTCGTTAAGCGGGTTTACAGCCTGCAGAATGGAATCAAACTGGGTGATGAGCTCCTCAAGCTTCCGGCTGTAGTCGGACTCGTCCATTACCGCAATTTGCCCGGATTTGTCTGCGAGGATAAAGAAGAGGGAGTGGTCTTACTTGCGGTCGGTGACAGATTTGGGTATTCCCGGTGCTTTTCCGAGTCGGTGTTCCTTTACGGAACGAGTTATTATGTCACCACATCTTAATCTAATCTGGTCCCTTTCTTGGAGCGGAACCCTCTGTAGAACTTCTTCAATGGCCGGAATAACGGCCTTAAGTTTGACTGGCTTATCAAATGTAAATTTTGGGCATTTTTGTAGTATTTTCATCTCCTCCGGTGAAAAAGTCCTGGAAGAGACATTGACTATATCAATAGCACCTGATATTGAGCTGTGTTTATCAGTGTTATTCCTGTTCTTCAGATGGGAAAGGCAGCAAGATTGACAAACGCAAAATTGTAATTGTCATACAGACGTCTGGTCAGAGCATTTCTGAGACCGCACGGCTTGTGGGATGCTCATCGCCAGCCGCATTTGGTACCTACAGAAAGTGGTCTGATAAAGGAAAAAACACGAACCATAAGTAAATTGTGTGCCGACCACGGCTTATCCATGCAAAAGGTGAGTGAAGGCAATTTCGTATGGTACGAGCAAACAGAAGGGATGTTGCAACACAATTTTCCCGTACATTCAATGCTGGTGGCAAGAGGAATGTGTCATAATACACAGTACATTGAACGCTGTTGGAAATGGAGCTGCGTAGTCCAAGGCCGTTCCGAGTGCCCATGATAAATTCTGTTCACCGTCGAAAGGTCTTACAATGGTCACGCAATCATCAAAACTGGACATCGAATGGTTGAAAGAAAGTCGTTTTGTCGGATGAATTTTGATTGCTGTTGCATCATGTGGACGGTCGATACATGTGCGTCGTTTACCCGGGTAAGTGTTGCCGTCCAGATGCACCGTGGGATCAAAACTTGCCTGTGTAGAAAGTGTAATGCTATCGACAATGTTCTGCTGGAAAAAGCTGGGTTTTAGTGATTAATGTGCAGGAAACTATGACGTCTACCACCTACTTCAACATATTTGAAGGCAAAGTACATCCTTTCATGGCAACGATAATCTCCTCCAGCAGTGCCTTATTTCATAGACCAATGTGTCATGCCACATTGACCAGATTGTTCCAGAATAGTTCACGGAGCATGAGAAAGACCTCAAGATATTTCCGTGGTTTTCAAATTCCTCAGACATCAAATAACCGAGTATCCGTGGTTTGTGTTGGAAGAGCAAATCAGATCAGTGGCGGATCAACTACGTATCTTACAAGAGTTAAAGGATCTGCTGGTAACTGGTTGGTAGCAGATACCACAAGACACATTTAGAAATCTTGTAGCGTCCATACCTCGCCGGGTGAGAGCTGTTTTAGCTGCACGCGAAGGACCAACATCATATTAGACGGGTAGACATAATATTTCGGCTATTTCGTGAATTTTAGTTAATCATAAACACTTTGCTTTTTCTCAAACTATGTCACACTAAATTTTACACTGCCGGAAAGTGAAAAAAGAACACCAAGAAGGAGACGTCTGATACCAACGAAATTTATACAGCATAATAACGGAATATAGAGGATAACGTGATCAAAACATTATGGCAAAATACAGCTGTATTTGCTGGTAAACTGAAAAATAACATTTCCATGTAACATGGTTAGTACGAGGTTGAACCGCCATGAACTGCGTCACACTGTGCAATTCTGGCATGGAGTCTGTCGTACAGATGTTGAATGTAAGTTTGGGGTATTGAGTTCCAAGCATCCTCAACCTGGATGCGTAAATCGGGGATGGTCGTGGAGACCGGATAAGTCGTTGTCCCATAAAATCCCACACGTGCTCAATAGGGGACAAATCCGGTAAACGTGCAGGCCATGGAAGTTGTCTCACACCCTGAAGTGCAAGTTGCGTTGCACGTGCCGTGTGTGGGCGTGCGTTATCTTGCTGGAAAACACCACGATCGCACCAGGAGACCAGGTGTTGGCCCTGTGTGTCGCTGGCGGATGCAAGAAGGGTGGAGACGCTCCCCTGTGTGACTGCGAACACGCATACGGCCATCGGAAGCTCCCAAGCAGAATCTGCTTTCATCGCTGAACACATTGGATCGCCATTGCGTTCTCCAGGGCAGACGTTGGTGACACCACTGCAGCCGTTCCTGACGGTGAGATGGAGTCAGAGGTACACATGCCAGAGGCACACGTACACGTAGTCCTGCATCCAGTAGACGGTTGCGGATTGTTCGCACAGTCACCTCAGGTGCCACGGCAGCTCGGATTTGCGTCGCAATGGATGTTCTGCTTGACAACGCTGCTCTTCTTATGCGTCGATCGGTCCACTCATCAGTCCGTCTGTGACTCCCGGTTCCACATCTTCTCGTGTGAGAATGTTCCTCGGACCATCTACGCCACCATCGTACCACCACCGATACTTCCCGTCCAATTCGCTCCGCGATACGACGATACGACCACCCGGCCTCGCGTAGTCCGACTAGACGACCTTGCTCAAAGTCCGATAACTGCTGAAATCGTACACGTCTTCCATGTCCAAGCAATGCAGCTTCTTCATTCGCTTCGCCGTACTCCTTAAATACCACCGACGATAATTTGCATATTATGCCGTGCTGTGGCGTAAGCGCTCACCGGTTGGTCCCGAAATTAACATCACACCTACGTAAACTCGACCCATTAACCCATTAACATAAGTAATTTCATGATCGTCCGCCAATTCCTTCTTGGTGTACTTTTTTCACTTTCCGCCAGTGTATATATCCCTTCATCGTTGAACTGAGAGAATGCAAGAAAGGTGCAGATATTTAAGACATCTTGGCACATCTCGTCGCTGCGGGGATTGCAGATTGAAACTGTTGCAGAACAATTCCATACTACAGGAAACACACATCCGCACCATCACATTTCCACTAACATTTTCTCAGATAGGTCAGTCGAGTTGAAATCGTAGAATTCATTATGTTTTCTCGAAATCAGAATTGTTTCATCAGGTGAAATGTAAAATTTGCAACTTACTGTAATGAGATATATTTCTACAAAGTATTTATTTGTAGAAACTAGGGGCTGTGCCTCTAGGCTCGCTACGCTCGTTTCCAGAGTAGCGCTCGGGCCCTGCAGTCCGATCACCAAATATATCCCATGAAATAAAAACTGGAAAATTCATATAAATTTCAATTTTTATTGCATGTCTAAGCAAATAAGGCTTGCTATTCCGAAATTTCAGAGTTTTTTTCACTGTCGTTAATTTTTGGAAGGTCGGACTTTTGTCGTTTGAACTTATAGCACTTACTAAATTTATCACTAAGGAAAACAAAAGTGGCCCAAAAAACATTTCCGTAAACCGTTTTGCTAAACCGTTAAGGTAGACGTCAAGTAATTTTGTTTCCTGTACTTCCAATGGAAAAAACTTTTGTACACATTTCCTTCACAATTATTGTGTTCCCAAGGATGAAAATTTGAGCATCGATTAAAATAACTTTATATTATAACTTGGAATACTTAATATTTTTTAAAACATAATCATAATTATATAAAAAATCATTAAATTTTCCTTTGGTGGTGTTGGAACCAGAAAAAAGATGGCGCGACCTGTACTTTGATGACGTCAGTAGACAAACAAATGTTGGATTGCATAATTATGGTTATGTTTTAGAAAATATTAAGTATTCCAGGTTGTAAAATGAAGTTATTTTAATCGATGTTCAAATTTTCATCCTTGGGAACGCATTAATTGTGAAGAAAATGTGTGCAGAAGTTTTTCCATTGGAAGTATAGGAAGCAAAATTACTTGACGTCCAACTTAAACAAGTGACATAGCTTTACCAACAAAACATATGCATAACAAATTCTCGCCATGGCAGCAGGTCACGGGACCAGAACGTTCCTCTGTGGTTTTCCTTTGCGTCTTTAAAAAATGCTTAAAAATCAGAAAATGACGTTTTCTGAAATAAATTTTTCGTAAAAAAAGGGACGATAGTTGTAAGTTTATGCTGTAAAAATTGCAATGTGTTATGATTTATAGTTTACCATATATCCGTTTTTTTAAATGGATCCCATCGCAAAATAGAGAATTTTGTGAAATTTAGAAATTTAATTTCTCGTAAACTAAATTGAAATTAAAAAAAAAAAGGCGGCGAGGTGCCAAAATTCGGTCGTGGTACTACATGCCTACAAAGTTTCGTGGTTCTGTTGCTTTTTTTGCTTACCTTAACTTTGAAATACGGTGGCTCTTGAAGTATCGCTAGAATATAGAAACGGTTTATTTCAGCGTGTTCTCCATACAATTCTCTACAAACGATATAAATTTCATATTTTTGTGTTCAATACGTTTTGCGCTGCGAGCTAGGAAGGCAAGAGTGTCGCGAAATTTCTAAAACAGCAGCAGCAGCGGCAGTTACTTTATTTTTAGAGTAGAGAGATATCACAAATAAATACTTTGTAGAAATATATCTGCACTCAGTTAAAATATTGAGCACCGAGTTAATTTTGGGGTTTAAGCATTAATTCGACGGCCTCCCTCTGAGCATCAGTTCTAGTTATATAGTGTTTATGTTCAGTAATGAGAATTTGTTTCATGAAAACCTCATACTTGTGCATAGGAGTTCTCATGTCTGTATGTTTCTAAACCTCACGGGTGATTGTGCTGAAGCTTTTATTTCTCCAATACTATTTCACACCACTTACTACAATTCTCAGACCTCTTTCCCTGAAATAGTGGAGGCCGAGTTTCCAAACTGGCATTTTTACTAAATACTTCATACCGTTGCTTTGGAAAAGTTTAACCCCTCAGAAATCCGTACATACTAGGTCGTTCGGAAAATAATGACCGGTATTGGAGGGTAAAAATGAAAGAGACATAACTCATAGAACACAACTTTGTTTTATTCAAAAAAGGCGCCTTCAGCAGCTGAACCCACTCCTGCCAGTGAGTGAGAAGAGCGTCAATGCCAGTCCTGAAGAAATAGGGCTCCCTGGACGGAAGAAAGTCCGGATTGCAATTTCTGTCTCCTCTCGGTTTCTGAAAGTCCTGTCCTTGAGGTAATTACTAAAACGCATGCACAGGTGGAAATAGGTAGGTGCCACGTCAGGGGACTAGGCTGGATGTGGGAGAGTTTCGAACCTCAATTCGTGTAGTTCCTGTTTCGTCATTTCTGACACGTGTGTAAATGACGTCATAAGTGTACTATCACAAAAATTATAGAGATTTGAGGCATTGTCATGCTAGTTCATAATATTTGCTGAAGTGACCATAACTATGACGGGATTCAGTCGATCTCAGGTAAGTTAAAGCAAACAGTACTTTGGTGTTCTGCTGTGACCTACACATTTCATGTACTCTCACGTTTAAATGCATTCACATACACATGCAGCGCACATTTCACGCAATCTGTTTGTCATCACAAATATCAAAAGTGGGTCTAAGTTGGCGCTCGTCCTCATGCTAAATGTGAACTGAGAGGAATGCAGTAACGAGTAAGATGTGAGAGAGCTTGATGTTCTTCTTCAAAGGTCTGATGAGGACCAAAACCAAACAATTTTTGCAGTGGCTGGGTGCCTTGTTTTTCTCTGCAATACACTTAGCTAAAATCAAATATATTACAGGAAACAGTAAAATAGACACCGAATGACCGCTCCTGAGTATTCAATACGAAAACGGTTTAAATTAAACCTTGAAGTAAAAAGCAAGAGCAGAAATTAAGACAAAGATTCACAACTGGCAATTAAATCAACACACAGGTATAAGAAAATCAAAAGTTAACGCACAAGTCTGATATGGTAATTTCTGGCTGTGAACTAAATGGTTTCTGGGGACCATAAAAGAAAGAATTGTTCCACAGAATTCGACGTAGAACATAAGGTTAATCTAGTTGAAGTCTTGAGAAAATGTAAGGGTGGTGCTAGCTTTGTATGATTCCTTTGCGCAGAGACCGCAGCGAACTGTTGCATCTTGTCGCTCAGTCGGTATGATGAAAACATGTTTCATAAGCATAAAAATATGGGAACAGATTTGATGAGAGAGGTCTGGGGACTGAATATACACTCACGGACAATGAAATTTGCGCACCAAGAAGGAAGCATCGGATTGAACTGAAATTTTATAGACGTAATGATATAGATGAATGATACGCATGATGGCAAAAACAGAGCTTCAGGACAATTACAGATGAATCTGGGGCACGCAGTCCGGTCATTTTACAACAGCGCGTCGCACCGCTTCGTGCGGTGATACATGCTGCAACACGGTCCGGTATAGAGACGAACAGACACCTGATGTTGCCCAGCGGCAGACTGGACCACACGTGTTGGACGGTGTGCTCCAAATCCCGGATAGTGCGGCACGGCGGCAGCAGGCGTTTCAACTGGTCCCACACATGCTCGATAAGGGACATGTCCGGGGAGCGGGCCATGGAGGTATCTGGATATGACGTACGCAGTCCAGGGCAACCCGAGCCGTGTGCGAACAGGCATTATCCTGCTGGTATAGCGCACCTGGAATCCAGGCCAGGAATGGGAGCCCATGGGGCCGTAGGATCTCATCCACATACCGCTGGCCCGTCAATGATCCACGTACCACTATTAGAGCCGATCTACTATCGTAGGCAATGGCTCCCCAGACCATAATGCCTGCAGTGGTGGAGGCGTGGTGCTCGATAGCGAGGTTGGAATTGTGCCGTTGACCCATAGACCTCCACACCCGGGCACGATGATCATCTGTCCCCAAAACGAAGCAGCACCAGTCACCAGTAGGTGGCGTTCCACGTCGCTCTGGCCTGGCAGCACTGCACACGGAGCCGGCGATGCTCCAGTGTTAATGGCAGCACACTAAAGGGCGCTGGAATCGCAGATTCGCTTCAGCGAGGCGTCGGGAAATGGTTCGTGAGCACACAGGAGCCGCTACATCTGCCCGTATAGTGGACCGTGTCCCCGTGAGATCCGTTTGTGCCTGGCTCACGATCTGTCAATCCTCTATACCGGTGGTCCTCTTGGTCCGTCCGGAGCCGCTCCGCAGGGTGGCAGTGCCGTCACGTGTCCACTGCTCCCAACACAGTCTGACGGTATGGTCAGAGCGATCCACGTGGCGGGCTATAAGGCGCGCCTACCACCCTGCGGTTTTTAGCCCGATGATCTGACCTCCCTCAAGGCCCGTAAGTTGCATAAATAGACGTCCCTGGCGTCTACCAGGCATTTTTGTCACTCTGTACTCTTGCCTGCGTCGGCCGGTGCTTTTCGCTTTCATGGGGCATCGAGTACACGCCGGTTTATAAGGCTGCCAGTTCCTGCTTATAGCGCCACCATAGGGTGTGCGGTCATGCGCAATCGCACCAAACGTGGATCATTTGCATACCAACATGCAATCTAGCTATCTGCAAAGTTTCGGGGTTGTAGCATGATTTCTACTGGGTGCGCAAATTTCATTGTCCGTGAGTGTACATCGACGCTTGTAGTGCTTGTGGGAGTGTGGAGTGGAGTAGATAACTTCGAGTGTACACGACAAAGCATCCCAAACATAGGGTGAGTAGCTAAAAACGGAGACAAATATGAGAGATATTTACGAGCAAACTACAAAACAGGCAATTCCAAGAATCACTTATTCTGAGATTGGTCAAGAGTGCTGTTCTGTATCACATGAAGATATCCAAATTCGTGCAGACATTGTCAAACAGTAATCAGGTGCTGGTTGATGTCTAAGTCTAGTGCTGCTTTCCTATGTTGTTAGCTCATATAAACAGCACCCTTGCCCATGTTGTTTCGAATATGAACAGTCTAGCCAGTATGTCAACCAGCACTAGACGTTCGTGTGTCATAACTGTGGCGCTGCGTATCATATGTACTCTTTGCGTCATTATTTCGTGACGAAGTGTGTCTATTTGTTGTCTTCCCCTCATTTTTCGCTTTCATTCATCTGATGATGGGTTCTAAGGAAACCCGAGCGTTCTTATAGTTCTTCCTTCAACCTTTTAACCTTATGCAATATTTTCTTAAAATTCCGTCCGTGAGTTTGAATTTGTGTTGTGTATTGTTTCTTGTAATGATCGTGCATCGAGGGCAACCACCTTTATTACTGTTTGTACTGTATCACGGCCTTTAATGTGCTTAAAACCCAAACGGTGAAGCAGGAGTTCAAGCCTCCGTTTATTAGATCCGTATGCAGAAATCAGCAGATATTTGATCGAAGACATTAGTTTCAGTTAGCTAACAAAAATAAAATACAACGAAATAACAAATAAAGCGAAAATAAAAAGAAAATGAGGCTTTCCTGGTGGCAGAGCGGTTAAACACTCGGGCTTTTGGCTAAATATCCGAATCTGGCTAAAGTCACAGTCTCAGAAGTGGCATGTGCCTCCTAAACCGCACTAACCTTGCTCCCCGAAACAACGGAATGAAATTTCTTGCAGCCTTACAACTACACGGAGGGCGTTAAACCACGAAAAAGAGTTCCACAATCATTCATTTGGAGTGATAGTTTTGAAATCACCATTACTCAACGAGGAGAGGAAAGGTTACTGATATTAAAACATTGAACAGCTATTTTCGAAACGATCCCTTCATCCAGAGCAAAAACGTTTTTTCTGGAATCATAACACGAAGAATGTTAATAGGAACAACCATGATTTTCTTACTTGGTTTGTAAATTTTTAATCGGATATTTTGAAAGTTGTTGTGGAAAAAACTGATTAACATAAAAAAAAGTACTTAACATCTGACTAGTTGTAAAAGACTATTTATCTGAATATTCATAAATCTCAGTTGCTTCATGAATTTTCTTGAAGGGTGGGTGAATTTTTCAGGACATGCAAAAAGCCCTTTTCATCAGAGTGTTCTCGAAGAGCAGTTACACGTGATTTCGTTTAGTTTTCCACTTAATTTGCATATTTTACATGATGGCTTTGAAAATAGGGAGGGAAAGAGGAAAGTTTTAAGACTAATTTGTTTGAATAGCAACAACAAAAATTATTTTGTTAGATTGGTACCATAATGTCATCATCATCATCAACAACAACCATTATCAATTCACTGCTGGATGAAGGTCTCCCCAAATTTCTTCCACAATTGTCTGTCTTGGGCCTGTCTCCTCCACGTCACTCCAGCATACTTTCGAATCTCATCCTTTCATCTCCCATGGGGTCTTCTTCTGGGTCTTTTCCTGTCCCTCGGAATCCAGTCAAAAATTACGGTTGTCCATCGGTGGTGGATTCTTCTGGCAACATGTCCAGCCCATTGCCATTTCAGTGATTTCCCTCTGGTCATGATGTCATCTACTCTTGTCATTTTCCTTATCCACAAGTTCTTCTTCTTATCTTTCCTGGTTACACCAAGCATGCATCTCTCCATGCTATTTTGAGTTGTCTGCAGTCTTTGTGTCTTTTTTAGTTAAAGTCCATGTCTCGGTTCCATAAGTAAACACTGGCAGGATGCATTAACTAAACACTTTTCTTTTCAGACATACTGGCATACTGCTCTTTAAAATTGTACTGTTTCTTCCAAAAGCTCTCCATCCAAGTTTTATACGCCGATTAATTTCTTCATCAATGTGACCCTCACTCGATATCTGCTGCCCAAGAAAAATGTAGGAATCGGTTGTCTCAAGCTTTTCTCCATCAATCGATAAATCTTCGTTTTGTGTAAAAGCATTGTACATCACTTTTGTCTTCTGAAAGTTCATTTTTAATCCCACTTCTTTAATCTTGTCGGCAAGTTCTTGGATCATAGTCTGCAGCTCTGAAGGGGTAGTTGCAAAGATGACTACGTCATCAGCAAAACGAAGGTGGGTTAAGTAATCTCCATTAATCTTTATCCCTTTGTTTCCGAAGTTCAATGATTGAAAGACATTTTGCAATATGGCGTTAAAGAGCTTGGGAGATATGGTGCCACCTTGTCTCACTCCCTTTCCAATTCTTATTTGTTCTGTATCCTCAAATATCCGAACCTTTGCACTTGCATTTTCATAGATGTTATTAATAATGCTAATGCTTGCATCTTCAATACTGCAGGATTTCAAAGCCATTGTTACTGCTGATGGTTTAACGGAATCGAAGGCCTTTTCATAGTCAATAAAAGCCATTCCACGGCTGCAGCTGAAAACAATTTTTCGGTTGCTATGTGTTTCTGGAACGTGGAAACAGCGATGTATTTATTTATTAAAAGCCATGCATAATGGGAGTTCATATTCTCTTGTTCTTTCAATTAGTTCTCTCACTACGTGGATATGATCTTATGACGTAGAAGTCTTGTCTTACTTCTACGGTAATTTAAAACATCAACATACTAAGAAATAGTTCCTGAATGAAAGAGACCTTAACGGCCAGACGAAACATGTAAACAACAGAAGTCACACTTACGGAAAAGATGCTTTATTCAGAATGTAGCAAACACATCGTAGCATAGCATATTGCACTAAACTCTCAACGCATCACACAACTCTTAACACAACGCTCTTTTCACAACGCTCCTTTCAATAATCAGTTTACAACCCAAAGCTCTCAATAATCGCTCTCTTACAACGCTTTCAAGCAACAATTTAGCCGTCGCTTTTATCTCTTGTCCTTATCAATATCAGGCATACGTCACGTGCATTCAATCTCAATTGTTTTGCCAAACGTATTCGTTTGAGAGAAAAGATATTACGTTAAGAGAGTAGAATAACAGAATAAACTCAAGATTTACATAAGGAAAGAAACGAAAAAGGAAAGTTAATTTAGAATATACGTCACATCATATAGTGCTGTAGGCACTCCTGAATCCAGCTTGTTCTCTTGGTTGGGCCATGTCTAGTGTTACCTTCAAGCGATGTGAAAGAACCTTAGTGAAGATTTTATAAACCACTGAAAGGAGGCTGAAGGGCCTGTAGTTCCTGAGATCCTCAATGTCACCTTTTTTATGGAGCAAGATCATTGCAGCATTGTTCCAATCCTCAGGAATCTTCCCTTCATTAAGACATCTGGTGAAAACTTGGGCGAGTGTAGTTTCAATTTCTCCACTTGCTTCTTGTATAATGTCCACGGTAATTCCATCTTCTCCTGGAGCTTTTCTCCGTTTCATGTTCTTAATTGCATATGTAACTTCTGCAGAGAGGATTGGAGGGACTTTGGCACTGGTACCTGTCGTAATGTCTGGAATAGATGTATCATCCCTTTTATACAGTTTTGAATAGAAATCTTTCACCCTTGTCAAAATTTCGCTCCTATTTCTTGTTACAGTATCATCTTCTTTTCTCAGAGCCATAATCTGTTTTCTTCCTTTACTGATATGTCCTTTTGCTCTTTTCAGGCTCTGGTTGTTTTCAATTGCTTTCCTCACTAGTTCACAATTGAATTTCCTCATGTCTTCAGGTATACCTTTTCACACTGTCTTGCATAGCTCTATATATTCCACGTTGAAAGTTACGTCTTCATTTGTCTTCATCTCCCTTCTCTTTTGCATCAACATTTTTGTTTTTCCTGAAATTTTCTTCATATGTAACTTGTTCTTAGCAACACCTATTTTTGTTGCTGTTTCCATAAGAGCTTCGGTGTGTTCTCTGTTAACTTCAGAAATATCCACTTCTTCTGACGTTAGGTCTTCTAAAGCAGAGAACCTGTTTTTCAGTTCCAACTTGAAGGTATTTTTGTGTTTTTTAAGGTTGGTTATGTCAATACATTTTGTTTGTCTTATGAGCTTGCCACCTTCGAGTTTAGTGTTTAGGTGCATCTTACATCTCACCAATCTATGGTCACTACCTGTGTTGAACTTGTTTAGCGCACTGCAGTCTTCGATGACGAATTTTTTGTAACACATAATAAAATCAATTTCACTTGTCGTCCCATTCGGATGTCTCCGTGTCCATTTCGGATGTCTCCTTCTTATTCGGATGTCTCCATGTCCATAATGTACTTTCATAAAAATGCTTCTTCTGTTGCCTACGACAATGAGCCACAAAGGTGTTTTAGTTATTGTATTTAAAATGGTCATGCTAATTGGATTAATACTTCTACTCTATTTTGCAAAGGAGTGCGTAGCAATATGGACGATTAAAATAAATGCTTTTTATGTGTTTATGTTTAACTAAAACAAGATTAATAAAAGGACCATTCTGAGGACATGCCATGTTGACAGTGTTATCAGTGAGAAATCATAATGGAATTTTACTTATTAATATTTTTTAATTTATTTTTTATAGGTAATGATTTAAATCCAGTTAATGACAGTGCTTGCTAGATAATCTTCACAATAGTCTAATGCAGTGGCAGGTGAGCAAAATTAAACGAATGTATTTGGAGCTTTCGTCCAGCAAAAATACGGAGATATACTGCTCGACATAGAAATTGCACAACCCAGAAAGAATGAGGATAGCGTGGTGACAAATACCGTTCCTGAATGTATTTGTCACCACAAATAGGAATACGTAAGGGTTTACTTGACGTTATTTTCATCCACGTACAGTGTTTATCAGATGAGATCATGCAGCACAATGGGTACACCCCAGTAAGTTGGTTACACCGCCGCGAAGGGCAATACAGGGAGCAATACGACATGGCAATGAGTCATACAGTCGATGGACCAACAAGCACCATCGATTTGCTTTCGTAATTTATCGAAATCGTGCGCAGACCAATTCGATTGCAGACGACGTCCAATGCGGTCCCACAGGTTTTCGATTGGGGATAAATCGAGCGATCCTGCTGGCCATGGCAGTGTTTGAAAATGTTGCAAACATTGTCTGAAGACCCGAGCGGTGTGTACACGGGCGTTATCTTGCTGGAAAATAGGGTGCTGTAGGCCATTCAGGAACGGTATCAAAATGGGCTGCACAACCTCGCTCAAGCATCCTGCAGCTGTCAGTGTACCCGTGATGCGGACAACTGATCACCTGCTGTCCTGCGCGATAGCACCCCATACCATGATGGAGATCACGAACGAAACCGGAATTCGTTGGCTCATCAAGTTGTCGTCAGATACGGATCCGTCAGTCGTCAGTACCCAAACAGAAATGGGATTTATCACTGAAGACCGCAGGGGCCCATTCGTAACGCAGTGGCCCATTCGTGACGCAGTGGCCCATTCGTGACGCAGTGGCCCATTCGTGACGCAGTGGCCCATTCGTGACGCAGTGACCTATTCGTGACCGCAGTTCTCATGACCTCGGCACCAAGCCAGACGAGCGCTGCGATGGCTGGACGTCAATGGCAGTCAACGTGACGGTTGCCTACTGCGCAGGTTTGCCACAAATAACCTTCGGTTTACAGTTCAGGTCGTTATGGCGACGTCCCCGGCCGATGACACAGCACGTCGAATATCGGCTGCGGTGCTTTCTGGGGACGAACGAGCGTTTCGAACAGTCCGCAGGTTCAGGTGTGCTGACGTCTGTTGGACTGCAACAGTGCCGCTCCGAAGCACATACGAACCTTTCTGCAGCCACGGGTGCCAACAGCGTCCAACAGGTCGTGCATCCCGTTGCACACGCGCAGCGATACGACGTGTAGATCAGACCGCTTCACACAGGCCTACAATTCTTCCTCTCTGAAACGCATTCAATCGTCACTTTCACCAGCAACCACATATTACAATCTCTGTTGCTGCTGCACCTATATCTCACGAAGATGCGACGTCATCGGCTCCGGTTTAACATCATTTGCGTATCTCGAGCGGGTACACTCGTCCTGTTATTTGCATGTTTGTAGCACACATATTTCTGGGTTTACAATTTCTATGTCGAGCAGTGTATATAGCTGATGCTTAGGTTAATCTATTGTATCTCTTATCAATGACAAAAATAAAATAACTGAGTGTCACAAATGGAGAGTTGACATATAAATCTTAATTGCTCAGGTTAAGAAAGTTTTGTCAAGCAGAGTAAGTTAATGCCGCTGAAAGGGATCAGTGACAGTCATGGAGAGAGTACAAACTGATCCGTGGAAGAACGTTATGCGCTTCTCTTTCTGTTTGCAAACGAAATATTGCATAAACGTAGCGGCAGAAAGAAACATTTGTTTATAAAGAAAATTTAACGGCAGTGTGATTTATTTTATGTATGACAAATACACTAGCGGAAAGTGAAAAAAGAACACCAACAAGGAATTGGCAGACGATCGTGAAATTTACATATGTTAATGGTGTCGAGTTTACGTAGGTGTGATGTTAATTTCGGGACCAACCGGTAAGCGCTTACGCCACAGCACGGCATAATATGCAAATTATCGTCGGTGGTATTTAAGGAGTACGGCGAAGTGAATGTAATCAGTCGTCGGCGTACGGACACGTGCGAAGACCCTGAAGAAGCTGCAATGTCTGGACATGGAAGACGTGTTCGATTTCAGCACTTATCGGACTTTGAGCGAGGTCGTCTAGTCGGACTACGCGAGGCCGGGTGGTCGTATCGTCGTATTGCGGAGCGAATTGGACGGGAAGTATCGGTGGTGGTACGATGGTGGCGTAGATGGTCCGAGGAACATTCCCACACGAGAAGACGTGAAACCGGGAGTCACAGACGGACTGATGAGCAGACCGATCGACGCATAAGAAGAGCGGCGTTGCCAAGCAGAACGTCCACTGCGACGCAAATCCGAGCTGCTGTTGCACCTGAGGTGACTGTGCGAACAATCCACAACCGTCTACTGGATGCAGGACTACGTGCACGTGTGCCTCTGGCATATGTTCCTCTGACTCCAGCCCACCGTCAGGAACGGCTGCAGTGGTGTCGCCAACGTCTGAACTGGAGAACGCAATGGCGATCTGTCGTGTTCAGCGATGAAAGCAGATTTTGCTTGGGAGCCTCCGATGGCCGTATGCGTGTTCGCAGACGCACAGGGGAGTGTCTCCACCCTTCTTGCATCCGCCAGCGACACACAGGGCCTACACCTGGTCTCCTGGTGTGGGGAGCGATCAGCTATCACTCCCGTACACAACTAGTGTTTGTCCCAGGTTCGTTAAACAACACCTCCTATATCAACAACATCATTCAGCCCGTTGCTGTGCCATTTGTAAGGTCGGTCCATCGTGGTGTTTTCCAGAAAGATAACGCACGCCCACACACGGCACGTGCAACGCGACATGCACTTCAGGGTGTCGGACAACTTCCATGGTCTGCACGTTCACCGGATTCGTCCCCCATTGAGCACGAGTGGGATTTTATGGGACAACGACTTATGCGGTCTCCACGGCCAGCCACGACCATCCCCGATTTACGCGTCCAGGTTGAGGATGCTTGGAACTCAATACCCCAAACTTACATCCAACATCTGTACGACAGACTCCATGCCAGAATTGCACAGTGTGACGCAGTTCATGGCGGTTCAACCTCGTACTAACCATGTTACATGGAAATGTTATTTTTCAGTTTAGCAGAAAATACAGCTGTATTTTGCCATAATGTTTTGATCACGTTATCCTCTGTATTCCGTTATTATGCTGTATACATTTCGTTGGTATCAGACGTCTCCTTCTTGGTGTTCTTTTTTCACTTTTCGCCAGTGTACATGAAGGACCTTGTGGTTCCATTTAAAGAAAACAAAGGAGACTGAGAAATTGCGAACTAAAGAAATGTTTCATAGCCCAACACTTACTCTGAAAGCAGTGAAAAATTTCTTTCAGATAAAGCAAAATATACTGAAAAACACAACCAACCCTATCATAAAGTCAGATATTTATGAATGTGAAATTGCACTTTAAAATTTCTCGTAACTTGTTGGCAATAAATACTCCTCGTCTCTCAGGTTCTTGAAAACAGTTAGCACATTCTGTTAGAACGAGGATCCCTCATAATCTTACAACAGACAAGATGCGAAATACGACTCGTCTCCAAGTTCAGTCACATACACACAGCAAAGCGATAGTAAATATTAAAGTTAGATGGTTCATTTTATAGATTCAAGATTTTTTCACTCGAAATAGGGTTCAAGTTTAGAGAAATGAGAGATTTGATTAAGTTTCATTCACTCCTCAAGAATAAAATCGACCAAGAAGCAAAAGGTGCACAATTACAAAAATCACATGAACGGTGAAGGTGCCTGAGTTACACAAATGATCAAAATTCACTAGTGAACGGTCACATCCATGGAGCCTGATGTATGACAGCATGCCATCGTCTCCTGAGACATGAAAGATGGCGGAACGATTCATCGGACGTTCGCGCTCTGCTACGTGTACGATGACGTCAAGGATCCCACCGACTGAGAGGGACCGGCGCACGAAGACAAACCTCATCGCAGCTGGATCGACACGTCCACAGAGTGGCAGCGCACGATCTTTTTGTTATTGCGAATGAGATCACAGCTAGCTGACCTCTGCCCACAAGTGGTGCAACTGTGTCTGCGCTTTGGGAGACGCTTGCATGAGGCTCTCCTCCGACAGCATTGGGCACTTGAGTGGAGACACGTATTTCCCCGGATGATTACCGCTTCTTTCTCTGATGTAGGACAATAGTTTAGAGGCTACAGCACTAACACCACGCAGATGATTTCGTCATGAAATTTCATAGCGAGCGAACATCCGAAATCATAGTGTGGGGCTGCATCATTTACAGCAGACGGACACTTCTCGTTCATATTCCAGGGCATTTGACAGCACGGCAATATGCAGATTTGATCCCCTGCGGCACGACCGCTTGTCAAAGGTACACCCAGAAACGTCTTCCAGAAGGACAATGCCAGACTCGTGTAGCTGACCAAATAAAAGTCATTGCTCTTTCCACGTTTATAAGTGAATTACGGAAAAATTTCTCATTGGCCGTCACCGCAAATCGAACCCAGGGTCTTCCAGTTACGCGCAGTGGCGGCTCGTGGTGTAAAATGCTGGTGAGGCGAACGGTCTTGATGTAAATGTAAAACAGTAAAACATATGTTATTGAAAAATATATAAATTCGTATAACGTTATACGAATATATATATATATATATATATATATAGGGTGCAAAATAACCTGAAAATCAAAACGCGCAACGCAGCAGTTTTGAAAATTCAGAATTCACATTCTATAAAGAAGATACCTAAGCAAAAAAATACATATATAATTTTGACTCACACCTAGTACAACATAGAAAAGGTTATGTATCTACCTGTGTGAGTAAAAGGAGAAAAGAAAAAAAAATAAAATAAAACAACTGAATGTAGAAGGTGTCGAGAATACTGAGCCTTGGCTTTATCAAGGACCAGCAAAAACTCTGCATTTTCTCACTTCCACAAAGACCTAGTTGGAAATGGGTTTCTGCAAGGCC
Organism: Macrothele yani; assembly: GCA_039090855.1. Classification (NCBI taxonomy): domain Eukaryota; kingdom Metazoa; phylum Arthropoda; class Arachnida; order Araneae; family Macrothelidae; genus Macrothele; species Macrothele yani. The sequence continues at coordinate 82,536,023 of CM077025.1, read as the reverse complement.
ATAGATGCAAGTAACATTCCCACCTAAAATAGTTTAAAAAATATATATATAAGTCATGTCCTCCGTAGAGTAGCATGACCTAGCACTAGTTAACAATTTCGCTTGCATCCATTAACCTTCATGGCCCGACCCATGCTCTTCATCTGTTACTATTAAACAGAGAGAAGAAGATTAAAGAGAACTCAAGCTGTGAGAGTGACATAATAAATAGAAATGATTTTCAGCTATAACGAAATTCCAAGTTCGTTTGAGAGAGAATTTAAACCTGAAAAACAAATTTTACATTGCAATTAAAAAAGGAAATGTTAATTTATAACGAACAGATTTTTGAAAGAAAACTTGAGTCTAAAACCCCTACTCTACAACTTATGACAGCACGAAAACGAGAATAAGTTAAAGATAATAATTAACTAAAGAAAACTTTGTGAAAGTTATATACCTTAAACAGTTAGTTGCAATATGTACAAAGTATTTCAGCAGTGCTTTAAGTGCATAATTAATTAGTTATTAAGAACTTAACTACTTTGAAAAAACAGCGCATAGACAGCGCATAGACAGCGCATAGAAAAGGAACAAGCTTAGCCATCTTCTGTTCCTAGGTTCCCCAAAAGACGCTCAAAGTTACAAAGAAAAGTAAGAGTTAAAACCCGCATAAATGTTAACAGACAAACCAATGCTTAAAAGCTGAAAAGCTAAAAAACGACAGAGAAAAGGTACATGAAGTACAAACATTGAACTTATAAAACCTAGAACCCAAAAACAAGGAAGAGAGCTTACCTCTTGTGTTACAAAAACTTTTCTCCTCACAAGAGGAGAACATGGCTGACCTCTTCCGCCACTCCCTAGACGCTGGGGGGCAGTGAGGGTGGGGCTGATGGCCTCCTCATACAGCAAGAAACCAACGCGCGGAGATTTTAACCGGAGAAAAAAATATATAAACTTAAGACTGTGGATCTGTATGATCAGAATGAGCAGAATTAACTCTCCAGAATACATGAGAAATATTATAAAATACACGAGCTGTTTATTTAATAATCTTTGCATGTATTAAATCACCTTAGTGAGCTTCTATAGATTAATCAGAATCTTATTAATTTTAATGTTGGTTTTACTATTTTTAGTATAGCTATCCTAGTGATGAATAACTAGTTTTCTTTTTTATTTGTTTTTATTTTCTTTTATAAACAGAGTTTTAAGCTTTTTTTTGTGATTTTGTTTATATTATTTAATTTTTTGTTTTAATAGGACCGTCATATCCATAGCACTAAAATTCCTTTAGGTAGTTAATAGGCATCCTCTAGCCAACTTCCTTACGGCTTTGATTGGTCAGAATCATATTATTAACTGTGTAGAAAATTAAAGCAGATCTGCCAACCTTACTCTATTATTCAGAATAATTTTTCTTAAAGTTCTTTTGATGAAAGAAGAAGGAATTTCGTTCTCTAGAAAACTTTCTAATAGTATATTAATGTGGTAATTGAAGTCCAAATTGTTGCTGCAAATTCTTGAAATTCTTAGGACCTGAGAAATTAGTACATTCTCAATTACTTTGGTTGAAATGTTATTATTCCAGTGTAGATATTTAATTACTTTGAAAGGAAAATTAACTCTTTTATCAAAGAGGCTAATAGATGGGTTACCTCTGTTGAGCTTAATGCTTAAGTCTAGGAACTCAAGTTCCTGATTACTGTGGTTGGTTTTACATAAGTTAAGAGAGCTAGGATAGATATTATCAAAATCACTCTCTATAACTTCGGAATTATTGATACACAGCAGATCATCAATATATCTAAAAGTGTAAAGGTAGTTATCTGAGCAGGTGGGGTGATTTTTAATGAATTTATATTCCTTAAAGAACAGGAATAGATTAGCGATATTCGTGGACGTTGATGTTCCCATTGGAATACCGTTCACTTGCTTATAGAGAGTATTATTATATAAGATATGGTTATTTTTTATGCAGCAATTGAGATAAGAGTTCCAAGTTCCTACATCAACAAATTGGTTAAGTTTAAATTCTGCATACAGCTCTTTAAAGGTAGTGATTATATCTGATAGAGGCAGATTAGTATATAGGTTTTCAAAATCATAACTATTAATATCTAGGGGACAAACTTTGAGTATAGTAGAAATTACTTCTGCATTATTATTAATTATCCAAAAATCTCTGTACATCAAGTTAGAACAGTTTCTAATGTGTTTCAAAACCTTCTTTAAGACATCTTCAAAAGCAAGATCTATTTTCTTTTTATGACTCCTTACTCCACTAGCTATGAACCTGAACTTCACAGGATCCTTATGAAACTTAACCGTTGCAAAAAGAAATGGAAATTCTGGCCCATATCCTCTAGTTTGTGGAATTTTAAGTTTCTTGAAGAATGCCTTAAACCGATTTTCTAACTGCTTGGTAGAATAACTTATGGGCTCGTATGTTACTCTATTATTGAGTTCCATAGTTAACAATTCAAAATAGAACTTCTTACAGATAATTGCAAAATTATTGCTAGCTTTATCCGAAGTGGTAAAAATAAATTGGTCTTGTAGTTTGGAGAGTGACCTTTTAGCTTCTCCAGAGAAAAAGAGATTTCTGTCGAAACAAAAGTCCAGACCTGCCAACTCACCGGTGAAGCTATTGATTATATTATATTTCCATTCTGCGAAGGCCTCAATAGGCTGATTGTACGTTAATTTGGTTTTTACGATGTACTTATTTACATCTTGAGTGAAGCTCTCAAGAATCCTTTCTTTGGAAATTGTGAAGGAAGGTCTGAATTTAGAGCCATACTCTAATAAATTCCTAAGCTTTTCATTTTCAACAAAACTCAAGTTTCCGGTGATAATATGGTTGTAATTCTTATCATAGTGAACTGTTTCTTTATGTTCATCACAAGAACAAGTAGTAATTACAGGAATGTAGCTCGAAGAGTTAAGTTTGTAGTTTTTAACTATTGACCCTAAGGTCTTAACATATTTAAAACTTACAATAGACTGGTGCCTGTGGATGGGAAAAAAAATTGCATTATTGTAGAACAGCTTCCTTACATTGAGATTATCGTAGGCTTTATTTAGGAACCTGATGGTAACAAAATTACTGGAAAATTCTTTAAGAGAAATTTTATCTTTAAGAATATATTTAAGAATGTCCAGAACCAAAGCAAAAACATGCTTATCAACATGGTCAGCAGTTTCATTCCAGAATTTGAAAAAACATTTAAGGACAGAGTGCTTGAAGGACTTGAGAATTTTGTAAGTATTTTTAACAAAATTAGTGCCAGTTTTAAAGCTTTCCAGAGTTTTTAGCAAGTTAGCAAAATCAACTTTGCTTGATGTGCGAAATAACCTCTGTCCTCTATTACCTCTAGAGCAGCTCTTATTATTAACAAGAAAGAAGAGTTCACGAATTGAAAATTTATGCTGATTATGCTTATTGTCAGATAGAGTGGAATTAAGGCCATAGGGATAAAGAGACTGATGCTGCAAAATTTCAAGGGATTCAGTTTCTAGCCGAGCATAGAGGTCAGGGATAATATGTAGTACCTCTATTTTCACTTTGTCAAAACCATGAGTATGGAAATGCTCTAATTCAAAGGTAGAGTACTGGTTGGCGTTTGTGGAGGGGTTCACTTCTGAATTAGAGAACTTGTTTACTAGAGAACTGTGACCATTAATCCTAAGATGAAGAGTATTTTTACTTTGGCCAATATAGCTAAGGTTGCAGACAGTACAGGTGAGCTTATAGATGGTATTGTAGGCTTTGCAAAACTTGTTGGAGCAATTATCCTCGACAGAAGAATACAGGTTAGGATCTGCAGATTTACATGTCAAACAACGTTTGTCATTTCATAACTTTAGATTACCTTTGCCAGCGAGTTCATACACTATGGGAAAGGGTGCTAGCCTAACCGAGCGGGAGGACTTAAAATATCTGAGCTGACCTCCAATCCTTTCATCGTCCTTAGAACTCCACTTGGGCCAAAACATACAAATTCTGAGCAAACCAACTAGGAAAAACTTTTTAGAAATAAGCAGTCCAAGAAAAGACCAAACTCGAGTATAAACTACACTCCAAAAAGCTGCATCCAAAACATACTAAAAAGAAAAATTAGAAAATGAAAAAAAAAAAACCTCAAGTAAAAAAATAGTAATAAAAAAAAAAATAATAATAATAATAAAAAATAATAAAACATTTCAACTAGAATTTGCGCATGAGCTGCTAAATAATAAATTGAAATTAGTTACTTAAGAGCACAACTGAAGACTAAGGAAAAATTTTTAGAATTTAAAACGAAGGGTGCAAAATAACCTGAAAATCAAAACGCGCAACGCAGCAGTTTTGAAAATTCAGAATTCACATTCTATAAAGAAGATACCTAAGCAAAAAAATACATATATAATTTTGACTCACACCTAGTACAACATAGAAAAGGTTATGTATCTACCTGTGTGAGTAAAAGGAGAAAAGAAAAAAAAATAAAATAAAACAACTGAATGTAGAAGGTGTCGAGAATACTGAGCCTTGGCTTTATCAAGGACCAGCAAAAACTCTGCATTTTCTCACTTCCACAAAGACCTAGTTGGAAATGGGTTTCTGCAAGGCCATAGATGCAAGTAACATTCCCACCTAAAATAGTTTAAAAAATATATATATAAGTCATGTCCTCCGTAGAGTAGCATGACCTAGCACTAGTTAACAATTTCGCTTGCATCCATTAACCTTCATGGCCCGACCCATGCTCTTCATCTGTTACTATTAAACAGAGAGAAGAAGATTAAAGAGAACTCAAGCTGTGAGAGTGACATAATAAATAGAAATGATTTTCAGCTATAACGAAATTCCAAGTTCGTTTGAGAGAGAATTTAAACCTGAAAAACAAATTTTACATTGCAATTAAAAAAGGAAATGTTAATTTATAACGAACAGATTTTTGAAAGAAAACTTGAGTCTAAAACCCCTACTCTACAACTTATGACAGCACGAAAACGAGAATAAGTTAAAGATAATAATTAACTAAAGAAAACTTTGTGAAAGTTATATACCTTAAACAGTTAGTTGCAATATGTACAAAGTATTTCAGCAGTGCTTTAAGTGCATAATTAATTAGTTATTAAGAACTTAACTACTTTGAAAAAACAGCGCATAGACAGCGCATAGACAGCGCATAGAAAAGGAACAAGCTTAGCCATCTTCTGTTCCTAGGTTCCCCAAAAGACGCTCAAAGTTACAAAGAAAAGTAAGAGTTAAAACCCGCATAAATGTTAACAGACAAACCAATGCTTAAAAGCTGAAAAGCTAAAAAACGACAGAGAAAAGGTACATGAAGTACAAACATTGAACTTATAAAACCTAGAACCCAAAAACAAGGAAGAGAGCTTACCTCTTGTGTTACAAAAACTTTTCTCCTCACAAGAGGAGAACATGGCTGACCTCTTCCGCCACTCCCTAGACGCTGGGGGGCAGTGAGGGTGGGGCTGATGGCCTCCTCATACAGCAAGAAACCAACGCGCGGAGATTTTAACCAGAGAAAAAAATATATAAACTTAAGACTGTGGATCTGTATGATCAGAATGAGCAGAATTAACTCTCCAGAATACATGAGAAATATTATAAAATACACGAGCTGTTTATTTAATAATCTTTGCATGTATTAAATCACCTTAGTGAGCTTCTATAGATTAATCAGAATCTTATTAATTTTAATGTTGGTTTTACTATTTTTAGTATAGCTATCCTAGTGATGAATAACTAGTTTTCTTTTTTATTTGTTTTTATTTTCTTTTATAAACAGATTTTTAAGCTTTTTTGTGATTTTGTTTATATTATTTAATTTTTTGTTTTAATAGGACCGTCATATCCATAGCACTAAGGTTCCTTTAGGTAGTTAATAGGCATCCTCTAGCCAACTTCCTTACGGCTTTGATTGGTCAGAATCATATTATTAACTGTGTAGAAAATTAAAGCAGATCTGCCAACCTTACTCTATTATTCAGAATAATTTTTCTTAAAGTTCTTTTGATGAAAGAAGAAGGAATTTCGTTCTCTAGAAAACTTTCTAATAGTATATTAATGTGACAATTGAAGTCCAAATTGTTGCTGCAAATTCTTGAAATTCTTAGGACCTGAGAAATTAGTACATTCTCAATTACTTTGGTTGAAATGTTATTATTCCAGTGAAGATATTTAATTACTTTTAAAGGAAAATTAACTCTTTTATCAAAGAGGCTAATAGATGGGTTACCTCTGTTGAGCTTAATGCTTAAGTCTAGGAACTCAAGTTCCTGATTACTGTGGTTGGTTTTACATAAGTTAAGAGAGCTAGGATAGATATTATCAAAATCACTCTCTATAACTTCGGAATTATTGATACACAGCAGATCATCAATATATCTAAAAGTGTAAAGGTAGTTATCTGAGCAGGTGGGGTGATTTTTAATGAATTTATATTCCTTAAAGAACAGGAATAGATTAGCGATATTCGTGGACGTTGATGTTCCCATTGGAATACCGTTCACTTGCTTATAGAGAGTATTATTATATAAGATATGGTTATTTTTTATGCAGCAATTGAGATAAGAGTTCCAAGTTCCTACATCAACAAATTGGTTAAGTTTAAATTCTGCATACAGCTCTTTAAAGGTAGTGATTATATCTGATAGAGGCAGATTAGTATATAGGTTTTCAAAATCATAACTATTAATATCTAGGGGACAAACTTTGAGTATAGTAGAAATTACTTCTGCATTATTATTAATTATCCAAAAATCTCTGTACATCAAGTTAGAACAGTTTCTAATGTGTTTCAAAACCTTCTTTAAGACATCTTCAAAAGCAAGATCTATTTTCTTTTTATGACTCCTTACTCAACTAGCTATGAACCTGAACTTCACAGGATCCTTATGAAACTTAACCGTTGCAAAAAGAAATGGAAATTCAGGCCCATATCTTCTAGTTTGTGGAATTTTAAGTTTCTTGAAGAATGCCTTAAACCGATTTTCTAACTGCTTGGTAGAATAACTTACGGGCTCGTATGTTACTCTGTTATTGAGTTCCATAGTTAACAATTCAAAATAGAACTTCTTACAGATAATTGCAAAATTATTGCTAGCTTTATCCGAAGTGGTAAAAATAAATTGGTCTTGTAGTTTGGAGAGTGACCTTTTAGCTTCTCCAGAGAAAACAGAGATTTTTGGATAATTAATAATAATGCAGAAGTAATTTCTACTATACTCAAAGTTTGTCCCCTAGATATTAATAGTTATGATTTTGAAAACCTATATACTAATCTGCCTCTATCAGATATAATCACTACCTTTAAAGAGCTGTATGCAGAATTTAAACTTAACCAATTTGTTGATGTAGGAACTTGGAACTCTTATCTCAATTGCTGCATAAAAAATAACCATATCTTATATAATAATACTCTCTATAAGCAAGTGAACGGTATTCCAATGGGAACATCAACGTCCACGAATATCGCTAATCTATTCCTGTTCTTTAAGGAATATAAATTCATTAAAAATCACCCCACCTGCTCAGATAACTACCTTTACACTTTTAGATATATTGATGATCTGCTGTGTATCAATAATTCCGAAGTTATAGAGAGTGATTTTGATAATATCTATCCTAGCTCTCTTAACTTATGTAAAACCAACCACAGTAATCAGGAACTTGAGTTCCTAGACTTAAGCATTAAGCTCAACAGAGGTAACCCATCTATTAGCCTCTTTGATAAAAGAGTTAATTTTCCTTTCAAAGTAATTAAATATCTTCACTGGAATAATAACATTTCAACCAAAGTAATTGAGAATGTACTAATTTCTCAGGTCCTAAGAATTTCAAGAATTTGCAGCAACAATTTGGACTTCAATTACCACATTAATATACTATTAGAAAGTTTTCTAGAGAACGAAATTCCTTCTTCTTTCATCAAAAGAACTTTAAGAAAAATTATTCTGAATAATAGAGTAAAGTTGGCAGATCTGCTTTAATTTTCTACACAGTTAATAATATGATTCTGACCAATCAAAGCCGTAAGGAAGTTGGCTTATCCATATGAGAGTTGGCGTTCTTCAAGCTTTAATTACTTGCCTGAATAATCTACGTAGACTCCGGTCATCAATGGCGCTTAGTCGGCAACCGCTTGCTCTCTGGGCGCTGGTACGTACGTCGATAGTATACCCTCGGTACACCCTTGATACGGTTGCCCTCGAGAACCCAAGGGTTCTTACCACTTAGGGGACAGAATGACCCATCTATCTTGCCCCGACAATGCGTCCGCGATCAAAGTCGCTCAAATTACAATGTATAACCTACATTTGTCGATTACGATATACTGTTGGGAATCGCTGATGTCCCCCTATTTATCGCCTGCGTTTGGTTTGGGTCCGTTCCACTCTGTACGGGGGATGGCCATATCAACTGCCCTTCACCCCGCTATCTCCAATGCTTTTTCTACTGAATATGAAAAAAAAAAAAAAAAAAAAAGAACGATTTGCTAGTTGAAATACGATTTGTAAAAAATAAATCGGTTTACAGAAAAAGCCTTTTTTTTCGTCATATAGCTGCAGTAATGAAAAATATGGTCTATGATTTTTTTTCCTTTTTTCTGATCCAAAGTTTTCCCAATAGATGGCGTAGATGGATGCATAGATATGACGAAGTTTTCTCTGTGCAGTTTCCAGCTTTTCTTTGTATGCAGTTCTCTGGTTTGGTGGCAAGAAGTGCTAAAATGCATTTAATCACTTTCTTAAGAGGATTTAAAACTATCCATTTTAAAATCAGATATCTAAAACCAGTTCCAAAACTTTCCTCATTTTGTCTACTTTTATTCGTCCCAGTATCAGTCCTGACTAAAGAATTTTTTTTTGTGTCGTGTGACTCTAATCATAACCATGAATCAGTTACCTGTAGAATTTTCCGATTTTCCAAATTAATACATTTCTTGATAATATAGTTTTTATTTCGAAAGGAACCGAAAAAGTGCTGAGGAATATTTAGTCTTTTGACAACTATTGATGACACACATTTAAATATCTTAGGGTACCATAACGATTTGGGACTTCCTGTTAAAAGACATGTTCATTGTGCTTCAGAATAAAGCGGTTTCCTCTGTTTTGTTTACATTTCATTAGATAATTTGTTCAGTGGTGCAGAAGCTAAGCAAATTCCAACTAAATGAAATAATATGGACAAAATGTGCTATGAAATAATTAAAATATACGTGCGTTTTTATTCTTCTTTGTAGGATTTTTATATAGTTATTAGGAAGTTTAACAACAAAAATCCACAACTTAAAAGCAACGTCAGTTGCAAAGGAATGTCATGAGCAAATGGTTTTTCTGACAGGGCCCTTTTATGAAGTTGACAGCAAACAAGAATTCTCAGCATCCGAAATAAATCTTTCTGTCAAACACTTTGTTCAGGGAATTCGTCGAAGCGTTTAAATGATTTTAGACTTTGAACAGATCGATTCGCTTTCAAAAATGCCTCATACTTCCAGTAAGCCTTTAGATAACGTGGAAATGTTATTTTTTCCTTTTCATTTTCCTTTTTGTAAACGCAACGGGTGCGGTGTCTATTTAAAGAATATTGGTAAAGATATAAAACGCAATCACTTTCTTGGTCACTATCATTGCAGCGCCTTTGCCGACAGAGAGAGAGAGAGAGAGAGAGAGAGAGAGAGGTGAGGTGAGGGCAGGGGCGGTGCGTGGTTTACCGTGGCCACGGTGCAAAATCATTCAAGAGGCCCCCTTGCCGCCATAAGTTAAAAATAATCAACGGACATGGTAAGTATAAACAAAAATATTTGCGTTTAATAGGCAATATACTCAGCTAATAGTTTATGAATGAGTAATTTTTTTGTGCATTAGACAAATATTATGGGGAAAAAAATTAATACAATTACCCAAGTATCCATTTGTTGCTCATCACATAAAAAATTTGATGTCATTGAAATGCCACAGTAATAACTTAGAATTAGGTGTACGTTTTCCATTCAGGATCACGTGTATTTCGATTTGACTGAAATCCACAGCAAACAAACGCTGAGATCCAAGATATAATACAATAGTCAGTACTGCAAAAGGATGTTTAAAAAACCTGACGATCCATTTTTGTTTATAGTGTGGAAAGGAACTTTTGCAGGAAATTTACAAGAATAATTGCTTTTCTTTTTTCTGCATCCATTTCTTTATTAAGTGATCAAAATCCCACCTCTTGGCTGCTTCACTTTCTATGCTTAAAATCGCCAAAGCTGACAAACGATCTTGGGTCATGGTTGATCTTAAATATGTTTTAATCATTTTCAACTTGCTAAGTGACCTTTCGGAACTTGCAACGGTTACTGGTAGAGTTAAATTAATCTTAAAGCTGTCGTCAGGTTTGGGGAAAATATTGTTATAACTGCAATCAACTATGTACTGAAAAACCTCTTTAGGACCTCGAATTTGCTTGTTGTCCATCAGAATATTTTTTATAACTTGTAACTCATCAAAAAGATCATCTGATACGTCAGCACTAAATTTAATAAATTCTTTGGCTGATATTAGTATATCTTACATAGGATCATAACTTATTTGGGTAAGAAATGCGTACCTACTGTGCACTGACTTAAACAACTGAAACCTATTATCCAACTAAACAAGTATTGTATCTATAATAAAGTAATTTTTTTTTATTCTGAAATGCTTTTTTAGGATCAGTGATTTCAGTATCATCACATGAATCATCCAACATTTTTTTCTTTCTCCGCATCCTATGTACAGGGAACTGCGTATCAACTTCCATATTTTCTGTTATTTTCTCTGCTAACTGAATAGATTTTCCGAAGTCTGAATTCCTGTAATCAGTGATTTTTTGTTTAACCGACTTCAACAGTTCTGCAGCGGCGTCGATAGTCATAGTTGCACTTTGTAAATATTTGCTGATTTTGTTAATATCGAACAATAGCTCGTGCCATATAACTAGCGAAGTAATAAAGGGCATAGTTTGAATGTTCGAAAGGATACCATTGGCTTTGTAACGTATACTCTAGATTCAGTTTCTTTTTTATTTTACTATCTCTTGTTATTTTATTTTCCTATGCAAATTATCTTCTCACTTAACGAGATGTTATTTCTCCCGCTGAATGATATGTGGCAACGAGTGTAAGTCATGACGTGGTGGTATGCAGTATATATAGGCGCGCTCAACTATACCAAGCAGCTTCGTTTTATGTGATAGGTTCTTCCTAATTATTGTTATGCGATTTACCTACGTTTTTACAATAGTACGAAAGTTCGGTCTATTAGTAGTTGTGTTATTTTGGAGTGTGTATTTGAGTAATACCAGGAGCTCCCCAATAAAAGGTTAAAAGTGAGTACGTTTTCTTAGTTCATTTTATTGTCAGACCTCTGTCTGGCCGTTAAGTCTATTTCATTGAGTGTTTACGTTAAGTTCAGGGGATATTGTGTTTACCGCTCTAATAAGGAGCCTTCAAGGTACTAATGTACTAAAACCGAAGTTATATTACTGATATTCAAGATAATGAGGAACGCTGAGTAAAAATAAATTCCATATTCTTGGAATTTATTGCACGTGCGTGTCTTACCTAAACAAACTCTAGCACTTTGAAGATTAAGCACACTTTAGCTACGCCAAGTAACCTTTCAATAACCCTAACGAGACTTAACGTAAGCTTTCCTGCACTACACACCCAGGCGGAGAAGTTTATTCATTATAGCTTCTGCAACTACAGCACTATTAAAATTTCCAAAGCTTCGCATATTGCTGGTAGTTGCGTATACAAAGCCTTTACTGATTCAATTTGGGATTCCCACCTCGTATCGCTTAGAGGCTTCAAAGTTAGAGATAATCGATCGGTTAAAATGGTCCAAAGCTTGGTAGATCCAGCAAAGAGATTAAATAATTGTTGCAGACAACCGAAAAAAATCTTGCTTTGCAGCGTGGGTGCTTCTGCGTCACATAACAAAAGACTAAAATTGTGAGATAAACATGGAACTTATAGAGCTTGTCTATTTATGTCTAAAATCCGTGCCTGAACACCTTTGTGTTTCCCACTCATGTTACTTCCGTTATCGTACGACTGGCCGCGACAATCACTAATTTCAAAACCTAAATTTTCTAAAGTCGTTACGATTGCATTAGCTAATCCTTCGCCAGTTGTGTCATTCACATTCAGAAATCCGAAAAACGTTTCTTTCACTTGAATATCGCTGTTATCTGTTAACACCAGGTAACGCATGATGAGAGTCATCTGTTCAGTTCGAGATACATCACTTGTACAATCCACTTGAACTAAATAATACTTGGCTTTCTTAAGTTCTTTAACAAAATTTATGATCACTTCAGAACTTATAAGTTCTACATAATTTCACTTTGAAATTGTTTTGAACAGTGATGGGGTACTCGTTGGACTTCATTTTTTTACTTTATCCAAGTGTTTGGACAGAACAATATCATATTTTCCAAGTGGCTCACTGTAAACCGCCACACAGGAAAACTGTCACACAGGAAAATTGCCACACAAGAAAACTGCCACACCGGAAGATTGCCACACAGGAAAACTGCCACACCGGAAGATTGCCACACAGGAAAACTGCCACAGGCTTTTTATTAAGGGGCAGGGTACAAATTGCTATTCCTCCGAGGAACACTTTGAATGCGCGGCAGTTTTCTGGTGTGGCAGTTTTCCAAGTTACCGAATTACGTGTGGCAGTTTCTCAAGGTGCCTATAACGATGGGAAGGAGCTCTTTTGTTTGTCTGAATTTTCATGTCGGTTCATATTTAGGGCAACTGGCCACAGAAGTTCGAGGGGAGGGGGGTATAAAGATTGCCGTTTCTTGGCCTATATTGAGAATTGAATTGGGAATTCCAAACAAATTTCAAGAAAACGTTCTATGTAAGCATAGCGAAAATTGTTGTGTTCAAGAAAGGTGGGATTTTTTAATAACGCTGCTTTTTTACTTAGGCACTAAATATTTACATAACATGTCAAATTTGTAATATTTTTCTTTTACTTAATTAATTCACAGGCCCAACACCTAGGCCTTTTCAACAGCTTTTGATCCACCGACTTCATATTCATAATGCTAACGTATCAAATCAAGTCAATAGCATTGCGCTTTTACTTAGGCACTAAATATTAAAGTCATAGGCCACAGGCATAGGCCTTTTTAACAGTTTTTATTCTACCAGTGTCATATTCACAACGTTTACACATCAAATCAAGTTAATAATATTGCGCTTTTATTTAGGCACGAAATATTTATTCACAGGCCCAAGGCCTCGGCTTAGGCCCTTTTACCAGTTTTTATTCTACCAATGCCATATCCACAACGTTTACACAGAAAATCAAATTAATATTAATGGGCGTTTTCTTAGGCCCGAGATATTAATTCATAGGCTCTAGGCCTAGGCCTTTTTGACAGTTTTTATTCTACCAATGCCATATTCACAACGTTTACACTGCAAATCAAGTTAATAATATTGCACTTTTATTTAGGCAAGAAATATTAATTTATAGGCCATAGGCCTAGGTTTTTTTAATAGTTTTTACTGTACTAAGTCATATTCGCAACGTTAACACATCACAGCAAGTTAATTATATTGTGCTTTTATTTAGGCACGAAATATCAATCGATAGGCCCTAGGCCTAGGCCATTTTGGCAGTTTTTAATCCATCGACTTCATATTCATAACGTTTACGCATCAACTAAAGTTAATAGCATTGCGGTTTTACTTAGGCACTAAATATTAATTCAGAGGCCCTAGGCCTTCTAACAGTTTTTATTCAACCGATGTCATATCCCCAATTTTTACTTATTAAGTCAAGTTAATAATACTGACATAACTACGAAAGATAATACTGACATAACTAGGAAGGCTATTCTCTTGGATCAGGAAAATAACCAAAGTTGAAGACATCATCATCAAAGTGAAATCCCTGAAAAGGCAATAGGCCGGACATACTGCTAGAAGAATGGACCACCGATGGATTACTGGTGTATTAGTCTGGGTACCAAGGAACATAAAAATACCAAGAACAAGACCACGTGGATCTCCCAATTACGTGTGGCAGTTTCTCAAGGTATGTCAAGATGGATGAAATTCGAAAGCATGCCGGAATGACAGGGAGGAGACTAGCTCAGACAGACAATTGTGAAAGAAGCTTTGGAAGCCCATCCATCCAACAGTGGACTGATAGATTTAAAATTTGAGATTTTTATGTTATTTTAGATTTTAATAGTTTTATCTGTAGCACGTTCACATGCGATATAACATACTGTTTTACAAAACACAATAAGATTTATGATCTGACAAGAAAAAGTGCGCATTCTTCCCAAAAAAACTGAACACTTTATCTTAAATTTTCCCTAACGTTTTCCATTTTATCATGGAAAATTTCTTAAAACCAAAATATTTTCGTGGTTTTTTTTTCATACCTGTTAGCACAAATGAGTTGAAATACAGATTTTTAATGAAAAGCGCAAAATAATTAGTGCATTATAAGACGTCTTTCAAATGTGTATCTTCATATTATGCGTCTTTCCTTCCTACTTGATTTGAAAATACAAAAAATAGAACTTGTCTACACGAAAGTTACAGTTCCTCAAGAGTTATCGACGGAAATCTTTGTAAGAAAGGAGAATCTTCTAATCGTTTTATTTGTGGAATGACAAAGCGACAGCTGATGTCTGATGTTTACGAATGTGATTGGGGGGTTCATAGACGCCATTGTTTGTTGCCGCGAGGGTTTGTGGTGTAGCGGTTAAGTCAAAGCAAAGGAAGGTCCGTGGTCATAAATGTGTATGTCAAGATTTTCTTTTAAGTCATGGCCCAGAGCTGCCTCTGTTTTTATTGTGCCATTAAGACACTCTCTCCCTAACTGTTTTATTGTGCACAGAGACAGAATTACAGTCAAAGTGGTGGGTGGGTCCATCCCCTTTGACCACAACATATGGTCTCCCCTGCGCACAAAAACTGCCTCAAGTTAGAACCTCTTCCTGGGTAAGGGTATTGTCCAAATGAGGAAGTTGTGCGAAAATGTACTTCGGACAGACCGTCTTCCTCTTTCTTTTCTCACTATGATACAGATAAATCTATGGAGAAAATATTAAATACAACATTAATATTATAAATGTGGTGCAGACGTAATTAATGTAAATTTCGTGCACTTTGTGAACAAATGCATTTTTTTCTCCAGATGTAGTTATTTTGCGAATTTCTGTATCAGTTGCTTACATTTTAGTGTACTTCAGTGTTAAATACAATTTGCCTAATAAAGGAACAACTTCTGTCAATGTGGAATTGTCTTAAAACAGCAAAAGTACATTTTCTCCTTTGTACCAATAATTTTATATTAATATGCGAACTTGAAGTAATTATTTCATCTAAAGCACACACTTGGCTGAGCTGTCAATTTATTAATATTGCTCTTTTGCTTATAACGAAGTAAATTTCTCCTTCATTTTTATCCGCACCATGATTCGAACCCGGGTCCCCTCATTCCGGAATAAGTTGCTCTACCAATTGAGCTACGCGGACGTTTTATTCTGATTCCTATCTGCCTTTATGTCGTGTGCGTCCTTCTGGCAGGTACGTCACATCTCCTGGTACGTTACGTCATCTCCCCCTTATTTTTTTTTTTTCGAAGTGCTGGAGAAGGGATTCTCTTATTTTTCCTATCTCGCGGTGTTTAAAGAACATCACACCAATGCGAGATTTTGAACGGTCGGGTCATCCGGATAGTTCGGGCGCCATTATAACGAAGTAAATTTCTCCGTCATTGTTATCCGCGCCAGGATTCGGACCCGGGTCCCCTCATTCCGGAATAAGTTGCTCTACCAATTGAGCTACGCGGACGTTTTATTCTGATTCCTATCTGCCTTTATGTCGTGTGCGTCCTTCTGGCAGGTACGTCACATCTCCTGGTACGTTACGTCATCTCCCTTATTTTTTTTTTTTTTTCGAAGTGCTGGAGAAGGGATTCTCTTATTTTTCCTATCTCGCGGTGTGGAAAGAACATCACACCAATGCGAGATTTTGAACGGTCGGGTCATCCGGATAGTTCGGGCGCCATTATAACGAAGTAAATTTCTCCGTCATTGTTATCCGCGCCAGGATTCGAACCCGGGTCCCCTCATTCCGGAATAAGTTGCTCTACCAATTGAGCTACGCGGACGTTTTATTCTGATTCCTATCTGCCTTTATGTCGTGTGCGTCCTCCTGGCAGGTACGTCACATCTCCTGGTACGTTACATGCTAATGCAATCTGTAAGGTAGTGCTTATCAACATTATTACCGATTGAAAACTTCTTTCTGCAGCAGAGAAAAGGCTCTGTTCGTTTATAGCCCTGTTCGTACTCTATCTGCGGAAACTTATAGCGCCCTAGGATCAGCGGTTTTGGAATAATATTTTGACGATTGGGGGTGGGGAGTAGCAGCATATGATTTTTTTTGTCAGATCATAAATCTTATTGTGCTTTGGTGTTTTGTGAAACAGCATGTGAACGTGCTACCGATAAAACTATTAAAATCTAAATTAACGTGAATTTTAAATTTTAAATCGGTCAATCCACTGTTGGATGAAGAACTACCCAAGTATCTTTCCACAAGTGTCTGTCAGAGCCAGTTTTTTCCAAGTCATTCCTGCATGCTTTCGAATTTCATCCACCCATCTTCCACGTGTTCTTCTTCTGGGTCTTTTTCATGGTTTTGATACATTGTCTAATACTTCAGTAGCACATCGGTGGTCCATTCTTCTAGCAGTATGTCCGGCCTATTGCCATTTCAGGAATTTTATTTTGATCATGATGCCTTCAACTTTGGTTATTTTCCTGATCCAAGAGTTCCTCTTCTTATCATTCCTAGTTATGCTAGCATTATTAACTTAACTTGATATGTAAATATTGTGAAGAATATGACATTGGTAGAATAAAAACGGTTTAAAAGGCTCAGCTCTAGGGCTTATGAATGAATATTTGTAGTGCCTACCCAGCAAAAACAGTTATGCTGGGCCAGCACTTGGCCCATTGCTGGCAGCCAGCACTGCCAGCAATGGCCCAGCACCATGTTGCCGCTGCCGAACCGTCAATAAAATGTCCGGGCGGCCAACAGAAGGGCCAGCAGTTCAGGCCAGCAGCTGGCCGACAGTTGGCACCCCCATCAGTTGTCATATGCCACAACAGGGCCATCAGTGGTCCATCACAGGCAGTGGCTGCCAAAAGTGGCCCATAAGCGGGCCTGCAGACACATGCCATAAATGGTGGCTAGCCAAATGTGGTCCACCAATGGCCCAGTAGTGGCAGTCGGCGGTCACGTGCTTGTGTGACGTAACTGATGGCTAGCCAAATGTGGTCCGTCAGTGGCCCAGTTGTGGCAACCAACAGCTGTTAAAATGCACCGAAAACGTTTGCTACTACAAAATGCCCAAATAATGCTCGAAAGTTATATTATACAAACTTGATTCTGGTTGCATAACGAAATTTATATATTTTCTGCATTGCAACTAAATGTACCATTTTTTGCAATGCAGCAAAATACGTAAAAATTTACTTTGACAGTAAACATTTGTATAAAATAATATTCAAGGGCTTTTAACATGTGAAGTTCTTAGGTTATGAAATTGCGAACATAAGAATTATCTTATTGAAAAGTATTCCAAGGCACTTATAATATAATGAAGAGAGACAAAAACTTAACTTTTGCATGTTCACAATTTCATATATAGACATTTTATTACTGTCCCACCCCTGTAGACATGAGCAATTTCACACATTTAAGGAATACTTTGGTGTTCTCATCGAAGCTATGTGACCCCTGTATTCGTTCCCAAAGAGTTTACTTTTCAATGTAGTTTATTATACCTCAAATAAAACTAACAACAAAAACTGAATAGTCATGTGCCCTCAACTGCCATAATACAGCCCTGCAGAAAATACATAGAAAAGTTTATTCAGTTATGTAAATTGGACAGACAAATGTGTGTGTGTGAATAATTTCTCTACTTTTTCCAAAAGTTTAGGTTTTAAGCAGTCTGCCTTATAAATCAGGAACAGCCACTGTAGCGGCACTGATCCGCAAGTGACACCCCTGGTCACATTCATCCTTTCCTAGATACTTCAAATGTCAAGCGAAATCAATTTAAAATTCCTTCAGCATGCAAAAAGTATTAAAAATACCTAACAGATGTAACAAGATGTGGCTACCATAGATCTAGAACTGTCTCCCAAGCCAAAATGTGTATTACATAAAACATTTTGTATATTATAAAATACAGAGCTTTTCAAAATTACATTTGCAAGTACCACATCAACCTAGACACAATGTGCATCTACCCCTAAAATTTACACCTTGCAGTTACCAAAAGTTCATTAAATGACAGAAAATAATGTTTGAAATTACATTTATTTACATGATTAAAAATACATTTTTTAAAAACAAATGAATTATTTAACAGCCACATTTCTTTTTGTCCTCCCACCATCTCTATCACAAGCAGTGGGGAGCCATCGCTTCATTACATCCTCCACATCCGACTGCTTTGAATCTTTCAAATGTTCTGTCTGACGAACTGAAGCTAGAAGAAAAATAAATCTGTAATAAAAAGTTTAAATCTAATAACATCTATCAATAGTAATATAATATCTGTTAACAATAAAAAAAGTAACATAATACAGGGAAATCTCTATAGTACATACAAAACTTTTATCTGTTTTAGAAAGAAGTAGTCTATGTGAAGTATCCTTATTTAAAACAAGTTGTGCTGCATATTGCAGTATACTTTTCTCCTTACTTTAAGAAACCTTTTCATTTGTTTTGTGCAGCTCTAGTGGTATGTATGCTAAGTTTTGGTGATTAAATATATTTTCAAAAATTTCAGTTGAAAATTTCTGAATAAATATCAAAGGTAGAATATGAACTGATTTTTCAAACAGATGTCTTTTTGCCCCCCAACAACCACTAGCTGTTTGACACAATCTAGTTCCTAAAGCTACTTGCTTTTCATTATGTAATTCTCATCCACTTATATGCTTGAATGCTTCTATATTGCTTGTCTTGCAATCATGAAAAAAATTTGTATTTCATACTTTACTGGTTGGTTACTAACCACCACTGGGCACTACTTATGCTACACTAAATTTAAGCTGAAGTCCAGAGACATGTTAAGTTAGATTTGTTTATTATGAGTATCTACCAGCAGGCCCAACTGCTTAACGTAACTTCCAAATTATCACAAATATTTATTGGTCAGTCAAACTCCCAACTAAGGAGAATCGTCAAGATTTAAGTGGAAACACACATTTAGGTTCCCTCAATGTGATTTGTGGCCACCACAACTCAAACTATTATGGCTGATGAGATAGATGTTATGGAGAGATGGATGCCAAAATAATCATGCAAGTAGACATGCTCAGAAAACATGAAAAGGTACATTGTCCTGGAACGGGATACTGTAATTTTCCCATTCCAGGACGATGTAATTTTCATGTTTTTTGAGGCATGTCTTACACAGCTAACTACAGCTATCAACACAAAATTTAATATTTAGGGGTTTATTAAAGCCTTCTTGCGCCAATTAGATTTTGATAGAAATTGAGGAAGTGGGCACTCCTCACACTACTTTTCTGATTTTTTTTTTAATGTAGCTGAGAAACTATTGTAAATGTCAACATAAAAATATGTATTTATTTACTGACACCAGACCTGCCAAACTTTCAAAAATTGAAATCTGTAAAAAATTCACTGAATGCTTAAATCAATATGTTCCACTAACTGATCTTTAGCATATTGAATAAATGCATTGAACATATTGATTAAAAACCAATGTATTATACACATTTTGTTGATTCTAATCAGTATATGCTATAGTTAACATATTTGGCTATTTCATTCTTAGTGATTAGAAATGCAATTGGTACATAATTATCTCATTAGTATGTTACATGAGTAAATTTTCAGTTGTAACTCTGAAATTATGATAAAAGTTGCAGCAACTTTTTAGTTTCACTTAATTGGCAATTCAATCTTAAATTTTTGTGCCAACATGTTAAATTTGTGTTATTTTAAAGGTATTCTAAGTCTTATACGAGGCTGATATTTTCCATTTCTTGCCTTCTCTTTTTCAGCAGTTATTTTCAATCTTAATTCTACAGCATTTTTACTCCATCTTTCCTGCTCAGCTGCAAGCCGAGAAGGTTGGGGACACACAAATGGGAGTAAATGTGATCAGGTAAATCAGAATATAAAGGTAGATTGGTCCTGGAAGACACACATTGTTTTTAAATTGTACTAATCTAAAAGGGGGAAGACAGATATCTCAAATATGTCACCCATAAGTAACCATAAAACAAGCAGAATTTCTGTAAATCTTATGGGTAAATCATAAAACATTGCAGGGACCTGATACCTTTATGTGCTTAATAGATTTTGGTAGAAATCATGGAACTGGAAGTGGGCATTCCCCATAGTGATTTTCAAATTTTTTAATGTTCTTTATTACATGCAGCTTAAAATATTATACCTATCAAAACGAAATTTTGTATTTACAACTTCATGTGTTGAACAAGAATTAGGCATTCCTGTAGCATTTTTGTTTGTTTGTTCATGTTTAAATCAGTCTATGTATAAGAAAATTCAGTGCAGGATCCTAACCTGGCTGCCACTTGTTTTCGGTGGCTTCACCCATTCACTGATGTGCAACTACGTATTTCTATCGCATCGATTAATTTTATTCAATTATTTAAGCAGAATAGCAGCAACTCAAAAGGGAAATTAGTGTTTCCTTATAAAGGTTGTGTCTGGAGGGAACAAACTTACAAACAGCAGTCTTCATCTGTCCATCATGTGCCCTCCTAGGGTGCGCAGTGAGAACTTTGTCATATCTGAGTAACTGGACTGAATTAAATTTTCTGAAGTAAGTTGTTCTTATCCTTTGGCTTGTCCCCCCCCCTTCTTTTTGACAGAAAGAAGGCTGGATAGCAAACTGAATCAAAGAGCAATGAAAATCAGCAACTACTGGGTTGAATAGTATCAAATCATTGAACACGTTTAATACTGTGGTACCCCCCCAAAAAAAAAAAAAATATTGTAGGACTTCTGAAAGGACCTTGAAATAATTTTAAGAGCCTAGCTTTCTCACAATTTTTTTTTTACAGCCTGGCAGCAAGAATTTTTAGCTGGGAAGGTACTTTTAACAACCCCTTCTCCAATTGGAAAAAAAATGCTTTCTTAGCATTATTATACTTACCAAACATCTTTAGCAGTGTGGTACGTATTAATGTAATATAACATGATAAACGGTTAGAAAATTGTCCAAAAATGGTTAAAAAAATTATTTACTAGCAAATCATATTCAAGAGTTTTTTTTTTTATTTAATATATTCAAAGTTTAACGAACACCATAAACAACTCAACACACTATAAGCAGTTGTTTGTCCCTAATTTAGGGACACTGGTTCCAGGGAAGGCAGACAACCAGTGCTGTAACACAAACACATCTACTATGCCTCACCAGGATCCTTCTCGGACGAATGGAGGACATAAGCCAGCGCTTAGACCACTGCACCACTAGGACAGTGACACAGATTTCAGGCAGTTTTCATCAACACTGATGGTGTATGTGGGAATAAGTTTTCTATTCTTACTAGTACGAGCATTATGGAAACATTCATTAAAAGAAATATAGCCGGGTGGCAGACAAAATTAAGTGGGCGAGCCACCCAGTAGAAAGGCTCTAGGGAGAACAACAAAGCCTACATGTGCATCACTTACAATTACTCAAAACTGTACAAATACCTTATAAATAAATTATTTATCATGAACTATAAATAAATTAGAAACTGTAGATCGCATTTCACATCAACATTTACAGATTGCATACAATTAAAAAAAAAGCTCACAGTATTAACCAAGGCTTTCACAGTCTGTAGTCAGTTCTGCATTAAATGTATTTCATTAATCACAACAAAATATTTTAAATTTAAAAATGCCCTCAAGAATTTTAATAGGGAACATACCTGCAACAAGTTGAGGGAGATATGGGAATTCCTTAATTCCTTTTTTGTTTTTGCTGCCGACCCAGTTCAACTGCAAATCAACATCATTCGTCATCACAGAAGCCAAAACTCGCCGTGTAGCTTCATTAATATCTCTCCCACCAAGTTTTCCAAGCTGCCTAACCTAGAAAATAAATTATATCACACATAAAAATGTATTAAAAAAATTAGTTTTCCAAACTTCTTAACCTGAAAAATAAACAGTAATATCACACGCAGAAATCTATATAAAAAAGACAGTTTCCAAGGTACCTAGTCTGGAAAATAAATTATACCTCACATAAAAATTTATGGGAAAAAAATACACAAACTTAGGCTGGTATTTGTATACCACAGCAGTTTTGTTTTCCATTTGAATTTTGTAATACCTTCTGGGCCAGTAAATATTGTTAGTAATATTTAAACTCCCAGATAGAAGGCCTGTCTAAATTGTACTTATACAATTTCACAATTTATAACAAACTTTTGCCAGCACATCAGCTTTTTTGTAAACCCAAAAGTTATTTTACATGACTTCACTGCACTGCTGAGCCTAAATGCAAATTATGTTATGAACATAATCAATTCCTTTTTGTTGTTACAGCCAAGCACAAAAAATCATCTCAAGTGTTTTGCCGGAGTTCTGTAACCAACGTACCACATAGTTTTCCATGTGTTTGCGGCAGTCGTGTAGCGAGGCTTGTTATTCTTCTTGATTTATTTTTGCCATGGGAAAGTTTTTTTACAGCAGTGAACTTCAACCTGGTAGCGTGATGCGATTATGTGGGCTGAGTGCAGCTACAGGTCGACTGAGAACAGAAATGTTAAAAAAGTGCATGTGCCTTTGGAGGTGTGAGAGTTCTTTTTCGACGACGTGAGAGTCTGACTGGATTATTTTCTGTGCTTATGAAAAACTAATGCTCACGAGTTTTATATTTACGATGAACAAAAGCTTATCGGATGACTTATGCAAACTTTGAACACAGTAAAAAATCATTCTTTCGACATTTGCAATGTGCATGGTGATCACAACAAAGAGGTAAGGCGTATTTGACTCTGCTACCTGCAGTTATCAGCAAAAATAATTTGCTTATAGAACTTGCTACCTAGGCATTATCAAGTGTATTGTTGGACATTTCAGTCATTATTCCTCCAGTGCATTTGCAAATTATCCATTCATCTTGTATTTACTTTTGAGTTGTTAAATGCTGATGTACTTTGTGATGGTTTGAAATGCACTTTAGAGGAAGTTTTATGTGCTCACTATCTTTTTTATTGTTCTCTGATCCAGAGGTCAAACTAGAACAATTCGGTTTCATCCTGTGAGTGGCATCTTGGATTTGATTTGGGGCAGAAGGCCACCAGCAACGTAACATTATAATTACTCTCAAATGAGTGTACAACTGTTTTCACGTATTTCAAAATTCTATAATCTCTTGACACAAGTATGTAAACAGAGTTTATTCTGTAATAAAGAGTGAGGAAGTAAAATTGACCCCGGTAACACAGTTTTCTCCTTTTGGCAGCAAATAAAACATTTATCTAACCCTTCTACAGATCAGCAAGGTCAAAACACAAGGAAAAATTTCAATCCTCTCCCAAGTCAACTCTGGTCTCCGATTAGCAGAATTGTTTTATATGAACTTCAGAAAAGTGTATGTTCTTACCCATACACACTTTTGGGAGTATGATTTAAAGATTAAATGTATTTCACTCCATTGACCTCAAAACATAGGTTAAAAAGTATATCAGGTTAGTAACCTGTTGATTTAGGGGTCAATCTGGGTCACATTTGATATTGTTGGGCAGTGCATCTTCCCACAAAAGTATTTTAAAACTGTAATGGTATCTTCACAAAAAATTTCTGAAAATTTATTTTTAACATAATGTAGCACAATGTGCACCTAGAATACTGTAATATTTTTTTTTTTTTTTTTAAGTAGGGTGGAGGCTTAGGATTTTTAACTAGCTGCAAAAGTAAAAACTGTGTGGTTGGAGCAGAAGGTTTTTTTTTTTTTCAACATGCTTTGCATTTGGGCAGGGAGATTTTGCAAGTCCTATAAATATGATAATGATCCAATCTGTAAGTCCACAACACTTTGAACCTTAATGCAGTTTTGGTGGGTTGGCAAAATTGCTATAAACACAAAAATAAGCATACATATCACTAAGCTGTTCTCCAAGATTCAGAAATTAGCTCCACAAAAAAACATACACAAACTACCAAAGAAATACAAACTACCCGATAAATTTTTAATATTATTAATTTACTGTTGTTGTATCAAACATCTCTATTTGCAGCAATCTTGAAACAACTCAAGCTCCACTGACACCCATCACACGACATACACAAAAACCTATACTTCATGTTTAATCTTTTTCTCATGCAGATATTCCTGAATTTGATCCTCCCATGACTTTATTGGCCTTCCTCTGCCCTTCCTTCTTGCCACTTGGGCTAAAAAAGTTTACTTAGTGTCTCATCACTCATTCTTTCAACATGTCCAAACCACCAAAGGCTTATTTATTAGTCTCCACCTTGCTAACAACATTTTGCTTCACATTACACTACTGGAACACATCTTTCCTCACACGAGCAGAATGTGTCTTGCCACAAGCCTCTGGTAGGCAAATGCATTTCTCCAGCACACAAACTACTCCTATGTTTCTTCTGTAGTACCCATGTTTAACTGCCATACATCAAAGTAGGAACAATTGCACTTCCATACACACCTGTGCAAGACTCTCTTGAGAACGCATCATTTCTGTGGAAACCGCCCAAAGCAGCCATGACTTTCAATGAAGAATTCACTCGCCTACTAATATCTCCATTAAATTTGTTTTATCTGTCAAACATGCTTCCTAAATACACAAACTCACTCACCTGGCCAATCACTGTGCCATTTAGACTTACCTTAGGTATATTACATTCAGTGCTAACAGTTCCTCACTCAAAAACCATAACTTTAGTTTTTCCATTATTTATAATCAGTTCAAATTTCATGCGAACTTCGTACATCCGGGACAACTTACTCTGCAACTCACTTTTGCTCTTTGCCAACAGTGTCATCAGCATACAGCAATCAGTACACACAGATATTATGAAGACATAAACCAATATTTTCCATCTTGGCATCACGCATCCATAAATACATTAAACAGCATTACACAACCTTGTCCTGTGCAACTAAGAAACCATTTTGATAAAATACTGTTCACTCGTACTCAAGCTCTATGCAACAAATTTCACAAAACTAGAGTGAATGTCACAAAATTGGTATCAAAAATTGGATCTACCTCCTTTGATTGTTTCCTTTTAGATTAGCAATTATGAGTTGCTTATCCACAATTAGTTTGGTAAATGTGAAACCTGGTACAGCTGCCAAATCAGACTAAACCTCTTCATACTTTGACTGAATTTGTTC
Source organism: Macrothele yani (assembly GCA_039090855.1). Lineage (NCBI taxonomy): Eukaryota > Metazoa > Arthropoda > Arachnida > Araneae > Macrothelidae > Macrothele > Macrothele yani. The sequence goes on along the minus strand of CM077025.1, from coordinate 82,510,562 downwards.
CGGAGTATGTAATAAAAAAAAAGTTTCTGGATTGTTAGTGATCCAGTCCTTATTTAATCTACCATTATTGTAATCCTTTGAAAATTATAAGAACATGATACAGATCATTTGGCCAAACATGATTTTGGAAGTGATGGTAAAATGGAATTAAACTGTAAAACATATATAAGAAAGTGTGTGCATTTTCTACAGCTTTTTGGTACAATTAATTCTTACGATTTTTCTAAACTCTCCCTCATTTGCTGCAGAATTGTTTATTGCTTCCAGCTCACTTAGCGATGAAGCTAACACAACAGCAGGGTGGTGCATCATTTGCTCTGCTTCATCAACTTTTGGCATACTACCTGCCGCAGACTTCTTACTTCTTGTCTGAGCTCCTCCACTACAGTCCATATTTTCTTTAATAGACCTGGAAATAAAGTAAAGAAAAATATAGGCATATGAACAGAAACTATATTTAGGCTTAAAAATTGCAACCCCCCCAATAAATCATGAGTCAGCAGTAGAAGTGTCTTCCCTTTTTTTTATGAAGGCACGTACTGTATATACTCGCGTATAAGTCGAGAAATTTGGGACAAAATGGGAGCTTCAAAGCAATGGGGTCGACTCATACGCGGAGTCTAAAAAATCGTAAGTCCAAAAGTTCTTCCCATGTGGCAAACGGCAATCCATCCCAAAAGAAATAAAAATGCCGATGCGGTATTAAATACGATATCGCAACCGACGTGGTAGAATTACGAAATCGCGACCCTCCGAATTTCTCAGCGCTTTGAAAAGTCTCCTCTCTCCTGGCTTTGCGTATCCACAGCGTAGTCACAGCCGCGCATAGAAAGCTTCGCCCTTCCGACTACCAGTTGATTGCGCTGACCTTCGACATAACGGAGCCATGCGACAGCCAGTGTTAGGTGTTGATTGTTCTTAATCGCACGTGTCTCGCTTCTCCAATTATGGGTGACATGGATTATGTAAAGAAACAAATGTCCTATAACGCAGGATTCAAGTTGAAAGTGGTTTCTTTTGCAGAAAATACTAACAACTGTGCTGCTTCACGTCAATTTGGCATTAATGAAAAACTGATTCGAGATTGGCGTAAAAAAAAACGGACTTGGTGAAAATCCCAAAATCGCAAAAGGCGCAGCGCCGTGGAACGACATCTTTCCCAGAGCTTGGAAAGTGTCTTGAATGATTGAATTGTGGGCTGCAGACAAAATGGTTACATTGTAACGCGAACTGGTATACGTTTGCGAGCAATGAAGCTCGCAAAAAGATGAAAAGTTTGCAGCCGCAAATAACACTTTTCGTGCCTCACCAGGTTGGTGCACAAGGTTCATGAACCGCCATGGGTTGTGTCTACCCAGCACACCAAAATTGCACAAAAGTTACCTCGTGACCTCGAAGCAAAGATAATGGAATTTCAAAAGTATGTACCGTAATTTTTGGGCTAAGAGCCGCGGCTCTTACGTTACTAAAAGGGAAATTTTTCGGGTGTGTGGCCCCCTTATGCCGAATTTGTTTTCGATAAGATTTTCTTCCCTCTTTTTTTTTTTTCATGCAGATGCTTAGTAAATTTTTTCAAACGTCTTTTTTTGTTCACGAACTCGATTGGGATCATGTCCCCCCCCTTCTACTCATACGTTTGACAATAACTCCGCTGTCCGGATGTTGGTTTAGGAGGGAAAGTGGGGGAGAACAGGAATGCCTGACTCAAACGCCCTTTGCATGGGGGATGGAATGGGGACATAAGCACACAGACGAGTAGCGTGACGTCCGAGGCTTCTGTGGATAGCGCGCCCAGTGGTAACGGCTCAGTGAGCAGTAAATGAAAGTAGGTTAAACCACTTGAAAGAGAGAAAGCGCACCGCCATTTCATAGTGTTGGTGGCAGATCAGTGAACATGTGTGAAGCAGCTGGTAAAAGGAAACGTCTCTACATGAGAAAAAAGCATAACACAGAAGGAACATATTAAGGAAAACATTAATCGAAAGCATAACAAGCGATGATTTATAAGTTAATTACTTCTAAGACGTATTCTATTGCAGTGAACAGAGAACCATCCTGTAGCAGGCATCCACATTGAATGGAATTTAGACAATTGTGCGGTTTAACGAGCAGTGCGATATTCTAACGGGAGTCTTAAGATTAACTGTGATTTATATTGATTATATAAATGGTTCTGAGCATTTAATAAAGTCAAACAAATAACATCATTAGCATGGTTAATAAAAAATGTTTAAATAAAAATGTTTGCCAGTATGAAAAATTAAGTGTATAAAGCAGATCGACACTGTTGCAGAATTAGCCTTTGAAGTATATATATAATCCCGTTGGGCGTGAGTTAATTCATGAAAATAAGGAAGATAATTTAGCTTTCTGAGCAGCACCAAGACTTCACAGGTGCGGCCCTTAAGGCAACTTTTGCTTCCAAGATTGCAAAAATTCTCACCTGTGGCACGCTGATGCGGCTCTTAGTCCGAAAATTCAAAAGAGAAAAGAGACTGCTTTTGAACTTTCCCAAATAGGGAACATGGATGAAACCGCCATGTGTTTTGACCTTCCTGAAAATAAGACGGTGAACCAAAAGGGCGAAAAAAGTATCTTTATCAAAACGACTGGCCACGAAAAATCCAGTTTCACGGTTGTTCTTTCCTGCTTGGCCGACGGCATTAAGCTACCTCCGGTAATTATTTTCAAACGCAAAACTCTGCCGAAAAGCGTTGTCTTTCCGTCTGGTGTGCTCGTTCGTGCCCATGAAAAAGGATGGATGAACGAATCCGGAACTATTGACTGGTTAAAGAATGTGTGGAACAAAAGGCCAGGTGCACTTTTGAGGAAAACTTCTCTTTTGGTGTGGGATATGTTTGTTGCACACCGTTGTGCAGAAGTGAAAAAAACTGCAGAAAATTCAAAAACAACTCTTGCTGTCATCCCAGGTGGGTTGACATCTGTTCTTCAACCACTAGATGTCTGCCTTAATAAGCCCTTCAAGGACAATGTGCGTAGGTATTGGGCAGACTGGATAAGTTCCGATTTGCCGACTGAAACCAAGGGCGGAAATCTAAAGAAGCCGGATATCATTTTGATTGTGCGATGGGTCAAGGATGCTTCGGATGCGATACCTGCGGAAATGGTCGTGAAATCATTCAAGAAATGTTGCATTAGTAACAAACTTGATGGCACAGAGGATGATGAGATTTTTATGAGTGATGATGACAGCGATTCTGATGACACAGGCATAGATGGGAATACTGATGTTTATGATGACGCGCCGATGACTGAGAAAGACTTTTTTAACTGTTTTGCGAGTCTGACTCGGAATCGGATTTTGAAGGGTTCCGATGAAGTTTTTGGGTATGCAAATTAAATTTAGTATTATATAATTTTGTTCGTTTTCAAATGTTTTTGAATAAATTCATTAAAATATTTTTTTCTCATTCCGGTATCGACTTATACGAGAGTTTCTGATTTCTTACGGGTTTTCTCTCTGAAAGTGGGCGGATCGACTTATACACGAGTTTTTGTTTTGATTTCTTACGATTTTTTCCTCTGAAAGTGGGGGTGGGGGGGTCGACTTATACGCGAAGTCAACTTATACGCGAGTATATACGGTAGTGTAAAATCTAAAATCTCATATCACAGAAGTATAAATACAACATTTCACATGGAACGGACACATGTTTGTCTCATATTTCAATAAAATATAGGACAGGAAAAAATTAATAACCACTAACCACTTGTCCTACATAATGGATAAAAATGCACTGTCCTCACTCTCATATATATAATAGATAGGGGTGATTGTTAGGTGAAACAAAAAATCCAGAAACTTTAGTGTACAGTGCCAATATAAATATATAATAAATATTTATATACTACAGCACTATGCACATATTAACTAGCTACACAGCAAACAGGCATTAGTGCCTGTGCAGTTTAACTTTGCTTCTTTTCCTGAACAAAATTTTCTTTTGGTGTAGCTAGAAATCCTTCAGACATTGCATTTTTTGCAGTCAGGTTTTGCACTTCATATTACGTATTATTTGGGTTGTCTATGGAGATAATTTCAGTTCTGGAAACCTACAGTGGTTTCTACTCCATTTCTAAATGTAGCTCATTTAATGTACCACATCTAATATAATCAAAAGATCTTTTTTTATGATATATATTATTGGAAGTACTGCATGTAATATACACCCTAATTCATAAAGTATACAGTTTCCAGATGCTGTAAAACAGTAGCAGTTGAAGACACAGACCACAACTGCAAACCGTTAGGTAGATGTACTCATAAAGTTTGTGTACCGCTACTGAGAGAAGTGACATAGGCGATAGCGCGCATGTCACGTGACTAGTCAGTCAAAATGGCAGTGTCTGCAGTGGAGGCGTTTTGTGTTCCTGTATTGAGCAAAACTGAATCTAACTCGTTGTGCAACGGCATTTTCGATCACGATTCGGAAAAAACGCCAACTAGAAAATCTATTTACGATTGGCAAAATTTGAAACTACAGGCTGTTTGTGCAAACTTAAAAGTCCAGGATGACCGCGTGTATCAGAAGAATTCGTCGATAGTGTTTGCACCGTTATTCAACGAAGCCCGGGAAAATCTATGCGGAGAGTGAGTCGTGAAGTGTAGATTTCACAGCCCACTGTCTGGAGAATTTTGAGAAAGAAGCTGAAAATGATTCCATACAAAGTGCAGGTGTTGCAAAATCTCAATGACCTTGACAAGACAAAGCGCTTTGAATTTTGTGCCGAAATGCAGCACCATTTTGAAAATGATGATTTTGACGATCACTTAGTTTTCACCAATGAAGATACATTTCACATGAGTGGTAAGGTAAACAAGCACAATGTTCGCTTTTGGGGAACGGAGAATCCCAGATTTACAGTGCAACACGTGCGAGATTCCCCTAAGGTAAATGTGTTCTGTGCTGTCCAAAAAGAAAGTGTATTGCCCCTTTTTAATGTTGTGTGTACGATAATCTAAGTTTAGTAACATTTTACAGAGATTTGCTCTGTTAAAATGGAGAGTATGATAGTGTACGCAAATTAATGTTAAGCTGTAATACTCCAATATTACTTTATATTACATATATTATGATGAAAACATACTTTCACCAAGGAAGGGCACAATTGCAAAAGCAATAAAAAATCCTTATATTTCTACAGTATTTGGAAAAGCAATACAAAATCTTTACATTTTAACGCCTCTAAATAAAACATAAAAATTGCATGCCAGGTCCAGTTACATATCCTCCAGCTTTGTAATACATCTTGACTATACAATCTAAATCGGAAAATGCCTTTTCACCTGCAAACAAGCATACACCTTGAAATGTGACTTTTCCGAGAAAAGTGCTTGGAACACACATCACACTTGTGAGGCTTCTCACCTGTGTGAAGGAGAATGGGCTGTGAAAGAGGACTTTTCCAAGCAAATTGTTTGGAGCATACATCACACTGGTGAGGATTTTCCCCTGTGGGAATGAGTAAATTCTTCGAAAGATCACTTTTTCGAGCAAATTGTTTGAAGCATACATCACATTGGTGAGGCTTCCCCCCCCATCTGAAAGAGTAAATGCTTCAAAAGATCACTTTTTTGAGCAAATAATTTTTTGGAGCATATATCACACTGGTAAGGCTTTTCCTGTGTGTGTACGAGTAATACTTCGAAAGAACACTTTTTCGAGCAAATTGTTTGGAGCATACATGACATTGGCCAGTGTATGGCAATATTACAGATAAGAGCACTAGATTTCAAAAAATAAAGAAATTTTCAAAGATACAAAAAATGTTCAAGGATTTTCATCAAAAGCCCTACTGTTTGTGAAAATTGAAACACCAAGAACTTTGCTGTTCAAATGAAATTTACATCACAAATTCCTCATGTTACAGGAGAAAAATGATAGATTTCTTGAGCTGTACAAGATTTTTACGCTGCAAAACTCAGTATCGTGTGAAGCCATCTCGAGCAACAATAACAGCCTCTACACAGATATTCATTGAATGGAAGAGGTTTTTGATATCGTCCTGGGAAATAGCCTGCCAGGCTGCTTGTATGCAAGACCAGAGTTCATTTGTGGTGATTGGTGGAGGTACTTGACAGGCCAGTTGCTAAGCTACCATGTCCCACATATGTTTGATTGGGGATATGCAGGCTGAACACATTACCTTTTGGAATGGGAGGACATTTTTACTTATATTTTTAACTGGAAGAGATTTTCTTCAGTAGATCAAGTTTATTTAACAAATATTTGTGAAATTCTGAGCATGAAATGTCTTTCAAATTGCATTTAACTAGCTGTATACTACTCACTGATTAAGAAACTTGAATTATAAACAATTCGTGTAGTCACAGCAATGAGACTCAAAACACACCAAACAAGCAGGATGAGCTCACTGTTTACAGGAATGCATTGCATGGCAACATCCACATGTGATGAATGACAGTCTAACATGCCCTTGTGGGTTTTTTCTGCATTGTTGACTCACAAGTGACTCATTGCTATAAGACTGCAGGAATAAACTGACCAGGAGGCGAGGCCGAGGAAGTACATGTGCAATAATACAAAAATGAATGAATACATTTTAGAGGTGGCTTGATAGGATGTAGGATTACAATACAAGAATTTGATCAAAATGTATTTGAATTATTCCTTATTGAAAAGCTGGCCATTTAGGCTGCTTCCCTTAATGTCTGGAAGACAGGAGGACATGTCCTCCAAAAGCCAAACATCTGATCACCCTTGACATATCAGCCGAACACACAGCCAGGGAAAAAGCAGTATCTGTTGTTCATGGATGAGGTCTTGGACATTCCATGGGTGACATGTTGCTAAGCACCATATTCCTGCTGAGCTATTGTGCTAGGGCAACTCTGAAGGATGGGTATCACTATGTGTCTGAAACAACCCTGATGTATCACTGGCTGTTAAGAGCTCTCTCAAGTACATATAGTGTAAGTTTTAAGCTAATACCAGCAGTTTTTCATGGTGTTGCAATTTTCACAAACAGCAGTGTATTTGGCATGTATACCTTTCTGCACCTACTGTTGTAAAGGTATACAAGCTAAAAATGACTTATAGGGTAAAACAACTGCCTTTGCAGAAATATGTGTTGCCGGATAGACTGAGATTGTGTCAGATAAATTTTGAATAGAATAAAAGTGAAGATTTCCAAGATCTTGGGGGTAATGGTAGAAACTACACTTTTTCTTGAATTCCATTCCTATGATGAAAATTTCATTATCTTCTGATAAAATAAAATTCACTATTTGGATGACCTTCCCATTTGAAAGGTAAACAAAGGAATCTCTCTTAGTAATGGACAATTTGAAGGATGGGCACTCTATGGATGAAAAGTGTATTCCAGGTACACCACCACTTGGTCTTGTATTGTGTGCTGTCCTACTAGAAGAAACCACTCTAAATTCTGCTTTATTTGTTTGCCTCCCTGCATAAACATTTCTTTGCCTTCTCAAGTGTGCACTTTCTGCCATCCTTTTGCAGACTTGTTGTAGAGGAAGGTTAGGTTTATGTAGCATACGTTTTAAAGTATGCATGAAATTCTCAAAAGGAAATGCACTAAATGAGTCTATTGGGCCTAGCTTTTTAACATCCTCTGAAATGTGCACTAGAGAATGTACATTGTATATGACAAACTCCTGGCCATAAAGTTCTTTGGCTTCTTGAACAAACATGATCAGAAGGGAGTCAGCATACTCAATGAGCTGTAAATTAGAATTTTTACCAGCCAAAATCTTAACTGCCACAAAAAGAAGTAAAAAATGACAGAAATACTTCTTTTCTAAAATATCCCTTAGGAAAACTGGCCCAAGGTACAAAAGGAACTGCCTAAATTCAGTAGCTTTCCAGTTTTCCAAATCATTCAGTGATCTTGGTTTTCTGTTGAACTCAGATGGCCAATAAATTTGGGCCTTAGCCATCTGGTCATTAAGCAAACTACGACTCTGGGAAGACAATTTGCCAAGGAGAGAAGGCCCTTTTCCTTTCCATGTTAGAAGAAGTTTCCTCATGACTCCCAAGTAAACCAAGTGCATTGCATCTTGAGGAAACCTGGATACTAGCCCAACATCTACATTAACTAAAGGACTTATGACTTTATGGTGGGCAGGTTGAGTCATTTTATCAAAAGACTCATCAGATCGTGTTTCTGCACAGCAATCAGGAAACGTCCGATTCTTGTATCGTACACCGTGCTGATCACAGCGGTCACATCCATAAAATGCATTATGTGACACAGTGCCTTTCACGAATGCTCTGGCAGGTGCATCGCACGTAAATGCTCTAACAGCTACACGGTATTGGTGGTTACCGTGGTTTAAACCATTTTGTTGAAGTTGCTGTAGGTCAGCAACAAACGAAGAAAAGAATTCATCTAAAGGCGGTTTAGAAGGACCGCAGAATAGAGAAACAATGAAAGGTCTTTTTGACCAATCTTCTTCAACAAAACATAAGATGGGCCAGAACTGCTTACTGCTGCTTCTATAGAAAGGCAAACCATCTACATTGAAGTTCAAGTTCAGAACATCTCCTGTAAATTGAACTGTCTCCAGAACATCAAAGATTCCTTTTCTCAAACCAAAATGGTGAAATTCCCCGACTCCCATATTCTGTACTTCTACTGCCCTGGGAGTGTTTAACAGAGTAACAGCAGTAATGGGTAAGGAAGGATGCCACTTCCGTAAACCTTTTAAAAGATTTGTCAGTGCTTGCATTGGCACTCTACTGCTGACAAACCAGTTTCTTAAAAATTCTTCAATAGATGGTTCTTCATCCATGTCCTTACAGTTAGGAGATACATTTTCAGAAATGCTCGTACTGGAATACCCATCCCCAGAACATAAATTTGCATAGCTAAAACTGTTCATCGATGAAGTATCATATTCATCACTGATTTCATTCTGTGAAATACTACTACTGGATGAGCTTTCCAAGACATGGGAAGTACTTGGCAGTTGGGATACTAATAAATCAGCTGAGGACAGTTCTGCACATTTCTGGTCCAGCAACATCTCTTTCCTTTCTTTACAAATAATCTTATATGCTTGCCTTCGTTTCCGCTTTCGAATAGTGTCAGAATCCCTCCCTTTGTTGTACAAATCAACCCTAAAATTCAAGGAAAAATACCAGTTAGGTACCCTCACCCACAGAAAAAAAAATATGAAAGAGGATTTGAAATAGTACATTTGAGCATGGTATAATGATAAGTATATAAATTTGAAACAAAGATTGATGCATTGCCCCCTGAAAATATAACATCTCATTCATCTCAGAAATTTTGTAGTAGTTATGCCATTCAAACCGTGGGTTGTCCATTCTCAAGGACAAGAGCACAGGCTAGACATACAGTATTTGTGGTTCAGTTTCTCTACACTGTTGCAGTGGTGAGCAACAATATTGTTTTCTAACACTGTTTACAAATTGGTGAAGCAACAACAAAGGCTTGCGCCCTCAACCACATTATTTCTGATGGTATTAGTTATAATGAACTTCATAGGGGTTTTGTGAAAAATTCAAGTGTGATAACTTCTGTCACACTGTTTCACCATTACAGGTGTTGATGGGTAATGCTTTGTTGGTGAATATGGTTTCACAGTTGAGTTGATTCGTTTCAATTTTTTTTATTGAGTAATGAATTCATGAGACAAGTTCAAATCCCCTAGAGATAATTTAAAGATGGTTGGTTATTAACCACCACCAAGCACTTTTCGTGCTACCCTTAGAACTAAATTGTCCGGGCCAATATTCAAACACTTCCTTAATTTGCAATTATTTTCACCCGTGGATCAAAAATGTTCCTGATACATGGGTGAAAATAATTACAAAGTAAGGAAGTGTTTGGATATTTGCAGTTTTTAACAATGGTTAAATAACAAAACAGGTTACGGTGGAATTCCAGAAATGAACTGTTTAATGGGTAGATTACTCTTACATCAGCTGATTAATTTTATATGGGGTGAAGTATAGTGTTCTGTTTAGGCCAACAACCCTATAAGAAAGTGTTAGAATTCGTATAGCATTAGAAATGGTGTGTTCTAAGGGGTCTGGTTCATTTGCCCGACGTTTACTTCACTGAAGGGTCACTTGACCGAAAGATCGCTTGATCAAAAAGTTCACTTGATCGAAAAGTTCATTTCACCGAAAGGTCTCTTTACCTAAAAGTTCATTTCATCGAAAGGACATTTCACCGAAGGGTCAGTTTATCAAAAACTTTGGATTTCATTACAGGATCTGTTGAAGCGTGGTGCAAGTTCGGCAGACAGACCACCAAAACGTTAGGAGATTATACTCAAATTGCGCTTTTGCTTTCTCCGTGTAACAAAGAATGCAAAGATTTAGTTTTAAGAAAAAGATTTTTTTTTTCAGCCAATAGCTAGGCTTAGGCCTTTTTAGCAAATTTTAATCATGTTCATAAGGTTTACATAAAAAGTTACTTTACATTTTATGTAATGCTTATGAATATGAGTAGGGTTAAAATCTCTTAAAATGTCCTGTATCTAGGGCTATGGTAAAAAAATTAATGTTTCGTGGTTGAGTAAAGCAGGAACATTTACTTGATTTGCTACGAAACCTTGTGAATATGAGCTCGGAGAATTAAAATTTGACAAAAAGGCACAGATCTAGGCCTTATTAATTAATGTTATATTTCGAGAAACCTACTCATGGGGGTTTCATAGAAATTAAAAGTGTATTTTTTATACAATCCAATAATGTTTAGGTGGCCAGTTTTTCAAAAACCAGCACCACACTCTAACAGATCTCTTACAACAAAATTATAAGTTTTCGATAAACTGACCATTCGGTGAAATGATCTTTCGATATAATGAACTTTTAGGTAAAGTAATCCTTCGGTGAAATGAACTTTTCGATTAAATGTCCTTTCGATGAAATAAACTTTTAGGTGAAGTGACCTTTCGGTGAAATGAACTTTTCGGTCAAGTGACCCTTCGGTGAAATGAACTTTTCGGTCAAGTGACCCTTCGGTGAAATGTACCTTTCGATCAACTGACCTCTCTATCAAGTGAACAATACCCGTCTTAAGATATATTGTTAAAAGTGGTGTGTCCTACAATGATAGTGTGAGTATATGTGTATTTCACACATTAATTTTGCAAAGTTAAAAACCCTAAGAGAAATTTTAATTGTTTTTATTTTTACAATGAAATGTCACAGAAAAAATAATTGCACATCTCTCAGTTGCGTTTAATAACGATGGATGGACCACGGGCATCCATCCATCGTTATGAGGATTCGGGGACACACACACCCCAATATTTTGCCAAATAGGGAACACCAAGGGACAGGCTACATTGGCATGGATTTTTTTTTTTTTTTTTTACAAATAAATTAAAACTTTGAGAAAATGTTTTACAAATCAATTAAAAACTTGAGAATTTCTTATTACTGTACTAAATACACTAATACGGCTCGCCCGCAACGGTGGCACAGTGGTCAAGGCGCTGGCTTCTGACCATTTGTGCGAGAAGGGTCCGGGTTCGAATCCCAATGAGGCATGGATGTTGACTTTGTTTTATGGCACTGGCTGTCTCCCTTCCCTGGAGTCAGTGGTCCTAAATTAGAGACAGGAGACTACTTTATAGCCCATTGAGTTGCTCACGGTGGTCATTAAATATCCAATAAAAAAAACATACGGCACTTAACCGCGTAGAGTTGTGCTATGTCCACCAGAGCATAGTTGATACTGTTGAGCTGGACAAAGATTTTCATATTAAACAGGGACGGGGAGGAGGAACGTTCTTCGATCAGTTTGTGATTAAATAGAAACTATACACTTATTATGTTCCTGCTTCTAAATCAAGGTTGTGTAGAACAAGATTTTATTCTATAAACTAAGCATACATATGAAATGTCATTAAAGTATAGGTGAAAAAATTTACTTTAACTGAATAAATACATTGTCAATACTCACCTTTGAAAGAGTTCAATTTAATGATTTTACCCCTAATTACTCCTACAATACAGCTGACAAATTCTGGTTATGGCATCAATGAAGTATATCTAAAGGTGGATAAATTACAGGGTGGTTGAAAGGGTAGCTCTCAAGTAAAAATAATGCATTGCTTTATAGTGAGAAAAACAAGAGAGTTGGGAAGGTAAGGTAAGATATATCTGTGCCCCCCCCCCCCTAATAATTAGAAGCCGATGATGCCTATGGATGGACTATAACAGTGTGAAGCAGAATGCAATGGGACACAACTGGGAACTTAAATGTGGTGTCAAACAAAATATTATTTAACAAAAAACATGCCACCAGAGTGAAGCAGTACAAAAGAAAAAAAAAAAAAAAGTAATGAACGGCACAGTTACAACAAAATACTTTTCAAACACAATTCTAAAATGCACACACAAAAAAACTATTATTCCTAAAATTCGTGGTCATGTCTGTATCAGAACTGAGTATTGAAGATGCACACTGTTATACAAAAAAAGCCAGAAACTTACGAAAACAATTCAAGCGTGCAAGTTAGTGCTAATTTTCAGAAATTCGCCAAAGTTTTTAAAATTATGTATTGCTGTTATCAGAGTAAAATAAAAATATTCAGTACAGGTATAAGCAAACGGGCCCTACCTACGAACTTTGAAACGAAAGCGCCTCAAAAGTACAGAATGTTGTGACGGTTCCTCTTATCTCAGCACCTTAACTAGATAACTTTTTTTTAAAACATCGCTGTCTATGAAATGCCAAAGAGAAAATGTTCACATTACTATATACTACAATAAAAATAAATCGATAATCTGCACTCGAGCAGAACAAATTTTGGCAAGAAGCATGACCCACCTTTAAGCACTAAATTCAGATATTTTTAGATGGAAACTAACATTGTTGTTAAGAACATGGGGATTAAAACATATAATGACATTACAAACAAAACAAAAAAACCCTTACCTTTCATTTACTTGAGCCATTGTAGCGAAGAACACCGATAGAAACACAGACAATGTCGTACTAGCAGTCGTCAACAGCAAAAAGTCAAACTAAAACGGTAACACAATGCTTTCGAGCATGCGCAGTCCCGCGCTCGCACTTCCTGTTGGGGTTGTTTTGATTTGCCAGTTCCGCCCCACAGTGGCGCTACGTTGCAGGTCCATAAGTCACAGAGATGCTGCAGGGCCAATAGTGGGTAACTGGAGGCAGCCAACTGATGGCGCTGCCACCAACGGACCGCTGCCGGTCCATAAGCGGCAAATTTCAGCCATCAGTGACCCATCACTGCCAGCTGTTGGCCAGCAATTTCCCAGCACTTGTGTTTTTGCTGGGTAAGTAAAAGCGCCATGCTATTAACCTTAGTTGATACGTAAACGTTATGAACATGAAGTCGACGGATTAAAAATTTTCAAAAGGGCATAGGCCTAGGGCCTATGAATTAATATTTTGTGTCTAACCCAGCAAAAACAGTCTTGCTGGGCCAGCACTATGTTGCCGCTGCCGAACCGTCAATAAAATGTCCGGGCGGCCAACAGAAGGGCCAGCAGTTCAGGCCAACAGTTGGCACCCCATCAGTTGTCATATGCCACAACAGGGCCATCAGTGGTCCATCACAGACAGTAGCTGCCACAAGTGGCCCTTCAGTGGCCCTGCAAGCCCGTGCCAGAAATGATGGCTAGCCTAATGTGGTCCGCTAGTGTGCCGTTAGTGGCAGCCAGCAACCACGTGACGTAACTGGTGGCTTGCCGAATCTTGTCAGCCAATTTCCCAGAAGTAGCCATAATAATAATAATAAAAAAAAAGCAAGGATAACCGCAGTTTCCCAAAGCAACAATTATTTTTTCTAACGCACTGCGCTGGGGAAATTTTCTCAACAGGCCGGAAAAACGCCCGTTTGCATTTGAACCAGCGCCGTTCGCGTGACAGCTGAGCTCTCTACCTACCGGATTAATTTGCTATGCTCGAGCATGTGCTTAAAGCTGTCTGTTTGGTATGCAATGTGTAATCGAATGCTTCCCTCTTTCATTTTACAATATTGCGAGGTATTTTTCATAAAAGTCAGTTTCATATAATTGATAAATTAATTTTTTCAACGTAACGATAGGGTTTTTTTTTACCTTAAGGGAACTTCACTCATTTTCAAGGCGTGTACATACTTAGAGTCACTTTCCAAAGTTTTGTACTGTCCATTTCGTCTTGAAAAGATATTGTTGAATAAATATATATTTACCCGGGTTCATGTCACATTCTGTTACATTTTCAACGTTGTGTCTTTCCTTTCCGTTGTCCGAAGCTACATTTGTTTTAAAGAGTAAAAGATATTTTATTTTACTTCTCGTTATTTTTAGAAGCGAATTCCTCCCAGTCTTGTGTATTCAACCCATGAATGAGTACACCACATAGCATTTCTTTTTTTTTCTTTCAAATAATTATTTTGTACGCGTATAGTTCTTTTTTTTTTTTCCAACAACGTTAAGTAAGAGCGCAATATTATTAACTTTATTTGATGTGCAAACGTTGTGAATATGACATCGGTGGAGTAAAAATTATTAAAAAGGCCTAGGCCTAGAGCCTATAAATTAATATTTCGTGCCTAAGCAAAAGCGCAATATTATTACATTTATTTGTTGTGTAAACGTTGTGAATATGGCAGTGATCAAGTAAAAACTATTAAAAAGGCCTAGGGCCTATGAATCAATATTTCGGGCCTAAGTAAACGCTCAATATTATCAACTTGATTTTCTGGGTAAACGTTGTGAATATGGCATTGGTAGAATAAAAACTGGTTAAAGTGCCTAAGTATAGGCCTTGGAGCCTGTGAATAAATATTTCGTGCCTAAATAAAAGCCCAATGTTATTAACTTGATTTGATGTGTAAACGTTGTGAATAGGACACTGGTAGAATAAAAACTGTTAAAAATGCCTATGCCTGTGGCCTATGACTTTAATATTTAGTGCCTAAGTAAAAGCGCAATTCTATTGACTTGATTTGATACGTAAGCGTTATGAATATGAAGTCGGTGGATTAAAAGCTGTTAAAAAGGCAGAGGTGTAGTGCCTATGAATTAATTAGGTAAAAGAAAAATATTACAAATTTGACATCCTATGTAAATATTTAGTGCCTAAGTAAAAATGCAGCGTTAGTAAAAAATCCCCACCTTATTTTTCTTTCCTGAACACAACAATTTTTGCTTGGCTTACATAGAACGTTTTCTCGAAATTTGTTTGGAGTTCCCAATTCAATTCTCAATATAGGTCAAGAAACGGCGCAATCTTTGTACCCCCCCTCGAACTTCTGTGGTCAGTTGCCCTAAATACGAACCGACATGAAAATTCAGACAAACAAAAGAGCTCCTTCCCATCGTTAGGCACCTTGGGAAACTGCCACACATAATTCGGAAACTTGGAAAACTGCCACACATTCAAAGTATTCCTCGGAGGAATAGCAATTTGTGCCCGGCACCTTAATGAAAATCGTGTGGCAGTTTTCCTGTGTGGCAGTTTTCCTGTGTGGCGGTCTTCCTCCAACCTTTCCAAGTAAATCTATAAGTCCCAAGAAATTGCCGTTTGTAGGAGATCCGATGACTTCATTTTTACTGCCTCTAAACTCTAAGTTTCTTTGGGATAAAAAAAGAACACAGTCTGTGATTCTCTTCACGACTAATTCCAGTTCCTTATTTGTCTCATGTACTAGGGCTTGTGCCCGACTATCAACCATTGTTCCTGACAACAACCGTTTCTCCAATTCTTTCCACTGCATATAAGTCTGAAAATGAACTTTTCCTCTTTCATGTTCAGATATTACAAAGCTAAGTTTTTGCCATTTGTTATACCCTTTTATAAAACGTCCATCTTTTTACTGCTGTCAAATAGCAAAAAAAAAAAAAAAAAAAAAACAACAACAACAGTAAACCCGATCGGCACTCTTCGAATAGATTAACCACGCGCGTTTTATTTTTTCTCCATTATTTAAAACGCGCATGTAATAGCTTTCAGAAAACGATCTCTTAGTGCCAATATGATTGCTTATAGGTTTTGGAAAATAATAATTTCTTAGCTGTTGAGGTCCCTTGAAAATGAGCTGAATTCTAATTTCATGCGTAAATTTATTCCATTGGGCAGGATCATCACCGGTATCATTAATGGAGGCAGATGCTGTCGCCACTTCGTTATTTTCACTATCTACTACTTTTTCTGAGGTTTCGAGATTCTTCTCAATAGAACTTCCCGACTCACGCGGAGGTGCTACGGCATTAAGAGTGTCTGTAAGGGAGCCACATTCGTTGACTGAAGGGGCTTCACTTTTATCTGTAATTTGATAATCAAGGATGGGCCAAAACTTCAGCAGTCTTTGAAGAAATGTCCGTTGTCAACCAACTCAAAATGCCTTTATTGAGCTTTTTATTTATTTCTTCACGATGTTTTAATTTTTCCCTCTTCTGTGCACCAGATTCAAAACTCCTAAACGTTTCAAAGTAAGAAGGGATGCCAAATTTCTAATAAGATTTAAAAATAGCCACTCGATAACAACAGCAAAAAAAGTGAACTATACTCCGAGTCACCCTAAGATGACACTACAGTGGGAGGTACGGAGAGCCTAATCACTCAGCCATTTGGAGACGATCGAGACAAGAGCTGTGTTCATCCGCGTCACTCCCCCACTGTGTCCCGCTGTTAATCACTTTCCCCTAAGCATCAACTCATTGGGTAAAGAGGGAGGAATTATCACCAAACCGTTGAGCTTCCCCTCCAAGCCATTCCTTCCAGGTGGTCTTATTCAGGAAAGAAGGGGGTTGGAGTGGGGTGGGGGGAGATGGAGCCTTGTCTCCTTGTCTCCCAAGCGTGTGAGTGATGGTATAATTTTGAAACTTATTTTCTTCAAATCGATCATTTTCAGATTTACGTCTAAAAGAACTACATGCATGATGTACTTATAAGTAAACAACTAGCAATCATACAAAGTATGATTCTGGAATTTCTGGCCAATAAATACATTGGTTTTCACGGGAAATGTAGGGAACTACTTTTAGTCGCGGCGATAGGTTTCACGTACCTTCCACTCCAGTCTCCAGTGTCATCTTAGGGTGACTCGGTATAGATAATGACAAGGCTCGTAGCTAGATATTCCCACGTGGATATGAGAGGACGGTTAAAAGTGTGGAGGGGAAGAGGGCAAATGAACAATTATTCCATAGATAATTCAGGGAAATTTTAGAAGAATTTGGAGGCCCTCTTAGCAACGAGGTCCCGGTGCATTGCACCCTCTGCACCCCCCCCCCCCCCCACCCTTGCACCGTTCCTGGGTGAGGGGACTAGAGAGCAGTAAGAGAGTAGTACAGAGGAAAGGCTTAGGAGTGACAGTCAAAATATGTATAAATTATAGCTCTAACAAACGTTTTAGCAATTTCTAGGACGATTCTCGCTATGGAGGACTTTTCAGAATTTGTTGTACTGAAGCATCTTCTCGTGATTATAAGGGTTGGAATTTGCCCAAATGTTTTGAGGTGTTTCGATTACTTCAGCCAGATCTAACCCAACACATACTAAGCCAGTTCGCATTGATTTAAGAACACCGCAAATTAAATTGCTAGCAGCATAACATGCTTGTACGCTGATTTCTCACCTTAGTGGATTAGTCTAGAACAGTTCTGGCCAACTTCTGCAGGGCTGCGGGTCAAGGTTTTAAAAGAATCAGGTGGCAGGCCACATTTTTTCAATATATATAAGATAATGTAACTATAAAGATGTACTGCTTAACCTTTCAGCTCTATTAATCAATATTTAAACAGTTGCAGTTTAAAATTTGAAAAAAATCTTACACTTAATGAGAGCTTTAAGCAATTCGGTTCTAGTTTCTAATCGAGCTTTAATAAATTCATCTGCTGAAGTTCTGGAAGCGGGGATTGCGCTTTTAATCCCAACACTGAATGGATTGCTCAACAGACGAATAATTGGTTTGAGTTCGTCAGATTGTTTGTATCTATCATCAAAATTTCTTGAAACTCGTCTAGCTGAAGAACCAATACAATAAAATCTATAGTTTCAACAAGTAATTTCATTCCATCAAAAAGCTCTTTGCATTATTTGAAGTGAGTCAAACTGTTTCTCTCCTGATTTGATTTTAATGATGCCAGGTATTAAATTATTGGAAGCAAAGGCAGCTTGTTACGAAAACCAGCTACATGACAGTAAAGCCAACAGGCATTTTGATTTTTCTTCTGCAGCGCAATATTTAGCGCACACAAATGCAACGTGATTCAGTTAGGAAAGCTAGTGATTTAAGAAAAAGCGACATCACTGAGACTTTTAGTTAAATCAGTACCACATTTTATTTCTTTCCAATAAAAAGAGATAAAGTTTTCTCTCTTTCCGAAGTTAGAAAAAATATCCCTAAATATTTTATAGCACTCAACCAAAGGATTCGATTGAGCGAGTCATCATATTCGGCATCAAGCTGTTTTAAAAATGTTTTAAAATTTCTATAGCGCAAGAGCATGAATTTCGCCACTTATTAAATTCGTTATTTTCACTGCCTTGTCCATTATATTTGATAGTTTCAGCGAAGACCCACATAATGCACAATGGTGTACAACGCAATGAAACATTTCTCAATTGATTTCATTTCCTTTCAGTCAGAAATGAAATTTGGTTTATTCTTCATTTGCAGGCCGCAAATTTTGTTTAGCAGGCCAGCAGCTGGGCAGGGCTGGTCTAGAATATCGATTCTACTGTACAGTATTTCCCCCTCTATTTTATACAATCTAACATTTTTGTGCAGTCTGTATATTAGAGTAATTTCTTTCCTGAAAACGGCAAGAGGGAAGAAATGAAAATGTAGTCACTAAAGTATTAAGGTGTGCTGTTTCACGTAAACAAGTCAATGCAGGAATATTTGATCACTTCATACTAAATAGATCAGTTTCATTTAAGTTTATGCAAACGCCATATTAGATATCAAATACAAAAATACGATCCTATTTACTCTTTTTCTTGTGAAGGTGTAACGACCACCGCGAGCAAATCGATGGGCTATAAGCAGTCGCCCATCCCTAATGTAGGGCCACTGACTCAAGGGAAGGGAGAGACCCAGTGCCGTGAGACAAACACAACATCCGATCCTCACCGGGACTCATCTCGGGCGAATGGTCAGAAGCTAGCGCTTAGAACACTTTGCTGTAACAGTTAAATTAAACTCTTCAGCTTGCTTATTACTAGATTAATAGAAGTAATTGAGCGCAGTAGAGAATATCCTTGCCTTCACTCACTGCACATCTCGGCCTTTTCATTAGTAAGCTCCCTGTCAGCCGATATAAAACACGCCATCTCGCTACAAAAGAAAAAGCAAATATTAATTAACTCACGGCATTTCAAAATCAGGGATTTAAGTTGAACCGCCAACCTTACATTTAGTTTTGTTTGGCATCTTTACTTTTCAAGTAAAATATTCACAGTATAATGTAGTTATCGCTGCGGATTTCGATTTTCTAACATAGCTTTTTTTCTACGTAAAACCACACACTAGTAAGTTTCCTTAGTATTTTTGAAGATACATATATTGAAGATGCGTCTTTTTTATTGTGCGTAGAATTGCTATCAGTTTGGATGGTCTGTGTTTTCTATTTTTAGTTTCATTAGAGCTCTCGGTTTCTGCGCCGCAATCAGAAGCTCGGGTGGTAAGAAAAAGACATGTTGGAAGCATATTTAATTCCTTGTGGTTGAGAAAAGCTTGAATAAACAGTGCATAATGAAACGTCGCGGGAAGGAATCATTTGGTATGAAAACAAAGACTTTGCTTAGAACAGTTGAAGCAAATTTTCATGAGAATCTCCACAAAAAAGCAAAAAGAACGGCCCAATTAAAAGCAGTCCTGATTAATCTTCAGAATAACCAATTCCTTTTGAAAGGAAACATAAATTTTGAATTAGGAAAACTAAAAAAACAGACAGTGATTGAATCAAATGTTTGTACTCCCTTATCTCCTTAACTGAAGAGAGCTTTCCTAGCAATTCCATGTAAAAAAATCGAAAGTTAAACTGCAAATGATAATTACAATAAGAAAATATCTGCTTATTTTTCTTTGGCACTTCTTTTGACGAATTTGAGCATGTCGAAAAATGGCGTTCTCTTATTACAGTCCTGCTTGTGTTTCTGTAGGTGTGTGTGTGGGCAACACATATCCTTTTCTTAAAGTCATACTGCTAAAATTCCTTGTGAGTTGGATGTATAAAAGCCCGAGCAAAAATTTCCAAGTAAAATTATATTTTCTACTTTTCCTTAACTCAGTCTTCGCTCTAGCATAAGTAAACGCATCTGTACATGTAATGACAACTTTGTTACTAGAAGACGGATTTGCAATTTATCTTTTCTTCTGCTGTGTATGAAGATGTAGGGACAAAAATTTGTTTGTTCATCTTAGGATATAATTTTCTGCTCAAGTGGCGGTAACGATATTTCTTACTAAGGACATTCAATCTGAGTGGAATTTCTTGACCTATCATTTCTGTGAGATCTTTTCATGAGTTCCTAACTGAAAGTCTTAAAATAGTGAAAAGTGTCTACAACCGAAAGGTGAAAACAACTTGTGCAATTTGATGGAAATCATGTTAAGTTTTTGAATCATTAATTTCTTTCTTTTCTAAGAAGAAATACATAATGTAATCAGCCGCCACGGTGGCGTAGTGGTCTAAGAACTGGTTTCTTACCATTCTTCCCAAATGGGCCTGGGTTCGAATCCCGGTGAGGCATGGATGTTGTGCCGCCCCGGTGCGCAGTGGTCTAAGGCGCTGGCCTCTGATCATTCGTCCGTAAAGGGTCCGGGTTCGAATCCCGGTCAGGCATGGATGTTGTGTTTGTCTTACGGCACTGGCTCTCTCCCTTCCCTGGAACCAGTGACCCTAAATTAGGGACAGGCGACTGCTTATAGCCCATTGAGTTGCTCACGGTGGTCGTTAAACCTCCAATCAAAAAAAAAAAAAAAAAAAAAAAAAAAAAAGGATGTTGTGTTTGTGTTACAGCACTGGCTCTCTCCCTTCCTAGGAGCCAATGATACTAAATTGGGGATGGGAGACAGCTCTAGTACGTCGAGTTGCTCACGGTGGTCGTTAAACGTCCAAACAAAAAATGTGTAATATTGGGTTGTCGGAAAAGTCATGACGTATTTTAGCCATGTTTTGCAAAGGTCATTTATTGATAGAAAGAACAAAGATCAATCAATGATATAATGCCCGTTTAGTTCGATAACCTTTTACCATCTTTCAGTGAGCTGCAGAATGCCTCGTTCATAGAAGGACCTGTCTTTCGTGGCGAAAAACTATACGAGGTGCTGATTTACAGCCTCATCTGAATTGAGCGTTATACCACGCAAGGACTGTTGAAGAGAGAAAAAGAAGTAGAAGTCTGACTGCGCTAGGTCAGGCGAGTATGCTGGGTGTGGCAACACATTTCACCCAAGCTCCAATAAATTTTGGCGGGTGATCAAACTTGTGTGTGGTCTCGCGTTGTCGTGATGGAACGAACACAACACCCTTATGATGAACAAGCACTGGAAGTTTCTGGATGATGGATTCGTTCAAACTGTCCAATTGCCGACAGTACACATTCGAATTGATTGTTTGGTTCCGTTGTAAGAGCTCGAAAAACACGACACCTTTAAAATCCCACCACACTGAGACCAGAACCTTCCGCTGATGAATGTCTGCTTTGGATGTCGTTTGAGACGAAGCAGAACGTCGGGGCCAAGACCGTTTGCGCAGCACATTGTTGTTCACAATCCACTTTTCGTCACCAGTTATCAGTCGCTTCAAAGAAGGTTCTTTTTCCTCACGTTTAATGAGCATATCGCAGATGTTTATACGCGCCGTCAATTGAGCTTCTTTGAGTTCATGAGGAACCCACACATCGAGCTTACTTATGTATCCCAGCTTCTTCAGGTGGTCATGAACGCTTGAATGATGGACGTGCAATGTGTCTGCAATCTCTAGTGTCGTGTAACGTGGGTTTGACTCGATCAATGCCTTGAGATGGTCGTCATCAGCCTCTGTGGGCCTCCCGGACAGAGGAGCACTGTTGAGGTCAAAATCACCAGCACGGAAATTTGCGAACCACCGCTGGGACTGACGTTCTTGTAGAGCATTATCACCGCACACTTTACACAACTTTTCGCAAGCTTGACGCGCGTTCTTCCCTTTACGGAGGTAAAAAAGAATATGGCGAAAATGCACAGTTTGGTCTTCCATCTTCAACTTGATGTCAAATCTCCGCAAATCAGCCGAATCGCCCACTATACTTTTTAGACTGGAGCTAGAACTGGCACCTGTCGAATGCCATAGCGATAACAGAGCTCCGCATGGCTCTAGCACTTCCAAAACCGCCCAACCGCCATCTGGTGCCAAAATATGTCGTGACTTTTCCGACAACCCAATAATTCAACCTCTTGATTTCGTTGTGTTTAATGTTTGAAAGAATAAATGCTCCTTAAAAACAGATACTCTCCAGGATTTACTTTTAAACGTAACGTATGGTGAAATTATCGTGAAATACGGGTAAGTTAGAGTGTGTTTTTACTGCACGTATAGGGAGAAATATACTGGTTGCTAAGATTATCAATAAGAGATGAGCACTGTCTGGTTCTCCACTGTCTGCGGCTGCGTACTCTCGAGAATAAAATTCTAAATGACCCTGGGTCAATACCTTCAACATTGCACAGCTATGCAGACGACATGTTTTTCATGTGGCCTCATGGTAGAAATTTCCTGGACTCTTTTCCTGAGAAGGATTAGTGGAATACATACCTCTATTAACTTTACCATGGAACTCGAAAATGAAAGTAAATAACCGTAACTCGATGTGCTCCTACACAGATCAGAAAAAAGAAATTTACGCACTACAGTATATTATAAATTTTGTGCGGTTCCAAATTTCCCTGCGTCTGACACATTTTCACCTTTGGAATATAAAACCTGCGTATTTCGAACCTGTCAAAGGAGAGCAGTCCAGTTTTCTTCAGAAAATGAAGCCAAAGAAATAGAAATTAGGAACATCTTTTATCAAGCAGCATCTGCTGGTTATAGGAGAGAACTCATAACTTTGCTCCTTGATAAAGTAAAGAACCGCATTAATGAAAATGCACCGACCCGCAAGCGCCATCTAGACTTTATAGGATCACTACAATACATCCCAGGCTTCACGGTTTTTTTGATAAAAAATTTCTTAAAGAAACTAGGAATGGACATCGGCATTAGAACAACTACCTCAGCTATGAATTTCCTCTTCCCCATGAAAGAAGTTTGCCTTGACCAGAAAGCTGGTGTTTACTCCATTCCAATAGAATATCCTGATAGAAAGCAGAAGCGTTACATAGGGATGACTAAAAGATCATTTGGTGCCAGAGTGACAGAGGATGGAAGAAACGTGAGAAATAAAGCCCTCAACTCTGCCCTCTCCAGAGAAGTTTGCCCAAGAAATGCAATACTACAGTGGAGAAGATACAAACACATAGCACCATACTCTATGCACTTTGAGACCGCCTACAGAGAATCAGTTGAAATCCTCACAACCACGTCCGCATGCAACGATACTGTTTTCCGTGACCTGTACCCTCTGTGGACGGATTTTTTGAAATGTTAAGACCGAGTTTTCATTATGTTTTATACTTCCCTTGTTGACATTTTGTCTCGCGTTTTCCCCATTCTGAACAATGTGAACTTAATTCAATGTAAGTATAGGTATGTACATATGTTTTCAAATGTCAGCAATCACTGTTGATTCTCTCCGCATTAGTTTTGATTTTAATCAGCCTTGACAAAGCCACACGTTTGTGCACAAAAGCTCGGTTAAACCAATTTGTTTCCTACACCAATAAAAACCTACGGATTTTTTTTTCTAAGTTCATACTGGTTGCTGTTAGTCAGCCCACGTTTATTTTACACTTGTTGCTGTTATAATAGATCCTATTTTTCCAACAGCTTTGTTCTGCCAAACTGGCTGTTTTGAAAAGAGTCGCAGGATGATAAACAAAGTGCTCCTTCCGCTGGACCCATTTTTCAAACAGCCAGCTACTTGCGCTGAGATGGGCTGGCGTCGAGCCCTAAGCAGGGGCCTGAGCCCGGCTTGCTCTGCATAATATTTACTTCTATTCAGATTAAAGCATTGAGAGAGAAAGACATATTTTTAGTATGATTTTGTATGAATTCCACACGAGACGTTTTTTACGCTTTCCAACCGTAGGTTGAAGAAGCGTATATGCTCCGCACGATAACTGGCGTAAAAATGGTTCGATTTCGATGAAATTTTAGTATGTGGTAGGGTTTGATTTGACTGGAGGTTTAACGACCACCGTGAGCAACTCAATGGGCTATAAGCAGTCGCCCGTCCCTAATTTAGGGTCACTGGTTCCAGGGAAGGGAGAGAGCCAGTGCCGTAAGACAAACACAACATCCATGCCTCACCGGGATTCGAACCCGGACCCCGTTCGGACGAATGATCAGAGGCCATCGCTTAGACCACTGCGCCACCGGGGCGGCCTATGTGGTAGGGGACCACCTGGAGACGAACCCTATTCAAAATGGGTGAATTGGGGTCAAAGGTCAGGACATAGGAGCGGGATGCATTCCATTGCCTTTATGCGCCATAACGTGCGTAAAAATGGTTCGATTTCGATGAAATTTCAGTATGTGGTAGGAGACCACCTGGGGACGAACCCCATTGAAAATGGACGAAATGGGGTCAAAGGTCAGGACATAGGATTGCGATGCATTCCATCACCCTTTCCACATATTATTAAGGTGGACGTCAAGTAATTTTGCTTCCTATACTTCCAATGGAAAAACTTTTGTACACATTTCCTTCACAATAAATGTGTTCCCAAGGATGAAAATTTGAACATCTATTAAAATAACTTCTTAAAATAACTTGGAATACTTAATATTTTCTAAAACATAACCATAATTATATTAAAAATCAATAACTTTTCCTTTGGTGGTGTTAAAACCAGAAAAAGAATGGCGCGACCTGTACTTTGATGACGTCAGTAGACAAACAAATGTTGGATTGCATAATTATGGTTATGTTTTAGAAAATATTAGGTGTTCCAAGTTATAAAATGAAGCTATTTTAATCGATGTTCAAATTTTCATCCTTGGGAACGCATTAATGGACCTTATTCATGTGACGTCAGAAGTGGATTTCTGCGTACCAGCATGGCTGCTGATTCAATGTTTTCGCTATTTGATTATCCCTTACTGTTGCCTAATTTTTACAATCCTAATGTCATGGATTCTGCCGAGGAATTAATAGAGCTACAGGGCGAAGAAGAAGAAATTAATTTCTTAGAAGAACAAATCAAGGTTGCAAAAATATACAAAGACAATTTTGTGTTCGATGTTTGTTTCGCATTGCGCAGGAAAGCATCGCCGTTAGTCATAACGAAGTTTTTAATGCAGCATTTCTCGTACACGCTATATTAAATTTTCATGTTCTTATTGCCAGACATTGGCGAAATATCTGAAACATAAAATTTAGTACCTTCTTTTGGAAAACAAAAATATTTAAAAGCTCAGACAAATACGCAATACGGAAATAAACTAGGGTTCGAACGCTAGGCAATCTGCTTAAAAATTAAATGAATGCTTAACATTAAATAAAAGAAAAATTATAGGTATGTTTGTTTTATTCTTTGAGGAAAGTAGAACTTAATTCGTATTTTACCGACCCAAATATTCCATCAATTTTCGCCTCCTTTTTTTCTTTTTTGAAATTAAAATTCGAAGGAATACTACGAGGTTTCAACTGCCTTTGATTCGTAGTGTCATAATATCCAAAAGCTTTTTCGTTAAAGTGTACAAAACATATTGGAGAGTGCACATCGGAATGGAAATCACCGCAATTCATTTTACACAGCCATTCCCTTAATAATTTCTTCTTTTTCAGCGGAAAATTAAAGAACTATACAATTTAGGTTGCAGGATTTATTAGCACAACCATACGATGAGCAAAAGTTATACATGTCGTTAATAAATTTACGAAAATCGCGTTTTTCCTAAACCCTTGCAACGTAACGCCATGTTAAGCAAGTGGAAAACGCATGTAAACAAACTCTTGTTGGTCCTCGGCCACGGAAATGCTTTCCCATGATGCAATGCGAGGTGAATAAGGTCCATTGGGAAGAAAAACGATGGCGCGACCTGTATTTTCATGACGTCAGCAGTCAAACAAATGTGCGGATCCTATTAAAGTTTTATGACGTCACAATTTTGCTAGCAGATAGCCGCGATTCCCATCTGCCTCATTACGTCACGCGTTGTGTGCGTATGTTCGTCTGCACGATAAGTCGCGTAAAAATCGTTCGATTTCGATGAAATTTTAGTATGTGGAAGGGAATCACCTGGGAAGGAATCCTATTGAAAGTGAACGAAATGGGGTCAAAGGTGAGGACATAGGGGCGGGGTCCATTCCACTTTTCTTATGCGTCATAACTAACGTAAAAAAGGTTCAACTTCTATTAAATATTAGTATGTGGTAGGGGATCACCTGGGGACAAACCCTATTGAAAATTGGCGAAATGAGGGTCAAAGGTCAGGACATAGGAGCGGAATCACCTCCATCGCCATTATGCATCATACCTTACGTAAAAATGTTTTGATTTGGATGAAATGTTAGTATGTTCTAGGGGCCTGCGCCTGGGGACGAGTCCTATTTAAAATGGCCGAAATGGGTCAAAGGTTAGGACACAGAAGCGGGGTCTATTCCATAGCCCTTATACATCATAACTTACGTAAAACTGCTTCGATTGCGACAAAACTTTATCATGTTATTTCGGAGGTACACTGAACCAGTTCTGTTGAATATCATCGAAATGGGATCAAAGGTCAGGGCGTAGGAGTGAGATTTATTCCACAGCCATTTTATGATTTCTAGTATGTTGGAAAGCGTATCATAATCAATGCATTGCATGATTTTACTAACTTGTTTACATTTTCTAGTTAATAAAAAGAATTCTTCGGCAGCTGGGTCTGGGTGGCGACTGGGGACTCAGGTGAGCTATTTATTCCTGGTTTGGGTAGAAAATGCAGAGGAGGAAAACCTTTCTTCAAGAACTACAGACACTAGATAGTACAGCACACAGACGAAATTTTGCCCCATAGCTTAACGTGGCAGTTCCCTGCTAATTTTTTTGAGCAACGTACGTAGATTACTGCGCCGCCCGATCTTTTCGGAATTCCCGGGCCCTTGAAGCATTTCAGGAAGAAACGAATGGTCAAAGAAATAGACCTTGGTAATTTCTCCACTCTGCAGATGAGAAAGACATCGGTTAATTGCAAGAGAAAGAGAGAGATGAAATTTGGAAAAAGATATTATTTTTCAATGCCTAAACAGGTTAGCCATAGGTGCCTGTCGGGCTCGAGCTCTTCAAATTGAGACCGAGCCCAGTACTGCCAGCCACTTTTTTCCCGGTATTCTCAGCTTCCCTCCGTTTCTCTTTATCTTTTGGGTGCTGTTGTTTTTCTACTCCTCTTGATCATATCCCGATGTGCCCCCTTCCTGTTCATTATATCTTCTAGAAGATTATAAACACTCTTCTTTATCATCCTCCACATACACCATGGTTTCCAGTTTGTCTACCTATTTTATTTTTTTGCACTGTTTTGGATACGAAATTATAAATGCTTGTCATTTGACTTAAAAGTCAAATGCCCAGGAAATAAACGTCAAATGTCGAGAATAATTAAGGGGAAACCGAATTTTGGCCAGTTGTTAGACCACTACAAGCCCCCTGAACTTCATATTCGCAGACTTTTAGAAAATGTTTTATAGCTCCATGACAAATCGTCTTAACGATGTAAATGTTTTAGTTTTAATCCTCAAATTGCGCATACAAAATTGCGTCTCTTCAATTTTGTTCTAATACCAGTAGTTTTGTCTTAAATTTAACAAAAACGTAAAAAAGCGGGATTTTTATTTTGATCTGTGGCGTACTACAAAGGTGAAAACATGTGTTAAGATGACAAATCTGCAGAGAGACATTCTTTCCGCGTAGTTCAGTTGGGAGAGCGACTTACTACGGAATGAGGGGACACGGCTTTAATGGCCGTCGCGGACAAACTTGTGTTTTCACAGATCTTCAAAGTTTTAAAGCTGTAATTGAAAATAACAATGTGGAAATATGTTTAGTATGAAAGCTGTAGCCTGATTCAAAAGCTTTAAAATGATGTACGTATATATCAACATGTTTGCACCCATGACTCTTCAGAAAATATGGCTCCATATGGATAGTACTACTACTCGCGAAGCATGCAGTGGGCAGTCCAACTCCACCAACAGTCCTACCCCTCGACCTTTGATTAGGTATAATAAATATTTACAGTTACAATTTCCAATATATATACAGAGTTACTCGTCAAAAGGAGCGTCACTTTCTTCACTAAAAGCAAGTGTGTTGCAACAGGATAGGCCATTGCAGTGCAATTTAATCCAGATTTTCTGTATCCATAACAAATTCCATATGCTGATTTACAACTAAAGAATACGAGGCATAGAAGTTCATCCGAGTCGAAAGGTATTGAGCTAGGAATAGGCCTCAGTGCTTTCTTCTTTTCTCCGTTTTCTTCCAGGTATTGTAACTTCCATCCTCAATCAGTTGTCAGAAGTTAATTTCCTGGCCACCCTTGGACTTCTAAGTAAGCCCTTAGAAAATGTTGAGGAGATGCTTTTAATATTGGAGGAAGTTTCTCCAGATCAAAATTCGATATCAAAGCAGACTTTCTTGTTAAGATCGTGAATGGGATTCGTTCATTTTCGAGTATTTTCTCGTCCCATAAAATGCAAAGATAAATTTTCCTCCACTGATCAACAATTCTCGAGGAATTCCTTCTTCAGTAAAAATCCTAACTTGCCCCTCAGTTTCAGATGATGATTTTATCATTTCAATGGCTTTGATTTTTTCCAATCCATAAAAGCGTTGTTGTTTCATAACCAGTTCTTGGGTGAGCAAACAGCAGAAGTTTTCTAGTTTCGCTGTACTGCTCGATCAAAATTTCGATTCTGTATAAAGTTTTGATGTGCTTTTATAACCTTTGGTTCAGAAATAAATAGATTCATTTTCAGGAGTGAGAGCAACTAACAAAACTATTATTTCTGTGTCTGAACCCACGACAACTTTAGTGTAACTGTTTATGTTTTCAATCCATACCCTTACTATGTCTACATCAACATCTTCTTCAGCAACAAACGTTTATAAGCCAGTTTTTTCTAGTTCCGATGCTCCTGAAATTACTAATAGTTTCTTATTTCCCTTATTAGGTAAAAATCTACTTTTGCTGTCATAGATTTTGTGTTTTTCAAAAGTGATGTCACATGAGGTCTTTTGGCTGTTCTTCTGTTTTGTTCTTCTTATTCTATTGTACAATCCTCGGGGTATACATCGAAAACAGTGGTTGTATTTTTCCATACCTTGTAAGTACAAATGAACAGTTATTTTACGCTATTTCTCCATATGAGCTATCCTTTGGCCAGGAGACATAGTGAAGAAGAAATCTTCCGTCTACCACTATTGTTGCATCGCTTAGGTCAAATGTTTCTATAATACACCTTTCAAACATTTCCATGAGAGAAGACTTTGTACCCTTGCGAAGAGAAACCATCAAAAATGGATGGTGGACGAAAGGCTAGCTCATACTCAAGGTATATGTTTTCAGTACAATGGGCTATCACACACACACACACACACACACACACACACACTCTCTCTCTCTCTCTCTCTCTCACAGACACACACACACAGATTCGGTTAATCTGAGGCTTTACGCTAACCTCTTTCGACCACAATTTCGCAGATTTGGGCTTTGCTTCTGTTCTCTTTGTCTTCTTTGAATAGTTTAGGCTCTCCAAAAGTTTTCCTATTCATTTTCTCATCGTCGCAACTCCTACATGATGGGCTTAGTCAAGGTTTACAATTGTGTGGAGAACTCGTATGTTTGTTAAACAGGATGACGAACACACGAGTTCTCCGAACAATTTTGTGAATGGAAATGAACTTTTCAGTGTGGGATTGATCTCTTAGTTTTTATGAAACGTTTAGTTCAGTATATTGTTCAGTAAAATTGAGACAAAACTATTGGTATTAGTGCAACATTGAAGAGAAATAATTTTACAGTGTGGAATTTCAGGACTAAAACTAAAAAAAATTGTATCGTTACGACCATTGGTTATGAAGATATAAGTCATTTTCTAATCTGCAAATGTGAAGTTCGGGAGACCAGGGGAAGGGGGAGGTGTGGAGAGGGTTTGGAAAATATACCTCTTGTAGTCGTCTAGCAGCTGCTCAAAATTTAGCTTTCCCCTAATTTTTCTCGACATTTGACTTTTCCTTCCCTTTATTTTCCTGGCTATTACTGTTTCTTGTCGATGTACGTAGTCGTTCCTTTGTAATTCGAACCAACATCATACATTCTGTCATCACGCGGCCGCTACCTATACGAAAGTTCTATTAGTTGTTTAAAATTTCCCCTATTGGTCTCTGGTTTTTACTTAGTACTCTCAGTTTCATTTATAATGTTTGTTTATGACTTCAATACATTGATTCTTTGCTCCCACACTCTGGGCTTTATTCATTGGTCTCTCATTTTTATTTTTAGTTTTAATTGAAATAACGACTAAGAGCACATGCCACTCATTTCAAATCAGATCATGATATATGGCTTAGGGCAATCGATTACTAGGGTTGCATCAGCAAAGTTCCGATTTTTGAAGATCAAATGCTTGAATCAAGAGGATGCAGGCATTCAAGCATGATTTTAGGACACGATAGATAGATGCTGAAGGCTTCTTGCAGGAAAAAATATTTGATGTACTGGTGTGTGTGTGTGTGTGAATGAACAGCTCATTTCAGTGAATCTCCTCAGCAACGAATGACATCCGGTAAAAATTACGTCATATGTGAAAAGCGGATACATTTTTGTTCAGCGCGAATCTCCCCTTCCCCTATGTAGTAAGATGCTAAACCGTCAAATTTGTTATTTTTTCCCATTAAGAGTTCATCCAAGAATTTTTCATAGGGAGGTGGTGGGGTGTGTTGGATGAAAGGCAAGATTTCGAAAGCTATACATTTTTATAATGAAATATTTAGGCTTTAAACCGATAATTAAAAATAAGGAAAACTTTAAAAAATGCATAACTGCTGAATTTTTCTATTGTTAGCAATGGTTATATAACCGGGAATCTTTTCTTCCAAACACTAAAAAGGTTATTTTATTTTTTATGCTGTTTATATTTTTATCTATCATGTCAAAATGCTTCCCTAAACAAGGTCAGAGCAAAGAAGTATTCGCATGGGATACGGAAACAGTAGATATTGATATGATCGCAAATCTTATGCATACTGAAATGATTCAGAAATATATCTGGAAATTATGCAGCAGACTAAAATGATGTGTACATGGATATGCCTTCAGCTTGCAGTGACTAATTTTAAATATATGATTTAAAGAAAGAGAACTAAAAGACGACAGAGACTGCTGTACACGTAGATCTCAAATTAGAAAAAAGAAGAAAAATTATTACATTACAGATAAATATGCTTCAAGGTAAAGCCGAGGAATTCATGCTACTGACAATCGTATCATATGGTAATAAAAAAGACTAATACAAAAATTAACAAGAAAGGTGACACCGAACTTTCGGGTATAATAAGCACGTCTTTTGAATCTGTTTTGACGCAAATGAAATTTATCAAAGCTATTCAAAGTCAATGGAACCGGTATGGAAAACAATAAATCTGACAAAAGTAAGATTTTCAATCGGGTTTTTCATCCCTCAGGTATTGCTGTAAACGGAATCGTGAGCTTACGAACTCTTAGAAACAGAGATATCGACAAAAATTAAGATGTGACTTTACTTCTCCTGGTAGGAAAACCATGCATTATTTTCGGAAGAAAGTATTCTCAAAAGGTTTATCAATATAAGCGGTATCGGTCCAAGAAAAAAAAAAAAAAATTAGTCCAGTTTTCAGGATCCCAGATTTTGCTACGAATACATCAGAAGCAGAAATTAACACTTATGACACCCTGGTGGCCAAACCATTCTTCACCAAACATTGAAAATTATGTGAAAAATATTTATCGGAGCTTTAGAAGCAGAAATAACGCAGAAAACGCAATTTACATTTGTACCCCTAGCGGAAAATCTATGACTTACTTGTAAATTTTGAATTTAGAGGAAAAGCATTTCGCATCGGAAACCCTATCCAACAAAGAAGGAATTTTTCAAATCGGACTCTTAGAAGTAGAGATATTGACAAAAATAAGATATATATATCTATGCCCCCTGGCGTAGAAACCATGCATTATTTCAAGAAGAAAATGTTCCTAAAAGGTTTGCCGACATGAGTAGTATCGGTCAACAGATGACTTTGTTTTTCAATCGAGATTTTAGAAGCTCATATTTTGCTGCAAATGCATCAGAAGCGGAAATTAAGACTTACGCCGCCTGGCGGCCAAACCATATTTTTACAAAAATTAGAAATTATGTGCAAACGATTTCCCATCAGGAGCTGTATCCGGTGCAGAAAGAATTTTTCAAATCGGGGATTTAGAAGCACAGATATATGGGGGAACGCAATTTACATTTACGCCCCCTAGCAGAAAGTCTATGAGTAACTTGAAAATTTTGAAATTATATGAAACACATGCCACACTGGAAACACTATCCAACAAAGAAGGAATTTTTCAAATCGGACTCCTAGAAGTAGAGATATTAACAAAAATATGATATACATCTACGCCACCTGGCGTAGAAACCATGCACTGTTTTAGGAAGAAAATGTTTCTAAAAGGTTTGTCGACATGAGTACTGTCGGTCAACAAACAACGTTTTTTTTCAATCGAGAATTTAGAAGCTCATATTTTGCTGCAAATACAGAAGAAGCGGAAATTAAGAATTACGCCCCCTGGTGGACAAATCATTTTTTTTTTTTTTACAAAAATTAGAAATTATGTGCAAACGATTTCCCATCAGGAGCTGTATCCGGTGCAGAAAGAATTTTTCAAATCGGAGATTTAGAAGCACAGATATAGGGGGAAACGCAATTTACCGCTACGCCCCCTAGTGGAAACTCTATGAATTACTTGAAAAATTTGAAATTATATGAAAAACATGTCACACGGAAAACACTATCCAACAAAGAAGGAATTTTTCAAATCGGACTCCTGGAAGTAGAGATATTCACAAAAATAAGATGTACATTTACGGCCCCTGGCGGAGAAAATGTGGAATATTTTAGGAAAAAAATATTCCAAAAAAATTTATGGATGAGTGGCATCAGTCCACGAAGGAATTTTTCAATCGATATTATAAAAGCTCAGATTTTATGGCAAACACATCAGAAGCAAAAATTAACACTTACGCCCCCTGGTGGCCAAAGTATTCTTTACCAAAAATTTGAAATTATATACAAAAGATTTTCCGTCAGGAAATGTATCCGCTGAAGAAAATGTTTTTCAAATCGGAGTTTTAGAAGAAGAGTTATCGAGGAAAAGGTAATTTAATTTTACGCCCCCTAGCGGAAAATCTATGCGTAATTTGAAAAAAGTAACTGTATGTAAAATACTCTTCGATATAAATGGAATCGAAAGATAAAAATTGTTTTTCAATCGGATGTTTAGAAGCAAATATGTGGAATAAAACGTATTTTTGAATTCGACATCATCTGCATTTGCGCCCTCTACCGGCGAAATTTTACATTGTAAAAAAAAACGAAAAAAAGGATCATCATTTGCATATTTCAAGCTTCCCAATGCAAAAAAAAAAAAAAAAAAAAAATTCAAATCGGACAAATAGTTGCAGAGATACCGTGGGTACAGACGGACGGACGGACGAACGGGCAAACCGATAACAGAAGCACGATCTTTTTTTACAAAAGACGTGCTAAAAAGGTATACATGTGTGCATGTTATACACCTCTAAATGAAGGGTGTTGAGATTGTTGAGGTTTTAACGCGGAGTGTCTGAGACAGTTTCGGGGTGTGTTGAAGGAGAGTAAGGTGTGTGTGTGTGTGTGTGTGTGAATTTTTGTGTCCCATCTCGTAGGTGCAGCTATCTTCAACCGAACTCTTATCTTGCTAGATGACGACAACTGTTGGTCGAAAAAAGAATTTACCGAACTTTTTGATAGCCGTTGAAATACCTTTGTTTACAAATTACATAACATTACGAATGAAAACTTACAATTATTTTACAACAACCCTTTGGAATCATCGCTAATCGTGCCAAAATCACGGCTACATTCCCTGCCCTTTCTATTTCAGTCACTAGATTTGAAAATAAGAATGGAACATTTCCAAAGAAGAAGGATATACCATGTTTTCTGTGAGCATCGCCTGCATCGTGTGTAACCCCAAATCATAAAAGTTTCGATTTACTTAGCCCAAATATTTTCAGTTTGACGCATAGAATGTCCTAATTAACTATCATTTGCTGTCTAATTAACGCTATTCTACCGCTTATTGGTTTTTACGTCTACACTTTCAGGATTCATTAACACGCATTTCACGCTTGGCTTCCTAACACATGAGAGAAAGAAACTCGCGGATGAAAGGGATTGCACTTCATCACAAAATTTAAAAGCAGGCCTGAAGCGTCTCTCTTAGGGATTCGCTGGCTGCGTGAACTGAAAATATATTCAGTATCTTTGATAATACCCACTTTTGGAGAACAAAATATTGTGGTGATGACGTCACTGAAGGGAAATCTCCCTCGCAAATGGATCTTGTTATCAACTGGAGAAAACCTAATGATATGCTAAAGAATTTCAAATGGCTCCTTGCATCATGTTCCTTCGCATCCTTTAACATCTTCCCATTTGGAGAAAGGTATTACTATTTCTCTCTGCCTTGAGGGCCTTTTTTTGCGCGGCAAATCTTTTGTATAGTTCATGCAACAGCAATACCGTTTTCATCACACGAAATCACTTTGGGAAAGAATATTATTTATTTCCAAAATAATAAAATTTATCAATTGCTAAAGTAATACATTTTGCCGTTCATGAATACGTTACAAAATAAAAGTTTGTGCTATAGTCTTGTCTTTCCGTCTGTCGACGAAATCTCTGCTTCCAGCAGTCGATTTAAGGTAACTATTTTCAAATTTTGATCGCTTAAGCTCTGATCAAGATTTTTCAAAATTTTCATAGCATTTCCTAGAATAGAATTTTGTTTTCATGTAGCTTCGATAAGTGCTCTTATTTATCATGATATCTACAAAGTTTGAGCATCCCTAATCCGAAATGCTTGGGTCCGGAAGATGTCTCGCATTTCGGATTTTTTCGGTTGTAGGAGTATTTGCGTAGGTATACCAATAGAATGAGATAGCTTAAGGAATGGCGCCAAGTCAAAGCATTAAATCCATTTATACACAATTTGCAAAAAAATAAAAATAAAAAATAAATAAATAAAATAACAACAACAAAGAAGCAAGCAAAAAAACAACAACAACAAAAAACAAAAAACAAACCCTGAACCACTCAGAAGGAATCGTCCAATCGAGATGGAATTGGTATGTGCAATGTACATGTATAGGAAAATAAGAAATGAAATGATCGTTGTTGGGCTCATTTATTCGGATACAACAGCAACCTGAGTGGAACAAGTTAGTACGTTGTAGCACCACCTCTGGCTCGGGTGCGAACCATTACCCGGCGAACCACAGATGCATGCAGTTCACGTATACGGTCCTGAGGTATATCATACCAGATGGTGTCCAAATTTCTGGCCAGTTCGCCAACATTCCGGGATGGGCGTAGAAGGCGTTTCATCATCATGTCCTCCCAAACATATCGATCGGCGAGAGGTCGGGCGATCGGGCTTTCCATGAAAGGGTGTCGACATTACGGAGGCAGGGCTGGGAGAGCCGTGTAGTGTGTGACCCGACATTATCCTGTTGAAAAATTGCGCAGTGATGCTACGGCATAAATGGCAACACAATAGATCGTAGAATGACGTCGACGTACCGTTGAGACGTGAGGGCGGTACGGAGGACTACCAAGGGTGTCCGGCTATCGTAGGAAATGCTTCCCAGACAGTCACTTAGGGTGTGCGAGTCGTGTGTCGTTCCACGGTAAAGGCAGGTTCGGTGCGCTGGCCGGCAAGTCTCCAGACACGTGTACCCTGGTCATCGGAGCCAAGTGCAAACCGTGACTCATCACTGAAGACAAAACGATGCCACTAGACACTATCCCACGTTGATCGGACCGACACCACTGCAACCAGTGCCGGCGATGTTCGCTGATCAGTGGAATGCGGTGGAGTGGCCTCATGGATGTAGGTCACTTGCCTCAAGTCATCTGGCAACGGTCCGGGTGGTCACTTCCGTACCTGTAGAAGACGCAACATGGAAACGGATAGTTGAGAACGATGGATTTGGTTCTCCTCGTGCGGTTCTCATAATCGCTCGATCATCGCGTTCTATCATTACTCTCGGCCATCCACGGCCTGTGTGCCACTATGTTGTGCCTTCTTCGACCTTTGGCGCCAACATCGTCTGATTGCCGCATCGCTTCGGCGATACGGCAATTTGACCAACCGGCCTCTCGCAGTCCAATTATACGTCCTCTTTCAATCTTGCTGAACTGTTGGTATTGTGCACTGACCAGACGTCGAGGCATCCTCACAGTCCTTGGAGGTTAAGGCAACTGAAATCTGAAGTCACAATAGCCCCTGCGTGCGAGCATTGCTCTTTACAGCCCAGTAAATAAAAGCCAAAATTGGGTCAAACCCGGAACAAATTAGCTAAAAGCTGAATTTTTGCAGGCTGGTAGAACTCATTGGGCTTAGCATTTTCACAAAAGTCCCCACCCCTCCCCGCTTGCTTCCCTTCTTATACCCCCTAAAGGGGGAAATTAGGTCTAATACTAATGCACTCGTAACTCCCGAAATAATTGGCATACAGTGAAAAACCTGGTAATTTTTTTTAATGTATTCCTCTTGATATTATCTATAAATTGTGTTCTATTCATTTTTACAA
Source organism: Macrothele yani (assembly GCA_039090855.1). NCBI lineage: Eukaryota > Metazoa > Arthropoda > Arachnida > Araneae > Macrothelidae > Macrothele > Macrothele yani. Next base: position 82,473,587 of record CM077025.1, on the reverse strand, counting down.
TATCTCCTATAGTTTTGCTGCAATTTTCGAAAACCCGCAAAATAGCACTTTTTTTCTCGACATTTTACCGTTTAATCGCAATTAACACTTCACAGAGCCAAAATTTCCGAAGAATGCTCGGAATAAAAGTTGTAGCAATTTTCATAACCTTTACAACGATATATTATTTGCCTTACAGCAACATATAGTTTCGCTTACGCTGTATCTAAACCATGTCTGCCTTAAGCACATCTGTTGCGAAGAATTTGTGTCGCGGGAAAACCATGGTACTGATAGAGAAAGAGATAAGAGGCGCTGACTCAAGCAATTGGTTTATTTGTTTGACACATAGGGAGAATAAAATGCATTCCTAAAACTCCCCACAGTCCACACATATGTCACAAAGTATATGGAGTTAAGTTATCGGATAGGTAAGGAGTCCGCACGGGAGATTCGCTGAGTCAAAGAACGAAATGCAAGTTGATCGTTTTTTTTTCAGCCTTTAAAAATTAAAGCAAATTCTGAATGCATTCCCGTACTGGTTTACCTAACAATAAAAATGGACAAATGCATGATTTGCCATAACCATCTCTGTGAGGGAGAATCAGTAGTTGTCCCCAAAGGTTTAAAAAGGATAACTGATTCTAGCCAAAAAAGAAAAAGACAGTTTGCATGAAAAATTAGAGAATGTTACTTCTATTATGGTTCACCAGATTTGCCGGCGGAATTACACGCGAGAAAGTAGTATTAAGGCTTCACATGTTACAAGTTTTTCTTCAGCATCAACGTTGAAGCACGATATCATTCCGAGTGCTACAGAAAATTCAGAAAAATACAGCTGTTTAGAGCACCTGGTGGGCCACAAGATCAGAGCACTGAAACTGCTTATGCATTATTGTGTGACTACATTGAAAAAATAGATGAATGACACTACACCCTAAATGATTTATAAAATATCATGAAATATCATGGCCTTTCTACACCCATTACTGATAAATTTTGAAGCAGCGACTGTTACAGCATTTCGGAGACAGGATAGTGATAACAAATATTTCCTTTTTTTTTTTTTTTTTTTTTTTTGGTTCAATTGTTATCATCGAAAGATATTTGTTCTTCATACTGCGAAGCAGAGAAATATCAAAATTCTCTAATTCGTGCAGGATTATCTTCTGTGAGTAATGAAGACTTTATTCATTACGTGTTTGGTAATGCAGAAGTGAATGTGCGTACTTTAGATGGATTAAAGACTTTTCATGCAATGGAAAGAATTCAATGCATTACACCAGCCATCTGTGTTGACAAGAAGGTTGATGTTTCACGACTACAATCTGGAAACATGTCTAAACCTCAGGTAAGCATACGGCATCGCGCTTATCCTGAGAAAATGCTATTCGGTTTACAGGACACAACAGTTCAAGACCTCAGTAACATAAAGATGACAGATGGTATGCAAGCATCCTTAAAGACATTGTTTACGTTAAATTGTATGTGCTTAAGTGGCTTTGCGGCTGTTTTAAAGGCTCGACCAGGCTGGAGTCAATGAGAACACAACAGTTGTTCAAAAGAGTTATTTGTGTTTGTGACAGTCCTCTGAAATTGAAATCATACTTCAGCTATGAACTAGTATCTCGTCCACCAGCTTTATTTGACAAAGTGTCTCTGCGAAAAGCTACGAAATCCTCCATAACTAAATCTTTCGTTGGTGGTATTGTTGAACAGGAGAATATACTTACTGGTGCAGCTATTAGTATAATAGTTATAATAGATGGTGGTTATCTCCTTCATTCAGTAATTTAGCTTAAATGCACAACATTTGATCAAATTGTGCAAAATTATGTATATATCATGTACTTTTCCGTTATGGTACAAATTGCTACGTTGTTTTTGGTGGATACCTTGAAACGCCAACAGCAAATCAGGAAGCACAAACAAGATCTGCTAAAAGGACGTCAGCGAACATTATATTTACCAATAACATGGAGTGCATTCCAGCGCAGACTGATTTTCTATTTATCCCAACAATAAGAAAAGAATGATTGTAGCATTAAACGAGAAATTCCTCTATGCCATTAATATCACGGTTCTCACGGCTAATAACGATGCTGATGTAGATATAGTTCGAACCTCTGTATAAATGTCGAAACTAAACCCTACTGTAGTCACTGTAGGTACGAATACAGACCTTATTGTCTTATTAATTGCGCTGGCTCTAGATGAAACAAAATCTTTGTTCTTTCTTAAACCGGACGCTGCTGCAATCTTCCAATATTTTACAGCATTGAAAAAACTGATATCTATTTACAGTCATGTACGCAAATGCCTGTTATCCACGCATGTCGTTACAGGATGTGATACAACGTCTGCATTTTACGGACTTGAGAACAAAAGGAAGTTAACTTAATAAAATATTCTCAGGAGGCTCAGTCGCAAGCAACGGTTTTCAACCGCATTAATGCTTCAAAAGAAGATATCATCCAAAAGGAGAAAGTTTCCATTTGGATTTATATGGTTTGAGGAAACACGACAATTTAGATGATGCCAGATATTTTTATTACAAAAAATCAATTGTGAACTATTACTGAGATTAAATTTTGACTTGAGAAAATTTCCACTTACATTCAGTAGCAGCAGCTGGACAGCATTTTTTGCGGGTATACCTTCAAGTTCAAATGTGGTCAGGGAACAAACTTGACCCCACCAACTGGGGTTGAAGTTAGAGGGCAGAAGACTAAAGCCAATTACGACTACTTTACCCGGGGCCCCAGATGAGCATTTATGCTTGATTTCATGCAACTGTAAGAAAGAATGTGAGATTTCCTGCAGTTTCCGAAAAGCCGGATTCTCATGTTCTCCTATGTGTGGACGTCGCAGTGGACTGTCATGCACAAACAACCTGATATGAGCGACGACACTTATCATAATTCTGCCACAACTGTGCGTTATTTAGAACCACAGAAGCCAATGTAAGACAAAATGTATATCAATTTGAAAGTTATAAAGCTAATCCTCACCGCTTTTGTTTGCAGCCTTTTCTTTTTTAATTACAGTTTTGTGCAATTTTAATCTCAGTTCATTCAGAAAATTTGTAATTGAAAATGTGTGTGTTTTTTCTAAGTATTTTGAAATTGTAGAAACAGCAGCAGTCCATAGAACTAAATTCATACATCATAAAAAATGTATAAAGGAGAAAAATGACATTGTCATATTTCAATTCAGCAATGCGTTTGCGCATAATAATCATTAATCCCAACCCCTCTGAGGGGTTGGGAGTTCGGTGTGAAGCATACAGGCAAGAGTCGGTGGCTTTTTTGCAGGTGCGAAGCTGAGTTTTCCTTTCTTTTTTTTAACCTATCGTTGAAAATTATACAAACCGCAAAATTATTGCATGTTTTACCCGATGTTTTGTCGTTTTAGGGCTACAATGCATTCGCAGTTTTGGTACAATTGAAAGCAAACTATAAAGTATATTAAAACAAATAATACATCGTTGTATAGGTTATAAAATTTGCTACATCTTTTATTCGGAGCATTTTTCGGAAATTTTGGTTCTGTGAAGCGGTAGTTGCAATTAATCGGTAAAATGCCGAGAAAAAAAAGGTGCTATTTGGCGGGGTTTTTCGAAAATTGCAGCAAAACTATAGGAGATATAGTAAAAATGAATAGAACAAAATTTATGGATTATACCAAGAGGAATAAAGTAAAAAAAAAAAAAAAAAATATCACTGTACGCCAATTATTTCGGGAGTTACGAGTGGATTAGTATTAGACCTAATTTTCCCCCTTTATGGGGGTGTAGGAGGAGGGGGGGCAAGCGGGGGATGGGGGGGCAAGCGGGGGATGGGGGGCAAGCGGGGGATGGGGGGGCTTTTGTGAAAATGCTAAGCCCCAATGAGTTCTACCAGCCTGCGAAAATTGAGCTTTTAGCTAATCTGTTCCGAGTCAAGTCCTTTATTTACTGGGCTATTATATACCCTCCTCAATGAAGGCCGCGAGTGGCCGAGTGGGCAACGTTCGTGACTGCCACGGGAAGGGCCTCAGGTTCGATCCACTAAATACCCGCCGTGCGTCGGATGGGCACGTTAAGCCGTCGGACACCGGGTACTGGCCCCCGGTAATAAATAAGGGCGTCTTCCTCCCCCTTTCTACTTTGCTTCCGTGTCACTGTCTTATCGGGCGCTCTAGCCCAAATCTCCTAGTTTCCTATTTTGTAAGGGTTGTTTAAGACCTGGGGTCAGACACTCCCTTCCTAAAGTCATCTACATATGATCACCATGACCCTCCTCAATGCGCGGTTCCCATGCGCTGTGGCGGGCCGGGCGACTTCGTCACTGGACTTTTTAACGTGGATACGTCTTTAAAATCTGAATCATGGGGCTACCTTCTAGGAAAACTTGACCGATATAATTTCTTACAATTGATAAAATGCTTATAATTTCTAAATTATAACAAATAGCTAAAATCCAGTAATAAAAAGAGTAATAACCAATGATTCTAAAAATATCAACTTCAAGGTCATGCGCATACACGAGTAGAAGGAAGGGCGTCCGCCATTTTGGGGTCGAATACGTTGAGTCAAATGCCTTGAAATTAGCATAACTCGAGATCGCGTAGAGGTAGGATCGTGACATTGGTCTGGATGAGATCTATCTAAAAACCAATAATTCATAAACATTTAATAAGTACTTTATAAATTAGGGTGATAAACGAAAAAAATATTTGTGAGAAAATCAAAATGTCTAAATATTTGAAGCAAAAGTCCGACTCAAATTACTACAAACGTATTACAGAAGAAAGAAGAACTCAAAAGGAATCGAATAAGCCCGAAACGACCAATGCAGAATGATGTAGGGCTTACAGACAGAAGAAGAAAGGCGAAGCGGTGCAACGCGTGGGGCGACAACCAAGCACTTCTACAGCTAGTACATGTGATCCGATGGACTACTTGGCCGTGAGTGAAGCTCGGATGAATGATTCTAGTCATATACATTTGCCGGGTTTCGAATTGAAGGTGAAAAGAAATAAAAGAAATAGGGCAATCGCACAACACAAACCATTCAATTCCAAACATGTACTAATTTGCCCACAAAACGAACTGCGGGGGGGGGGGGGGGAGCTACCTTTTGCAGAAACATCAATAGTCTAACAGATTGCCAACCTGTTAATGTCTCAGTCAACAACAGATTGTAAATTGAAGATGACTATGTGGGTGACATGTGTCTAGTTGATGTTACAGTGTCTGCTCAAACTCGCTTTTTACTTGGTTCGGTTTACATTCATCCCAACGTTTTACAAACATCGCTAGAGGTCTTCATGTTCCGGATGCTTTGCGATTGCTCTGAAAACATTAAGAAAACAAGAAAGATGATACCGAATTTTCGGGTGTAATAAGCACGTCTTTTGAATCCGTTCTGACGCAAATTAAATTTATCAAAGCTATTCAAAGTCAATGGAACCGTTATGGAAAACAAGTGTCTGACGGAAGAAAGAAGTTTTTAAATCAGGTTTTTAATTCCTCAGATATTGCTGTAAACGTAATCGTGAGCTTACGCCTTATGGTTGCAGACTTGTGCGTTAAGAAAAACATGAATTTATATGAGAAACATTTCACACCGGAAACGCTCTCCAACATAGAAATAAATTTTCAAATCGGACTCTTACAAACAGAGATATCGACAAAAATAAGATGTGACTTTACGTCCCCTGGTGAGAAAACCATGCATTATTTTAGGAAGAAAGTATTCCAAAAGGTTTTTCCATATGAGCGGTATCGGTCCAAGAAAAAAACATTTAGTCGAGCTTTCAGGAACCCAGATATTTTGCTAGAAATACATCGGAAGCAGAAATTAACACTTATGGCCCCTGGTGGCCAAACCATTCTTTACCAAACATTAGAAATTATGTGAAAAATATTTTCCATCAGGTCTTGTATGCGATACAGGAAGAATTTTTCAAATCGGAGTTTCAGAAGCAGAAATAACGCAGAAAACGCAATTTACCTTTGTGCCCCCTAGCGGAAAATCTATTATTTCCTTGAAATTTGGAATTTATAGGAAAAACATTTCGCATTGGAAACACCATCCAACAAAGAAAGAATTTTTCAAATCGGTCTCCTAGAAGCAGAGATATTGACAAAAATAAGATATACATCTACGCCCTCTGGCGTAGAAACCATGCATTATTTCAAGCAGAAAATTTTCCTAAAACGTTTGTCGACATAAGTAGTATCGGTCAACAAACGACTTTTTTCTCAATCGAGAATTTGGAAGCTCATATTTTGCTGCAAATACAACAGAAGCGGAAATTAAGACTTACGCCACCTGGTGGCCAAAACATTTTTTGCAAAAATTATAAATCATGTGTAAAGGATTTCCCATCAGGAGCTGTATCCGGTGCAGAAAGAATTTTTCAAATAGGAGATTTAGAAGCAGAGATGTAGGGGGAAAATCAATTTACCTTTACGCCCCCTAGCGGAAGGTCTACAAATTACTTGAAAATTTTGAAATCATATGAAAAACATGTCACACTGGAAACACTATCCAACAAAGAAGGCATTTTTCAAATCGGACTCCTAGAAGTAGAGACATTGACAAAAATATGATATAATCTACGCCACCTGGGGAGAAACCATGCATTATTTTAAGACGAAAATGTTTCTAAAAGGTTTGTCGACATGAGCACCATCGGTCTACAAACGACATTTTTTTCAATCGAGAATTTAAAAGCTCATATTTTGCTGCAAATACATCAGAAGCGGAAATTAAGGTTTACGCCACCTGCCGGCCATACTATTTTTTTCTACAAAAATTAGAAATTATGTGAAAACGATTTCCCATCAGGAGCTGTATTCGGTGCAGAAAGAATTTTTAGGAGGAAACCCAATTTACCTCTACGCCCCCTAGCGGAAAGTCTATGAATTACTTGAAAAATTTTGAAATTATATGAAAAGCATGTCACACTGGAAACACTATCCAACAAAGAAGGAATTTTTCAAATCGGACTCCTAAAAGTAGAGATATTGACAAAAATAAAATATACATCTACGCCCCCTGGCGGAGAAACTGTGGAATATTTAAAGAAGAAAATATTCCAAAAAGGTTTATAGATGCGAGTGGCATTAGTCCACGAAAGAATTTCTTCAATCTATATGTTAGAAGCTCAGATTTTATGGCAAATATATCAGAAGCAAAAATTAACACTTACGCCCCCTGGTGGCTAAAGTATTCTTTCCCAAAAACTTGAAATTATAAACAAAATATTTTCCATCTTAAGGTGCATCCGCTGAAGCAAATATTTTGCAAATCGGAGTTTTAGAAGAAGAGTTATCGGGAAAAAGGTAATTTACTTTTACGCCCCATAGCGGAAAATCTATGCATAACTTGAAAAGTAACTATATCTAAAATACTTTTCGAAATAAATGGAATCGAAAGATAAAATAATTTTTTCAATCGGATGTTTAGAAGCAAATATGTGGAATAAAACGTATTTTTGAATTCGACACCATCTGCATTTACGCCCTCTAGCGGCGAAATTGTACATCGTAAAACAAAACGAAATGACGGATCATCATTCCCATATTTCAAGCTTCCCAATGCAAAAAGAATTTTTCAAATCGGTCAAATAGTTGCAGAGATAGCGTGGGTAGAGACGGACGAACGGACGGACAAACCAGTAACATAAGCACGATCTTTTTTTACAAAAGACGTTCTAAAAAATCATGCCAAGTATGGTACCGGATACTCAAGTGCCTATCATTCTCACTGGTGACTTTAACATTGATGTGCAACAAAACACCAACTTACTCAAGTTCATGAAAGACAATTTCGGCTTGACTTGTACAAATTCTCCACCAACTACCTTAGGCAATACTTGTGTCGGCTTAACCTTTGTACGAAACATAGATTTGAATTGTATGCCATGTGTTTGTTAGCTCTCATATCATCGCCCTTTAATAAATAAAATTATAGTTTAACTGCATTTCTCTTTCATTTATCAACCGACTTCTACCTCAAACCCTTTATTGTGAAACACGTATCAACGTAAATGAAACCTACGGGTGTGCTTCGGACACAGCCTTCATTTTGTTTAATCATTTGCATATTCGGCCATGAGGTACTTGCATGCAAAGTTTCATCAGGATCGAATGACTTTCTCTGGTGCTTCGTTTTTTTTTTCTTTTTGGTAAAGAATGTATTTGAAAACAGTAAAAGGGTTTCAATATGACATTTCAAGAAATTAAAATTGTCAGCGCTTGCTTTCTTTGAGAAGAACAAGTCGCCACCCTCAGTGGAGCAATAGTGTTAGCGCTGGCTTTTGCCCTTCTATCGGAGATGAGTCCTGGTTCAATTCCCGGTGAGGCATGAATGTTGTGTTTCTTTTATGGCACTGGCTCTCTCCCTACCCTGAAACCAGTTGCCCAAAACGAGGACGGGCGAATGCTTATAGCCCATCGAGTTGCTCACGGTGGTCGTTACCTCCCCCCTTCCTCTGTTCATAATCAACAGATTTAGTCATTCGCGAACGTTTCATACCTGAAAAGAATCTATTTTGCAAAAGATCTGATTCAGAATTGCATTCATTAACCGTAAAAAGCTCACCAGGATATCTCGGTGAGGTTCATGTTTCGATCTGAAAACGTAACCTTATTCAGAAATGCAAAAAATACAGTAAAATTAATAAATGCGTAAAATTTAAAATTAAATTTAAATTGTAAATTGCCCATTAAAGCGGTCAACGAAGGACACAAAGGGAACTGACTCAGAACCGATTTGAGACAGTCATTCCCTGCGGAAATCGGTCACCAAAAGCAATGAAACGCACGAATTGTTTTACTGAGTCGAATCGGAAGAATAGATTCTTTCAAACGAATTCGCTTGCCTATCACTACAACGGAACGGAGAGACAGAGCCCCACCCAGGGTATCTGAGGTTACGCATCGTAAACGTCGAGGTGCCCAGAAACCTGGATAAGGCCTGGAAATGTTCCCAAAGCCTTCTGGAATTTTCATTTGTGACGACGCAGTTTCGGATTTCGGACGTTTTTGGTTTTTCGGATAAGGGATGCTCAATCATCTGCATCTCTATTTCTAGAATCGAATATCTGGCTATCTGTTCTCATGTATTTCCAAATTTTCTTGGTTTTAATTAATGGCCCAGATTCACATTTGCCTTTGGTTCTGATATATCTGTTTCTACATCACGGTTTGGAAAAATTCGTTTTGGATTGGGTGTGCAGGTGAATATTTCTCAGATTTTACTAGAGTGAAATTTTGTCCAAAACATCATGATAATTCCTCCTTAACATTATCTGTTACAAATGTTGCACATGATTAATGTTTCTGAAATTTCAAAAATCTATGTGGTAAAAAGGCCGTGTTTCGGTGGTCTCACCATTATTCTTTATTTCTTTTGAGCGCTCATGAAAAGTTTTTTATAGTGTTTTAAATGCGTGGGCTGAAACAGATTACTTGCTGAAATAACACTCACTTACTAACTAAATGTTTAACAAAGCACTTAGACTACCACTAAGGGATCAATATAGCAAGAAACGGCAAGAAATGGAACTTACAAGGAACTTGTTTTTTCCTGATTGTTGTTTTATAGCTCTTCAAATACCGACACGATTTCTCTAAATAACTACAAGAAATTGCAGCCCGAATTACATTATTAATCTCGTAGATTATACTTATGCCGTATACAAATCATTAAGATAACATGCGGTCCAAATTCAATCAGTAAATCATCCTTCCTTCTGAACAGCACAAGATTTTCCTTCTGACCAGCACGCCACGTGCTGTTGAGAAAGAAAATCTAATGGAGTAATAACATAAGAAGAGAAACTCAAAAAAGGAAGGCTAAATAAGTAATATACTTTTCAGGTTTGATGCAGATGTCAGTAGATATGGTGCTCTGAAATACTAAAGAGAATGCAGAGGGTGTGAAGTGGTTTGATTTCTAAGACTGACTTTCTTGTGTTCGGCGATTGTGATTGTTTATTACCGTTATTGTGATGATAGATACGACACCTCTTGGTTGACGAGAACGGGATACTTCTGGACAGGACGGGAGGGCGAATGATCCTGTGTTAACTGAGAGTAATTTTCACAGTGAGAGATTTGGATACATTGCAAGTACTCGAGGGACAAAATTCCATTCTAAACAACCAGATGCAGGAAATAAAATTTGGAGCTAGTTACCCTTTAAAGAAAGTTGAAAAAGATGACATTTCACCATTATATGTGGTTATTTTTATGGCACATTAATATAAACTGCGAGGGTTTTTTTTTATTTTTTTTTTTATGAATTTTTTTGATGGGAAATTTAACGACCAATGCCAGCAACTCAGTGGGCTATAAGTAGCTGACCGTCCTTAATTTAGGGCCACGGGTTCCAAGGGAAAAGAGAGAGCCAGCGATGTAAAATAAACACAACATCCGCGTCTCACCGGGATTCGAACCCGGACTCATCTCGCAAGAATGGTCCGTAACCACCACCTCAGAGTATTCTGCCAACTGGCCGGCATTTCATTTTTCCAAACTCGTATAATGTAGCAAAGCTATACTATAAGCAATAGAAGCCTAGAAAAAAGAGAATGGAGAGTAACAGTCGTCCTAAGACACTTCTGGGAAATTAAGTGATAGTTCTGAAACAACGTTCCTCTTCTCTCAAAAAGAAATATTTTCGTTTAATGCGTACATTGAGTTTTAATGTATGCTGTAAAGACATCACACGAAATGCAAAGCAATGGAGTAAAACGCAACTATGCGTTGGAAAGGGTATAAACTAAATGGATAAAAAAGAGGTATTTGTGTAAAACAACAAACTGAAAGAGATGTTAAATAAATTAAATCGAAATGACCATATCATTTGGTCTGAAAGGAAGATTGGAAATGGTCTAGTACACTGGCGTGCAAAACTTAAGGACCGTTCGGTTTTTTCGCCGTAGTTTCGCAATGACGCAGCCTGGATAAATCAATGTCATACCACAGAGACCTCAGTATGTACCAAACGGGGGAATATACAAACACGTGAGCAAAAATGATTGCAAAAGTGTACACTGGGACTTTACTAAGAAATGACCGTAAAGCAGTACGCACCATGCTACAAAGCCATCGTTTCCACAAATGGATTACACCAAAGAGGTAGTCGTCAGTAAGGAATGTGATGTCCCCTAACAGCAATGGCTGCGTTGCAGAGTCTGGCCATACTTAACACGAGGCTGTCGATGAGTTCTTAGGGCAACTTTGCCCATTCCTCTCGAAGTGTATGTTTCAACTAATGGACATTTTCCAGCTGATGTGGGCGTGCCACAAGACGTCTACCCTGAGCGTCCCACACATGTTCTATGGGATTCAGATCCTGGGAGTACGCAGACCAATTCATACGAGTGATATCGTCACTTTCCAACAGCTCATCTACTGCACGTGTATGATGGGGTCTCACGTTATCGTCCATAAATATGAACTGGGAACTAATGGCCCCTTGGAATAGGCATACATACATGGGAAAAAGCGCCTCATCGCAGTAGTGGTTTGCGGTTACGGAACGTTCTTTGTGAATGTGTAACTCAGTACGACCATTCAGCGTAATGCCTCCCCAGACGAGCACACCAACACTGCCATACCAATCTCTTTCGGTAATGTTAGCCGGTCGATAACGTGTTCTCACCTCTCTCCAGATCAGCTGATGTCCAAAATTGCTCGTCGTACTGAAACGACTGTCATCCGTGAAGAGTACCGTATCCCATTGCTCTATGGTCCAATCGTTGTGGTCCTTACACCATTGTAATCGATGCCTCCGATGGGTAGGCTTTAATGAGATGCAACGTTCAGGTCATCGGACAAATAGTCCCCCTTTATGTAGACGTCTGGCAACAGTGAACCGCGATACGGCGAATCCTGTGGTCATCTGCAGTTGCTTCGCGATATTGCCCGCTGTCTGGCGTCGATCACGATTGGCCTGTAGGACCATTTATCGGTCATCTCTTGTTGTTGTTTTCCGTGGCTGACCACCACCGACCTTTCTAACCGACCTTTCTTCTTTCGTTTGGAAAATCTTCCACGCACGTGAAACAATGCTATGGGTCAAGCCGAACTCGTCGGCGACACTCGTTACGGTTCGCCCGTCCTCCAGCTTTCCGATTATTCAACCACGTGTAAAGTCATCTAAATGTCTCCGCGTGGACATTTTCTCGTTGGCGACACACTAACAAACCACTCGAACTTCTTTACAACGCCGTACACTTTCGTTTTCTGTTTCCTGCCTTGCTGCGAGATACTCCTTATATCCATTTCAACGCTGTCATGTGACCTGCGGCACCACATTTTGGAAATCTGCATACGCATCGTCTCTCTACTGATCCGCTTGCGTTATGCAAATCGCCTCAAGCTTGTGTGTTTCACTGTGCGGCTATAATCTGCGGTCCGTCCTTAAGTTTTGCACGCCAGTGTAGAATAATTATATATGTAGAACCTGAACGGAGTCACTGAACAACAGAAGAGGAAGATCCGGACAAAGATGGTGGGATCAGATAAAAATCTAAGAGAGTGGAAACCAAGATCGAATATCAGAAGCAACTGGAAAGAAGAAAAGGGAAGCTTTCATCCATTAGTAGGCAGAACCACGGTGAAAAGAAGAAGAAGAAAGTAAACCGGGTGACATGGAATTCATGCCTTGACAACCAAACGATTCGAAAGGGAACTGTAAATCCGATTCATACCTCAATGTAATTTTCAGAAGTTAGAGACACAAATGCATGTACTGCTATAACAGTTATTGAAAGCAAGCCATGCGGCATTTCAACTGTAGAAGTGATTGAATCTTTACCTTTCTTCATTTCCTGCACTAACTTTCAGTGGATGTTTTATGGTTTTACTACTATCTAAGATGACAATATTTAAAATTTCAACACTGCGTTTGCAGTTAGAGGTAGTGTGACGTTATGTGACGTCATACAACGGAGAGACGTAAAAGATAAGCAAATCAAGCGTTACAGCACCAATGAATCATTACGCTTAAAACGATACGCCTTACTGTTTTGAAATAAATCGGAAATCGAAGATTTACACAACATCGGCTTTGGTACTGTTTATTTCTAGCGAAGTGATATCTGCTTTTTTCAGCATACAAGATGCATTCAAGTTACAAGATCGTCTAATAGTTTTGTGCAATTGATGACACAAGAACAAAGTGCACGACATATGTGGCATAAATTTTATTCCTATGTGTTATGATTTCTTAAAAGTTTTACACATTTTTTGGAATTTGGAATCCTGTGTTTAAGCTTTGAAGTAGTGCACATCCCTCTGGTAAATAACCAAAACAGTTGGTAGTCGGCTTGGAAATATCCTCCCCATAAAGTCATTTTTTATCATCGGAGAAAATGAAGTCCTTCGGCGAAAGGTTTCGTGAGTATAACGCATGTGGAATAGGCTCATTTTTGTTTTATAGTATTTTCCCTAGAAATCTTGCACCTGAGGAGAATTTTCATTTGATCATTCTGAAATCATGGAGGCTGATTTGTATAAAGATAGATGTTGCAATTTCTGCTAGAGCCAGTCCTTTGTCATCCATAACCATCGCTCCGTGGTTTTGGTTTGCTCTTTTTGTTCTCATATGATTACTACCCTTCGCAAAATTTGTGGGCACAGATGCACACATTCCTTACACAATAAGCCTTCCGGAAACGTTTTTGATATTTTCTGATGAATGTCTTTTTTCTCGGGATTTATCAACCATCATGGGCACCTATAAGTACTATAACCAGTCGCCCTCTTCTAATTTAGGGCCAATGGTTCCATGGAAGGGAGAGAGCCAGCAGCACTGTACAAGCACAGCGCCCATACTTCATCAGGGACTCCAATCCGGCCATCTCAAACTGTCAGAAGCCAGCCTCAGACCACTCGGCCATCCCGGCGGAACTTGATGAATTTCAATAGTTCGGTTTTTCTTTTCAGTGAGATAAAAATATTTGATAATCGCATGTTGTTCTTTACCTCTGAACGAGGGCACTTTCAGCACTTGAAATGTGTTACAGTTAGAGAGTATTGCGATTGATATATGATTTGCATGATGCTTTCAATTCTGAGAAACTCACGCATTGGGGTAAAAAAAAGAGGAGTCTATGTAATTGAACGCTTTTCATATTTTAACTAGTGTTAGTTGCTAACCCTGAGTTGGCGCTGTGGTTTAAGCCCTGGCTTCTGATCATTCGTCCGAGATGGGTCCGGGTTTGAATCCCAGTAAGGTAGGGGTTTTGTGTTTGTTACGGCCCTGGCTCTCTCACTTCCCTGGGGCCAGTGTCCCTAAATTAGGGACGGGCAACCGCTTATAGCCCATCGAGTTGCTCATGGTAGTAGGTAAATTTCAAACCAAAAAAATGAAAAATAAAATAAGAGTAGCTGCTATAGATATGGGTTTAATATAAGCACACCAGACAAAAAAATTGTCACCCCTGGCAGAACTTAGCTAATAACGGGTGAATCTTCATCAATTGCCCTTATTGGTCTCACAGCTTAAAACAGTCGCTTGTCAACTCTCCGAAATTTACCAAGACTCTAAGCGACGGTGTCATATCCGACGCTTGCAAGCACATGCTGTTAAAATCCATATTACATAAGATGAAATGGGCTTATTCAGCCCTGCTCTATCTGGAACTTAAAGTTTTTCTCGAAGAATACCATCCAGTCATTAGGTTTCCGTTTTTAGCACGTCTTTTGTAAAAAAAGATCGTGCTTCTGTTATAGGTTTGTCCGTCCGTCCGTCCGTCCGTCTGTACCCACGATATCTCTGTAACTATTAATCCGATTTGAAAAATTCTTTTTGCATTGGGAAGCTTGAAATATGCAAATCATGATCCTTCATTTCGTTTCTTTTTACAATGCACAATTTCGCCGGTAGAGGGCGTAAATGCAGATGATGTCGAATTCAAAAATACGTTTTATTCCACATATTTGCTTCTAAACATCCTATTGAAAAATTTTTTTTTCTTTCGATTCCATTTATGTTGAAGAATATTTTAGATATAGCTACTTTTTCAAATTACGCATAGATTTTCGGCTAGGAGGCGTAAAAGTAAATTACATTTTCCCGAATAACTCTTTTTCTAAAACTCCGATTTGAAATTTTTTTCCTTCAGCGGATACATCTCCTGATGGAAAATCTTTTACATATAATTTCAAATCTTTGGTAAAGAATACTTCGGCCACCAGGGGGCGTAAGTGTTAATGTTTGCTTCTGATGTATTTGCCATAAAATCGGAGCTTCTAAAATATCGATTGAAAAAATTCTTTCGGGGACTGATGCCACTCACGTCGATAAACCTTTTCGGAATATTTTCTTCTTAAAATATTCCACAGTTTCTCCGCCAGGGGGCGTAGATGTAGATCTTATTTTTGTCAATATCTCTACTTCTAGGTGTCCGATTTGAAAAATTCCTTCTTTGTTGGATAGTGTTTTCCGTGTAACATGTTTTTCATATAATTTCAAAATTTTCAAATAATTCATAGACTTTCGCTTGGGGGCGTAGTGGTAAATTGCGTTTCACCCTATATCTCTGCTTCTAAATCTTCGATTTAAAAAATTCTTTCTACACCGGATACAGCTCCTGATAGGAAATTGTTTGCACATAATTTGTAATTTTGTAAAAAAATAGTTTGGCCACCAGAGGGCGTAAGTCTTAATTTCCGCTTCTTTTGTTGTATTTGCAGCAAAATATGAGCTTCTAAATTCTCGATTGAAAAAAACGTCATTTGTTGACCGATAGTACTCATGTCGACAAACCTTTTAGAAACATTTTCTTCCTAAAATAGTGCATGGTTTCTACGCCAGGGGGCGTTGATGTATATCCTATTTTCGTCAATATCTCTAATTCTAGGAGTCCGATTCGAAAAATTCCTATTTTGTTGGATAGTGTTTCTAGTGTGACATGTGGTTCATATAATTTCAAAATTTTCAAGTAATTCATAGACTTTCCGCTAGGAGGCGTAAATGTAAATTGTGTTTCCCCTATATCTCTACTTCTAAATCTCCGATTTGAAAAATTCTTTCTGCACCGCATACAGCTCCTGATTGGAAATCGTTTGCATATATTTTCTAATTTTTGTAAGAAATGGTTTGGCCACCAGGTGGCGTATGTCTTAATTTCCGCTTCTGTTGTATTTGCAGCAAAATATGAGCTTCTAAAATATCGATTGAAAAAAAGTCGTTTGTTGACCGATACTACTCATATCGATAAACCGTTTAGGAAACTTTTCTTCTTGAAAAAATGCACGGTTTCTACGCCAGGGGGCGTAGATTTATATATTATTTTTGTCAATATCTGTACTTCTAAAAGTCCGATTTGAAAAATTCCTTCTTTGTTGGATAGTGTTTCCAATGCGAAATGTTTTTCCTATAAATTCAAAATTTTCAAGTATATCATAGACTTTCCGCTAGAGGGCACAAAGGTAAATAACGTTTTCGGTGTTATTTCTGACCCGAAAGCTCTGATTTGAAAAATTCTTCCTGTGTCGCATTCGAGACCTGATGGAAAATATTTTTCACATAATTTCTCATGTTTGGTAAAGAATGGTTTAGCCACCAGAGGTCATAAGTGTTAATTTCTGCTTGTGAAGTATTTGTTGCAAAATCTGGGCTCCTGAAAACTAGACTAATATATTTTTCATGGACCGATACCGCTTATGTGGATAAACCTTTTGAGAATACTTTCTTCCTAAAATAATGCATGGTTTTCCCACCAGGGGACGTAAAGCCACATCTTATTTTTGTCGATATCTTTGTTTCTAAGAGTTCGTAAGCTCACGATTCCGTTTACAGCAATACCTGAGGGATGAAAAACCCGATTGAAAATCTTACTTTTGTCAGGTCTATTGTTTTCCATACCGGTTCCATTGACTTTGAATAGCTTTGATAAATTTCATTTGCGTCAGAACGGATTCAAAAGACGTGCTTATTACACCCGAAAATTCGGTGTCATCTTTCTTGTTATTTCGACAACAAAACATCATAGTCAATTGACTGCAACGACTTGCAGTTACAGTTTTCACACATTCCTCACAATTCTACTAATTTTACTTATTTATTAGCTAATTTTTATTTTCTGCCATGTGTATTAAATTCATTTTTTTACCTACATTACTGGAAAACTACAGTAAGACTCATTGCCCAACTATAATAGACTCATCGCTCAACTAAAGTATTTTCACGCTGGGCAATAATTTAAGTTTCACTTACTTTTCATCATTTCACTTAGTTAACCAATAGCTACCAGCTGACTTTTTCTATTTACTTGTATACACAAAACTGTGATAACGAATTTTTGTTTTGTGTGTGTTTCTCTGAAGGAATTTTTAAAACTCACATTTTTTTTGTCTACTTTACTAGAAAACTACAAATCGACTCACTGATGAACTTTTACTGATTCGTCGCACAACTCAAATAGTTTCATCGCTCAATTTTTTTTTAATTTTTACGTATTTTTCATCTTCACACTTCGTTCACCAGTAGCTGCAAGCTGACTTTTCTTTTATTCACAAAACGGGGATAACGAACTTATGAACGAATTTTATAAACTTCATACATATTGGGAGACCTACGGTCCTCAATTAGTTTCTACCTCCTCACTTTTCGGACTGTTTTGTTATTTAAGAACACTTCAAACCAATGCTTATCATCAGGTTTGCACAGACTTTTTTGCTATATAGGAGAATTAACCTCCTTTATTTTACTTTTCATTACCTGGTCATCATCATGATTTTAAATAAGTTTGTAAATATTGTTTTGTATTCATGTTCTCACTTTGTACATTCTCATCATTTTTAATAAATACCCTCTTTGACTACAAACAAAAACAAAACTCATCAGACCAAATTACTCGTTTCCAATTTTCCACAGTAAGGTTTTGGTGCCTCTGAGCTCCATTGATAACATGGGGCTTCGTGACTTGCTGTTAAAAGAGGCCTTTTCCGTGATACTCTGCTCTAGATGTCCATCGCATGCGACGAAAATTAGAACTGCATTGCGACTAAAACAGCATGAACTCCAAACAATATAGAAAGTCCATTTCAACCAATGCCCTTTCGAACATTATTTGGAGTGGACTTTCATTGACTGTTTGGATCAATTTTTGCCTAGTTTGAAACCGGTTTGGATCAATTTTTGCCTAGTTTGAAACCGGTTTGGAGCAATTTTTGCCTAGTTTGAAACCGGTTTGCAGTTACTGGACGTGAAATATGGCGGCGGTTCCTGTTGTGGAGAATCGTTTTCCGGCCACAATTACGTCGCCGATTTTCAGTTGACTGCGAACTACAGCACTGTTTGTAGACCCACTGAATAGTACGCTTCGAAAGACCACAAATTGGGCGACTTCATTTACTTGCACGTCCAAACACGATGGCTCCCTTTTGCCACCCCGTAACGTCCGTCTCACGATCCATATTGCAGACTAAATTCAACACACACGTTCCTCTTCACTACTGCACGAGACAGAAATAATCCTTTAGACCACGTCAGTGCTATTTATCTCCTAACAATGCTATCGTGGTGCCCTCTGTGCAACCGGTAACTTCCTACTGTTATTTCTATTAGGGGTGACTAATTTTTTGTTCCGATATGCTTATTAATAAAAATTTGCTAAAAATAGCTTTCTCGTTTACATAGAAGCACACCGTCTCAACTAATATTTTGAAGTTAGGCACAATTCTATAACTGGAACGAAACCTCGAAGCAGTCTAATCTGGTGTACATTTCCAGATTTCCAACAGTTCAACTTTTGAGTTATTCCAGTATGAAGTTTTTTTTGCATTATTTCATAGCAAAATGGTACATTGGTGAAGGACTCAAATTTCATGATAGGTATGGCATGATAATGGCTCCCTGTAACTTAGTGTTGTAATGAGTGAGGTACAAAGTGCTTAGCTGGTGCGGTCGGAAAGTATGTTCATCTCACACACTATATTTTCTTAAACCCTGACATGGTGATTCTTATTACTTTTCCTTTTTATCTATGTGGCTTGATTACAGTACTGTTAAAAGTCGCAAATTGTATTATTGAAGAAGCAGTTAAACAAAATTTTTAATGTAATGAAAGTTTGTGCTTTACCGGAACAACATTCTTAAAGCATGAAAGAAATACGGGATTACCCCATATAATATAAATTTTAAAGATAACAATCCGATTTTTTAGTGTAAATAGGACAAGAATGGTAAGACAGATAATAGCCGAAAACTTGAAAATTTCATTGTCCTGGAGCGGGACTCGAACCCGCGTCTACCAGATAGCGCCCGGGTATGCTAACCACTACACCACCTAGAACGACTAAACATGAGACTTAGTCGTTTTGGGTGGTGTAGTGGTTAGCATAACCGGGGCGCTATCTGGTAGACGCGGGTTCGAGTCCCGCTCCAGGACAATGACGTTTTCAAGTTTTCGGATATTATCGGACTTACCATCCTTGTTATACAGTATATACACCAAAAAATCGGATTATCATCTTCAAAATTTGTACAACATTCTTAATTTTATAAGCAAGAATATTAAAATTTACTACAGTCATAGTTTATGGATATAGTTCACGTTCAAGGTATTGACATAAAAACATACGAAGCCAAGCGGCGGCTCCTTTTTGTGTGGGTTGGAGTGGGGTTAACGACCACAGCGAGCAATTCAATGGGTTATAAAAAGTTGTCCATCCCAAATTTAGGGAACTCGCTTCAGGGAAGGGAGCGGGCCATTGCCGTTATACAAACACACTGCTCATACCTTATCAGTGATTCGAACCCTGATTCATCTCTGACAAATGGTCAGCGGCCAGCGCTTAGACCACTGCGCCATCAGGAAGCCGCGGCTCCTTCATTTCGTTTGTCTGAAAAATAGAATTTGACAGCGCTGCAGTGATGTGACAGCCAGCCTCAAATTCCTGTTTTTTTATTTGTTTTGGAGTTTAAAAATTAAATTATTCATTTGACGTGGTGGTACAGATACAGTGACAGGATAAACAAGCATAGTTGTACACTATTTTCAGGCAGACATGGACAGTATATTCATTCTACGTAAAAAATATACATAGCAAACAAGGTATACAATATGCGAAATGATCGAGTATAACACAGAGAGATCCAGTGCCGATCAAATAACACATTGAGAGCCAGTGCTCAAACACAAACATCCATGCCTTACCCGGGATTCGAACCAAGATCTCTCCCTAAGCGAATGATAGAAGTCATAATTTAGACCACAACACCAACAGGGCGGCAAAAGTTGGCCGTAACAGTGGCGCAGTGGTCTAAGCGATGGCTTCTGATCATTCGTCCGAGATGGGTCCAGGTTCGAATCCGGTGAGGCATGGATGCTGTGTTTATCTTACGGCACTGGCTCTCTCTCGCTTCCCTGGAAACATGGTCCTAAATAAGGGACGGGTGACTGCTTATAGCCCATTGAGTTGCTCATGGTGGTAGGTAAACCTCCAATTAAAAAAAATGTTGTCCGTTCGTAATTTAAAGCACTGATTTCAGGGAAGGGAGCAGACCAGTGCCAATATACAAGCCCACTGCTCATACCTTATCAGCAATTTGAACCCAGATCCATCTCTGGCAGATGGTCAGAAGCAAACATTTAGAACAGTGCTACTCAAAGGGTGTTCCGCGGAACCCCAATGTTCCGCGACGGCCCTCCAGGGGTTCCGCAAGCAGTTCGTAAAACATCGCCGAAATTTTTAAGAAAATCTGTTAATTCTATATTTTCCCCGATGACAGCCGTAACCAACCAATTCTTCGCAACCAATAAAAAAACAGGAAAAAGATGTGAGAGAGAGCCATAGAAACCACGTGGGACAGAACATCTCAAAGAAGTGGTGCAAAAAGGTTGAGGGAGGAGTCAAAACAGTTTGGCGCCTGAAACGCTGATAAGGCGATTTATGGCCGTCACGGTTGCCCAGGTCTGGACGGCTATAGAGTGCCTGAGAAGCAAGAATTTGCTACGTAGTTTTGGCCTGTCAATGTTAGTCAGTTTGTGCTTGTTGAACTATGCTCTCTACTCAGCTTAACGTTAGCAATGGATCGTTGGCTTAAACAGGGTACGTTAAAACGTTTGAGTTTCGAAATTTTTGAGTTCAGTTCTCTATCAGTGCCTAGTACTTCTCATATAGATGAGAATGATAATGACCAAGAAACAAAAGAATATGCTTCAGTTGAAGAAAATGATACACGTTCTGGAAGGTTTGATCAAGATAAAACTGCCAAATTTGCAAAAGAAGAAAGTATGATGAGAACTATATTGGTTTCGGATTTATGAATTCTGATAATAATCCGCAGTGTGTCGTATGCCGCAAAGTTTATCATAATAGTTCAATGGCACCTGCCAAACTGCGACGCCATTTGGAGACTACACATCGAGAGTTCAAAGATAAGAATGTTGATTTTTTTTGTGCGCTAGTGTGATGAACTTTTAAAAATGAAAAAAAAATATTTTTCATGAAGTACATACAGCGAATGAAAAGCTACAGAGGCTTCCTTTTTAGTAAACATTCAAATAGTATGAGCAGGTGAACCTCATACAATAGCAGAAAATTTAATCAAGCCATGTGTTATTGACATGGTTAAGTGTATACTTGGTGAAAAATCGGCCAAAGAAATATCGAAAATTCCGCTATCAAGTGTCTCGCCGAGTGAAGGAAATAGCAGGCAGCGTAAAAGAGGAACTTATTTTTCGCATCAAGTCTTGCGCTTTTGCTTTGCAAATGGATGAGTCAGCAGACGTGTCAATTCTCGAGATATTGCTTATTTTTGTAAAATATCCGTATGAAGCATCTCTAGCAGAAGATATTCTTTTATGCAAGCCGCTAACAGCTCGTGCAACTGCAGCAGAGATCTTCAATATTTTAAGTTCCTTCTTTGAAGGAAATGAAATTCCTTGTGAAAATTGCGTTGGTATTTGTACAGATGGTGCAAAAGCTATGGTGAAAAAAACATCTGGTATTGTCGCACGCATCAAAATGATTGTAAAGCACTGTACCAGTAGTCACTGTATGCTTCTTAGGCAAGCTCTGACCGCGAAAAATTTGCCTCTCCATCTAAAAAGCGCCCTATATGAAGTAATTAAAATGATAAACTTCATAAAAGTTCGTCCTCTGAATAACAGATTGTTTAAAATCTTGTGCGATTATATGAGAAGTGTGCATACGTCATTGCTTCTACATACGGAAGTGAGGTGGTTATCTCGAGGTAAAATTTTGGAACGCTTTTTTGAGCTTCGGGCTGAAGCGCATGCTTTCTTCATAGATAACATAACCACTTTTATTTGGAAGATCGATTAAATGATGGAGATTGGTTATTTCGAGTGGCTTATCTATCTGATATTTTCTCAAAACTGAATGAACTCAATCTTGCACTTCAAGGAAAGCAAACTGATGTATTCACTACCAAAGACAAAATTTCGGAATCAAAAAAAAAAGCTACAGTTTTGGAACAGTTGTGTCTGCAGCCACGAACTTGACTGCTTTTCAACCGTGAGAAACTTTCTGTCGGAGTTGGACTCAGAAATAGAAAACAAACAATATGATGAAATCACCCGACATCTAGAAGCTCTGCACGATTCAGAGAGTCACTATTTTCCTGATGAGCAGCACGAAAAAATAAAAGTCAATTATGGATTAAAAATCCATTTGTTATAAATGAGAAACCTCTTTGCTTTTCATCTGATGAATATGCAAAATGTATTAAACTGACGTCACATTCTTCAGTGACATCTCTTTATAAAACAGTGCCAAAGACAGAATTTTGGTGCAGTTTGAAAGGAGAATATCCATTATTATCGCAAAAAGCTGTGTCAATACTCTTACCATTTGCGACAACCTATCTGTGTGAAACTGGCTTTTCTGTATAAATGCCTCAAAAAAAAAAAAAAAAAAACAAATCACCGGAATAAGCTGAATGCAGAGCCTCATATAAGATTACATTTTTAATCGATAGAACCGAATTTTAAAGAATTATGGGACAATAAAAAGCAAAGCCAGTCATCACATTAATATTTTTCATTATTGAATACTTGCATCATTGGCATAATACATTTTCTTGGCTCTACAATACCTTTTTGTATGCATTACCTTTTATTGATTGTTTATTTTTTTCATTTAATTTTTATTTCAAATCAGTGATAAATAATAGGCATATAGGTATGTTAATTTTTAAATGGTCTTTATAGAGGGATTCCATTGCTAGACATTGTAGGAAAAAGGGTTCCACAGGCAAAAAAGTTTGAGAACCACTGATTTAGAACACTGCGCCAGCAGGAAGACGCGGCTTCTTCATTTCGTTTGTCTGGATGACAGAGGTTGACAGCGCTGTATTAGGCAGCCTCAAATTCCTGTTTCTCTCATTTGTTTCGGAGCTTACATCACATCACATCAACAAGTACATATCAAGCATGGTTTTTACAGTATGCTAAATGATTAATGTACACAGAGAGAGAGCCAGTGTTGATCAAGCAACACATTATGAACAAGTACACATCAAACATGTTTTTTTTTTTTTTGATTGGAGGTTTAACGACCACCGTGAGCAACTCAATGGGCTATAAGCAGTCGCCCGTCCCTAATTTAGAGTCACTGGTTCCAGGGAAGGGAGAGAGCCAGTGCCGTAAGACAAACACAAACATCCATGCCTCACCGGTATTCGAACCCGGACCCAACTAGGGCGAATGGTCATAAGCCAGCGCCTTAGACCACTGCGCCACAGGGGCTGCAAAAGTTGACCGCCCCGGTGGCGCAGGGGTCTAAACGATGACTTCTGATCATTCACCCAACGGAGAGGGTCTGGGTTCGGATCCCAGGTAAGGCCAGGTTGTTTGTGTTTGTCTTTCAGAGGTTTATTCGCCGAGTTCCTTGTTCACCTATGTACATTGCTGCCGTTGAAACACAGAATGTCTGTACTGTATACGTATATCTGTCAACCAAGTCCAATATATATGTAACTGTGTTTCGGAGTTTAAAGACTACCATGAGCAACTCTAAGGCCTATCAGCAGGCTCCCGTCGCAAATGTAAGGCCATTAGCACCAGGGAAGGGACAGTGCCAGCGCCGTCAGCCAAACACACCACTGATCCAGGACTCGAACCTGGGCTCACCTCAAACAAATGGCCAATGGTGCTCCCTTCTGGCTAATCTTCAGAGATTAGCCGGGACCCAAGCCTTGGATGAGGCTTAGGTGAAGCGCCTCTCCTGCGGCACTGTGTCTCTTTCCTCTTTGGAATCACAGCCCTAAATTAGGGTTTGGGTCTCCTATAATTTACACATGGTGTATGTTAAACCCGGAAACTAAAAAAGGATTAATGCCTATGATGCCGAAAGTAATGGTGAACAAAATATCCTTAAAAATCAAACACAAATGAATAAATTTAGAAAATGTTGTAGAAATGATTTACGATTGCTTATCTGAAGCTGTTATATCGAATAAATTTCCAGTCTTCATTTATATTTCAGTACACGTCGTCACCACAAGCTATCCCCTTTGGAATAAAACACTCCTAATTAAATTTACGTTTGGGGAGAATTTCGTTAGCCCAAGCAGTTGCGGTCTAATATCCATGGAAGATTTCTCCAGAGTAATTTCCAGCGTACAACGATTCCTTTAAAGAGCGGGAATTCATTTACCTTTCTGAAATCGGTTCTCATCGAACAAGGTACATACAATCTATAGCAAAGGTATGCATGCTATCTGTAGCAAAATAAAACCACTACTTTTATTAAATCCTTTATTTCACGAACAGAAGTCCTACTTTTCTTCAAGTTCTAAGACGTTTGCGACTCCATTCGTGAAGAAACAAAATGCCACACTGTAATAAGAGTAAAATAAAAACCACAACCACCTTTATTAGTTTATTTTTATTATTTTTTTGCCACAAATTGCTGTGGTAATATGAAACTGGGATCCTCTTGATTTAACGTTAAGTCCAGACCTCAACTCCACGTTCTTTAGCGGTTAAGGAGTAAAACGATAATATTTCAGATTCAGCGAGTGCGTTGTTAGTACCCAGTTCTGATTTTTGATTGATACGAAAATATAAAACAAAGATTAAAATCGATGAAACTTCTTGATTTGCTGGATTTTTTTTTCTGTTTCGGGGTTTAACGACCACCATGGGCAACGTAAAGCGTTATAAGCGGTCGGCCATCCTTAATTTAGGGCTGCTGACTGAAAGGAATGGAGAGAACCGGTAACGTATGACAGCTGAATCCCCCATACATCATCCGAGACTCGAACCCGTACATAATCAAACGAACTTGATTTTTCGTAGTTACGGTAAAGCATAATATATTTTCCATCTTAAAATATAGTCAACGTTAGTGGAACTAGTACATGAACGTAATTTTTTGTTGTTGTTGCTTTTTAGTTTTTTTTTGGGGGGGGGGGGATTAGCGACCACCGTGAGCAACTAAGTGGGCTATAAGCAGTCGCTCGTCCCTAATTTAGGGCCACTGGTTCCAGGGAAAGCAGAGAGCTAGTGCCGTTAGACAAACACAACATCCGTGCCTCACTGGATTCGAACCCGGACTCATCTTGGACGAATGATCAGAAGCCATTGCTTAGCCCACTTCGCCACCGGGGCGGCTTTTTTGTGGTTTAATGACCACCGTGAGCAATTCGATCCCATTTAAGACTATTGGCTCCAGGGAAGGAAGAGAACCAGGACAGTAAGACAAACACAACATCTGTGCGCAATGGGATTCGAACCCCAACCCAACTTGCACGAAATGTCAGAATCCAGCGCTTAAACCACTTCGCCATCGGATCGGCATCGCAAATTTTCCTTCACACAATAACCAAAAGGAGAAAAATATTACAATTGTGGAGAAAATATCAAAAGAAAAACTGAAAAATGAAATAAAATAATAACGGAGAATCCTCTAAATGGCAGAAACTTGAATTAAATCAACAGCGTAGCGTCACATGAGAGTAAAAATCCATTAGTTTTCCAATATCAGTAGAAAAGGCAGAAGGCTAATGAAGTTTAGACTGAGTTTGTCGACATACACTGAATATCAATTGAATTAGAGACAGTTGGCGTTATGCAAATGTGGCGCTCTAGGCGGCACTGTAAGCGGAAACGACATGATGTATGCAGCGATCCGACAATATAAGGAATTATGCGACGGGAATTAGTAAGAGTCGGACACAGTATGGGTGAGATGATGGATCTAAGCGCATTTGATCGTAGGCAAATTGTCGGGCCCGACGAATGGGTCACTCCATCTTGGAAGTTGTGCAGGCACTGGGATTTTCACAACCCACTGAGTGCAAGAAATCACTCGGCAATTTAACGTTGGTGCACAAAAACGTGTAAGCAGCCACACCATCCAGAACCATCCCCTCGCTATGGGGTACAGAAGCCATCGTCCCACGAGGGTACCGCTGCTGACCGTACATTACAGGGTGCAAAGATTAGCATGGACGCGGGAACATCGCCACTGGAACCTAGACATGTGGAAAAATGTTGCCTGGATTAATGAGTCGATATTCACGTTGGTACATGCGGATGGCAGGATACGAGTACGGCGCAAACCACATGATGTGATGGATCTTTCTTGCCAGCAGGGTAGTGCTCAAGCTGGTGGTGGTGGCATTCTCGTCTGGGGACTGAAATGGGACCCCTGGTATGTGTGACTACGTCTCTCACAGGCCAACATTACCGGGATATCCTGGAATACCATTTGCTTTTGCTTCCGTTTGTGCGTCTTCAACATCCCACTGGGGACCTCATCCTGCAACAAGACAATGCACCGTGCAATCGCTCCCGCATTGTATCCGAATGGTTGGATGAACACTCCACCGACGTGACCTCGCTTCGTTGGTCAGCTATGTCACCTGACCTAAATCCCATCGAGCACATCTGAGATGCCATCGAGAGAGATGTTCGAGGCTCTGACCCCTCCATTAAATCTTCGTGAACTGTGGGCGCTTGTTCAGGGGTCGTGGATCCGTATGGCTTTCCAACGCTTCCGGTGTCTTGTCGAATAGCTGCCGTCATCAGGGCGAAAGGTGGTGCTACACGTTACTAGACAGGTATCTCTAATTCAATTGCTCTTCAGTGTATGTCAACTGCCGAAAGCAGTGGAACTGCATATTGAAGGAAATGTAACAACATTAATTGATTTCAAAGATCTTATCAACTTGCCAGATTTAAATGTTCAATGAAAGACTGTACTTTGAAACATATAGACAAATTATATTTGCATTTAAATCAAACGGTATAGTATTGGCACAATCGGTATAGGAACACACAGACAAATTTTATCGGCCGCCCGGTGGCGCAGTGGTCTAACCGATGGCTTCTCATCATTCATCCGAAAGGGGTCCGGGTTCGAATCCCGGTTAGGCATGGATGTTGTGTTTCTCTTACGGCACTGACTCTCTTCCTTCTCTGGAACCAGTGATCCTAAATTAGGAACGGGCGACTGCTCATAGCCCATTGAGTTGCTCACGGTGGTCGATAAACCTCGAATATGAATAAATTTATAGTATTTTGAAACATGCTGCGGTTCATAAGGAATTATTTTTAAGGTAACATTGGAGGTGTTAAATTTTGTCGATCGTGGTTGATTTATTCTGAAAGGTGAGGATCACTTTTTTGTTTCGTTTGAATAGTGAGGTAGCTTCAAGGTAAGTAGATAGTAGAGGTATAGGTCCATAAGCCGGCCGAGCGGTATTGGCTACTCGGTACCACACCCCTGTGACGTCAAAGGTGCAAAGCAGTTAAGAACCGAAGTATTCTGTTTAGCGTTTTACAAGCTTTTGAGAGAAGACTTCGGGTGTAAAACTGCAAGATTTTATGGAAAACGCTTAAATAAAGTATTTGAGAATATTTTACACTGCATTCATGGAGAATATCTTCAAATACAAGGCAACAAAATGTATTTCGATTTCCAAAGGAAGTATAAATATATTGAAAAAAATGTCAAAAAATTGAAATTTGCGCATAGAAACTTTTTAAAGTAAAAATTTAAATCGCAATAAAATTAATTATCTAAGTAGCTAGTACTTTAAAAAGAAATACTGCCGTTCACTAAAAACCATAAAAATACCTTCGCCATTTTTTAACTAAAGATTAAGAGCTATGAAAGTTCGTAAAATTTGTTTGATTTTCAGGTGTGTACATGAAATTTATAGTTATTTTCAAACTTTCAGCTGGGCGCTGGGTGTTGAATATTAAAAAAAATAATTCATTCCGTGAACGCGTTATTCTAGTTACAATAAATAAAAGATCAAATCTGGTGTGTTATCATATAGCTGCAGCGACCGAGAAGCAATATATCTACATTCCGGATAAAAAAGAGATTACGATATTTATGTCGAGCTGCTGTATGATATGATTTGTAACATTTAACAACTGTGCGTGTAAATATTCTGAATGATTTTATTAAGCGTTTTCCATAAAGTCTTGCAGTTTTACACCCAAAGTCTTCTCTCAAAAGCTTGTAAAACGCTAAACATTTTCAGAAAAAAATTGCTGCATTTTAGGTAACAGAAAACCAAAGACTATACCTTTTTGAGTTTGAAGTACCTCACATGACTAGTTTGTTTTACATTTCAGAACTTTTGCCCACTTTTACTTTTGAGAACTTTCGCCCACTTTTACTTTTGAGAACTTTTTGACCACTGCTTATATTTTATTTTCATATTTATACTGAAGTTTCGATCATAACTCAGTCATGCAATTATAAAGGAATTTATTCCTAATAAAAACGCCCAATTTTGGGTGAAGATGTACGTTTTTTTATCAACCTCTGGAAACCTCTTTTTGAGTTCCAAAGATAAATGTTTAACTGTATGATGTTTCGCAAGTTGTTCTCCATGGACTTTCAGGAAAACAAACACTTTCAGAATTTCGAAGAATTTCCATACAAGAACTTGCAAGATACGTATGACCACCGCTGCTGATATGCTTTTTGAAAAAAGTCTGCTCAAAGTTTCTTTTGCTGTTTTTCACCGTTTTCCTCAGCAATAACAGAAAATCCTTTTTTTTTTTTTTTTTTTTTTTTTTTTTCAGCAATGCATTTTCAGACTGTACATTTCTAGCTTTCAAATAATTGATTTTAGCTTTGGTTTTCCAATACTGAAGTTTCGATCGTAACTCTAAATTTACTTTATTGAGCTTTTCTACATATTTTTAATGCCGCAATTTTCTTTCTTTATTTTTCTATTTCGACTTTCAAGCTAAATGAAAAGAAACACTTTCAGCTAGTCGTCAACAGACTGAACTTGCAAATCTGGACTTAATCTGGCATTCTTTGATATAAAATGTTGCATTACTTCTAACAAAAACTGCTGAGATTTTTTTTCAGCACGTTTTGACCTTTCTTGCTTTGTTCTTGAAGCACAACAACCAAATATATTAACGTGAGGAATCACACTTGTTTTCAGGAGAGGAGAGAATTGCAGCATATTAATTCACTTTTTAAATTTCTTTCAAAATCCTCATCAAAATGGGCAGAGCATATTTTGGCGTTGTCAGCGTTAAATGCGTCTTTTTGTCGACATGAGTTCATCTGGGCTTTTCTCAAACTGCCCTTTGGAATCCGATGAAAATTTAAGTTGGAATCTTTCGATCTGTTGCTGTTGCTACAACACGCAACAGGGCACGCAATCATATCTATTAGTGCACAACGCATAAAAAGCTGCTTTGACCAAATATATTAATAAAAAGTATTTATAAACTGACTATTAACTCACTGCAAAAATGTATATCATTTGCAAAATACTGAATAAAAGTCGCTGAAACTTGGCATAAATTCTAAAAAGCACGCGAACCTTAGGTAGGATGTTAGTCTCAACTTTGACCCATTGCTAACTCCGTTTGCACCTTTGGCGTCACATAACTCACCCCGCCTGAGGGTTTAGAAATACTGGCTTCGAAAACCTGCTCTCGGACCTACCTTCTATAATCTACTTACCTTGAGGTAGCTTAGTGTCCTACTCGTGCGGAACGTGATAACAACATGCCGCTTTAACAGTAGTTGGTAGTAAGCTATAGATTGATTTTTGATATAGACCCAAAAATCTGACTGCTAGTTCACTTGTATTACGTCATAAAACAAAATGGCCTCAGCCAGTACCTGAAATGATTAAGACCCTATTAGTTGGCATCCAAGATGTCCTTTGACACGTTTTTCAGATCAAAGATATTTAAAATACTGCCAGCTTTGCATTTTAATGGAACCGAAGCATGATACTCGTAAAATAAATTGTTCAGAAAATAGGTATTTTTATAAAGAAATATAGCCACTGTCAGTCTAGATGAGTTGGCAACATGGAAAGTAACCAAAATGGTGGCTCATCTTGACAAATAGTGACAAAAGTGTGTGACATTGATTGTGGCACATTGAAATACATGTTTCCAGGTAAAAAAAAATTAAATTTTGATTTTATTTATGTTTTGCAGTCAACTTCTAAAGAGCAGAAAATGTTTTTTTTAGTGTGTGTGTGTACCTGGGAGTCTTCCTGGTGGCGGAGTGGTCTAAGCGCTGGCTTGCGACTATTCGTTGGAAATGGGTGCGGGTTCGAATTCTGGTGAGACTTGGAAGTCGTGTTCGTCTCATGGCGCCTGCTCTCTGCCCTTCCTGGAAGTATTGGACTTAAATCACGGACGGGCGATTTTTTGTAGCCCGTTCAGCTACCCCCGGGGTCCTAAAACCGCAAATGAAAATACTACAGGAAACAAAACAGCATTGTTTAATTTTTGTCGCATGTTGGTTCCATGTAAGAAAGGATATCTCTTGTGGATGAAAATGGCTCAAAAAGACGTTATGAACTTGTTAGTATCAATGAAGGATTTATACACAGTGAGCAAAATTTTGGCAGTGATTTACTGGAATCTTTGTGTCAACAAAATTCGCCTGAAACTTTTGTCTGTCCAGCTGAGTGCTGACAAGGGAATGTGGTACAAAAATTTGTCTGAAGATGTCCAAGCTTATGATGAAGCAAAGCATTTACATAAATAATTAAGACTCAATTATTTAAAGATCACTTATTGAACACTGTTCAAAGTTCCACAGAAACTGTATGAACAAATACAATGCTTCTGAACTTTTAAGACTGAAATCACCAGGAAAACTTAAAGTAAATGAGAAAAGCAATGACAAAGTATTTTAGGATTAGGGATACTATGTTTTTTGTTGGCAAAAAGAAAGACAGATGTTTATTTTGTGACCAAGAGTTGAGAGTGGAGCTTGTGAACATTTGTGCGCTATAACTGAGAAGTTGGGCTCGTGATGCTTCAGTCGTACTCAACGATTCAAAACTTCGTTCCTAGTCAGACAATACTGATATGATCACAATCGAAGAAAAACACCACAATACTTTTTTGCCAGGTTTTATAAACAATTTTGAAGAACGCAGACATATAAAATGACAAATTTGAAGGGGGAAAATACAGCTTTGTTGATTTACGACATGGTTACAGGATAGCTTATAAGCCGCCCCGGTGGCGCAGTGGTCTAAGGCGCTGGCCTCTGATCATTCGTCCGTAAGGGGTCCGGGTTCGAATCCCCGTCAGGCATGGATGTTGTATTTGACTTACGGCACTGGCTCTCTCCCTTCCCTGGAACCAGTGACCCTAAATTAGGGACGGGCGACTGCTTATAGCCCATTGAGTTGCTCACGGTGGTCGTTAAACCTCCAATCAAAAAAAAAAAAAAAAAAAAAAGAATCCGATGAAAATTTAAGTTGGAATCTTTCGATCTGTTGCTGTTGCTACAACACGCAACAGGGCACCCAATCATATCTATTAGTGCACAACGCATAAAAAGCTGCTTTGACCAAATATATTAATAAAAAGTATTTATAAACTGACTATTAACTCACTGCAAAAATGTATATCATTTGCAAAATACTGAATAAAAGTCGCTGAAACTTGGCATAAATTCTAAAAAGCACGCGAACCTTAGGTAGGATGTTAGTCTCAACTTTGACCCATTGCTAACTCCGTTTGCACCTTTGGCGTCACATAACTCACCCCGCCTGAGGGTTTAGAAATACTGGCTTCGAAAACCTGCTCTCGGACCTACCTTCTATAATCTACTTACCTTGAGGTAGCTTAGTGTCCTACTCGTGCGGAACGTGATAACAACATGCCGCTTTAACAGTAGTTGGTAGTAAGCTATAGATTGATTTTTGATATAGACCCAAAAATCTGACTGCTAGTTCACTTGTATTACGTCATAAAACAAAATGGCCTCAGCCAGTACCTGAAATGATTAAGACCCTATTAGTTGGCATCCAAGATGTCCTTTGACACGTTTTTCAGATCAAAGATATTTAAAATACTGCCAGCTTTGCATTTTAATGGAACCGAAGCACGATACTCGTAAAATAAATTGTTCAGAAAATAGGTATTTTTATAAAGAAATATAGCCACTGTCAGTCTAGATGAGTTGGCAACATGGAAAGTAACCAAAATGGTGGCTCATCTTGACAAATAGTGACAAAAGTGTGTGACATTGATTGTGGCACATTGAAATACATGTTTCCAGGTAAAAAAAATTAAATTTTGATTTTATTTATGTTTTGCAGTCAACTTCTAAAGAGCAGAAAATGTTTTTTTTAGTGTGTGTGTACCTGGGAGTCTTCCTGGTGGCGGAGTGGTCTAAGCGCTGGCTTGCGACTATTCGTTGGAAATGGGTGCGGGTTCGAATTCTGGTGAGACTTGGAAGTCGTGTTCGTCTCATGGCGCCTGCTCTCTGCCCTTCCTGGAAGTATTGGACTTAAATCACGGACGGGCGATTTTTTGTAGCCCGTTCAGCTACCCCGGGGGTCCTAAAACCGCAAATGAAAATACTACAGGAAACAAAACAGCATTGTTTAATTTTTGTCGCATGTTGGTTCCATGTAAGAAAGGATATCTCTTGTGGATGAAAATAACTCAAAAAGACGTTCATCATCATCATCATCATTGTCAACCATTATCAATCCACTGCTGGACGAAGGTCTCCCCAAGTTTCCTCCACAACGCTCTATCTTGTGCCAGTCTCCTCCATGTCACTCCCGCATATTTACGAATTTCATCCACCCATCTCCCATGTGGTCTTTTTCTGGGTCTTTTCCTGTCCCTTGGAATCCAATCTAAAATTTCGGCTGTCCATCTATGGTCTGTCCTTCTGGCAGTATGTCCAGCCCATTGCCATTTCAGGGATTTAACTCTGATCATGATGTCTTCCACTCTCGTCATTTTTCGGATCCACGAGTTCCTCTTCTTATCTCTCCTGGTTATACCAAGCATGCACCTCTCCATGCTTCTTTGAGTTGTCTGCAGCTTTTGTATGTCTCTTTTAGTTAAGGTCCACGTCTCTGCACCATACGTAAGCACTGGAAGGATGCATTGATCAAACACTTTTCTTTTAAGACATAATGGCATATTGCTCTTGAAAATTATGCTGTTTCTTCCAAAAGCTCTCCAGGCAAGTTTTGTACGCCGATTAATTTCTTCATCAATGTGACCCTCACTTGATATCTGCTGTCCAAGATAAACGTACGTGTCTGTTATCTCCAGCTTTTCTCCATCAATCGATAAATCTTCATTTCTTGTAAAAGCATTGAACATCACTTTTGTCTTCTGAAAGTTCATTTTTAATCCCACTTCTTTACTCTTGTCAGCAAGTTCCTGGATCATACTCTGCAGCTCTGATGGGGTAGTTGCAAAAATGACTACGTCATCAGCAAAACGAAGGTGGGTTAGATAATCTCCATTAATCTTTATCCCTTTGTTTTCCCAGTTCAGTGATTGAAAGACATTTTCCAATGTGGCATTAAAGAGCTTCGGAGATATGGTGTCACCTTGTCTCACTCCCTTTCCAATTTTTATGTGTGTTGTATTTTCAAACAGCCGAATCTTTGCACTTGCATTTTCATAGCATTTTCATTTTCAAAGACGTTATGAACTTGTTAGTATCAATGAAGGATTTATACACAGTGAGCAAAATTTTGGCAGTGATTTACTGGAATCTTTGTGTCAACAAAATTCGCCTGAAACTTTTGTCTGTCCAGCTGAGTGCTGACAAGGGAATGTGGTACAAAAATTTGTCTGAAGATGTCCAAGCTTATGATGAAGCAAAGCATTTACATAAATAATTAAGACTCAATTATTTAAAGATCACTTATTGAACACTGTTCAAAGTTCCACAGAAACAGTATGAACAAATACAATGCTTCTGAACTTTTAAGACTGAAATCACCAGGAAAACTTAAAGTAAATGAGAAAAGCAATGACAAAAGTATTTTAGGATTAGGGATACTATGTTTTTTGTTGGCAAAAAGAAAGACAGATGTTTATTTTGTGACCAAGAGTTGAGAGTGGAGCTTGTGAACATTTGTGCGCTATAACTGAGAAGTTGGGCTCGTGATGCTTCAGTCGTACTCAACGATTCAAAACTTCGTTCCTAGTCAAACAATACTGATATGATCACAATCGAAGAAAAACACCACAATAGTTTTTTGCCAGGTTTTATAAACAATTTCGAAGAACGCAGACATATAAAATGACAAATTTGAAGGGGAAAAATACA
This sequence comes from Macrothele yani, assembly GCA_039090855.1. NCBI lineage: Eukaryota > Metazoa > Arthropoda > Arachnida > Araneae > Macrothelidae > Macrothele > Macrothele yani. The sequence goes on along the minus strand of CM077025.1, from coordinate 82,439,065 downwards.
GCATTGTTGATTTACGACATGGTTACAGGATAGCTTGTAAGCCGCCCCGGTGGCGCAGTGGTCTAAGGCGCTGGCCTCTGATCATTCGTCCGTAAGGGGTCCGGGTTCGAATCCCCGTCAGGCATGGATGTTGTATTTGACTTACCGCACTGGCTCTCTCCCTTCCCTGAAACCAGTGACCCTAAATTAGGGACGGGCGACTGCTTATAGCCCATTGAGTTGCTCACGGTGGTCGTTAAACCTCCAATCAAAAAAAAAAAAATGCTTATAAACTGCCTAAAAGAAACATTTCAGAGTTATTACCTCTTTTTATGTTATTCAACATCAACTCACTCATAGTCCGGGGTATCACAGAATCAGATGTTGAAGGCCCAGAGAAAACAGAGCGCAAGGTTGAAAGCAAATATCCTTACATACGCCGATGGGGCTTTACATTATGACCACCCCCAACCTAGAGAAATGAACGCGCCTAGAGACCTAACGGCGGCGCAGGTGAAGTTCACAGAGCAGTACATATACAGCCCGAGGACCAGATTTCGGTTAATAGAGTGTTCGGAGTCAGAATGGGAAAATCTACCGATTTATCGGAGTTCGATAAAGGAGAAATTGCAATGGCACAGCGCATCGGAACTACGATCTCGGAAACAGCGCTGCTTGTGGCACGTGCCGTTGTAGTGAGTACGTATCAAAAGTGGTGCACAGATGGCCAAACGACGAACCGTCGTACAACCGTGTGTCGTCCACCGTCGTACAACCGTGTGTCATCCACCGTCGTACAACCGTGTGTCATCCACCGTCGTACAACCGTGTGTCATCCAAACGTCTGTCATCCAACCGTGTGTCGTCCGCAGCTCACTGATGCCGGAGGGGAGCTGAGACTGTCGCGCATTGTTCACAGCGACCGCAGGGCCTCAGTGCGACGAATCACCCGCAGCTACAACAGTGGTTATTAGGGCAATGTGTCACAGCACACAATTCATCGCCGCCTTCTGCGCATGGGCCTGCGTAGCCGAAGACCCAGCCGGGTGCCCATGTTCACTGCACGTCATCACCAACAACGCATGAAATGTGCCCAAGATCATCGCGATTGAACCGTGAATGATTAGAAGAAAGTGGCCTAGTCTGACGAATCAAGATTCCTGGTGCATCACGTAGACGGCCGAGTGTAGATACGCCGATTACCAACGGAGGCTGTGGCACCTGGATGCACTGTTGGGCGGAAACAGGCCGGAGACGGCGGTGTTATGCTGTGGGCGATGTATTTTGGGGACACTTTGGGCCTCAATAGAGCAATACATGACATCGTCAGGGATTGTCCATTACCCAAGTAGAATAATCTCTGATAGCTGTCAGGTATCTGAACATCGTTGCGGACCAAGTTCACCCATTCATGGCAACTGTGTTCTCTGCTGGTGATGGCCATTACCAACAGGATAATGCCCCATGCCACACTGGCATAATCGTCAAGGAGTGGTTCGAAAAACATGCTGGTGACTTTCTGTTAATGCCCTTGCCTCCAGATTCGCCTGACATGAAGCCAATCGAACATTTGTGGTTCGACTTGGAAAAGCGGGTTCGCGCTAAATCACAACCACCCCGGAAATGTACGGGAACTGGAGGACCTGCTGTTGACATTATGGTACCAGATACTCCAAGATACCTATCGCCACCTAATGGAATCGATGCCTTGCCAAATGGCCGCTGTTTTGCGGGCTAAAAGGTGTCCTACACTTTATTTGGTAGGTGATCATAATGTAATCGCTCATCGGTGAACATGCCAGAACTTTTGGTCGAATGTTGGTTCCATGTAAGGAAGGATATCACTTATGGATGAAGATGGCTAAAGAAAGAACACCAAATTGTAGAGATATTCTCTTAGTGAGCAAAGATGACGTGGGAGAAAAATATCTTCAGCATGTGTGAACAAAATGCATTTCAGGATGATACGTGACCTTCTCGTGCTGCTGTCATTGTACAAAAAGAAATGTTTCAAATTCGAGTGGAAGGATTTAGTGAAAAGTTTGGAAAAAACAATAATAATTATAAAAATTGCCCACTTCACATTAGAGTAGCATTCTTTGCATCCTTCGGTGATTGGATTGTTGGAAGTTCCTGAGCAGATCTTGCTTAGGCTAATGTCACTGCTAAGGAAAAATTTGAACAGTACTTAACAGTATCCCATGTAAAACGAGTCCGCTACCTACATGAACTTAGTATTGCAGCACTGTACATCTTTTCGAAGAAAGCTTTCAATGCATTTCCTGAGAAGCAGGTATCCACTAAAGAATGGGTAACACAGAACCTCACACAGTCTAGACAGTTCAAATTTTGCTATGTGACACTGCAGCACGAACTACCACTTTCCCGTTTCCTTCACAGAATTCTATCAGCGGCCCTTGAAATATTTATTGCATCCCTGCAACTGCTTTACCTAAAGATGTTTGCTATGGACCACTCGCACTATACCATGTCGATGCCAGTGTTTATTTAAAAATGAATGGGTAAGCTGCTACCCATTCATGAATACTCTCAAAAACACGGAAAAACAATTTGTGATGGCATTAGGTTTTGGCACGCTTTTACCTGTTGCGACGCTGTCTCTGCATTTGCAGGAAGTTGCAAAAAGACATGCTGGAAGACTATGCAGAACTGGTTGTATCTGAAGCATTTAATGAGCTCTCTCATTGCTGATTTGATATATAGAATGACAGTTTTAAGCAGCTCCAAGTATTTGCTATTAGATTATAAAGTATAATAAAAGCAGTACAACCGACTGTATCAATGATTGCCGTAGAGATATGACCGAAAAAAAAAAAATCTTCTCTAGAAAGTGTGACACAAAGTAAAATTGTTCTTTTTCAACACAATGAGCTAGCTATTTTACAAGGAGGTCATGTTTGGTCTTACTGGTAGAGATATTTTCCCCCTCCCGGTCCTGCACAGTGGGGATGGCAGCGGAAAGATTCAGGTTGTGAACTACTGTGGTCACTTTTGCCTGATATTTTGAAATGCTGCATGAAACTTGTTCGTGTGATGCAAAGCATTATGTACACGTGCTTGCTGATGTGAACGGTTCTCTCTTCCATGTACCTGCCTCTGTGCTTGTGATGGATAATGTTATGGGGAAGAAATGTTTTCAGATGACCGATATTCAACCTTTGATAACATCTCGACTGATGCTTATTTGATGAAGGAACATAAATCATTACCATTATATTTTCATCACTTTTTGTTTCTCAGTAGCAAAGTATTAGCTAACAAAAGTTTCTTGGAAATACCTAATTATGTATAGTTTACTGTTGGAAATCTACGACCCGGTCTCGCAAAATATGTATTGATTTTAATATATTGTGAGTACACTAAAATGAAAAAACTGATGCCATTTTTGAAAGCCTTGATCTGAAACACTTGAGAAATGACCTGTTGAGAGCCTATTCATGGAATATCAACAACTACAGGTACTAGCGTTAACCATTTTGTCCCACTAGAAGTATTTACGGAAAAATAACATCAAGTGTAATGAATCAATCTCTCTGCGCAAGTGATTCAATACGCAGCAAAATTTACATAGGGGATTTAAAGAGTACTAATGGGATTAGCAACATTTAGAGTTTTTGCTTAATTGGAACTGAATTATCTAAAATAAGTCTGAAAAAGATCATTCCTGATTGGCATTCTTTTAACAAAAAACAAAAAAAAAAAACAAAAAGACAAACAAACAGTACACGATTTAATGGCAAACGAGATTCTAAGATTCTAAAGAAGAAAATCAAACAGGTAAAGAGAAGCAAAATAAATGTTTTGTGCCTCGGTGAAATGGTACACCGGAATGTGTGCCTGTAAAGAAAAAATTGCTGAGCTTTAAAGTATAATGAATTAGCTTTGTTTATCTTTTTGCTAAGCTAATTATTATGAATGAATAATGCTCTAAGCTTCAAAATGATGAACTCCCAAAAGGGTGTTGTTACTCGTTAATTATGAACTTAAACAAAATCTCAACGCTGGTTATTTATATTAAGTAATCAAAGTCATAAACCTAACAGCCAGACAGAGGTCTGACAAAACTAAGAATTGAGAAAGACTGAACTTACAGAACAACTTGTTTATTATGAAGACTCCTGGTCAACTAAGGCACTCATATATCACTACAACGCAACAACCCTCAACTCCAACGCAACAACACCACTACAACGCAACAACACTACTACAACGCAACAACACTACCCCACTCGTCTCGATGAACGCGCCTATATACGAGCTACCACCACGTCATGACTTACACTCATTGCCAGATCTCATTCAGCGGGTGAAATAATATTCCGTTCAGTAGGAAGATAATTTACATAGTAAAATAAAATAACCAGAGATAGTAAAATCAAAAGGAAAGTGAATATAGAGTATACGTTACATCATCTCCCCCTTAATTTTTCTTCTTTTTTTTTTTTCTTTTTTTTTTTTTTTTTTTTTCCGAAAAACCTATCAATTTTGGAGTGTAAGTCTTACATTTCGATGATTGACGTTTCTCGATCTTTTTTTTTTGATTTGTTGTTTGGTGGTAGCCGTATTTACATTATCAACTTGGCATAACAATTTACGAATCTGTATTCGACCGTGAAATTTGTAGTGTAGAACAAAACCAAACCTGCATCGGCATACTTTCCTTTTATTCTGCCTAGCAGGAATCACTTTTTTAATTTCAAATTACGTGCGCCTCATTCATTGAAATACAGAACAACTGTATCAGCAGCGAAGATTGCCTGAAGCTGCCTAACAGTAACAATTTTATTATTTTCATTTCAAATTACGTTTGCCTCATGCGTTGAAATACAGAACAACTGTATCAGCAGCGAAGATTGCCTGAAGCTGCCTAACAGTAACAATTTTATTATTTTCATTTCCAATTACGTTTGCCTCATGCGTTGAAATACAGAACAACTGTATCAGCAGCGAAATTTACCTGGAGCTGCCTAACAGTAACAATTTTATTATTTTCATTTCAAATTACGTTTGCCTCATGCGTTGAAATACAGAACAACTGTATCAGCAGCGAAATTTACCTGGAGCTGCCTAACAGTAACAATTTTTATTATTTTACCCCTAAGCACATAGATATATATAAAAAAAGTGGATTAGTAGATGGACACAGAAGAAATATAAAAAAAAAACACACATATATACACAAAAAGAATGCATAGGCCCACACGAAAAAAAGAAATTCTGACACGCCAACTGGTCGAGCAGGAAAAACAATAAACTGAGAAAAGAACCTGTCCACGAGAACTTACTTATCTCGAGGACGCATAAAAAATTCTAGTGCGAAAACGTTTTCCAGGCCTAATGGGACTGGGGAAATCAGGTGGCTTGGATCTCTTCCGGGACGGTAATGGAACATCGGTCTGTTGTCGGTCAGGAATCTGGCGGTCTGGAAATCCCTGCGGCTGAGAAGAACGGTCAGGAACGTCAGAAGTCTGGCGGTCCGGAAATCCCTGCTGCGGCTGATAGGAACGGTCAGGAGTCTGGCGGTCTGGAAATCCCTGCGGCTGAGAAGAACGGGCAGGAACGTCAGAAGTCTGGCGGTCCGGAAATCCCTGCTGCTGAGAAGAACGGTCAGGAACGTCAGAAGTCTGGCGGTCCGGAAATCCCTGCTGCGGCTGATAGGAACGGGCTCCCCCAGGCTTTGGATATGAAGTCCCTTGATGCTGGGGCCCGTTGTGTCCTTCCAGTATCTTTTGGAGGGACGTGTCTCCGGCCACATCGCTTGTTTTCGTTTACGCCCACGGGGCATGATAGTAGTAGCAGGCATCGGCCCTTTTTGCCCTGAACGGAGGTTCCAGGGGCGAAACCCGGGCGGATGCAAAGATTTCTGCCTTCGTCGCTGTTGCGGCGAAGCAGATTGGGGAGACAAGTGACGTTTTGCGCCCAGCTTTTGGTGGTGCTGGACGGTGTGGAATATTAAATGTTGGATTCATAACTGACAAATCCGAAATGTCCGACGCCTCTGAGTCGCTGCTGTAACTCAGCGGTCGTGCAGGGCGATGTTTGGATTTGCCTATAGGAATACTTTCCGATGAGGTATTCAAAGAAGAAGTATCCCGCGTTGGTGCAGAGTTAGCCGGAAACGGCGCAGCAATAGTCTTGGCAATGGTTGGAGGGAAAGGAACTATACTAGTATTCGACGAACGCGAATCGAGCCTTGGTCTCACGGGAGAATCAGGTTGCGTGTGTAGAAACTCGTCTGGAGGGGAGGGTGAAGGAAAAATCACTGGTGATTCGTCAAAAATGTTCGGTGGGTCGTCCACAATTTCTGGCGGTTGAACATGAGATATAGATTCTTGAGTCTGTGGAACAGAAGGTTGAGTAGGATTGATAATGAACTCGATATCCCGTTCGTGATACTTGCGACATTGATCAACATGTACATATTGAAAATTGTTGTTCGGTTTCTCCAGAACAATATTATTTTCAAAGACATTTGCCACCCGATATGGACCTTCGTAGCTGGGTGCAAATTTCTTCACTAAAGTATGCGAAACAGAAGACTGGAAGTGCGTTTCCACGAGAGTGAGATCTCCAACGACAAGATCTGGTTCCCTACGCCTAGAATTATAATATCGTGCTTGAGCCGCTTGTGCTCCTAGCATTGCAACACGAGCTTTTTCTGCCATAATGTGTACTGATTGCGGAGTTGGTCGCTGGTTTAATTCGTCGATAATCCCCGTTAAATTTTCAAAAGGGGTTTTAATTTTGCGACCCAGAAAAAGTTCTGCAGGAGTAATTTTAGTAGACTCGTGGACAGACGAGCGGAGGGCGAACGCAAAAAGTTCTAAATGGTCATCCCATTTTTCATGGTGGTCCATTACGAAAGTCGCAATCATTTTCACTAGCGTTCGGTTAACGCGTTCTGCAGGATTACTCTGGGGATGATATGGGGAAATGAATTTATGTTTAATGTGTAATCTCGCACACATTCTTTCAAAAATGTCAGAAATAAATTGAGGACCATTATCCGAAACTACTTTATTAGGTGCACCATATCTAGAAAATACTTCATTAACTAAGACATTACAAATAATCTCAGCCGTAGCGGCTTTAATGGGAAAAACTTCAACCCATTTAGAAAAATTATCAGTTAGTACTAAAACATAACGAGCTTTATTTTTAACAGATAATGGATAAGGTCCCAATAAATCTATGGAAATAATATCAAATACATGAGAACTTGAACTAGATTTCAAGTGACCGGCCGGTCTTACATTACGGTAATTATTAATCTGACACAAGTGACATGATTGAACGTATGCGAGCACACTTTGGTACATGCCAGGCCAATAGGCAACATCCCGCAATTTACAACGGGTCTTGCGAATACCTAAATGGCCTGCAAGAGGTTTGTCATGAAATTCATTTAAAAGAGCCATTCTAAGGGTTCGCGGAATACATGGACGAAACTCTGCCCTAGTAGTCCGAGACTTTGTATAATAAAGAAGACCCTCTATTACTTCAAAATGTTGTGACCTTCCAGCCAGAGAAGGATCACTTGGTAGGGGCGAACCCGCAAGCAAAAAATTGTAAATATCCCCAAAATCTGGATCATTTATTAATTCTGCCATTATCTGCTCTCTGGATGTGATATCAGCTATCAGAAGTAAAGGCTGACATCCAGGAGTAGTTTCGGTGGGGACCCCACTAATCGGAACGCGAGATAATGCGTCCGGTAATTGATTCTTATTACCTGGCTGATACGAAATTTTGATATTGCTCTCTTGTAACTTCAGAGCCCACTTCATAAGTCTTTGAGATAGGTGTTTAGCAGAATTCAAATACTGAAGGGCAGAATGATCCGTAATTATGTTAACTGTCAATTCGTTAAGATAACATTGAAATTTATTCAGTGCATACACAACAGCAAGACATTCACGTTCCGTAGCTGAATAATTGCGTTCAGCTTTAGCTAAAGTACGAGACGCAAAAGCTATTGGATGCCCAGCTTGTGACAAAACGCAACCAAGACCAACTCCGGATGCATCAGTATAAATATCAAATTCTTTAGAATGATCCGGGAAAGCCAACACCGGAGGCTGAGTCAATGCAGACTTCAGTGTTTCGAATGCAGCGTTAGCTTCAGGTGTCCAAATAAACTTCTTGTATTTACGCTTTAAAGCATACAATGGCTCACATATTGTAGCATAAGCGGGGACGAACTGCTGATACCATCCGGTCATTCCCAGAAAGCGGGATAGTTCTTTTGCTGTTTTAGGCAGAGGAAAGTCAGCAATAGGCCTAATTTTTTCATTATCAGTGAATAAACCGTGGGGAGTAATTTTCAACCCCAGATATACAATCTCGTCCCTCGCTATCTGGCATTTACTAGGTTTTAACGTCAAGCCAGCATTGTATATAAGTTGGAACACCTGTTTGAGCAGAGAAAGGTGCTCGTCAAAAGTCTCTGATGTGATAATAATATCATCCAAATAGACATGCACATGGGGACCCAGGACAGGTCTGAGAACCGTGTCCATAAGCTTTTGGAAAGTAGCAGGTGCAGAAGCTAAACCAAAAGGCATACGTAAATATTCATTGGTCCCAAAAGGAGTCACAAAGCCTGTTTTATCGACCGAGTCCGGATGTACTGCCACCTGCCAATATCCACTCGCCAAATCCAAAGTTGACATCCATTTGGTTGACGACAAGTCATTTAGAATATGTGACATGACAGGTAGGGGATAATTTATTGTTTTTGTGACTTGGTTGAGTTTGCGAAAATCTGTCACGAAACGAAATTCATTTGGTTGTTTCTTTGGAACCAAGAAGGCAGGAGCCGCCCAGGCGCTTGTTGACTCCCTGATTATGCCCTGCTTAATCATTTCCGCAATTTGACGTTGCATTTCCTGTTTTTTATGTGGAGCACAAGGGTAAGGTTTCGTCGCAATTGGTTTCGAACCATCAGTGTCAATAACATGATAAACCACCTGTGTGAAACCAGGTTGATCCGAAAATAAACCAGGGCTTTCCTGTAAAAGGAGAGAAAGCTGGTCTCGTTGCCCCTCATTCAATTGGTCACTCAACAATAAACTCGTAATATCTACAGGAACCGTCGGAATCATTTCGACAGGTTCCGGAAAGGAAATCACATGTTGTACAAAATTCAAAGTTATTTGAAACTTGTTAATAAAGTCCATACCCATGAGACATTTCACGGGTAGCTCGTCTATAAGCAGGAAAGAATGTGTAAAACGAGCTTTTCCCAGCCCTAAAGATAATGTGACAGTTCCTGAAACACTGAAGATTTCGTTATTTGCACCTCGCAAATACTGCGTTGCAGGCTGAACATGTATTGCAGAAAAAACATCATTGCAAAACTTTGTATTTAGGGCTGATATCTCAGACCCAGTGTCGAACTTTGTCTCGACAATAATGTCTTCAAGTGTCAAGAATACATCAGGCAACTGAGGAGTTTGAACAGTCACTAATACTGTTTTAGGGTCAGAATGTTTGGTATCAGGAAGCAGGACCGACCCTTCGTCTACTTCCTGTGGAAGTTTAAAGGAATTCTGGTGGTGTTATCATGTGGTCGGAAACCTCGACCCTGCCGGGTATCGGGAAAATTTTCACGATAAGGAAAATTGCGTGCACCCTGCGTCGGGAACTCCGCGTGTCTGTTGAGATTTTCATTTTCGTTACGTCTGCCCTCAGCACGGGCAGAAAAATTATTATTGCCCTGAGCATGATAACGTTCCGAATGCTGCTGAGTGGAACGGGGTCGAGCATACTGTGCATTATGACGATACCCCGTAGCTTGCTCCGAAACTCGTTGCTGGTTCGCCACTCTTCTGTGTGGTGGAACGTATGAAGCTTGGGTGGGCACGTGTGTATGCTCGCGCTGAAAGTTTTGTCTATTATGCCGCTGAGGGTTTTCGTAATAAGCCTCGCGGGGTGCCCGAGCATGGTGAGTTGAAGCATGTTTGCCATGTCGCTCTTCATACGTGCGTATGAGGCGAAGGCATTCATGAATAGTGGCAGGGTGTCGAACCTCAAGAAAATCTTGCAAGAATGGGTCGAGCTGCTGTACGAGGGTATCCAACATGTCAACATGACTGGCATGTGGATCCCATAGATTATATAGGCGTGTAGTTTCCAACGCAAATGCAACAGGGCTATCATTGGGACCTTGTTGACGAGAAAACAGCTGTTGAGCAAGGCTAGCTCGACTGAGGCCGAAAGGAAAGACCTCCAAGAATTCTGCACGGAAATTCTCATAATGAGAATCCGGGTTCGACCCTCGCCACTGCCGATACCAGGTCTTGGCGGTATCTCTCAAGCAAGTGCCGGCAATTTGGACCTTGCAGTCTTCCGGAATATTATATAAGTCAAAATGGTCTTCCAGATCTTCGAGGAACTTTAAAGACCCCTCCAAACCATTGAAATTAATTGTTCCTGCATGCGGCACGAAATGGGCAAGCATTCTGCTTCGCTGAGAGGATTGAATTCCCTCAGCTACGACCCGCGACTCAGAGTGATAAGAAGCTGGTGCATTACGAGATGGTGAAGAATGCTTGGGTATGTGTAGATTATTCATATCCAAGTCAGAGCCACAGGCTTCGTACAAATTGTCCAAACAAACATCATTACCCTCGAGACTTGCCGGAAGGTGGAAATTTGCAGTTGTCTCAGGTAAGGAAGCCATGGGTAATAATAGTCAGGATCTCGTGTTCGAGAAAAGTTCGGGCGCCAATTATAATGAATTAGCTTTGTTTATCTTTTTGCTAAGCTAATTATTATGAATGAATAATGCTCTAAGCTTCAAAATGATGAACTCCCAAAAGGGTGTTGTTACTCGTTAATTATGAACTTAAACAAAATCTCAACGCTGGTTATTTATATTAAGTAATCAAAATCATAAACCTAACAGCCAGACAGAGGTCTGACAAAACTAAGAATTGAGAAAGACTGAACTTACAGAACAACTTGTTTATTATGAAGACTCCTGGTCAACTAAGGCACTCATATATCACTACAACGCAACAACCCTCAACTCCAACGCAACAACACCACTACAACGCAACAACACTACTACAACGCAACAACACTACCCCACTCGTCTCGATGAACGCGCCTATATACGAGCTACCACCACGTCATGACTTACACTCATTGCCAGATCTCATTCAGCGGGTGAAATAATATTCCGTTCAGTAGGAAGATAATTTACATAGTAAAATAAAATAACCAGAGATAGTAAAATCAAAAGGAAAGTGAATATAGAGTATACGTTACAAAAGTTGTGCACATCAGTCATGGAAATAAGAAAATTTGGCATGGGAAATGTTCCATGCACTGCAATCAGTGGAAAATTGATAAATGCATTACTAAAATATATTGACGAAGTTAGGGGATGGTGGCTTGGAAATAGTTATAGTGTACTCTCAGTTCTATAATAATTTTAAAAATATGAGCGGAAATGGTTTAACAATACATTTAAAAATATTAGACACGCTTAAATGTGCTTACTCTGCTAAAGAAACACAATTTCTGCAAGATTTTTTAAAAGCATGAGCGTCAAATACAGCGTTGTGAGTGTAAATGTACAGTGTTGTGAACAGTTTTAAATTAATCTAACGCCCATGCTTTAAACAAATCTAGCAAAAATTGTGTTTCAACGAAGTCGCTAATTTTTATTCCAATTTAACACCACCAAGTTTTAAAGCGGGTAGAGTGAGTAAGAATTTAAACTTTCACTTAAAAATGCATTTCTCCAGAACATTTGAAATGAAGAGCGTAACTAACGTAAATTCCTGAATGTGTGTGTGTGTGTGTGTGTGTGTGTGTGTGTGTGTGTCTGTATGAACTTAATAGGAGTGTTACTACCGAGTGCATTTTTTACTCTGCTGTTTGCAATATACTTCTGGCAAATAAAAAACAAACAAAAATGCTGCATTTATTTAATGTTGTAAAATCCATAGTTTTTTTCAAATTGCTAAGAAAATATGTAAAGATTAAAAGCATTGCAAACAAACTGAGTAGAAGAAGTGTAAAACTTCTAAATGGGACAATGAGAATAAATCTTTTTCTTTCACTTCAAAGCCTAAATAACAATTAGATTTTGTGGAATCAACAAAGTTTATATAATAGTAAGGAATTTTGCGTGTTGTTAAAGAAGCCGTGAATGATTTCAAATAAATCTGAATTTGAATGATTTTATAAACTTAGATGTATTTTAACCCGTAAAAAGGACATAACAGAGCATTTTGGTAATGTTTTTATTATAGAAACATAGGCAATTGATAAAATGTTATCCGATCCTTTGTTAGAAGATTTTGTGTAACATCGATGTCTTAATAATTTCATTTTCTGTCAAGTAGCATCAGTAAGTTAAAAAAAATGAAAAACTTACTTTTATTTTTGATTTCTACAACCTGCTATTATAGGAAACTCATGTTACGGCTGCGGAGGTAAGACTTAAATTATGAAGATATTTCTGTAATTGTGCTCATCTTCAATCAATAACTTGTGTGATAAATTTTTTGGAAAATTTGTTGAAGAAAAGTCACAAGTTTTCATTGGATTGTCTTATAGTTGCAATTAAATGTAATAAGTGTGATTAACTCACGGGGTTGTAGTACGAAACCATGTTTTTCTACTGTTTCTGCTTTGGCAAAATAGTGTCTGCAAATCACATTTTGTTAAATTTCAATCGCATGAAGTTCCAATTTAACTTTTCCTTTCTGCACAGGACGCCTTATGCAGTTCAAAGCGGTATATTTGCAATGGTCGTCTCCAATAAATATGAGACACAAATTTAATTCCGTCGTTGTTAGTTTCACGTTTCCTGTATAATTCTGCCAGATTACTTCAACCAAACCTAAGTAGATCCCTGAAATGCGAACTAGAATTTATACAAGCTTATTTTCTACTTCACATTTCACTGCTCTATGCAGACATGTAGTTTCTTTAACTCTGAAATTTCGACTGCCTAGCCTTGTTAGCTTCTTACTTCGACAACTTGTTTTACTGCGTCACTTCAATAAAACTCAAAAATTTGAATTTTACGAAAGTCTGATCGAAATTAGTGTGTTTGCTGCTGTTCAGCTCACCTGATCTAATTTGGAGGTATTTTATAAACTCATATTTAACTTACATTTTGATGAACATTTTTTGTGAGAAGTTCCATATAAATCTGGCAGCCTCGGTGGCGCAGTGGTCTAAACGCTGGCTTAAGATCATTCATCCGTGAAAGGTCCGGGTTCGAATTCCGGTGAGGCATGGATGTTGTGTTTGTCTTACGGCACTGGCTCTCAGCCTTCCCTGGAACCAGTGACCTGAAATTAGGGACGGGAGACTGCTTATAGCCCATTGAGTGGCTCATGGTGGTCGTTAAACATTCAATCAAAAAATATGTATATAAATTTGACAAAAGAAATTTCAGTTACAGTTCTTTGTTATTCTGGATAACCACTATGCTTATACATTCCACTCACATTAAGATGATATTTCCAAAAAGGAGTTTCTGTATATGATAAGTATGATACAAATACTATATCTTAGAATGAAATGATGTCTTATTATCGTTTTGATTCATGGAGCGTACGACAGCTCACATGCAAGCGATTTTACGTGGCATGAAGAATATGGTATCGCACTAATCTGTGACGTAATCGTCGGATCATTTGTCTTTGCGTTATCGGCGTCTGCGATTTTTAGCACGTCTTTTGAAACAGAAAGGATGTGCTTATGCTACACCATGCCCATCCGCTTGTTGGCGCCAAATTGCCACACATTTTAGTCCGATTTGAAAAACTACTTTTGCATGGAGAAGTCTGTACTGTGAGAACAATTGAGGAGCGCGCAAGAAAAACTAAACATGTACATCAGATCTAGATTTGCAGCAGGCAAAAAAAAAAAAAAAAAAAAAAAAAACGTTCATTGAGTTACGCGCAACGAATTTCGTACTGTTCAACTATCAGCCAATTTCCTTTTGATTCTCCAAACACGTCTGTGGACCTGATTCAGATCAAAAATGTTTGAAAATCGAAATATTAATGTTTTTGATGTTGACATGTTTGTTTTTGTTCGGGCTTCAAGTGACATAATTATAAATATAATGATCCGATTTATTGGTGTCTAAAGTAAGAAATCACACAAATTTCAGCCGAGTGAAATTTGTGTGATTTCTTACTTTAGACACCAATAAATCGGATCATTATATTTATAATTAGTTTTCTGATGTTGGCGTCCCACAAGCTATATATTCAAGTGACATGTTTGTTTTTGATCAGATGCTCTAGTGACTTGTTGGATTTTGCTTGTACGTATTTTGAATTTACTCTACCTATCTGATCTATAATCAACCTGCCTTTAATAGAATACCTATTATCTAACAAACATCTCAAGGTTTGAAAGAAAAAGTTGATGGAGAAAGATAAACATTTTCACATTTCAGTTGATATGTATTTTTCAATTTTATTCATTATTTACCAAAGTTGCTGTCACATGTTGGTATGCCTTTATTTCGCTCGATTTATAAGAAATTACCGAAAATAATAATAATTGGTATAAAAAATGCTTGATTGAGAAGAACGGATTTTTATGAAACTTAGAAAACAAGAAGTCACATTGTTCCTGATGTTCATCATTTTCATTAGGCTATTAAACAGGTCCATCAAATCCGTCTTGCGAACCAAATTCTTTGTGGGAACTTCACAACTTCTCTCCATAAATTTCCAACAAGAAAGATGACACCGAATTTTCGGGTGTAATAAGGATGTCTTTTGAATCCGTTCTGACGCAAATTAAATTTATCAAAGCTATTCAAAGGCAATGGAACCGGTATGAAAGACAATAGTATCTGACGGAAGAAAGAAGTTTTTCAATCGGGTTTTTAATCCCTCAGATATTGGTCTAAACGGAATCTTGAGCTTACGAATTCTTAGAAACAGAGTTATCGACAAAACTAAGATGTGACTTTACATCCGCTGGTGGGAAAACCTTGCATTATTTTAGGAAGAAAGTATTCGCAAAAGGTTTATCCATATGAGAAGTATAGGTCCAAGAAAAAAAAAATTAGTCGAGTTCTCAGGAGCCCAGATTTTGCTACAAATACATCAGAAGCATAAATTAACACCTATGACTTCTGGTGGCCAAACCATTCTTTACAAAACATTAGAAATTATGTGAAAAATATTTTCCATTAGGTCTTGTATGCGATACAGGAAGAATTTTTTCAAATCGGAGTTTTAGGAGCAGAAAACGCAATTTACCTTTATGCGCCCTTGTGGAAAGTCTAATTGATTTACGTGAAAAATTTGAATTTATAGGAAAACATTTTGCATCAGAAACACTATCCAACAACGAAGGAATTTTTCAAATTGGACTTTTAGGAGTAGAGATATTGACAAAAATAAGATATACATCTTCGCCCCCTGGCGTAGAAACCATGCATTATTTCAAGAAGAAAGTGTTCCTAAACGGTTTGTCGACATGAGTAGCATCGGCCAACAAAAGACTTTTTTTTCAATCCAGATTTTAGAAGCTCATATTTTGTTGCAAATACATCAGAAGCGGAAATTAAGGCTTAAGCCACATGGTGGCCATACCATTTTTTTTACAAAAATTACAAATTATGTGCAACAATTTCCCATCAGGAGCTGTATCCGGTGCAGAAATAATTTTTCAAATCGGAGGTTTAGAAGCAGAGAAATATAGGGAAAAATGCAATTTAGCTTTACGCCCCCTAGCGGAAAGACTATGAATTACTTGAACATTTTGAAATTGTAGGAAAAACATGTCACACTAGAAACACTATCCAACAAAGAAGGAATTTTTTAAATCGGACTCCTAGAAATCGAGATATTGACAAAAATAAGATATACATCTACGCCCCCTGGCGCAGAAAGCATGCACTATTTTAAGAAGAAAATGTTTCTAAAAGGTTTGTCGACACGAGTAGTATCGGTATTCAGACGACGTTTTTTCCAATCGAGTATTTAAAAGCTCATATTTTGCTGCAAATACATCAGAAGCGGAAATTAAGATTTACGCTCCCTGGTGGCCAAACCATTTTTTTTTTTTTTACAAAAATTAGAAATTATGTGCAAACGATTTCTCATCAGGAGCTGTATCCGGTGCAGAAAGAATTTTTCAAATCGGATATTTAGAAACAGAGATATAGGGAGAAACGCAATTTAGCTTTACGCCCCTAGCGGAAAGTCTATGAATTACTTGAAAATTTTGAAGTTATATGAAAAACATATCACACTGGAAACACTATCCAACGAAGAAGGAATTTTTCAAATCGAACCGTTAGAAGTAGAGATATCGACAAAAATAAGATACCCATCTACGCCCCCTGGCGCAGAAACCATGCACTATTTTAAGAAGAAAATGTTTCTAAAAGGTTTGTCGACATGAGTTGTATCGGTCTACAAACGACGTTTTTTTATCGAGAATTTAGAAGCTCATATTTTGCTGCAAATATATCAGAAGCGGAAATTAAGATTTACGTCCCCTGGTGGCCAAACCATTTTCTTACAAGAATTAGAAATTATGTGCAAACGATTTACCATCAGGAGCTGTATCCGGTGCAGAAAGAATTTTTCAGATCGGAGATTTAGAAGCAGAGATATAGGGAGAAACGCAATTTACCTTTACGCCCCCTAGCGGAAAGTCTATGAATTACTTGAAAATTTTGAAATTATATGAAAAGTATGTCAAACGGAAAACACGAAGAGCAATTGAATTAGAGATACCTGTCTAGTAAAATGTAGCACCACCTTTCGCACTGATGACGGCGGCGATTTGTCTCGGCATGGACTCGACAAGACACCGGAAGAGTTCGAAAGCCATACGGATCCATCCACGACCCCTGAACAAGCTCCCACAGTTCAAGGAGATTTGATGGAGGGGTTAGAGCCTCGAACATCTCTCTCGATGACATCCCAGATGTGCTCGATGGGATTGAGGTCAGGTGACTTAGCTGACCAAGGAAGCGAGGTCATGTCGGTGGAATGTTCATCCAACCATTCGGATACAATTCGGGAGTGATGGCACGGTGCATTGTCTTGTTGCAGGATGAGGTTCCCAATGGGATGTTGAAGAAGCACAAACGGGAACAAATGGTCGTCCAGGATATCCCGGTAACGTTGACCTGTGAGGGACGATGTCACACGCACCAGGGTTCCCATTTCAATCCACGTAAACAGTCCCCAGACGAGAATATCACCCCCACCAGCTTGAAGAGTACCCTGCTGGCAAGAAGGATCCATCGCTTCATGTGGTTTGCGCCGTACTCGAATCCTGCCATCCGCATGTACCAACGTGAATCTCGACTCATCAGTCCAGGCAACATTTTCCCACATGTCTATGGTCTAGTGGCGATGTTCCCGCGTACATGCTAATTTTTGCACCCTGTGATGTGCGGTCAGCAGCGGTAACCTCGTGGGGGACGATGGCTTCTGTACCCCATTGCGAGGAGATGGTTCTGGATGGTGTGGCTGCTTACACGTTTTTGTGCACCAGCGTTAAATTGCAAAGTGATTTCTTGCACTCTGGCCCGTCTATCAGCTGTTTCAGTGCGAGCTAGTCGACGATGGCCCCGTTCATCCACACGCTGTTGTCCACTGCAGTTGGCCCTTGCAGGGATGGTTTTGCCGAATTCGATGTACTCACGGTGAACTCGTGACACAGTGGATCGTGAAAATTCCAGTGCCCGCACGACTTCCGAGATGGAGTGACCCATTTGTCGGGCTCCGACAATTTGCCCACGATAAAATGCGCTTAAATCCTTCGTCTTACCCATACTGCGTCCGACTCTTACTGATTTCCGTCGCATCACTCCTTATATTGTCGGATCGCTGCATACGTCATGTCATTTCCGTTTACAGGGCCGCCTACAGCGCCACATTTGCATAACGCCAGCTGTCTCTAATTCAATTGCTCTTAAGTGTATATAGTACGCATATCTCGACTTCTAAAGTACTTAGGATAACAATCATGGTGCATGAATATACATTTTCGAGGTCAGGGAATACAAGCATGCAACATTTAAAAGCATCAGACGATTTATTTGTTAACATTATGGCATTTTACTGGTGTACCTGTGTACCATTTAGAAAATTTTCACCGATGTTTTGTTTTCAAAATTATACCTGTAGTAAATACATACATACTAAATACACACTAAATGATATTCACTTTTTCCCTTCCTGTATGTAAGGTCATTATGATGCCATTTTGAAAGATGCGTTATATGAAATATGCCACTGCTTATGCAGTATTCAATCATTGACATCTGCAGAGTTCTGTGCAGTTCCAACCTGCTTTTCTGCATGCACCTCTACCACCATATAACATTTGGCTATTACAGTTACATTCCATCCATTCACTACAAGCCTTTGAGGCAACAGGTAACATGTTCCATACAGAACCCAAGATACCCGTCTCCACTCAGAATCCAGCCCCAACCTTCAGTATTAGGGGCGTACTGTACATTGTACTCACTAGTGCACCATACTCCTGCCTGATATTCAACCCGCTTTGAGTGCTGCAGTAGTGCGTCCCTAGTTAAAGGAAGTTTCTCCATTGCCTTACTCTTCTGGAAAAATAGCTCCTTCCTGGTTACATTCACATGTTCTGCTTCACTGGCCTTATCATACAACCTAACGGTGAAGCGTTCTAGCAGTTTGAAATTTTCATCATCAATCTCATGTTTTGTGTAAGGGTAGAGTGCTATGAAGGAAAAGGCTTGTGTTACATCAGGATACCAATTCCATGCCTCCCAGGCAGACTTCTTGCTTTGTCCGAAAAATGCAGATGTGGTATTATATCCCGCGAAACTGTGGAAGACTGGGAGGGCCAGGGATTTCTCTGTACCTAGCTTCTCATAGTTAGCATTAATGTAATAATAAGTGCAAGTTTTACCTGTACCAAAAGAACCACAGATCTTCACTCTTGACACAAGGTCATCAGGTGATGGGATTTGCCAAGTAGGAAGCATCCGTGTTATACATCCGTTCACCACTACATCCCTGTCAACGGTACGCACTATACAGTTAGTACAACCATTCCGAAGTGCATCCTGTAAGTGGATGATAAACCTGGTGTCCGCTTTCTCGTGATCACATGGTGGCATGGATCTATCAGTTCTTCGGACAATAACCGTGGTACCACATGTGACGATAATTCCCTTGTTTTTGGCGCATTCAGCAGTTGCCAACTTATCGGAAAGGAGTGAAAAAAGTTCCTGTTTTTTGGTAGGGTCCCATAAGAAGTGGGTAAACTTAAGTGGGCGCTTGTTCTTTTCATCAACCTTTCTCCGAACAGACTTTCCTCGCTTTTCTCTAGTAAATTCTTTGATAATGGTCGGTATGTATTTTGTCCCATACTACATCAACTCTTTTGCCGTTTTCTAATTGTTTATTGATGTGGGGAATGAATACCTGATCAACATAATCATCAAATGCCACAATGTTGGTAGTTGGAAGGAGATGCACAACAGCGGCTCCGTCGAGAAGCTTTATATCAATGGAATCAAGAGGATCGTTTGGCAAATCCTTGCACAAAATTTTCATAATATCAGATTTCTTTCCTAAACGCAGTTTTCCATCGTCAGATAGTGAAGGGAAAATGATGGTTCTCATGGCTGAAGAATGTAGCCATATCGCTCGCCCTATGCCGCATCACTATGTAACAGGTGATAGAACAGAGAAACATCACTCTTAAGTAAGAATATCTTTCCCTTTTGTTTTGTCTTTATCTTTTGTATAGGAGTGCTGAAAGGAAGTGAATTCTTCTTAATTGTTTCATGAATGGAGCGAGTACAATCAGTTATAACTGATTTGCAGTAATTGGCATACTGATGCTGTCCTGGACTGTGCACTGTTCGCACCGTATTCACTACAATTTCATCTAAAACAATTCGTGTGTCAAAAGAAAGTAACTCGTCACTGTCATCCATAAAAGGGTTTCCAAGGTCATTCATGACTTCATATAGACTCAGTGCCTGTTCCTTAAATATTTTCTGTGTGGAAAATCTCTCTTCGTGATGATTAAAATTCAACCTCTTTCTTTAGGGATGTAGTCCTCTTCGAACTCCTTCAATAACCTAGCTTGTTCAGGCCCTGAGGCCATCCATTTTCAAAAGGCTCAAGGATTCTTGGTCAGACCAACAGCACTTCCTGAACCCTTGACGACCATATTGTTTTGTTCATGGGTTTGGTCGTTTGGGATGCTTGAGAATCGGTTCTTGGTTTTGTGGATGACCCAGTGACCCTACAGATCGAACTCCTCAAGGATGGAAACTGGAAGATTCTCCAAATCTCGGATGTGTATTGGAATCCATCGCGCATAATTGTGGTGGTCAAGAGGGAAGAACCATTTGGGCAAGGCTTTCAGGCTTTCCAGATAAACAGGAAACTTCCCATCATGGATGAAATCTGATGAAAATAAGACCCAGAAGCTCCATGTTAAGAATCGTGTCCAAGTACTGGAATGTAGGACTCGTTTGGATCATTTCTTTCCTCCATGAAACCTTGGTTTCATCATTGTATGGTCGTTAAGTTCGTATGAAAGCATGCTTCTGGATTTTTCCGAAGCTGCCACTTGGTGGGCATGTCTTGTTCTAGTCACATTTGAGGCTGAAAGGAAAGAGTCGGCTGTGCCTGATGACGCGATACCAGCTTCTGTCAACGCGTATGTCCATCCAGCTCGGTCCAAGTAGTCAGCAAACGTTTTCCACATCGCCATCTCAACATGCAAACCACCCAACATTACTATGAACTTTTCTTCTCCGTAAACTTGGTGAGGACATAACGAAGTAAATTTCTCCGTCATTTTTGGTCTACGCAGGTAATCGAACTCAATTCCACTTATTCCGGAACAAGTCGCTCTAACAACTGAGCTACGCAGACTTTCTTTGTTGTTGCAATCTGTCTTTATGTCGCGTGCGTCCTGCGAGGCAGGCACGTCACAAATTCATCAACTGCCATAACGGAAATCTGTCCAGGGTTTAGATGTTCTGTAACCCAAAGCAAGACATTCATCCCATGCTTCATCTGGTGCACAAATAGCATTAACATTAGTAATATGTATTATTGTGAATAAATAAATCGTCTGATGCTTTTAAAATTTATCTTTTTGTATTCCCTGACCCCGAAAATATATATTTACACCCAGGATTGTGATCTTAAGTACTTAAGAAGCCGAGGTATTGGTAATATACTTGTATTTCAAGATGACCGCTAGAAAATTCAAGATGGCCGCCGGAAGTGGCGGTTTCTATCGAAAATTGAAAGCTATGTCCCTAAGTACGACGTGGAAAAACATTGGTGTTTTTGTCCCGTGTGCCCATATTCACCTCAAATTCGTCGTTATGCTGCCTAACTACACTGCTGGCTACCCAAAATGCAACACCAAGAAGGAAGCATCCGATTGGCCTGAAATTCGCAGCATGCGTCGCCCGCGACAGGACATTCAAACAACGAGCATTACAGGGCATATGTAAATCACGTGCGCCCGGAACGCCACGGAGAAGCAATATAAGAAGGGCGCACAGAAGGCGGGGTGCAAGTAGTGGAAGTGTGTTGTGCTGCCGGACCTGTGCGTGGGAAGCTTCCTGATGCCTCGTCGCAGAATACGGCAGTCATTCCAGCACGTTTAGGAGTTCGACAGTGCACGAATATACAGCGGACGCTTATGGCGACAGCGATTTATCGTACCGAGACATCGGCGTCCGTGCGGGACAACATCCAGCCACAGGGAGGCGAGTATGTGTTGCGCAACAACCTGGTGCAGGAGAAACGGACGGACCGACGTGAGCGATAGCCGCAGCCGCGGCGGCACACCACCGAACGAGAGGACCGGCATGTTGTGCGGCGGGCATTGACGGCTCGCACCGCCACATCACGAACGTTAGCTCAGGAATTAGGGTGTGTTGCGCAACAACCTGTGTCAGCATTTACCGTTCGATATCTTCTGCAGGAGCGGGGACTTGTCGCACGGCGCCCATTGCTCCGATTACCATTGACGTTACACCATCGGCGAGTGCGGCGGCAGTGAGCCGTTGAACGCCGCACCTGGACCACGGAATGGCCAGACATTGTCTTCTCCGACGAATCCCGCTTCTGCCTGCAGCACCACGACGGTCGGATCCGCGTGTGGCGGCACCGAGGCGTGAGACTGTATGACGCCTGCATTATGCATCGCCATAGCGGTACGTCGCCTGGCGTCATGGTTTGGGGCGCAATTGGATATGACACTCGCACCCCTCTGGTACGCATCGCCGGTACATTCAACAGCCACCGCTACATCTTCGACGTTTTGGAGTCTGTAGTCCTCCCTTACCTGCAGGACCTGCCAGCGGCAACGTTTCAACAGGACAATGCGCGCCCGCACGTGGCACGCATGGTGCAACAATTCTTCACTGCCCACCAGGTGTCACTGCAGCCATGTCCCGCCTGTTCTCCCGATATGTCGCCCATCGAACACGTCTGGTCTCTGATCGGCAACCGAGTGGCCAGGCAAGCACCACCCGTTGCCACGCCTGATGAACTGTGGCAACGTGTGGAAGCAGCCTGGACCAACATACCGCAAGCCCACATCCAAAGCCTCTTTCGTTCGATGCCGCGGCGTGTAAAGGCTGTTATTGCCAGCCATGGGGGCCCACACGAACTATTGATGTCTGCGTGTTCCGCAAGTCGCACGGGCCTGTAAGCTTAATAGTTTCATCTTTGTATCTGTTGTTATGTGTCCAGTAAATCTGGCTTTGCTATCTCGTGTCTTTCTTGGTGTTGCATTTTGGGTGGCCAGCAGTGTATATATTAAGATGTTACAACGTAGTTTGCCGCAAACATTTATTTTTTCAAGTCAACAATGGTTTCGCTGGGTATTGACCTAGCTTCATCAGGACGAATGGCACGTAAATATTCAAATTGTATATGATGGCATTATCATTATTCCATTTTCACGTGACATTTCCTTCAAAATTTCAAAAATTCTCAAAACCTTTAATTTTAAAGTGATTTTTAAGCTGATAAACGAAATGAACATTTCAGAATCAAAAGACCATGTTGAAGACCAAAACTTGTGAGAAATTTATAAAATTCCATGTGAATGTGGCGTTTTGTATATAGGACAGAACCATAGAGCCTCGCGTTTTCGATTGAAGGAGCGCAAGACTTACATTCGGAACTGTGGCCCAAAGAAGTCATCGATGGCTAAACACTGTTACGAAAAGAATAATAAATTTCTCTTTGAAGAAGCAAAACTAATTGACAAGCCAGATTCAACCACCAAACGGGTATGTAATGATTCGTCGACAAACGGTTGGTCGACATAACGATTGGCCGACACACGATTGGTCGACAGTAGCGATTGGTCGACAGAAATGATTAGTCGACAAAACGATTGGTCGACAATAATGATTAGTCGACAATAATGATTAGTCGACAGTAACGATTGGTCGACAGCGCGTTTGATCGACATAACGATTGGTCGACAGTAACGACTGGTCGATATAACGATTAGTCGACATTGGCCGACATAAAATGGTCAACAGAACTTGGGAAAAAAAAAATTCGAATAAGCGCAAACAGTTTGGCGGTAAATTGCCTTTCCGGAAGATTGCCACGCATCTTTCTGCAACCTGGAAAATTACCACACACAGAATGTGGAATTACTCAGTTGAGATTATTTGAACACACAAAGAAATATGAAATTACTCAGTTGAGATTGTCTGAACACACAAAGAAATTTGGAATTAACCTAAAGTGCCCCAGGGCCCTTTCAGAAATAACATCGTTCAGAAAGCCTTCTACATAGATTTCACTTAGAGTACAAAAGATAACACGGAGGCCTATTTGGAAATAATATGTTATAATGCTGTATGTTATGAGGACTACATTCTAAAAGATATTATTTCCAAAATGGAACGTTACGTTTTGAGAGACCAGT
The DNA here is from genome assembly GCA_039090855.1 of Macrothele yani. Classification (NCBI taxonomy): domain Eukaryota; kingdom Metazoa; phylum Arthropoda; class Arachnida; order Araneae; family Macrothelidae; genus Macrothele; species Macrothele yani. Next base: position 82,415,125 of record CM077025.1, on the reverse strand, counting down.
ACGTTCTGAGAGGTACCGCTGCGAATGTAAACCATAATCTTCTGAACCAATTGTTATCTCGACCAATGGTGCTGTCGACCAATCGTTTGTGTCGACTAGTTGTTACGGTCGACTGATCGTTATGTCGACCAATCGTGCTGTCGACCAATCGTTTGTGTCGACTAGTTGTTACGGTCGACTGATCGTTATGTCGACCAATCGTGCTGCCGACCAATCGTTACTGTCGACCAATCGGGTGTCGATCAACCGTTATGTCGACCAATCGTTATTCGACAAATCATGCGACACCGCCACCAAACTTGATATTTTGGAAACTTTCCATATACACTGAAGTGCCAGAAAAACTGGTACAGACGAGCTTATGCAAAATACATGGCAACGTCACCTATACGCGTACTTGGTTGCGTCCACCAGTGCGTATATAGAGCGATAGATATCCTTGCGAGCTGTCAGAGATGTTTTCGGCATGAGAATGACAAGTAATAACAATTTAAGCGATTTTCAACGCGGTGTCATAGTTGGCGCTCATGAGATGGGCCATAGTATTTAGGAGGTAGAAACGAAGTTCGGATTTTCACGGACGACTATTGCAAAGGTGTACCGTGACTACAAGAATTCCGGCAAAACCTCCAACTTACGATACCAGTGTGGCCGTAAACCGACCTTGGGTGAACGTGACCATCGTCGGCTGTCAAGAATCCCTTCACCTGATAGGCGTGCCACACTCTCGCAGGTATCATCGGAATTGAATGCTGGAGCCTCAACAAGCATCAGCGTCCGGACTGTGCAACGTACCCTGCACGATATGGGCTTTGGGAGCCGACGCTCAACTCGAGTCCCCTTGATGGGTGAACGACACAAAGCTATGCAACTCGCTTGGGCACGGCAACACCCCCACTGGACACTTGATGACTGGAAACAGGTAGCCTGGTCTGACGAGTCGCGTTTCCAACTGTATCGGGCAGATGGAAGGATTCGTGTGTGGCACAAACCCCATGAAGCCATGGTTCCCGCCTGTCAACAGCGAACTGTACCGGATGGTGGAGGGTCCGTAATGGTATTGGGCGTGTTTAGCTGGACTTCACTGGGACCCTTGGTACGTCTACAAACGTCTGTGACCGGCCAACGCTATGTGCGTATCCATTCTGACGAGGTACAGCCCTTCATGTCCTGCATTCATGCTGATGGGTTGGGCCTGTTCCAACAGAACAATGCACCTCCACACAAGTGTCGGGACGCCACATTATGGTTAGAGGATCATTCATCTGAGTTTGGGGTATTGCCGTTCCCACCCAAGTACCCAGATCTGAACGTGATAGACCACATTTGGGATGCTATGCAACGCGCTATCGAACGCCGGAATCCGAGATCTCGGAATACACCCGAATTGTTTAACGCTCTGCACAGGAAGTATAGTGTGCATTGCCTACATGCAGCATATTTCCAGAAGCTAGTGGAGTCCATGCTCCGTTGTATTTCTGCAGCCCTGCGCTCCCGTGGGGGACCTACAAAGTATTAGACTGGTGTACCAGTTTTTCTGGCACTTCAGTGTACTCTCAGCATATATTTGGTTAAAGCGTCGTATCGCAATGCAACGTCTAACGTATACATGCATTTTTGAAAACTATTGAAGTATTCATTACTGTATGACATCTTTTAGCGTTTGGATCTCATAGGAGTAACAATACTTCAAGATCAAAATTAAATAGCGGAAAGCATATACACTATTTTTTTCTAACACAACAGGGAGATTTCTAAATTGCTCGAACTATTTACAGGTCACATTTGTTTTCTTGTTTGGGGCTTCAGTTACCCCCGTAAGCAACTCAGAGGGATATGAACAGTCGCTCATCCCTAGTTTGGAGGCCACTGCTTTTAGAGTCGTGTCTGATGCAGTGTCATCGGACAAGCTCACTGCTCATCCGGGACTCGAACTCAGTCCCACCGTGGACGAATGGTCAGAGTCCAAAGTGTAAAATCACTCGTCCACAGAGGCAACACAGGAGACACTACATAAATTAGCAAAATTGTAAATTACATGAAGTACTATACCGTGCAAATTAATTGGGACAAGCTATGTATTTTATTCTCAGAATTGTAATGTGATCGCCAGTTGATGTCGGAAACCCACGTAAACCGGTTTTATCAGCTGTGAGGTGGTGTGACTGTTACAACGTGATAGTATGAATGTGGTTTGACCGGTTTTAAACAGGAAATAGGCACTTCAGCTTCGGTTGTGAGCTTTCGTGTGTAACAGGTGGATGTTAGTTTTTGCTCTCTGTGAGTACGTGCTGCTTTCGTGTATTGAAAAATGGATATTTCCTCAAGGAAGTGTGCAAAAATAATTGCTCTGAAGGATCACATTGATCTATGACAGTGAGAGATATCGCTTCTGCAGTTGGTGTAGGCAAATCAAGTGTATCAAGACTGCTTACGCGATACAATGCATCTGGATCATCGTCTCCAAAAAGGAGAGGTAAATGTGGAAGAAAACGAAAAACAACTCCACGAACCGATAAATATCTAATCAGAAATAGTAGAATAAATAATAAAAAAACAACAAGCACCGACCTTCAAAGAGATTTATTGGCTAGTAATTGTGAAGTTAATGATTCAACTGTACGCCGTAGGCATCTGGAAGTTGGCCGGAAGGCAAGAAGACCAACGAAAAAACAATATTTGAATGCGAAAATGAAGACAAAACGTTTAGCATGGGCCGAAAAAATATCAAATCATGGACTGCTGACGATTGGAAAAAGGTCATTTTCAGTGATGAAACTCATTTATTTGTGCAGGGTTACCAAGAAAATGTCGTTAGATGAAGCAACTGTGAACGCTTAAGACCTGAGCATGTCAAACAAACTGTAAAACACCCTCTGAAACAGATGTTTTGGGGTTTTTTCACATCAAATGGCACTGGAAGCTTAGTTCCTGTTCTAGGTATGATGAATTCAGCCAAGTACGTAGAAATATTAAAACGTAGGATTGTTCCATTCTTGCAAACTTTTGACGGGACATTTCAACATGACTTGGCCCCATGTCACAGTTCGAAATTGGTCAAGAATTTTATGCTGGAAAATCAAATTCATTTGCTTGATTGGCCTGGAAATTCACCAGACTTAAATCCCATAGAAAACTTGTGGAATATTTTGAAGAGACGTTTAGGTAAAATGGACTGTACAACCAAAGAACGCATGATAACGAATGCTATAAAAGTGTGGTTCCATGATTATGAAGTCAAAAATATGTGCACTAAATTAGTGGAGTCAATGCCAAAACGAATTCAAGAGGTCATTTCTGCTAAAGGAGGACATACTTCATACTAATACAGGTATTTATCAGTGTATATCAAGGCATAGAATCATATAAAGGCATTGTTTTGGAAAAAAGAGTGACTTTTTACTTTGTCCCAATTAATATGCACAGTATAGTAGGTATCCCCCCCCCATTTGGAGGAAACGAAATATTTCAAGAGAAGCTGACATATCCTCAAGAATTATATATAATATAATTTTATTCAACCGGACATTAACAGTCATGTGAGGTTAATTGGTTAATTCGCGAAAGTTTACATATCTGTTAATGTCCTTTAGTACAACAAGACAAACAGATAACGTATGCTTGCTGAAGAAAAGAAAGACAGTGAAATGACTTGAAAAGGAAAACTGAATCACGTGACTGGTCTTTCTTAGTAAGAAAGAGAGAGAGAGAGAGAGAGAGAGAGAGATTAGTTGAAAGTCACTAGGAATACTAAGAGAATAGGAACCCCAATGTTCTCTCAGCTGCTGCCAATATAATTATATCGCCAGAGTTGAGCCGATCAATAAAAACCGCACACGAGAACAGCGTATCGGACTTTCCGATTGCAACTGCGCAAGAGAATGAGTTTAGGATTTCGGCGCATGCTGAATCTGAACTATGAGTGAAGCTTCGCTAATTCTCTGAAGATAACATTCAGTATCATTATTTTTAATATTAGTTTACAAATTATTTAAGTCTTTCAACGAAAAAAAAAACTGTTTTGACAAGTGTTACAAAGAAAACTTGAGGTGATGCGATGACAGCAGTATGTACAAACAGCCAATTACATGCACTAAACAAAAAAATTCAAACGCTTATAAAAAGACAGACACAGACGTTAAACCCAATATATGCAAATGTGTGTCACATCGGCTGATGACATTTTTCGTACTGATTATTGGACTGCAGTAATTCATTTCAACGTGGGAAAAGTCCAGGATCTGTCGGAATACGGTAAAAGGTCGAATCCTAGACACTCGTTTAACTGGAGCCGCGATTAACAAATCAAAGGCATTATCTTTTCCCAAAAGCAACTATTATTTCAAAATTGTTTAGCGACTGGAAGTAAGCAATTCTCCATATTGAAAAGACATAAATACAGGAAGAAATCAGACTAAACAGTTTTCCAATTTTGAATGGTATAACTAGTAAACCATAAAAGCAGCGGGAAGAGTGTTTCAATTAGGACCGGAGACAAGCAACTACAGAGGGTGAGTCGAAAGTTTTGCAATTTTTGCATAAACGCATGCGCTACGGCAGGCATGTCACGTGTTTAAATTAGTTCAAGTCGCGCACTGCAGTCAGTCGAAAGGGATATAAAGTAGTAGTCGTTGCTGTGAACAGCATTGTATGTCGTTGCTTTGTCTGTGGTTATGACGCCTAAAAGATGAACAGCCAGAACAGGCTTATTAGGGAACTTTTGCTTTACGAGTTTGAACTCGTTCGCAACGCTACTCAAGCAACACGAACCATTAGTCATGCGAAAGGGGAAGGTTCCGTGGACCACAGCACCGCAAACAGATGGTTCAAGAAATTTCGCTCAGCTGACAGAAATGTCGATGATCAGCTAAGGACATGCAGGACGAGAACAACGGATTCGGAGGCAGTGAGCCAGGCTTTAGAAGCAAATCCAACAATCAGCAGTCGGATACTATCAGGCGAGCAGGGAATATCACAGACCACCATAGTTCGTCACCTTCAGGACCTCGGCAAGGTCAACAGGCGCTGCCACATTGTGCACCACGAACTAACGCGAGCTGAAGCAAACCCCGTGTGGAGGTGTGCACAAATCTCCTAGAAAACCAACGCGATGCACATCAAGAGAATTGTTACGTGCGATGAAAAGTGGGACTATTTCCGTAATCCAAAAACACCACGGCAATGGTTGAGCCCGGGCCAGCTTCATGAACCTGTTGCCAAACGTGGGCGCTTCGAGCAGAACGTGATGCTCCACGTCTGGTGGATTTTCGAGGGGATTTTCCATTACGAATTCTTTCCAGACGGGCGTACCATCAACGCCAATCTCTACTCTGAACATATGGGGCGGATGTATTCCGTTTTGAACGAGAAGTACCCGGCACTGGTAAACAGAAAGCGCGCTCTCCAACAATAGGACAACGCTCAGCTTCATAGCGCGCGAACGACCCGGTTAAAAACTGCAGGAACTTGAGGGTATCAAACTGATACCACACCCAGCATATAGTCCGGACCTTGCCCTACCGGATTATTGCTTGTTCAAGTCCGTGGCGCACTTCCTTCAACAACCAGCAGGACGTAGTTGCTGGGGTGAAGGAGGTCTTCGCCTCGAAGGACAAGAACTGGTACCGCCGCGGAATCGAAGAACTGAAAGACAGATAGCTAAAGCCGGTGTAACATGATGACCTATACTTTGAATTCTAGTCAGTTTTCGTCTTAAAGGTACGTATGAAGACATAAAGTGATCCAAATATTGCAAAAATTTCGACTTACCCTCTGTAACTCAAACTGATCTCTCTTGTAAGTTCTCCCAAGAAATGAAGTATCCGACATGACCCTGACAGAATGCTATTGGATGATGTGCAAGCTGAGTACAAAGACACCCAAGTGGACGAGTAATATGAGGTGCTGGCTTATGACCATTCGACCAGTCTCGTGCGAGGCATGAGGGGTTTACCTATTCCATAGCTCTGGTTCTGTCCCTTCCCTGGAACTAGTGGCCCCAAATTAGGAACTGGAGACTGCATAGCTTTAGAGTGGTTCATGGTGGTCGTTAAATCACGAAGCATAGCATAAAGGCTAACATAATTAAATGAGGAAGACGTGGAAATTCTGATTCCCTTTTCCGCATCTTATTTCTCTGAAAGAGAACCTTTAGCAATAGCATTGATTAAAGCAGAAATTCCTATCACAAAGTAATGCAGAATAAGCGAATGTTTTTCAAACGCAGAGGTTTTTAGGACTGTGCAATAAAAAGCAATCTGAAAATTCTCTTTTGAGGCTCAAGTGTGCGTGTGCGCGTTTGCGAGTGGGGTATTTTGATATATGTGTTCTCTATTAGATATACAAAACATCATCATTTGCAACATGTGTTAGCATAACAGCATATTAAGACACAGATAAACATGACATCTTTGGAAATTTCCTTCCTTCATTCCTAATTATATTATCAACAGCTAAAATCATGGAAGGCTAAGCAGATTTGCGTATTATCTTTGAAGTCTGCGCGTTAACTCCTTGAACATTAAGTTTCATTCACTATCCCTACCACCAAACCATCTCCGTACCCTTTCATTTTAATATCCCACCATCCTTTCATTCCCGACCCGTTATAGTGGGCCGTAGGGTAATGACGGTAGATGCAGAGACCGGTAAATCGGCCATTCTGGTATATGCGTCGCTTCTTCAGGATCATTTACAGGCCTATAGGGTCCAATGGGTTAAGAAGGTTTAAGAAATCGGGAAAAATACTACCGACCCTCGCTTCATGAGAAAGAAATTTGAAAATTATCGTTATATGAAACATTTATATTTAAGAAATTTTTCCTTATACATGTTCAGTTTTTACTCCTGTGAGGTTACTGCTCGTATTTACTTTGTCAGTCTTTACTTCCAGTCGAGAAACTAACAGCTTCCAAGGTTTGTAAAAATTGTTAGCTCAAAGCAGAGACAACTGATTTGTAAAAAAGAAGGTCTCATAATTTAATAGTTCACAGAAAATAACGCTTTTCCGGGAGTATGTGCCAATCTCTGTGTTGTGTGAAGTATATTCTAGATTAACTTTCCTTTTTTAATTTCTTTCCCTATGTAAATCTTGAGTTTATTCTCAGTATTCTTCACTCTTAACGAAAGATCTTTTCTCTCAAACGAATACGTTTGGCAACACAATTGAGGTTGAATGCACGTGACGTATGCCTGATCTTGATAAGAGCAAGAGATAAAAACGACGACTGATCTATTGCTCGAGAGCGTTGTAAGAGTGCGATTATTCCGAACTTTGGGTTGTAAACTGATTATTGATAGGAGTGTTGTGATAATGTGTGGTGTGTGGAGCGTTCACTGCAATATGCTATGTTACGATGTGTGTACTACAGCCTGAATAAAGCATCTTTCCGTAAGTTGACTTCTGTTATTTACATGTTTTGTCTGGCCCTTAAGGTTTCTTTCATTGAGGAATTATTTCTTAGTATGTTGATGTGTTAAGACAACGTAGAAGTAAGACAAGACCTCTACGTCGTAATAGTTATTATCAAGTTTTGCCGGCGAAACCAAAGAATATTTTACTTCCAAGATTTGTTTCGTAAACTTGGCAAAAGTGATTTCAGTGTTACGAAACCGAGAAAGTAAATAGACGATAACTAGCTGCTTAAAATCTGGATGAAAAGGAAGAGCCTCAAGTGAGTGTTTACTGCGAATTCTCTGTTCCTTCATGCGATCTGCCTCAATGTCATGAAAGTTTTAATATGTTTAACACATAGTACCCAGATTATTCATCTTTCTGGGGGATAACCTAAAAAAACATAGGAAAGAAATTCCAAAATGTTAAACACAGCTGTAGAATTTTAAATGCGCCCCCCCAAAAAAAAAAAGAAAAAAAGGGAGTGAGGAATCGTAATTTTAGATTACGATAATTTATGTTGTACAACACACATACTTACATGATATTTTGTTTACCACCTTAAGACAATGTCTATTTTGACTTTTGTATTAATTTTTGTATTCAAATTTCATTATAAAAGCTAACTTAACAAATTCTGTACGATTTCATATTTTCGGTACATGAAAAAAATAAAACCCGAAAAGAATCTTATTCTTGAAATACTAGGTAGAAAATCTGAAAACCATTTTGCTTTATGTTCAGTACCCTATTACACATACTTTACTTATAAACATCGTACTTTTCAAAGGTGTTTGTTTGCCCACCAGTTGGTACAGTATTACTGCCAAGTAAAATATTCACTAATTTTTCTTTTTCCAATTTGTTTGAATTCAGAGAAAAAGAGAAATGTGAATGTTATTTAATAGATTTTTAGTTGTGTCATCTATTTCATGGATGCAAAAAAAAAAAAAAAAAAAAAAAAAAACGTTGTCTCATATCTCACAAAGTTGTAACATACAGGGCTACGTATAAAAGAATCAAAGAACTGTGTAAAGTTTTTGATGACCTGAAATTCAAAATTTAAAGTATAATCGCATAAAGCGTATAAATGAATTATGTATAACCGAATTGAAAAAGCGATAGAAACTACAAAAATATCAGGACTATAGTGCAGAATTATGTATAAAAGTGAAAAACGTATAACCGGAGAACGAATAACCAAGGTTCCACTGTATTTCTGGTTTTAACTACTGTAGTAACAGGTAGTTGAAACCAGAAATGTATGTGCGGTAAGATATTGTGGGGGTAAATAAAATGTAAATAACACTGATATTCGGATTTCCTTTCATTGTTAAACACCACCATGCTTTTAGGGAAAATTTGTTGCAGAAAGTTGCTCAAAGGTGTTGCGAGGTTTTGTTAGCGAACTAATCTGAATTTGATATACTTAATAAGAGAGAGAGAGAAAGAGAGAGAGGGTTCTATTACTAGTGCAGAATTATGTATAAAGGTGAAAAACGTGTAACCGAAAAATGTAGAGCTGAGGTTTCACTGTATTTCTGGTTTTATTTACAGTAGTAACATGTTGTTGAAACCAGAAAGCCGCTCCGATCGCGCAGTGGTCCAAGCGCTGGCTTATGACCATTCGTCCGAGAAGGGTTCTGGTTCGAATCCCGGTGAGGCATGGATGAGGTGTTTGTTTTACAGCGCTGGCTCTGTCCCGTCCCTGGAGCCTGTGACCCTAAATTAGGGACTGGCGACTGCTTATAACCCATTGAGTTGCTCACGGTGGTCGTTAAACCTTCAAAAAAAAAAAAAAAAAAAAAAAGAGAAGAAAAAGAAACCAGAAATGTATGAGGTAAAGGGTTGTTTGGGTAACAAAAATATAAATACCACTGATATTCGGATTTCCTTTCGTTGTTAAACACCACCATTTGTTACATAAAGTAGTTCAAAATTGTTGCGAGGTTTTATTAGTGAAGTAATCTGAATTTGATATTCTCAATAGGAGAGAGAGTTCACTTAGGGCATTTTCCGGAACGATTCTAACTGGTACAACAAGCGATGCGTGCATTGCCTACAAAATGGCATGTAGTTTATGTACCTTTCAAAGTAGCGCAGTTTTTGCATTTATACTGAGGTCTTAGGCGCGTCTACTTCCGCCATACAATAATCCCGTTATTTGAGGATATTTGTTATCCGGAGTGCATTCAAGCAAAGGAGCTGATGACAACAGCTTTATAGCAATACGAACTGGGGATTTCTGTGGGAAATTTCTTCCTCATCTTCTTTGCTTCCCCATTTTCTCATTTTCTCGGGGCTCAGGTGAGTTGTACAATCCCCGAGCGCGCATGCTCTGCAGAGGACAGCGCGCTTAAGAGAATCGGGAACTCCCGGCAGTGTTGATCTTGAAGTCGGGATGGATGCCTAGGAAAACTCCTCGCTTCTCTCAGTGACTGATGACCCTTCAACTCCAACGCAGCCGAGGATGGTGAGTCCGTTTTGCACTCCCCACTAGCTATCTGTTCTCGCTTTTCGTGGCTTTATGTGGAAAATACTTTATATCGAAATTTCGTGGAACAGGTACATATACCGGGGTTCTAAAAGACAGGCGAAAGTCAGTAAGTTGTTAAAAAAATAGCGTATAAAAATAACGAAGGCATTCTACTGACTGACAATATCAAAACTGAGTGGCGAAATGTGAACAATGATAGGATATTTAAATATCATGCATAAAATATTTCATATCTACACACTGCTATATTCTAAAATTGAATTTCTAAGCTGTCACAGTGCACTCCGACAACGAAAATTACACAATAATTTTTAATATTAATTCGCAACTTCTCCGGCAAGGAATGTAAAAACACACCAGAACCAAAAATTTTTGATGGGTAATTTTTCCGGAAAAACTTCACTCATGAAAATCTTTCCAAATTTTTCTGTACACGAATGCCCCAGAGGATGGTCTTTTATCGTGCTGAATTCCTGGGTTTCGGCCTTAATGAGGGCATGTGTGTGTGTGCACAGTGCTTTCATTTCTGGAAAAAGTGTCCAAAACGAACGACAGAATATTTTTCCTTATCTCATGCATGCATGTAAGTTTTTGAAAAATACTGATAATTATAGCTCGCAGTTGATTACATTCTGAGAATACAGCGACTTAAAACCATAACATTCGTCCCGCTTGTAGGAAAATAATCTGTTTTATTAGTTAGAATATACAAATTCTCATTTTCACTCATGAATAGAATACGGGATTACACCACACAATACAAATTTTGAAAATGTGAATCCGTTTTTTGGTGCAAATATGACAAGGATGGTAAGTCAGATAATATCCGAAAACTTGGAAATTTCGTCGTCCTGGAGCGGGAATCGAACCCGCGTCTCCCGGAGAGCGCCCGAGTATGCTAACCACTACACCACCCAGAACGACTAAGTCTCAAGTTTCCGATTACTTGTGCGCTATCCGCGAGACGCGAATTCGATTCCCGCTCCAGGAAGACGAAATTTTCAAATTTTCGGATATTATCTGACTTGCCATCTTTGTCATATTTACACCCAAAAACGGATTCACATCTTATTTTCACTTCCTGAAATGACCAATTTTTTTTAACTGTTTCGTTATGAATAATGAGAGGAATGAAAAGTCAACCATTTATATTTTAACAATAAAGAAATGAAAAGTCAATCTTTTATATTTTTGAGCTCTCACTTTTCTTAATATTAGAACTGTTATACTCTACCTCATAATTGTCCACATATTGTTGAATTCTGGTACTATTTTTAGCGTTTTCTTCCCATGAAAAATCGTGTTTTAAATGCTTTTGAGAAGAGTTTGTTTACGTGTGACAACTTTAATTTGAGGGCCAGCTGGTGTTTTTACGAATGATCTTAATGCTAATTAGTGTTTGTAATTTAATTTTTCTGTTAGTTTTTGAAATTTAATTTTTAAAACTATTTCTTCAGGACAGGAGTAATTTAATTATTTCTGGATATCACCGCCAGAGATGTGATGCTGCAATCCGACTTATTAAAAACTTTTGTTGATATTAAAATAGTCAACAATTTTCCAGAAGGAGCACAACAGTCCGTTTTTTATTAGAAATTTTTATTGTCTGAATCTTGCTGAGAAATACTTGCATATAAGCAAGAGCAAGTACTTTATTTCTTTAATAACGGATTCTTATGAGTTCAGTTCTGAATTAATAAGCTCTTGATGAAACTTTTTGAGCGGAAGAAACTCCAAAAGTGTTTTTGTTGGAAGAGCAGAGTGGTCTTCCTATTCGAAGTGCTGTGCGTCATGCGTGAAAAGAATCAAGAACGCTAATATGTTCTATTCTGGTTGTGCTTAGAGATGTAAGATCCTCAAACAATTTATGCTTTTGTCGAGAAAATAAAAAACACACATCTGATAACCTTAAATAATTAAAGGTAAAATCCACATTTCTCTTAAAATTAAAAACGCTGTAGAACACAGAAGAGCATCAGAGTAACTGCATATGTGTGAGCAGTTAAAATATTTTATTTTTACGTGTCTGCAGTTACATGCTGGTAAAACACAATACGCAACAGGTGTCATAAGTGGAACAGAGAAATCTAATGTAATGTTTCGTTTATCGTCATTTCTTGCTCCGTCTGATGTTAAGATATTTGTAACTATGATGTATGTATAGTTGTTTTAGTGATGTATCCACAGAAAGCTTTTCTTGAAAAAAAAAATAATTAAAAAACTGAAAGTGTTAGTAATAAATAGAATCATTTTAGTTTTGAATTTGGGCAGCAATCTCTTTCGTAAAATTTTCTAGAAATTAATTTAAGTAAAGTTAAACTGGTACCTAGTTATTTTATTCCATCGCGATAGCTCCATTCTGGCTCTTTGGTTGACGTATTTGGAAACGATATGAAAAGAAGTATGTACGTATTCACGTATATTTAAGATAATGCAGTCATATTTATTCTATTATGTTAAAACAATAACTTATGATTTGTTTGTGGTCACTGCACGAATCCTAAATAGTTGGTCTGCTTTGAGAAATTTTTGATAAAAACTACCTTCGTAAATATTTCAAAATTCTGCCAAGTCAAAGCCCTTTTTTTATTGGAGGTTTAACGACCACCGTAAGCAACTCAGCGGGCTATAAGCAGTCGCCCGTCTCTAATGTAGGGTCACGGGTTCCAGGGAAGGGAGAGAGCCAGTGCCGTAAGATAAACACAACATCCATGTCTCACCGGGATTCGAACCCGGACCCTTTTCGGACGAATGATCAGAGGTCATCGCTTAGATCACTGCGCCAGTTCGCAGCCTTTTGGATTTGCTTCGATAAGTTAGCCAATTTAACCGTAACAAACTTGGAAAAATCTGGCCGCGAAGGAAATTCGTTTCTGTCAGCAAATTTATCAGGCATAGAATATTTGAAATTTCGTTGCAAACACTCATTCTGAGCTTTGTAGATAGCTTAAATATTCAACCGCCGTTTCTTGATCATTTGGCAGCGGTTCTAACTTTAATCCTGTACATATTTAAGATCACTACAGTGTAAGTACTGGCTTACACTCATATAGTAGTAATGGTAGTAATATCACTAGCCTCGATGGCATCATAACAACTGACGTACGGGAAAGATTACTTCAAATGATTACCTTAAATTTATATTTCAAAGAGTGGTAAAATGTTTTTGTAACCTATTGTTCGTAATTTATTGGGTGCATTTGCTCCATTTGGTTAATTTGATTACATGGAATTGAATGAGTTAAATTCCTTTGAAAGTGCCAATTCTGAGTACAGGTTCAGTAGCCCTACATATAAAAAATTATATTAAAAGCGTATGGATGTTTGAATAAGTATATGCACAGTCGAGTCACATTATTGTGACCACCTCCTACTTTTGACATCAACAGCGCGTAAAAGAAAGAAAGAAGGCACGTGCCGTAAGCTGGCTTGAATGGTGCATAAGGTGTGCTGTAGGCAGTCTGAAAACATATCACTCGTTGCTGTCATGGATAAAAGGAGCGACTTATCAGATTTACAAAACGAGATGATTATCGGCTTTCAGCCAAGGGTGGCAGTATTTATGAAACAGAGCAGTTTGTGAACTGTTCGTGTGCTGCTGTGGTTAAAGTGTATCGTGATTGGAGAAATGACACCATTGCGAATAAGCTACGTGGAAACTGCGGAACACCACGTGCCATTGATGTGACGGGTGAACGTCAGCTTCGAAGATGCGTGAGGGCCGATCGATACTCTACAGTGGAATAACTCACTGGCCGATTAAACCAGGGGGCTACCGGAAGTGTGTCTAAAACGACAGTTCAGCGAACCCTGCTGCGTGTGGGGCTCCGATGCAGACGGATGATCACTGCTCCTATGCTAGCGAATATGCATTGGCAGAAAAGGCTTACATTTGCACGGAGGTATCGGAATTGAGCCTCCGCTGATTGGCAAAGCATTGCCTTCTCCGATGAGTTACGTTTTCTGCTTCATGGAACAGATGGACGTTGGCGTATAAAGCGGAGAACATCGGAGAACAACACTCTTCAACCATTTCTGGAAGCACACAAGCTGCTGAGGGCAACGTTATGGTCTGGGGAATGTTTTCGTGGTATTCTCTGGGTCCACTCATACTTGTGGAAGGCACTATGGACCGCATTTGTTGTGAATCCATCCTTGCAGGCCACGTACACTCATACATGCTGATTGACTTCCTTGGGGCGCATGGGATTTTCCAGCACGAAAATGCGACTATTCACACATCTAGAAATGTCCGGTAGTGGTTAGAAGAGCACGATGATGACTTCAAAGTACTTCCCTGGCCTCCTAATTCCCCAGACTTAAACCCAATTGAGCATTCGTGGAGCCAACTCGATCGTGTTGTTAGCTCTACGGATCCTCCATTTCGTGCCCGCCAGCAGCTGTGAGATGCACTGCAGTCAGCGTGGCTCCACATACCTGTGAACACCTTCCAGGACTTTATTGAGTCACTCCCAGCCCGTCTAGCTGCTGTCCGCGCTGCACACGGCGGTTACTCTGGATATTAGCTGGTGGTCACAATAATGTGACTCGACCGTGTATATTCCTTAGGAAATTTGGACCTCATGACTCATCCCATTCAGCTCGATTATTCGTATAATAGGTTTACCTACGAAAATTCATTTACTTACTTTACCAAAACCTATCGTGATATACTGTAAAGTAATTTTGGTCATTTATAATAGAAACACAGTTCCTGCCAAGATAACTTAAAACAAACTAAGTTATTCTCTTTCATGTATCAATAAATTTTGCTTCACAAACACTTCAGTACTCCCAGACAGCGTTTTACTTATATACTCGTATTAACCCATTTGGCTTACTTGATTTAAAAGAGACTATGTTGCTCTCAGACACGATATTATATTTCTTTAACTAAGCTATTTCAAATATTCTTTACGTATAATGATTTCATAAGAATTACATTCAGACTATTTAGAATTATAGCTCTGGCCTGTGCATATCTGAAATAGGAAATCAGCGAGATATAAAAATCTCATTTTCAGATGGGTGTTTGTTACGGTTATTTGTTCAGTTTTTAAAACATGGAAGATGCAAGTAGAAGTCATCAACTTATAACCACAATCACATTGTTACGAAAACATTGGAACAGGAAATTCAATATTGCTTTTTGGGTATATATTTCTAGTGCTTGAGGTTGGTCTGTGGGCAGGTGACAAGATGAATGGAAGCGTTTGTTTGGGAGTTTAACGACTACTATGCTATGAGCAATCGCCGTCCCTTATTTTTTTTTATTGGAGGTTTAACGACCACCGTGAGCAACTCAATGGGCTATAAGCAGTCGCCCGTCCCTTATTTAGGGTCAATGGTCTCAGGGAAGAGAGAGAGCCAGTGCCGTAAGACAAACACAACATCCATGCCTCACCGGGATCCAAATTCGGACCCCTTTTGGACGAATGATCAGAGACCATCGCTTAGACCACTGCGCCACAGGCGCGGCGCCGTCCCTTATTTATTGATACTGGATCCACGTAAGGAAAAGAGCCAATGCCGTAAGGCAAGCACAATATCCATGCCTCAACGGGATTCAACCCCCAGATCCTTCTTGGACGATTAGTCCGAAACCAGTGCTTAGATCACAGCGCCACCGGAGAGGCGAAGGGTAGATAGAGCATTCAACTGCGTATTTAGATGATTATGAAACAAAAGAGGAAAAAGCAAAAACTTCCAAAAATCGAAAACGCTAAAATAATGAAAGAAAAGAAATTACGAGGAAGAGACAGTAGTGCAACTTTGAAAATAGTAGAATAAAAAAATCAATGAAAAATGATTACTAGATGATGACAAAAAATGTTTTTCGTGTTATAATCACCACTACGAGGGCTATGAGAAGTCACTCGTTCCGAATTTGGGACGATGATTCCGATGAGTGATAGAACCAGCACTGTAATCGTACATCTAACCTGTTGACTCATTCAGGACTCGAACCCGGTCCATCTGGGAAAATTGGTCATGAACTTACGCCTCTAACCATTCGGCCACCGTAGAGGATATGAAAAGGTACTAGCACGCTTAGAGCATGATTAAAGTTCAAGTCCAAAATAAAATGGTGATAGTAATAAGCTTCATAACGAAACAAACTCTTTTGCCGGTGGTGAGATTCTAACTCACGCCTCCTCGCTCCGGAGTCGGTTGTTCTCACAACTAAATTACACCGACAAAGTTTATCCTTGCAAATTTGCCGTCTTGACATGTACGTCAGTTCAGTGGTACATCACATCTTCAGAATTAACTTCACGAGAAATAAGAAACATGGCAGTTCATCGAGAAATAACAAGCATGGCAACTCATTGCACGCACGTTTTGCAGTGCATCTAACTAACCTCTTATACAATATTTTGCCGCCTATGCTGCTGAATGATCAGAGGCGCTAATTTCTGGCTGGTCGTCCGAACCGGGCCCGAGTTTGTGCCAAGAGTGAAGAATTTTCTTCACTGCGCTGGCATTTCCCGCTCCCTAGAACCAGTGGCCCCAAGTTAGGAACGGGTTACTCCTTCCCAAGATACTCATTGTAGCCCTTAGATTTGTGCATGGTGGTTGTTACACTCCTAAACAAATAAAATCATGTTTCTTCTCAAATCACGGATATTTTGAGTCAATTACGAAAACATTCGTAGAAAATTGTGGTTGTTTCTGAACGGCATTTGCAGTTGCAATCCATAAAATAATTTTAGAAGACACAATGACGTAAGGAACAGCGGGCCGTAAGATTTCCTTTTTTTATTGAGGGTTTAACGACCATCGTGAGCAACTCGAAGGACTATATGCAGGCACCCGTGCATAATTTAGGGCCACTTGTTCCAGGGAAGGGAGAGAACCAGTGCCGTAAGACACTCACCTGGATTTGAATCCGGGCCAATCTTGGACGAATGGTCAGAAATCACCGCTTAGACATTGCACCACCGGACGGCAGGCCGTAAGATGAGCTTGAAATATTAATAGTTTTATTGCTTTTCTTACTACAAGCGATGGTGATAAAGTCCGAGTGCTGTAAAATTACGTGCACAACTAACAATGCGGGTTTATCGACGATACTTATTTATGATTGTTACCTCTCAGAAAGATATGATTTCAACAACGCATTTTAATTACTAAGTTTTCGTGAAATGATACATCACAAGCGCAATGAATAAGCAATGTGTATCAGTCAACGATGCAACAAACAGGTGCTCCTGACTTTGGAACACAGATTCTGCAGGACAAGCATCCAGATATGTCTCTGATGAGAACTATATAGTATATTCTAAGTTTCGTTGACGATTAAGCTAAACTGGCTTTCCGGTTAATTATTTAATAAACCTGAGCGAATATAGGTTGTCAAACACCGAAATTGCATGTGTGTCATTCGTGTTTGGCAATGTCAGCTGTTTGGACGTACGAGTAATATGTGCCATGTGTTTTGATGGACAAGAGATTTCTAAACCGCGTAGTAAATATAACGTAATTAGTCTTTCCGCCGTTACTTAGTCCTTACGTCAGTAATTACGTTATGTGTGCTAAAGTCAATGTAGTATTAGTTGGTACCCATACGCATTACAAGAAAGAAGTCAATTGTAGTACTTACAAATACGTTTATTTTGCTTGCATGGTTTGTACTCCACACTCACATCCGGTTTATTTGCATACTCAATACAGTATCAGTGATTTAGCATCCAATCGTAATATAACAGCACTTCTATCATTAATAACATCAATCTCCTTAAACAACCGCTGCATTGCCTTTTTATCCACCGTTCTTATCCAGCCACACATACGTCCCTCTTGTTCCGACCTCAGTGTGTTGCCAACACCATTCTCGTTTGAAGCAAAATACATAACATTAAGGTTTGAAAATGTCTAAGAGAACGAACTCAAATTTACAATTTACGTAGAAAAAGAAACTCAAAAGGAAAGTTAAAATTGAATATACGTTACATACATTCATATCGCCAGTTTTTTCTGACAATATTACCTATAAATTCAGCCAGCTTCGTGTTTTAGAGTCTACATGACGGCATGCCAAACTTAGTAAGTGTATATGAATAAACTAGAACTAAAAATGCTGTGCATTTTATGTAAAATGGTGTATATATTACATATAAAATAATGAGCATTTATATATCTTTATTATTTTTGATTCCACAGTATTGCAAATGCATTTAAATCGGCTAACAAGTACGTAGCGTCTCCTTACATAACTCCATGATCTTCATTTTCAACTAAATTGTTCATCAATGGTAGTTAGTAAAAAAATTCAGACGCCAGAAAAAAAAAAAGCGGTAAATCTTTAACATACTGAGCTCAACTATTACGCGCTTGCAGTTATTCAATCACTAACTTTATAAGATGAAATTTTGAAATTTTAGCATCACGATTGAAACTAAAAAGCGTTTTCTATCAGTCAGCGGCAAGACAGATCAGAATTTCTGATGCGAGTCTACAAGATTTTTCGAAACAATTTTTTACTACATAAGGCATAAATGTGTATTTACGCACTTCACAATCTCCCCGTTACGGAAAGACATAACGTCGCTGACAAAGTTTGGCATTATAAACTTCATCGGAACTTTTATCACGCCGTACTCTACTAGTGTGCTTTCAGAAACAGTGTTATATTAGGAAACATACACAATCCAGTCAAGAAATTATGACCACCTGTTAGTATGAGGTATGACCTCCTCGTGCCGCCAATACCGCAGAAATACGGGTAGCATTGATTCAATTAGGCCTCTGAACGTTTCTGTAGAGGGTGCTATACTATGCGAACACCAAGCTTCTCGCAGATCATCACAAGGCATCGGTATTAAATCCATACATCTAACCTATTGATCCAGGTATTCCCACAGATGTTCAATGGGATTGACGTCCGGTGAGCATGGTGCCCAGGATAGTAAGATAGATAAAGTCACTGGAATGCTCGCTCAAACCATTCTCGCACACGCATAACAACTTGCATCTTGATGGAAGCTATCCGCGCCATCCGGGTAGACAGTCATCATGAATGGGAGCACCTAATCCGCCATAATGGCTAGGTAGCCCGAAGTGTTCATCGTGCAATAGGGGGGGGGGGAGGGATAATTGTTCCCAATGATTCCCAGGAAATATGTTCCACTGCCACTTCTTGCCTGTTTCTTCTTGAGCAACGAGTCGGGATGATTTCTGTTAGCAGTGCTTCATCGTACTCTCCATCGACTATCCACATGATAAAGCAGAAAACGTGGTTCGTTTGAAAAGGTGACTTTCTTCCACTGTTCAATGGTCCAATGCCTCCTCTTAGATGCAAATTAACGCCGTAATCGTATACCTTGAGTAGACAGCGGCTCCAGAGACTCCTATAGAGCAGAATGCCGTGGGTTGTGATCTACAATACGCTCTTCGATGTGCCTGCATTACATGTTCAGGCCAGTTGTTCCACTGTGAGCTGTCTGTTGAATCGTATTAGTCGGGATAGTAGTCGCTGCACATTGTCGTCAATGCTCCGTGGGAGTCCACTATTACCCCAATTACTGCAGGTATTGCAGGTTTCCATCCATTCCTGGAAAAAAATGCACCATGTGAAGAGCCCACAATATTGGCCGTTTCGAAATGCTATAACCCTTCAGTCGGTAGCCAACAATCATTCTTTTTTAACCCTGTTAAGTCATTTCCTTTTCCATTTTCACGCGAAGCTGCATACCGTCTGCGAGTTCGTGTCTTTTTGAATGCCTTACATGATTTGCATATGTTGCTGCACACGCTATTTGGCTGCTGGTTATGCTTCCTTCTTACATCAGGGGTTGTCATAATTTTTTGGCTCGACTATGTAAAATGACATTTGCGCTTCCTAGTAGGAGGATTATGCCTCATAAAAAGTTTGGCAATACGTCACAAATTTTAGTCAGGCATACCTCTAAGCCGCACAAGAAGGGAGTTTTTGGTTGGACTTCTGGGAACAGATACATCGTTAGCAGAAATGTTGCTGTACAAGATGAAGTGGAAACAGTCTGGTGACCGAGTGGTCAGAGGTGTGAGTTTCTCGCCATTTTCCTGATATGGGACCGGGCTTACCTCCCGGATGGGCAAGGGTGTTGCGCTTGTCTTAGGCACTGGCTGTTTTCCGCTTCCTGGAACCAGTGACCCTAAAGAAGGGACGGGAGGCTTCTTGCAGACATTTTCCAAAAACTTTGAATAATGGCTACAAAATTGCCAGGATGGCGGTCGTTAAACGATATTTCGCCAACAAGATAAAGCGGAAAGCGTTTTAAAACGTTGATTATACAGTGGTGCCGCATTTTACTCGGATTCAATTTTACGCGGTCAGCTCCACTGCTAGATTCATATCACACGGGAAATGGAGCTACGAAAGAATCAATCAATGCATGCTGGCGGCCCCTGTGGTGTGTGTGACTGTGCCAATGATTTTAAAGGTTTTCCTATCGTCAGCGAGGAAGCAAAGCATATTACTCAGATGGCCAAGCAGACTGGGAGGTGAAGGCTTCGTCGATATTCTGAAGAATTAACAGATTTGATTGGACATCAAGAACTGTTGATTAATGAAGAGTTAGAAGAACTTGTGAAAACTTCCTCGAATGAAGATGATGATGACGACGAACAAGATAAAACTGCCAGCGGTAATCTGCTCAAGTTTGCCGAAATTTTCTAAGCAGCAAAGCACTTAAAAGATTTAATATTTGTAACTATAATCTCTCTATGGAACATAACCTTAAAATAAACCGAAGTATTGCGGACTCTTTAATGCCGTATTATGAGGATTCTTCAGCAGCTAAAGACACAGCGGCAACAGTTGCTGCTAACGATGTTTTTCCAGAAAAAATCCCCTCCTTTTATTGGCTCCCCATTACCCCGCCCAGAATCCCCAACTACTGCACCTAATGCATTATCTTTGGACCTCAGCTTTGAGACCCCGTAGTAGGGTTAGGTAGTGAACGCAACGATTAGGTAGGTATGCATAAGGATTTGCATCATGCTATCTTATATTTTAACTGTAATTGTTGCAAAAGTACGTATAGACTGTTCTTTGTAAAATACACATTATACCGAATAATACCGTACATATATAACTAAAAAAAGCGTGTGAAGTGAATTTTTTGTATGTAGTTTTATTATTGGTTTTGAATGCACGCGGTTTTGGCTTACGCGGTCTCGTCGTAACGTAACCCCGAGTAAAATGCGGCACTACTGTACTTGCGCCTTTATCTAAAACAGAAAAATGCTTCGAGTTTATTTTCAGAAACAGAAACATTGTCACTGATAGAAATCTGTGTTGATGGAAGCTGACCAATTTATACAGGTTCTTCATTGTGTTTTCATTTGCCATATAAGAAAGGTATATCTTCCCAACTAAATAATTCAAATCTAAGACAGGTAAATGAAAAACACACAGACAGGTAAATGGTAAATGAAAAAACACACAGACAGGCAAATGAAAAAGCCTCGTGATATCATAAGTGTGTTAATTTTGCATACAAGTATCTAAAAATGACAAGAAAGACATGATAAAAGGAATTATTACACCAAATGAGCTAGGAAGGTGAGAAAATCTTTTGACAAGAGGATCAAATATAGCTCACCATAACCCGGTGCAGTAGGCGAGTGGTTAGAGGCTTGGTATTCTGACTGATCGCCCGAAGCAGCAGGGGCTTGGTCTCCGGATAAGGAATGGGTACTGCTAATGCCACAAGGAGCCGGCTTTGCCGCCTGCCGGGGAACAGTTTCTTCCAAATTTGGTACGAATGTCGGCTTACAACTATTGGAGTTGCTTAACGCGGTCGCTAATCTCCCTACCCAAATATAAAACAGTGCAATAAAGGAAGTTCTAGATATTTAAATAAACCCTCTACAATTAGAAACAAAGTATTTTGACGCCGAGATAAGATTAGTAAGATATCAAGATGATACTCAAAACCTAAAGAATTACATGAGCGAAATAGACATTTTTAGGAAACACCACTGAAAAGGATTTACTTATATGACTTTTGGCAAAACATGATTTTCATGCAAAGGAAAGGAAAATTTTAAATAGTTGAGGTGTGGCTACAGCGGTGACGCACAATGACGGCCAGTAGTAACGAAAGACGCTTGCCGGCGCAGATGAATTGAGATAGCATTCGGCTCCGGAGCCGATGGATGTTTATTTCGATTCAAAAAATTATTTTTGTTTCGCAATACTTCTGTTGTGAGAAACGTTTCGCGTACACTTATTAATTTTTGGAAATGCATAGTGCATTATACATCTGAAACTATAGCTCTACTAAAACATGGACTGAAAAAAAAAAAACGTTTAGTATGGAATTCCAGTCACTACGGCAAATATTTGTGTACATTTCCTACTTCTTATGATGAACTCTTTTCAGTTTTGAAAGTCCGACATGAAAAAAGGTTTTGAGCATCTGATAGCCCTTTTCGTGGATAAAATGTTTCGTAAAGTATCTGGCATCATAATTCGGTTGTTCGGTAGGAGCTCAAATGGATAGTTCTATTTGAAACAGTTTTCTGCTTGAATAAGCCAGGCTTAAAAAGTTGTTTTTGCATTGTTCTGTTTTCTCTACAAAGAATGGGCTGTTAGTTATAATTCTTAAGTAATAAATTCCCGGGAAATACATTTTACATTGCCACGCATTCTCGTGACTCAAACCTCGTGTTTATTACTCGTACATCAGATAGCTCGGTGTCACCTGTCTCGTGATTTCTTCATTTGTCATTATTATTTGTCACTTTTTCTAGAAAGCGTGTTAAAATACATTTTCAAGAATTTCTATGGGGTATCTAAAAGAATTTAACACTAAAATGTTTGGAGTCGTACTTTCTACGGGCAGACTTTCCGAGAGTTTTGTAGCAAAAGATATTTTGTTCCTCTTTCATAGCATTTACTAAAGTTATCGGATTTTCCAGGCAGCGGCCATATTTTTTGTTCGATCCCTGATTGATACGTTCAGCGGAAAGGTCTTTCCAGAGACCAACTTCAACCTATAATTGACATCTCCCCATAAAAATCTCTTCAGTTCTTAAAAATGTGGGGAAGGGGAGGGAACGGCGGCTTTCTGGCGCCCAATCTTTTTCTCGCAAATGATAAAAACTGGTGAAATCTTCAGTTTCGCAGACAACGAAAATGCTTGAAATGTCTGCCACCAAATCAAGGTTTATCCTTGGTTAATTGTTTAAAAGGAATAGTGCGTAATTTTTGCCTCTGATTAAACTCACATATTCTCATGTAAATATTAACGAAAATCTTGTGTAAATACAGCGATACCGAGATTATACGGTTTTTTAGGAGATGTCCCTAAAAACGCATAGATGTAAAAAAAGTATGAATCAAATTTCAAAATGTGAAATGCTTATTGAAAGATTTATGCTTTAGAGAAGTATAAGATATTCATCAATAATGATTATTTAAGTCGAAGAAAAAGCGTTACAGATTACAATATATTTTTTTCATCGCAAAAATCATAAAACTTAGAATCGTCAAAACAGAAGTTTGATTTTTATATCTGTTTATAAAATTCCTGCTTCTAGATTAAGCGAAATCCTCCCAACTACGACGTCAGACCATTGTTTCAGTACGGAACTCATGAAAAAACAGCATTATTTTTCTGCGGGTCCTGAGTGTATCCATTTGAAACCAGAATGCTGAATATTGATAATGAATAGAATCCTGAATAGAATCCTAAACTTGCTTCTATTGAACAGAATCCTAACATTATCTTCCAGTGATAATGACATAATATTGTATTGATAATATCTTCTATGGATAATTATCAATAGAAGATAATAGGATTGATTATAATCAATCCTGAATAGTATCCTAACGTTATCTTATATTGATAATGAATAGAATGCTGAATGGAATCCTAAACTTGCTGAACACAGTACGTTTAGGATTCTATTCTATTCTACTACCCTACTAAATAGTGGAGCAACAAATTTACGCCACAAAAATTTATCAATTTTTAAATAGCGCATATGTGTGTGACTCGTAAAAAGGGAAACCAATTTTTCATCCAAACCGAAAGCAAACAACATACTCCTTTTTTTTGTAGCTTTAACGACTAGAGGTCTGCACGGGCCTAATTTGGTGAGCTCGGCCCGGCCCAAGCCCGTGCGTTTAAGGGCCAGCTGGGTTCGGCCCATTTCAAATATTAGACACTCGGCCCATGCCGACCCGGGCCCGTCAATTGCAGCTCTTATTTAGGCCAGGTAAGGCCTGGCCCGTGATGTGCCATTTGGTGTTATTTTGTCTTTCTGTTGTATTTTATTAAAATGTGAAAATTAAATTGTGAAATGAGACATTATTAAAAATATTTAGTTGAATGTAAGCCTAAAAATATTCACTAAACTTTTACAATTATCGAAAAATATAATCTTTAAAAGGAGAAAAAAAAAGAAGACTAAGCGCGTCCAGAATCTCCCTTTCTCTGAACTAGTAAGCGGTAACACTACAGCCGCCCCGGTGGCGCAGTGGTCTAAGCGATGGCCTCTGATCATTCGTCCGTAAGGGGTCCGGGTTCGAATCCCGGTGAGGCATGGATGTTGTGTTTGTCTTACGGCACTGGTTCTCTCCCTTCCCTGGAACCAGTGACTCTAAATTAGGGACGGGCGACTGCTTATAGCCCATTGAGTTGCTCACGGTGGTCGTTAAACCTCCAACCAAAAAAAAAAAAAAAAAAAAAAAAAACACTACGAAACTCAATCCCTATTCAGATTAGGGATAGGAGAAAAAATCGATGTCGTCCCGCTCTCTAATACAAACACACACATACACACATCACTCCACTGCAGACGCTCTCAGTTCCCCACTCTCACAACACACACACTAGCTCGGGGTCAAATCTTTTTGTTGTAAACAAGCCTCAAAGTGGTTTTACCATCTTGATATCAACTGATTGGTAAAAAAAAACTGTGAGTGGCTCTCCCTACTTTTCTGATTACGCCCTGAGCTATGTCATGGAAGTAAGTAGCGCCAGCGAAACACTTAAACTGACCAGAAAATCGGGGAACACGACTTTTTTCTGTCTTTACCATTGCGGTTAAAAGAATGGGGCAACGTGGCCCCCGCCCGGCCCGACCCGGTTGTAAGTGTATGGAAAAAAGCCACGCCCTAACCGTGCAGACATCTATTAAAGACCACTGTGAGAAACTCAGTGGGATATAGGCAGTTGCCTTTCCCTGATTTAGGGCCACTGATTCCAGAGAAGGGAGAGAGCCAGCTCCATAAAGACAAACACAACTTCCATGCCTCACCGGGATCCGAACTCGAGCCCGTCTCGGACGAATGATCAGAAGCCATCACTTAGAGCACTGCGCCACCGGCGCAGCGTACTCCTCTTTGATGAAAACAAGGTTCAACTTTGGCTTCACCGAGAAGGAAGCCAACAACGCTCTCTCATTTTTTTGGAAACTGTAACATCTCTGGTTACGTATAAAAGAATCAAAGAACCATGTATTTTTGATAATCTGAAATTCAAATTTCAACATATAATCGCAAAAATCATACACTGCCGGACAATTGCTAAGGACGGATGACAATAGCAACCATAAAATGGAAGGCAGGAAAATGTGAAAATTAGAATAAGTGCGGGATACAGTAAGACGTGTTGTGCGTATGCAAATTTTGGATTGCCGAACTTGTTCGTGACGTCATAGCGCTGATAAGAGATATAAAGGCTTTGACGCGTATTGACCGTTGTTGTTCAAACGCAAAGTTGAAACAGAAAGAATCAATTGACGAACTTGCAATTTTCAGTATGTCTTCCCGACATCACCTAGATGATTTTACGCGTGGCCGTATTATTGGCAAGATTGAAGAAGGGCGAAAAATAACAGATGTTGCCAGGGAGTTCGACGTCAGCCACAGTGTTGTTTCAAGGCTTTGGAAATCATTTCAAACAAATGGATAGTGTAGCAAACGTCACGGGGGAGGTCGTGTTCGCAGTACGACACCTGCAGAAGATCGGTACATAGTGCTATCAACAAAAAGACACCGGCGCAGCACAGCTAGTGAGGAAGCAAATCAGTTTATGGCTGCTACTGGCAAGCGGATATCCCGAAAAACTGTCGCCTGACGTTTGCATGAAGGAGGACTATACGCCCGCCGTCGTGTTGTGTGCATCCCAATGCCCAGACGTCACCGTACCGCCCGTTTGCATGGGTGCCATCAACATCGCAATTGGACTGATAACGACTGGTCTGCTGTCCTCTTCTCAGATGAGAGTAGATACAGTCTATCGTCTGATTGTCGACGACAACTGACCTGGCGTGATAGTGGTACTGCATATTGTCCAGCAAACATATAGGAAAGAGACCGATATCCGACATGTAGTGTCATGCTATGGGCTGGCATCACGATCAATGGCCGCACGTCCCTCTATGTGCTTCCAACTGGGACTATGACTGGCCAACGATACATTAATGATGTTCTGCTAAATCATGTTCGCATGTTCCGTGGTGCTGTCGGTGGTAGATTCATTTTCATGGACGACAACGCAACATGTCATCGAACAGTCGCTGTCCAGGAGTGTCTTGAGAGCGAGGATATTCAACGCCTCGTATGGCCGGCACGTTCTACAGATCTGAATCCCATTGAAAATGTGTGGATTGCTTTGGGGAGGAGTCTTGCTGGTCGCCAATGCCCTCTAATAAACAAGGTCGCCCTCATCCGTGCACTGACAGAGGAATGGGATGAATTACCCCAACAGCTGCTTGATAATGTTGCGCAAAGCATGACACGACGTGTGGAATCTTGCATCGCCCTCCATGGTGGCCATATCCCGTATTGTCATCTTACGCCAGAACGCCTGCGGACGGTAATTGCATTTTTTTCACGTTTACGTATTCTGCACAAAATGGCCTGTTTGTCCCTTGAACACGTTCCAAAGCCTTCTGGATTTCAGAGCACAATAAATTGTCTTTCTTGTAATGTCCTGGCATTCTGACATTATTTTATTTCACTTGGCATCCAACCACACTTACTTTTTTATGCGCTATATAGCCGTTTATGATCCGTCCTTAGAAACTGTCCAGCAGTGTATAAATGAATTACGTATAACCGAGTTAAAAAAGAGATAGGAGCTACAATAAATTATCGAGACTAACGCAGAATTGCATTGCGTATAGAAGTGAAGAACATATAACTGAGAAAAGTATAACCGAAGTTCCACTGTACAAACAAAAAAAGTCACCGGTTTAAAGATATATCATCATCATCATCATCATCATTGTCAACCATTATCAATCCACTGCTGGACGAAGGTCTCCCAAAGTTTCCTCCACAACGGTCTGTCTTGCGCCAGTCTCATCCATGTCACTCCCGCATACTTTCGAATTGCATCCATCCATCTCCCATGTAGTCTTCTTCTGGGTCTTTTCCTGTCCCTTGGAATCCAATCTAAAATTTTGGCTGTCCATTGATGGTCTGTCCTTCTGGCAGTATGTCCACCCCATTGCCATTTCAGGGATTTTACTCTGATCATGATGTCTTCCACTCTTGTCATTTTTCGGATCCACGAGTTCCTCTTCTTATCTCTCCTGGTTACACCAAGCATGCACCTCTCCATGCTTCTTTGAGTTGTCTGCAGCGTTTGTATGTCTCTTTTAGTTAAGGTCCACGTCTCTGCACCATACGTAAACACTGGAAGGATGCATTGATCAAACACTTTTCTTTTAAGATATAATGGCATATAGCTCTTGAAAATTATGCTGTTTCTTTCAAAAGCTCTCCAGGCTAGTTTTATATGCCGATTAATTTCTTCATCAATGTGACCCTCACTTGATATCTGTTGTCCAAGATAAACGTACGTATCTGTTATCTCCAGCTTTTCTCCATCAATCGATAAATCTTCATTTCTTGTAAAAGCATTGAACATAATTTTTTGTCTTCTGAAAGTTCATTTTTAATCCCACTTCTTTACTCTTGTCAGCAAGTTCCTGGATCATACTCTGCAGCTCTGATGGGGTAGTTGCAAAAATGACTACGTCATCAGCAAAACGAAGGTGGGTTATATAATCTCCATTAATCTTTATCCCCTTGTTTTCCCAGCTCAGTGACTGAAAAACACCCTCCAATGTGGCATTAAAGAGCTTCGGAGATATGGTGTCACCTTGTCTCACTACCTTTCCAATTTTTATGTGTGTTGTATTTTCAAACAGCGGAATCTTTGCACTTGCATTTTCATAGATGTTATTAATAATATTAATGTATGCATCTTCAATACCGCAGGATTTCAGAGCCATTGTAACTGCTGATGGTTTCACCGAATCAAAGGCTTTTTCATAATCGATAAAAGCCATGCACAATGGAAGTTCACATTCCTTCGCTCTTTCAATTAGTTCTCTCAGTAGGTGGATATGATCTATTGCGCTATAGCTACTCCTGAATCCAGCTTGTTCTCTCGGTTGATCTTTGGTAAAATGCTTGATCTTAGCCACAAGTTTAAAAAATTTGAATGAAAATCTGAAGCATTCATATAGATTTCTCCTTGCAGAAAATTACGTACATAGGTGTGACCTATACAAGCATCCTCATTCATTGAGAAAAAAGGAGTTACACTACCTTCGTAAAAGTATAGGGAAGTTGGAAGTTGCACGAAATAGTCCAGAAAATCCTCTATGTGGGACAATAGGCATGAAAATAAAACACACCTTTGATGGATTTCCGAAAATAATCGCTTTGACTGTAACGTACAAAGTAAAAATGCGGGCTCAGAATGCAGCATTGTTTCTGCACCAGTTTTAATTATTTCGGTATGAAAACAATAGAACAGGTAGTGTCTGGAATCTTTCCAGATGTTTATGTCTTTTACTTTCAAACACTGTAAATTCTGTGAACACGCTGAGACTTACTTTTGCCGTTCATAAGAAGAACATGATTATTAAAATGAAATCATTTTAAAGTGAATATATATGTGACTTCTGTGCTGGCTGACATATAGGGTGTATTAAAAGAATATGACAAACAGAAAATTTTGTAAAAACGTTCCGCTGCAGCTATTGTCATGTGGTGTTTTGCTAGCAATAACGCAAGAATGGGAGTTTGTACCAGCGCTAACAGATGGTGCTGCATATGTCAGACGAATGGCAAAGTGTAGAAGAAGAAGCTGACCAACCTTCCATTAGAAACGGTGTTATCTGTGCAACAGAAGGCAATGTGTGAGTGGAATTGTCCATTGATACCAAATCAACAACCAGGGGAGGGTTGGGATGACCAGACTAGGCCGGGAAATTTAGTCTTGCGGTCCACTGCAGGAGGGATTTATATGCCCAACCAATTTCCTCAGACGCCCCATAGAAAAATCTCAATACTCCTCCATTTGAAAGTGTGTAACACCAAAACTATATATATATATATATATCATTTGCCAAATTTTAAGACCACTTGTTGGTGTTAGGAGATTTCTGCCGATTGCCTCAGCTACTGTATGTATTACTCAACTTCCTGTCGGTGCTGCATCATCTTACAGCGGCAGCTATTGATAGAGTTGAGGGAAGCGTGCGAACGTCAGTTTGCTTCTGGTTTTCATGCTGAAAGGTTTTGTACGTATTTTCTCTATAGAGAAAAATGGGCAAAAATCATCATTAAGTGTTTACTGAGAGGGCACAAATAATGACTTTATATGATGAAGGATACTCCGAACGTGACATAAGCAGAAATGTGAATGTGAACAAGTCTGCTATTCAGAATACGATCATGACATATCGAGATACAAATGACTTTAGCGATCACCAGAGAAGTGGACGTCCAAGGAAAACAACCCCACATGCTTTCAATACCATTAGGCTAATAGTTATGAGTTCTCCAAGGAGTTCGTAAAAGAAAATCAAGGCCTTTCTTCATTCAAAAAAGTCTGATATTAGTACCATTGTTGTTTCCCGACGTCTTAGCAAAGATTTTGGATTAAAGTCTGGAAAATTTAGTCTTGCGGTCCACTGCAGAAGGGATATATATATTCCCCGCCTCCCATTTCTTCAGATGCCCCATAGAAAAATCTCAATACTCCTCCATTTGAAAGTATGTAACACAAAAACTATATACTGTATGTATATATATATATCATTTGCAAAAGTTTAAAACCACTTGTTGGTATTAGGAGATTTCTGCCGATTGTCTCAGCTACAGTCTCTGTCATGAAAAAGAAGAGACTACAATCTGCGAAGCGTTATCAGTCGTGGACTGCTGAAAATTGGAGCGAAGTTCTTTTTTCCGATGAATCAACTGTGCGTCAATTTGAATCACTTGAAGCACATGTTCAGTGACCAAAATCAAAAGGTGTGATGAAATATACACCGTTAGCACCGTGAGATATCCTCCTAGTCAGATGATATGGGGTGTTATGTCAACATCCAGTAATGCTTCATTATCCTTTTTGCCGACAGGCACTATCATGATTGGTCCTTTTTACGTAGAAATGTTACGTGAGAAGCTGTTAACTCATAAACAAGTGCACAGATGCAAAATATTTATGCATGATGGTGCTCCATGCCACAGATCAAAGACTGTAAAGGACCACCTGCAGAGGAAAACATAACTGTGCTTGACTGGCCCGGTAATAGTCCCGACCTTAACCCCATCGAAAATTTGTGGACCATTTTAAAAGACAAGGTAGCAGAAAAACAGCCATCAACTCCCCAAGCTTTGATTGACGTTATAAGGTGCGTGTGGTGCAAAGGCATTTCAAGTGACTACTGCAAATCCCTCATTGAGAGTATGCCACATCGTGCTCTATCCGTCATAAAAAACAAAGTATGACACGCAAAGTACTGATTCTGATCGCTTTGTGTTCTAAAGAATGTAAGTATTCATCTATGGTGCCATCTTTTCAAATATCTCTGACTAGTAATTAGTTGTTTCTTTGAAAATCTTAATTTTCAATAAATTGACATGTGGTCTTAAACTTCTGCAAATGACTGTATATATATGCACACACACTCTTTGCAAAACAACAGCAACAGAAAAAAAAAACAAAAAAAAACCCGACAACAACTGCGTAGCCAGAAGGAATTATTCAATCTAGATGAAAATTAGTATGTGCAATATATATGTATAGAAAAGGAAATTGTTGCAATTCCAGGGCAATTGGACGATTTATTCGGAAAAAGCAGCTACACCTGTGGAACAAGTCAGTACGCTGTAGTGCCACCTTTGGCTCGGATACGATCACTTACCCGGCGTGACATAGGCGCATACAGTTCAAGGATACTGTTCTGCGGTATAGTATGCCAAACGGTGTCCAAATTGCGGGCTAGTTCGGCGACATTTCGGGGTAGCCGTAGGTAGCGTTCCACCATGTCCCAAATATGTTCGATCGGTGAGAGGTCGGGCGATGGAGCTGGCCATGGAAAGGCGTCGACATCACGGAGGTAGGCATGGGAAAGCCGTGCCGTGTTTGGCTGGGCATTATCCAGTTGAAAGATTGCTCGATGCTGCCGCAACAGGAATTGCAACACTACAGGTCGTAGAGTGTAGTCGACGCACCATTGAGCGGTAAGGGTAGTACGGAGGACTACCAAAGGTGTTCGGCTATCTCAGAAAATAGCTCCTCAGAAAGTTACTCCAGGTGTGCGAGCCGTTTGCCGTTCCACGGTAAAGGCAGGATCCATGCGCGGACCGGCTCGTCTCCAGACACGTATACGCTCGTCATCCGCTCCAAGAGCAAACCATGATTCATCACTGAAGACAACACGACGTCATTGGACACTATCCCACTTGGATCAGGACACACACACGGTGCAGGTGATGCTCGCTTGTCAGGTGTAGGCAGCGAAGTGCCGCAAGTAGTGTGACAACGATTCAGATGGTACCTGTAGACGACGCAACATGGCCACGTATAGTTGAGAGCGACGAATTTAGTTCTGTTCGTGCGGCTCTCACAATCTCTCGATATCCGCGTTCTGTCGTTGTTCTCTGCTGCCCACAGCCTGCGTACCTCTGGGTTGTGCTGTCCTCAACCCATTGGCGACAACATCGTCCGACCGCCGCGTCCCTCCCATCCAAATGCCTGGCGATACGATAACTTGACCAACTGGCATCCCTCAGCCTGATTATACGTCCTCTCTCAAACTCACTCAAATGACTCACTCAACTGCTCGTACTGTGCACTGATCCGACGTCGAAGCATCTTCACAGCCCTTTGGAGGTTAATGCAACAGCAATCCGCTCTCACAATTACCACAGCGTGCGGGCTTTGCTCTTGACATACCCTCCTCGATGCGCGGTTCTCATTCACTGTGGCGGGCCACTATTTGGTCATTTTTTTATCATTTGCATATCCATCCTTAAGGTGATTGCACGCGGAGTTGTTTCATCAGGATCAAGCGACACATATCGGGGTGCTGCGTTTTTAGCACGTCTTTTGTAAAAAAAGATTGTGCTTATGTTATCGGTTTGTCCGTCCGTCCGTCCGTCCGTCTGTACCCACGAAATATCTGCAACTATTAGTCCGATTTGAAACATTCTTTTTGCATTGGGAAGCTTGAAATATGCGAATGATGATCCTTTATTTCGCCTTTTTTTACGAGGTGCAATTTCGCCGCTAGAGGCAGAAATGCATATGATGTCGAATTCAAAAATACGTTTCATTCCACATATTTGCTTCTATTCACCCGATTGAAAAAAATATTTTATCTTTTGATTCCATTTATGTCGAAGAGTATTTTAGATATAGTTACATTTTTAAATTAAGCATAGATTTTCCGCTAGAGGGCGTAAAAGTAAATTACGTTTTTCCCGATAACTCTTCTTCTAAAACTCCGATTTGAAAATTTTTTCTTCAGCGGATACACCTCCAGATGGAAAATCGTTTGCATATAATTTCTAATTGTTGGTAAAGCATACTTTGGCCACCAGGGGGAGTAAGTGTTAATTTTTGCTTCTGATGTATTTTCCATAAAATAGCTTCTAAAATGTCTATTGGAAAATTTCTTTCGTGGACTGATGCCACTCACATCGATAAACTTTTTCGGAACATTTTCTTCTTGAAATATTCCACAGTTTCTCCGCCAGGTGGCGTAGATGTATATATTATATTTGTGAATATTTCTACTTCTAGGAGTCCGTTTTGAAAAATTCCTTCTTTGTTGGATAGTGTTTTCAGTGTGACATAATTTTCATATAATTTCAAAATTTTCAAGTAATTCATAGACTTTCCGCTAGGGGGCGTAGAGGTAAATTGCGTCTCCCCCTATATCTCTGCTTCTAAATCTTCGATTTAAAAAAGTCTTTCTGCAACGGATACAACTCCTGATGGGAAATCGTTTGCCCATAATTTCTAATTTTTGTAAAAAAAATGTTTTGGTCACGAGGGGTCGTAAATCTTAATTTCCGCTTCTGATGTACACAAAATATGAGCTTCTAAATTCTCGATTGAAAAAAACGTCGTTTGTAGACCTATACTACTCATGTCGACAAAGCATTTAGGAACATTTCTTCTTAGAATAATGCATGGTTTCTACGCCAGGGGGCGTAGATGTATATCTTATTTTTGTCAATGTTTCTACTTCTAACAGCCAGATTTGAAAAAAATCCTTTTTTGTTGGATAGTGTTTCCAGTGTGACATGTTTTTCATATAATTTCAAAATTGTCAAGTATTTCCTAGACTTTCCGCTAGGGGGCGTAAAGGCAAATTGCTTTCTCCCTATATTTCTGCTTCTAAATTTCCGATTTGAAAACTTCTTTCTGCACTGGATGCAGCTCCTGACGGGAAATCCTTTGCACATAATTTTTAATTTTTGTAAATAATGGTTTGGCCACCAGGGGACGTAAGTCTTAATTTTCGCTTCTGATGTATTTGCAGCAAAATATGAGCTTCTAAAATCTCGATTGCAAAAAAAAAAGCCTTTTGTTGACCGATACTACTCATGTCGAAAAACCTTTTAGGAACATTTTCTATTTGAAATAATGCATGGTTTTTACTCCAGGGGCGTAGATGTATATTTTATTTTTGTTAATATCTCTACTTGTAAGAGTCCGATTTGAAAAATTCCTTCTTTGTTGGATAGTGTTTCCGATGCGAAATGTTTTTCCTATAAATTCAAAATTTTCAAGTAAATCGTAGACTTTTTGCTAGGGGGCACAAGAGTAAATTGCATTTTCTGCGTTATTTCTGCTTCTAAAACTCCGATTTGAAAAAAATCATCTTCGCATACAAGATCTGATGGAAATTTTTTTTCACATAATTTTTAATGTTTGGTAAAGAATGGTTTGGCCACCAAGGGCCAAACCATTCTTTACCAAACATTAAAAATTTCTGCTTCTGATGTTAATTTCTGCTTCTGATGTATTTGTAACAAAATCTGGGCTCCTGAAAACTCGACCAAAATTTTTTTTCTTGGACCGATACCGCTTATATGGATAAACCTTTTGGGGATACTTTCTGCTTAAAATAATGCATGGTTTTCCCACTAGGGGACGTAAAGTCACATCTTATTTTTGTCGATATCTCTGTTTCTAAGAGTTCGTAAGCTCACGATTCCGTTTACAGCAATATCTGAGGGATTAAAAACCCGATTGAAAAATTTCTTTCTTCCGTCAGATACGATTGTTTTCCATACCGGTTCCATTGACTTTGAATAGCTTTGATAAATTTAATTTGCTTCAGAACGGATTCCAAAGACGAGCTTATTGCACCGGACAATTTGATGTCATCTTTCTTGTTTTTATTTTTTTTTGCAAAGTGTGTATTTATTATCACGTAACACAGTTGTAAACAGCAGTTAGCGTGTACATGAATTCCTCAACATTACCTCGAAGTACCTTTAAATATAATGTAATGTTTTTTTAATTTGAAATCTATGTATAGAGCAATCTAACGTGTTTCTTGCAATCTAACGGGATGTAAGGTCAGGTGATGCGTAACATCACAGCCTCTCCTTGACAAATGTCAACCCCGCCTTCTCGTGGTGCATCCTGTTCCCACTAAAGGGGCTCTGACGACCGCCAATAGCGGTATAACTATACCATCGAGATCAGAGGAAATGCCATCCCACACTCACCAACCCGCTTGGCCAGCGTGGTGAGTTATGGCCAAACCCCTCCAAAATGACTCCACAACTTAAATCTTGGCCCTCAGTCTCCGGCAGCTGGAATGTACCTGGCCAAGGCAGCGGCCAGTGCGACATGAAGGCAGAGGGTGCTAAGAATCCCCGGAGGACCGGACTAGGCTGCCATCTGATGCTGACCTTGGCAACGTACAATGGACGCTCCCTATCTTCTGATTCAAGGCTTCTTGAATTGGAAGAGGAACTACAAAGGATCAAGTGGGACATTGTGGGGCTAAGTGAGGTAAGGAGAAAAAGGAGAAGATCTCATCGAACTGAAAAGTGGACATCTCTTCTACTATCGTGGGACAGATACTGGCAGAACTAGTGGTGTTGGATTTATAATAAACAAGAAACTGAAGGATAAAGTGGTAGAAGTTGAAAGTTCCTCTGACAGAGCTGCACGACTCGTTATCCAACTATCGAGAAGATACCAGGCTCAGATTATTCAAACTTATGCACCCACCACAAGTCATCCTGAAGAAGAAATTGAAGAATTTTATGAGGAAATTTGTCATCTAAATAATAAAGGTAAGCAGCACTTGAAAATAATTATGGGAGATTTCAATGCAAAAATAGGGCAACAGCAACAGAATGAAACTTCAGTAGGTAAATTCGGTCACGGCAACAGAAACCAGCGTGGAAATACTCTCGTTGAGTTTGCAGAGGCAGAAGGGTTTTTCATCTTGAACTCCTTCTTCAAGAAAAAGCCACACAGGAAATGGACATGGAGACATCCAAATGGGATGACAAGTGAAATTGATTTTATTATGTGTAACAAAAAATTCGTCATGGAAGACTGCAGTGTGCTAAACAAGTTCAACACAGGTAGTGACCATAGATTGGTGAGATGTAAGATGCACCTCAACACTAAACTTGAAGGTGGCAAGCTCATAAGACAAACAAAATCTATTGACATAACCAACCTTAAAAAACACCATAATACCTTCAAGTTGGAACTGAAGAACAGGTTCTCTGCTTTAGAAGGCCTAACATCGGAAGAAGTGGACATCTCTGAAGTTCACAGAAAAGTAACCAAAGCTCTTATGGAAACAGCAACAAAATTAGCTGGGTCTAAGAACAAGTTGCATGTAGATAAATTATCAGGAAAAACGAAAATGTTGATGCAAAAAAGAAGAGAGATGAGGACAACTAAAGAAGATGTGACTTCCAAAGTGGAATATATAGAGCTATGCAAGACAGTACGAAAAAGTATCACTGAAGACGTAAGAAAATTCAACTGTGAACTAGTGAGGAAAGCAATTGAAAACAACCAAAGCCTAAAGATAGCAAAGGGATATCTCAGTAAGGGAAGAAAACAGATTATGGCACTGAGAAAAGAAGATGGTTCTGTAACAAGAAATAGAGGCGAAATTTTGACAAGAGTGAAAGATTTCTACTCCAAATTATATGAAAGGGATGATACATGCACTCCAGACATCATGAAAGATACCAGTACCAGAGTTCCTCCAATCCTTCCAGCAGAAGTTGCACATGCAATCAAGAACATGAAGCGGGGAAAAGCTCCAGGAGAAGATGGAATTACTGTAGACATCATACAAGAAGCAAGTGGAGAAATCGAAACAGTACTCGCCCAAATTTTCACTCGATGCCTTAATGAAGGAAAGATTCCTGAAGATTGGAACACCGCTACAATGATCCTGCTACATAAGAAAGGTGACATTGAGGATCTCGGAAACTACAGACCTATCAGCCTCCTATCAGTAGTTTATAAAATCTTCACTAAAGTTCTTTCACACCGCTTGAAGGTAACACTGGACATGGCTCAACCGAGAGAACAAGCTGGATTCAGGAGTGGCTACAGCACAATAGATCATATCCATGTGCTGAGAGAACTAATTGAAAGAGCAAAAGAATATGAACTTCCATTGTGCATGGCTTTTATCGATTATGAAAAAGCCTTTGATTCGGTGAAACCATCAGCAGTTACCACGGCTCTGAAATCCTGCGGTATTGAAGATGCATACATTAATATTATTAATAACATCTATGAAAATGCAAGTGCAAAGATTCGGCTGTTTGAAAATACAACACACATAAAAATTGGAAAGGGAGTGAGACAAGGTGACACCATATCTCCGAAGCTCTTTAATGCCACATTGGAGGGTGTTTTTCAGTCGCTGAGCTGGGAAAACAAGGGGATAAAGATTAATGGAGATTATCTAACTCACCTTCGTTTTGCTGATGACGTAGTCATTTTTGCAACTAGCCCATCAGAGCTGCAGAGTATGATCCAGGAACTTGCTGACAAGAGTAAAGAAGTGGGATTAAAAATGAACTTTCAGAAGACAAAAGTGATGTTCAATGCTTTTACAAGAAATGAAGATTTATCGATTGATGGAGAAAAGCTGGAGATAACAGAACACGTACGTTTATCTTGGACAGCAGATATCAAGTGAGGGTCACATTGATGAAGAAATTAATCGGCGTACAAAACTTGCCTGGAGAGCTTTTGGAAGAAACAGCATAATTTTCAAGAGCAATATGCCATTATGTCTTAAAAGAAAAGTGTTTGATCAATGCATCCTTCCAGTGCTTACGTATGGTGCAGAGACGTGGACCTTAACTAAAAGAGACATACAAAGGCTGCAGACAACTCAAAGAAGCATGGAGAGGTGCATACTTGGTGTAACCAGGAGAGATAAGAAGAGGAACTCGTGGATCCGAAAAATGACAAGAGTGGAAGACATCATGATCAGAGTTAAATCCCTGAAATGGCAATGGGCTGGACATACTGCCAGAAGGACAGATCATCGATGGACAGCCGAAAATTTTAGATTGGATTCCAAGGGACAGGAAAAGACCCAGAAGAAGACCACATGGGAGATGGGTGGATGAAATTCGAAAGTATGCAGGGGTGACATGGAGGAGACTGGCACAAGACAGACCGTTGTGGAGGAAACTTGGGGAGACCTTCGTCCAGCAGTGGATTGATAATGGTTGACAATGATGATGATGATGAACGTGTTTCTTAGTTTTTCTTGTTTAAATCGTACGTTTAAAGTCAGTCATTAGAACCATAAAATATGTATGCATCTCTTCATTTTAGTCTGATCCGATTGTAGAGATATAGGATTGTCTGTTACAGATTCTGTAGATTTATTTTTGGTCTTCGGTTTCTTTCGGTCTCACAAAAATATCATAATTAGGGGATTGCTCTTGTTTTTCTGTTTTCTCTCTCCAAAACTGATTCTTTGCGTCTATCGTTGCATCTGTTTTCTTCAGTGGTGCCTTTATTACAAAAATCATCATCTACAGGATTTTTAAAGATACTTCGAAACTCGTTAAAACATACATTTGGTTTTGAACATTTTCCCCTGTCATTCAACAT
Source organism: Macrothele yani (assembly GCA_039090855.1). NCBI lineage: Eukaryota > Metazoa > Arthropoda > Arachnida > Araneae > Macrothelidae > Macrothele > Macrothele yani. Next base: position 82,376,841 of record CM077025.1, on the reverse strand, counting down.
GAGTCTTTTTTTTTCTTTTTTCCCGCAATCTTTCAGTAACACCTGTTATTGGTCCAGGTTAATTTTAAAGAACTGGAAAATTGAATTAACTTTGAGTTTGCCTTCAAAATAGAATAGACAAAACGTACGCAACTTCATCGAATTCTAAATCACTCCATATACATGCCTCACTTTACACTGGCTATGGCTTTAAAGTTCTAGTTCCACACCATAGAGGCAAAAGAAAATAATCGGCAAGCGTTCTCATTATTACTTCTTTGAACATGCTGTCGTGCTGAATATAGCGGTGTTTTTGCTCTTCGCCAGGGCAAAAGGGGAGTATTTGCATATGATACGGACATCGGAATGTCTCTGAGGAGGAATCACTTTGTGTTGATAGCAATTGGTACTAGTGTGTCTTTTAAGATTACGAAAAGGTAGTGCATACCAGGATCCAAGTCTAACGCATCAGCTTAATTAATTTATAAAAAACTTACTTGGTCCAGGGACACTTTTCGAAGGAAAATGCAGAAACCCTTGCTATGTCTTCTCAGAGAAAACTCCCAAAAGCGATAGAAGGAAATGCTTCTTTTTCTTTCTTTCTTTCTCTTTTGAAACAAACAAACAACAACAACAACAAAAACCGTGGCGAATTAAAGAAAATAACTTTTCAGGCAGAAATAAATGTAAAATGAAATAAATGGCAGAAATAAAGGTAAAATGAAATAAATGGCAGAAGTAAAGGTAAAATGAAATAAATGATTATTGTTCATAAATTCCAAAATAATTATACATCCGTTCCCAAAAATTCGTATAAAAGAATACAAGAAAGGGACCGTTTCTTGAGTGGTCCATCGGGAAATCTCCCGGTGTCCCGTTGGGCCAATCCACTCCTGTCAAAAACGCAAGCACAGTGGAATTTTATTCTACTGTGGGGATTCCCGATGCATCGAGATGTGCCATAAGACAAAGGGAATTGTCTTGAAGAATTCCTCCTCAGGAAGTCCACGTGCTAAGTGGATCTCCACTGTGTGGAAAGCATTCCAACGCAGATCAGGCAAACCGTCAAGACGGCATCTTGGGAAGTTCAAATACCACAGTAAATTGTTCAGAAAGTTCTCGATAAAAGACTAAAATTGTTTACTTACAAAGTGCAAATTTTGCATGATTTCCACGCAAAGGGCAAACTTAAATGAATGAAATTTGCTGTAGAGCTTTTAGATAAAATTGATAACGATAATACATTTATGAAGCGTGAAATGCTTTCGCCATTGTATGTGTGAAGTCATGAAAACATTCGAATATGAGGTTCCCAACATCCACATATTGTGTGAGCATGAGAGAAGCAGTGCGAAAATCAATGTCTAGTGTGCTGTCATGCATGATCGGATGATCGGACCTTTCTTTTTCATCGAAAAGGCAGTTAGCGGGAAAGTTTATCTCCCCGAAGTTTATGTTGGAACAATTTGTTTTGCCACAGCTTCAGGAACTGCAACTTGACATTTTGTTCCAAAAAAATGGGCTTCTCAGGCTGGTCACTCTATGAGAGAGAGAAAGAGACCATCTGGGAGTGAGTTTCGTTGCAGATGAATTGGCCGAGATGGGCCAATTTCTTGCCCCTACCTCCTACTACAGATTTAACCCAACTAAATTTTTCTTGTCGGGATATTTGAAATTTTGTCTTGTGGGGCACATGTTTTTGTCATAGGCTACAAATAAAAAAATAAAAAATTGTAAATTCCATTGTCTCGTTCAGAATACATTCTGAAAAAGGTGTGTTATTATCAATGTAATCTGTAAAAGGGAATGTTTCTCTTATTATGCGATGAGCTGTTACAACCTGCTGCTATAAGGATACGTCTGTGATAAGTTCAATTAATATTCAGGTTTTTAAATTACTTTTGTTGCTATCGTGTACTTCATTCTAGTTAAGGATGCTCTGGATCATGGAATCAGAATCACCAACGCCATGGCCACGATCACGTCTGTCGCTCGCGCAACTAAAGGGACTCCCATAGGAATCTATTAAGTCAGAAAAAAAAACTCCTATCTGTCGTCTGTATATAGCCTACAATGGAATGGAGCATGCATTACTTCGCAGGTTATTAAATTTTCTTTTGTGACACTCTTTTATAACTCTCGGGAGTTTAAAAGATGACTTATTCCAGAACAGAACGAAAGAAATTTCCAGCCGATGACTAAAAACGGAAATGATAAGCTTTATCACTGTATGCTACAACCCTGTGTAGGTGCAAGTACGAAAAAATTAGAGCATTGAAATGATTTAAAAGGATCGTTCGAGTTTCCGAAAAAATTGTTCCGAAAATTGTTCCAAATGGGTCCAACACAAACTGCAAAGGAACATATGTTACAAAAAACAACATAAAAGTTTCACGGGTGAACCGATTTCATCTTTCCGGCAGTTTATAATAGCTGATCGATATTTGGCGACGTAATCTGATTTCGTTAATTCACCGTTCCACACATATGCTGCCTTGTGTGTATCCGCGATGAGCCCTGACCGAAGGCTTTAAGGACTGAATTCCACCAAGAAGCAATGAATCAAGACATATTCATTGTATTTAACAAGACAGCTCGTAATGAACTTCATCGTGTAAGATGTGCAATTTCAGAAATGAAAAGACCAGAGACCACGAAGACTGGCCTTTCAAGAGACTTGAGATACTTACTCCTGAGAAACACGGGTCTCTAATTAAAACTTCAAAGTAGATGGTACTCTCGTTCCACAGCAGGGAATTTACTACGGTAGGGAGTTCGACGAATTAAGAACCCTCCCCCGGCCATGCAATTCCCGATGAATATCATCAATGAAGAGATGATCCTCCCACAACTTCATACAGCTGCTACAAATGTTAGTAGTTCTTCAAATAATGATAGCAAATACGTATGGCTTCCGGACCAGCATTTAGCAAGACAGACTGACCGTTACTGAACTAATTCGCTTTCATTCAGACTTGCGTACCGGAGGAGTGGTCTTACTCTCAGACGACCGGGGCAGAAGGGTGAACCAACTGTTTTGATGTCTTAACTGCGAATAAGAAAAAGTTTGAAAATTTCGTGGGAAAACTTTAAAAGGATAAACAGATATTTTGATGAAATATTCATTTTCATTTCCATAAGGGGTATTTGGACTACTCAAGTCCTAAACTGACTTCAAAGTGAAAAAGATGTCGCACTTTTAAATCCAAAATGCTGACATGAATAGGCTTTCACAGATTCTCAGTTCGTACTTCGCCAAAAAAGTCATGAAATGAAACAAATCGAGCAAACTTTTCAGTTTCAAGATCTTTTGCTATTTCAGGTCGTGATTTTAGCTGTAGTGATTGAGTCTCTGGAACAAGAATTTACACACTCTCCCAACACCTCCAATTTTCTCAGATACCCTCCATAAAAAATCTCAAGACCCCTCCATTTCAGGGTGTGTAACACACACTGATATGTACAAATAAAAAAAAAAATTTTTTTTTAATTTGAAGCGAATGGTACTGTTGTTAGTACAGTCGGCTTATAATTATACGATTGGGTGTTCGATCCCATTCCGACTGCTTAACCACTAAATATTTGTCGTTCCTTATAGAGCTCACTAGTGGCGGTCGCGGGTTATTAGACTGTCCTTTACAAATAAAGTCATGTGAACGTACCAGGAGACTGTGACGTACCTCGCTTAGAAGGAAGCACACGACATAAAGGCACATAGCAATCAGAACAAATGTCCGCGTAGCTTAATTGGTAGAGCAACTTGTTCCGGAATAAGCGGCCTCGGGTTCGAATCCCGTCGTAGACCAAAAATGACGGAGAAATTCACTTCGTTATAATGGCGCCCGAACTATCCGGATGACCCGACCGTTCAAAATCTCGCATTTGTGTGATGTTATTTCCACACCGCGAGATAGGAAAAATAAGAGGAGCACTTCGAATAAAAAATAAAAATAAGGGGGAGATGATGTAACGTACCAGGAGATGTGACGTACCTGCCAGAAGGACGCACACGACATAAAGGCACATAGCAATCAGAACAAATGTCCGCGTAGCTTAATTGGTAGAGCAACTTGTTCCGGAATAAGCGGCCTCGGGTTCGAATCCCGTCGTAGACCAAAAATGACGGAGAAATTCACTTCGTTATAAGTCATATGAACTGCAGACTTTCTACCTCGCTTCCGTGTGTCTTTCTTGTCGGCACTCTAGCCCAAATCTCACAGCTTCCTATTTCAAAGGGTTGCTTAAAACCTGTGGTTGGACTCCCTTATTAAATCCTCTACATCAATTCCCTAATCTCTTTGATTTGAAGTTCTTTTTGTTGTCTAAAGTCAGTTATTGCAACTACAAAATGCATGTATACATCTTTTCTTATCCGTTACAAATTCTGCAGATATACTGTTGAATCGTTTCAGCATGTACAAGTTTTGTGAACATATCAATACCTGATGCTTCAGAGACCCATGTTAATACTTCTTTGCTTTAGTATTTTGTACGGAAGCACGTAGACACGAGAGAAAAAATATGAACAACATAAGAAGGAAATAACCGTGCGTATTTTTGGGAAAAAAAGATTCCGAGTTTTAATCATTCTTAGAGATAAAAATTCAATAGAACTGAAGTTTTCCCAATTTTTCAGAGAAATCTAGGTTTAAAATCTAAATATTTCACTATAAAAATTTCTTGCATTAAAAATATTTGCTTTCAACCCCCTCCCCCCTTTTTTTAAGCACCCTCCAATTTGAAATTCCTGAGCAAATCCCTTCTCAGGAACACCATCACGGTATTTCATAGAAATAATATACAAGGTATAGTGTTGTTTTAAATTATTTTGTTGCTATCAAGCAGTCAATTAACTCTAAATGGCAATACTTAGAACTCAACATTGCCGCCCCGGTGGCGCAGTGGTCTAAGGCGTTGGCCTCTGATCATTCGTCCGTAAGGGGTCCGGGTTCGAATCCCGGTCAGGCATGGATGTTGTGTTTGTCTTACGGCACTGGCTCTCTCCCTTCCCTGGAACCAGTGACCCTAAATTAGGGACGGGCGACTGCTTATAGCCCATTGAGTTGCTCACGGTGGTCGTTAAACCTCAAAAAAACTCAACATTAACGAACAGAGTACACGTAAAGCTAAGTAAATGACTTTTTATATGCCTTCCTTGAGGCATATAGATCACTTCAACAAACACAACTTCAATATTAATTGAATTCATCATAGATGCATCTTTATAACAGCAGTGTAAAACAGCTCATGGTATAATAACAGAGGCATTCCTTTTTACAAAATACATTGATGTTAACACATATTTTTCAGAATATGTTGTTGTCCTTGCACCTTTTGCAGGTTATGTCCTTGTTGTCTCTCATAATAGGGAGAGTATCAGCATATATTTGTCTTTTAACTTGCTTCCAGTTGTTGCCAAAACGTATGGAGAAATATGGAAGTTCCAATGTAGCGTTCAGAATGTTTTTTTTTTTTTTTTTTTTTTTGGGTTGGAGGTTCAACGACCACCGTGAGCAACTCAATAGGCTATAAGTAGTCGCCCGTCCCTAATTTAGGGTCACTGGTTTCAGGAAAGGGAGAGAACCAATGCCGTAAGACAAGCACAGCATCCATGCTTCACCGGGATTCGAACCCTCACCCCTTTCGGACGAATGATCAGAGGCTACCGCTTAGACCACTGCGCCACAGGGGCGGCGAATAAAAATATGTGCAAGTGGATACAAAGTTTACATAAGAAAAAGATATTCCAGGAGGAAGCTTAATACAGAGAGAGACATACATACATTACAAAATACATAACTCTACCTGAATACACACTGGGAATAATTTGAATGATTCAAGCAAGATATGCTTCATATCTTAAGCCAGAGCTTTTCACCCTTTTCTGAATGGCGATGTCTGATGACAAAATAAAATGGAACTGGTAGGCCACATGACAGTTTGAATAGGACTGGTGATCACATGACAAAATGGAACAGGACTGGCGGACCACATGAAAAAGAAGAGCCAAAATACATGTGTTTATTGTAAACATCGGCTATTTCGAAGAGGTTTTTAATCCTAAAACTTAGTTTTCGTATAACGGAATGATGTAGCTTTTCAGAGAAATTGGAAGTATGATAGTTACCTGATAAGCATACATTTTCAACAGTCTTTTAAAAGTTTAAAATATTGGGAATGTAAAGTCTAGGGATCCAAGGTACCAACCGAAATAAACATCTCTAAAAGTTGAACAGGTTTATAAAATATTTACTCTTAAATCTGGGAAATACAGGCGAAATAATACAGAAATATGCGATTAATAAACCAAAGTGTAATCGAAATTAATGTAAAATGGATATCAACTGGGCCTCACTGGTGGCGCAGTTGTCTAAGCGATGGCTGCTGACCATTCGTCCGAGATGGACTCGGGTTCGAATCATCCCGTTGAGGCATCGATGCTGTGTGTGTCTTACGGCACTGGTTCTCTCCCTTCCTCGAAATCAGTGACCCTAAATTATGGATGGGAGACTGCTTATAGCCCATTGAGTTCCTCAGCGTGGTCGTTAAGCTCCTAATGAAAAAAATTAACTGCAAAAGGAAATGAAAAAGTAATAATTTGTTATTTATATTTTTCCATTTTAGAATTTCTTATGCGGAAAAATCTCGTGGGCTATTGTAAAGAGCTCCAGGGAATACTAATTGCCGCGAGACGCAGGCTGAAGGTCCCCTACCTAAAGTAGATTCAGTTCTCTGTGAAAATTCACGCATTACGCGTCGACAATTTGTTATGAAAAATATGTATGATTATTGTAATGCGATTTTTACTCCCAAAATATCGTAATCTAATGCGAGATAGTTAAATGACTTTTCCTGACGGAGATATACTGTATATAAATCATATGTAACCACAAGTTTTAATTGATTCGTTAAGAGTGGCTTATACAGAATCTTCTCACGTGGAGAAGTTCCAACGGGAGAAGGAAGCAGGAGTACTGATGGCAGGGATTGCAGCGTATTTTCAATGTGACACATTTGGTGAACTGCGAAAAATAAAACTGTATCAAAAACACTCCTTATGGAATTGAAGATCAGCTAACTTGCATCCACGTGACTGCCACAACCCTAAATTTCTGTGCGCGATTGGTAGCACACGAATGTATTTCTGTTGAAGTTCATTCAATTAAAAAGTTTATTTAGAAGTATGTGTATATCAAAATAAGACTAAGTACTCTGCCTAATGCGGTATTTCAGTTTAAAATAGCAGACTTCTTGTTGTTTCGGGGATTAAAGACCATCGTGAGCAATTCTAATGGCTATAAACAGTCGCTCATCCCTAGTTTAGGGCCAATGGTTCCAAGGAAGGGAAAGTGCTAGTGCCGTAACAGAAGCACACCACCCATCCCTCATGCGCTACAACTCGAACTTGGGCCCTCTCAGACAAAGACTCCATTCGCTATGCACTCTTGAATGAAAGAGGGTTACTGAGTTGTTTAGTTATTGCACATTCGTATTTTTTTCTGCTATCAGTTGTGAAAACATAAGTTTGTCCCCGGCGGCATCCAAACCGTGTCCCCTCACTCCGGAGTAAGTCCCTCTCCCACCTGAGCTACGCGGACAGAACGTCTCGCTGCAGATTTGTCTTCTTGATACATGTTTTCACCTTTGTAGTACGTCACATCATCTCCCTATTAATTAATTGTTTTTTTTTTTTTTGAAGCGAAGTAGGAATTTTTCATTAATTCCAAACAATGTGTAGAACAAACATCCAACATTTTTCAAAGAACCCACTGGATCAATTTTCCACAATCAGGCGCCAATCTAAAAATATAAGTTTGTCCGTGTCCCCTGACTCCGGAGTAAGTCGCTCTACCAACTGAGCTATGCGGACAGAATATCTGGCTGCAGATTTGTCATCTTAACATATGTTTTCATCTTTTTAGTACGTCACACAGTGTCTTATGCCAAAATGCTTTTGCTATAGTTGATTTGGAGCCATAGCGATCTTTAAAGCATTAGAAATAATTTTAGAACGTGTACTCAGAGGGTGTACAGTATATGGCAATTTTGATGTACCTAGTGATTTCGATCATAAGAGATTGTGTGCGTGTGTGTGTTTTTGTTTGTGTAGAAGAAGGATTAATATCAAAACATTTTCTCCTTTTTCGTTATCTACGTAACCAGTAAATGTGGAACATATTAACATTAATCTAATGCGATATGCACCGGTTTTGTTTTATATTCATCAATTTTTGTTTCATTTTGAAAATGAAAACAAAAACTGTCGATTTTTTTTCTTTTTTTGCAGATTTTTCTTTTTTTTATTACGGCGTTTGTTTTTTTATTCTGAGAATAAAAACCCAAACACTGTAATAAATCAAAAATAGAAGATAACGAATTTGGATGAAGCAAAAGAAAAATCTGCAATTTTTTGCTTTCATTTTCTTTAAATACTACAGATTTATCGTCGAGTGTTTTTAAAGTAATGACCAGATGATTAATAATAAAATAAATGGAATAACGAGAGAGGGGAAGAGCGAAATGGCTTTTCAAAATTTTTATATTTGATGTATCATGTTGCTGTGAATATTTCCAAAGATTTAAATGTAAGACGAATGTTTGAAATGGCAATAATTTTTCTGGAAACAGTTTTCTTTCTATTAAGGTATTCCACAAGTGGCATTTTTTTGTACGTTTCCATGAGAACCTATACTTCTGAAAATCCTAACAAGTGTCTCGATTTGCACATGTAATAGTACCTTGAATCGTAGCATTCAAAGTTTCGGTGGATGCAAAAGTAATCACGAACTACCTTTCAAAAGAAAAGGAACAAGAAATTGTCTGAAAATCAGGTAAACTAATGATGAGATGATCTTTAATACGACACTTCTTTTTGTTCCTTTTACTTAGTTGTAAATGGCAGGAATGACTCCATATCTGAAATGTCGAAGTATCAAAAACAGTATTTCTGTTGTAGTCAAAACTGCGTTAAGCACATTAAATGGTTAATTCTCCCTAAATATTCAAAACAGCCACGCAAAAATAACGTCAAATAAAACTAAAAACAATTTCGACCAAACTTAGTGATTTATTTTTGTTAAAAGATTTCATCAATGATGAAACAAAAACATGTACATACCTAAAGCAACAGATATACCAAAATACCCTTCAATAGATGGGCTGATTGAAGAGTACAACGGATTTATCATGGTATATAAAAGGAACAGAAATTTAATATCAAAAGATCTGGATCAATGAGAAAGCAAACATTAATGCATTGTATCTGAAGACGGAAAGGGCTTTTCAGTTCCACAGTCTGATTCGTTCAACACACTTTCTTTTATTTTTCTTCCCTGGAAGTTTAGCCTGCAGGTCGACTTTATTACCGACAAGACTGTTTTTTAAAACGACTGCATACGGCGATCTTTTATTAAAACCACTGAAGAGATTCATCAGTACCGATTTTGTTATTTCACTAAATGAAATTTTGTTTTCAAAATTTTGAACAACATTGACTTTAAAACCATGTACAAATATGTATACTAATTCGGTAAAAATCTTTGAAGTTACGGTGTGCGAGAGGTCTTTCTTTCAATGTGCTGATTTCTGTTTCCTCTTGATGTTCATTGCATAGGCACGTGATCATTTCTCCAGATGTGGTTCACTTAATTAAATTCATAGTTATGGATAACTGGTTATTATTATTTCTGTGAATATTTTAAAGTTTTGTACTTACGCAATAGTAGCTGACTTAAGTATAATCTGAAATTTAAGACAAAATAGCTTCACTTGTGTCCGAGTAGTAGATTTACTTAAAAGTCAGAATCTTCAATTGTGTCTGAGTAGTAGGTACACAATCCACAAAAATTTAAAACGGAATAGTTACACTTATGTCTAGAGCACCTATTGCTGACGCGTTCGCCAGTTTAGTAGGCAGAATGTCCATCGGAATGCCTTTGTCATAACAGCTGAAATGTAAATGATGCAGAAGCAGTCGACAGTGGCTACTGACGTTAAGGTTTCCTTCTGAAAAAATAATTTGAGGAACTTACACAAAGCACTTCAGCTTTAGGCAAATTCCTCAAAATAAAGTTATCACTTTTCGTCTGAAAAGTTGAAAAGGGATCCAGTATCCGCTCTGAAATATATTAGTGATAAGAAGGCGAAGGATCTGGAGGTTGCAAGTTTAAATTTTCTTTTCTGTTTCGGGATTTAACCATCTCCATGATGAACTCTGAGTGCTATAAGTAATCTCCAATCCGTAATTTGGTGCCACTGGCTCTAGGGAAGGGAGAAAGTTAGCGCCATAGAACAAGAACACCATTCTTGCCTCACCTGACACTGTACTCTGAGCTTATTTCGGACGGATGGTCAGAAGCCAGCGCCACGTGGTCACCAGGGCGGCGTCTTAAGTATTTACAAAAAAACCTGTGAAGTCAAATTCGTTGACCGAATGCAGACATGAAGACAAAGATTTAGGGCGAATACGCAAATGTTAAATGAATTTAGTTTTGTTTGAGGCGACGTTATGCGGGCGATTCGATTGAAAAATGACTTTGTCTTAGAAGCTGTTTTGAGTTAAATTTGATCTTGGCTTTCAGTTAAACTCAATGTAAAGAAACAATTTAATGAGATCTGTAGAAAGTAGTTACAACAGAGTAAGAGAGAGAGAGAGAGAGAGAGAGATTTATTCTGCTTTTAGAAGTAATGACGTGGTCTCAAATAAAAATTCATATTTCCGCTACACGAGAAAACTCTCTAAAAGCCAAACCGCTTGAAATTCGAACATGATAAAAGAACTGTTTCCTTTACTTCTTAAATTTTATACGAAAATATTCATGCTTTTGAATTATCATCAAAATATTAATCGTGTGATACCATAAAGGATAAGTATTTGATCACTATTCAGTCGTAGACTATATTTTATCAAAAGATGAGAACATTATACCGAAGAAGTAAATGACATTCCGCGTATTTCCTTTTTTTTCCAGCATATCTGTTTATCTTCCATGCAATTGGTCCTCTGTTATTACGTTTTCCCCCAAGGGTAAGAGCAAGGCAGATCCATAGAATGTCTTCAGCTAGGCTCTTTTTTTATTTGTTGACAAAGCAAAAATCCGTACGACACAGAAGTAAAGAAGCAATTACACCTGTCATAGAAGCAATTACAGATATGATGATTACTAACACTACCAAGTGACCAGGTCTCAGATGACAGATTTTTATGTCACAACCAAAGGGCTAATAAATCGCATGAAAGAAAAGAATGACCCAGAAAATCTGAATGAAGTAATAAATTTTTTCCATAAAAGGAGTTGAAATTCATAAAGAGGACACCTTTCAAAATTACAAGGTCTCAAGGAACGCCCCTCCCCCCAAAAATATTAAAAGGCAACATATATATTGTTTCCACCTAGCACGTCGAATGGGTTTTGCAGCGACATCATGTGATACTGACACCTAGACATAAAATAAAATCCAGTATAAAGAGAAATTAAAATATTTTGATCATACTTTTCTCTTCCCGTTCCGCAAATATTTTCCCTGAATCCGTCTCCTAGAAACACGATATTGTGACAAACATCAATAACAGCAAGCGTGAAATTCTGCCCCAGGAAATAAGGAATACCCACTGCTCGACATAGAAATCGCTCCACCCAGGAGGAATGAAGATAGATGGGCGAGATAGAAAATTGAGCATGCAAATAGGAATGCATACGGGCTTACCTTGATGTTATTTTCAGCCACGTACAATGTTCATCAGATGAGATAATGCAGCACAATGGGTACGCCTCAGTATGTGAATGCACCGTGGGGAACGGCAATACTGGCAGCAATACTACGTGGCAATAAGTCATACAGTTGACGGATATCGTCCTGAGGAACCAGCACGGTGGACTTGCTCTCATAATTAATTCATCGAGATCGTGCAGAGATTGCAGACGACGTCCAATGTGATCATCGAGATTGCAGACGACGTCCAATGTGATCATCGAGATTGCAGACAACGTCCAATGTGATCATCGAGATTGCACACGACGTCCAATGCGATAATAAAGATTGCAGACGACGTCCAATGTGATAATCGAGATTGTAGACGACGTCTAATGTGGTCCCACAGGTTGTCGATTGGGAATAAATCGGGTCATCGTGCTGGCCATGGCAGTATTTGAAAATGTTGTAAACATTATCTGGAGACCCGAGCGGTGTGTACACGGCCGTTATCTTGCTGGAAAAGGGGGTGCTGTAGGCCATTCAGGAACGGTATCAAAATGGGCTGCAGAACTTCGTTCACGTATCTTGCAGCTGTCAGTGTGCCCGTAATGCGGACAACAGGTGACCTGCTGTCATGCGCAGTAGCAGCCCACTTTATGATGCCTCCCTGACGGGCGGTGTGGCTGTTGGGAATGAGACTAAGGTCCGTCCGCTCAACAGGATGTTTCCAGACTCGGATCCGTTGATCGTCAGCACCCAGACAGAAACGGGATTTATCACTGAAGACCACAGTGACCCCAGTTCGCATGACTTCAGCACCAAGCCAGGCGAGTGCTGAGATGGCTCGACGTCAATGGCAGTCGACGTAACGGTTACTTATTGGGTACGTTTGTCACATGTAACCTTCGGTTTACAGTTCAGGTCGTTATGGCGACGCCCATGGCCGATGACACAGAACGTCGAATATCAGCTGCAGTGCTCTCTGGTGACGACCGAGAGGGTCGAACAATCCGCCGGTTCAAGCGTGCTGACGTCTGTCGCACTGCACCACTGCCGCTCCAAAGCACGTACGAACCTTCCTGTAGCGACGGGTGCCAACAGCGTCTAACTGTTCGTGCATCCCGTTGCACATGCGCAGCGATACGACGCGTAGACTAGCCTGCTTCACACAGGCCGACAATTCTTCCTCTGTGAAGCGCGTCCAAATGGCGACAAGTCTGCAGACGGCGTGTACCCGACATTTCCGGCCTTCGCTGAACAAAGTTTTCGGCCAGCACAAACAAGAAATCTTAAAAGTCCGCGACATTTCCACCGGCGACAACACGTTACACCCCTGTTGCTGCTGACACCTTTATCTCACGAATGTGTGGAGTCATCGGCTTCGGTTTAACATCATTTGCATATCTCGAGTGGATACACCCGCCCTGCGATTTTCATGCTTGTAGCACACTTCCTTCTGGGTATTGACAATTTCTATGTCGAGCAGTGTATGTACGAGTAGACTCAGAGTGTACAGTTTTAAACGCAAACCATACTTTTGACGAGCTGCACATTGGTAGCGCGAACTATTAATAAGGGAGCTGGTAGAGAGAGCTGACAGACCTTGAAAATTGAGACATTGTCTCATGAAGTTTTGCGGATCGTAGCGCGGCACACGGGCGTGTGTTTGGTGTACCTGACCGAAGAACATAATTGTTTTTTTACCGAGGGTGAGTCGAAAGTTTTACAATATTTGCATAAACACACCTGCTGTGGCGGGTATGTCACGTGTTTAAACTAGTTCAAGTCGCGCACTGCGGTCAGTCGAAAGGGATATAAAGTGGTAGTCGTTGTTGTGAATAGCTTTGCATGTCTTCGTTCTGTCTGTGGTTGGGACGCGTTAAAGATGAACAGCCACAAACGACTGGCTATTTAGGGAACTTTGGCTTTACGAGTTTGAACTCGGCCATAACGCTTCTCAAGCAACACGAAAGATTTGATGCGAAGGCGAAGGTTCCGTGGACCACAGCACCGCAACCAGATTGTTCAAGAAATTTCGCTCAGGTGACAGAAACCTCAACGTTCAGCCAAGGTCAGGTAGGCCGCGAACCGTGGATTCGGAGGCCGTGCGCCAGGCCGTAGAGGTAAATCCGACAGCCAGCACTCGGAGATTATCAGGCGAGCTGGGAATATCACAGACCACCGTGGTTCGTCCCCTCGGCAAAGTCTACAGAAGCTGCCGCATTGTCCCTCACGAACTGACGCCGGCTGAAGCAAACCGCCGAGTGGAAGTGTGCACGAAACTCCTAGAAAACCCGTGAGCGATGTACGTTCCACCAAGAGAATTTTTACGTGCAATGAAAAGTGGGTTTATTTCCGAAATCCTAATATACAGCGGCAGTGGTTGAGCTCGAGCCAGCTTTCTGAACCTGTTGCCAAACGTGGGTGCTTCGAGCACAAGGTGATGCTCTGCGTCTGGTGGAACTTCGAGGGGATAATCCATTACGAATTTGTTCCAGACGGTCGGACCATCAACGCCAACCTTTTCTCTGAACAGCTGGAACGGATGTATGCTGTTTTGGAGGAGTACCGGGCACTGGTGAAGAGAAAGCTCGCTTTTCTACAGCAGGACAATGCTCTGCCTCATTCCGTGCGAACAACCAGCGCAATACTCCAGGAACTTGAGGGCATCGAACTGATGCCACACCCAGCACATAGTACGGACCTTGCCCCTTCGGAGTATTACTTGTTCCGGTCCATAGCCTACTTCCTTCGAGGGCGGCACTTCAATAACAAGGAAGAAGTGGCAGCCGGAGTGAAGGAGTTCTTCGCCTCGAAGGACAAGAACTGGTACCGCCGTGGAATCGAAGAACTGGCAGACAGATGGCTAAATACGGTGCAACACGATGGCCTATACTTTGAATGCTAGTCAGCTTTCGTCGTAAACGTACATTAGAAGACATAAAGTGATACAAATATTGCAAAACTTTCGAACTTTCGACTCACTCTCAGTAATCCTGAGAAATGCTTCTGAGACGTGAACAAATAATTATCGATGTCAAGCATTATATTGGTAAGGAATCATGGGCATTGTTCCAAGAAGCTTTCCACCAAGCATTTCCCAATGACACGGTACCAAACATAACAACAATTTACAGCATGTTTTGTTTGAGTGTTTAACCAACACTGTGAGCAACTCAATGGACTGTTAGTAGTCACCCGTCCCTAATTTAGGCAGTGTCGTCGGATTAATATGGGCAAGCAAGGCTAAGCCCCGCATGAAAATGAGAAAAAAAAATGTTTTTTCCTTTAATTGAAAACATTTCTACAGAATACCCATATTCTTCAGATTTTATGAATGCAATGTGAGCTACTTGCAACAGCTGAATAACTGGCTAACACATTACAGCCTTCCGTATCAGTTTACTAGAGGGCACTATGTGAGAAGCGACTCTCATCAACTCATCGCCTTTGCGAAACTTCAGAGTAATGAATGAGCAGATGCGCGCTGACCTGCGCATGCGTAAAAACTGATTTTCGGGACTGGTCGCTTTCGCGTCGTCAGCCAGTGAGGAGCTGATTTCTTTTGTGTAGTTAAGTTGAAAGTTTTGCTAGTGCAAAAAAATGGACAAAATGGACTTTTTATTGGAACACCCTTTCAGTTTATTAAGGGATGAAAAACAAAAGCGTTATAGACTTGGATCGCATATTGACCAAATATTTGCTTGGTGCAAAAACATAAGAATGAGTGTAGAACTTTTAATATCGAGTGGTACAGCAAAATATCATGGTTAAGTGGAAACGAAAACAAATGTACTCTGTTCTGTTTCTGCTGTTTTTTTACGCTTTCCAACCGTAGGTTGAAGAAGTGTATATGCTCCAGCTTTGTCCGTCCGTCCGTCTGTCCGCACGATAATTGGCGTAAAAATGGTTCGATTTCGATGAAATTTTAGTATGTGGTAGGGAACCACTGGGGACGAACCCTATTGAAAATGGAACAAATGGGGTCAAAGGTCACGACGTAGGAGCGGAATCCATTCCATTGCACTTATGCGTCATAACTTGCGTAAATATGGTTCGATTTCAATGAAATTTTATTATGTGGCAGGGGACCGCCTGGGGACGAACCCTGTCCAAAATGGGGGAATTGGGGATCAAAGGTCAGGACATAAGAGCGGGATGCATTCCATTGCCTTTATGCGTCATAAAGTGCGTAAAAATTGTTCGATTTCGATGAAATTTCAGAATGTGCTAGGGGACCACCTGGGAACAAACCCTATTGAAAATGGATGAAATGGGGTCAAAGGTCAGGACGTAGGATCGGAATTTATTCCATTGCACTTATGCGTCATAACTTGCGTAAATATGGTTCGATTTCAATGAAATTTTACTATGTAGTAGGGGACCACCTGGGAACGAACCCTATTGAAAATGGGGTTAAAGGTCAGGACGTAGGAACGGAATCCATTCCATTGCCCTTATGCGTCATAAAGTGCGTAAAAATTGTTCGATTTCGATGAAATTTCAGTATGTGGTAGGGGACCACCTGGGAACGAAACCTATTGAAAATGGATGAAATGGGGTCAAAGGTCAGGACAAAAGGATTGCGATCCATTCCATCGCCCTTATCCCATATTATTAAGTTGGACGTCAAGTAATTTTGCTTCCTATATACTTCCAATGGAAAAACTTTTGTACATATTTCCTTCACAATTAATATGTTCCCAAGGATGAAAATTTGAACATCGATTAAAATAACTTCATATTATAACTTGGAATACTTAATATTTTCTAAAACATAACCATAATTTTATTAAAAATCAATAACTTTTCCTTTGGTGGTGTTGAAACCAGAAAAAGCATTGCGCGACCTGTACTTTGAGGACGTCAGTAGACAAACAAATGTTGGATTGCATAATTATGGTTATGTTTTAGAAAATATTAGGTATTCCAAATTATAAAATGACGCTATTTTAATCGATGTTAAAATTTTCATCCTTGTGAACGCATTAATTGTCCAGAAAAAAGATGGCGCGACTTGTATTTTCATGACGTCAGTAGACAAACAAATGTTGGATTGCATAATTATGGTTATGTTTTAGAAAATATTAAGTATTGCAAGTTATAAAATGAAGATATTTTAATTGATGTTCAAATTTTCATTCTTGGGAACGCATTAATTGGGAAGAAAATGTGTACAGAAATTTTTCCATTCGAAGTAGAGGAAGCAAAATTACTCGACGTTCACCTTAAAGGAGCAGTTCTTGTATGTATGTAAATTTATTTTGAAAACGGCTCTAAGGATTTTGATGAAGTCGTTAACCTACCGTTTTCTGGTACTAGAAATCGATTTAGTACCAGAAAACGGTTACCACGTCTTTTAATTTGTTTAGTGGGTTAAATAACCACCCCGAATTACCACGTCTTTAGTGTAGTGATATGGCGTCGAGCCATTAGATGTTGGCGGGCGGTCACGCCATCTGTCTCATTACGTCACGCGTTGTGTGTGGATCCTGTTAAAGTTTTATGACGCCACACTCTTACGAGCAGATGGTCGCGATTCCCATCTGCCTCATTACGTCACGCGTTTTGTGCATATGTTCGTCCGCACGATAACTCATAAAAAAACCGTTGGATTTCGATGAAATTTTAATATGTGATAGGGGAACACCTGGGAAGGAACCCTGTTTAAAGTGAACGAAATGGGGTCGGAGGTCAAGACATAGGAGCGGGATCCATTCCACTGCTCTTATGCGTCATAACTAACGTAAAAAAAGTTCGACTTCGATAAAATTTTAGTATGTGGTAGGGGTCTATCTGTGGACAAAACCTATTGAAAATTGGTGAAATGGGGGGCAAAGGTCATGACATAGGAGCGGAATCACTTCCATCGCCATTATGCATCATAACTTGCGTAAAAATGTTTCGATTTGGATGAAATGTTAATATGTTGTAGGGACCTGATTGGGGACGAATCCTATTGAAAATGAGCGAAATGGGGTCAAAGGTTAAAACACAGAAGCGGGATCTATTCCATAGTCCTTATGCATCATAACTTATGTAAAATTGCTTCGATTGCGACAAAACGTTATCATGTTATTTCGGAGGTATACTGAACCAGTTCTGTTGAATATTATCGAAATGAGATCAAAGGTCAGGGCACAGGAGTGAGATTTATTCCATAGCCATTTTCCTCATAACTTGAGTAATGACTTGAGTAATGATTTCTAGTATGTTGGAAAGCGTATCATAATCAATGCATTGCATGATTTTACTAAGTTGTTATGTTATACAGCACTGCATATACATAATTTTTTTTTACCTGATTTTATGATTTCAGTAGGTGGCGATTGGAAACCTCACAATCCACTGATATTATATTTAACAGTACGGAAGAAGGTTGAAAGCAATTTTAAAAATGTTTACGGTGGTTAAATTTTAGGTCACCCTACGTCACTGAATTTAGGGCCATTGTTTCCAGAAAAGGGAGAGAGCCAGTGCCGTAAGACAGACACAACATCCATGCCTCACCTAGATACAACTCCGGACTCCTCTCAGATGAATTGTCAGAAGCCAGTGATTTGATCAGTGCACCACTGGAGTGGCTTACCGCATTCTCACAGTTTTGAAAAGACTGGTTCTGTGTGTGATCGACAATATAACCGCGATCGAACCGCCCTCATTGGCAACTCACTGGAAGACGCGAAGTTCAGTTTGTTGCATTCCTGATCTAAATCATTGAGTAAATTGTCTTAACAGAAGAAAGTATGTAGTGCACAAAAGGTTGTACTCTTGCTGCATGTGTCACACTCCATGCTATGCTCGATTCGCGACTTATTGATCATCATTCCAGACTGCGTTACTGTAATTGATTTAAAGCCTTTGTTCGTACTAAAATTCCAGTTTTTACCAATGAAGCATGGTTTGATCTCAGTGGGTACGTTAACAGCTGGAATGAACGCTTATTTCAGAAAACCCACACGCCTATGCTGAAAGCCCACTTCACAATGAAAATCGGCGTTCGGTGCTTTGGCTGACGATGCAAGATTATTGGCCCAATATTCTTTGCGGACACTGACAGAGGAATATTTTAATGCTTGTCACTTTTTTGGGAGACGGCGATATTGAGATACGCAGTTTTAGCAAAATGGAGCCACGAGCTGTACCATACGATCACCCGTGACGTTGTTGAGTCAATATTTTGAGAAATGATTTATTTCACTGATCTTTTGGCCCTCTAAGTCTCACAACCTGTCCCCACCAGATTTCGTTCTGTGTAGGAAACTCAAAGGACGTATCTACGAGAGTAATCCTCACACTATAGATGGTCAAAAGAAAAAAGAATTAATATCTCAGCAGCTATTGCAAGAATGAAAGAAAGAACTATTCGTCGAGTGTCACGGAAAATTGTGAACTGAGTGAGTGCTTGCATTCGGAACAGTGAGAACTTCCAGCACCTTTTATAAACTGTACTGCTTGTGTTCTATTGTATATGTATTTCACATATTTTTTTGCACGTCTTTTGTAAAAAAAGATAATGCTTATGTTACCGGTTTGTGCGTCCGTCCGCCTGTACCCACGACATCTCTGCAATTATTAGTCCGATCTGAAATTTTTTTTTTGCATTGGGAAGCTTGAAATATGCGAATGATAATCCTTTATTTCGTTTTTTTTTTACGATACACAATTTTGCCGTTAGGGGGCGTAAATGCAGATAATGTCGAATTCAAAAATACGTTTTATTCCACATATTTGCTTCTAAACACCAGATTGAAAAAAATATTTTATATTTCGATTCCATTTATGTCGAAGAGTAGTTTAGATATAGTTACTTTTTCAAATTACGCATAGATTTTCCGTTAGGGGGCGTAAAAGTAAATTACATTTTTCCCGATAACTCTTCTTCTAAAACTCCGATTTGAAAAAAAAATTCTTCAGCGGATACATCTGCTGATGGAAAATCTTTTGCATTGAATTTTAAATTTTTGGTAAGTAATTCCTTGGCCACCAGGGGGCGTAAGTGTTAATTTTTGCTTCTGATGTATTTGTCATAAAATCTGAGCTTCTAAAATATCGATTGAAAAAATTCTTTCGTGGACTGATGCCACTCCCATCCATAAATATTTTTGGAATATTTCCTTCTTAATATATTCCACAGTTTCTCCGCCAGGGGCGTAGATGTATACCTTATTTTTGTCAATATCTGTACTTCTAGAAGTCCGATTTGTAAAATTCCTTCTTTGTTGGATAGTGACATGTTTTTCATGTCACACTGGAAACAATATCCAATTTTTAAGTAATTCATAGACTTTCCGCTAGGGGGCGTAGAGGTAAATTGTGTTTCCCCCTATATCTCTGCTTCTAAATTTCCTATTTGAAAAATTCATTCTGCACCAAATACAGCTCCTGATGGGAAATCGTTTGCATATAATTTCTAGTTTTTGGAAAAAAAATGGTTTGGCCACCAGAGGGCGTAAACCTTAATTTCCGCTTCTGATGTATTTGCAGCAAAATATGAGCTTCTAAATTCTTGATCGAAAAAATTCGTCGTTTGTAGACAGATAATACTCATGTCGAAAACCTTTTAGAAACATTTTCTTCTTGGAATAATGCATGGCTTCTACGCCAAAGGGGGTTCGATGTATATCTTATTTTTTATCAATATCTCTACTTCAAGGATTCCGATTTAAAAAATGCCTTCTTTGTTGGATAGTGTTTCCGATGCGAAATGGTTTTCCTATAAATTCAAAATTTTCAAGTAAATCCTAGACTTTCCGCTAGGGGGCACAAAGGTAAATTGCGTTTTCTGCGTTACTTCTAAAACTCCGATTTGAAAAATTCTTCCTGTATCGCATACAAGAATTGATGGAAAATATTTTTCACATAATTTCTAATGTTTCGTAAAGAATGGTTTGCCCACCAGGGGCATAAGTGTTAATTTCTGCTTCTGATGTATTTGTAGCAAAATCTGGGCTCCTGAAAGCTCGACTAAATTTTTTTTTCTGGACTGATACCTCTTATATGGAAAAACCTTTTGATAATACTTTCTTCCTAAAATAATGCATGGTTTTCCCACTAGGGGACGTAAAGTCACATCTTATTTTTGTCGATATCTCTGTTTCTAAGAGTCCGATTTGAAAAATTCTTTCTATGTTGGAGAACGTTTCCGGTACTAAACGTTTCTCATATAAATTCATGTTTTTCTTAACGAACAAGTATGCAACCAAAGGGCGTAAGCTCACAATTTTGTTTACAGCAATATCTGAGGGATTAAAAACCCGATTGAAAAACTTCTTTCTTCCGTCAGATACTATTGTTTTCCATACCGGGTCCATTGACTTTGAATAGCTTTGATAAATTTAATTTGCGTCAGAACGGATTCAAAAGACGTGCTTATTACGCTCGAGAATTCGGTATCACCTTTCTTGTTATTCTTGTTATTATAGTACTTTATTGCGAAGTGAAACTTCATTTGCGTTTTAGCACCCTGTTTACACGGAAGATCTCAATAATTTTTAGTTTTTCACGCTCCAAAAGTGTTTTGCTTCTGTTTTAGAAAAAGAATATGTAAAAATATCCCCTATGCTAGCCAAATGAATAATTATACGATGCAAAAGAATTTGTAGTTGTTAGATCCAGCCCCAAAAAATTGCCGTTTCGTATTCTGGATGCAAGAATACCCCGTGCCACCCTAAAAAGCAAATAGGCATGTACACACCTGTCGAAAAATACATGTAAACTGCTCCCGTATCCATCTGACTGATTTAAGATGAATTTTCCTAGCAAGTTGTAAAATTCTATGAATCATGTGTGCATACAAATCATTGCACAGTACCCATTTGACTATATGTACGTATTTCGAAAAATGAGATCAAACAAAAATAAGTGCATTGATCAGATATCGAGGAGAAACAATGGAAAATAATTAATACATCAGCTGTAATTGCTATTTTCAACTAAAATCTTCGAGTGATACACGTCAAACAGCTGGGAGTTGTTAAAATCTCGACAATGAGACTGCGATAAATCGCGCTGATATTTAGGCGACGACGCAGCACAGAAGGGCATTGTTTGAATCCGGATAGTGATAGACGTGCAGCATGGAGCAAATATTATTTTACACTCTACTGCACTACCTCATTTCTCAGATTAAAGCAAATGGATAATATATTATTATCGTTTTAGTCTAGTACCTGAAGTAGCCAACTAAATTTTTTAATTGCAAACACAGTTAACATCTCAAGAGCCACTGCGTGCAAGACAACAATATATATGGAAATTTTTGATCCCCAAGAATTTTCCTTTAGGTTGTTTGGGTTTCAGAGTTAAGTGGAATATGGAAATGACTGAGGGGCCCCGCTTTTTACACTGAAAATATACTTAAGCTGGGTTAAAACCTTAAAAAAGAGACGAAAAGGAAGAATTAATAGTGAAATCGTTTCTAAGATCAATTAGTTAAATGTTAAAACGTTCTTAACCTACAATTTTTCGATTAACAATAAACACGTTAATTAATAGCGGAACTTCGTAATTATTAAAGCAATATATTGATTCAGGTGCTTACGAAAAACATGGTCAAGTGAGATTTTATTCAAGTATTATTTCGAATGTTACTTGCGACAACGAATTCCAAGGGGAGAGACATTGAGGGAGAATAGTCTCTGTTTATATAAACCTAGAACTTCTGAAATCCTCAAAGAACATTTTGACAGCTAATAAGAATATTTCTATTTAAATTGTGGTAGGAAGTGTTAACCTAACCAAGAAGCGTTTTACTATCAATTTTTCGTCATTTTCTCCAAGAAACTAAGCATTTTTCTATTTCTTTTTATGTTTTTCTTTCAGCACCTCTTTTGAGTCCAAAAAGCGAAAGTGACAGGAGTTATCATTTCTCTGCGAAAACCATGATCCAATAATGAAATTTGTTTTGATTCTGCATAAAATACTATCACTTATGATTTATTTGTATTTCTAAATAACTAGATTTTGCTAAATTTCAACGAAGCAGTTCGGTTGAAGATTGCTTTTGACAAATGATACAGAAAAGATTAGAAGATTGCCGGAGAAATGGCAATTACTTGACGAATCTCGGAAGAACACGGTTCAATTAAAAATCTACGAAATGGAAATCAATAAATTCCTACATGGTTTCAAAAATATCCCTGAAGTGTTTTCGAATTTGCTGTTGAGTAATGTCCTCTCGTCATCTGTTCGAAGAAGTCGTTGTGGCATCTTAAGTGGAGTGCTTCTTGAAGAGGGATACGTTACTGCGGAGAAAAAGAAAAAAATGTCTTTCCACTTAGGCAAATTAAGAGAAAGCCATACGGTATTGATCAATGCAGCCCTTTTTCTGAATAAACGATTAAATGAATTCACTGATTCAAAACATGCTAATTAAGAAATTCCACTTTAGTGATCCTTTTTTTGCTACCATTATGAAATTTCCACCTCGACAGTAGAATACGAACAGCAAAAGATGAGATCTGCCTATCAAAATGACTTGTGAATTAATTCTAACCAAGAAGCGTTTTACTATCAATTTTTCGTCATTTTCTCCAAGAAACTAAGCATTTTTCTATTTTTTTTATGTTTTTCTTTCAGCACCTCTTTTGAAAAAAAGAAGCTCTTGTAGTGTCAGGTTGTCCTTTCGTCTATCAATCATGGGAATGATTTAAAATAGTGTAGTTATACTATTTTAAGTATAGTTGGTGTAAAGTTCGTTATGTTATTATTTACATGAGAATGATAATTGAATAATTTGAATTTCGATTATTGGCAATTTTAAGCACTAGATGATGTTTTCCGTTTGTCCCGATATCAACCCTTTTTTAAAAATTGGGTGGCGAAATTGCTTTTTCCACATTCGGAAGCTTGAAATATGAGTAAATCTTTCCATGCACATTTCTTGTTGTTTTCCTTAAACAATTCTTCCGGGAAGCAACGCAGACGTATATTTCAATTTGCAACGATATTTGTGCTTCTTTGTTTGCGTCTGAAAGTTGCACTTACAGCTTTTCAAATGCAGACAAGTCACCGCTAATTAAACTTATTATTTGTTTCAGCGTCTAATGTCCATCGAGAGAAATTCTAAGAGCTATAAGTAGTCGCCTGACTCTAATTTAAGACCATTGGTTCCAGGGGAAGCAAAGAGCCAGTGCCGTAAAACAAACAAACCACCTATACATCATCCACGGCTTGACCCGTGCCCGCAGGGACGAACGGTCAGAAGCCAGCGCTTAGACCACTGGGCCATAAGCACATAGGCTTATACTCGCTTTCTACAAGTCTGATTAGAAAAATTCTCTGTAACCTTTCCTAGCTTTAAGAACAATCAGCAGTCTTTTTAAAATAACGATCAGCTGTCTTTTTAAAATAACGATCAGCAGTTTTTTTAAAATAACGATCAGCAGTCTTTTTAAAATAACGATCAGCAGTCTTTTTAAAATAACGATCAGCAGTCATAATATTAGCAGTCCGTTTTTGATTTACCCAGATCCCTAATTTTTTCTTCTATAGATCATAAAAATATGCATTGCTGAATATGGAAATCGCAGCATCAAGAAGGAACTGTCTTGGAAACACGCAAATCAAAAAAGACAGTGGGATATATGAGATATACAAGTGTTCAAGTTTGAAGCTATCCACCACGTAGACACCAGCGGAGCAGGGTTTGAACACAGTGCGTGTACGTGCTCGCCTTACAATATGGCATAAGGCAGATATTAGGGTTAAACTCTCGACCCTGAATATGTGCCTAAGAATAAGGCAGATATTTAGGGTCGAGAATTTGTTGAAAACGTTCCGAATATGACATTTTTATACGCTGATGGGACAGCTATGCTCATTTGTTGACATATGCCGCCCTAGGATCGGAGATCTGGGTCTCAGCTTACAAGAAATTTCTTCACACATGCAACTCCATGCGAACTGGTTCAACGTCAAGCTCAAAACTATGTCACGTAGTGTGAAACGACGTTGCGGGAAGGGAGTGGACAAAGATGTCGGACCGCAGCTCCTGAAGATCGCTTACTCCGTAGAGGGGTGTTCAGGACCATTTCGTAAAGGCGACCATACTTAAGGGTGGCTTGCGAGCTGCTAGGGATATGTAAGAGTGTGCATAAAATTATTCGATGCCATTTTCATCACGTACGACAACTTTCAAGATGCCCAACCAGAAATTCACCTTTGCTATGTTTGGCACGATACTGAGAGTTGTCATGAATGGTTCAGGGAGAGACGACATTGTATTGTAGAATGGGACAGAGTTCAGGTTTTGTTTTGTTGTAGCACAAGGGCACACCCATAATGATCCATCTGTATTAACTATATGTTTAGGCGTTTTATTTCAGCCCCTATACAACGTTCCGATGTGGCACATTACCGTGGGGCTGAAATTCGATACGTCAGCAGAACATTTCTGCTCTATATTACATGCTTGGTGACAACGATAAGCTACGTCTATATCATCGTCAATCCTGCTGTGCGAGTTTCCCTTTCCTCCACATCGAGAATGATCCTACCAAAGGACAACGCCCATCCGCACACTATTGGTGTTACATGGGATAGTTTCCAGCGCGTGGATATTCTCCAGTAGTCGCCATCGAGAATGTGTGGGACGTTATAATAGTTGATACTTGGATTGCCATACCCCAGCAAATGATTGATGAACTCACTGACAGCATACTTCATCTCATCTGTAGGCTTATATTACTGCCCAAGCTGGACCAATGTTTTAAAGAACAAGGCTGAATAAAACCAGATGTACTGAATTCTTATTCCGCTATTTGATCATTTGCATGGCTTCGTAAACTTTTTGCATCTTGTCATTTTCGCGACTACACTGTTCGACATAAAAAATGACCCACGAGTAAGTATTGTATTTGTCGCAGCGCCATGCAAAGTGGTAGGTATATAATATTGACAGTTGGGTTATGTAAATGATTGCAGTGGCGAACCAATCACGTGATAGGTGAACGAGAAATGTTCGTCCTTATAGCTGGGCTTGTGCAAAACTGCATTGGGCTGATCCTCCCTGTGGTGAAAGCACGTGTGAGCAGTGGGAATACTTGGGCCTATCATCACACGTATATAGCTTTACCAACGGCTTCATCATAGGACTACGTACGGCTGGTTGGATCCTGCATCGCATTCCGGCGGAAACGTATCGGGATTCAACAACTATCAGTCGAATGTGGCGACAGGGGTTTTGAAGGTCGCCGTAATGGGATTAGTGCACGTAGGCGAAAGTCCGGACGCCGAGATAGCTGCATTCAAAGGCAAGGAGGAGCTTCCTTACAATACCTAACGGACGATATTCGACAAGGAATACAGATAGCTATGAACATTCCCATATACCTATAGGCACTGACTGTGAATCGCAGATTTGGTTTTTTGATTGAAGGTTAAACGACCACCGTGAGCAACTCAGTTGGCTATAAGCAGTCGCCCGTCCCTAATTTAGGGACACTGGTTCCAAGGAAGAGAAAGAGCCTGCGCCGTAAGACAAACACAACATCAATGCCTCACCGGGATTCGAACCCACACCCAACTCGAGCGGGAATCGAAGATTCGCTGACGACTGCCACTCGCAGCAGCACATCATCGCACAAGGTTGCAGTAGTTCCGTAATAGACATACATAATAGGACGAATGCAACCATGTCGTATTCAACGACGAGTCTTGCTTCTGTCTCAGCGCCGACGATCGCCGATTGGGAGTCTGGGGAGGACGTGATCACTGAGTTAACCATGCTGCCAGTAGTGAGAGTCATACTGCTTCTCAGTCTGTTGTCGTGATTTTGGGCGCTATCAGTTTCAGCAGCCATTCATCCCTATACGCATATTGGGTACAATGACAGCACAGCGATACGTCTGTCAGGCATTCCCGAATTTCTCTGCAATAGAGAACGTGTGAGACATCATCGGCAGACAACTTAACACCTCCGCGCGACCACTCACAATGTCGAAGAATGTGGACACAGATCAACTACGCATGGTTAGTGATACTTCAAGATACCATTTGGGAATGTTTCCACTCGATGCCTCAACGCTTTGCTGCAGAATGTATAGTTCAGCAAGGCGGTCATACGACCTACTGGCTCCGGCCACATTATCCTGTGACTTCGCATATTCATGTGATTCCTCAGAAATGAAATCACTTCTTTCCCATCTGCGGTTTTGCATGTGTGGTAAGTTTTGTCTGACTTCGTAAATTCCTTCAAGGTGTGCAATTTCCGACGTCGAGCAGTGTATATGTTAACTCTTTCTCGATGCTACAATTTCCATGATGAACAGCATTTTCACTTAGACTTATGTTTACAATTCTAAAAGCCTCACATGAAGAATTTTTCTCACATTCGATTACTGTAACCATTACCACTCCTTTCCACGCTGTTCCCTGCTTTTGTTTTTTGTAATGAAAACCCTTTTTGTTAGGTTTCGTAAACCTAGACTTTGTTTCTCGACAATACCTCAGCTTCTACACATAAAAAAAATCATTTAATATCGGCTACTTCCGAAAATGAAAAAATAATGCGCATGTCTTTTGATTTTTCGAATGCCCTGTTCTTTTCGTTTGTAGAGTAACATAGTTTTTGTATTTGTCTATCTTTTTGCGCTTTTGTATGCCTCATTTGAAAAATTATATTTACTTATTTAAATAAAACCGATTGGAAAAACAAATTCCTATATGAAATAAACATTACATGAAAGGCGGATGAAAATATGTTTTCTTTGAATTTATATAAGCGTTCTAACATAATTTTATATAAGCGTTCTCTCCTCTACGTGGAACCCGTGGCCCTAAATTAGGCACGGGCGATTGCTTTTAGCACATTATTGTCTAGCTCACGGTTGTAGTTTAGTCCATAAACAATAAAAAAAATGCTTTGAGGACGAAGAGCAGATTTGTTTATCGTTGGATTAAATGAACGATTTTGTTTGACACGATGTGCAGAGAAGTCCTGTTACAAAGAAATCGGACATAACGAAAAATCGGATATGACGAAATTATTGCGAATACCCTGCAAACATTTCCGTGAAGTAATGTATTTTTTATTTTATTATAACGAAATAATGGACTGGGTGAAATTATAACATTGGATAGAGAGAAGTGAAAGAAGACTGGCTGAGCTGGCCCCGGTGGCGCAGTGGTCTAAGCGCTGGTTTGTGATCATTCATCCGTGAAGGGTCCGGGTTCGAATCCCGGTGAGGCATGGATGTTGTGTTTGTCTTACGGCGCTGGCTCTCTCTCTTCTCTGGAACCATTTGCCCTAAATTAGGGACGGACGACTGCTTATAGCCTACTGAGGTGCTCACGGTAGTTGTTAAACCTTCAATAAAAAATAAATAAAAAGAAAAGACTAGCTGAACTATATGGTCGAGGGAATCCGCTTAGTAGTGGAAATTCCTGATTATGATTATGACGAAACTAATTTGTACCACTGCTCGATACAGCGAACCCTTTTTTTTCCATTTCAGAAGTAAGGTAGCAACCTCTGCTAAAAATTTCAACTCGGATTTATGCGTCCCGGTTCCCTTCATGAAGCACATGTGAGCCATTTCCGGTTTTCCGTTAGGCCAAAAGCTATTTAGAGACACGACCAGACACATAAAGTTGAACGTAACATAGCCCGTGATGTAGACAAACGGATCAGGCGACTGACTTTCCCTTTTTTCCGATCCCCCTTCTTTTCCCCATACATATGTACCGTCCACCATCACCCGTGCCCGTTGAATGGCTGACACGACAATGACACGCCAGACAACTGTCAATCAACGGGTACTTCTGTGTCTAGCCCATGGTGCGCTGCAGTCGATTTTCATGACATCAGAGTTCCATCTTAAAGCAACAACTGTCCTCTCATCCTCATTTTATGGTTTAAAGGCCTTAGGAATGCTGCTGAACCAGTTTGTGAAGAGGACTGGACCAAGCGTTCTCACTCATTGTTTCTCTGTCACTCAGGGTTCCTGGAATTCTCGTACGTAAAATGAGCTCGTTGAAGCGAAAACAGTTCCCTATGGAAGAAAATAAAACTATCATGAAGTAGATTCTGGAAGTAAAAAAAAGGAGATGTTGCCGAAAAATATGGCATCAGTCCATCAACTCTTTCAACGTTTCTGAAATATCACGCAAAAATTGATGTTCAACTGCCGAAGCCAGTTATCGGGCCCAACAGAAAAATAATTCGGTAGCGCAATTTAAAAATATCGATTTATCTATGAGCATATGGTTTTAAGATGTGTGTCCGCGTGGTATACCAATCAGTGGATTTCTAATTCGTCAAAAAGCTTTACAGTTTTCCAAAACTCTTCGACATGACAATTTTCAGGCCAGTATTGGATGGCTCAATCGGTTTAGAGAAAAATACGGTGTTGTATCAAAAGAGATTTGCGGTGAGGCAGGTGATGTACCCATGGAAAATGTCAGGAAATGGAGAGCAGGAGAAGTGGCGAAATTTATAAGCTCTTACAGTCCAGATGATATGTTTAATGGAGATGAAAAGAGAATATTTTTCAACTCGATCAGGATAAAACTTTGTCTCTTAAAAGACACAAATGCGTTGGTGAAAAAAAAATCAAGGCAACGTCTTACTCCGAATTTTTGTTGCAGTCAATCAGAAACTGAAAAAAAGGAAAATCTTAATCGTTGACAAAACTGCTAAGCCTCGCTGCTTGAAAAATGTTCACTCCCTGATATGCTAGTACACATCAAGCTAAAAATCCTGGCAGACGACAGACATTTGTAATGACTGGTTTGTCAAGTTTAATACAGAAGTGAAAAGAAAAAAAAGGCAAAATTATTCCTTTCATCGACAATCGCACACTTCATAAGTCCCCACCTTTAGACTGCACCCGTGTTGAACATTTTCCGCCAAACTACACTGCCGTTTTATAGCCTTTAGATCAAGGAATCATAAGAACTGTGAAAACTAGCTATCGAAGCCGATTAATGGAACAAATTCTTCACGGGATTGGAAGAACTGACCAAAGACAAACAAACGTAAAAGAGGCTATGGGTATGACTGCAAAAGCATGGAGTGAAGTTAGCTAAAAAAAAACTATTGTTAACTGTTACAAGTATGCTGCGTTGATTGATTCCGATCAAAAGAATTTATCAGAAAAAGATTTGGACATGGAAACATCTGTCGAGCCTGAAACATTGTAGAACGCGGTTGCAGAGTCGACTTCCGTCCCTAATGATGTAAAATTTGAAGATATTTTGTCGGTAGAGGATTGTTTACTTACCTGCTATGAACTGACAGATGCAGATACCATCCAGTCAATTACGGAAAAACGAAATAACGGAGCTGATCAGGAAAGCAGTGACGACGGTGTAACGACTCCGTTGCCAAACATCAATGCATCAGAGGCTCTTTCGTGCTTCGAAAAAGCGCAATATTTCGTTTCCTATCAGACAAACCACACTAAGGATATTTTCTCAAGTATGCATTCCCTGCAAACTTTCTGATTCCTAAAGCCACAAAAGGACTTGTACAGAAAATGGCACATAATTTTTGCAAACGGAGGAGGCATAAATACATATACGTAATCTATGTACGTACGTACAAGCACAGGTTTGTTTCGAAGTTTTTAGGTATTTCTTTTTGTTTTTAGAAGCATATCTGAAAATGAAAAATTTGTAAGCAAAAAATTTAACGTTAAATTTTCCATGTTTGTTTTTAGATTAAAATTTCTTAAAAAAAAAAAACGAAATCCCGTTACTACGAAATTTCGTTATAACGAAAGACATTAGGTATTACCGTCAAGTTCGTTCTAACGAGAACTTACTGTATATCCAGAAAGCGAAACGAAAAGAGTTTGAGTTTCTGCTGGTCAGTTTATTACGCACAATAAAATGCATTGAAAATGTGAGCACAAAGATTACAATCAGTGCCATATTATTCAAAAATCCAACTTTATAATGATAAAAAGATTTCGGTTTCCTTTACTTCTTTTTCACAGAAATTGTTTGATAGTTCCCTTATGTATAATATCCCGTATTATAATGACTGTTTTATCACGAATATTTCTGATTTTTTTATCGAACCAATCACTCTCCAGAATGCGTTGGCATCCTGCTTTTCAAGATCTGGACGGCATTGAATTGATTTCCTAAAACCTGTCTGCCTTGGGCTCTGCTTCACAAAAAACACTTCAGTTTCAAATTTTGAAAGCGCATTTCCCTAGAACCGTAATTACTGCCTTAGATGAATCTAAATCAGTATGCTTTAATGATTAAGAAAAAATTATTTCTGATGTGAGATTTGAAAGGAAACCAAATTTGTTTGATAATGAAGTTCTCCTTTCAAGTAAAGCTAAGTTATCGAGTTTTCCTGATTTTTGTGCGCTTTTTATTTAAAATTCAGAGAAACTTCAAGCTTGAAGCTAGATGTTATCGGAAATTTCAGCTGTACCATTAACACAAGTGTTTTAATGGCACAGCTGAAATGATTGATTCAGAGCAAAACTTTGCCATCAGTGGAATAACGAGATTATAATTGACAGATAAAAATATCGGAATGATAAATTCCCGAATAAATAAAGAAGTATGGTATTCAGAGGTAGATTAGCTTCTTTTTTTTAAGGAAACTTTCCAAGAAACACCGATTCTTACAAGGTGAAGAAAGCTTTTCTATTCTTTTGAGAGAAACGTTTACTGCATTTTTGCATGTAAATCACCGTTCGCACAAAATGAACACACTTCATGTGCTTAACGGACAAACAAAATGTAATTGGAAGTCATTTCAAAATATCGTTATCATTTTAATGGTAAAAGTAACGTTGAAGAATGATCAGATTTGATAAATTTATGAAATTTACCTGCAGCATTGGATTTAGAAAACTTTCTTTTTTTGTGAAAAAACTTGGGAATGGGAAGGCATTTTTTATAGCACAGAGTTGACTGGACAGCGAAATAGATTAAAAATGGGAGAAGGAAGCCTTCTTATTGAAGTGCAAGGCAGCTACTACAAAGGTGTTTGAATAAATGCTCGGTCATGTCAGCGATTACGAAGCGAGCATCTTGTTCTGATTAACTTAAAATGATTTTACCGACTGTCAAATATTTTGCTAATGTGCGTACACTAAAATATAGAGCGCTGATATATTTGGGTGTTTCCAATGTACGAGACAAATTTATGTAAAATGTAGGGCATTGTACTACGTACAAATACAGTCATATCAAATTTCATAGCAGTGCCCGGTTATACTTTCAAGTGTACTACAAGAGGAATATTGAATTGTTGCAGTTTAGGACAGAAATTACAGAAAAGTTAATAATGTAGAAAAATGCTAAGGTGGATACTTTCCAGGGGAATAAACCGACCGTCAAAATCTGAGAAACATGCAATATCGGAATTTTAGTCTCTCTTTACTGGTAGTAAATCAGCAAAACACAAAGTTGTTCGGACGCATAAGCATAAATTCAGTGAAAAAGAAAAATGAGACATGCAACTTCAACGCCGCTGTTACTCTGTTTCCAGCTAGGCTCCAATCGTTGCGTAAAAAGTCTCTTCTGTTTGAAGACAAAAGTGAAAGACAAAATTTCAAATACCATTGCTACTTTATTTTGAAAAGTAGGCACTATTTTTCTCCAGTGACTCTCGCCATCCATGAGTAGTTGGAGAATTTCATTCGCCAAGATCTTTGTAGGCTTTTGAGCAAAGAACTGGTCAAGATATTTTTTACGGGTCTCAAAAGAAGCAAACTTCTATACTTTGAGCATGTTCTGCAGCGATCGGAATAAATATATAAAGCTGAAGGTGCAAGGTCGGGTGAACAGGTCTGCCTCGGCAGAAGATCTCAGCCAAATCCTAACAACTTTTTTCTGGTGACCAAAGAAACATGAAGTTGGGTGTTGTATTCTGGAAGATAATACCCTTTTTTTGATCATTCTGGACGCTGGCTATCAAATGCGGCCTTCAGCTGGTCAATTTGGTAATAGTATTTATCAGAATCAATCGTTTGGTTGTTCGGCAGCCCCTCGGAATTCAAACGTTTCTTCCAGTCACACCACACGCCGAATATCACCTTCTTGGGATGCGGACCGGCCTTTGGACTGGTTAATGGCAGCTCATCTCGCTTCCTCCACGATCATTGTCGCCCACGTTAATGTACATAATCCATTTCTAATCGTTCTTCACCAATCGTTTCAGGGTCGTTTCATTCCATTCGAGAAGTGAATGGTTAACAGATATGCAGTAGAGAACATTTCTCTCACTCAAATCGTGCGGTACTCTAATAACATTAAACAGATTCACAAATCCAAGTTTTGCCAAATGCAATACCACAGTACTTTTTGAAGTCTGCAGTGTCTAAGCAATTGCTCGGGCCGTATTATATGGGTTCTCTCTATTAATATTTAAATTTTGTCTTCATCAACTTCAAAGGATCTTCCAGAGCATTGTTCATAAGCGAGTTGGTAATCTCCACAACGAAACTTTGCAAACCAGTACTGACATAGTCCAACACTTACAGAATCCTCATACCACTGAACCACATATTTTTATCGTCTGCGTCGCGTTTTTTACTCTTGCGATAGGAAAACAGGATTGAACGAAAAAAATGAACCTTATTGTCTCCATTTTCAAACGTATGTCAAATGAACACAACAAAACCGACCACACTTAACTCATTTTATATAAACGTATACCAGCCTCACTTTTCAGAATAAGTAAATACCTCATCAGTCTGAAAGGAAAAATAACCTCTAAAATTGGTTTCAACGACACTTATAAAAAAATACGAAAGTACGCTTTACCGAACCTAATACCTGAATTATAAGGAAAAAATTTCCATTCGTTATTGTTTTCAAGGAGCCCAGAGCAACCGCTGCAAGCTTTTGCTCATCGGAAACGGAAGCAATGGATGAAAAATTTAAAACAAATAATCAAGCTAGTATTCAATAAATTGTAAATGAGGACTTCCTCATGGCATTTAAAATTACATTGCCGATCCCACTTTGTTGACTAAACTCACATATTGGTAGAAGTGGCTGAAAAAATATCATTATATTCCCAGTTCTTTGGTCTTATCTCATTACTCAAAGAACAACCTGAAAGATGAACGTATATTTTTTGTTGTTGTAGAAAACTGAAATTTCAGGACAAAATAAAATACAGCATTCGAGAACATCGGGAAAAACCTAAGAGCTTTACTTCATTTGTTTAAAAAACTAGTGGATTATTACTAAACAAAATCTTGCTCAAAATATTGTTTAAAGGCTTACAAATGCCATATAGAAGGACAAGGGGTAACGGCAGCAGTAACTGTCATCTTTGTTTTGAGCTCCATGACTGGATTTTGTTGGGATATCGATCAAGTATTATTTTGTTTACAAGTATAAACGACTAATGATATCAACTCTCAGCATTCAAAGCCACGCAAGAAGATAATCCACTGCCTATGATTCTTTATCCTTCTGTGAAAGTGAAAATGTAAGTAAAAAGATGGGTTATTTTACTTTAAAGTATATTTATTCCAGGTAAGAAATTTTAGAACCATTTATCTGCCGGTCCTTAGAGAGAGAAAGAAGTAAAGAAGGAACGACAAACAGAGAGAGATGACAGTTTTCCATACGTAAGAAGATGGCGGATTTCTTGTTTTTTTTGTTTGTGTATCACTCATTGTACGCCCTCGATACAATTGCTCTTGCATAGCCGAGAAGGTTTGTCGTTTCTGAGATGCATGAACCTTTTCGACTAGCTCTGCCTATCATGCCTCTTTTGAAGTGTAAATCACTAGTCTTTCTCATATTGCCGCTATCTGTGCTTCGTACATGTATGAATCCTTCACAGTGAGTTGTTGATAAAACTACGTCAACGTCATACTTGGGTATGCAAGTGAGAATGGCATATGTCTGATTGCAATTGGGTGTTGATAAAAATTTGCTTCTTCAGTACGCACACACGCACGCGCAGCTAAGGTTTTTATCTGCTGATGCAGGAAATTTCCAAACCACTCTGAACTAGTGCTGTCAAAAACTGGATATTCTGAAATCCGGATCACAGTTTTCAAAATATCCGAAATGTCATAAATCTGAAATCCGGATTGCCGCCAGATTTTGTTACAGGATAAAACACTGCAATTTTATTTATTATCTCTTCACTTAGAAATCCGAAGTTCGAAATCCGGATATCCTCAGTTCATAATCCGGATATCCAGAGTTCGAACTATTCGAATACTAAAAACCGGTTTTCGGATAGTAAAATATCTGGAGATCCCAAAATCCGAAATCCGTGAGCAGCACTACTCTGAACATGGCAAATAGCCGGGTAATACGTGATAGAGAATAAGCTGAAATTGATATTTAGAGAACTCAGAAGCAGCAGTTGTTTTTTCCCATTGCGAAGTGAGGCGACTCAACAAAGTGGTGTTGATTTATAAGAGAAAATAGTTTTCTGACGTTTGTTGAATAAAAGGGAAAAATTCCTTATGCGCCAACATTTGAACACCGAAAACTATTATGAATATGAGAAGTGCTTTTCGGTGCATTTCGCAAATACATGTTCTTCTTATCTACTCAGACGTTGTAAAGACATTTTGAATTCTTTCCGCAAATTATGTTAGCTGATTTTTTTTAGAAAACTGTAATTTTATTAGAGACTGTTGTTTCTAAAGACGCTGTGTTAAATATTATTTTAAAATAAATCAACAAAGAAAGAAAAACAAGAAAGATGACACCGAATTTTCGGGTGTAATAAGCACGTCTTTTGAATCCGTTCTGACGCAAATTATATTTATCAAAGCTATTCAAAGTCAGTGGTACCGGTATGGAAAACAAAAGTATCTAAAGAAGTTTTTCAATCGGAATTTAATCCCTCAGATATTGCTGTAAACGGAATCGTGAAATTACGCCCTCTAGTTGCAGACTTGTGCGTTAAGAAAAACATGACTTCATATGAGAAACATTTCGCAAAGAAAACGCTCTCCAAATCACAAAGAATTTTTCAAATAGAACTCTTAGAAACAGAGATATCGACAAAAATAAGACATGACTTTACGTCCCCTGGTGGGAAAACCATGCATTATTTTAGGAAGAAAGTATTCTCAACAGTTTTTCCATATGAACGGTATCGGTCCAAGAAAAAAAAATTTAGTCTAGTTTTCAGGAGCCCAGATTTTGCTACAAATACATCAGAAGCAGAAATTAACACTTATGTCCCCTGGTGGCCAAATCATTCTTTACCAAACATTAGAAATTATATGAAAAATATTTTCAATTAGGTGTTGTATGCGATACAGGAAGAATTTTTCAAATCGGAGTTTTAGAAGCTGAAATAACCCAGAAAACGCAATTTACCTTTGTGCCCCATAGCGGAAAGTCTATGATTTACTTGAAAATTTTGAATTTATAGGAAAAACATGTCACACTGGAAACACTATCCAACAAAGAAGGAATTTTTCAAATCGGACTCTTAGAAGTAGAGATATTGACAAAAATAAGATATACATCTACGCTTCCTGGCGTAGGAACCATGCATTATTTTAAGAAGAAAATGTTTCTAAAAGGTTAGTCGACATGAGTACTATCGGTCTTCAAACGACGTTTTTTCAATCGAGAATTTAGAAGCTCATATTTTGCTGCAAATACATCAGAAGTGGAAGTTAAGATTTACGCCCCTGGTGGCCAAACCATTTTTTACAAAAATTCGACATTATGTGCAAACGATTTCCCATCAGGAGCTGTATCCGGTGCAGAAAGAATTTTTCAAATCGGAGATTCCCAGCAAAAACAGTCTTGCTGGGCCAGCACTGGGCCATTGCCGGCAGCCACCAGCACTGCCAGCAATGGCCCAGCACTATGCTGCCGCTGCCGAACCATCAATAAAATGTCCGGGCGGCCAACAGAAGGGCCAGCAGTTCAGACCAACAGCTGACCAACAGTTGGCACCCCATCAGTTGTCATATGCCACAACAGGGCCATCAGTTGTTCAACACAGGCAGTAGCTGCCACAAGTGGCCCGTCAGTGGCTCTGCAAGCACGTGCCAGAAATGATGGCTAGCCTAATGTGGTCCACTAGTTTGCCGGTAGAGGCAGCTGCCAAATTTTGTTCGCCAATTTCCCAGTAGTAGCCATAATAAAAATAAAATAAAGGATAACCGCAGTTTCCCAAAGCTGCATTTTTTTCTACCCTTACGAAATTTGTGAATTATCATACCGTGCTTGGGAAATTTTCTCAACAGACCGGAAAAATGCCCGCTTGCATCTTAACCAGGGCTGTTGA
Source organism: Macrothele yani (assembly GCA_039090855.1). Taxonomy (NCBI): domain Eukaryota; kingdom Metazoa; phylum Arthropoda; class Arachnida; order Araneae; family Macrothelidae; genus Macrothele; species Macrothele yani. Next base: position 82,339,964 of record CM077025.1, on the reverse strand, counting down.
CGTGGTAACTGCGCTCTCTACCGACCGGACTACTTCGCCACCCTAGAGCGCATGCTTGAAGCTGTCTGTTTCGTATACAATGTGTAATCGAATGCTTCCCTCTTTCATTTTACAATATTGCGAGGTATTTTTCATAAAAGTCAGTTTCATATAATTCATAAATTAATTTTTTCAACGTAACGATAGTTTTTTTTTTACCTTAAGGGAACTTCACTCATTTTCAAGGCGTGTACATACTTAGAGTCGCTTTCCAAAGTTTTGTAGTGTCCATTTCGTCTTGAAAAGATATTGTTGAATAAATATATATTTACCCGGATTCATGTCACATTCTGTTGCATTTTTAACGTTGTGTCTTTCCTTTCCGTTGTCCGAAGCTACATTTGTTTTAAAGAGGAAAGATATTTTATTTTACTTCTCGTTATTTTTGGAAGCGAATTCCTCCCAGTCTTGTGTATTCAACCCATGGATGAGTGCACCACATAGCGTTGCTTTTTTTTCTTTCAAATAATTAATAAATTTAGTACGCGTATAATTCTTTTTTTTTCCCCAAACAAACATTGTTCTAATGGTTTTCCAGGACATTTGTTTCAAGCGGTTTAAAGTTTTTCTTGTTATTCATCCACTACATTCCATGAATTGTTATTCATGGGAATGGAGTGGGTGTATTTCATGGCTGTAATCTAGTATTTCACGGCTTCATCGGATATCTTCGTCGAAGTAAAATTTCATTAGGAAATTAATTCGCCTCTCTACACATGGATATTTTTCTTAACATCCACTAAAATAACATGATGGCGATAACGTCGTCTTTAACTAACTGGTACCATGAAAAAAACAGCAAGTGTTGCTTTTGCGCATGCGCATCCCGTTTCTTCCACCTGCTGTTGGGATTGCATTGGTTACCAGCAACTGGCCGTGTTTTTGCTGGGTTTAGAAGCTGATATATAAGGGGATAATACATAATACCTTCAAGTTGGAACTGAAGAACAGGTTCTCTGCTTTAGAAGGCCTAACATCGGAAGAAGTGGACATCTCTGAAGTTAACAGAAAAGTAACCAAAGCTCTTATGGAAACAGCAACAAAATTAGCTGGGTCTAAGAACAAGTTGCATGTAAATAAATTATCAGGAAAAACGAAAATGTTGATGCAAAAAAGAAGAGAGATGAGGACAACTAAAGAAGATGTAACTTCCAAAGTGGAATATATAGAGCTATGCAAGACAGTACGAAAAAGTATCACTGAAGACGTAAGAAAATTCAACTGTGAACTAGTGAGGAAAGCAATTGAAAACAACCAAAGCCTAAAGATAGCAAAGGGACATCTCAGTAAGGGAAGAAAACAGATTATGGCACTGAGAAAAGAAGATGGTTCTGTAACAAGAAATAGAGGCGAAATTTTGACAAGAGTGAAAGATTTCTACTCCAAATTATATGAAAGGGATGATACATGCACTCCAGACATCATGAAAGATACCAGTACCAGAGTTCCACCAGTCCTTCCAGCAGAAGTTGCACATGCAATCAAGAACATGAAGCGGGGAAAAGCTCCAGGAGAAGATGGAATTACTGTAGACATCATACAAGAAGCAAGTGGAGAAATCGAAACAGTACTCGCCCAAATTTTCACTCGATGCCTTAATGAAGGAAAGATTCCTGAGGATTGGAGCACCGCTACAATGATCCTGCTACATAAGAAAGGTGACATTGAGGATCTCGGAAACTACAGACCTATCAGCCTCCTATCAGTAGTTTATAAAATCTTCACTAAAGTTCTTTCACACCGCTTGAAGGTAACACTGGACATGGCTCAACCGAGAGAACAAGCTGGATTCAGGAGTGGCTACAGCACAATAGATCATATCCATGTGCTGAGAGAACTAATTGAAAGAGCGAGGGAATATGAACTTCCATTGTGCATGGCTTTTATCGATTATGAAAAAGCCTTTGATTCGGTGAAACCATCAGCAGTTACAATGGCTCTGAAAACCTGCGGTATTGAAGATGCATACATTAATATTATTAATAACATCTATGAAAATGCAAGTGCAAAGATTCGGCTGTTTGAAAATACAACACACATAAAAATTGGAAAGGGAGTGAGACAAGGTGACACCATATCTCCGAAGCTCTTTAATGCCACATTGGAGGGTGTTTTTCAGTCACTGAGCTGGGAAAACAAGGGGATAAAGATTAATGGAGATTATCTAACCCACCTTCGTTTTGCTGATGACGTAGTCATTTTTGCAACTAGCCCATCAGAGCTGCAGAGTATGATCCAGGAACTTGCTGACAAGAGTAAAGAAATGGGATTAAAAATGAACTTTCAGAAGACAAAAGTGATGTTCAATGCTTTTACAAGAAATGAAGATTTATCGATTGATGGAGAAAAGCTGGAGATAACAGATACGTACGTTTATCTTGGACAGCAGATATCAAGTGAGGGTCACATTGATGGATAAATTAATCGGCGTACAAAACTTGCCTGGAGAGCTTTTGGAAGAAACAGCATAATTTTCAAGAGCAATATGCCATTATGTCTTAAAAGAAAAGTGTTTGATCAATGCATCCTTCAGGTGCTTACGTATGGTGCAGAGACGTGGACCTTAACTAAAAGAGACATACAAAGGCTGCAGACAACTCAAAGGTGCATGGAGAGGTGCATGCTTGGTGTAACCAGGAGAGATAAGAAGAGGAACTCGTGGATCCGAAAAATGACAAGAGTGGAAGACATCATGATCAGAGTTAAATCCCTGAAATGGCAATGGGCTGGACATTCTGCCAGAAGGACAGATCATCGATGGACATCCGAAATTTTAGATTGGATTCCAAGGGACAGGAAAAGACCCAGAAGAAGACCACATGGGAGATGGGTGGATGAAATTCGAAAGTATGCAGGGGTGACATGGAGGAGACTGGCACAAGACAGACCGTTGTGGAGGAAACTTGGGGAGACCTTCGTCCAGCAGTGGATTGATAATGGTTGACAATGATGATGATGATGATGATGATATAAGGGGAAACGCAATTTACCTTCACGCCCCCTATCGGAAAGCCTATGAATAACTTGAAAATGCTGAAATTGTATGAAAAACTTGTCACACTGAAAACACTATCCAACAAAGTAGGGATTTTTCAAATCAGACTCCTAGAAGGAAAGATATTGACAAAAATAAGATATACATCTACGCCCCTGGAGGAGAAACTGTTGAATATTTTAAGGAGAAAATGTTCCGAAAACGTTTATGGATGTGAGTGGCATGAGTCCATGAAAGAATTTTTTCAATTGATAATTTAGAAGCTCAGATTTTATGGCAAATACATCAGAAGCAAAAATTAACACTTACGTCCCCTGGTGGCTAAAGTATTCTTTACCAAAAATGTGAAATTATATGCAAAATATTTTCCATCAGGAGGTGTATCCGCTGAAGAAATTTTTTTTCAAATCGGAGTTTTAGAAGAAGAGTTATCGGAAAAAACGTAATTTACTTTTACGCTCCCTAGCGGGAAATCTATGCGTAATTTGAAAGAGTAACTATATCTAAAATACTCTTCGACATAAATGGAATCAAAAGATAAAATAATTTTCTCAATCGGATGTTTAGAAGCAAATATGTGGAATAAAACGTATTTTTGAATTTGACATCATCTGCATTTACGCCCTGAAGAGGCGAAATTGTACATCGTAAAAAAAAAAAAAAAAAAACGAAATGAAGGATCATCATTCGCATATTTCAAGCTTCCCAGTGTAAAAGGAATTTTTCAAATCAAGCTAATAGTTGCAGAGATATCGTCGTACAGACGGACGGACGGACAAACCGGTAGCATAAGCACGATCTTTTTTTACAAAAGACGTGCTAATAACTCGTATCCATGTCATTTCATTTCAGCACGGTTTTTGGCATGTCATAAAATGGACCCCAAGAGCATCTGAGTTCTCGTCATGTTATGACATGCTTACATTATTACCCATTCTTTTTCGCTGATACGACAAATTCGATTCCAGAAGATTAGATCAATTCGTTTAAGATTTGATATAGTTGAGAAGACCAAGTTTTACCTCGCGTTTCTAATTTTCCAAGCGCACAGATAGTCTTTATCTTGGTGCCTCAAATGCATTTATCCTACTGTTCCCAAACGGTAGATAATATTCGTTTTTGATAATATGAACATTACGTTGATCAGTACAGTAGAACTCACTTATAACAAGCCCGTATGTAGCCAGATTCAGGATTTAACGAGCAAAACAGGAATTTTTGTTTGGTATAATGTTAATTCAAAGCTAATTTGAAAGTCTTTAACGAAAAAAAAAATAACGAAGTCTCCGTATTTCACGACGGAGAGAAAACCTAAGATGGCCGCCACGGTGGCTCAATTTTATAAGCGATGGCTTCTGATCATTCGTCTGAGATGGGTACGGGTTCAAATCCCGGCAAGGCATGGATGTTGTGTCTATCTTACGGTACTGAACCTCTCTCCCTTCCCTGAAATCAGTGGCCCTAAATTAGGGATGGGAGACTGCTTATAGTCCATTGAGTTGCTCATGGTGGTCATTAAACCCCTAACCTAAAATAAAAATAAAAATAAAAACCTAAGATGATTACTTGGAACACGAGAAGTAAAAAAGTTAAATGACATTCCGTGTTTATCGAGTCAAATAAAAACTCCTGTGCCTTGTACAAAGTACATCAAATGCTCGATTATAGAGTTGCACAACAAACCCTCTCTACCACCCACTCTAAGGAACTATACCTTAGGAGTACCTTTTTCTTTAATGTTTCCATATGATGTCTGCTTCAGTATTAGCTGCTACTACGTATAATTTTTTTGTTTGTTTGTTAAGGTTTAACGACCACCGAGAGCGAATCGATGGGCTATAAGCGGTCGCCCGTCCCTCATTTAGGGCAAAAGGCTCCAGGAAAGAGAGAGAGCCTTTGCCGTAAGACAAGCATACCATCCATGCTTCACTCAGGATTCGAACCGGGATCTTTCCCAGATTAAAGATTAGAAGATTCTACTTGTTTTCTAATAATATTCCTCCTTTTCCAGTGCTTATTTTATTTTAATTTATACTACAGTTCCTCCTTAATTAAATCTCTGAAGTATATCCAAATGCTGTGGGTATACACTGATCACCGCTGTTATGCGGGCTTAAGAACCCCTTTAGCCCGCATAACAGCGGTGACGATAGGTATCCTGGGATATCTGGTACCATAATGTCAACAGGAGGGTCTCCAGTTCCCGTACATTTCGAGGTGACGGAGATTTAACGCGAACTCGCTTTTCCAAGTCGAACCACAAATGTTCGATTGGATTCATGTCAGGTGAATTTCGAGGCCAGGGCATTAACAGAAGGTCACCAGCATGCTCCTCGAACCACTCCTTCACGATTCTGGCGGTGCGGCATGGCGCATTATCCTGTTGGTAATGGCCATCACCAGTAGCAAACACAGTAGCCATGAATGGGTTAAAGGAACAGAAAACTTAAAAAAAAAAAGGTAATCGAAAATGCGAATTTTTGCTGTCATGTTATGCGGGTGACCGATGATGCTCATAGAGCCCAAATTTGTTTCCCTACGGCCATTGGGAGCTGAGTAAACAGCTGACAAAGTTTCTGGTGATGACGTCACACTAGACAAGCGGTCAGTCAGAGCACTTCTCGCTCTAGCGGCGTATGTGTACTCCGTGCGGTAGTGGTTGTGAGGGAAAGTACGAGATAAGTCATTTGTGTCAGAAATTTCTCTCCTGGTGTTGCACGTGTCCTGTTTATTGGTCATCAAACTTTCCGCTGCAATTTACTCAACTGGAATGAATTTAATGCAGTTTAAGGATTTCGCCGAAATCCCTGGTATACACTGAACAGAAATTGAATTAGAGACAGCTGACGTTATGCATATGTGGCGCTGTGGGCTGCCCTGTAAACGAAAACGACATGACGTATGCAGCGATCCGAAAACATAAGGAGGGATGCGACGGGAATCAGTAAGAGCCGGACGCAGTAATGGTAAGACGAAGGATCTAAGCACATTCAATCGTGGACAAATTGTCGGAGCCCGACGAATGGGTCACTCCATCTGGACTGATGAGTCGAGATTCACGTTGGTACATGCGGATGGCAGGATACGAGTACGGCGCAAACCATATGAAGCGATGGATCCTTCTTGCCAGAAGGGTACTCTTCAAGCGGGTGTACTCTTCAAGCATTCTCGTCTGGGGACTGTTTACGTGGACTGATATGGGACCACTCGTACGTGTGACATCGTCCCTCACAGGTCAACGTTACCGGGATATACTGGACGACCATTTGTTCCCGTTTGTACGTCTTCAACATCCCACTGGGGACCTCATCCTGCAATAAGACAATGCACCGTGCCATCGCTCCCGAATTGTATCCGAATGGTTGGATGAACACCCCACCGACGTAACCTCGCTTCCTTGGCCAGCTAGGTCACCTGACCTCAATCCCATCGAGCACACCTGCGATGCCATCGAGAGAGATTTTCGAGGCTCAGACCCCTCCATCAAATCTTCGTGAACTGTGGGAGCTTGTTCAGGGGTCGTGGATCAGTATGTCTTCCCAAAGCTTCTGGTGTCTTGTCGAGTCCATGCCGAGACGAGTCGCCGCCGTCATTAGGACGAAAGGTGGTGCTACACGTTACTAGACAGGTATCTCTAATTCAATTGCTCTTCAGTGTACAAGCATTCAGTAAATACTTTTTACAAAGTGGTGAATTTTTTAATTGGGCCAATAATCAAATTTACGTGGCACAGTATGAAAAAACAAATTACCGATGATTTAAAATTATGCGATTTAAAATTATGCTACACGTTATGGACAGTTTGATTCGCCAGGTTTTTGCGCCAAATACTGTACGTATTCCATTATGGATATTCGCAAGAGAAATATTGTAGATTTTATTCTCGTCCAAAAAGGTGTGTTTGACGGGGACTTGGAAAATAATGCGTGCGATTAATTAATCTATGGCCTCTATGAAGAAATAAAAATATCGGCTTTTTTATCAGATAGACAGAAGCATTCGTGCCCTCATGAAGAAAAAATATCCCAAATTAATCATCACATTGCCAAAACTTTGACTAAAAATCTAAAAGCTGCTGAAAACAAAGCTCCTTTACTAGAAGTATGGAAGTTCAGTATAACCAACCGTTTATGGTATTCAGCTCAGACGTGTAATGGAGATGCTGAGCTGCTGGTAGAAAAATTTCTATCTCTGACTAACCTGCTATACAGTAATAACAGTAGAAATAACAGTTAGATAAACTGTCTTTTTATCTAACTGTTATTTCTAGTTCATATTTTTCTTCTTGTTTTCCATATCATGTTTAACTATTGCGGTATTTTTATTTTCGTGGAGCGGGGGGTTATTAATGACTTTGCACTTGGGCTACGAGAAATACTCAAAAAGTTGTTTCTCCCATGACAACAGGAGAAACTTAAAAAAAATATATGCATTTAGTTCAATGAAAAATACCTTTATATACTCGTATATAGAGAGTAGCTGACAAATCCTCAGTGACAGTGGGAGTTAATCGAAATAGTCTGTGTCATTTCCAGAGCAACAAACAAAACCCGAATACTGTTGTTCATTAGATTCAGGAAAACATTCTAACAACACAAGAAGGAATTACTTTTCTGATTTTTTGCCCTACAGGTATCCAGGCATTCACCCAATATACCAATTGTTTGTGCGCAATGCGTCTCCATAGTTTGCTACATACAAGTTCATATTTGCCGCCCCGGTGGCGCAGTGGTCTAAGGCGCTGGCCTATGATCATTCGTCCGTAAGGGGTCCGGGTTCGAATCCTGGTCAGGCATGGATGTTGTGTTTGTCTTAAGGCACTGGCTCTCTCCCTTCCCTGGAACCAGTGACCCTAAATTGGGGACGGGCGACTGTTTATAGCCCATTGAGTTGCTCACGGTGGTCGTTAAACCTCCAATCAAAAAAAAAAAAAGTTCATATTTTTTTCTCGTTTTTTTTCAGCCCGAAGAATCATTTGATAACGACTTGCCTGTAAGGTGTGGATATTTAAACAACACTGTAGAATGATTCGTGGTTTATTATACATTGGGCACTACCTTTTATTTACGCTTTCCAACCGTAGGTTGAAGAAGCGTATAACCGATATAGTCGCGTTCGTTTCGAGCTCTGTGTTTGTGCCCAGTTTTGGAAGTGTATAGTGAGTGTTTGTTCCTATTTTTGTGTTCCCCTTCAAGAAGAAGATCTGTACTTTCTTTTAGCTCAGCTCCCAAGTCGGTGAGTTGCATATTTTCTTTGCATTCAGCGTTTTATTATTTTCGATCAAGCTGATCGATCCTTGTTAGTCCTCGCCATTTACAATGGCGGGCACTGAGAAGGGTGATGTCCACGCCCACATCAGTGATGCTCATTCAACCTCCTGCTCCTCCTCACTCTGAGGAGACCAATCAGCATTTATGCACGTCAAAGACGTCATACGCATACAAGATGTGGCGTGCGACTCCGCTGCAAAGGCCCAAGCTGATATCACTGCCCAGAAGAGTAACGTCACCTTGACGCACGTCCCTGGTTCATTTGCCGAAGCTATGGATGTGACCGATTGCACTGTTGCGTTGTCTTCAACTGGCTTAACTCAGTTTACCAAGCCGCTACCAGAAATCAGCACTGTGTCGCATCCTTCCTCTGCCAACTCTGCTTCTCTCACTTACTCCAAAGTGACCTCCGGAGCGAGAGTTCCTTCCAAGTTTATTGCTCCAGTTTTTCCTGACTCTTACGTCAGTGTAGAGGGTAGTTCTGCCACCATCGATATCCCAGAGGATTCCCCAGCCGGGAAACAATTTTTCTCCACAATGGATTTCGGTGTCTGTTTTGATGCATTACCAGACACGAAACTCAAGGAATATAGTATTGCCCTAAAGAAGATGCTTCCTACAGGAGCTTATATCACTCATATGGCTCGAAAGCCACGGGCCGTATTAGTGTATTTCGCGCGTAAAGAACATGCAGACCTTGTGATAACTGATGGCTTATCCATCAAAGATGTGCATCTTCTAGCTGAACCTGTGGCGCAGCGACCTATCCAGGTCACTTTCCACCCAGTCCCGCCTGAAGTCTCAGATGTCGCTCTATGCACTTTACTCAGCAAATTTGGCTGAGTGGTTGGACCAATAACGACTCTTTCGGCGGCGCCCAGAGATCCCGATGACAAATCTACTGCAGGGTTTCGTCGAAGTGCCAGTGTTATATTTCCGTCGGACGATCATCTGCTTGCGTGCCCGAAGATCCTAACCGTACGGTGTGGCCAGCAACGTCGGAGAATCGACGTCATTACCTCCTTGCCCTGCACGCTTTGCCATGGCGAAAACCATCTTCGCGTGCACTACCCACATCAAGTTCCACCGACTCCGACTGGCGCTCCTACAGGTACTGTTCTTACCTCGAAGCGTACCACACCATCTACTTCAGCACAGCAGGCCTCGGAGCCAAGATATGAGGAAAAAAGTTCGCTTACAGACGTCGGTCAACGCAACGCTCCCACAGCCGCTTCCTCTTTTTCACTAGAGGACTTTCTTACAATTGCCTCCTCACTCCCGCAACGTCGTCGCTCCACCACTGAGTCCCTTTCAGAGGGTTCACAACCAGCTATTACCACTGGAACCTCCGAAACAGCTGATGTGGAGTCCGTTGGTCCAGAGACGCAGTGTGAGGATGAGACGACCGAGCCTCCACTGAAGCGCCGCGGCTCTGGCCGTAGCAGGCGAGTAGCGAACAAGCAAAACTCCACTTCCCCTCGTTCAAAATCCCTCTCCAGCAGTTCTCCTCGACACACCTCGCCAGCCGAAGTCTCTTTTCCCACGGTTGAAGAGTTCGCTGCATATCTCCAGACAGCCAATATACCTCCCGTACCACTCTTATACATTGATCTCCATACATACTTAACGAATCCGACCAGCTACGCAATAGCACGTGCCTTAGCAGTCAAGAATCCATCGCTTCGCCAACTTGTGCCGGAGCAGATCTTTAATGTGTCGCATTTCTGCCGTCAGAATGTTCCCATCCATCCGTGGGCACAAATCTTCTATAATCGTCTCAAGTCTTTTATTCCAGCTCTGAACGATCTTCAGCTAGAGGCAAGGAACCCCACAATTCAAGATCGTGTCACTTAATTGCAGGGGATTCGCTTCCCCCTGAGCAACTCTCTGGCATATGAAGACCTCAACCCGTTGGGGGCTGATATTCTCCTCCTTCAAGAGACAAATTGCAAACCAACTAACGTCTATTCTCGATGGCGCCAGTGGAACTTTGTGTTTCATCACGCCTATGGACTAACATCTCATAGCGGCCTTGCCATCGGCATTAGTCATATTCTCACTTCTATTATCACATCCCTCTCTGTGCGAAATATTTGTCGAGATCTCTTACAGCATGCATCCTTTACCATCGCGTCTTCCAGATACCATTTATTCAATATCTATATTCCAAGCACTACAACTCATTTATCGATTCTCTTCACACGTCTTTGCAGAGCACTGGACCGTATCCCACCGTCAGACCATGTTCTTGTTGGTGGGGATTATAACTGTACCCTGGATCCCCTTCTGGATAGGTCTTCTACCAATAGAGAGCGCCGCCATGCCCTGGCGAACCTGCTCCAGACAGTTGTCACCAACAACGCTCTTCATGATGTACATCGGCATATTCTTCCATGGTCGACTAATTACACTTAGCACTCCTCTCATGCGCAAAATCCTTTCTTAGCCCGCCTTGCCAGGTTTTATGCCTCCAGTACTCTACTTCCAGCCGTGACAGAATCGAGTGTGCATCCCACGGCCTCATCTGACCACTGCGCCATTGCCATCATAGTCCATACTGCACCATTCAAACCCAGGATAATACGCCGGTGGACATTTGATGATGCACTTCTCTCCGACCCGGCATTCTGCTCTTCGGTCCGGTCATTCCTGATTGACAGACGACCGCAGCTTCAATCTGCACTCTGCGGATTAAATTCTTGGATGGAGATCAAGCAACAACTCGTTCTGCATGTCCGAAACTACTCATTCTAATTAAAGACACCCCAGAACATGCGCCTAGACTATGTTCGTTCAATGCTATCCATGCTCAGTCTCAGTGATCCTCTCTTCTCCTCCTTTCAAGAAGAGCTTCGATCTCTTCTCACTCCTCTGGCGCAACAAGCTCTCCGCCGACTTCGTTTGCAAACCTGACGCCGGATGCTCACAACTATGAGTTTCTGACGTCGGTGGAAAACACACGACGAGCTTCGACCATACTTCATAATCTACGCCTTTCTTCTGGAGAGGTATCAGATGAGCCGATTACGCTTTGTTCTCATGTCCTTCAGCACTTTTCCATGAAGTTCTGTGAACCTCCTCAACCATCCTCTGCAGCAATGGATTATCTCATTTCTAATCTACCTCAGGTTCTCCCCCCCCATCTCGCTTCTTCTCTTCTCCTTTCCCCCACGCCCTTTGAACTAAACGCTACATTTTTTCTCTGAATTCTGGTGCCGCTTCGGGTCCGGACGGCCTAACCTTTAGCTTTTATAAACCGTTTCTGCCTCTTCTTCTTCCGTTTCTTCTATCCGATTTCTCTGCCTTTACTTACTCTCCTCTCCCGAGGGGATTCACAACTGCATACGTTGTCTTTTTCCCCAAGAAAGGGGATCTCCTTGACTTGGTGAACTGGCGGCCAATTTCCCTACTGAATCTCGACTACAAACTTTATACCAAGCTTCTTTCACAGTGACTAAATCCCATCCTCACTCACATCCTCTCCCCTAACCAGACTTACACAGTTCCCTGCCGTTCCCTATCTCACAACATCCATCTCCTGACTGATCTAATTTACCTTGCGCGCTCCCACTCTGAACCCTTCGCTCTCCTCTCTTTAGACCAACAGTCCGCCTTTGATAACATCTCCCGCACTTATCTCTCTGCCACACTTCTCCGATTTGGATTTCCGCCTCCGTTTATTTCTCTCCTCACCTCCCTCTACCAGGACGCCAGTTTCCAGGTCAAGTTGCCCACCTTTCTTACAGCACCAATCCTCTTCCGCAGTGGAGTGAGGCAAGGCTGACCACTCTCCGGTCAACTTTTCGCCATAGCCTTAGAACCTTTTCTCCGCTCCGTTCAACGCTCCTTTCAAGCCACTCTTCTGCCACTCATCGGCCGCACGAGACACCATGTCACCACTTCCGTGGCGTATGCAGACGACGTTACCTTCTGTATACGCCTGGATTCACCGTTCTCTTTGCTCCAAAGTCTTTTAGCAGATTACGCCCCCTGCTCCGGAGCTGCGATTAATACAACAAAAAGCACAGGCCTGTGGTGCGGCTCATGGGTTGATCGCTTAGATTCCCCATGCGGAGCGCACTGGTCTTCAACCTCTCAACGTTTTCTTGGCGTACATCTTGGCGTCCCAGGTGAAGCCTCCAGCACAACGTGGAACACCATCCAGCCACGTCTACATCGGTCAACTGCGTTTTGGCGAAAAGCGCAGTTCTGTACTTCATATTTTAAACGTGCACGTCTTGCGCAAACCTATCTTCTCTCCATGTGCACACATTCCTGGCTTGCTACTAAATCCCCACTTCTTCGTCTCAATGATATCACTCGCTGCTTCACCTCAGTTATCTGGACCGGACACCACTGGCTCAGTGCCCCCAAGCTCAGCCTTCCTCCTGACCAAGGTAGCATTGGCCTAATTGATACACGATTGTACTATCAAGCTCTCCGGATTACTTCGTTCCTCCGTCTTCATACTTCACCTGTTGCCGACGCCGTTACCGCAAGGAATGTCATCACCTCTTCGAACAACACTAATTTCACTTTCACTTCCTTCATTCTAATGGACCTCCGAACTGCCACTTACTCTCGCCTTCCTCCTGCCTTACGGGAGACTCTTACCTTTCTCCGCTCTCTCCTGCTCACTCGATCCCCACCCGATTCCACCACTGAACTCCTTGATGAACCCCTGTTCTTCTCCTCTCTTCTTCAACCCCCTCATCTTTCATGCTTCGCCTATCCTTCTTGGCTCCGAGTCGGAGTTGTAACCGTCAATGACCTTGAAACCTCAGATCTGTCCTGGCGACCCTACGCCAGCCTCCCCCCACTGTTCTTCTTTCACCCTCCTCTCGCTCTGTCTATGATTCCCTACTCTCTAATATCATTGCTAAGTTCCCTACTCTCTACCATCATTGCTAAGTTCCCTACTCTCTACCATCATTGCTAAGTTCCCTACTCTCTACCATCATTGCTAAGTTCCCTACTCTCTACCATAATTACTAAGTTCTCTCATCTCGCAATCCCCACCAGCCTAACCTTTGTTCCTTCCGCCTCCCTTCCCCTTCCTTTCTTTATTTCAGTCGGCAGATCTACACTTCCACTCTCCTCTCTTTCAACCTCAGTTCTCTATCGGTTACTTTTAAAATCCCACTCTCCTTCTCCCCTTCACATCCCTGATGTCTCCCAATCCTCTCTCACCGCTGTCTGGTCTGCCACCCTTTCTCCTTTTTCAGCTCCTCTTGAAATAAACACTCACTGGCTTTTTCTCCACCGCCGTCTTCCCGTTCCATCCATCCTCCACCGCATGACCATTCTTGACTCACCTCTTTGCCCCTTCTGTGCTCAAGAAGCTGATGTCTCTCACGTTTATCTACATTGTGTCATCCTCCTTCCAGTACTTCATCTGGCATTTTCCATTGCTCAACGTTCAGCCACAACTGATCTTCCTTTCGATGCCTATAAGACACTCCTCCTGCAGGTCTCTCCGCCAGACAAGCTTCCACCCATCTGCTCATATATTTTCATCCTGGTGAAACACGTCATCTACGAGATATCTCATCTCCTTATACCATTCACCAAGCTTCTGTGAACTACTCTGCCACTTTCGGGAGCGTCTCCTCTCAAGACTTCGTCTAGAGAACCTTGTGGCCGTTGCCCAACAGAGAGAACAACACTTCCGTTCCACCTGGTCTCCGGCCGCTTCCTGGTTCGCCGGCATGCCAGCGACGTTGCAACTGACTGTCGGTAATTTATAACCTCGTTGCTCCTAGCTCTGTTGAACTTCAGTTCAACGTGCATTCTCACCATTGGTTTTCGGAATCAAACTTCAACATAAAGCTTACATCTTCTAACAAATGTGAATATAATATGCACCATACTGTACAAATGTATATAGTCTTACTCGTTTTCTCTTTGATTATCATTTTTTCTACCAGTACTAAGACATCGTAATTCCGTTTGCCTTAGGTTTCACATTGTCTACTTTGTCATCTACAGTTCTCCTTTTGTACAGTGCTTCATTATAATATTCTCGTTCTGTTACTTGTCAGCCCTATAATATACTTACGCTTCGAGACGAAATGTTCCGACAATCTCTCTTATTGTTCTTGTGCAAAATGCCTGCACCTCTTACCACGAGGCTTTTTTGTGAATCAATACATCGTGCTGTATATAATGTACATAGGATCTTAGAGTTTGTATATTTTACCGTACAATATATGTATCAGGACGCCCATGTTCGCCTCCTGAACCCAACCTTGTTATTAAAATTGTGTTGAACTGAAGAAGCGTAGATGCTCCAGCTTTGTCCATCCGTCTGTCCGTCCGCACGATAACTCACGTGAAAATGGATCGATTTCGACGAAATTTTAGTATGTGGTAGGGGACCACCAGGGGATGAACCCTATTGAAAATGGGCGAAACAGGGTAAAAGGCCAGGACATAGGAGCGGGATCCATTCCATTGCTCTTATGCGTCATAACTTGCGTAAACATTGTTCGATTTCGATGAAATTCTAGTATGTAATAGAGAACCACCTGGGGACAAACCCTATTGAAAATGGGTGAAATAGGGTCAAAGGTCAGGACATAGGTGCTGGATCCCTTCCATTGCCTTTATGCCTCATAACTTGCGTAAAAATGGCTCGATTTGGATGAAATTTTAGTATGTGATAGAGAACCACCAGGGAACAAGCTCTATTGAAAATGGAAGGAATGGGGTCAAAGGTCAGGACATAAAAGTGGGATCCATTCCATTGCCTTTATGCGTCATAACATGCGTAAATACGGTTCGATTTCGATGAAATTTTAGTATGTGGTAACGAACCACCTGGGCACGAACCCTATTGAAAATGGGCGAAAGGGGTCAAAGGTCAGGTAGGGCATAAGAGCGGAATTTATTCCATTGCCCTTATGCGTCATAACTTGCGTAAAAATGGTTCGATTTCGATCAAAGTTTAGTATATGGTAGGGAGCCACTGGGGGACGAACCCTATAGAAAATGGGCGAAATGGGGTCAAAGGTCAGGACACTGGAAAGGGATCCATTCCATTGCCCTTGTGCATCATAACTTACCTAAAATGCTTGGATTGCGGCAAAACTTTATTATGGTGTTCCGGCGGTATAGTGAACCGGTTCTGTTGAATATCAACGAAATGGGGTCAAAGGCCATTGCACAAAAGCAAGATTTATTCCACAGGCATTATTCTCATATCTTGCGTAAAACTGCTTCAATTGCAACAAAACTTTATCATGTTGTTCCGGATGTATAGTGAACCGGTTCTGTTGAATATCAACGGAATGGGGTCAAAGGTCATTGAACAAAAGCAAGATTTATTCCAAAGCCATTATTCTCATAACTTGCGTAAAACTGCTTCTATTGCGAGAAAACTTTATCATGCTGTTCCGGAGGTATACTGAACCGGTTCTGTTGAATATCATCGAAATGGGGTCAACGGTCGGGACACAGAAGCGAGATTTATTCCACAGCCATTATCCACATAACTTGAGTAATAATTTCTGGTATGTTGGAAAGCGTATATCAAAGCATTGCATGAATTTACTAACTTGTTTTCAGCATCTGATCACTCTAGTTTCAACTCAAACACTCAGCGTTTATTGACATTATCTCGCAGTTATAACATTGGCACCAGTCAAGAACACCTTTTTTACCCTCGTATTTGTTTTCACAATTCTTGTTAAACCTTCGTACTGTACCGGCAGAATATCGTAGTTCAAATGAATAAGGATTTACACTAGCCATTTTACAGATTGATGCGATCGACTGCGCTGTACAGAACGGTAAAGAGCACCGACTGGAGCTCTACGCACGCTGAGAGTCCGGTCAGTTGTCTAGTATGACGTCACTGCTGATTTAAAATATAACGCTGTAGCGAGAGAACGACTAACGATAAAGCATTTCTGATTGCGCAAGTTTTCATATCTCTTTCAACATTACATTTTCGCGCGGAGAAAAAAATGCCCGAAATGAGTTTACTGTTTCTTTAACTTGGTCCGCAACGATGTTCAGATAGCTGGCAGCTGTCAGGGATTATGCTATTTTGATAATGGGGGCCAAAGTATCTCAAGAAAACATCGCCCACAACATAACACCGCCGCGCCGGCTTGTTTCCGCCCAAAAGTGCATCCAGGTGCCATAGCCACCGTTGGTAATCGGAGTATCCACGCTCGGCCGTCTACGTGATGCACCAAGAATCTTGATTCGTCAGACCTGGCCACTTTCTTACAAACATCCACGGTCCAATCTCGATTATCTGGGGCCCATTTCATGCGTTGTTCGCGATGATGTGCACTGAGCTTGGAGACCCTTTGGGTCTTCGGCTACGCAGGCCCATATGCAGAAGGCTGCGATGAACTGTGTGCTGTGACAGATTGCCCTGATCACCACTGTTGCAACTGGGGTGATTTGTCGCACTGTGGCCCTGTGGTCGCAGTGAACAATACGCGACAGTCTCCGCTCACCTCTGGCACCAGTGAGGACACATGGCTGAACGACGAATCGTCGTTTGCCCATCTGTGCACCACTTCTGATACGTACCCACTACAGCGGCTCATGAGCAAACCACAAGCTCCACCGTTTCCGAGATCGTAGTTCCGAGGCGCCGTGCTATCACAATTTGTCCTTTATCAAACTCCGATAAATCGGCAGCTTTTCTCATTCTGACTGCGAACACTCTACTAACCGAAAGCAGGTCCTTAGGTTGTATATATACTGCTCTGTGAACTTCACCTGCGCCACCGTTTGGTCTCCTGGCGTGGTCATTTCTCTAGGCTGGGGGTGGTTATATTGTAATGGTACATCGGCGTATATCATAAACGCATGTGCATATTTTTACACTAGGACAAGCCGTCAACGGTAACCAATAATTCGGGTACAGTTGGCAAATTTTGAGGGAAGCTATTGCAAAATCTAAGCTCACTAAGGCGTCTATTATAACAAATTCTAAAAAACGAAGGCGCAAAATTTATGAATTCCAGAACAAAACATTCTAAAACGAAATGCCTAAAATTTATCACGAACTATTTTCCTTCACGCCTTCACGTTGGTTGTGATCAGGTTGCATGCAAACAAAGCGGAAAGACACATTCAGATCGGGAACAACGTTTTTTCATTTTGTATTGCGAAAGACAAACACATACACACATACACAAACTTCCTTTTATTATTATAGATTAAGCAAGAGTTGAGCTAATGGACGGAGTCTTTCCATTTCTTCGTTTTTCAATTCAAACGATTTTTTTAAATTAATGTTAGTGAGCCGACTTTCGTGAAACGGTTCAAGTAAAGCCATCTAGTTTTTTTACTCTCGACAAACCTACACATGTCAAGCCGAGAGCTAATAATAATTTCAGATTGACGACAATAGAACGAAATATCTCGAGGAAAATTCTTGGTGAAAAATTACGACTATCGAATGTAAACAAATGCAATGATCAAGACTCACCGTACCGACAAGCGACGTCATTGACGCCATATTGCTGGCTTGGACCGCGACTTCAGCAGTTGCAGCTAGAAAAGAAACAAAAGCAAAAAAAAAAAAAAAAAAAAAAAAAAAAAAGGCTTACCGGTGCCAAAATTCAAATTGACAGCAAAAAAACAAAAAAAAAACTCGAGGAAATTGCATCGTGAAAAATTGCGACTATCGAATCTGAAAAAATGTAATGGAATGCTCGCGCGTGTTTATTTAATTGAAAAAATCAATGATTAGGGACGTGGGGTTGGTATCATAGTGATTGGTCGTGTCCTATAGGAATAATGACCATTAAAAAACTAATCAATTTTAATAATTTTTATTAAAATTCTTCAATGACACGGAATTTCGGGAATCGGAAGGCGTCAAAACCTGACCATGGACGATGTCCAATCGCATGCCAAAAATCACGGTGGTCAAATGTGTCATGTCGTAGCTATGCCCGAACAACTAATTGTCCCGAGTATCGTATAGAGAGCGGATTTTTTCAGTTATTATTAAAATTATTCAGTTTTTTAATGGTAATTATTTTTATACGACACGACAAACGACCCCTTCTCAAAACCCGGGAAACCCCTAAAAGTGCAAGTTTTTGGACGATTATTCCTCAATGTCACGGAATTTTGGGAATCGGAAGGAGACAAAACCAGACCATACTCGATGTCCAATTGAGTGCAAAAAATCACGGTGATCGGAAGTGTCATCACGTACTTATGCCCGAACAACTAATTGCCTCGAGCCTCGTAAACCTCATAAACGCAGAACAGTGCAGCTTTATTTCAGGGTTATAATAAAAATCTGTGACAACTGATTTTTGATAGCCTTGTTCGGAGAAATGCAAGATCAGTCAAAACATCCTTATACTATCATGCAAGAAATACGGCATGCACACCATATAATCATCATCATCATCATCATTGTCAACCATTATCAATCCACTGCTGGACGAAGGTCTCTCCAAGTTTCCTCCACAGCGGTCTGTCTTGTGCCAGTCTCCTCCATGTCACCCCTGCATACTTTCGAATTTCATCCACCCATCTCCCATGTGGTCTTCTTCTGGGTCTTTTCCTGTCCCTTGGAATCCAATCTAAAATTTCGGCTGTCCATCTATGGTCTGTTCTTCTGGCAGTATGTCCAGCCCATTGCCATTTCAGGGATTTAACTCTGATCATGATGTCTTCCACTCTTGTCATTTTTCGGATCCACGTGTTCCTCTTCTTATCTCTCCTGGTTACACCAAGCATGCACCTCTCCATGCTTCTTTGAGTTGTCTGCAGCCTTTGTATGTCTCTTTTAGCTAAGGTCCACGTCTCTGCACCATACGTAAGCACTGGAAGGATGCATTGATCAAACACTTTTCTTTTAAGACATAATGGCATATTGCTCTTGAAAATTATGCTGTTTCTTCCAAAAGCTCTCCAGGCAAGTTTTGTACGCCGATTAATTTCTTCACCAATGTGACCCTCACTTGATATCTGCTGTCCAAGATAAATGTATGTGTCTGTTATCTCCAGCTTTTCTCCATCAATCGATAAATCTTCATTTCTTGTAAAAGCATTGAACATCACTTTTGTCTTCTGAAAGTTCATTTTTAATCCCACTTCTTTACTCTTGTCAGCAAGTTCCTGGATCATACTCTGTAGCTCTGATGGGGTAGTTGCAAAAATGACTATGTCATCAGCAAAACGAAGGTGGGTTAGATAATCTCCATTAATCTTTATCCCCTTGTTTTCCCAGCTCAGCGACTGAAAAACACTCTCCAATGTGGCATTAAAGAGCTTCGGAGATATGGTGTCACCTTGTCTCACTCCCTTTCCAATTTTTACGTGTGTTGTATTTTCAACCAGCCTAATCTTTGCACTTGCATTTTCATAGATGTTATTAATAATATTAATGTATGCATCTTCAATACCGCAGGTTTTCAGAGCCATTGTAACTGCTGATGGTTTCACCGAATCAAAGGCTTTTTCATAATCGATAAAAGCCATGCACAATGGAAGTTCATATTCCCTCGCTCTTTCAATTAGTTCTCTCAGCACGTGGATATGATCTATTGTGCTGTAGCCACTCCTGAATCCAGCTTGTTCTCTCGGTTGAGCCATGTCCAGTGTTACCTTCAAGCGGTGTGAAAGAACTTTAGTGAAGATTTTATAAACTACTGATAGGAGGCTGATAGGTCTGTAGTTTCCGAGATCCTCAATGTCACCTTTCTTATGTAGCAGGATCATTGTAGCGGTGTTCCAATCCTCAGGAATCTTTCCTTCATTAAGGCATCGAGTGAAAATTTGGGCGAGTACTGTTTCGATTTCTCCACTTGCTTCTTGTATGATGTCTACAGTAATTCCATCTTCTCCTGGAGCTTTTCCCCGCTTCATGTTCTTGATTGCATGTGCAACTTCTGCTGGAAGGACTGGAGGAACTCTGGTACTGGTATCTTTCATGATGTCTGGAGTGCATGTATCATCCCTTTCATATAATTTGGAGTAGAAATCTTTCACTCTTGTCAAAATTTCGCCTCTATTTCTTGTTACAGAACCATCTTCTTTTCTCAGTGCCATAATCTGTTTTCTTCCCTTACTGAGATGTCCCTTTGCTATCTTTAGGCTTTGGTTGTTTTCAATTGCTTTCCTCACTAGTTCACAGTTGAATTTTCTTACGTCTTCAGTGATACTTTTTCTTACTGTCTTGCATAGCTCTATATATTCCACTTTGGAAGTCACATCTTCTTTAGTTGTCCTCATCTCTCTTCTTTTTTGCATCAACATTTTCGTTTTTCCTGATAATTTATTTACATGCAACTTGTTCTTAGACCCAGCTAATTTTGTTGCTGTTTCCATAAGAGCTTTGGTTACTTTTCTGTTAACTTCAGAGATGTCCACTTCTTCTGATGTTAGGCCTTCTAAAGCAGAGAACCTGTTCTTCAGTTCCAACTTGAAGGTATTATGGTGTTTTTTAAGGTTGGTTATGTCGATAGATTTTGTTTGTCTTATGAGCTTGCCACGTTCCAGTTTAGTGTTGAGGTGCATCTTACATCTCACCAATCTATGGTCACTACCTGTGTTGAACTTGTTTAGCACACTGCAGTCTTCTATGACGAATTTTTTGTTACACATAATAAAATCAATTTCACTTTTCTTCCCATTTGGATGTCTCCATGTCCATTTCCTGTGTGGCTTTTTCTTGAAGAAGGAGTTCAAGATGAAAAACCCTTCTGCCTCTGCAAACTCAACGAGAGTATTTCCACGCTGGTTTCTGTTGCCGTGACCGAATTTACCTACTGAAGTTTCATTCTGTTGCCGTTGCCCTATTTTTGCATTGAAATCTCCCATAATTATTTTCAAGTGCTGCTTACCTTTATTATTTAGATGACAAATTTCCTCATAAAATTCTTCAATTTCTTCTTCAGGATGACTTGTGGTGGGTGCATAAGTTTGAATAATCTGAGCCTGGTATCTTTTCGAGAGTTGGATAACAAGTCGTGCAGCTCTGTCAGAGGAACTTTCAACTTCTACAACTTTATCCTTCAGTTTCTTGTTTATTATAAATCCAACACCACTAGTTCTGCCAGTATCTGTCCCACGATAGTAGAAGAGATGTCCACTTTTCAGTTCGATGAGATCTTCTCCTTTTCTCCTTACCTCACTTAGCCCAACGATGTCCCACTTGATCCTTTGTAGTTCCTCTTCCAATTCAAGAAGCCTTGAATCAGAAGATAGGGAGCGTCCATTGTACGTAGCCAAGGTCAGCATCAGATGGCAGCCTAGTCCGGTCCTCCGGGGATTCTTAGCACCCTCTGCCTTCATGTCGCACTGGCCGCTGCCTTGGCCAGGTACATTCCAGCTGCCGGAGACTGAGGGCCAAGATTTAAGTTGTGGAATCATTTTGGAGGGGTTTGGCCATAACTCACCACGCTGGCCAAGCGGGTTGGTGAGTGTGGGATAGAATTTCCTCTAATCCCGATGGTATAGTTATACCGCTATTGGCGGTCGTCAGAGCCCCTTTAGTGGGAACAGGATGCACCACGAGAAGGCGGGGTTGGCATTTGTTAAGGAGAGGCTGTGATGTTACGCATCACCTGACCTTACATCCCACACCATATAATACAAATTCTGAAGTATTTACACACTGAATGGCCACTTTATTTTGACCACATGACAGTTTTAAGCAAATTAGCTATGGCTGCACGCTGTTGCCGCCAGAGGACGAGTCTAGTATAACAAGTTAGTAAAATCATGCAGTGCATTGATTATGATACGCTTTCCAACATACTAGAAATCATTACTCAAGCTATTACTCAAGTTATGAGGAAAATGGCTGTGGAATACATCTCACTCCTGTGCCCTTGATCTAATTTCGATGATATTCAACAGAACTGGTTTAGTATACCTCCGAAATAAAATGACGAAGTTTTGTCGCAATCGAAACAGTTTTACGTAAGTTACGATGCATAAGGGCTATGGAATAGATGCCGCTTCTGTGTCCTAACCTTTGACCCCATTTCTCCCATTTTCAATAGGATTCGTACCCAGGCAGGTCCCTACAACATACTAACATTTCATCCAAATCGAAATTTTTTTACGTAAGTTATGACGCATAATGGCGATGGAAGTGATTCCGCTCCTATGTCCTGACCTTTGACCCCCATTTGGCCAATTTTCAATAGGGTTTGTCCCCAGGTGGTCCCCTACCACATACTAAAATTTAATCGAAATCGAACCTTTTTTACGTTAGTTATGACGCATAAGAGCAGTGGAATGGATCCCGCTCCTATGTCCTGACCTTTGATTCCATTTCGTTCACTTTCAATAGTGTTCCTTCCCAAGTGTTCATCTACCACATACTAAAATTTCATCGAAATCGAACGATTTTTACGCAAGTTATCGTGCGGACGAACATACGCACACAACGCGTGTCGTAATGAGGCAGATGGGAATCGCGACCATCTGCTCGCAAGTTTGTGACGTCATAAAACTTTAATGAGCTCCACACACAACGCGTGACGTAATGAGACAGATGGCGTGACCGCGCGCCAACATCTAATGGGACGACTCTATGACACTACACTTAAAACGTGGTAATTCGGAGTGGTTATTTAACCCACTGAATCAATTTTCCTAAAGTCGAGATCAAGCTAAATCGATTTCTAGTACCAGAAAACGGTAGGTTAACGACTTTCATCTAAGTCCTTAGAGCCGTTTTCAAAATAAAATTTACATACATACAAGAATTGCTCTATTAAGATGAACGTCAAGTAAATTTGCTTCCTGTACTTGAAGGGAAAAATTTCTGTACACATTTTCTTCCCAATTAATGCGTTCCCAAGGATGAAAATTTGAACATCGTTTAAAATATCTTCAATTTATAACTTGCAATACTTAATATTTTCTAAAACATAACCATAATTATGCAATCCAACATTTGTTTGTCTACTGACGTCATGAAAACACAGGTCGCGCCATCTTTTTTCTGGACAATTAATGCGTTCACAAGGATGAAAATTTCAACATCGATGAAAATAGCTTCATTTTATAACTTGGAATACCTAATATTTCCTAAAACATAACCATAATTATGCAATCCAATATTTGTTTGTCTACTGAGGTCATCAAAGTACAGGTCGCGCCATCTTTTTCCTGGTTTCAACACCACCAAAGAAAAAGTTATTGATTTTTAATAAAATTATGGTTATGTTTCAGAAAATATTTAGTATTCCAAGTAATAATATGAAGTTATTTTAATTGGTGTTCCAATTTTCATCCTTGGGAACACATTAATTGTGAAGGAAATGTGTACAAAAGTTTTTCCATAGAAAGTATAGGAAGCAAAATTACTTGACGTCCACCTTAATACCTGGGATAAAGGCGATGGAATGGATCGCAGTACTATGTCCTAATCTTTGACCCCATTTCATCTATTTTCAAAAGGGTTCGTCCCCAGGGGTCCCCTACAACATACTGAACTTTCATCGAAATCGAACCATTTTTACGCACGTTATGACGCATAAGGGCAATGGAATGCATCCCGCTCTTATGTCCTGACCTTTGACCCCAATTCACCCATTTTGAATAGGGTTCGTCCCCAGGCGATCCCCTACCACAAAGTAAAATTGCGTTCAAATCGAACCATATTTGCGCAAGTTATGACGCATAAGTACAATGGAATGGATCCGGCTCCTACGTCGTGACCTTTGACCCTATTTGTCCCATTTTCAATAGGGTTCGTCCCCAGGTGGTCCGCTTTCGTGAAATGTTCCAGAGCAGCTGTTGTTAAAGTGTTTAAAGACTGGACAGTCAGCCAAAAAACTGGGTCTCTACGTGCAACGTGTGGTCGTCATCGACTAATGACTGCTCGGGTGGAACGGAGAGTGTCCAGACAGGTAACAGACAACACAAGGGCAACATTGCAGCAAATTACAGACCATCTTAATCAAGGATCCCCTCAAATGATCTCTGCAAGCACTGTTAGCCGTACACTGCATCTGATGGGATATGGCAGCCGAAGACCTGTTCGAACGCCTTTGCTGTCTGCAGTTAACAAGAGAAAACGTCTCCAGTTCGCACAGGAGCACAAGGATTGGACAGTCGATAATTGGAAACAAATTATGTGGTCCGATTAATCCCGTTTTCAGTTGCACCATGCCGATGGCCGAGTGAGAATTTGGCGGAAACAGCACGAAAGCATGGACCCCAAATGCATTGCTACAACCCTTCAAGGTGGTGGCGGCAACGTTATGGTTTGGGGAATGTTTTCCTGGCATGCTTTGGGCCCTTTAATTCGTGTTGATCAACGTCTGACTGGCACATCATATCTAAACATCGTTGCGGACCAAGTGCATCCGGTCATGTGGATGGTTTATCCCAATGGCGATGGTTACTTTCGACAAGATAATGCGTCCTGTCATAGTGCTCGTATTGTACAGGATTGGTTTGAGGAACATGCCGGTAAATTTACTTTGCTTAGGTGGCCCCCACAATCTCCAGATCTCAACCCCATTGAGAATTTGTGGGATGAAGTTGAACGAGCCATCAGACAGCTGGATCCACAACCCTACAATCGTACACTCCTGGAAAGTGCTTTTCATCAAGCATAGTCTCAGATTCCACAAACCACCTATCAACATCTCGTGGAGTCCATGCCACGAAGAATCGACGCAGTATTAAAGGCAAAAGGTGGCCCAAAGAAATACTAAGGAGGTGGTCATAATAAATTGGCCACTCAGTGTATACTAGTTCGGAGTTTAGCGAACCCGTGAGCGTCTTAGGTTACAAGGCGTTGCTCGTTCCAGATTTAGGGTCATTGGTTCCGAGGAAGCCTCAGAACATTCAGTTTAGGACAAATACTAAGCCAATGTCAGCCGCGGGACTCAAAGGTCCAACTCTGGCGATTAGCCAGAAGCCAACGCATCCTACTAATAGGCCACTGATCCGGAAAATCAGGTGTTACTTTTGGTCATCAGAAATTTGTGTGTTTGACTGAAAGGGAATTTCGATGCAGCAATATAAATATAATTTTTTTACGCTTTCCAACCGTAAGTGGAAGAAATATATATGCTCCGGCTTTGTCCGTTTCTCTGTCTGTCTGTCTGTCTGTCTGACCGTCCGCCCATCCGCACGATAACTCGCGTAAAAATGCTTCAATTTCGATGAAAGTTTAGTATGTGGTAGGGAACCACCTGGGGACGAATCCTATTGGAAATGAAAAAAAATAGGGTCAAAAAGGTTAGGAGGTCAGGACACAGGAGCGAGATTTATTCCATAGCCATTATCCTCATAACTTGACTAAATATGCTTTCATTGCAACAAAAATTTAGTATGTTATTCCGGAACTGTACTGAACTAATTCTGTTGAATATCATCGAAATGGGGTCAATGGTCTGGGCACAGGAGCGGTATTTATTCCGCAGCCATTGTCCTAATAACTTGATTAAAAATGCCTCTATTGCGACAAAACTTCATTATGGAGTTCCGGAGCTTATAACGAAGTGAATTTCTCCGTCATTTTTATCCGCGCCGGGGTTCGTACCCGGGTCCACTCATTCCGGAATAAGTTGCTCTACCAATTAAGCTACGCGGACATTGATTCTAATTGCTATCTGCCTTTATGTCGTGTGCATCCTTCTGGCAGGTACGTCACATCTCCTGGTACGTTACATCATCTCCCCCTTATTTTTCTTTCGAAGTGCTGCTCATATTTTTCCTATCTCGCGGTGTGGAAATAACATCACACCAATGCGAGATTTTGAACGGTCGGGTCATCCGGATAGTTCGGGCGCCATTATAACGAAGTGAATTTCTCCGTCATTTTTATCCGCGCCGGGGTTCGAACCCGGGTCCACTCATTCCGGAATAAGTTGCTCTACCAATTAAGCTACGCGGACATTGATTCTAATTGCTATCTGCCTTTATGTCGTGTGCGTCCTTCTGGCAGGTACGTCACATCTCCTGGTACGTTACAAGCTACCTGAACCGGTTCTGTTTAATACCATAGAAATGGGGTCAGAGGTCAGGACACAGGAGCGAGATTTATTCCACAGCCATTATCCTCATAACTTGAGTAATAACTTGAGTAATGATTTCTGGTATGTTGGAAAGCATATCATAATCAATGCATTGCATCATTTTACTAACTTGTTAATGGAAGCAACAAGAACTAAATTACTTTCCAGTATAGTATGATCTATGCATATGAAGTTGTTAATTGATCAGATACGTCAAATTTTTTATCAGACATCGTTTGGTAAGAGGCTTATTAAATCGAAGTATGTTAATAAAACTTTCAATTTTTCAAACCGTATTCATTACTACGATATTTTTTTCATTCTTTTGGAAAGTGCATTGCAGAAGATGAAAAATTGGTGTAAAAAAATCCGCTGTACATCATAAACACTACTGATTTCTCAATACGTGTGTAATACTCTCCTAAACTGGTGGCAACGATAACAGGACGTTGCTGTACGTGCAGGAGTTTTTATGGAAATCGTAAAAGAATTCTTCGAAAAACACTGCCGCATTCGGAAATGAGGGCATTGATTTCACATAAAACTGGAAGATATTATGAGGGAATGACTCCCGTAGTAAATGATGTTTCAGGGCACTTTTATTGGACCATATTTTGAGAATGTAGAGTTTTGTGAAAACACAAGTTTCAAGACAAAAATTAGATACCTTACAAACTTTCAAAATAACTCATCATAAGAATCACTAGAAGAAAACGATAAATTTCGAATGGATTTTCAGTACAGCAGTTTGCCTATAGATTCATAGAAGTAAATTATATCATGCCGAAGACAACCTTCTACTTGCGAGAACTTTCGACTCATAGTTCACCACATCTTTGGTTTCTCCATCCGTTCTGCTCGTATTGAATTGGAATCTCGATCCAATGGAGTTCTATGCGGCACGGATGTTTGTACTAGAAGTGCGATATATTGAAAATAAACAGTCGATAGAAAAGAAAGGGAAAAGTTTCCGAACTTCGATACTACCTTATTTCTTTAAAAATAACCTGACATTTCACTTTTCTTTCATCTGTTTCAGAAAAGAGAATTCTGCATGAGAATTTCATCACATCATGATAGATTTCGGAATTGACTGTAAAAAGACACAAGTACTGTGTCAGACGATTCTGAAATTGAACTCTGAAGATCCTTAAGAATTTCTTTAGGAGAGAGGGATGCTTTATAGCGCATTTATTAGAGAGTAAGAAACGTTTTAATATAATTTTTGCCCAGCTGTTTTCATGTACTCCAGAAGTATCTGAGTCGGAATATAATTTCCGTAATTTCTACACAGCTTTCAGCAAAGCAATAAATGATTAAGAAAGAAAATTGTTTGCGATATTTTTAAGTGCGCTGGTAGAAATAGGTCTAACTCACTGGATCTCGATCTAATAATCCAAGGAATCTAATGATCTAATGATCCAAGGAAAAAAATTAAACAGCATGAATTTATGGAAAAGGATATAATGAAGTAGTTTTTTCCCTGTACTTGCATTTCTGAGAGGAAGTGGATAAAAGCTGAGAAGGATAACTATCGTATCGAGCATTACTCGTGATTAATTGCTGCGACGATCATGATCATTCGACAATCATCCGCCCGTCTGAAAACTGGAAAAAGTGGAAACATCTGTAAAAATGCTCGTGGCTACGTAAAAGAGCAGAAACATCTGTAAAAAGTGCTCGTGGAGGCGTAAAAGAGCGGAAATATCTGTAAAAATGCTCGTGGCTGCGTAAAAGAACGGAGACATCTGCAAAAATGCTCGTGGCGCCGTACAAGATCGGCAACATCTGTAAAAATGCTCGTGGCTACGTAAAAGAGCGGAAACATCCGTAAAAAGGTTCGTGGCCGCGTAAAAGAGAGAAAACATTTTTAAAATGTTCATGGCGGTGTAAAAGAGCGAAAACATCTGTAAAAATGCTCGTGGCATCGTAAAGAGAAGGAACATTGCTGCAATTGCTCGTGGTGATGTAAAGAGAGAGAGAGAGAGAGAGAGAGAGCGCATTTAATAATAGGAGTATAGTTTGCTAACATTTTTGAAATCTCTATATAGAGAACAAATGCGGAGAAATGCGACAGCTACCGCATCTTTTGAATGTCATGGTGATGTGATAATTATTATTATCATAGTCTCATATTTTTTAATCAACTGTGTTGAAAGACCGTGTATGTTTGAGTTGTACCTCGGCGAGTACGGAGAAGGTTGCTGGTGGCTGGTATGTTGCCCATTGTTGCTGGTATTCTTTGTTTTGGTCCCCGCGAAGCTTTCTATTTCTAAGGGCTGTTTAAATGTAGAAGTAAGACACTGCTTTCCTAAAATCCTCCCCGCCATGATTTAATTATTTAATAATTAAGACTGAAATGATAATCGGTTTTATCGTAACATGGCGGGTGCGGAGATGGTTGCTGGCACCTGGTGCCTTGGGGTCAATACTATATTCCAGATTTGTCTTACATTCTGGAAAACGTACTAAAAAAGATGGGACTCGGTGTGGGCATAAGGCCCCAACAATTTTTGTACAGCATACTTTCGAAATTCTCTGACAGACCTCCGATCAACAATGAAGCTGGTGTATGCGATCAACAATGAAACTGATGGCACGAAAATACATGGGAGTGACAAAACGCTCATTTGAAACCACAATCAGAGAATACAAAAAAGACGCAAAAGAAGGAAGATCATCCACAACTCTATCAAGAGAAGTGTGTTCCAAGTCCGCTGTACCTATATAGGAAGGTATTAAAAAAAATTAGCCCTCTACTCTAACCCAAAAGCAACAGCATTCAGAGAATCTCTGGAAATTATCATCAGCAGGAAGCCTGCAACGACAGCGTCTCCCTGGAGTTGACAAAAATCTAGATCCAGTGCCTTAATGATGTCCCCCATCGAAACTGCCACGTTCCAAATTAACACATCTCGTGATTTCATATTCAGAACACGCTGAGCTGCGTATTTAATCATTGTTTTTGTGTCTCGTGTAACCATTCTCACATTGAAATTTTAATAGCTCTAATATTTCAGTTTGTTTAAGCTATTTGTCTTGAACAAGCCATCCGTTGATGAGCGAAAGCTTGGCAACTTGTATTTTGTTTTCCTACGCAGATAAAACGGATTTCCACTTCAGTCTTATATCCATGTTGTATTAATAGAATCTGCTATTTAATAATTGTACTGAGTTTTATTCAGCACTTAGAGAAAGCACTGCAACCGATTTCTTTTGTGCATAAGCTTCATACACTTATTATTATGCTTTTGTACGAACGCACCGGACAAGCAATGTTAATTTAGTCCCAACCTCCGAACAACGGTCACACTTTTACTGTCAAGCAGAGAAAGTTATTCGGAGGTTTCACAGTATTTCTCATGCGATAATATTTTCTCGTTCGATAGAATATACATGTTTTAGTATTTTTCCCAACGTTTCTGATTCCAGAGGACAAATTTGTAAAATTTTGTGCCTGTGACAAAGATTATATACTGATGTTTCGTGATATATGACGTCTCTGCCAGGTGGTTAAACACATAACTGCAATCAATTATTACGATACAGAAAATGAAAGCAAAATAAAAATCGAAAGAAAAACATTTAGGAATTTATTAATTTGGGAGAACTCTCGTTGGCATACCGGGCAAAAAAGTGGAAGCAAATAAGTGTAAAATGCGTATGATAATTTTTCCGTGACTCACTTATAAACGTGGAAAGAGCGATGACTTCTGTTTGATGACTGAAGAGATACTTTTTTCATTTCTACAAGAACGTACCTAGTTTCTCTCTAAGACACTTTAACTGTAATATTTCACATAGTGATAAGTATCTAACTCTAACTTGATCATATAATCTTTAGTGCCAAAAAGTGTTTTTACCTTACCCCGAGCATTTTGTGGTGTCCTTGTTAATATTTCAAATCCCCTGAAAGAAGGCAATTCAAAATGCTTATGTATTTTGATGTTGTTTGGGGGTTTAACGACCACCGTGAACAACTGAGTGAGCTATAACATAAGCATAAACAGTTACGGACCTCTAAGTTCGGTCCTCTGCTTCCAGAGGAAGGATAGAGCCAGTGCCGTAAAAAAAACACAACATCCATGCCTCACCGGTACTCGAACCCGGACAAATTTCAGGCGAATTGGTAGAAGCCATCTCTTCGACCACTGCGTCAACGGAACAGTACAAAGTATTCGCAGAAGTTACATACACGTAATTTAGTTATTGAACCACAAAAGTAAACACAATTGAGCCATGTTTTTGAAGTGCTCTTTATTTGTGTTTAACATTGTTTATTAATTTCCTTTTTTAAAATGAAAATGTGTTAGGATTTTCACGCGAAAGTTTTCTAGGAGCTGTTAAATTGATGTTAATAAAATGTTACTCGGCTTGACAGATTTTTCTAGTTGAAAGGACGCTACAGTACGTGACATTGACAATCTGAGTTTTGCTGAACGTCATTCTTCGTACTAATTCGACTGAAATTTGAACTGTAGTGAAATATTCCCCCATGCCGACACCGTGAACTTTCGCACTTCGCTGGGAAAGCTTATTCTCAAACTCTAAGCAATAACAATTAAAAATTAAATACGCAATATGATAACGTAAAAAAAAATTCGAAATGAAAATTGTTTCCATAAAAACAGTCTATCTCCCGCAATTAGCTTCGCCCACGAACCTTTGTACAAATTACTCTCGCTTAAGACAAGAGACCAAGCCTGAAAAATTGTTCATGAGGTTGGGGATGCAGATATGATGACGTCCTGAGAAACATTACATCTTTTTTAAACATGTGCTTTTAAAGAGACACTAGTTTCTTTTCTCGAAGATGGGAAGAAATATACGGTGGGAGTATGACCTGAATGATGATGACATGGACTGTTAAATCGCTTAACGAGATAAAAGCTTGACTCACTTTCAAGTAATGGAACTCCGAGGTCTAATGCCGCATTCATGAGACTACTTTAAACAAAAACACCTTAAGAGATAAATGAATAAAGATATAAAAAGTGCCTTCGCAACTGTGCTTTCAGCAGAAACAAAGGAAAAACCTATGCGTAGGTCTCAGGCAGAAAAATAATTTTTCATGCAAGCGTTAATGGAAAAGTCCATGTCAACATTTTTTTACCTGTTGTGTTGCTTTGAGCATCTTAGGATATACACCATGTAGATAAATACACTGATGTTCAAAATTAAGAGAATTTGCACATTTTGTCGAATTTCTGAAAATCTAATGGACACATTTTAATAAAATTTTGTATGGATACGCAGTTATATAAGAGAAAACATTATACCGTACAACAGTCATGGTACGCACTCATGATCGTCAGTAAGGCTCATAAGCGCAGGAATGTCCAAAATCCACGTAGCAAGATCGAACATAAAATGACTCTAATATGGGATATGGTCCTCTCTCACAGTCAATACAGCTCTCACAGCGCGACGTCATACTGGAAACAAGGCAGTTGATGAGTCCCTGCGGCAGTCGGTCCCACTCCTGCAGCAATGCAGTTTTCAGCTCCTGGATGGTTTTTGGAGGGGAGATGGTGAGCTGCAATTGCTCTCCCAACAGCGTCCCAGACATGTTCGATAGGGTTTAGGTCTGGCGATCTGGCTGGCCAATCCATCCGGCGAATATCCTCACTTTCAAGATAATCGTCGACCAGGTGAGCCCTATGAGGACTAGCGTTGTCGTCCATAAAAATGAACCGAGGGCCAACTGTGCCCCTGAAAAGTTTAACATAGGGCTGTAAGATCTCATCCCTATTATTCTCAGCAGTCAGGGAGCCTCTGTCAAACACATGGAGAGGTGCGTGGCCATCCAACATGATGCCTTCCCATACCATGACACCTCCGCTGCCATAGCGGTCCCTTTCTAGGATGTTGGAAGAAAGGTATTGGGTCCCAGGTTCTCTCTAGATGAAGGTACGTCGAGAATCAGTGTCCAGGCTGAATCGCGGCTCGTCCGTGAAGAGAACGTTACCCCACTGAAGTCTGGTCCAATGCTGTTGTTGCCTGCATAATGCTAAACGCGCGCTCTTGTGTGCTGAAGTGAGCGGGACGCAAATAGCGGGTCTTCTGGCAAAAATTCCTCTCTCATGAAGCCTTCGAGAAACAGGAACCCTTGAAAATCGGGTTCCAGTGGCGGTATGCAGCTCACGAGCTAGCTGTGCATATGTAGCAGTCCTGTGGCGCCTCGCTGAAAGTGCCAAATAATGATCTTCATTGGCCGTCGTGGCTCTTCGATGACCTTGCCCTGGCTTTCTCGATATGAATCCAGTGTCCTTAAACTGTTTCCACAAATTGCAGACGACACTGGGCATTACATTGAGCTCTGTAGCAACTTGCACTTGCGATTGCCCTGCATCCAATCTACCGACGATTCTCCACCTCATTCCGTCATCAATTCGTTCGTGGCAACTCATTTTACCTGATTGCTTATGAAATTGAACCAAATCCTGCAAGAAACACAATGAATGTCGCCGAGGAGTACGAGCGAACTAATCGCGGAAAAAACTACGTGTGCTTTTCATGCCCTCCGCTGCACAGCTCCACCCACACGCACTTGTACGCTCACGTATCCGACACTGCAAATGTGCATTCTTATTCGGCGGCATAATTTGTACCGTTCGTTCCGTACTTTTTGTGAAAATCGACTATATGTGCAAATTCTCTTAATTTTGAATACCAGTGTATATTCGGACACCCAAATCTAACGGAAACGAGAGAATTTACTAATCAAAATGAGTACACATTCGGCCTACATGTGGCCTTTGTGACTGCAGCGACCTTCGCAGGCATGCTTTCCACAAGATGCCAATAGATCTGTACTGGAATTTTTCTCCATTCCTCCTGTAAATCTTATCCTAGAGCTGTCGTAGAGAAAAGTTTTACAGGAGGATATAGGAATCAAAGTTCCAGATCGTTCTGTTGGATTTAGACTTTGAGTCGGCCAATTAAACACTTCGACGTCTGCTCCTGAAACCAGGCTTCGACATACCTTTCAGCTTGACTGAAACACTCAGATATATGAGCTGAAGTACTGCCTCAGCGTAGGTAGTCCTAAATGTTTCACAATGCCTTCGTACCTGACGGCCGTCAGGCTGGAGAGCACTACAACCAAAAGATCGAGTTTTTCCCAACGGAAACGGGCCCACATCCTAACAGCTCCCCCTCCAAACTTGACTGCAGGGGCAACCCAGTCAAATTTGGAGAGGGATCTGTAATGATGTGGGGGATGTGTAATGATGTGGGGTATCTGCTATGTTTATGATTTGTCAAGATAACGTTTGACAGCGTTATCTGGGCAAACGCAATACCGAAATTTGACCATCCTAACGAAGGTTTGAGTAGCGTGATTCACTACTCCACGGATTCTATTCTGCACTGATATTATCTACGAACGGCGAGAGACATGTCACTGCAGTTGTCGTATGACATTTCATGGGGTGATGTAGGACTTATGTTCAATTCATATAATATGGTAATCGTGTACATACAGTTCCAGTTTCTAACAGTTTGTTCTGGTGCAAATAGCTTTGCACTGGCTTGTGCAACGTTGCGTGTTAAGCCTATGGCGGAGGTCATGCGTGTCTTCTTCACATTCTGCAGAAAGCTTCACTTGGCACAATCACTTAGTTTGTGCGACGTCCCAGAGTTTGGTTTCGCTGTAGGAGCATCTTCAGCTTTTCACCAATGAAGAATATAAGCGACAGGGAATTTGGAAGATTCCAGAACAATGATAGTGATAACTTACTCACGGTGGCAACCAACCACCATGTTCCTTTCAACGTCCATCAGTTTAGCACGGCGAGGCCTAATCTCATCCAATGTAGTCTGACAGGTGCGCAAATTATTTTATTCACGTAAACCCACTCGTGCGCGTCTGAGTTTTATACAACCCACACGTGCGTCTGATACTAGAAAGACATGTTTATTTGGGTGTGTGAAGGCGTCCGAATACTTTTGTCTACAAAATGATACATTCTAGGTAAATATTTAATGTGTTTTAAATAATTTTTAAATTTATAGCAGCTGAATTTTCATTTAGGACCTCCCTAACATGAAATATCTTTTAAAGCATCTATGTCATAGAAGAAATGGATTATTTCCTCGCTGTTTCCGTCAACGAATGCTTTAAAAATTAACCGTTCATTAGTTTATCCTGAAACGTCCATGACGATTTACCATGTGGCACACTAGAAATGTTCATAAATGCTCTAACGTTTCTTAATTTTTACTCCTATATTTTCTAAGTCTCTTCTCCTACTTTCCAATTATTTATCATACTGTGACAAAGCACACAGTATGTTGACCCCTGAGTTCATTTTCTTACTAATTGTCCTGTGCATAGTGCTGTGCGATCATCTTATTTATGCTTCATGCTATCGTTAGCCATGTGTAAGCCCGTACTGAATATGAATCCAGACCATTTTTGAGGTTGTGGCGTAAAAGTAGTTTTGTACTTTACGCTACACTTAAAATATTAACATATACTAATAGATTGTTCCTAAATGAAACAAACCTTAACGGCCAGACAAAACATATAACCAGAAGTCAACTTACGGAAACAGTCCTTTATTCGGAATGGAATCACAACACTCTCCACACATTTATCTCAACACTGTTCAATTCTCTCGTACAGCACTTTCTTAACAACGCTCATCATAATCGCTCACAATAATAGCTCTCAATAATCGCTCTTATCAACACACCTCAATAATCGCTCTTATCAACACACCTCAATAATCGCTCTTATCAACACACCTCAATAATCGCTCTCAATAATATCAACACCTCTCTCATACAACAAATCAGTCGTCGATTTTTATCTCTCGTTCTCATCTTATTACATGCATATGTCACGTGCATTCCACCTCAATTGCGTTGCCAAACGTATTCATTTGAAGGAAACGATATTTCGTTAAGCGGGAAGAATACTGAGAATAAACTCAAGAATTACATAGGGAAAGAAACTAAAAAAGGAAAGTTATTCTAGAATATACGTCACAAGGTGCAGTGATAAAAAGTATCTCTTAATCTGTGTTTTTAAACATATGCTTAAAGGATTACTTGTGTTTCGAGCGATGTTTCCAAGATATACAAGGAAATCCAGCAGTTCATTTTAAACATGTCTTTTTTTCTTATATAATATATAACTAGACGAAACCCGTCAGAACTGACGGTTAATTTTTTTTTCTTTGAAAAGACTAAACTCATATGAAACAACAAACGTAAACTTTGACTGACAAATTCATTCAACCACTTCAGTAAACACAATAGTCCAGGCTCGTGATCTTTTTTCGACTGAAGGTTTAACGACCACCGTGGGCAATTCAATGGGCTATAAGAAGTCGCCCGTCCCTAATTTAGGGTCATTGGTTCTAGGGAAGGGAGAGAGCCAGTGCCGTAAGACAAACACAACATCCATGCCTCACCGGGATTTGAACCTGACCCTACACGAACGAATCATCATAAGCCAGCGCTTAGACCACTGCGCCACCGGGGCGGCCAGCCTCGTGATGAGCATCACGACTGCACCCTTTTTCAGTCGTAAAATGTGAGGCGGAAGTCCATTCACCTCGATCGTGTGCAAAAATTCAACTGGATAGTGTACTCTTTTACTGTCATCTTTAGTCACAACTGTGTTTGTAAATGTTGTTGGAATGAGATGCGCGTTGCGAATACTCTTCATTCTCTCTTGTGTGAGACATATACAAGTAGTTGCTACCCATTGATCGCTCACGCAGTCCAGTAAGGCTCTTACGTTTTCTTTCTTTTTTTTTCTGCGGGAGAGACATTCTGTTAAGGGTAAGTATGCAATAAAGTATTTACTTACTGTAGGACTGATCATAGAACACAATGCACACACCAAGTCTGACACTGAACTGAGCGCCAGATGTAGGTAAGAGCCGCACGCTTCTCCCATAGATTTTATATGGTAATTTTGCCGCTCCGTCACGCCCGAACCGTTGCCTTAGTCTCAGTTTTCTTTTTGGCTGACACAGTTACATGGTAAGACCTTTAGTTTGATATCTGAACCATATTTTTACGTTCTGCCGTTCTCTCAAAATAGATCTCACAGTAAAAAACCTTATAGAATGAAAATATAGATGGCCAACTCAATATGTACATTCTAAATATTTTCACTAACAGTGGGCAACGGAATGTATATTTACTTCTTTACATTATGGGAAACGTATTACCTACGTGAATAAACTGGATCGAATGAATATTAAATTGTATATATACATCACACAGTCCAACGGCATAACTCAATCAGGTCTTCGAGAGTGTTCGCTGTTCCGATGAGAAGAACTTTGATAGGAATGCATGCTAGCGTTGCTTTGCGCAACGGTTCGCTCAGAAAAAGAAGACTTCGGACTTTAGACTATCTCAGTTCCTCCATGCTTCCACCTTCAACAGCGCGTGAGTCAACCGCAGGCGATCGAATGCTAACCGCACGCTTCTCCCACAGACTTTACAAGGGAACTTCGCAGCCCCACAACGCTCGATCCGTTGCCCCAACTCATTTTTCTCTTCGACTGGTACATCTACATGATAAGACCTTTAATTTGATTCCCCTAACGATATTTTTACGTTCTGCAGTTCTCTCAAAATAGGACTCACAGTAACTAACCTTATCAAATTAATATATACTCGTAGATTCCATTTTCCTTTGACTGCAGGTACTAACGTAAAGTAAACGAGTGTTTTTCTCTATCTTCATGTTCGTGTGAAAAGAAACACTTTAGCTTTTCTTTCTGATTTCCATATAATATGTCAAGTACTGTTTCTACGATCTTTTACAAATATAAGCGCCTTTCGTCTTCCATATTGACAAGGTAGTCTCGATCCCCAATTGTGTAAACAAATACTTCACACTACGTTGAAGCAATAAATCACGTGAGCAGTTTGATCATCTGATTTCGTGAAACTGAAATGTATAGATTTTCTCGGAAAAGAATCAAAAGCCAACGAAGTGAAAACGGAATTTGATTTTTATCTTTAAATAAATAAACCGCCGCATTTCAGACTCTCACCTCGCAGGCCGCTTTTTACGCTTTCCAACCGTAGGTTGAAGAAGCGTATATGCTCCAGCTTTGTCCGTCCGTCCGTCCGCGCGATAACTCACGTGAAAACAGTTCGATTTCGACGAAATTTTAGTACGTGGTAGGGACCACCTGGGGACGAACCCTATTGGAAATGTGCGAAGCAGGGTCAAAGGTCAGGACATAGAAGCGAGATCCATGCCATTGCTCTTATGCATCATAACTTGCGTAAAAATTGTTCGATTTCGATGAAATTTTAGTATGTGGTAGGGAACCACCTGGGGACGATCCCTATTGAAAATGGGTAAAATTGGGTCAAAGGTCGGGACATAGGAGCTGGATCCATTCCAGCTCCTATGTCCAAATGTGATACAGCTTTACGTACTCAACGGGAAAGCTGTGGGGTATTTAAAACAATGAGCGACAAATATAATTTATAATGAAGAGTATCCTACTGAGAAATAAGTTTTCCAAGGAATGCTTAGAATCAGAGGCACTCTTTCATAGAGAAGTTCACACCAGAGCCCCTGGCGGCAGAATTTCTAATTATGAAAAAGAAAAATTATGCATATAATGTTTTTTTACAGCAAAGCCTTTGTGACAGAAAACGAATGTTTTAAATACGATATTAGAGGAAGAGTTAGAGAGGAAACAAAGGTTTTTACATATCCGTCCCTAACGAGAAAACCCTACTTTATTTAAGAAGGTTACTACTGCAGTAAATATCACACACTACAGAAAGAAGTTTTCCGAAAAGATGCTTGGGAGATAAAGTACAGACAGAAAGAGAAATACACACTAACGCCCCCTTGCAACTGGACCATACGCTTTGGTGTATTTGTTCACCTCATCGCTCTGGACCCAGTGGTTCTAACCGACTAAACTACACCGATGGAATATATTACTGCAGATTTGTCGTCTTGATACGTGCTTCACCTCTGTAGTACGTCACGCATCTGTTGGAGATTTTATTCAAGTTACCTTTTGTTCGTGGATTTAAGGTCCACCATGACAACGCTGAGAGCTATAAGCAGTCACCCGTCCCTAATTTGGAGACATTTGTTCCAGGAAAGTGCCAGCGGCCGCTCTTTCGAACGAATACACAACCCATGCCTCGTCGGAAACTCGAACCAGGACCATCGTCTCGTACAACGAGACAACCTTGGCGTCTACCCAAAGTTATTGACAGCACAATTTTCTTGAAAATAATGTGAACTACAGGCGTCAACTACCGGCATGCACGATAGCTTAAGCTTGCACTGATTCCAGAAGGAATAATGTGAATTATCTTCTGTTAACTACACTGGCGGAAAGTGAAAAAAGAACACCAAGAAGGAGACGTCTGATACCAACGAAATGTATACAGCATAATAACGAAATACAGAGGATAACGTGATCAAAACATTATGGCAAAATACAGCTGTATTTGCTGGTAAACTGAAAAATAACATTTTCATGTAACATGGTTAGTACGAGGTTGAACCGCAATGAACTGCGTCACACTGTGCAATTCTGGCATGTAGTCTGTCGTACAGGTGTTGGATGTAAGTTTGGGGTATTGAGTTCCAAGCATCCTCAAATTGGACGCGTAAATCGGGGATGGTCGTGGCTTGCGGTGGAGACCGGATAAGTCGTTGTCCCATAAAATCCCACACGTGCTCAATGGGGGACAAATCCGGTGAATGTGCAGGCCATGGAAGTTGTCTCACACCCTGAAGTGCATGTTGCATTGCACGTGCCGTGTGCGGGCGTGCGTTATCTTGCTGGAAAACACCACGATGGACCGACCTTACAAATGGCACAACAACGGGCTGAATGATGTTGTTGATGTAGGAGGTGCTGTTTAACGTACCCGGTACAAACACTAGTTGTGTACGGGAGTGATAGCTGATCGCTCCCCACACCAGGAGACCAGGTGTAGGCCCTGTGTGTCGCTGGCGGATGCAAGAAGGGTGGAGACGCTCCCCTGTGCGTCTGCGAACACGCATACGGCCATCGGAGGCTCCCAAGCAGAATGTGCTTTCATTGATGAACACGACCGATCGCCATTGCGTTCTCCAGTGCAGACGTTGGCGACACCACTGCAGCCGTTCCTGTCGGTGGGCTGGAGTCAGTGGTACACATACCAGAGGTACACGTGCACGTAGTCCTGCATCCAGTAGACGGTTGCGGATTGTTCGCACAGTCACCACGGGTGCAACGGCAGCTCGGATTTGCGTCGCAGTGGATGTTCTGCTTGACAACGCCGCTCTTCTTATGCGTCGATCGGTCCGCTCATCAGTCCGTCTGTGACTCCCGGTTCCACGTCTTCTCGTGTGGGAATGTTCCTCGGACCATCTACGCCACCATCGTACCACCACCGATACTTCCCGTCCAATTCGCTCCGCAATAGGACGATACGACCATCCGGCCTCGCGGAGTCCGTCTAGACGACCTCGCTCAAAGTCCGATAACTGCTGAAATCGTACACGTCTTCCATGTCCAGGCATTGCAGCTTCTTCAGGGTCTTCGCACGTGTCCGTACGCCGACGACTGATTACATTCACTTTGCTGTACTCCTTAAATACCACCGACGATAATTTTCATATTATGCCATGCTGTGGCGCAAGCGCTCACTGGTTGGTCCCGAAATTAACATCCCACCTATGTAAACTCGACCTCATTAACATATGTTCATTTCATGATCGTCCGCCAATTCCTTCTTGGTGTTCTTTTTTTACTTTCCGCCAGTGTACTTGTATAAGAGCCCGTTGTTTATCTCCTAAAATCAGCCAAAGATTACAAATTATGAGAACTAATATATTCGACACACTTTTGAAATATTGTGTGTTGAATGTGCACCATGTGCTTAATCTTGGTCTTCCACATGTCACCAAAATAGCTCCTATAGAAATCGAGAAGCGTGGATGCTTCATGATTTCTAAAGTTGTCTTGTGGTATATGGTACCAGCACGTTTGTAACTAATCCTTTAATTCTTATAAGTTACTTGGTTGAGCCGCCGCAGATAGGATTTGCTGTCCCTACACAAACAACAGATTTTCGATAGGATTGACGTTTGGGGGAATTTGGACGCCGGAGTAATACATGAAAATCTTCTTCGTGTTCAGCGAGCCATTCTCCAAAAATCAGGGTATTGTGGCATAGCGTATTATCCTGCTGAAAGAATTCACTATTAGAGGGTTATACCTATGCCATGAAAGAATATACCTGGTCTGGAATGATGTTCAGGTAGAAGGTAGACGTTGTAGTCTCCCGAACATGAATAACTGAACCCAGGGCATTTCAGCAGGACATTACCAAAACATTACACTTCCTCCACATGTTTGTTTTAGACACACGGTGCATCCTGGTGTCAATACTTCCCCAAGTAAACGATGCACATGTTCCCGGCCGTCTACATGGTGCAGCAAGGAACGAGATTCATCGGACCAGACGACTTTCTTCCAATCCTTCAAAGTCCAGTTTTCATGTTCGCGTGCCCTTTGAAGGCGCTTTCAAGGGTGAACCGAGGTAACGGCCTGAGGTTACGCAGCCCCATTTCAGCACACGGAACGGCCTGAGGTTACGCAGCCCCATTTCAGCACACGAAACGGCCTGAGGTTACGAAGCCTATTTCAGCACACGGAACGGCCTGAGGTTACGCAGCCCCATTTCAGCACACGGAATGGCCTGAGGTTACGCAGCCCCATTTCAGCCTATGGAACGGCCTGAGGTTACGCAGCCCCGTTTCAGCCCACGGAACGGCCTGAGGTTACGCAGCCCCATTTTCAGCAGGGTTGGATGTACTGTGAGTTGTGACATATTACTCCCGTCACCAGCATTCTAATTACCGGCTAGTGGCAGCACAGTATTCCTTCTGGGTTTTTTTTGGCACGATACGAGATAGCCTTCGCTCACCTATAGCATCGATGAGCCGTGGTAGGATCACACATTGCCCGCAGTTCGTGGGTTTTCCCTCGGACCATTTGTTGAGGAATAACCATGGATTACCGTCATAAAATGCTCTGACGCAGTCGTCTGGACATTATAATATTTAGTCTTTACCAAAGTTCCCTGCCTTTCCTATCTGAAAAACAAGAATAACACTGATTAACACAGGTCAACCTCAGGTGTTATTTTTACCGTTTCACGACCTTCACACGCACCGTCTTTTACCTGCAGTTGCTTCCATTTGCATAAAGATGCGTTGGTCATAATGTTTTGGCTCTTCGGTGTGTTATTTCAGTAAAATAAATTCTGTTATAAACTACTGTTTGTGCAAATTGGAACACCCTGAAGGAATGATGGTAATCACGTGAAACTTACAGGACATGCAGAGCAGGGTAGGACATGCAAATGATTAGAAGTGCAGAGTCATTGCGCATGTCTGGGAGCGACAGCGCCCTCTGGGCAGTCAAGTGAGGGGTATAAAGAGACGGCTGTTTAGGATACGCACCAGCAGTGCATCGCGGACAGCGGGTTGTAAAAGGGTCGCCAGGATTCAATAACACCTCGGCGACGGCGAAGGGAGCAATATCCCCAAACGACAGAGTTTGAACGGGGACGAATGATTGTTCTGCGTGAAGGTGCATTTTTATACCTCGACATTGTGGCTCGGAGAGGACAAAACGCCACGATAGTGATGCGCTTGTGACGGCAGTGGACCGAGGAGAACCAGGTGCATCGACAATCCCTGAGTGGACCGAGAAATGTAACGACACAGCAGGATAACCGACACCTCATCCGCATGGCAGTGACAAACCGTTCTGTATCTTTGCAAGTGTTAGCATAACAGTGGAGCAGTGCAGCAGGGGAGGCATTGCCTGCCTCCAAAGTTCGACGCAGTCTTCTGCACAGAGGACTGGTTTCACGCATCCCTTTGGGGCGGATTCCTTTGACCCTGAAGCATGGACGCCTTAGGTTGAAATGGGGTCTTCAATACAGACAATGGCATGCTGATGGGCAACATGTCTTGTTTTCGTACGAGTTCCGAGTCAGCATGGACTACCATGATGGCCGCATACGCATTAGACGGTATTGTGGTGAGCGCCTACTTCCAGCACGCAATGTCGAGCGTCATACGGGTCGAACGCCAAGTGCGATGGTGTGAAGCGTCATTGGGTACCATTCGCGATCTCGGATGCTACGACTTGAGGGCAATCTCAACAGCGACAGCTATATCCGGGAAGTTGTACAAGCAAAAGTCATACTCTTCCTTCAGAGCATTCCTGGGGCTATATTCCAGCAGGACAATGCCCGACCTCATGTTGCCAGGAATTCTCAAGCCCTATTAGCAGCACAGCAGATACCGCTTCTTCCTTGGCCTGCACATTCGCCAGACATGTCGCCTATTGAGCATGTCTGGGATATGGTCACTGGGCAACTGGTCCATCAAAGTCCTCCAGCGATCAGTACTAATGATCTGTGGACTCGCATACATGCCGCTTGGCAAGAAATTACCCAGGTTACCATCCAAAGCCTTTTCGATTCAGTGCCACGCCGTCTAGAAGTTCCTATTGCAGCTCGAGGAGGCTTCACAA
Organism: Macrothele yani; assembly: GCA_039090855.1. Taxonomy (NCBI): domain Eukaryota; kingdom Metazoa; phylum Arthropoda; class Arachnida; order Araneae; family Macrothelidae; genus Macrothele; species Macrothele yani. Next base: position 82,297,126 of record CM077025.1, on the reverse strand, counting down.
GATACTGATTGTTGCAAATAAAAATTGACGTATTGTTCGGAAAATTAAATCACTTATGTACAGTCATATCAGTAATGTGTGGTATAAATTTCATTTGAATCGCATGGTTCCTTCTTGGTATTGGAATTTTCGCAAACAATAGTGTATGTAATATCAGTTGCGTAATTTTATCCTGAAAACATTTTTCAAATCTATCGAGAAATGAAACACCTACAAAGGAAAATGAAAACAGTTTTTGTTGGTAATATGGTAATTTACAAGCATGAAAGTTAAATGAAAAACGGGAGCTATTCGAAAGTATTCAGACGTTTACTACTGGATGGCAATGAATTATAACTCATTTTAATAAAGAGACACAAATATACGGATACTAATAACATATACATTGAATAAAAAGTGGTTTTAAATATTCGTTTTTTAGGCGTAAGGTAAACTCAAGAATTATCAAGCTTTCCCTTCTTCAAAGGCTACCAGGTAAGAATCTTGAATCCTGCTCAAAAATACTGCCTAATAAATGGATGTCTAACACACTGTTTATTCAGTGTAATGAAAAAAATATTTTTATTTATTTGAAAGAAAATTTGTGTATAAACTCCCTAGGTATATATATTTTTTGTCGAACATGCCCTGACATTTACAAAACTCTACGCCTACGATGTGACATACGAGTAAAATAAATGCATTAGTAGAGGGAATAAAGAAACAATATTGGCTTTCCGATCCCTGGTTAATACATTCTTTCCCACAATATGAAATTTTCTTTTTCTCCCTGCAGCTTGAGGATGACTAAGGGGGAAGGGGGGTCCAGAGGGCAAGTGAGATCACAAATAGAGAAAGATAAGTGTTACTAAGAATGAAATCATTGAAAAAAATATTTCGCTTTCAGATCTGAGCCTGGAAAACGGGCAACAGATGTTGCTTTAATTTGGCGCAGCTTAGTTTGGAAATCTACTCTAATTCCGAAAAATTATAACTCGTTAAATGTAACCTCTGGCTTTTTCTACCATTTGCCACCATCAACATTCTGTCCAGATTCTCGCATATATGTTCCATGCCATCAGCCCACACGCCAGAGCATTCTTCACGGATGCGTACATAAATGCGCACTTCTTTTAGGAAAGAAGGACAGTATACACTGAAAAGCAATTGAATTAGAGACAGCTGGCGTTCTGCAAATGTGGCGCTGTGGGCGGCCCTGTAAACGGAAACGACATGACGTATGCAGCGATCCGGCAATATAAGGAGTGATGCGAATAGAATCCGTAAGAGTCGGAAGCAGTATGGGTAAGACGAAGGATCTACGCGCATTTGATCGTGGGCAAATTGTCGGGACCCGACGAATGGGTTGCTCCATCTCGGAAGTCGTGCAGGCACTGCGATTTTCACAAGCCATTGTGTCACGGGTGCACCGTGAGTACATCGAATCCGGTAAAACCATCCCTGCAAGGGCCAACTGCCATGGACAACAGCGTGTGGATGAGTGGGGATCTCGTCGGCTAGCTCGCATTGTAACAGCGGATAGACGTGCCACACCACAGTGCAAGAAATCACTCGGCAATTTAACGCTGGTGCACAAAAACGTGTAAGCAGCCACACCATCCAGAACCATCTTCTCGCTATGGGGTACAGAAGCCATCGTCCCCCGGGGGTACCGCTGCTGACCGCACATCACAGGGTGCAAAGATTAGCATGGACGCGGGAACATTGCCACTGGACTCTTGACATGTGGTAAAATGTTGCCTGGACTGATGAGTCGAGATTCACGTTGCTACATGCGGATGGCAGGATACGAATACGGCGCAAACCACATGAAGCGATGGATCCTTCTTGCCAGCAAGGTACTCTTCAAGTTGGTGGTGGTGGCGTTCTCGTCTGCGGACTGTTTACGTGGACTAAAATGGGACCCCTGGTACGTGTGACATCGTCCCTCACAGGTCAACGTTACCGGGATATTCTGGACGACCATTTGCTCCCGTTTGTGCGTCTTTAACATCCCACTAGGGACCTCATCATGCAACAAGACAATGCACCGTGCCATCGCTCCCGAATTGTATCCGAATGGTTGGATGAATACTCCAGGGACGTGACCTCGCTTCCTTGGCCAGCTAGGTCACCTGACCTCAGTCCCATCGAACACATGTGGGATGCCATCGAGAGAGATGTTCGAGGCTCTTACCCCTCCACTGAACTGTGGGAGCTTGTTCAGGGGTCGTGGATCCCTATGGCTTCCCAACGCTTCCGGTGTCTTGTCGAGTCCATGCCGAGACGAATCGCCGCCGTCATCAGGGCTAAAGGTGACGCTACATGTTACTAGACAGCTATGTCTAATTCAATTGCTCTTCAGTGTACTATACTATACTATACTATAATACAAGGTATTTAATATTTTTGTCGGGGTTTTAAGGTCATCGATGGAGGTCACAAGGGTCTGGTAAACGATTTTTTTAAATTAAAGGTTTAACGACCACCGTGAGCAACTCAATGGGCTATAAGCTGTCGCTCGCCCTTAATTTCGGGTCACTGGTTCCAGGGAAGGGAAAGAGCCAGTGCCGTAAGACAAACACAACATCCATGAGTCACCGGGAGTCGAACCCGGAAACATCTCGGACGAATGATTAAAGGCCATCGCTCAGACCACTGCGCCACCGGAGCGTCCTGGTAAACGATGTTTTTCACGTACCCCCGCAGGAAACAATCCAATGGCGTAATATCGGGTGAGCGTGGAGGCCACGAAATGGATCCACCACGCCTAATCCAGTGCCCCAGGAAAATGCAGGTCAAGAAATTCTCAGAAAATAACAGCCTATTGCGGCGGTGCGCCGTTGTGTTGGAATAACACATTGCTCTGATGATCTTGCAACTGCGGCAACAGATACAGCTGTAGCATGTCAAGATAGGTCACCACTGTCACTGTTTTTTCCACAAAGAAAACGGGCACCAACACGTCCGAGCATGATAAAAGGCACCAGACGTTCACCTTTTGTCTATCTCCTTCGACTTCTCAAACGGCGTGAAGGTTTTCGGAGCCTCATATTCTGCAGTTATGCCGACGTACCCTCATTCAGACGAAAAACGCTGCTTCATCACTAAATATCCATGTCTGCAGGTAATGTTCATCATTTTCGACTTTGGACAAAATGTCTTGAGTAAATTGGAAACGGCGGGGTTTGTCGTCCCGCTGTAAAGCCTGTACAATCTGCAGTTTGTTCCAACGAAGCTGGAGGCGGTTACAAAGCGCTATAAACAGTCGCTTGTGGCATGCCTAACTGCGACGCAGCTCGTCTCGCTGACTTCTGAGGGCTTCGAGAAAGGCTTTCTCGATGCAATTAATATCGTCGTCCTGAGAAGTGCTCGGTCTGTCTTCCTACTCCTTTTACATGTTGCACACTACCAGTCTTTTGAAACTGCTTTCACCAACGTCGGATAACATTATCGAAAGACGGAGCTCTCTCTGCCATACTGCGTTCTGTAACGACGTTGCGTTATGATAACTGACTTTGTTTTGGAGAACCAAAGTACACACATTGCTTTTTCTTGAACAGTCACCATTTTGAAGTATGATATCAATTCAGCGCGTACCGTGTTGCCACATAACACTTTCCGCAGTGAGCTGGTTTATGTTGCATGCAGTTTTATTTGGTCAGTTACTGTTTGACCATGCCAGGCCGCTTAAACCCCGACAGTAATTATGAATCACGCTGTAAAATATAATATAATATAATATAATATAATATAATATAATATAATATAATATAATATAATATAATACACCGACGAGCCGTTACATTATGACCACCTACCTAATAAGCTGTACGACCCCCGTAGCCAACAAAACGGCTACCACTCAGCGAGGTATCGATTCGATGAGGTGGCGATAGGTATCCTGGGGTATCTGGTACCATAATGTCAACAGCAAGTCCTCTAGTTCCCGTACATTTTGGGGGTAGTGGTGATTTAGCGCTAACATGCTTTTCCAAGTCGAACTACAAATGTTCGATAGGGTTCATGTCTTCAGCGCATACCGTATTGCCACATAACACTTTCCGCGGTGAGCTGGTTTATGTTGTATGCAGTTTTATTTGGTCGGTTGCGGTTTGACCATGCCAGCCTGCTGAAACCCCGACAGTAATTATGAATCACGCTGTAAAATATAATATAATATAATATAATATAATATAATATAATATAATATAATATAATATAATATAATATAATATAATATAATATAATATAATGTAATGTAATGTAATGTAATATAATATGATATAATATAATATAATATAATATAATATAATATACTCGTGCGTAATTTTGGAAAACGCAGCTATGCATCATTATCAAAAAATACAGTTGTAAAGGGATTGATACAGGCAACTCACAAATAGGTCAATTTTACAAAGTACAAGCATATCATTGCGAAGAACTTCTGAAAAAGAGGGCGGTGTCTGTGATAGGAAACGTCAGATACTGTGATTACGAAGCTCTTTAAAGGAAAAAGATTGATTTTCCCTGACTGTAAATTTGCCCAAAGTAGGGCTCTGGAAGCGTTGGTTCATTTCCTTTTGCCAGTGAAATGAAGCGTTCTGCAAACAAGGCAGTAAAACAAGGCAAAAAAAAAAAAAAAAAAAAACTAGTCCCGTTAAGGTAAAATAGAGTGTTCTTTGAAGATCTGCGGCATTAAGATAAAAGGAAACAGCATGTAATTCCGGAAAACCCAAGACAAGCCGTTAGCCACTCGGCCTCGCTCTTGTGGTATTACAAGGAAAAGGCGGTTTGCTCGGCTGCAGAGGGCTGATGGCCGAGAAAAACGGGAGAAAGCTTCATCTCCAACAGGTGTAATGATGGATGATGGCTCATAACGTCAGCTTTTAGATTACCTCCAGGATAAGCAGGTTAACTTTGAAGAGAAATAAATCAGTGAGTAAATTACATGGAAGTCGAAAGGAAATTTAAAACGGCTCTTGATAAAAAAAGAAAGAAAAAAAAAAGGAGAAAAAGAACGGCTACATAAGATAAAATTAAAGTATTAGGACAAGTTCAGTGTCCACGTTCAGGAAATAAGATCGTAAACTTAACTTGTTCTACCTTATCTTTTATTATAAAATTTCACTGGTCTGGTAATCAAGAAATTAGCTTTCATATTTTAAGTTCTAGAGTATTACATTGCAAGTCGCAGGCCAGTAGATCTCGTATGAATTTTAAATATTGCATTTCCAGTAAGACCTTGACATTCAAATACAGTTACTGGAACCTCGGTTTTTCAATTATACGTTTTTTTACTTTTATATGCAATTCTGCGCTTGTCCAGATATTTTACTGTGCCTTTTATCGCTTTTTCAATTCGGTTATCCGTAATTTATTTATACGCTTTTTGCAATTATACGTTAAATTTTGAATTTTAGATTATCAAAAATACACGATTTTTTTATTCTTTTACACGTAACCCGGTATGTTGCAATTTTGAGGGAATTGAAACAGGTTTTTTTATAGCTATAAAATAGATGATCAACTAAAATTTTACAGAATAACGTTCACAAATATCTTTTGTATTATCTTTTATATTATTTTTCTTATTATATTCCTTTTTTATCTTTTTCTGTGAATTCAGTTCAAGCAATTTCAAACCATCAAACATTTGTGAATATTCTGTATAATAAGGGTATTGAAGTATTGAATATCCTAATACGAATGTCCAAATAATATTGAATCCCAATACGATTTTAATACAAAATCGTATTTAGATTTACTACCTAAAGAAGAAAATGTTCCCATGCCGTTTACGGGATTCGTTGCACCTACAGTTTACTCTGCAGTACATCACTCAAACTATCAAAACATTAAACGCGGGAAAATGTTTATAAAACCTACACTGACATCTATTCCTCCGTAGATACCACTTCGACTACCAAGAAATCAAACAGTCGAATATGTTGTTTCTCGAGTGTATTTTGATAAACATTTGCAAAGATTTTATCCTCATTACTTTATCGGCATGGTCAATGAAGTTGGTTAATTAAATAATTAATAAATTTGCGGGCGCTGATTAGGGTAAAAAGACAATGAAAGTTACCTGTGGTTTCAGCAATTTGGGGTACAAAATAGCATATTAACACTTTCTGTGTGATCTACGAAGGCGTTAATAACAGGACGATAAATCAACCGCGATTCTTTCGCAGGACAGCCACTTTTCCCTTGTAGACTAAACGCAGAAAAGAAGTAAGGGGCGCTGAGCCATATCCTGTCGTTTGCAGACAATTTATGAAAAAGAAGGCAGCAAATGTCATTGAAGTTCGTACTTGTGACCCTCAAAGGCATGAGAATAGCGAGATCAAATACATCTCAAGTATCCAGAGTTCTGGTTGACACCGACAAGAAAAAGGCATTTCGAAGAACGAGAGAAACAAAAAAGAATGGGAAGAATTGTGAGTTGCTTTTCTGGAGACCACAAGGTAAAGTGTCTGCCTGTCATTGTATTCTCCGGCTCAATAAACATGTACAGAATAATTTTCCATTTGCAGTAATTCGCAATACGAAGTCTGCAAGACACACCGTGAATTGAACAAAAATGACCACTGAAAAGTTCACGGACAAATGATAGGAGTGTAAGGAAACTTCCTTAAAGGCTGGAAAGAAACAGTCCAACAGGTGATCGCAGAGTTCTTGGTGACATCGAAGCAGCAACCAGTGTAAGTGACTCACCCTTTAGTGGCGACTCACTTCTAAGTAGCATAGCAGCTATCGGGGGTTTGTGGAACTCTCTCTCAGCCCAGACGTATCGTCTCTCTGGTTTCGCCTAAGTGAAAGTGTTACGGAAGCACCGCATGGGAAACCAGCGAATGACTCTTGGCGAATTGGAGGTGCAGCAGATATAAATTATGTATTTTTTTATTTTATTTTTATTTATTTATTAGAACTCTTTTGCTGTACAATATCACAATACAACACCGAAAAGAACGAACAATATGTAACATAATCTAAGATTAATTATAAAAGAATATATACACTGAAGAGCAATTGAATTTGAGATACATGTCTAGTAACGTGTAGCACTATCTTTCGCCCTGATGACCGCGGCGATTCGTCTCGGCATGAACTCGACAAGACACCGGAAGCGTTGGGAAGCCATACGGATTCACGACTCCTGAACAAGCTCCCGCAGTTCAGTGGAGGTGGAGTCAGAGCCTCGAACACCTCTCTCGACGGCATCCCACATGTGTTCAATAGGATTGAGATCAGGTGACCTAGCTGGCCAAGAAAGCAAGGTCACGTCGGTGGAGTGTTCATCCAACCATTCGGATACAATTCGGGAGTGATGGCACGGTGCATTGTCTTGTTGCAGGATGAGGTCCCCAGTGGGATGTTGAAGACGCGCAAATGGTCGTCCAGAATATCCCGGTAACGTTGACCTGCGAGGGACAATGTCACACGTACCAGGGGTCCGATTTCAGTCTACGTAAACAGTCTCTAGACGAGAATGCCACCCCCACCAGCTTGAAGAGTACCCTGCTGGCAAGAAAGATCTATCGCTTCATGTGGTTTGCGCCGTACTCGTATCCTGCCATCCGCATGTACCAACGTGAATCTCGACTCATCAGTCCAGGCAACATTTTTCCACATGCCTAGGGTCCAGTGGCGATGTTCCAGCTCCCATGCTAATCTTTGTACCCTGTGATTTGCGGTACCCTCTTGGAACGATGGCTTCTGTACCCCATAGCGAGGAGATGGTTCTGGATGGCGCGGCTGCTTACACGTTTTTGTGCACCAGCGTTAAATTGCCGAGTGATTTCTTGCACTGTGGCACGTCTATTCGCTGTTACAGTACGAGCTAGCCAACGATGACCCCGCTCATCCACACGCTGTTGTCCACGGCAGTTGGCCCTTGCAGGGATGGTTTTACCGGATTCGATGTACTAACGGTGCACCCGTGACACAATGGCTCTTGAAAATCCCAGTGCCTGCAGGACTTCCGAGATGGAGTGACTCATTCGTCGGGCCCCGACAATTTGCTCACGATCAAATGCGCTTAGATCCTTCGTCTTACCCATACTGCTTCCGACTCTTACTAATTCTAGTCGCATCTCTCCTTATATTGTCGGATCGCTGCATACGTCATGTCGTTACCGTTTTCAGGGCCGCCCTCAGCGCCACATTTGCATAACGCCAGCTGTCTCTAATTCAGTTGCTCTTCAGTGCAGTACACCAGTTAAGCAACATTGACAATTTGTCAATTTTAACCATACAATCACCATGTAACAAGGATAAATGCTTTACCATGAAAAATGCAAAAATATTACACACTCAAATGATGTCAATATAACTAAAACACCTTCAATATCAATTTAAAAAGTACAGCAAGGGGCCAGAGAAAAACGCTAAAATTTTAGCCTGACAAGCCGCTGATCCCCTCAAAAAGTTTCAAAAAAAAAATTAATTTTAGTCCGGTCAAGACAACGAATGTGATATTACAGTATACATTAAACGACATCGAGAAAGCCTAAAACAATAGAAATCTCTTTCACTCCCCCAACCGACCCCTAGTTATATACAATTTTCGATCAAAAAACTCCTTTACAGTCGTCTGAATCAGGGTATCGAGTATCAGATCTAATGGCCAATGGCAATGCATTCCATTCTCGCAGGCCCAGTATACCGATGTTGTTAAACATCATGCCCGTACGCGCTCAAGGGACAGTGAATTTCGTCTCCCGTCGTGTATCATATGAGCTCTAGACATGTCCTGAAATATATCGTTTATATAGATAAGGAACAAAACAGGACCCAATACCGAGCCCCTGAGGGACTCGGTATTGGGTCCTGTTTTGTTTGTTTGAGGGACGGGTCTTACTTCAGAGGAATATCCGTTGAAGAGAACGAACTGTCTCCTACCCATCAAGTAATTCCGAAATACCTTCCACACAGCACCGTATAATCCCGATCCTCTCTAGCTTAATCAATAGGATATCGTGACAGACAGTATCAAATGCTCTTGAAAAATCAAAGAAAAGTCCGACAACAGAGCCCTCAGAGTCCAAAATAGCATGTAGATATTTCAAAACATCCAACACAGCAGTCTCTGTCGAGAAACCTTTACGAAAGCCGTGCTGGTTGGGACATAAAATCCCGTTTCTATCCAAGAATGAATTCAATCCGTTTAGTATTATTCTATCCCAAATCTTTGCAAACACCGAAATATTTGCAATCGGCTGATAGTTTGCCATATCTGTTTTCGAACCCTTTTTATGAATTACAGTAATTCGGCCAAGAGTCAATAAATCCCAGTTAAGACAATATTATTAAAAATGTGAGTTAACGGAACAATTAGGCGCGAAGAGACAGATTTAACTGCCATAGGGTGAACACCATCAGGCTTCCCAAAGGATTTAATCCATTTAAAACCTGAATAAGATCACCTGCGACAGAAGTGAAATAAAATGATGAAGCACCACAATCCGGAAGATAATCACGAAAACCGCCAACTGCTGGATTTAAACCCGAAACAAGCTTTCCAGGCAACTCCCCAAAGTAATTGTTGAACAAATTAGCAACCCTCTGCGGGTCTGAAACCATATCATCCTTCTGATCAATATGTGTAGATTCAGCAACAGATCTGGATCTAGCCAAGAGATCATTTACAGACCGCCAAGTCTTCCTACTGTCTGTAGGAGAAGCAAAACTGTTCAGATAATAATCTCTTTCAGCATACTGAATCTTAATGTTATACCAATTTCAATATCTCTTAAAAATCCCCAAATCTGCCGGATCCCTAGACTTCAAGAATACCCTAAAAAGTCTATTCTTCCTATGGAGACACCTAAGAAGACCATTTGAAAACCATGGCTTTCTACAACAAGCGAAATGTTTTACAGTGATAAATGGAAAGTGAAGATCATAAAACTGCGAAAAAATTGACCAAAACACCTGATATGCCACAACAGGATCTGTATGGTCCAATACAGATTGCCAATTTATTTCCATTAATGCCAAGTCAAACAACCAAAGATTCTCGAGACGAAAATTCCGTATTACAAGTGAACGAGTGGACGGTAATTTACTATTCATATAGGAGCTCTACAGACAAAAAATCGGCAAGTGATCACTAATTTGATAGGCCAGTACTCCTGAATAAATAGAGGTGCTGTTGGTTATACATAAATCCAGCAGGGTAGCAGATGTAGCAGTGATTCTGGTGGGGTGTTCTATAACATTCACGAAACCCGAGGCAACAATAATATCCATTAGTTTTTTAGTAGTGCCATCGTGTACTCCACAAGCAACATTCAAGTCCCTCAGACAGTACAGCAACTTATCACAATCATTGACATAATCAAGGAAACCAGAAAAAATTGTAGAAATTTCTCTAAGCAGCCATGTGGCGGTCGGTAAACAGCACAAAGCACATACCGACGAGATTCAAGAAAAAGCATCTCATAATTTTGATTTATGACAGTAAAATTGTCTACAATTTCCACAGAGAGGGCCTGCCTCACAAACACAGCCACACCACCACCACGACCACCAGACCGTTAAGCAGCAAAAACACGATAACCAGGAATATGACACAAGTGATCGCCATTCTCCTCAAACAATGTCTCTGTAACACAAATGAAGTCCAATAAAGAATCAAATGCATCCAGTAAATCCAACAGGAGATCCATTTTTCCCAATAAGCTGCGAGCATTGGGGTGCAACAGGTCACTTTTATGAGTAGCAATTAGTGTTCGCAATGTACACATGGAAACCAAGTTTTTATAACAATTCATAATAATTCAAACAGAAAAATAACTAACACAATTTTAAACGTATAAAATGTTCTTAATTAAAATAACGCAAATCCAAATCTGTCCTACCCCTGATAATCACCGCTCGAGCTCCTTCAGCCATCCTACAGTGTATGCGGCAATTTCTAAACCAGCAAAATTTGATGTTATTCATTTTAGAAAAGTTTCTTGCCTGCCAAAACAATTCCCTATTGTAAGACGTTAGGTTTTCATTAATATATATTCGTTTATCACACAGAGATCCAGGTAGAATGTCCTACTCTTTAGTCACACTCCTTCCCTTCTTCAAATAAGCATCCCGAATTGTTCTGCCCCGAAATTTAACTATGATTGGAGAAGTCCTTTTCGGTCCCCTGGAAGGCAATTTATGTGTAGTAGTTTCAGCATCCGCAATGTCAAAGTTATCACCATATAACCTAACCGCCAGACGATACATTAGATCTCTCAATCCAGCATCTGTCTCATTTTTATTCTCACTTATTCCATGGATTTCTAAATTTTTATTTCTATTGTACTGCTCTAGGTCATTGTGCTTCTCACGAAGTACTTGAATGTCTACAGCTTGTGTCTCGACCCTTGATTCAAGCTCTGCAATCCTGTTATGTGCTGCCTCAAGTGTCTTGTCCATATTACATAATTTAATCAGGATCTCATCATATTTCGATGACATGAACTCCACAGATTTTCGCAATTCAATAATCTCCATCCTTATATATCCAATTACATAAAGTTTCTTATTCACAATATCCAGTAATCCAGCATCGACAGTCTTATAGTGAGCAGCCCCGGAGCTCAACGCCATAACATGGTTCTTATCAGCCAACATTCCGAAACAAGACGCAGAAACAGCAGAAGTTAGAACCACTCCTTTCCTGCAATCATCACAATTCCATTTTGATCTCCTTTCCCGAAACATTTTTCTATAATCAGTTTCAGTCAACGAGCAGCAATCATAATGGTAATATCCTCCACAGCGACCATAGCATATATCAACAATCAGACGGTCACCACACTATTCGCAGCGCGCCTGAGACATCACAATCCAGCAAATGTTAAATATTCACCAGTCAAGTTGTTTTTCGTTGATCGATGTAAGAAACGCTACCTTAAGTCTTCCAAATCGGAAACACGAAAGTCGACGAAAAGTCAAACGCCAATCACCACTGATGATCATAAAGCAGACGACACCGAAGTAACATTCAAGTGAAGCAGACGACAAACCATCTCGAATGCACCATCACAGTCAAGTCGAGCTTTGACACTTCACAATTTATCATTTTAGCCAAGCCCAGGGTACAAGATCTAAGAATTCAATAATAATAATGACCCCGAACCTCTATAGCTAAATTAAACACTGAAACTTCAGTCAAACCTTTTTTATTTTATTTTTTATTGGAGGTTTAACGATCACCGTGAGCAACTCAATGCGCTATAAGCAGTCGCCCGTCCCTAATTTAGGGTCACTGGTTCCAGGGAAGGGAAAGAGCCAGTGCCGTAAGACAAACACAACATCCATGCCTGACGGGGTTCGAACCCGGACCCCTTTCGGACGAATGATCAGAGGCCATCGCTTAGAAAACTGCGCCACCGGTGCAGCCAGTCAAACCTTCATACCCAGTAATCCATTGGTGTCATACCCAGTAATCCATTGGTGTTACTTCAGCTAACAAGTTAGTAAAATCATGCAATGAATTGATTATGATACGCTTTCCAATATACTGGAAATCATTACTCAAGCTTTTACTCAAGTTATGAGGAAAATGGCTGTGGAACAAATCTCACCCCTGTGCCCTGACCTTTGATCCATTTGGATGATATTCAACAGAACTGGTTCAGTATATCTCCTAAATAACATAATAAAGTTTTGTCGCAATCGAGGCAATTTTACGTAAGTTATGATGCATAAGCGCTGTGGAATACATCCCGCTCCTGTGTCCTAACCTTTCACTCCATTTCGCCAATTTTCAATAGGATTCGTCCCCAGGAAGGTCCCTACAACATACCAACATTTCATCCAAATCGAAACATTTTTACGTAAGTTATGACTCATAATGGCGTTGGATGTGATTCCGCTCCTATGTCCTGACCTTTGACCCCCATTTCGCCAATTTTCAATAAGGTTTGTCCCCAGGTGGTCCCCTACCACATACTAAAATTTAATCGAAATCGAACATTTTTTACGTTAGTTATGACGCATAAGAGCAGTGGAATGGATCCCGCTCTTATGTCCTGACCTTTGACCCCATTTCGTTCACTTTTAATAGGATTCCTTCCCATGAGTTCTCCTACCACATACTAAAATTTCATCGAAATCGAACGATTTTTACGCAAGTTATCGTGCGGACGAACATACGCACACAACGCGTGACGTAATGAGGCATATGGGAATCGCGACCATTTGCTACCAAGGTGTGACGTCATAAAACTTTAATAGGATCCACAAACAGCGCGTGACATAATGAGATAGATGGCATGACCGCGCGCCAATATCTAAAGGGGCGACGCAATGACACCACACTGCAAACTTCGTAACTCGGGGTGGTTATTTAACCCACTAAACAAATTTCCTTAAAGTGGAGATCAAGCTAAATTGATTTCTAGTACCAGAAAACGGTAGGTTAACGACTTTCATCAAAATCCTCAGAGCCGTTTTCAAAATAAAATTTACATACATACAAGAATTGCTCCTTTAAGGTGAACGTCAAGTAATTTTGCTTCCTGTACTTCGAATGGAAACATTTCTGTACACATTTTCTTCCCAATTAATGCGTTACCAAGGATGAAAATTTGAACATCGATTAACATATCTTCATTTTATAACTTGGAATACTTAATATTTTCTAAAACATAACCATAATTATGCAACCCAACATTGCCGCCCCGGTGGCGCAGTGGTCTAAGCGATGGCCTCTGATCATTCGTCCGAAAGGGGTCCGGGTTCGAATCCCGGTGAGGCATGGATGTTGTGTTTGTCTTATGACACTGGCTCTCTCCCTTCCCTGGAACCAGTGACCCTAAATTAGGGACGGGCGACTGCTTATAGCCCATTGAGTTGCTCATGGTGGTCGTAAAACCTCCGATTAAAAAAAAAAAGAAATCCAACATTTGTTTGTCTACTGACGTCATGAAAATACAGGTCGCGCCATCTTTCTTCTGGACAATTTATGCATTCACAAGGATGAAAATTTGAACATCGATTAAAATAGCTTCATTTTATAACTTGGAATACTTAATATTTTTTAAAACATAACCATAATTATGCAATTCAACATTTGTTTGTCTACTGATGTCATCAAAGTACAGGTCGCGCCATCTTCTTTCCGGTTTCAACACCACCCAAGGAAAAGTTATTGATTTTTAATGTAATTATGGTTATGTTTTAGAAAATATTAAGTATTCCAAGTTGTAATAAAGTGATTTTAATCGATGTTCAAATTTTCATCCTTGGGAACACATTAATTGTGAAGGAAATGTGTACAAAAGTTTTTCAATTGGAAGTATAGTAAGGAAAATTACTTGATGTCCACCTTAATAATATGGGATAAGAGCGATGGAATGGATCGCATTCCTATGTCCTAACCTTTGACCCTATTTCGTCCACATTCAATAGGGCTTGTCCCCAGGTGGTCCCCTACCACATACTGAAATTGCATCGAAATCGAACCATTTGTACGCACGTTAGGACGCATAAGGGCAATGGAATGCATCCCACTCTTATGCCCTATTCTTTAACCCCACTTCACCCATTTTGTACAAGATTGGTCCCCAGGCGGTGCCCTACCACATACTAAAATTTAATTGAAATCGAACCATATTTACGCAAGTTATGACGCATAAAAGCAAGGGAATGATCCCGCTCCTACGTCGTGACCTTTTACCCCATCTATCCCATTTTCAATAGGGTTTGTCCCCAGTGATCCCCTACCACATAGTAAACTTTCATTGAAATCGAACCATATTTACGCAAGTTATGACGCATAAGGGTAATGGAAGGATCCCGCTCCTACGTCGTGACATTTGACCCCATTTGTCCCATTTTCAATAGGGTTCGTCCCATGGTGGTCCCCTACCACATACTATAATTTCATCGAAATCGAACCATTTTTACGCCAGTTATCGTGCGGACGGACGGACTGACGGACGGACAAAGCTGGAGCATTAACGCTTCTTCAACCTACGGTTTTTTTTTTTTTTTTTTTTTTGATTGGAGTTTTAACGACCACCGTGAGCAACTCAATGGGCTATAAGCAGTCGCCCGTCCCTAATTTAGGGTCACTGGTTCCAGGGAAGGGAGAGAGCCAGTGCCGTAAGACAAACACAACATCCATGCCTGACCGGGATTCGAACCCGGACCCCTTACGGACGAATGATCAGAGGCCAGCGCCTTAGACCACTGCGCCACCGGGGCGGCAAACAACCTACGGTTGGAAAGCGTAAATAAGGAAAAACCAGATATATGCATTTTACATCACATCTCACCACTAAGTTGCCGCCCCAGAGGCGTAGTGGTCTAAGCCATGGCCTCTGATCATTCGTCCGAAAGGGGTCCGGGTTCGAATCTCGGTGAGACATGGATATTGTGTTTGTCTTACGGCACTGGCTCCCTTCCCTGGAACCAGTGACCCTAAATTCGGGACGGGCGACTGCTTATAGCCCATTGAGTTGTTCACGGTGGTCGTTAAACCTCCAATCAACCAATCAGTAAATCACCACTAAGTTCTCAGTATCGTGACTTGACAGTCTTTATATGTGGTTTTGTATAATCATGGATAACTAATTCAACAGGTCCGCGCGCGCGTGCAAATAGAGGATCTATTTTCCTGCTACTTATGCCGACCACTTTCTTGCTAAGAAACCACATAGGAGAACACAGAGGTTCAACTCTCGCTTTTTGAACAGCGCCTCAGTAGTCGGACATCAAACTTAGGTAGCATCTGTCACGTGATACGGTACCAGTGGCTATATAAGTAGCACTGCGAAGAGAGTTGTAAACCCTTGAAAAAAAAAAAAGAAAAAGAAAAAAGGTTAGATTCTCACGGTTATGGTTTCGACGCTTTAGTTCCATGCCCGTCCACTGGCACGCTGTTCTATTGAGATCTTCGGGGACAAAATGTTGGCATGAGCCGCTATGGAAGATTTATTTCTGGGTCTCCTACTCTGTGCTAGGGACCATTTCCCACGATCAGGACAGAGGCGAAATTGTGTCATGTGGTGACAATTATATACATCTGGAGGCAAAGGCAATTGGGCAAGTAGACTATTTGCAAGAATAATGTTAGTCGCACCGACCTATAAAATTCGCAAACCCATTTTAATTCATGAAAAGAAATACGGGATTACGCCTTATAATACAAATTTTGAAGATGACAATCCGATTTTTGGCGTAAATGTGACAAGGATGGTAAGTCAGATAATATGCGAAAACTTGAAAATTTTCATCGTCCTGGAGCGGGACTCGAACCCGCGTCTCCCAGAAAACGCCTAGGTATGCTAACCACTACACCACCCAGAACGACCAAGTTTCAAGTTTCCGATCATCCTTGTCACATTTACGCCAAAAATCGGATTGTCATCTTCAAAATTTGTATTATATGGCGTAATCCCGTATTTCTTTCATGATTTATCTGCTTCTCCGGGCAATCACGGGATAGGATTGTTAACCTCCAGATTCGCTAAACATGAATGCCGGTTGCTTCGACTAGCGAATCCTGTGATGGTTAAATTCAAATTGATCGGAAACTTGAAACTTGGTCGTTCTGGGTGGTGTAGTGGTTAGCATACCTAGGCGTTTTCTGGGAGACGCGGGTTCGAGTCCCGCTCCAGGACGATGAAAATTTTCAAGTTTTCGCATATTATCTGACTTACCATCCTTGTCACATTTACGCCAAAAATCGGATTGTCATCTTCAAAATTTGTATTATATGGCGTAATCCCGTATTTCTTTCATGATTTATCTGCTTCTCCGGGCAATCACGGGATAGGATTGTTAACCTCCAGATTCGCTAAACATGAATGCCGGTTGCTTCGACTAGCGAATCCTGTGATGGTTAAATTCAAATTGATCGGAAACTTGAAACTTGGTCGTTCTGGGTGGTGTAGTGGTTAGCATACCTAGGCGTTTTCTGGGAGACGCGGGTTCGAGTCCCGCTCCAGGACGATGAAAATTTTCAAGTTTTCGCATATTATCTGACTTACCATCCTTGTCACATTTACGCCAAAAATCGGATTGTCATCTTCAAAATTTGTAATTTTCCATTTTAATTAATTAATTTTCGTGAATTATGAAAACTGTTGAGTCATAGTTAAGCGTTGTTTTGTACCAGATATCCTCTCAGTTATTTATGGATGCTAGTAAGTGTTTATTTAGATTGAGTGCATGCCTATCAATTACCGTCTTTGGCGGGTAAAGAGCACTCAAAGATTTTATTGGTTAAAATTCATGTTGTTGTTTTTCACCCTGGAGTGTTCAGGATCTCTATCATTGCTACCATAAATTTAATGATAACATCCCATGGGGCTTCGCAGCAATGTGTATCTAAAAACGCGTTTGTGTTTTCATGTTGTCGGCCTGTCCACTTGCATATACATACAAAAGAAGTATCCTCTTTCTGAAATCTTATTAAAAGGTTTTTACGCCGTACGTCAGATTGAAATTGTCCATGTATTTCCTTTCTTTTTCAGATACCTAATTTTTCGCAAAGAGAAGTCAGCGAATTTCATTTTCGTAGCGAAATTGCTTGCTGTTCGGAGACAGAAAGCGTTTTGTGAAATATTGAATAGATATTAACATGCCTAAGGTTCTCTTTGTGTTTTCCACATTCTTCCAATGAGAAGTTCTCCGTCAAGTCGGCTTAAGCTGCCATTACATTTTTCACGATGTCATCGTTTTCCTAGAGAGTGGATCTCAAAAATATTCTGGATCGCACAGAATTCAGCAAAAACAAATTTCTTCACATGTTATTAGTTTTCTTTCTCAGTTCAACTGTTTAGAGACTCTCGTAAACACCTAACACTATAAAGAGCCGCCCCCTACCTAATTTAAGACCACCGATTTAAAGGAAGGGCAGAATGAGCGTGTAGGAGAAACACATTACCAATGCCTCCCGAGGGCGATTAGTCAGAATTTTTATCTCCTGACCATGCAGATACCTGTCGGATTTTCAGCTTTTGTCGATGATCAATATTTCCTCTGGATCACGTTACTCCATGTCCATATTTACTACGATGGTTATTTTATTTTTAGGTGACGAATTCCAAGAATTCTTTTTCGTTACCGCTGTGGCGCAATTACCTGAGCACTGGCTTGTGACCTTTCATCCGGGATCACTCCGGGTTCGAATCTCGGTGAGGCATGGATGTTATGTTTATCTTACGGCACTAGCTTTCTCCCTTAAGTAATGCTAGAGGTGAGTGAAAGCTATCTCGTATGATACGATCCAACAGAAGGGATACTGTGGTGCAATTCTCCGGTAATTTGAAGGCTTGTAACGGGAGTGATGTGGAACAACACACACGACATCGAACCCTGCTGAAACTGGGTTTGCAGAACCGTAGAACGCTCCGGCTGCCCACGCTTACTTCGGTTCACAATCAAAAGCGTCTACATTGAGGTCACTAGAACCAAAGTTGGGCCTTAAATGGTTATTTTAGAACGTCGCTGGTGCGATGAATCTCGTTTCCTGTTGCACCATGTGAATGCCCGGTTACCTGTGCCTCGTTTACCTGGGGAAGTGTTGGTCCCAAGAAGCACTGAGGGACAAAGAGAAGCCAGTGGATGAAATGCAATAATTTGGGTAATGTTCTGCTGGGAAATCTTGTGACATCTATCACCTGCCTAATCATCATTGCATAATACGTAATCCTTTCGTGGCAACGGCATCCCTCTCAGCAGTGCCTTCTTTCAGCAGGATAATGCGCCATGCTACACTACCTAGATTGTTCAAGAATGGTTCGAGAAACACGTGGAAGAATTCCAGGCATTGCCCTTGCCTCCAAATTTCCCAGATATCAATCCAATCGAACATCTGTTGTTTGCGTTGGAACAGCAGAACTGATCTGCGGAGGCCACATAACTCACAGGAGTTAAAGGATCGGCTGGTAACGTGTTGGTACGAGATACCACAAGGCATCTTCAGAAATCCTATAGTGACTGTGTCTCGTCTGCTATTAGTTGTTTTGGCAGTACGTTGAGGACCATAATAATTTGATTTTTCGGTGATCATAATGATTTGGTTCTTTGGTGTCTATGCCGACAAAAAAAAAGATTTCCAGTAAACGTAAGAGAATTTATTTTTATGTTGTTCTTCAACACTTCTATACTTATTATCAGTATTGCACGATAGTAGGCGTGGTTTGTGGCCAAAGATATTGAGAAGGATTCTGGCTGGCTTCTGGTTCTACTTGGTCTCTGTTGAAATCTCGAACATGATATGAACACTGTGTTCATACCTTTGGTACTAGGCTCTATTTCTTTCTTGATAAAAGTGGGCCGAGACTAAGAGTGAATAGCTCTTCTCCCTTCCCCTTAAATCACTATAGTGAATCTTTCAGCAACAACGACACACACACACACACACACACACACACACTCAAAAACACACACACACACACACACTCAAAAACACACACACACACACACTCAAAAACACACACATAAAAGAAATAGTAAGGTTTACTACGCAGTGGGAAATCAGCAGTTAGTTTACCAGTTCTTTCTATATTTTAAGAAATATTGTCTCTGAACATCATGTGAAAGATGTACGGTATAAAAAGTAAAACAGGGATGAAATCTGTGGTTTATTTTGTCCACTTCGTCGTTTCAAAATCCGAACATCTCGGGGTAAATGACACTGTAGCGACGATTATCAGAAAATCTATTGTGGGATTTTTCTTGTTTAGTGTTACCCCAGTAAACGTGCGTTGCACTTTAGAATACCACAGCAAACCAAGGCTGCTACTTCTGACCGACTAGTGATAATGCCGCTTTTGACCTAATTGGATGATGAATCATGTGACGTCCTCCCTCGTGAGGAACAGTTCTTTGTGGTCTATGTACTCACTCTGTATTTGAGCCTTTGACGGAGTCATTCAAGCTAAACCATTCTTTACGGATACGAAAAGAAATGGACCGTAGTGTCAAAATATATATTATTTATCTGTTAAAGAACAGTGAAAATGCCACAAAACCAGCAATGTAGTTTAAAACTGGCAATACGACCATTACGAATATAAATCAGAGCGAACTACTGTATATAGTATTTCCTGAATACAGTGAAGATTTATGTAGTAGGTAAAAAAATTGATCTGAAGACAGCAGCTAGGAAGAAACTTATTTCATCTAGTTGTAGAAAAGGACGAACTTTAGGTTAGCTCATTTTAGGTCCATTAATTTCTGCCGATGTCTTGGCAGCTGACGGTATGGAAAAATACAGGTAGTTTGCAAAGTTGATTGTACATGACATTTTCCATTACGATTTGATTTACAATGCAGGCAAAATACGAACTAATTGGAACCTGCTTTTCGGGATGTTTCCCTTTTTAATATGAACCCGCAGTCTTCAGAATAAAAGTATTCAAACAGTGATTGTTTTTGTTCACTATATCGGTATACATATACTTTCTGTGGTGATTAGAAATATCAGAATCCGTATTGCTGTAGTCTGTTCGACATGAATGCTCTTCCTACAAAAAGTGTCACTAAAATTGAATGCAATGACCTTGCTTATTTTATGCAATAGTACAGCATTCTTAATCGGATTATAAAGTCTCAAAAGTTGAGGGAAAGCGGGAAGTTTTACGACTTCTTGGTAATACATCTTAACACTCTTCAGCAGAAGCTCTTGAATAATAAAAAGCGAGGATTTTAAAATTGTGTCTTTCCACTAATGTAACATCCATAATTCAACTAATGGAGAGAAGAGTGATCGAAAATTCAAAACGAAATTACAGTAAAAGGTTATTAAGAAGACTTCTTTTTGAGATGACAGAGAAGGAGCAATGAAACTCTAAAAAATAACTAAATTTAAGAGCATGCCCTTACATGGTTGCAAAAGCTTGGTAAGCTGTCTGCAAGCTGTCTGCAAGCGATGATCTAATAAAGTTTTATTAAATGCCGAAGAAACTCGAGGTCTACATTATTTTGAAGAATAAATTATTTTTTGCCATTAACGACAAAGGTTGCTCGATAAATACAATGGGGATTTTATAAATGAATGATGAATATGCATGAAGGCAATTTAGGGTTTCAATTTAAAACAAACAAAGAAACAGTGCAGTTAATTGATGAATTCTTTGGACAGGTAGCAAGCGAGGCAAAAAATGAAAATAGCTTACAACTGTTACCTACCGATTCTACAGAGAAGTCTTCGGAGGGCTGGATATCAGATTCAGATGGCTTGAAAGCTGAGAGGAAGATCAAATTGCATTTATTTTGTGAAATGAAATTTGATTTACCTGCTCTGAATGAACATCAACATTCAGACCAAAAACCGATATGGATCTTTTTGTTCCTTAATAAGTACAGTACAATAATTTCTTATACTAAATTTATACATATCCTGTATTTCTAATGAAGTCCATGAACTTAAAAGACAAGAATGTTTCTTTACGTGATTGAATTAATCACTCTAACTAATCTCTGCCAATAGTTTTTTACATTTAATCTAATCAATTATCAAGAAAAAATGGAAATGAAATTTCTAAGTAGTTTTACCCTATTACTTCAAATCATCGATACTTTGCAGTACTTTCGAGTGTTTTCCTCTTCAGGTACACTGAAGTAGTAAATTATTAGGAACACCGTACAGTGGTTTTAGGTTTTCAAAATTTAGCAATATGTGCAGAGTCAATTTACCTAAAACATCACCTTACGTGAATTTTGTTTTTAAATATCTTTACAAATTTTGAAGATGACAATCCATTTATTGGTGTAAATATGACAAGGATGGTAAGTCAGATAATATCCGAAAAACTGATTGTCTTCTTCAAGAGTTTTATTGTATGGTGTATTCCCGTATTCCGTTCATGATTAAATATCATTGTTGGTTCGAATTAGTATGAACCCGGGATAACTCAACTTCGATATCCATAATTAGGCATTACAATTGTACTTCAAGAAAAAGTCAATGGTTTTACTCACAACTTTTAAACTCTTTATTCGAGTCAGCCAATCAGTTAGTCTATCTTCACATCACGTTGATAACGAATATCACTTCCACTGTAATGAGAAACCTTTCAATAATTACTCTATAATCAAATATACTCTATATTCATATGTTGAGCATCAATTATCTTATAACAACATTAAGAAGAACTTGAACTGAATTTTAATTTGACGTGAGTTAGTAAATACAAAATTAGCTTAACGAAGCTAACTCCTTAAAGTAAATATATTCTAACACAAGTCAACCTAAAGCAATCAGATTAACTGACGACAACCCAACGAAAGACAGCCTTTACTGCTCGTAAGTCATAGAGCTAGAGAACATACATTGAAAACAATCTTCTTATCTAATTTTTTTATCTACATCACTCAACTACGGACCATAATACTTGTTGCTAAAGAGAGATTTGTGCGAGAGAGAGAAAATGTAAACATTAAGTTTGGAAATTTCTTAAGGAGAGCAAAGCCAATTAATATTGAGGGAGGAAATAGAAAGGAAAGTTATATTAGGGTATATGTTATAATCTACCTAACACATATTGGGCCGCCCTTGACTTCCAAAACGACCTCGGTTTGATGTGGTATAAATTCAACGAGGTGCTGATATCTTTCGACACCTATGTTCATCCAAGCAGATGTGATGATGTCCGTCAATTGTCGAATGCTCGCTGGAGGAGGATCTCTGTCACGAATGACTCTCTCAATCTCATCCCACAGATGTTTGTTTGGTTAAGCTCTGGGGACTGTAGTATCCATTGTAGCACTTTGAAGTCATTCTCATGTTGCTGAAATCATTCTGTGGAGATCCCAGATTTGTATCATGGCGCATTACCCTGCCGGAAGTAGCCTCTACAACAGGAAACACCATGCATATGTACGAGAGTACCTGGCTTTCAATGGCGTTGATGTAGCTCGTAGAATCCAAATGTTGTTCTAGAGGTACTGAGGAACCGAAAGCCATCCACGAAAAAAGACACCAGACGATTACATCACCTCCACCAGCTCTTACAATTAACGTTACACAGCTGGGTTCATTGATTCGTGCTGTTGACGCTACATTCCTGTCCGTCCATCGGTGTGTAAAAACTAAAAACGTAATTCATGCACCCTAGGGGCCTTTCTCTAGCACCAACAGATTCAGTTTTGGTACTCCTGTGTGCACTGCAGACCAATTTGTTGGTTTTTAGAAACGACGAATGGTACACAAAGGAGACGTCTGCGGTTATAGCCCATTCGTGTCAATATTTAGCTGACTGTGTATGCTGAAATTCTTTGCTCGATACCTCTGTTGTACTGCGCGGTAATTTGACGCAAACGAACTCATCTGTTACTTTGTACAATCCAGTCCTTTCCAGCAGCTGTTGTCCTTGAACATCGAGTGGTCCTTTCAGCTCACAGAAAGACCTCTGACAGCATGTTCAGTTGTTTGTGAACCACTCTAGATACAATCGCTCTTTCATAGCAGAGAAAGTTTGCTTTTTCCGAGATACACTGGCGTGCAAAAATTAAAGACGAGGCGATTTTTCGAATGGAACGTCGTGCAGAAGTGCTCCACAACGACTCAAATCATACTATAAGATCCCCAAGATGCAAGAATATGGGACAAGTGAGCAAAACCGTCCAAACAAGGAATCCAAAGGATAGAAAGGCCCTTTATTGAAAAGGTAGCTTCGAGCACAACTGGACAGAAGACAAAAACGTCCATGTGACAGGCGGCTGCCAAGAAAAATCCAGTCTTTAGTAGAGGATATAATCACCCCTGACTGCGTTGCAGGATTGACAACGTCTGTCCATGCTGAGGACGAGGTTTTCAAGGAGCTAAGGTATCGCGGCCCACTCCTCTTGTAGCGCCAATCGCAGCAGCGGAATCGTTGCTGGCGGCTGGTGACGTGCTGCCAACCATCTCCCGAGAAGGTCCCACACGTGTTCGATTGGATTTAGGTCCGGGGACTTTGCGGACCAATCCATGCGTTGAATATCTTCACTCTCCAACAACTCTGCGACAGCCACTGTACGATGCGGTGTAGCGTTGTCGTCCTTGAAGAAGAACTCAGGACACCCACAGCACCTCTAAACAGACGCACGTGAGGCAAGAGAACCTCGGTACAATAGCGGACACCAGCCACTGAACCTCCTTGGAAGATGTGGTGGTCAGTACGGCTACCAAGCATGATACCGCCCCAAAGGAGAACTCCGCCACCTCCAAAGCGGTCCCTTTCGATGATGTTGGAGGTGTGATTGTGTGTTCCCTGCTCTCTCCAGATGTGTATACGTCCAGAATCGCTCGTCAGACTAAATCGGCTCTCAACCGTAAAGAGAACTTGACCCCATTGCTGATGTGTCCATTTCCCGTGTTCCTGGCACCCCAGAAACCGCCGTCTCCGATGAGCAGGCGTTAATTGCACACACCGTACTGGTCGTCGTGTAAATAGACTACCTTTGTGCAGCCTCCTGGCCACGGTAAAACGCGATAATGGACGTCCAGTTGTCTGTTGCATGTGCCTTGCGATTTCTCCCGCTGTCTGCCGTCTGTCGCTTCTCGCCTGTAGGACAATATACCGGTCGTCCGTCGCCGTGGTTGCTCATGAAACGATGCTGTGAGCGATCTCGAACTCCTCGGCCACACTAATCACAATTCGAACTTCTTCCAGCTTCCCAATGACGTGACCTCGGGTGAAGTCATCCAGATGTCGTCTACTAGATTCCCTGGTGGCCATATCACACGGTGGCAGCAAATCGACGTCGTTCAAACCGATGTACACCGTGCAATAGCTTCACCGAATTGCTGAGCGTACACCGCCCGTGTGCTTTATAACCCTTCCGACACTCCCCCTCCTACGTCATGCTGCATATATGCGCATTCCCTACCGTACCGGACCCTACTATATCTCCTGAGTGTTCTTTCAGTCCGTTCTGCCTGCTCGTTCCGCTGTTATGCTAATTTCTCCTCTTCGTCCTTAATTTTTGCACACCAGTGTACTTTCACCTGCCCGCCCGGCGGCCATTATTTTTTTAAAGTCACTAAAATAACGAGTCTTTCTAATAATGTTTTTCTGGTAAGATACCTTTCATTATGAAAGTTTTTGTGCCCATTTTCTTCTTTAACTAATGCACAGCTTTTCCGCTAGGGCGCGTAACTGAGAGAGAGGAGACTGTGATTTCTCCTATATTTCTGCTACTAAAAGCCCAGGAAATCTTCACTTAGGGTTTGAAGATGTCGCCTCTATACCTTGGGCTTGTCAAAGTTACGCCAGAGTAGATCTTTAACAGTGTGTGGCCATGTGATAAAGTACACCAAACCAGTAAACCCCAATCTCTATAATGGTACACCGATCCGCCAAAACATTAAAATCAGCTACCTAATATAATGTAGGTCCTCCTTTTCGCCACTACCCTCACCCGATGAGGCATAGATTTAACGAGATGTTGGCAGGTGTCTCTTGATATTGGTACCATGTCTGCAACAGAAGATCCCGCAGTTCCCGTAAATTACGTGGTTGAGGCGATATTGCTCGTACCCATTTCTCCAACTGAAAGCAAAACTTTTCGACAGGATTCATGTCCGGCGAATTTGGGGGTCATGGCAATAAATGTAATTCCTCTTCATGTTCTTAGACCCATTCCTGAACCTTCTTCATAGTGTGGCACGGAGCATTGTCATGTTTAAAGATTCCATCTCTGCCACGAAATACTAGGGTAGCCACAAATGGGATGGGAGGGGGGTACTTTGTCAGCCACAATGTTCAGAAACGTGACAGCTGACGGAGTTCTCCCTACAGGGATAATGGGTCAAAGTGTTTCCCAGGAAAATATAGCCCAGATCATCACGTTCCCTGCAGCAGCCTGGATCCGTCCCACAGGCATCCAGGCGTGAAGGCTTCTTTCGGTAAACGTCGCACACGAGCTCGTCCGTCAACATTATGTAACAGAAAACGTGATTCGTCTCACCATGAGACCCTCTTCCAGTCTTCTGTGGTCCAATGTCGATGGTTACGTGCAAGCGTTGACGACGGTGAACGGCTGTGAGCAGAGGCACACGAATAGGTCTCTGCGGTGACGGAGTCCGGTATCCAAGAGCGTACGATGAACTGTGTATTCGAACACCACAATTGAAATTACGCTGCGGGCAAGACGAGATAGTTTGCGCTGAGCTCTGGCATCAATGAGGTGTGGCCTTCACACGCCCCGTTGACGGCGTGAAGTGTCACCTGTTTTTGATAGGCACTAACCATTGCATAGAGAGAGCAGCCTACCAACGTCACTGTTTCGGAGATTCTTTTACCAAGGCGTCTTGCCTAACGATCTGACATTTGTAGGAATAAGATAAATCATTTGCTTTACCAATGTTGAGACGAAACGAAATAGTTATTGACAGAGCTCCGACCCAAGTAATGTATATACACTGAAGAGCAATTGAATTAGAGATTCCTCTCTAGTAACGTGTAGCACCACCTTTCGCCTTGATGACGGCAGCGATTCGTCTCGGCATGGACTCGACAAGACACCGGAATCGTTGGGAAGCCATACGGATCCACGACCCCTGAACAAGCTCCCACAGTTCACGAAGATCTGACGGAGGGCGGTCAGAGCCTCGAACATCTCTCTCGATGGCATCCCAGATGTGCTCGATGGGATTGAGGTCAGGTGACCTAGATGGCCAAGGAAGCGAGGTCACGTCGCTGGAGTGTTCATCCAACCATTCGGATACAATTCGGGAGCGATGGCACGGTGCATTGTCTTGTTGCAGGATGAGGTCCCCAGTGGGATGTTGAAGACGCACAAGCGGGAGCAAATGGTCGTCCAGGATATCCGGGTAATGTTGACCTGTGAGGGACGATGTCACACGCACCAGGGTTCCCATTTCAGTCCACGTAAACAGTCCCCAGACGATAATGCCACCCCAATCAGCTTGAAGAGTACCCTGCTAGCAAGAAGGATCCATCGCTTCATGTGGTTTGCGCCGTACTCGTATCCTGCCATCCGCAGGTACCAACGTGAATCTTGACCCATAAGTCCAGGCAACATTTTCCCACATGTCTAGGGTCCAGTGGCGATGTTCCCGCGTACATGCTAATCTTTGCACCCTGTGATGTTCGGTCATCAGCAATACCCTCGTGGGACGATGGCTTCTGTACCTCATAGCGAGGAGGTGGTTCTGGATGGTGTGGCTGCTTACACGTTTTTGTGTACCAGCGTTAAATTGCCGAGTGATTTCTTGCACTGTGGTGTGGCACGTCTATCCGCTGTTACAATGCGAGCTAGCCAACGATGACCCCGCTCATCCACACGCTGTTGTGCACGGCAGTTGGCCCTTGCAGGGATGGTTTTACCGGATTCGATGTACTCACGGTGCACCCGTGACACAGTGGCTCGTGAAAATCCCAGTGCCTGCACGACTTCCGAGATGGAGTGACCCATTCGTCGGGCCCCAACAAATTGCCCACGATCAAGTGCGCTTAGATCCTTTGTCTTAACCATACTTCGTCCGACTCTTACTGATTCTAGTTTAATCACTCTTTGTATTGTCGGATTGCTGCATACGTCATGTCGTTTCCGTTCACAGGGCCGCCCACAGCGCCATATTTGCATAACGCCAGCTGTCTTTAATTCAATTGCTCTTCAGTGTATATACAGTGAAATCCGCTTAATACGATTTCCCGCTTAATACACATTTTCACCCAGTCCCTAGAAATAAGAGGCAAATAAGTACAAATATACCCTATTTAATACGCTTTGAACCCGTTTAATAAGCGCTTAGTTTTGTAGCATCATGTGCATTTGAATTCCAATGAATTGCAAAACTAAGCAAAAATGTGTCAGTCACGTGTTACACGAGTCACTGGATGGTTACTTCGATTAGACAGGAAATTCCCCTTTTCGTCGCCGCTAGGTAAATAGGCTTGTCGTGATGTTTCAATTAATATTGTGCGGTAATACCGTTTGTGACTACTGTAAATTGTTTTTTCTGGTGCGTTTTTTTAATACATATTATTTTTGGTGTTCTCCACAGTTTTGTGAATATTCAGCCGACATATACAAAAGTACGTAGCATAAGTTTTATTTATTTTATGTTTCCGGCTAAGACGCTTTACCGTTTAAGAAGCTAATTTGCTTCGGTCCCTTGAAAATCGTATTTAGCGGATTTCACTGTACATATACGTACATATCTATATCATTCACGACCTTGGCACATGGCGCTGATTGGCTGCACGCGCGGTTATCTGCATAACTCATATGTGGGTTTAATGTATTGGCTGATCGGTGTATATTTCTTTGTTGTTTGATAGGTGATAACGAATTTCCCCCAGATGGCAACACGACGACTCTCACTCTGTAGACTGAATCTGTACTCGTAAGAAAAGAAAACATTGGCCCATTAGTTTGCGGTGCAGTCCTTGTGTTGTATGCATCTTGACTGGCTTCTCTACTATTCGTCCTAGACACCTTGTCGGAGTGCGTGGAATGCATCCCATAGGTCGCCTTGTATGAAGTTCTTGTTGATGCAGCAGGATCAAAATATGATTTCATGCAGGGCGAGAATTAGGGTGTACAACATGCATTCAAAATTCGTCCCTCGTTGTGTTCGATCTGCAGACGAAGCAAATACATTGTTAACAAATTGTGTTTCAGGCAATGTTTTTCTGATAAACGGAATTATGGCTAGGCGTGACGAACACCAGGTAGATTTTAGATTGCCCTCCCGGAAGTCCTTCATATGTCAGACAACAGAGAATATTTTTTATAAATAACCTTGTGTGCGTGTGTGTGTGTGTCGAGCTTGTACGGCCACAATGAGCAACACTATGGGCTATAAGCAGTCTCCCATTCTGAATTTGGGGTTGGCTGCCCAGATGTTGGTGTTGTCTGAGGCGCTGGCTTCTGAATATTCGTCCAAGATAAGCCAGGGATGGTTCAAGTCTCCGATGAAGCAGTCGTGGTGTGTTTGTCTCACTACGTAAGATCTGTCCCTTCCCTGGGAGAAATGACCCTAAATTAGGGCCACTGTTTCTTGCTAATAGCTCTTAAAATTGCTCATGGTGGATGTTAAATACCGCCGATGTAAAGTAAAATAAGAAAACATAACACGAAAATTGGAACCATTGGTTCAACGGAAGTGAATGAGAAGCGTGGTAAGACAAGCACACATGCCTCATCCGGGGGAAGAGTCCTGCCACAGCTCAAAGAACTTGCCTCTAACCATTCGGCTACTGGTGCGGTTGCGATAACTTTTTCACGTGATGAACTTTCCCACAGGTACAATATCCTGTCACCACCTTATGATGAATTATATGTTTTCAAGCAGGAAGTTGGTCTTTTGTATTCCAGAGGTACATGCGCTAATATACATAGCCTCGTTAAAATCGTATGCCATTTTACAGGTGACGTGTTTCTTCAATTATTCTGATTATTCCTCTGCATGTTTTATTCCTTTTTTTTATTCATTCTTTAGTACATTTTATTGCCTGTTATATGCAGATTTTGGAGTTAGAATTATTATTAAGTGTTTGAGAATCGTAACATCTCACGTTTATTTATTTGTACTGGAAACGAACTAAAAGCACTAAATTTTTGCTTTATTTTGTTTTTGCTTACAGTCAGTAGCCTTAAATTAGGTAAGAGCAAATGTCAAAAGCCAATACACTTATCAAAACTACAAGTTCGAAAAATGATATAACTATGCTCTACAACAAGCGGTCAATCGAAGCTAAACTGTCAGTATAACGATGTGTCACAATGTCATACCGGCAGTTAACAAAAATGGAAGTGAGCATACCGGCAGTTAATAAAAATGGAAGTGAGCATACCGGCAGTTAAAAAAACATTATTTACCATCCTGGTAAGTAATAAATTATAAATCCGTCACAAACTACGTAAAGAAATTAGGATGAAAGCACACATTTTAACGCAAAAATCGGCAAATGACAGTTTTAACTGATAAAATTGATAAATGATTAGCAGCTGGGACTGATATAGGCCACAAAACCTTCATTGAAGGTTTTTTTAATTATTGCATTAATTTTTTAATACCAAAAAAAATATGTGGTATGGTATGTATTTCTTTCGAAACCTCCTATTTATAGTATGCGGATCTATGGTCGACACCATACCGACAGTAGCTCTGGGCAACTTCGACCACTGCACAAACTTTAGGTAGAAGTTATTCATATTTTATGCTAACATGACAATTATCTGATTTGTTCAATAAACGCAATCCGTTTATTTCTTATATTGTAGTAATCACAGAGATTCGCCAAGCTTTCGCACTCCACTGGGAAACTTTTTCAAGGCAACGGTAGACACAAAAATGCAGGGAACTGCAACAGATAAGGAACAAAGATGATTTTTGAAAGTAATGTGGGTGATATCACCAGCGCATTTCGTGAAATGTTTTTAGCACGTAATTACACGGTGCGCGGTGATCTTTGTTGCTTATCTGTTGCGATTCCCTGCATTTTTATGTCTACCGTTGCTTTGAAAAAGCCTCCCAGTGGAGTGCGAAAGCTTGGCGAATCTCTGTGATTACTACACCATAAGAAATAAACAGATTTAATACGCTATATGCGTTTCTTGAATATTCATATTGTGGTGTATTAAAATAACGTATCTGGTTTGTATTAAGATATACACTATCTACCAACAAGTAATTGGACACCTGTGATAGCAAAGGAAAGCGAAGTTTATTCACCTTCAATAGTTGGTGGAGCCTCCACGAGCGGCGATTACAGCTGCGACCCTCCGGGGCATACTCTCAACCAGGCGTTGTACGACGGCTAGAGGTATTTTCTTCCACTCTGCTTGGAGAAGACAGGTCAGTTCTTTCACCTATTTCGGACGGTGAGGGCACCCCTTAAGTCGACGCTCCAACTCGTCCCAGAGATGTTCGATAGGGTTAAGGTCCGGGCTCTGCGCAGGCCAGTCCATTCGATAAACCCGATTGTCACCATACCAAGCCATGGTGGACCTCGCAGCATGACAAGTGGCATTGTTATCCTGAAAGTAACATGGGTCCACCCCGTAAAACTGCCACAACGTAGGAAGCGCATGGTCATCCAAAATGGTGCAGTAGGTTTGGGCGTTGAGTCTACCAGGAATTGCGACCAAGGGTCCCGTGCCATACCAGGAGAAACACCCCCATAGCATAATTCCACCGCCGCCGAACTTCATAGTTGGCACGATACATTCCGGCAGGAGACGTTCTCCAGGCAGGCGCCAAACCCAGACCCTGCCATCCAAACGGTAGAGGGTGAACCTTGATTCGTTGCTCCAGAGAACCTGTTTCCACTGTTCAACGGTCCACTGTTGACGTTCTTTGCACCACGTTAGACTTGGGGGATCAAAGGCTTGTGGGCGGCAGCACGTCCATGATAACCGAGCAGATGGGCTTCCTTACGGATGGTATTCATCTAAAAACACTCCCGGATGCTTTTTGAAACTCCTCGCGGATGTGGCTCATCGATTTGGTGCGGTTCTTTCGAATTTCTCTGGCCAGCACCCGTCAGTCTCTAACTCCCAGTGTTGTGGGTCTGCCGGGTAGGGGCACATTCCGACAGTCACCTCTCATCTTCCAATTGCCAATCACGTAGGCCACTGTTGATTTTGGGTATTTCAACTTACTGGATATGTCACGCATGGATCGACCATTTCTGTGATACCCGACGATTACACCTTTCTCGAAATCAGACAGCTCCGAACTGCGTGGCATCTTGCATGCGACTGATCGCGTTGTTGTTTCCCACACGATATTTAACGGCGGCGGCCGTGACGTGTATCAGGACCGCAGATATCGTCGATTGTGTCCAATTACTTATTGGCAGATAGTGTAGCTTGTCAACCGCCGTTCAGCTTTATTTGAGCCGATGTTAAATTACCGAATCCAGTGGTTCATTCCTTGAACAGTTTTGATCATGGGAGATAAGAAAAGGAAACTAAGTTGTATAACACTTGCTTTGCTATTTCTGGTTTTCTATGTGGCCGTCCACTCTTATGGGTGTGGTGCCAGCACAAGTTAAAACGTGCCTACAACAGGAACGACTCGTTATATATTTTTTTGCTTTTTACCTTTATTATGATTTTTCAGTATTTCCAGAGCTGTTACCACCTATAAGGATCATGAAGTTTTCAGTATTTTGAATCGTTCCTTGCATTCTGACCAAGTTTCAAAGTTTAGAATTCTGTTGCAAACTACCTTTTATCACTTACCCAGGCGGTGGACCTTGTGTGGTTTTGAAGCTTAACATTACATAATATGACTGCAACTGTTAAAGTTGCCAAAATCTGTTGCCATCTATTGTGACTATGGCTTTCAACAGGGCCTAAGTTACCGGGATGGTGGTCGGTTATCCTCCCACGATATCCTTACTAGGGGCATTAATTCATGCTCTGATGGGCATAAAAATAGAAATGCACAACGTG
Source organism: Macrothele yani (assembly GCA_039090855.1). Lineage (NCBI taxonomy): Eukaryota > Metazoa > Arthropoda > Arachnida > Araneae > Macrothelidae > Macrothele > Macrothele yani. Next base: position 82,264,774 of record CM077025.1, on the reverse strand, counting down.
TAAATAAATTTATTGAAAATTATTACTGAAGAAAAGAGTTATACATTTGAGCACACGTTTTAGACTTTAGTTAGCCACATACAGTATTCCGCGCACCTAACTAGGGTACAAAACATGTGGACTCCAAACATGTACGAAAGAAAATTCCGAAACAGCAAAGAGAGGGAGAGAGAGAGAGAGAGAGGGAAAGAGGGAGGAAGCATATAAAACAATATGTGGATTGTGGATATGCTTAACCTACGTGATTTTCCGAATATGCCGTATTGATGAAGATCTAATTATAGTGCGTCGCATAAATATAGATACATAACAAATTCTCTAATAAAAAAGAAACAACAACGAGCTGAAATGTACACCTCATATTTATAGCAAAAATAGCATAGGACACGCAGCTGCACAGTGATTTGACGGAAACATAGCTATTCCAACGCCAAGTACAAGAAAAAAAACAGAAATAGGCTGTCTCAAAAACATAAAGACTTACTAGTTATGAGCCCCTTTGGTACGAATAGTGGAGCCGTTGTTCCGAATAACATTGAAAACCCGATTGGGCATGCTGTCCACCAAGTGATGTAAGTGTTCTGGACGGAGTGCGTACCAGCTTCGTTCAATCTGCTCTTTCAATGCCACCACACTTGAGAACTACCGTCCATTCACATACACATCACGAGCTAGGATACCCCAGAGGTTCTCCATAGGGGTCAGATCTGGACTGAGTTTTGTCCAATCCATTACGGTCACATGATGAGTGTTAAAACAGCTTTTCGCTGAAGCAGACCGATGGATAGAGGTATTGTCTCGCTGGAACAGAAAATCAACACCCGCTAGAGTTTCGGCAAACCGTAGAAGGTGGCTGCTGAGTATGTCCTTATACGTTTCGGAGTTTTGCCTGCCTTGCAGGAAAGAGATATCCGTTGTCCCATTGAACACAAAAGCTCCCCAGACCATCACAGATCCCCCTCCTTTCTGTCTTCTGAAGAAGGTGCGTGGCTCGCGTCGTAAATCATGCCAACAGCATTTCCAACCGTCAGGGCCGTCCAGGTTGAACGTTTTCTCATCGGAGAAAATAGTTGCGATCCACTCGTCCGTCCAGTGCATGTGGCTGCTTGCCCATAACAATGTAGCCTCCTTGTGGCGTCGCATGAGGTGTGGCAGACGGCGCATTTTACGGAGCACAATTTTGCGACTTTCCTTGATTCGTCGATAAACTGTGTCCTTTTAGACGGTGACACCACCAGTCCGAGAAACTTGACGTAGTGATAACCTTTGGGACGAAACTAAACGCATGATGGCACGATCATCTCGTTTGGTTGTTATTCGAGGCCTTCCAGGCCGTTTTCTGGCAGTTGACGCACCGCGTTTCGATAAAGTCTTAAAAATGACTGCCCTACTCCTCCCCATGGTTTTACGAATTTTCGCTACAGTGAATCCATTTGCTCTCAGTCTCCAAATCTTCTGCACATGCTCACCAGAAAGTTGACTGATGCGTGGCGTTTCGGTAAATGAATGTCTGACGGCAGGTTCGCTGTCTTTTGTAGGCTGGACCGAATTACTGCCCATGCGCGTGCGTACAACATGCTAATTTGTACATCTCATTTGCATGTGGTCACTTTACATAGTTGTCTTTATATTTATAAGAAACCTAAAATTACACTATTTTACTTTGTGTTGTTCTTTTCACACAATCCGGTCATCTCGTTGGATCGAAACGTTTGTTGTAGGGTTATGTCGAATTAGGTACCACTTCAGCTTCCTAATTATATTCGCATTGTGTTCACTGCGCAAAGTCGACTGTCTCTATATTTATGCAACGCACCTTAGTCATTTGTATCCTGTTGCAGGAAGCCCCTCTAACAGTTTAAATTTGAACAAAAATTTTCAAAGACTTACTCCGAAAGCATCTTCCTATCCTTTACGTTTGCTTTCTGATACTCATTCGTTTTGTGCTGCTTCGTTTTTCATTCTGCATTTCTGCGGAGTGCTATGTTGCAGTGTTCGCCTAACTTTTACGTATTACTTGATGTTTATAACTGTTGTATGTCGAATATTAACCTATTCTTCACATTTCTGGTAAAATTCTGTTAAAAATCGGAAGTGCGGATGTCGAATGGTCACGACACTTGTCTTATTCGTTGAATGCTAGTGGAGAACGTTTGAACTGGAAGGGTCGTAATTCTAAGTATCGCCCCTCCTACAACATGTAAAGCTCTCTCCAGCTCTGGATCTCTTAGGATTTTCGTGGCCATTGCCGTGAACCCTGAAGTTGTACATCTCACGAAAATAACCTGGGACTCAATTCATTATTTTACCCTTTGCGCCATCCAAAAGAAGATTTGTTGCGTCAGGTAAAGTAAGGGGCGCATTAAAATGCTTCTTCTTTTTCTTCTTAAGGTATAAAATGATTAGAAAATTTCGCATAAAACCCCGAAATTTTCAATTTTTTTCCTCTTTTTTTATTATTTTTCAGTTTACAATTCCAAAATGTAATGTCTCTATGGTAGGGAGACATAATCTTGTAATGTGACAAGGTACATTTCCGCTTAATGTTTTCTAAAATGACTCGATATTATTTTGCAGTTTCTTTCCTCGTGCATTTATGGAGCAGCTGGGAATTCATGAAGCCGTTCAACATTTATTGTTGCGCGGAAACCATTATACGGAATGAATTCTCATTTCATCTGCCTCACAGGTAATCTCATTGCCGAAGCAGCAATAAAGTTGAATTCCTTTCTCTGTTTTATATCTTAAGCATTTCATTCTCTCGTAGTGTCAGGGACTGAATTTCAAGAGACAAAGCCAGAACGAAAGAGAGAGAGAGGTAGGGAGGGAAAAAGAACAACAGCTTTTTCTGTATTGTCGGATCGCTCAGTTACGGGTTCGTCCAATTTTGTGGGTGCCATACTCATTTTAGGACACGACAAAGGCCTTTCCAGAACTTGCGGCATTTTCTATATACGGCGAAAAGGGACACTTTTCAAGAATCATAGCTTTTTTTTCAACTTTTGCTTTTTATTTTGCTGCTCATATTGGACTTAGAAGTGTCGCTACATCCCAGGATTAATTCCGAAAAGCCATTACTTTTTATCTTTCTGTTTCCTCATAATACGGAGGAAGGACGGAGAGGAGACGCCTCTGTTTCATGACTTCTCCAAAAACAGTGAGCATCTTTGACTTGTTACAGATGAACTCTCTCTCTCTCTCTCTCTCTCTCTCTCTCTCTCTCTCTCTCTCTCTCTCTCTCTATCTCTCTCTCTCTCTCTCACACACACATACGCACGCACATAGGAATAATCTTTAATGAGGAAAACAAAATGGCCAATTTTATCTCTACGTCGTTAAACCGAAGTATCAAGCTACTACAATAGCATCGAGCCCTAAATTCAGCTTTCAGTCTTAGGTGATTAACTCTTCCAAAACTTATGGGGACTAAATAAAATAAATGTGAATGGAAAAGTTAAGTTAGAAACACAAAAAGCTGGACTTCTCAAATGTTCAACAATGGAAATTTACGAAACTTTATGCATAAGTAAGTTGTAATATTATTGTAGTTCTACAATTGCAAACCTCATCGTTTCTCATGCAAATGTTCATCCCACAAACTTTACTTTATTCAGAATTTCAAAATTAATTCCAAGATGAAAACTTGCGTCAAAGAATAATTGTATTTATTCTTAAGAGGATGAAGGCTGTTTAGAGCACTGTTTTTTTATATCTGAAATAATGTCTCCTGTCAACTCTGGAACTAAAAATGTCCACCATTGCAAATAGTTGTACTAACAAGGGGACCTTACAGCTGACTAGCCGCGGATTTCGGTGAAATGTTTTTTAATGAAAGTAGAGGCAAAATGAGGATATATGTTTCCCGGCATTTGATCTAATGCCTCTTATTTTCAGAATAAAAAATCATAACGATCCGAGGTTATCATAACGAAATTCGTGATTTCCTGTAAATGATACTTTACTGTAATGTCACGAGGTTCTGCAGAAATGCATTATAGCGTACATTTCCTGTTATGGTAGCATACATACATACATACATATCACTAAGCTGTTCTCTGAGATCCAGAGGTTAGCTCCAAAAAGAAATACAAACTACCAGATATTTTTACTTATTGTTGTCGTATCAAACTTCTCCATTTACAGCTATCTTGACATACAACTCGTGCTTCACTAATATCCATTACACGCCGTACACAAGATCTTTTATACTTCATACTCATAATCTTTTTCTCATGCAGACACTCCTGAATCTCATCCACCCATGTCTTCCTTGGCCTTCCTCTGCCTTTCCTTCCTGCCACTTGGGCTGAAAAGATTTTCTTAGTAAGCATTTCATCACTCATTCTTTCAACATGGCCAAACCACCGAAGCATATTGGTCTCCCCCTTGCTAACAACATTTTGCTTCACATCACACAACTGCAATACATCTTCATTTTTCACACAATCATATCGTGTCTTGCCACAAACCCCACGTAAGTAACGCATTTCTCCAGCACACAAACGACTCCTATGTTTCTTCTGCAGAACTCAGGTTTCACTACCATCAGAGTAGGAACAATTACACTTTCAAACACAGCCATGCGGGACTCTCTAGAGAACCCATCATTCCTGTGAAAACCTTCCAGAGCAGCTATGACTTTCAAAGAAGAATTCACTCGCCTACTGATTTCACCATCCAACTTGTTCTTTCTGTCAAACATGCTTCCTAAATACACAAACTCACTCGCCTGGTCAATCACAGTGCCATTTATACTTACATTACATTCAGTGCTACCCGTTCCTCACTCAAACACCATAACTTTGGTTTTTCCCTTATTTATACTCAGTTTGAATTTCATGCAAACTTCGTGCATCCGAGTCAACATACTCAGCAACTCACGTTTGCTCTCTGCCAACAGGACAGTGTCATCAGCATACAGCAATCTGCACACACGGATATCACCAAGACATAAACCACTATTATCTATTTTGGCATCACGCATGCATGCATCCATAAATATATTAAACAACCATGGTGACATTACATAACCTTGTCTAACTCCTGCACCAATGAAAAACTATTTTGATAAAACACCATTCACTCGTACACAAGCTCAGCTACCAGCATACATGGCTTTTACACTTTAAGTAGATTCCCAGTAACACCATATTCATTCAATACCTTCCACAAAAGTGTCCTATTCACTCGGTCATAAGCTTTCTCTAAATCTATGAAGGCAGTAAAACCTTCTTCCCAACAGCCAGATACTTTTCAATCATCGTGCGTAATACAAAAATCTGGTTAGTGCAGCCTTTACCAGGCATAAAACTACTCCGAACATCCCACACTTTCAATGATGTAAGACCCCGTACTTTTTCAATAACAACCTTACCAAACACTTTCCCTGGTACACTCAGTAGGCTAATACCACTATAGTTCTTGCATTCAGTCTGATCACCTTTTCCCTTATACAAGGGAACAATGGTAGCATCCTTTCAATCCCGAGGGACCATTCCTAACTCCCAGCATAACTGGCAAATTTCAGTTAACCAGTCAATTATAGTCACCACCATATTTCAACATCTCTGCAGTTATGCCATCAACTCCCGGAGCCTTACCTGTTATGGTAGCTAATGTCGAAAAGCGGGGAATAAACAGTGAACTATCATTAGCAGCAAAGAACAAAATGCCTGCATTTTCCCATCCTCCCTTAAAGCTCTCTCGTTCTCACTTTTCAAAATTCTATAAGAAGTTACAACATTGCTTGATATAGGTAGATATTGAATGAAACATATGTATTTCTGTGCAATATTTGCATGAGCTAGCTATGTCGTGAGCTGCAGCTCTTGTAGTGATGTGGATCTTACACTTAACATTGTATTGTGTCATTGTCAATGGCAATTCGGTGTAGTTTCACTAACAAATAATAAAGAACTTGTAGAAGTAATCGTTGAGTAATGGAGTTTAATAATAAATAGCACATATGGGGACAAAGGAATTGTTAGGAGAATCGAATTATCACATTTTAGCTTATAAAGCATAAATACGTTCTGTTATTTGAAGACCTAACATATATGTTGTTAGGTATCACTATCGGAGGTTTCGCTATCGTTTATTGGTACACAAAGTTGCGGATGATAATTATCATAAAAACAGTGAAAACATAACACTTCTCTACAACGCGAGCATTTGATAAAAGAACTGTTCGAGCACTTACATTTTGTTTGTCGAACGTCGTCCGGAAAATACATTTCGTTCACATTTCCAAATATCTTTCTTTCATTTATTAACTTTGCAGCAAACCAATCGTACTGCAACATATTCTTGAAAATCGGCGCCGGAAGTTGATGATGTACAAGTGAATGGATCTTCACGACATTTTCTCCCTTGTTTAAATGTCTATTTTCTTTTAAAAGTTCAATAGAGTTTTGTAATTTTTTAATAAAATGTTTTACTTGACGAAAAAGGTACACATCACAAGGTTGACAGTATAGGGTACAATGAGGGGGAATGATTACATTAGTAGAAGAACAAGTGCCGTCGTCCTTTGTGAAGACACTATTAAACAGTGCTGGATCTGTTTGACCTACCCATGAATCCAAGATCAATAGAAACTTCTCTTTTTCGCAAAATGGTCAGATAATGTTTTTCAAGAAACTGCTAAAATGCTCTTTCGTTAATTTCCCTGATTTCAACGATGTCACGAATACATTTCCATATTCAGCCGTTAGTACTTCCACAATATTGGAAACAAGAGGTCCAAAAAAACTTTTGGAAGTAATGCTCCAGAAGCGGTCAATGCATACTGCGCAGTGTAACAATGCGTTACTTTGTTTAAATCTCCCAAGAATACCTCTGTTCACATCGATTCTATACTCACATCTTGTTTGATCAGTGCTAAGAACGTAATCCAATGGAAATTCTTTGATCAGTCGTGAAAGACGTTTTTGGAATTTCTCTGCTTCCGCGATAATAGTTGACAAATACAATTCATTTTGTGACCTGATGTAACGCGTCACTTTTCGCTGACGGGTGCTATGAACCAGCTTGAATTTTTCAACCCACCCTTGTGATGCCGTAAAAAAATCGTCCGATTGATGTTGCACCGCTGCAGCAGAAGCCCATTGTTGTATCATTCGGGTGGTTACCGGCTGCTTTTCCTCTCGAGCTTCCCGAAATCGATCGGAGTTTCATTTGTTGATAATGTCATATTTTTTCTTTAATACACCTTCCCGTTCAATTTCTTGCTCTCATAATTTTAGGTCTGCCTTTCGTTGTAAAGCAGTACATCGTCGTCGATGTAGAGCTTTAAACTCCATTGTGGATGCTGTTTAGCAAGCTGTGCGATTTTGATTTTCGTGTGGCTTCTGCTGGAACAGTGCAACATCAATCGGACGATTTTCGTTTTGCGGCATCACAGTGGTGGGTTAAAATATTCAAACTGGTTCATGGCACCCGCCAGCGAAAACTGACGCGCCACATCAGGTCACAAAATGAATTGTATTTGTCAATTATTATCGCGAAAGTAAAGTAATTCCAAGAACGTCTTTCACGACTGATCACAGAATTTAAATTGTATTACGTCCTTAACACTGATCAAACAAGATGTGAGTATAGAATCGATGTGAACAGGACACTTTCTGTGCGTGGAGAAAAAACAACAGAGGTATTCTTGGGAGATTTTAACAAAGTAACGCATAGTTACAATGCGCCGTATGCATTGACCGCTTCTAGAGCATTACTTCCAAAAGTTTTTCAATGTATGCAAGAGTCTCAGGGACAATTTGGACCTCTTGTTTCCAAGATTATGGAAGGACTAACTGCGGAATATGGAAATGTATTCGTAGTGGCGCCCATATGAATACTTTTAGGGGAGGGGTTTGAAAAATCCTTTCCTCCTTCAAGGCTGTTAAACATTTTAGTCAATGTACAAAATACTAAAATACAACAAAAATAATTGATACAATCAATCATTAATATCTTATTATTTTTAAAAATGCTTTAAAAAAAGGTTTTGTCTATTTTAGTGTTTTAAATTTATCAAACTTTTGGCTATACCAAGGGCTGGGGGAGGCAGAACTTTCCCCAAATGATCGTTAGGATCCCAGCTGTTGTAAAAAACAGCCAGTTTCTCGTTACAGACTGATGGACCGACCTATATTTCATACGGGTTAAAATGTGCTTCCAATTTTCCCGTTTAGATAGCCCACATGCAATCTGTTTTTTTCTCTGCAGCAGTTTGAGAACCCTGTGACTCACTTCTAATTGCAATTTTTGGGAAGTGCTCTGGTACGCGATGCTACAGATTTTGGCGTTAGTAGGTTCTTCTACATGACTACTATACTGTGCAAATTAATTGGGACAAAGTAAAAAATCACTCTTTTTTCCAAAACTATGCCTTTATATCATTCTATGTCTTGATATACACTGATAAATACCTGTATTAGTATGAAGTATGTCCTCCTTTAGCAGAAATGACCTCTTGAATTCATTTTGGCATTGACTCCACTAATTGAGTGCACATATGTTTGACTTCATAATCGTGGAGCCACACTTTTATAGCATTCGTTATCATGCGTTTCTTGCTTGTACAGTCCATTTTACCTAAACGTCTCTTCAAAATATTCCGCAAGTTTTCTATGGGATTTAAGCCTGGTGAATTTCCAGGCCAATCAAGCAAATGAATTTGATTTTCCAGCATGAAATTCTTGACCAATTTCAAATTGTGACATGAGGCCAAGTCATGTTGAAATGTCCCGTCAAAAGTATGCATGAATGGAACAATCCCACGTTGTAATATTTCTACGTACTTGGCTGAATTCATCATACCTTGAACAGGAACTAAGCTTTCAGTGCCATTTGATGTTAAAAAAACCCAAAACATCTGTTTCAGAGGGTGTTTTACAGTTTGTTTGACATGCTCAGGTCTTAAGGGTTCACAATTGCTTCGTCTAACGACATTTGCTTGGTAACCCTGCAGAAGTAAATGAGTTTCATCACTGAAAATGACCTTTTTCCAGTCGTCAGCAGTCCATGATTTATATTTTTTGGCCCATGTTAAACGTTTTATCTTCATTTTTGCATTCAAATATTGTTTTTTCTTTGGTCTTCTTGCCTTCCGGAAAACTTCCAGAAGCCTACGGCGTACTGTTGAATCACTGACATCACAACCACTAGCCCATAAATCTCTTTGAAGGTCAGTGCTTGTTCTTTTGGATTCAATTTACTATTTCTATTTCTGATTAGATATTTATCAGTTCGTGGAGTTGTTTTTCGTTTTCTTCCACATTTACCTCTCCATTTTTGAGACGATGATCCTGATGCATTGTATCGCGTAAGCAGACTTGATACACTTGATTTGCCTACACCAACTGCAGAAGCGATATCTCTCACTTTCATAGAAGTGTGATCCTTCAGAGCAATTATTTTTGCACGCTTCCTTGGGGAAATATCCATTTTTCAATACACGAAAGCAACACGTACTCGCAGACAGCAAAAACTAACATCCACCTGTCACACACGAAAGCTCACAACTGAAGCTGAAGTGCCTATTTCCTGTTTAAAACCGGTCAAACCACATTCTTACTATCAAGTTGTAACAGTCACACCACCTCACAGCTGATAAAACCGGTTTACGTGGGTTTCCGACATCAACTGGCGATCACATTACAATTGTCAGAATAAAATAGTTTGTCTCAATTAATTTGCACGGTATAGTAATACGAAAACTTTCAACGCAACTGGCTTTATGTATGTGAGCAATGAGTGCCGTTGTCGGAATGCATTCGTAACGTCAAGGCGATATTGATTCCTGAGGTATCTGGCGCTGCAAACTCCTCTTTGTACCACTGTTTGATGATTTTACGATTTCAGTATTATACGACAAAAGAATTATTTGTTTGTTTGAAAGTTTAAGGACCACCAAAAGCAAGTCTAAGAGGTGTAAGTAGTCACCCGTCTCACATTTCGGATAGCTAGTTTCAGGGAAGGGAGAGAGCCATCGCCATGAGACAAGCATATCTGGGACATGAACATATACCAAGCTCGGATGACCAGCCAGAAACTTGCGCCGATGACAGTTCGGCTACTGGGACAGCTGGAAGAACGCGCAGTAGTATTACCTAAAAGGTCTCGTACGTACACCCTCATCGATATCTGGCGACCAGAAAAAGGTCAGAAATACTCTGGCTCATGTAAATCCAGTACTCGTGCAGGAATATATTGTGATACTTTTCCCTTAAGCGTGGTGAGCCTCAACCTTTGAGGCCGAGTGGCCAGAGACTCTGGTTTCTCTGCAGTCATGCCCATCTGGACCCGTATTAGAGTTCTGGGTGTAGGATGGATTGTCCCCATGCCTCATCCGGGAATCTAACCTGGCACTTCTTCTTTCCTGGAACTCGTGGTTCCAAATTATGGACGGACGACGATTTATATTCCTTGAAGTTGTCAACGACTGTCGTTTACACCCAAATAAAATAAATAATACGCATAAACCATCCCTCCCGAGAAGCTGAACAAGGCTTCTTTCGAGATTTCTGTATGCTAAAAATATCTGAACACTTAGCGCAAATATAGGGTGGCCAGTAAAATGAAAAAAGTATGGCCAGCAAAAAGAAAAAGAAGTACGGCCAGTACAAATATTTTTCTAATTCTACGCAGCAACGTGTTAAACGCTGTGCAATACAAATGTCGTTAAAAATATTGATCGCAAAGTTCATGTGAAACATTCTCTGAAATATGAAAACTTTTTGTTCATCATTTTCATCAGAAGAAAACAATTTCAGAAAAATATAAAAATAACTGAACAGATTCTACTCTACTACACAAGTCACTATAACATTTTAAGCGGAATCAAAAGTAAGCAAAGGTCGTCCTCTTTTTCCTGATTATTCTCCCGGTAAAATGATCTCCAGGTGAGCACTTCTGTTTTTTTCATATGTGAGTGTGTTTCGAATTTGATTAGCACTTGACATGTTGTGGATATTTTTAGGGCCCTGGGCATTTTTTTGGAAGCAACGGCCCTATATTAGGAATAAATGCACACCCTGACCGTAGGTATACATTGGGATTGAAAACTGAAAACCGAAAAGTAAATCCTCAATGACAGGTGCAACAATTCTTCGAAAGAAAAGTAAGGAAATCCCACTCATATCTTAGATTTCTAACATTGACAACTCTGACAGAAACAAATGTTTAGAGAAACAGTCGTTGACTACCTTTGTGCAACCTCATATACGAAGGCTACTAAGAGGACTGAACAGCTAAGAAAAACATTGTTGTTCATGAAGGAGATGTTGCCTTCTACTCTTTCGCACTACAAGAAGGTTTTTGAGTTCGGGAGAAAACTCTTTGGTGACGTAAATGAGTTCAACGTTTCGAAGAGCTCGAAGCAAAACATTTTCTCTTGAACAGCTGCTACTAACAATCAAGCACAGTAGCGTATCCATAATGGTTTAGGATTAGCAACAGGATTAGAAAACTTTGTTTTCATCCAAGTAGGCAAATGTACACCTGCAACTACTGAAACGACATTTGATAGCTAAGGTGATTTCCTAATTATTGAAACTTCTCTCAACACAACGAAGTAAAATGTAAAGCATAAATAGGTTTTGTTCACTCTGCGACTTCGCAAAGGTCGCTGACATTCCACCTTAACTACCGGTCATTATTATTCTGAATGAGAATTTTCGGCAGACATATGCACTAGAGATGTTCGCCGAAGTCACATTGAAAACTGAACGGACTTCTAAAAGGCGCTTGAATAAAGCTGAAACTGAAATGTTGGTATGATCCAGAACAAAACGAACGGATATGATCTGCGAATCATCAGAAAAATTATCCTAATGATAATTACCTCTTGACGTTTTCTAAATCTAACAATGAAAATAATTTAATACTTTTTTCTTCAGCGTTCTTGAATATGCGTTTTTGCACGAGCAGGGATTTAAAATCACTTTGGTAAGTTCATATCATTTGATTTTTGTAGGTATCGTATGAAAAATCGTACACAGCCGAGAAGTTGAGATTGTTTTCATATATTAGTTACGCATGTGCAATTCAAGTACTATCAGTATGAAATGTGGGAATATTTCTTATTCGCGTGCAAGTCAGGCATCGACGAACTTATTTTTATAGATGTTTTTATTAAAAGTAGATGTTTCGGCGAGGGAAAATTTTGGGGTATTTAATATAGTAAGTAAATTGACTCACAGTCTAGGAAATGCGTAAGTTCGGAAACATGTGTAATGAGACTAGGGGCTGGCTTGCCTGGCAGCCTTCTTAGTGTCCACAATCCCATCAGACCGCCGCTTAGGTCATTAGTGCTGAATGTATTCAGCAAAGAAGTGAAAGTAATGTGGAACTTATTATCATCGTTGACACTATCGCACATAACGTTTCATATTCGCTTCGTTTCTCGAGCCCCAAATGACACGATGTTTGTATAGGTTATAAGATTAACGTAATTTTCTCTAGGCAATGGCCATTGTTTCAGGCGAGTGAGTTATAACGTCTATGCATGTTAGTTGCTTACACAGTACATAGAGGGAGTCCTTCTTTCCTCTCAGGAGACGAAGAATTATGAAGATCACAATAAACGGATGCGAAAAGTTAACTTCCTGAGTTCCTTAGAAAACGATTTTTGCAACCCCTGTCCTTAAACTGGAAATATGAAATACGCATCACACGAAGAGGACACTGAAATGTAAAATTCTTAGAACGCGCTAGTATCTCATTCTTAAAATTTGAATCGTCATTCTTTGCCCAACGCAATTGAAGAGTGATTTACAAATTCCATTTAATAATTCCAGATTTCACTTACACCTCCCCTCTTTCATTTTGTCACACGTACATGAAATCGGATGATGTGCTTTTATTACTATTGTAGTTTGTCTCTCCGTCTCCAGGCACAGTATCTCGAGTACTTAGCTGCATTAGTGTAAATTTACGTTAGTGATAACATCTCGATTTCTGGAAGACATTGAAAATGCTGCCTTTTACCGATTATAGCTAAACTTTTTCTGGTGCGCGACTTATCCATTACGTGGGATAACACTTTATTGGCATCTCGCTGCAATAATATGAATTACAAAATTTCTAATTAAGAACAAGGAACTGTACACCAATTACACTTAAATAGCACTAGGACAAGCCGCCAACGGTAGCCGATAACTCGGGTACAGTTGGTCAATTTTGAGCGAAGCTAATCAAAATGAAGCTGTTGCAAAAAAACTAAGTCATTAAGGCGTCTATTATAACAAATTCTAAAAAACGAACACGTGAAATTTATGACTTCCAGAACAAAAGTACGAAACGTTCTAAAAAAGAAATGCCTAAAATTCATCATGAACTACATTCCTTCACGTTTTCACGTTGATTGTGATCAGGTTGTTTGTAAACAAAGCGGAAAGACAGACTCATATCGGAAATCACGTTTTGCATTTTGTATCGCGAAAGACAGACACACATATATGCACTTCCTTTTATTATTATTATAGATTAAGCAAGTGTTGAGCTAAAAGACGGAATCTTTCTTTTTCTTCGTTTTTTAATTCAAACGATTTTTTTAAATTAATATTAGTGAGCCGACTTTCGTGAAACGATTCATGTAAAACGCCATTTTGTTTTAATTGAAATTCATCAATGGCACAGAATTTCGGGAATCGGAAGGCGTCAAAACCTGACCACGGACGGTGTCCAATCGCACGCCAAAAATCAGGGTAATCGGATGTGTCATGTCGTAGCTATGCCCGAACAACTAATTGTCCCGAGTCTCGTATAGAGAGCGGAGTTTTTCAATTATTATTGATATTAGTCAGTTTTTTATGATCATTATTTTTACATGACACAACCAATTACCATAATATCAACCCAATGTTACTCATCATGTCCTTCCCTTTCTCTGTGGCAAGTGTCACCGCGATCGGCTGAAGATCTTTGAAGGAGATAAGTAACAAACGACCCCTTCTCAAAACTCGGAAACCCCCATAAAAATGCAAGTTTTTGGACGATTATACCTCAATGACACGTAATTTCAGGAATCGGAAGGGTTCAAAATCTGACCATGGACGATGTCCAATCGCATGCCAAATATCACGGTGATCGGATGTGTCATCTCGTACCTATGCCCGAACAACTAATTGTCTCGAGTCTCGTAAAGAGAGCTTCGCTCAATAACTATACTAGTAATTCGAATTTCTTGGCGTAGATTACAAATAAAAGTTTCCAAGCTTTCACACATCAACCAGATGGGTTTTTCAAGGAAGGTAGACAGTTTGCTGTCTTCTTTCCTTGAAAAACTTTGGAAGGTAGACAGTTTGCTGTCTACCTTACTTGAAAAAGCCATCTGGTTGATGTGTGAAAGCTTGGAAACTTTGATTTATAATATACTCCAAGAAATTCGGATTACTAGTATAGTTATACTATTTTAAGTGTAAGATTTCTATTCCAATTTTTACCGACAAGAATCGCAAATACATTCATGTTTTTCTACGTACATAATTTTGTTTTTAAGTATGAGCAACACATTCCGTATTTGGGAAAAACATCTTTTTTGACACGAAATCTGTGTTGCCTCATAATTTTGCTGAATCCTTTCGTGATTCATTTTGCAAAAATACGGAACGTTCTAAGTTTATTTCTTTCTTTTCCAAGTGCGTTTTCCTCTCACAGCAAAAAAAAAAAAAAAAAGTCTCACATTTTTGCAGACGGACTAATGTCATATTAGGCACCAGGTCATAATGTTTGGTCTTTAGATGTGCATCTTGAGATTTTACTCATTATTACAAATTCACTACCGAACTGTTATAGTACTGCAAATCTTCTGGCACTTGATCCACCGGAGATGGAAGTTTACTTTCCCTTTGATCCTTATGGTGAACATTTCAGAATATATAAGTGCAAAATGAATTTTTAATGCATTTTTTATTAAATTTTCCGAACTCAGCAGTACCGCACTTGATGCTATGTTATTGTGAATATGGAATTTCTCCTGATGTACAGAATGCCAGAGGGATTTGTGTTCTTCGGTGATCTCAAAATGCCGTACAAAGTGATATTCTTTAGAAAATGGTTATGTAAGCAATTTCTCCCGAAACGGGGAATTCTAAGTCATCGAAATATTACGCGGTTTTTATATTTTTTGAAGCTCACGATTTTCTGAAACCCAAAGAACTGGCAGTAGAAACTAGAGTTGTTCAAAATCGTAATTAAATTAATCGGTAATGCATTACAGCGTAATGGTAATGGGAACAAAAACTAATGACATGTAGCAGTTACCCATTATAATCGTAATGGTTAATGGTTAACTACATGTTGGTAATTAACCAATAACTTATGGGTAACAATTCAACGTGAATAAACCAGCAACCAGTACACCCTTACACGTTGTGCAGGTTATTTGACAATTGTTCCACCCCTCGGACCTCAAATGCGTGTATGTACGTATTGGAGATTGTACGTGTTTTACATGAGTAGTTGCCACTTCTTCGCCTCAAGTGATTTGAATGAAATAATACATATGAAGTAAGTACGAATGGGATGTTTATTTCTGTTAAAGATACTCATTTCACTCAACCCCAGTACAGAATTCTCGTCCATCACATACGATTCACTGTCCAAATACCCCACTATAGACACAAGCACATATTAGCACTACACTCACAGTTCAGCAACTCAGGGTGCACTGCCGAATATCACAGAAATTTGTGAACTCTTGACATTTTTGCCGTACTTCTCAAGTGCTTTTGTCCATTACTTGTCCGATACGAACACTGAGCTGGCGAGCGACTGACTCCTTTATATACACTGAAGACCAATTGAATTAAAGACAGCTGGCGTTATGCAAATGTGGCGCTGTGGGCGGTCCTGTAAACGGAAACGACATGACGTATGCAGCGATCCGACAATATAAGGAGTGATGCGACGGGAATCAGTAAAAGTCGGACGCAGTATGGGTAAGACGAAGGATCTAAGCGCATTTGATCGTGGGCAAATTGTCGGGGCCCGACGAATGGGTCACTCCATCTCGGTAGTCGTGCAGGCCCTGGACTTTTCACGAGTCACTGTGTCACGGGTGCACCGTGAGTACATCGACTTCGGTAAAACCATCCATGCAAGGGCCAACTGCCGTGGACAACAGCGTGTGGATGAGCAGGGTCATCGTCGGCTAGCTTGCATTGTAACAGCGGATAGACGGGCCACAGTGCAAGAAATCACTCGGCAATTTAACGCTGGTGCACAAAAACGTGTAAGCAGCCACACCATCCAGATATATCTCCTCGCTATGGGGTACAGAAGCCATCGTCCCACGATGGTACTGCTGCTGACCGCGCATCACAGGGTGCAAAGATTAGCATGGGCGCGGGAACACCGCCACTGGATCCTAGACATGTGGAAAAATGTTGCCTGGACGGATGTGTCGAGATTCACGTTGGTACATGCCGATGGCAGGATACGAGTATGGCGCAAAGCACATGAAGCGATGTATCCTTCTTTTCAGCAGGGTACTCTTCAAGCTGATGGGGGTGGCATTCTCGTCTGAGGACTGTTTACGTGGACTAAAATGGGACCCCTGGTACGTGTGACATCGTCCCCCACAGCTCAACGTTACCGGGATATCCTGGACAACCATTTGCTCCCGTTTGTGCGTCTTGAACATCCCACTCTGGACCTCATCCTGCAACAAGAAAATGCACCATGCCATTGCTCCCGAATTGTATCCGAATGGTTGGATGAACACTCCACTGACGTGACCTCGCTTCCTTGGCCAGCTAGGTCACCTGACGTCAATCCCATCGAGTACAACTGGGATGCCATCGAGAGAGGTGTTCGAGGCTCTGACCCCCTTCCATCAAATCTTCGTGAACTGTGGGAGCTTGTTCAGGGGTTGTGGATCCGTATGGATTCCCAACGCTTCCGGTGTCTTGTCGAGTCATGCCGAGACGAATCGCCGCCGTTATCAGGACGAAAGGTGGTGCTACACTTTACTAGACAGGTATCTCTAATTCAATTGCTCTTTAGTGTATACTTCACGACAGGACCTGAACCTTCTGAAATATTCTTGATTTACATAAAGCTTTCCAACTTCCCACTGCGCGATCATTCTGGACCATTACACAAACGTCTAAACCATTCTTGCCGCTTCCAGAACATTCTACACGACACTTCGGTCTCTGTCTGCTATATTACATGGCCGACGTTTCTAGACATAGCTTTTAGTACACATACATTTCTATAAACTATTAATATGTAATTATTATTTGCAAATTGTGTAATTTTGTTACCAAATAATTCCATTGCATTTGAATGGCATTATTGAATAACTGAATTATATCCTCTTCATTGTAATGCATTACAGATTAATTCCATTACTTTGTGCAATCCATACTTGGGATTACTATGTAATGCATTACCTGTTACTGCATTACCTTGTAATGCAATACACGTTAATTGTAATTTGTACTTCCATTACTTTGTAATGCATTCCTGCCCAACTCTGGCAGAGACACACTATGACCACGAACGTGTGCACTGCAATTCGAATATTTTTCACATGAAAAGAGAGAAAAGGACATTCTCAGTTACGTGAAAAGAGCTGAAAGGGGAAGTCATGGAACGGCCCTAGCCGGAAATACACCATATTTGGAATTCCATATTTGTATGTACAGGGCTCCCGGTGCCATTAGAAATCATTTAATACACAAAGTTGCATTTGCTTTGTATTTCTGCAGTATCCATTACAATTCAATATCTTTGTCATAAGGTAGTTTTATCTCCAGAAAAAATATGTTGTACTAACAGCATCAAGCATCGTACGATTGAAATCATTGAAATATACACGATATTATAAAAAATGCTCGGACACCACATTGTTTTGGGACAAATGATTTATTATCGCTATTAGAAGTTAGTCGGTCCACTTTTTCCTTGTATGACAACAACAGCACGTCGAGACAGACTATCAACAAATTTCCGGTAGATCTCGACAGGAATGACTCGCCATTCATCCTGTACAGCTGCTGCCAGAGTAGAGAGTAAAGACGATCGGTGTGGCCGATTCAATATCGTTCCATACAGTTCATCCCAAAGGTGTTCTACGAGGGTGTTAACAAAAGTTCTACACACGCTAATCTAAAACGGAAGCGAATGATACAATCGGGAAAATTATTGAGTCATATCAAGGTCAGACTCTCAGCAACGCAGTGGTGTCAGAACGACACGCTAACATTTGCTATGTAAACGTAGGAGGGTTTGGAAATGGAAGCGTGCAGCTCCTCAGGTCGAGTCACAGCGTTACACCAGCGCTCTTGCGTTAAAATAGAAACTCTGCGGGTGAAAACGTCGGACACATATCCACACTGCCTTGCAAGAAGTTTGTGGGGAAGGAACTCTTGATCGAAGCACAATTTCTCGCTGGGTACCGCGCTTTCGGGAGGGCCGAAGCACCATCGAAGATGATCACCGCTCAGGCCGACCTCAAACGACGCCAGGCAAAACATCTGTCACTATTGTTGCAGCACTTCTCGAAGAGAATCACCGTTTGGCAGTCGGGGAGATTGCTCATCAGTCAAATTTGTCCACCATGTCTGTTCACCGGATTTTGACCTACTCACTGGGAAAAAGAAATATCGCCGCGCTCTGGGTGCCCCATCAACTCACCCCCGAGCAGAAGGCAGCCAGAGTGAGCATCGCACAGGCTTACCTCCACAGGTTCGAAAAGGAGGGCGGCACCTTCCTGAACAGAATTGTCGCAATTGATGAGACTTGGACCCGTAATTTTGAGCCGGAACTGAAGTCATAATCAGCAGAATGGAGGCATCCATGTTCCCCATGCCCCCATAAGTGTCGTCGGCAACAATCCAAAGTGAAGCAAGCAGCCCCCCGGTGGCGCAGTGGTCTAAGGCGTTGGCCTCTGATCATTCGTCCGTAAGGGGTCCGGGTTCGAATCCCGGTCAGGTATGGATGTTGTGTTTGTCTTACGGCACTGGCTCTCTCCCTTCCCTGGAACCAGTGACCCTAAATTAGGGGCGGGCGACTGCTTATAGCCCATTGAGTTGCTCACGGTGGTCGTTAAACCTCCAATCAAAAAAAAAAAAAAAAAAAAAGTGAAGCAAATGACGATTTTTGCGTACGACGCTTAGATTTCTCTGGTCTCTGATCAATTTCCAGCAAGACGAAATGTTAACCTGAAATATCATCTTGACTTTCTGAGGACAAAGTTGAGCCAGAAAATTCGTCAAAATCACCCTAACTTGTTGGAAGCGGGAGCGATCTTGCTGCATGACAACGCATCGTGTCGTGGCGCAGCGTCGGTACAGTGACTTTTGTCGAAATATGGCTGGCTGGGGAAACTTTATCCTTCCCACCATAGAGCTCTGATCTCACTCCACCCGACTTTGATCTTTTCCCAAAGTTAAAAAATCGGCTCTGTGGCATCCGCTACGAATCGCTGGAGGAACTGTCATTGGACGTGGCCCCAAGGAATACGACAGCTGAACAAAAATGGCCTACTACGGGGCATCCAGGACCTACCTCACCGCTGGCAAGCTGTTATTAGCAGCGGAGGGGAGCACATTGAACTTCAATAAGGTAAGTTTTCTCCCTTACTTCACACTTTTCTCAAAAATGGACAGTGTGCAGAGCTTTTGTCAGGACCCTCGTATGGGATTAACATCAGGACTCTGAGAAGGCCAGTGTAACAATGCCACCTCTTTTTGAAGAAACTAGTCCTGCATACGCCGTATAGTGTGGCAGAGAGCTCAATCGTGTTAAAAGAAACAATTGTCATTTCCATAATACTGCCACATTGTTGGCAGGGCAGAATTATGGTTGGTGGTATAATAACCAACGGGCTGAGCCATATCCACGAGAAAATGCAAACACGCCCATCAGATTGGAAGAGTGAAAAGCGTGACTCATCATTCCAAAGAACAGCTTTCCAGTCTCCCACAGTCCAGTAACGACGGGAGGCACACCACTCCAAGAGTGAAAAGCGTGACTCATCACTCCAAAGAACAGGTTTCCCGTCTCCCACAGTCCAGGAACGACGGAAGGCACACCACTTCAAGAGTGAAAAGCGTGACTCATGACTCCAACGAACAGCTTTCCAGTCTCCCACAGTCCACGAACAACGGGAGGAACATCACTTCAAGAGTGAAAAGCCTGACTCATCACTCCAAAGAACATCTTTCCAGTCTCCCACAGTCCAATAACAACGGGAGGCACACCACTCCAAGAGTGAAAAGCGTGATCCATCACTCCAAAGAACAGCTTTCCAGTCTCTCACAGTCTAGAAACGACGGAAGACACACCACTCCAAGAGTGAAAAGCGTGACTCATCACTCCAAACAACAGCTTTCCAGTCTCCCACAGTCCAGGACCGACGGAAGACACACCACTCCAAGAGTGAAAGCGTGACTCATCACTCCAAAGAACAGCTTTCCAGTCTCCCACATTCCAGGAACGACGGAAGACACACCACTCCAAGAGTTAAAAGCGTGACTCATCACTCCAAAGAACATCTTTCCAGTCTCCCACAGTCCAGTAACGACAGAAGATACACCACTCCAAGAGGGAAAAGCGTGACTCATCACTCCATAGAACAGCTTTCCACTCTCCCGCAGTCCAGGAACGACGGAAGACACACCACTCCAAGAGTGAAAAGCGTGAATCATCATTCCAAAGAACAGCTTTCCAGTCGTCCACAGTTCAGGAACGACGGGAGACACACCACTCTAAACGGCGCTTCCCATTCACGGTAATGATGTGTGGCTTGTGTGCCGCTGCTCTACCATATTAACTAACACTGTACAACTCTCTGGTGTTAGTTATGGTACTAACCGAGCCACTACAAGCATTTTATACTTCAGCAGCGGTGGAAACGGCCGAGAAAGAACAGGATTTCTTAACATTTTTTAAAATCGCTCTTTAGTCACGTTCCGTCAGTTTGTGCCCCCTTTCTGAAGAATGCTTTCATTTTGGCGTTTAGTTTAGCTACAATGCTCCGTATGGAAACGTAACTCAAATGACATCCTATGATGTGCTCACGCTGGAACTCGGAAAGGTCACGTCACGTGGCATATCCGCTTCAAAGTTACTGATAACACTGCAGAACATCTCAGCTTTATATACACACCCAACTCATGCACAGCGCACCTTCCTGCGCAACTTTTGTACTTATGCAAATATTTGGTAATGTCCGATTACTTTTGATAATATAGAATGTAACATAGAAGCATCATCGGCACGATTAAATGAGTTGCTGAATTATGTGGAATTTTTAGCTAAGACTCATACTCCCAGATAAAAGCAGCAAAAGATTTTCACTTGGACGCTGCTATATTCAGTCATTCTCTGTAAGCTCTTTTGATCATTCGTTACACAACAATGAAAAAAACAGCTTACAGTGCAAGAATTTGGGTGGGCCATCAAAATGAATCAGTCTCCAGAATCCACAAAATACCTCTTTTCATTTCATGCCCATTCACGTCGTCTGCCCTTTTGAGCTTAATACCCAAATCAGCACAATAGCTTCAGTCAGGGAAAGGAACATTAGGAAATCAACGGTTATTTTAAAGTTGAGCTCAGAATAATTTCCAGTTTCGAACAAAATAATATCCGCATCGAACATTTGGAAGTTTTGAGAGATTGTTTTCTCCCACAGAGGTAGTGGAAACCGGTTGGCCTCGAAGATATCGATAGAAGAGCACCCTAGCGCAAAAAATGGAACTAATGCACCGTAACCGCAGCCGTGAAAGTCTAACTGTTCTTTACATATTTTCAAGAGTGTAAACTCCCTCCGCGACGCAAGCTATATAACTTCGGGATAGGTATCATGTGTCAGTTGCTAACGTAATTTTAGATCTGTCCACGAAGCGCTAGTAAAAATCAGGAGTTGTACCTCTGTATCTTCTCCTCTGTGGTATTGCCAACCGTGGAAATAATACATGGAGTAGCGCAGGCGGTTGTGCTTCAAGTATTGTTTTTAATACATATTTGCAATATACCAGACTCTCCGCCACGTATTGTTCATATTGCTAGAAAATGTACTCGGTTGTCTCTTACGCACACTTTCACATTGTTAGTAAAGCTCATTCATTGCCATACTTCACCAACCATGATGGCTAACATCAATACTCGTTATGGTCTGTATTTAGGAGCAATGCAATATCCGCTCAGAAGCTTATCACGTCATGGTCGTTTCTAGCGTCATTGATCGGTCAGCTTGTGCTGTTAGGAACATGCCTTCCGAATCGATCGGAAAGCGGAGATATTAGAAGATTTTGCGGTTAGGCTTTCCTGAAAACGTTAAACAGTGAAACCTCGGTTATATGTTTTTTAGAGGATGACCCTAAAAACGTAAAAATGTAAAAACACATCTGAACGAAATCTCAAAAAGTTAAATAATATTGCAAAATTTCTCTTTTAAAGAAGTATAAGGTATTCCTTAATGATGATTTATTTAAGCTGGAATTGGTGGACGAAGAATAAAAAGGGTTACAAATTGTAACATAATTTGTCCCCGCCTTCCGAAGATCATAAAGCCTATGAAAATCAAACTTCTCTTTGGATAGCTCTATCTGTCTAATTCTAAATTAAGTGAAATCCTCACAGCTAAGAATCTGAGACCAGTGCTACAATATGAAACCCATGAATTCACAACCTTTTTTTCGGATCATTTGAAACCAGAATGCTGTATATTGATGCTATACAGTCAAACCTCGATTTAACAAACTTCAAGGGACCAACACTCTTGTACGTAAAATCGCGGAATTTGCTAAATCGAGGAAGCCTTCGAATGAAACATTCAACTTAAGCTAGCGTTCATAACAGAATACGTAAGCAGCTAAGTTCTATTTCTTTTAGTGAAATTTAAATTTTGTATAGTACTTTTAATTATGAAATTGATTATCAAACATGTTATAGTACGTACGCATTTACTTTGCATATTAAATACATAATTCGTAGATACGTATTAGACTTCAATATGTAGCATCAAAGTTTAAGCGTACTTTAAAACTGAAAGTAAAATACGATTTGTTGATCTTTTTCCGAGCATTTAGCTTCTTATAACGATTTCAGTATTATAAACTGCATGAAACAGAACATCGATTAGTACTAATTAACTTGTAAAAACAGAATGTGTGTTGATTACCTTTTTACACTGTGGAAAAAAAATATTTTAGAGAAGATTGTTTATTTTTTTCTGAACATTTTGCTTTATAAATTGTAGCTTCAACTTTATGAAGTGCATGAAAAACGTCATCAGTAATATCTAAGAGGGTTAAGTAGTATTTAGCACGTTCTATACCGTTAGCAGCATCACTAAAGCAGCTATCTTTCAGTTCTGCTTAGTCTTTTTCATCAGAATCTGATGCATTTAATCCAATATGTTCATCCAAAATATCATCAAGGGATTGCATTTTGCAGGTATGCACATTTGCGTCACAATCAACGTAATCGAAAAACACAATACCTAATGAGGCAATTTCATTCCATTCTGTAAGATCGTCATCGGCAAAATTATCAGCAGGATTTTCGGTACTGGACCCACTTCTTTCTTGTTCACAACCTGAAAAACTTACTTTATTAAAACACTTTTTAATGGTATCTGTCGTAACCGCATTCCACGATTGTCGCACGAAATGCATTGCATCAAGAAGGTTGATTTTAACTTTAGATGCACCATCCTTTGCATCCATAACAAAAAGTACTTTTCGCATGAGAAGCTTTCGTAATTGGCTTTAAAAGACCTAATGACATCCAGATCCAGAGATTGCAATTTACTAGTACAATTTGCTGGAAAAAAATGGCTTGAACATTTTTCAGATTGTTTGCCTATGGATGCGCAGCACACTGATCAATGAATAAAAGGACTTTTCTCTTTTTTGCCTGCATCTGGGCATCCAAGGCTTCTACATAATTTTTGAATAAAGCTGTGGTAATCCACGACTTTTTATTTGCTTCGTATTTGGTGGGCAAAGATTTAACATTTTTGAAGCAACGTGGTGTAGCAGATTTGCCTATGACTAATGGCTTTAATTTTTCTGAACTGCCTGCATTGGCAGCCAGAAGAACTGTGATTCTGTCTCTTGATTTCTTTAATCCATGGCAGGTGTCATTTTGAAAACACAGTATTTTTTCTGGCTGAAGGCTATAAAACAGTCCAGTTTCATCAGCATTAAAAATTTCACACGGCATATACCCTTCAATAATTTGTGGCAGCTGTTCATTTTCCCACGTTTGTGCCGTTACGGGATCAAAACGTTTGCTTTATCCGGATAGAGCTTAATACACTATGTTATGTCCTTGCTTAAAACGACCAATCCATCCATTTGATCTAGTGAATTCCTTTATTTGAAGTCGTTGGGCAAGATGAACTGCTTTTTCCTTCAGAAGTGATCCACTAATAGGCAAATTACCAGCCCGTGTTTGTTGGAACCAAGTGACAAGAGTGTTTTCCAACTCACGCAGAGGCGATGCTTTCATAGATTTCCTCTTATTCGAAAATTGCGCACACTTTGATGCACAGCTTTCAATTTCCTTTCTATTTTTCGCTATGGTACACAACGTTAACTTGGAAATTCCGAGTTTCTCTGCTACAGCAGTCAGTGATCGTGGGTTCGCATCGAGCTGCGACAAAATGTTCATTTTTTTCACTTATTGAAAATCTTTCCAGCTTTTTTTTTGATGCAGTCATTCATTTTTTTAAATGCTCTCACAAAATGCACATTTGCAAATTACAGTGATCAGTGAATTTTACTTCTAACTTTTCTAGTGCTGTCTATGTTCATCCAAACTTTATTCATAAATAAGATGTGTTGTTTAATGTGACCTCTAGATTTAACACTGAGAAGAATAGGAGAAGCGCAATTTGGGGAAGAATTCTGGATGCTCAAGAAGGGGTGCGTACTGGTAATGGACGCCGCGCGTGTAACGTCCGAAACGTAAGAAACTCGTAAGAAAAACTTTCCCTCGGTAACACCCTCGGAGAAGGAACTGCGCGCGCATCAGCATTGAGAGGAAAAAACACTCGGACTTTTTCTCAGCTTTGCACTTCTTGTAAAAACGCGTGTGTCAGGATGTCAACGAAAAGAAACAATATCGCAACAAGCCAAGTAAAGTTTTTGCCTTTTACAACTGTTTTGATAAATGAACCATGTAAAGTGTTGTAATTTATTCAACTGGACAATTAATACCACGATTTACACTCACCATATATGTCATCATTAAAATTCCTTCTGCTATAATGCTGGTTAACATAGCTATGGGGTTTAAAAAATAAAAATTTTTTCGCTAAACTGAGGAAATGTGTTCGTTAAATCGAGAAACGCCAAGCATAAATTTCAATGTAGTTACGTCCGGACCATAGAAAATGTACGTAAAATCGCGGAATTCATTAAATCGTAGTCCGTTAAATAGGAGTTTGACTGTATTTGGGATTCTATTCTACTATGTCATGAAATAGTGGAGCCACAAAGTTACGTCCCAGAGATTTATCAAGTTTTAAATAGCGCATATGTGTTTGAGTCATGAAGTGCGAAACCAGTTTTTCATCCGAACTGAAAGCAAACAAAATGCCCTTCTCTGATGGAATCAACGTTCAGCTTTGGCGGCACCAAGAAGGAATGAACAACGCTGTCTCAGTTCTCTCAAAGTTGGGATACCTTGGGTTACGTATAAGAGAATCAAAAAGCCACGTATTTTTTATAATCAGAAATTCAAATTCGCTAAAAGCGTATAAATGAATTACATATAACTGAGTTAAAAAAATACAGAAACTACGAGGGAAAAACGCAGTATTACATGTAAAAGTGAAAAACGTATAACGAAGGTTCCACCGTATAAGTATACTCTTTCGCGACTTGTGCTTTTTACTGAAAGTCTTTGAGTTTTTAAACAGAAAGAAAAAAGTATTTTTAGGAAACCGAGTAGACACAAAAAAGTGACTAGAGGTTAGTGAGTGTGGCAAGCATTGACAGGAACAGTAAAAACAGAGAATTAATTTTCAATGTAG
Source organism: Macrothele yani (assembly GCA_039090855.1). Taxonomy (NCBI): domain Eukaryota; kingdom Metazoa; phylum Arthropoda; class Arachnida; order Araneae; family Macrothelidae; genus Macrothele; species Macrothele yani. The sequence continues at coordinate 82,238,778 of CM077025.1, read as the reverse complement.
AAATCAAAGATAAGCTCTGAGTCTCTTAGATCTACAGAATTATCACATTAATTATGTAAAACTAAGTATGAAATTTTAACTCTAGAATGCCATTTCAAGATAACTTTGGTTCGTTTTTTGGCTTCGGAAGCGTGCTACGCTTAGTGATTACCATGAGTGCTTCCCTGTTTTCAAGGATGTTTCTGCGCTTGGAAGCATTATTTGAAGATGCGCCGGCACTAAGAGTTTCTTGAAAAATCAATATTGCTTTTCCCACAGAAAGAGTTTGTTGGTGAATTCATAGCAGGCTGGTGTTGTCGTCGACACTCATTTCCTTGTACAACTAAAGTATCACGTACACTTGACGATGCACTTCAGAAGAGTTTTAGATACTTCTGACGAAACTGAGAAACACCGCTCAAGAGCCTTTGGAATTTGCGTGATTGATTAGCTTACATTCTGCCTCGGATAGCTCTGGTGCTCGAGCTTAGCTGGGACATAAAGACACTTCTCATTCGAGAGACTTTTCTTTTTTGAAAATATGCGATTGTTAGTTTCCGAATGTTGGGACGTCGTTGTTTCTAAGAAAATTGCCTTTTGAATGACAGTCGTTGTTCTAGAATATCGAAAATACATCCGTGTTGTATTATTCTTTCACCACAGATCAGAGTAATGTTCTTTACAAAAAGAATAACGTCATCCAATTCTCTGGCATAATGAGAGAGAGAGAGAGAGCTTCGCCTTTTGACAAAAGTCTCAAACCTAACACTCTGAGAGCATTCTAAAATATTTCATACATTGCGTCTTTTGAAAATAAAAATATTTAAAAGTCATCAATACGAATATATGGAAAGTAATTTTTCGCGCATATTTTAATAAACAAAGTGCGTGCTTAAAGTAAAACTTTACCCATCCGTCTGTCTATCGGGCCACTCACAGACATTACATCTGCGCACTTATAAGTCGGAATCGATAAATTACTTTTTGGCTCGGACAAAACTAATCCTGAAGGTGATGAAGAGCATATTTCGAGCTTCTGTGGCCCTTAAATTTTCTCCTAGATAGTAAAAACTTATTTTTAATTCATTTAAACTTATTTGTAATATTCACTTAAAGATACGGGGCATCACGTCTGTTGTGCACGTGGTATCCTGTTAGGAAGAAGGCATTACTTGTCGAACTGGTTCCAAATTTGTGGCAACGCCAGTGAGACGTTATCATTGCAAGTGTCACTGCTGGTAATGATCTCCAAGGTTTCCTGAATGGCTGTACATTTAGGGGTATAGTAGGTTGCTAATTTCTTTATATCATCCCACATAGGAGTAGCGGACTTGGAATTTGACTTCTCTGGATAAGTTCGTGGTTATTTTACCGTATTTTGTGTCTCTTTTATGCTCGTTGACTCTGATTCTAAACGAACGCTTCGTCATTCCAATTCAGTATGTTTTAGAGCCGTCATGATATTGTAGGGGATCGCATAAACACCTGCTTTGCTGGAAAGAGGTTTTTTTTCAGTATTTCTCTTTAGCATAGTATATAAAGATGAAAGAGACCTTATGCTGACACCGTAGTTCATCTTCTTGAGGGCGTTTTTGAGTTGGTAAGACACATTTGATATGTAGGAAATTGAGCCTAGGTAGCCAAGCTGCGGCACGAGAAATTAGAACGTTTGACCTTGGCTTTTTGGATAAAGTTATGTATCTGATTCAATGAGTATCCTGCATCAATGGCCAATTTGATGACGCTTTCAATTTCTAGAATTGTCTAGAATGAGTAACGGAGAAGACGACGAAGGCTTTTCTAACTCGAGAATGGAAGATAGCTATTTTGTATTCTGCGGGACAGAACGAGCTGCGGAGAATCAGGTTGGGGACGGACGTAGGTTTATAATGGACTTGTGTACAGAGGCGTATGTCAGGCGATTTGCTCAGTAAAACATCCAGATAAGGTAAATCACTGTTCTGTTCAAGGTTCATGGTAAAAATGAAGAACACAACAGTGCTTTACCTTATCTAGGTCCATGGCAAAAATGAACACAACAGTGCTTTACCTTATCCAGATGTTTTACTGAGAAAATCGCCAGGCAAACGCCTCTGTGCAGAAGTCTACTGTAAACCGACGTCCGTCCCCAACCTGATGCTCCACAGCTCGTTCTGTCCGCAGAATGCAAAACAGCTGTTAACGATACCACATTAGAATGACCAAGCGTTCGTTTAGAATGAGAGTCAACGAGCATAAAAGGAACACACTATACGGTAAAGTAACCGCTGCCCTATCCAGAGAAGTCAAATTCAAGTTTGCTACTCCTATTTGGGATGATATAAAGAAATTAGCTACCTACTCTGCTCTTAAATGCACAGCCATTCGGGAAACCATGGAGATCATTACCAACAGTGACACTTGCAATGATAGCGTCTCGCTGGAGTAGCCGAGAATTTGGAGCCAGTTCTTCAAGTAACGCCTTCTTCCTATCATTATATCAAGCGCACAACCATCGTGATGTCTCATGTCTTTAAATGAATATTACGTCGTATGTATTTATTGTCATATCAAGTCACCGCGTTCAAATTGTTAAAACATTCTATTATTCAAATTGCAGTTTGTGTCTAACTTTCTTGAAAGTGTCATCTGGTTGATGTGCGAAAGCTTGGAAACGATTATTTATATATTACTACGCCAATAAATCAGAATACTAGTATAGCTTTAATATTTTCTTTGTGCACAATTTATATCCGTTTTAATATCGATAAACAAATCCCGTGCAACAGAAAAAAAAACACATGATATTTTTCTCTGGTGCCATTCATTGGTTTACTTTTCTTTTTGTAGCATTTTTTTGCTTGTTCTGCTTGTTCAGGTCTTTCTGAAAATCGTTTTAATCAAATAATGCGAATAAGGAAAGCTGTGAAGTGCTGAACGTTAAGAAAAGTTGAAGGGCAAAGTTTTATCTTCTTTCGAAAAATGTGAAATATATTTTATAGAGCGCCTCTCAAATAATGTTGACCATGGATGTCTCCCTTGTCAGGTTTGGATGTTTATTAAAGAAATTATTTCAATATACACAATAAACATATGTGAAAAGAAACCTTACATTTGCGCCTTTGAGTTGTTGGTATTTTTGGACGAACGAGCTTCAGACAAAATGTTCTTTTGACAAGTGGGAAATTGGAACGAATCTCGACTGTTTCCTTTTGCACGAAGGGCGATTGTATTAGTTACCATTGCAGAAGTACCAGTTCTTCTCAATGTTACCTCTTGGAAAGTTCCTATGTTTGAATATGATTCTGCTCCTAATAACTCAAATAAGCTTTCCAATTTCGAATATAAATAAAATTTCATACACATGTTATAGCCAATTTGCCCTATTCTATCGGCGGTGAATTCGAACATACATCTCACTTACCGGAGTCAGACATTCTACCAACTGAACTACGTCGGCAAAAGCTTATCACTGCAACATGGCGTTTCAACAGGCGCTTCACCTCTGAGGTAGGAACGTCACATACGGGCGTCATAACAAAAGTTCTTCACACTGTCCATTTTTGAGAAAAGTGGGAAGTAACGGAGAAAACTTACCTTATTGCCGTCCAATGTACTCCCATCAGCTGCTAATGAAAGCTTGCTAGCGGTGACGTAGGTACTGGATGCCCCGAAGTACGCCATCTTTGTTTAGCAGTCGTATTACTTGGGTCACGTCCAATGACAGTTCGTCCAGCGATTCATAGCGGACGCCACGGAGTCGATTTTTTAACTTTGGGAAAAGATCAAAGTCGGATGGGCTAAGTTCAGGGTTGTATGGTGGGTGGGATAAAGTTTCCCAAAGATATTTCGACAGAAGTACCCCGTACCGACGCTGCACCATGACACGATGCGTTGTCATGCAGCAAGATCGCTCCCGCTTTCAACAAGTTGGGGTGATTTTGACAAATGTTCGGTCTCAACTTTGTCCTCAAAAAGTCACGATAATATTTTTCGTTGACATTTCGTCCTACCTTCACTCCATTAGTGACCACAACACCCTGGGCATAGTACGGAAAAATAATCAACTGCTTCACTTTGTATTGTTGTCGGCGACACTTTAAGGGGCGTGAGGAACTTGGATGCCTCCATTCCGCTGATTGTGACTTCAGTTTTGGCTCGAAATCGCGGGTCCAAGTCTCATCAATTGCGACAATTCTGTTGAGAAAAGTGTCGCCCTCCCTGTCGAACCTGTGGACGTAATCCTGTGCAATCGATGCTCACTCTGGATGCCTTCTGCTCAGGGGTGAGTTTATGGAGCACCGAGCACGCGGCGATTTTCCTTTTTCCCCAGTGAGTCGGTGAAAATCGGGTGAACAGATATGGTGGACCAATTTGCCTGATGAGCAATCTCCCCGACGGTCGAACGGCGATGCAACAATGGTGACAGGTGTTTTATCTGTCGCCGTTTGAGGTTGGCCTGATCAGTGATCATCTTTGATGCTGCTTCGGCGCTCCCGAAGGCGCGATGCCTAGTGAGAAATTGTACTTCTATCAAGAGTTCCTTCCTCACAAACTTCTTGCAAGGCAGTGTGGATCTGTGTCGGAGTTTTCACCCGCAGAGTTTCTATTTTCACGCAAGAGCACTGGTCTAACGCTGTGACTCGACATGAGGAGCTGCACGCTTCTATTTCCAAACCCTTCCACGTCCACACAGCAAATGATAGCGAGTCATTCTAACACCACTGCGTTGCTGAAAGTCTGACATTAACATGACGCAATCATTTTTCCGATTGCATCATAGGGTTCTGTTTTAGATTTACGTGTGCAGAACTTTTTTTATCACCCTCGTACGTGCTTCCCCTTAAGAAAGGCGGGTGTACGAAATCGCAGGTTTTTGAGTTAGCCGACAAACCGTGCTGGAAGGAGCTCTCCGTATAAGAAAGAATTCTGATTAATTCCAGATGACGTGTGAAAAAAGCATCTCGCATTTCTTCCTTTTTTTTCAAACCTCACTGGCAGGAGCTTTATTTTGCATTCGGTCGCCAATATAGACAATTTGCTTTTTTCTGTTGGTTATGATATTTGAATCCACATCTTCCTTCTTCGCAGTCGGATATTCTGTCAATTGGACGACGCCGGCAAAGGTTTATCGCTGCTGCTTACCGTTTTGACATGTGGGCTCGTGAGGTAGGTACGTCACAATGGGAGATATTAGCAACAAGTGACGTTCTAAAGTACACGACATTTCATAACTAGAAAAATCCACGTAAGAATGCGAAAAATTTCTTAAATACGTGACGAAAAATATACTGAAATAAAAACCTGCGTTTTCGCGGGTGATTAAACGAAACACTCTCAACGTTTTCACGAAAACAACACTTTAAACAGTAAAGCTAGTTTTGCGTTTGTAAAGCACATCATGCCTATTATCCGGAAAAAAAATGATAAAAAATTAATTTTGTTTCGACAAAATGCACTCTTTGTAAAAAAAAAACAATCACGAAGAAGGAATCATCCAGTCGAGTTGAAAATTGGTATGTGATATGTACGTGTATAGGAAAAGAACTGATTGTGATCCCAGAGCAGTCGGGCCACTTATTCGGATGAAACAGCTACATGAGTGGAGTTAATCAGTGCATTGTAGCGCCCCTTCTGGCTCGGGAACAAGCCGTTACCCGGTATGGCATAGACGTATGCAGTTCACGGATACTATCCTGAGGTGATGATGTCCAAATTGCGTGCCAGTTCGCCGACATTCCGGGATGGGCGCAAGTGGCATCTCATCATGTCCCAAACATGTTCGATGGGTGAGACGCCAAGCGATCGGGCTGGCCATTGAAGGGTGTCGACATTACGAAGGCAGGCCTGTGAAAACTGTGCCGCGTGTGGTCGGTCATTATCCTATCGAGAAATTTCTTGGTGATGCTGCGACAGGAGTGGCAACCCAACAGGTCGTATAATATCGTCGACGTGCCGTTGAGCCGTGAGGGTGGGACAGAGGTCAACCAAGGGTGTCCGGCTATCGTAGCAAATGGCAGTCACTCTGAATGTGTAAGCCGTGTGCCGTTACAAGGTAAAGGCGGGGTTCGTGCGCTGGCCGGCTCTCTCCAGACACGTATGCGCGGATCATCGGCGCCAAGTGCACTGAAGACAACGCGACGCCCCTGGACACTATCCCACGTGGATCAGGGCAGTTACCACTGCAACCGGTGCGGGAGATGCTCGCTGATCAGTGGTAGGCAGCGGAATGACCTTCTCAAATGTAGTCCCTGTACAGCAAGCCCAGATGGCAACTTCCATACCTGTAGTTGACGCAACATGGCGACGGATGTTTGAAAACGAGAATTTGGTTTTGCGTTCGTGCGACTCTCACTATCGCTCGATCCTCGCGTTCTATCGTTGCCCTCGGCCGTCAGCTGCCCGCATGCCGCTGAGTCGTGACCTCCTCGACCCATTGACGCCAATGTCACCTGATTGCCCCGTCACTCCGGCCCAAATGCCTGGCGGTACGGCGACATAACCAACCGTCCTCTCTGAATCCAATTAATACATCCTCTCTTAAACTCACTCAACTGCTCGTACTGTGTACGGATCCGACGTCAATGCATCCTCGAAGTCCGTGACGGTTAATTCAACCGCAATCTGCTGTCACAATTGTCCCTGCATGCGAACTTTGCTCTTGATATATCCTCCTCGATGCGCGGTTCCCATGCGCTGTAGCGGGCCACTATTTAGTACTTAGTCATTATTTTTTATCATTTACATATTCGGCTCTGAGTACTTGCATGCGGAGTTTTATCATGAACGAACGACTTTCTCGGATCGATGGCATTGATCAAACGACTTTCTTGGATCGATGGCACTGATCGAACGACTTTCTCGGATGATGACATTTACTATCAGGATCGATGACATTTTGGTGTCACATTAACTCGCAACTGTAACTGACTTTGTTCAACCACCACCTGCTCGTTGTCGTGATGTCTCTTTCACAGTTCAGGATGTAGTCGTACCATTTTCATCTTCTAGATGCAGTGTAGTTTTTATCGTTTTACTTTTATCCACCTGATGAGGTGATCATTTAGGGTGTCCCGAAAGTACGAGTGTTTTAATGAATACACAATTAACGTGCTTCGACTGTATCTCGTATTCACTCTCTGGAGTTTGTGAAAGTTTCATTAACCTTATTTCTCTTACAACATTAAAAAAGAAATATTTAAAAAATTCAGTTATTTATAGTAGGCTTTCGTGTTTATTATTTTTGGAAATTTTTCAGCTGAATCAAACAACAATGTTGAACATAACAACAAAATACAGGAGTCCTTCAATAAATAAGGTAGCAAGACGACTGATATCAACATTTTTAAAGCGACAACGAAGAGCTGAAGTACCTGCGCACGTACAAGGAGCCACGAATATCACTTCGATCCCAGAGAGCTCTGCGACTGTTCGTTTAATAGGAACAGCTGTTGAAAAATGGCTGCGTTATTGTCAGTATGGTCACACGAGGAAGTGCAAAGCTCAATTCGTTTTCTTCATGCAAAAGAAGTTACTTCAGTGGAAATGCATCGCTAGTTGGTGGAAGTGTATGGCTAAGGAGTTATGTGATAGAAGAAGGTGTGGAAATGGCGCAAGAAATTTTTGAAAACTCGGAAAACGTTACTACAAACCACGACATGGGCGCCCAACGACCGCCATTCGAGAAGACATTCCGCTACATGTGGCTGATCTCATTTGCTACAACGTGCAAATTTCAGTGGATAGTGTTGCCCATTACCAATTGCGTTATCGTAAGTTTTCGGGAGAAGAGTGCCTTAGAATCTTCAAAAAAGAACATAAGACAGGATGAATGAGTCACTTCCTCACATAATGTTTACGCTTTCATCAGCTAAGTGAAGACTTCTTGTAGAGTAGATGAAACTTTGGTGTATCACCTTTCGACATCGGAAAGCAGACAAGCATCCATGATGTGGAAGTATCCGTTGTCTCTACGTGCCAAAAATGTCAAAAAGTCGCCATGCCGAAAAATCACGGCAACTCTCTGTTTCGACTATCAGGGTGTGTTTCTGATTGATTTTCTGGACCGTGTAAGTGTAACAGCCAAACTGTATTGTTAGGCGCGTGCACCATGCCATTCGTCGAAAATGACCGGGACTGTTGAGCAGAAATTCTGTGCTATTGCACGATAACGCTTGTTGAGTGGCGTCGGAATTGTGGTTGAGAAGTTTTGGAGCATCAGGCCTACAGCCACTGGCGGCTCGTAGTTGGAAAAACAGGCGAAGAACGGGAAGAGCAATACTAAAAGAGGTATCTACTGTCTACAATGAAACACACTTAATGAAAACCCCTCTATTTTGAATATTAAATAAATTCTTCTTCCTTTTAAAGCTGCAAATTTGTCGATTATGTCGTCATAAAATGGTTGGTTCTTCATGAGCATCAATAAAATGCCTTTTTGAATAGAAATATTTGCCAAAGTAAGCAAGTCTATTGAGAAAAATAGGCTTTCTTGTGTAAGTTTGTATTATTTTAAGGCAAGAAAAACTTCTTTCCACTGACACACTAGTAGATGGAATTATTAAACTGAGGAAAACCAATTTATTCGTAAAAATGTCTTAATCTCCATGAAGAACTCTAAGAAGTTCTTTAGCCGATATATTCCTTAATTTTTCATCGGCATACACAAGACTCAGTTCATTTTTAAGGCGCTGATGTTTAGTGAATATGTTACCGTAAAAATGTAGATTTTCAAGAGCGTGAGAAGAAAATCATGAATTAAATTGTTCGAATTCGGTGGTATGAGCACGACGCACAAATTGAAGTTTTTTACAGTCTTGAAATCTTACATCCATTTCATTATTTTTATGTTTTTTAAATTTTCAAAATGTAATTTTTTATAATTTTTAAAAAAATGTTTCTTATGTAACAGCAACATATTCCCGTTTAGATCTGCCTTTTTCTGCGATTTTGCTAGCTTTTTCAGACTGTGTTTAAAAAATCTTATCGCTCCTTGTATGGCTCAAAATTTCACGTTTTTTTTTTTTTTAATTTGTGTTACACATTAGTTTATGTCTAGTGATTTTTCTGCAGAACCTCGAAATAAGAGATTGGTGGAGCCAAAAATTTCATTAAATACTTTTGACAGAAATCTAAAGTATAAAACTGGGCACGAAACTAAACTATCAGCTAAATTTTTCAACAAATAATCCTAAAGCAGGAAAACACAAGTCACGTTCGAAAGTCACGTTGGTAAACCAAAAAGCATCACACTCCGCAAGGCAAATCCCACGGCGTCTAAAGCGAAAGCTCTTCACTTTAGCGAGTAGATTGGGGTTGGTGACGTCACGGTTCCCATGGAAACTCGGCCGAAAAGTGCGGATTTTGAAGCATTCTCATCTTTGCTTTTTACGTGCACTGTTTTGCGTATAAGGTATTGTTTTCTGTGTTGAGAATTGATATTTATTGTGAATGAATTGTTATTTTATACGTATTGTGAATTGATATTTACTTCAAAATTTTGAGTATTTTGGAACTGAATGAATGCAAAAAAGAATATTATACGCAAATATTAAATAAAACTTTATTAAGTGAAATAGATGAAGAATAACTTCATCTACTCACCTGAAAAGCCGCCATTGCCAACAGCCCCCTCTAGCACCCTGTGATTTCCATCTACTTGGCTCTCTCAAGAAACAACTGCGCCTCGAGCATTTTGCAACAGGCACAGGTGTGAGACAGGCTCTAAATGCGTGGCTGCGCCAACAAGGCCTGGATTTCTTCTCTCCTGGGATGCACGCTTTACGACATGATGAAACGTTTGTTTAAATCGCTAAGGTAACATTCAATAATTAAAGCGCCTTCAGTTACACGATCATGAAGTTTAAAAACTTTATTAAGTTAAAAAGGTTGAAAAACAGACATTAGATCTTTCGATCCCACATTGGGATCATCATCAGATGCTAAAAGGACATAATAAACCCTGGTGAGGGGTATATACAGAACAAGGACGTAAAACACGATGCCAGATACATAAAATACAGTAACAGAATGTGTGGTAGTGAACATAGTAGAGATCAAATTTACATAGGTTTCATTCATGATGAATGGCATGCACATTGTCAAGAGTGCCGTTTTCATTCTGAATAAATAATGGCATCATCCGATGAAATTACTTATTCAGAATGAAAACGGCACTCTTGGCAATGTGCATACCATTCTTCATGAATAAAAACTATGTAAATTTGATCTCTATTATGTTCACTACCACACATTCTATTACTGTATTTTATGCATCTTGCACCATGTTTTACGTCCTTGTTCTGTATATATACCACTCACCAGGGTTTATTGAGTCCTTTTAACATCTGATGATGATTTCAATGAGGGATCGACAGATCTAATGTCTGTTTTTTAACCTTTTTAACTGAATACAGTTTTTAAACTTCATGATCGTGTAACTGACGGAGCTTTAACTACTGAATGATTCTATTCGCACGAAATCAACTCATCTTGTCGCTAAGGTAACTTTGTGGGAGGTTAAACAGAACAGAGAGTTAGTCCTGTGCACTGTGTACTCCGTTAAACTCATGAATGCTTCTGAATGAGATGGTTATTTTTTGAACAACCCTTGAAATATATTCTTCCGCATTGCAGTTGTTTGATTATCGTACGTGCACACTGTTCGATTCGCAGCCTCTCAGCGATAAAAAACAAAAAACGCAGATCGTCAGACAGGATTTTACGGTGCTCCAAATGAATTGCCACATACCGGCGCAGCTGTTGTTCACCGAACTACACGTACCTTGAAACGCCACATATGGGCATATATATCTCTCTGTTGATCTGTGACGCAAGCAAGGTTGACAGGATAACTCTTTTTCTTCTGTGCTCTACGTGTGCCGTCGTCTTTTGCTTGTGCGTGGTCGTATATTCAGGAAGTTCTGCGTGTGTAAATAGAACAGCTCCTTTAGTAAAGAAAGCAAATTGTGTTATATTAGATGTTCCTAATCAGTAGACTCTGATACGCTTCATAATTTTTAGAATGCGTTCTTGGTGTTATGAACACTTTTTTGCCCACCTGCAAAGTGATGTGAGTGTGAAATTGAAGTGAACTTCTTCAGCAAACATGGCGTCAGTTGGCGTCTGTAAGAAACGTCCTTTGTTACCGTGATGAAGCATCTACATGTCGACGTATTACATCTAAATGAATATCTTCAAATCATCATTTGTGTTATAATTAAATACCATTTTTTGCATACAACTCAGGCCTGTATATTAATTTATTATTGCTGGTGGGAAGTGCTCTGTTATATTTATATTGTTAAGCTCACATTCTTCTGCCACGAATGAAGGCTAGTGAAAAACATCGGTTTTTTCTACTGCGTGCCGAATAATTGGGGTGTTGATGTCATATTTTTAACTCCAATCTTTGGGAATTTAATATTTCCACCCCTCCCAAAACAACACACATTAGCTAACTTTAAATATTTATAATGTTTTTAAGTCTCCTACTCGAGATTATTTCTCTTTGTTTCGGATCATTCACACTATCCGGTTTTCAGATAAGTGTTCGTATCCAGAGGCCCCGACTTAACGGCATTCATTCTTCGTATTTTATATCATTTTGAGCGAATCAGATTTGTCTCGACTTCATGCACGTCACCGACTTTAATCATGTTTCGCTGATTATTTATTCTTCGACATTTGTATCTCTTTCAATATAAATGATAAAGAAGTGTTTCTACATTTCTTTGGAGGTTCGTTAGAAATTCTGAGCACTAGCCGCTCTTCAAGAACTCTGTATAAAATTTGTGCTATAGAGTTGTCAGCATTCTCTTGTACATAACTTCTAAATGTTTTTTACCGGAAGATAACGGGAAGCAACAGGTTGAATTGTAGAGAAATCAAATGATGATTCTTGTAACTGAAAGCAAAAAAAAAAAAAGGGCGATCTTTTTTTTATTTTTCTTTTTTAAATTTCTTTTAGGAGAATACTGTTATTAAAGATAATATGAACAAACTGCATGACCAAAGCACACATTAGCCCTATTTAAACTTTAATACAACATGTCAAAATCGCCCTCTTATTTTCCAGAATGATCTCTTTACTTTTTCGTATACTTCCACCTTTCTTTTCCAACGATGGACCCCATAAATATGAAATCTGAACAGATTAATTAAACCAATCACAATATTGAAAGTGAAAATCGACCGAGTTCTGACTATGAAATTTTATGTGAGTACAAGGTTAAGTTACCTTTTGACTTATCTCATTTAGAATCAGGGTAAGACAAAACTTCTTCATAATACCTTACCAAATAGAATTGTTGAATATATTCGGCAATTATTTTATTACAGACATTTCAAGAAATACAGCATAGTGTCAATCTTTAATGCGTTTTAGCTAACTCTTTTGTCAGTTTGTAGTGCTGCACTTTCCGTTAAGAACGCGACGATTTCTTCATAAGGTCACGTAACACTTTATGAAGCACGAGGTTCCTGTTAGTTCGTGAGACAATGCAACTATACACAGAACACGTTCTTTCTGAATTATTCTTAGCCTTTTTCAAAATACAGGTCGTTTTAACTACATTTATATTGGTGCTCTAGTAATGTAAGGAACATCTTTAAAACAGCATTTCTTTCTGGGATTTTTTCGGTGAATTGCAACAGGTCTTGAAAACTGCAAAACGTAAGAAAAGAACTTTGCGTTAGTCATTGCACAATTGCACTACGCTTCGACGTCATACACTGTTTGAAGGTCGTCATATATTACGTCGGAACGGAAGCAACTTTTCGCATCCGGAACACGTCAAAACGGAAACGAAGTTTGTCCGCACAATAGGTCGGAAAAATACAAATGGAATCGGAATCATTTATTCGGAAGACGTCGATCACGCTGAATGTCGTATTGTGTGCATTGTAATTATAAGGGTCACATTATCTATTCAACTTAACTGATAATATCAGGAACACCGATCATTGCTCGGGTAAAGGGAAGGTGAGGGCACAAAAAAATTTATATTTTGATATGTTATTTCCAAGTATTGTAAAGCTTAGTCTAAACCATCAAGATTAATAATGATAGACGAATTAGAGACAAATTAATTTAGAATAAACATCAAAACAAAGAAGAATGATAATTTTTTACTTATGTTCGAGTAAGGAATTTTTTAAATTATTTTTATTATTTACGAACATGAAACACCAAACAATAAATGTTAACATGGGGTTCTTCATCGAATTATATTTTGTAGATATTTGGCTGAGGTGTTTAAGTCCTCCATTTTGCAGGGTTAACTTCCACAGCTTTCTTCATAGTCAAGTTCCATGGGCGTTACATTAGGATGAACTTCCATGGTGTGAAGTTCATCCGAATGTAACGCCTATGGAACTTGACTATGAAGAAAGTTCCATAGGCTTCTTTCCGTACAACATTACGGGTGTGACATGGATTCTCTGGTGGTAGAAGCACTACAAACTGTTTCGCCTCTTGACTCGAGAAAAGGCAACGTACAGCATTCCATGCATGAAGACGGATATCCGGAGATCGACGCCAACGAACTCGAAGGTTTGACCTTGGACTTTGTGCGCGGTCATGGCGAACGCTGGTTTTACCGGAAAACTGATGTCGTTGTATTGTACATTCAAGTTCACCTTTGTTTGAGTCAAGCGTAATTCGCTGAATGTGTACTTCTTGGCCAGATTGTTCTCCAGTGACGATCTTCGCCTTGATGATGTTGTTGCAGAGCGCGGTTATGATCATCCTAGTTCCACTGCACAGTCCTTCTGAAACATCCAAGTTCAGCAGCAGCATGATGATTGTGGTTTTTTTCAGCTTCAGCTCATGCGGTGGCAAATCCGCAATGTCGATGGAGTTGAGGAATTCCAGCGTGAATTGTAGCGCTCCTTCTGGATGGTCCTTGACAGAATCATAGCTATGATATATTTTGTACTCTCCAGGCAGCTGCTCAATGATCTCGACGTTGATGTTACTGACGTGTTTGTTCAATGGCGCGAGAATAGCTCTATCCTTCATTCCTTCATAGTTTTTATTTGCAAGACAATTTCCGAAGACCTCATCGATGAGATTGCCATTAGAAAGGATGTCTTCCGGTATTTCAATTTCGTCCATGGCATTCATCGTCAGTTGTCCATTACCAAACTTCAAAAGATGATTTGCGAATTCTTTTTCTTGTGGGTCGACGCGCATATTCTTCTTCGGCGAAAAGAAATTGAATTGTCACCAGTAGTGGTTTCTTCTTTTCGATCGATAAGTCTAGTAGTTCAGTTCTGTTGGCTCGTGGCTGCACGGGAAGACACTGATGGAAATCTCCACATAGGACCGCAATCTTTCCTCCAAACGGCAAATTAGGATTTGCTATGGCACGCAACAGCTGATCCATATTATGTAGTCCGTATTTTGGCAGCATAGGCGCTTCATCCATTAGGAAAACTTCAACTTGGGCGAGTTTTGCGGCTTTGGTTGATTCAGGTTTTATGCTTGAAATGGATTCTGGCGTCATCGGCACCTTGAGTTCAAAGGTCTTGTGTGAAGTTCGTCCACCTGGGAGCAGAATCGAAGCGATACCGGCGAAGGCCATGCACCTGACGTTGTAATTTAGGCCACGAAGGATGTGATACTGGGTTTTGTAGACGGAGGTCTTGCCGGTGCCACCAGGTCCATCAATGAAGAAACATCTGTGTCCAGGGTTTGTGTCATCAAGTGCACGTACTATGGTGTCAACAATTTCGATTTGACTTCCTGTAAGAAGCCCGTACATGCGTTCGCCTAGAGCAACTGACTCATCGGCGTTTAGAACGTCTTGGTTGAGCTCATTCTCGTAGTCGTCAATGTTGTCCATGGCAAATCGTTGCACCCAATAGCAGAAATTTCTGCCTTCTGTTGCTTCGGTGTTCAACTTGTAGGCAATAATTCGATAAGCGCGTTTAATCGCTTCTTCGACTGAGCCGCCAGTTCGTCCTGCTTCTCGGATAAAGTCATTGGCCAAGTCTTCTTCGAAAATTTCCCATAGACGCTTCGGGGTTTCGGGTGATCCGAGAATCAGAATCTGTGTGAACAGTGTTCTCATTGCTTTGGGCATCTTCGAGATGGAAGATTCTCGTAGGCCTTTTATCCATTGTTGATCGTCGTAGGCGAGTCCTCGAGCCAGGCAAGCTTGCTTGTATGTCGCATATCGGAGGCCGTCAATCAGTAGGAGATATTCGAAGCTTGTTCCATTCTTGACATGGTACAGTAGTAGTCGTAAGTGGTATAGTTTTGGCTGGGAGACGAAATTGGCGTTATGGATTCGGCCAATGACACGTAGACGGCAAGTTCTCTACACCCATTCACTTGATTTTCCGACCCATTTGAGGTATTCGGACATCTACCAATAGTAGGGGTAAATAACCTCATGTGGGTTTCCACTGAAGCGACAGATTTCTTCTTCTTTTAGCAATCGGTAGTGCCGGAAGTAGGCTTCTAACGTTGAGCATTTCTGTCCAATGTTTGCCATATCTTCTGGGGCGTAGCCGATGTTCCCGATTCGGTGTTGGCCAGGCAGATGGATGTCCAAACGTTGAACGACTTGGCTCTTCTTCTGGATCTCTTTTCCGAATAATCTCCAGCATGCTTCCGGTAGAGTAATGCATCGGCCTTCAACGTAGGTGTCTGCTTTATTGCACATAGTCTTCTTTGGGTTTTCCACGATACAGATGGTTGCGCAATCATGGCCCTTATAGATGTACTTGTAGAGATATTTTACGGCACGAATGCTTCCAACGTACTCGACGCTGATATCAGACTTGTACCTCTTCAGAAGATAAGCGTTGTAAGGAACCACGTGACAGTTATCTCTCGTTACTCATTGATTATTGATGTCCTTGAGGTACACGGCATGTTCGTGTGAAAATTAGGGATTGCCCTGGTCCAACTTGGAGTCGTAGCGACGTCGGTACTCTGGCTTCTCATCATCCACTGGAGATGTAACTTCTTGGAAAGGTTTCGGGAAGTCGAAGCGGCACTTAACCCGTCCGTTCTTGTTGACCATGTAGCTCGCATCTGGATTCAGCTCTTCGCACGGATTATGAATCATCCACTTCAGCACCAGTTCTCGCAACTCTGGATCATCGTTGTCGATAATTTCAGCTGATGCCAGGTCGTCGAGTTCTTCTGGGCTATGGATTCTTGTCTTCTGGACTCTTGATCAAAAGCAGGTGCATATGTGGAAGGCCACGCTTTTGGAATTCGATTGTGTACAGGTATGCGGCGACGTTTCCGAAGATATGATTCTTGTCCAATTATTTGGGGATTGAATCATTTTTAAGCTTGACAATTCTAGAGAGGAGGTCAGGCCCGTCTGGAGTAAGCTGTTGTAAGGTAGCTCCATCCGAAGGTAATACGTGACGCTTCTTCAGTCTCTGGTCAATCGGAATGGCATGCCATGATGATGAAGAAATCTGGCGATCCAAGGCGCAGAACAATAGCCATCGCGTCTTCGAAGTGTTTGGCGTAGTATCGCGTTGAGCCAGGGAACGATGATGGTAGTATTATCTTCTCAGCAACAACAGTATCCTTCTTTTCCGCGAGCTTGTTGATAAAGCGGGTAACTCCGGTGTATTAATCGGCGAAAATCTTCTTTTGGTTAACCTTGATCGATTGGAAGCGGTCGTGTTCCACTTGAATGTAAGTATCGACGAGATACTTCTGGAAAAGTCGACCACTGAAATGCAAGGCGTTGAAGTTGGTTTGATGGAAATCGGGATCCATTATAGCTGTCTCTGGAGGAGAGGAATGTGCTTGGCGAGTCCGGGTCAAAAAGCGATTCGGTATTGCGCCAATTCAAGTCGCGTGAGGTGCTGACGGCCCGCATAAGGTGTTCGTAGTTTCAGATACACGGAGTAGCCGAAATTTCCTTCTGGGTAGAACAGCGGGTAGGTGAAGGGGGTTCAACGTGTTTGTCGGTATTCCTCAAAGTGACGATCTTTTTGCCTCGTTGATGCATCACAATTTTATTATTCCGAAAGCTGTGATCGACGTTAAGCGTGAGGACGACACATACTTCATTGGAAAAAGGAACGTTCAATCTTCTGTAGTCGGCTCCTTCTAGCATTGTAAACAGGAGCCGAACATGCGGAGGCGCCATTCCTTCTGCATCTGCACGCTAGTTCACTTCTTCTTCCACTTCTCTCATCATCATGAAGGATTGCGCGAAATCGTTCTGTGATCGAATAATTTTCTTCAGCAATTCCTTTAGAGCTCGGCTGATTCCATGGTTGAGAGGACTTTCGAGTGGCCCTGCAACACTATAATCGAAGTACAGGAAGTACATTTGGCCATATTGATGTCGTTCGAATTCACCTTTGGTGTTTTGCGTCGGATGAGCTGCCACATTCATTTTGTGGTAAACTTGTCCGCCAGCGATAGAGCTATAGATACCATGGCTGTTGATGGTTCGATCGTCGTCCACATTGAATGAAGCTAGAGCGAAGCATGCATTCAAATTTCGGATATTTTTAAGGAATTCCTTTGGCGAGTGGATGACGTCGTAAAGAGAGGCGCACCAATTCATTCGGAAATTGCGGTGGTTCCAGCTGAATTCGGCCATGCAAGCAGCAGTCTCCAAAGGAGTCGCAGTTTATTTGGTTGGATACGCGTTCTTCGAGGAAATGGACAGCTCCGCAGTGAATGCACGCGACGTTGAAAGCTCCCAAGCTTTCGTAGGTCATATCGGCGTTAACAGCGCACTTGTACGTCTGCAATCGATTCTGTTTCAAGGATCTTCGGCGTCTAGCATCACGACGACGTTGTTCTTCCAACCGCTGGTTACGTCGTTCATTGGTTTCGTTGGCTAGTCGTTCAGTTGCACGTTGTCGCAAGTGTTCCAGTCGCTGAACACGTTCATCCACGGTTTCGGTTGCGATTCGCTGTGAAGAACGACTTCGTTCTTCACAGCGAATCGCAACCGAAACTTCTAAGCGCTGGTTACGTTCTTCGGATGATTCAGCTGCGATTCGCTGTCTATTTATGTGCTGCATTTGATCGAGGTTTTCTTCCGATATAGATTCATTGAGGGTTATAATAACGTCGAACATTATTTCCATGCTCCTCGCCTTAGCTGCTCGGAATGGTCTTTTTGTAGGCTGATCTTCTTCCAATGGGAAGGTCATATGTTTTGAGACTAGAAAGTGATCGGAAACCATTGACTCTTGAATGTCCAAGCTGTTCCATATTTACTTCTTCCGCTTGTTCTTGTTCCAACAGTGCCGTATTCTTCTTATTATTCTTATTAAAGTTGAAACGTCCACGTTTCGTAGGGGGTCGACCAGCCATATTTTTTTATATTGTTTTACCATCCACGTGACACTCCGTTAATGGTAATTAATAAAAATGAACTAATTACACTTTAGCACAGCGGATACGCTCAAAAACGTAAAAAAAATGCTGTATTAACAGTTTACCTTTTGAAAGGAAACAAACACACGAAATCAGCGTTCCGCTGCTTATACTGTACTACGCAACAACTCCAAGCAGCTGACAGAACTCACGTTTTGTTCTAGAAGAAAAAAGAGTAATGCGTAATACGCACACAACGCGTGACGTAATGAAGCAGATGGTCGCGAGAGTGTTACGTCATGAAACTTTAATAGGATCCACACACAACGCATGACGTAAGGAGGCAGATGGCGTGACCGAGCGCCAACATCTCAATCGCGAGAGTGTGACGTCATAAGATTTCTACGCATGGGAAACATTAACAAGACGACGCCATGACACTAAAAGCATGGAAACTCGGGGTGGTTATTTAACCCACTAAACCAATTTTTCCAAAGTCGAGATCAAGCTAAATAGATTTCTAGTACCAGAAAACGGTAGGTTAACCACTTTCATCAACATCCTTAGAGCCATTTTCAAAATAAAATTTACATAGATACAAGAATTATTTCTTTAATAGTATGGGATAATTTGTAGGATGTTTAATGTACAACAATGTGCTTGCATAATTTCCTATGAAGAAACGATTGAAACTTGTGCCATCCCAGAAAACTTGAAATCCAAGAACCACTCTGCGATACCTGCCTAGGCTAGTTGTTAATGAGGTACTTGAAGATTTCAAGATAAAGGGAAATTTCAAAGTATTCTTCAATTCACCAGAAGGCATGGTATTAAGGCAAGGTTTTTTGTAGGGGCTTCACGATTACTGCGGTCATCTCAAAGAGCTATAAATGTAGGCGCCTGTCCCGAATTTGGGTACAGGGGTTGTTGATGGCCTAGTGGTCAACGTTCGTGACAACCATGGAAAAAATCTCATGTTCCATCCCAGGCAGGTACGAACGCTCGAAGCACTAAACAACCGCAGCACGTCGTAAGGACACGTTAAGCCGTCGAACTCCGGGTACCAGGTAGTAGCCTCCCGGTTATAAATAAGGGCGTCTTCCTTCCCTTTTCTACTTCGCTTCTGTTCCTCTGGCACTCTAGCACAAATCTCTTGGTTTCCTACTTTTAAGGGTTGTTTCAGACATGGGTCAGACACTTCCTTCCCTAAATCTTCTAGATGAATTTAGAATCCGGAATTTGGGGTCACTGGCTCCATTTAAGGGAGACAGCCATTGTTGGCAAAAAGAACTGTTTACTTAAAATAATATCATTATGACCACAAAATAAAATGACACTGATAATTAAATTCTACAGAAATGAACAAGCAATAAAAGATGAAATGTAATATGTTGATCTTATAGCAGCGATATGCAATAACCTATGGACGATATTTTTCTTGTGTATGTATTTTTTTTTTAAATAAGCTCGTATTTTTTTATTAAATGGGAAAAGAATAATACTTCACTTAGCAAATTTTGTGAGATTTTGTGATACGCATTTCGTCTATCACGTTTTCTTTCATCACACTATTGTAATAATGCTTATGACCAGTATTGTACAAAATTGGATATATTTTCACAGCGCTGATACATTTTTCGCCAAAGACATTTCTGTAAGAATATCCGAAACAACTTCCAAAAAGGCAGAACCGGTAAACGCAGACAGAACAGGTCGCGGTAAGAGTTTGCGCGTCTTCCGGAATAAAATGAACAGCTGAGGCAAATATTCTCGACTGCGCAAATGCTTGGGAGAAAAATATTCTCAGCGAGCGATATCCAAAATTCCGGTTCCTAGTGTTCGTTTCCGAAGAAAGAATTCCAATTCGTTTCCTATGTAGCAAGAATTCCCATGCGCTTGTTAACTATTATTTCCAATGGGAGTTCCATTAGAAATAACAGTTACCATTTTTTTTTGGCGTTTCTGTTCCGCGGTAATATGCGTCAATCCTTATACTTGTCACTTTATTCTATGCACTGTACTTAATGATAGGTAGGCCTTTGTTTAATTTCGACACTTTATGAAGTTGTGAATCCGTTTATACGTGTAAATATGACATGAACGGTAAGTCAGATAATATCCGAAAACTTGAAAATTTCGTCGTCCTTGAGCGGAAACCGATCCGCGTCTCCCGGCTGGCGCTCGGATTGCTATCCACTACACCACCCAGAATGACCATCTTTCAATTTTCCGATTAAAAGTTTTCCGATATTATCTGATTTACCATTCATGTCATATTTACACCAATAAACAGTTTCACAACTTCAAAATTTGTATTGTACAAAAAGTGTAATCGCGTATTTTATTCATTCGACACTTTCTGTTTGTGTATTTTGTTTTGCTTTTTGTATCAGGATTTGACGACTCCCATGAATCTCAAAGCTTAATAAGAGCCTACGTCCCGTATTGGGGGGGGGTGGTCACTGACATCAAGGAGGAAAGGGCCAGTGCAATAGGATCGACGCCCCACTTTTGTCTCATACAGGGCTTCGGCCCAGTTCGTATGAGAAGCCAGATACCCGCATTTAGACACTAGGCCTCAAGTGCTGCATTTTGTAACCACGCCTGGGATTTGTTATCTCAGAAGACAATGACCAAGGTCAGACACTTAAAGTAGCTAGTATATATCGTGAAAACATACTGTTTGTTTGTTTGGGGAAATAATGACCACCATGAGCAACTCGGTGTGATCAAAGGAGTCGCTTGTGCTCAATTTAGGGCCACTGGTTCTAGGGAATGGAGGTAGCCAGTTCTGTAAGACAAACACACCATTCATGCCCCACCCGAGATTCGAACCCGGAAACACCTCAAACGATTAACTAGAAACCAACGCTTTGAACCAGTTGACCAGGGGCGGCAGACTTACTTTTCACTTGGGCAGCTCAATGTTTCCTGTTCAAGCGCAGGAACTGAAAAATTTCTTTGCACTCCAGATTTGAATGGCAAAACAAAGAATGCTTCATAATAAAAAGTTTAATAGTGGAAATGTTAGGAAATAAAACTAGAAATCTAGTACTCGAAAGCAATTTTTCTTCTTTGTATGTAAATTTTAGGCAGCTAACAGGGATTAATTTTATTAGTGGAGCATAAATGTTAAACTTTGTTATGAAATGCAACAAAAAAAGCACGGCAAAGAGGGAAAAGAACAGCCAATTTTTTTTTAAATAATGATATGTGAACCATTTCATATTTTGTTTCAAAAGTAATCATAACTTACTTTGGGTTTTAGACAGTCTTTGAGGTTTTATCTGATACCGTAGGCTAAATGAAACGAAGCAGCCATTAAAGTACACAGCACAAAGGAAGTTTCTTATCTAAGAAACTAAGAGGGAGAAGATACGTAAAAAAGACCTCCAGGCACACAGATGGAGGGAGAGTGAGAAAGGGAAGTGAGGAGAAGCATATGATCAGAAATAATCTCATTAGAGAACGGCATGCGCGCAATTTCTTCTTGAAATTTGCAAGATAATGAGTAAGGCAACACACAAAACTTGAATTTGAAACTGCGTTAGAAAACATCAATGCAAATACAGATAGCCAAAACTTTTTTCTATATTTTTTGCTAGAAAAGACTGTTTTCCTGTCGCGTTTGCGGTGCTTCAAATGCTAAAAGTTAATGCTACATTTGCATTCGATGTTACATGAATGAATGAATCTGAAATGATCATCCACGGACTTATTTTTTCAAAGATTTTAAAGCCACAGTTCTTTTGTTGAGACTATTGATACCATGTGGATTATTTAAAAAGAACATACTTCTCAAATGAAATAATTCACACAGACTAAATTATTCTCCGACAATAAATCAAGAAATATTTCATGTGTTATCGAAATTTCAGCATAGCTGCCACACAGTGCAAATAGGGAAGAGTTTAGTGCAAGTTCCGCGTAGCTCACATTATTTAGAAAAACAACAATCTCTCAACTGCAACAAAAGTTTGTAAATTAACACGCTGATCTGATAATTTATCAAAGTCTTAAACTATTTTTCAAATATGCAATCACCAGCAAAAATCAATCAATTCACGCCGGATATTTAAATGCAGAGAAAATGAAAGAATCGAAAAGATCGATGGAAAATCTCGTCGATGCAAAGTATTTCTTGAATAATTCTTATCATTGTTCTCTATTTTTTCGCGGCAAACTCTTTTTTTCCCTCTTAATATTGCCACATTTCAAATACCTCTGCTTTTTGTAAAGACTATAAATCTTTATGTTCCATATGTTGAGAAACTGTGACAACTACTTTCCTAATACTCTTACCTTTGTATTTACTGTAACAAATATTAATCACACAAATCTTAAAAAAAGATTAATGAAATTATTTTTACTTAAACACCTTTGGTTGATCATAATTTTTACGGCTTATTAAATTTGCACCGATTCATTTCTTTTCTGTACGCACAAATTTAAGACATCCACAAGTTCCATTTTGGATTACGGGCATAAAACTCAATTCGCTGTTAATGTGTCCTGTAAAGTACTGAAATAAATACATCAATTAATGTTTCCCACAACCGTTTCTTGAAAAATAAAAAAACTGAGGAAAATTTTTATTGACTAATTATAAACGAATTATTCAAATTTGGTTCAGTTAGTAAAATGTGGAAATTTAAAACTCACTGTCAGCATTTGGTGCTTGAAATTATGCTCATACATTCCATTCGTTTGCGGAAAACTGGAAAGAAACATTATGGTAATTAATTCACTTTGTATTCATTCATGCTTCGATAATTTTTTTCGAGCTGCATTTTCAAAACACGGGGGACATTCTTTTAAGAGAAGGACGTAATATCATGTGCTTAATTTTTGGCACTGTTGTAGTATTCCACTACATGGGTGTTTCTTTAAAACCAGCAAAGCTTTCGTCCAAGATAGTAACCATTTCTCCTACAATTTGTTATCATCGGATAACTCGCACATTTAAAATATGCGTCACATATGATTTTTTTGCATCTATTAGCGATTTAAAAAAGGTAACTTTTCTTTTTTTTTTGAAATCTTACTTGTGGCGTTTCGATTTTGTTGGAAATTTCTAGAGATCAATTACTCTTGTGTAAATGCTGAAGAATTTTGATGTTACAATTATAAAGTAACTTGACCAACTGAAAACGCACTAGGGATCACCGTAATGCAAAATGCAGTGCGACGTATACCTCTAACGTAACCTTCCGTTTGGGGTTTTGTCTCTTATGCAAATTTCGTTATTTCTTAATTTCATACTGAATGGCACATTACTTCCCCGAACATCTTGTATTTTTGTCAACTCTTCCATTGAGTCAAGTGAAATCAATAAACTAAGACCAGCGTGTTGTGTATGTAGAGATGAGAAACGTGTTGTAGATATATGGGGGAGAGATGAAATACGTGTAGTATTGAGTTGATGTATAACTTCATTCCCAGGTCAGTAGTGACGATGCAGATGGCCAGTTGTATATCAAAATGTAGCCAGCTATATTGTGCATCTAAATTATATTGCGTTGTGTGATTGTGGCTAATGTTTTTTTTTTTTTTATGGTTTTCAGGTCTGGAAGTATAAAGTGTCAAGTAGAGAGGAATAAACATTTCCGACATCTGCTCCTCTACGAGTTTAACAAGGGATCCACAGCCGCCAAGGCTACTCGACAAGTGTGTGCTGTGTTATTGCTCCAACAACAGCCTGCAAACGGTTTGAGCTGTTACGAGGTGGCAAGTTTGACCTCAACGACTTTCCACACTCAGGTTGTCCATCTCACTTTGATGAGGATCGGTTGAACCATCTCATGCACTTGGATCCGGGTCAAACCACACGCGAATTGGCCACTGAGTTGGACTGTGACCAGGCCACAGTGGTACGACACCTGGAAAGTATGGAAAAGGTCCAGAAATTGGGATCTTGGGTGCCTCACACTCTCACCGAGGACAAAAAGAATCAGCGTGTTGCCATATGTGGTTCCTTGCTCGACTGTTATCGCAAATGTTCTCAGCAACACAAACCCTTTCTGTCACGTATTGTTACTGGAGATGAAAAGTGGCACCTGTAAGTGGATTTCAGGCATCGCAGGAAATGGTTAAGCCCAAACAGACGCCCACACAACGTCCAAAACATGACCTTCATCGTGCGAAGGTCATGTTGTGTGTCTAGTGGGACATGGAAGGCATTATTCACTGGGAAATGCTGCCTAGAAATCGGACCATCAACGCTGCACTCTATTGTGAACAACTCCGCCGTGTGAAGGGAGCAATTCAGCAGAAACGTCCACATCGGCGTCATGGTGTCCTTCTCGAACATGATAACGCACACCTTCACAATGCAAACACGACCAAAATGGCCATTCAGGACATGAAATGAGAGATCTTTCCACATCCGGCCTATTCCCCAGATGTCACTCCTTCAGACTATCACCTGTTCCGATCTCTGTCGAATGCACTCCGTGGCAGAACGTTCAACAATGATGTTGATCTCTAGAATTTCATTGATGATTTCGTTGCAGCAAAACCAGCACGTTTTTTCAAGAATGGCTTTGCAGACCTATACAGATGTTGGGACACCATCGTAAACAATTAGAGGGGGATACATAGCTTATTGATTCCATTTTTCCTTCTGATGTAATACATTCCTGTAGTGCGGTGAGAAAAACGGCATGAATTTATGCATCAACCCAATAGATATATGGCGGAGAGATGAAATGCGTGCTATACAAATACATGTAAGATTTCTACGTATATTTGTTAACCTTCTTAACCAGGTGGAACAAATCTACTCGGTGTTAGAAAAATGGGCTGAAATCAGATCGAACTAATGTACTCGCTGTGTAAGACGTAAGCCTGAAAGAAATGAACCGGCGCGTCAGAAAGCGTTGCTTCGCTCTCAGCCTTGTTATATAAAGTGGTTATTTAAGCGGATGATTGATATCCATCCATTCTGACTGATTACCTGCTAAAAGAGCTACGACAATGGTAATGAATCTAAGGCAGGAGAGAAAAGGCGGTTGAGTCACTCATTTCTACTCAGTGGCATGATGTCCATGTCAGAGGAACTAGCAATTTCCCATCATGCCTTGGGTAATTAAGCAGATAATAAAATACTATAAGAGAGCGCTTACCAATAGTGACAGATTTATGGTCGGTCCTGCTGAAATGAGTGGGAGACAAGGATTGCTATGCCGTAGGTTTTGTAAAACTTGGCTGCTATATAAACTTTTCTGTTTGGGAAGCGCAGAAAATAACGGGCACCATTTGGTTCAAGTACATCGGCCTTTTAAAGGGTTAAAGGCATATGAGCTTGCTGTTACGATAACTTAATGATTTACGATTGTCAATTGAAAAGATAAGCAAAGATTAATTTAGTGTATTTGTAACTGCAACTTCCTGTTCATTATTAATTCATATTCAGAAAATAAAACCAGCTAAAATTTTCTTCTTTTCGTGCTTTAAAACGATACACATTTAAAATAACAACTGTCTCACACGATTAAAAACATCTCTACTATGTACAAGTGAGTCATTAGCAGTACCTTTAATACAGTCAGGTCACAATAAACAAATAAAAGATGATAAGTTAAACAGGCAAGATCTTTCGAACTCCCATTGGAGCTCATTCTCAAGCCATAATGCTGTGTGCACCCTCAGAGACACGCACTTATATACAAAAGTTTACGTCACGTTGTCCTGACAACATAATGCCGTCAGTTATAAACAGGCTACACCACTCTCAGGGAACAACAAGCATTTTAGATTTTAAGATGTTAAACAAGCTAATTTGTAAAGATATAATTGCGCACATTATACAACGCAGTGATAGTAATAATGAATATATACTTATCAATGTAGGTCTAATTTTAAGTCAATCATGTGTCATCAAGAGTGTTAGATCGATATATACGTTCATGAATAAGCGCTGGCATAGTACGTATGAATTGTCTCCATGATGAAGGTATTATTGTTGGTAAATCATCATTACAACAATGGGTACCAATAGAAGAATGTAAATTGCCTCCGTGAACCACGTATCACTCTTATTCGTTGTGGTTCATAGATGTCTTATGTCTTCCCATTGGGGACAGTAATCTTCATCTTTTACAAACTTGGCCAAAGCTGTATTCATTTTCGAAATGATAAAGTGCGACCACGACCCCATTCCATATATAAATAGACGTGGTGTTTACATGATACCATTATTGCTAAGTATATCGGGTCAAAAACCATTGGTATATATTGGATCGACTACAAGAACATTGGGAGTACGGCGTAAGGAGTACCAGTATGATATCAGAAAAGACAATATGAATGCAGCTTTGGCCAAGTTTATGAAAGATGAAGATTACAGTTCCCAGTGGGAAGACATAAGACATCTATCAACCACAACGAATAAGAGTGATACGTGGTTCACGGAGGCAATGTACATTCTTCTATTGGTACCCATTGTTGTAATGATGATTTACCAACAATAATACCTTCATCATGGAGATAATTCATACGTACTATGCCAGCGCTTATTCATGAACGTATATATCGATCTAACACTCTTGATGACACATGATTGACTTAAAATTAGACCTACATTGATATTTATATATTCATTATTACTATCACTGCATTGTATAATGTGTGCAATTATATCTTTACAAATTAGCTTGTTTAAAATCTTAAAATTTAAAATGCTTGTTGTTCCCTGAGAGCGGTGTAACCTGCTTATAACTCACAGCGTTATGTTGTCAGGACAACGTGACGTAAACTTTTGTGTACAAGTGCGTGTCTCTGAGGGTGCGCATGGCATTATGGCTTGAGAATGAGCTCCAGTGGAAGCTCGAAAGATCTTGCCTTTTTAACTTATCATCTTTTATTTGTACTATAACGAAGTGAATATCTCCGTCATTTTTATCCGCGCCGGGGTTCGAACCCGGGTCCACTCATTCTGGAATAAGTTGCTCTACCAATTAAACTACGCGGACATTTGTTCTGATTCCTATCTGCCTTTATGTCGTGTGCGTCCTGCTGGCAGGTACGTCACATCTCCTCTCCTGGTACGTTACATCATCTCCCCCTTATTTTTTTTTTTTTTTTTTTTTTTTTTTTTTTTCGAAGTGCTGGAGAAAGGATTCTCTTATTTTTCCTATCTCGCGGTGTGGAAATAACATCACACCAATGCGAGATTTTGAACGGTCGGGTCATCCGGATAGTTCGGGAGCCATTATAACGAAGTAAATTTCTCCGTCATTTCTGTCCACGCCAGGATTCGAACCCGGGTCCACTCATTCCGGAATAAGTTGCTCTACCAATTAAGCTACGCGGGCATTTGTTCTGATTCCTATCTGCCTTTATGTCGTGTGCGTCCTGCTGGCAGGTACGTCACAACTCCTCTCCTGGTACGTTACAGTACATTGTGACCTGACTGTATTAAACTTACTGCCAATGACTCAATTGTACATAGTGGAGATGTTATTAATCGTGCGAGACAGTTGTTATTTTAAATGTGTATAATAAAACCAGCGCAAGTTTACGTAAGTTGCTATTCTTTTGACCGTAGTCGTTTATTTCAAATTAGTTATTTAGTGTGTCCTGTGTTCAACAAGTTTAGCTAAGGAGGTTAGTTAACTAGTAAATCAACAATAACTATTTCACCTACTAAAATCAGTATAGGAGGGTATGCTATGTCACAGGGTTGCGGCTGACCGTGCTGCAACTCAAAATCTTCAAATAGAAGCACTCTTATTTAGTGATGACTAGATGACTAACGATGTGAAAACCAGTGTATGGAATTGGAGCGGAGTTGCTAGTCTATAAATGACGGAGGTATCATCAGTACGAATAGACAAAAACAAACCAGTCTCAATTCACTGTATCAGCACACCAACTTAGTTATCAGCTGCTCAGTCTGTAACGTTTGCGTTCAATTAAACCGGTACGGAAACACGTGATCGTAGAATCTTTCGCACTGAAAACCTGGGTGCAATGAGACTGATTGCACTTGTTCCACAATCTTTTGTGGTTGCGTATTTGACTTCCGCCACAATATCTATAGCCGTTGCTGGTCAGCAACTCCGGACCCTATCGCACGTACAGCCACTTTCTTCAGACTTGAGGATTAAGTCATGCACAGCTTGTCTGGAACATAGGCCCGGGATCAGATTTCATTTCTGAATCCCAAGCACACAAATTTACGACTTGCTACAGGGCCTCACGCCATGAGTCCCTCGGGGAAACCTACGTGTATGCATGCATATTCTTCGCTTATGAGAGCGCAAGTGATTGAAGAGCCATCTTTGTAGATAATCAATGAAAAGCGGTCTGTAACACGGGACATATTGAAACTCGAAGAGCACGTACTGAACAATTAGAAATAAATAACAGCAGACAGTAGTGCGAAGTTGATGATCTGTCCATATTGTGTTTAGTTTTGGAAGTATTTGAGCATATTGGTTTCGGGAAGTGAAGAAAAAGGAAAACTTTCGCTGACGCCATTTTCCACATTTGAAAAACAGGTAACATTGTCATTCTTATGCTCTTCATGTCATTCCCAATTTCAAAGCTTTCAGAAAAAAAACTCCTGGAAATCATACGAATAAACAGGGTTTTTTCTTCTGGCGAAATGCGCGTGAACCTTGTTCTGACACCCTTTTGAACATAAAACTGTTTGGTTTGAGATTTGAAATACTTATTAAATTCTAATACCGCAATAACCGTAACATGCAACAACATGCAAATTATTTAATTTAAGTAATGTAACATCCGTAACACGTGTGGGAGAAAAATGGCAGGTGCTTTTTCCAAGTTGTACATGGAAAAGTTTCTTTCCTGTACGTAACGTATCGCTGCAAAACCTTCGTGCAACAATACCTTACATATAAAAGGAAATATGCTATTTGGTGGACAAGAAACCAGAGATATCTAACATGTTTGAACTCAGTGAAAGAAACATGAGTTGTAATTATAGAGAACATCTTCAACTTCAAGAAAAGGAAATACGTAAACACCGTTTACAGCTAAAGTGAACTTTGCAAACGATTGCTGTATCTTCTAGTGAATGTGAAAGGGGATTTTCTCAGACGAATTTGATAATTCTCATAGTTAGGTCTTTTCTTTTAGTCACAACAACAACCTCAGTATTATTAATAAAAATTGTTGGGCCTACGCTAATCTAGTTTGGTCGTGCAAAATACTTCCGATCGTGGCTTCTTCGTGGACATCATTCGGCAATGGATACGAAAAGCAAAGAGCGGATGAAAACGGTAGAAATATCTCAAGAGCAGAACACAATTTAGACTATATTTTTGGATTAAAATCCCGTTTCTTCTGTGCACTGTGATCCTTAATGCAGATTTGACTCCCATTCATGGGTAAGCTAGACAGCTAATTATTGTTGTACGGTACAAAATGCAAAAATATAATTTACATGCTTCATCATTTGCTATGTACTTTAAAACTGCTACGAAATACTGTTTTGTTTAATATAAAAATTACTATAATATGGGCATGTAGATCATATTTTTGCATTTTATAACGTGCAACAACAATTACGCATAGAGATCAATGTCAAAGAAATTCAGTTACTTTTCATTCGGTCATACTTCCCCTTTCTCCCCTTTACAACAATGTATGTTTAAGAGTTCAAGCACCTTTAACACCAGATAATGGTTTATGTTTGAGTTAAGCACAACAATAATTGGTTTAAAATGTCGTGTCGAAAAGTGAAGGGATATGTAGCTGAACGTTGTTAGATGTATAAAATGTAAGTTGCGTAAAATAAAGCGTAAATCTTTTTGTCGTCATTACTTTTAAAAAAACCGCAAGATTTATCACATACACACTTACTGATGAAGTTTCGTAATAATAATAATTGATAATTTGAACCACATCAAATGCTATAGCTGCAACGTTCTTGTAATTTCATCTCATTGCAGAAAATTAAAATAAAGTAGAAATGCAGAAACGAATAAATATGCAGAAATTTTTAGGAATGGCATGGTTTTGTACTGAATGGATTACTTTAAAAACGGTTCAGATTAAGTCTCAAAAATTAGAAAAAGTTTCAAGGAAATAGTTTTTGTTCTCGAAGAAACAAAAGATATTGACTGCAATATACTGATTAAATTTCAGCAACAGTATTGTACGATACAAAACATAAATTTGAATAAAGGCACTTCTTTCAAATGTAAAGGTAAATAATGGATGCAGCAGGCCGAACGCTGCAAATGTAGTTGCCAGGATGTTTTACTCTGAAACTGGATCCTAAATTTCTCTTGTATTCTGACAAACCCACCGCGTATCTCGAACAGATTTAAACCTCATGTAAACAGCTTTTATTGAAAATCCCGGGGAAGCATAATGAGTAACATAAGAGCTGCAAAAAATGTGGAGGAGAAGAAGAAAATAAAATAAACCAATTCCAGGAATATTTGTTTTTCTTGGAGCGCGACCTGTTGGACGAAAAGATGGGGAAAAATCTGTTTATGCAAACAAGGAGCGTTTCCAATTACATGCTCAAATTGCGTAACCGAAATTATTCCACACTGGAGACTTTACATTAGTTCCTAACTTTCTGTGCTACTTTTTTCGGCCTCTTGCTTAAAGCAACGCGTGAATTTGCGCATTATTTTCTGTTAGTTTCATTTATATTTCTTTGCTGGTTTTTGCAGCTTTTTTTCATGTTTATTTGCCTTGGAATATCTTCTAAAACGAGCATGAAGAAGTCATAAATAATACTGCCTGAACCACAACTCTTTTTTATCACGTGAAACTAAAAGCACGAAGACAAATGAGAAAAGGAGTGTTTACGATCACCTTACTTGGAAAGTTGTTCTACACTGCTGGCCACCCAAAATGTAACACCAAGAAGCACACGAGATAGCAAAGCCAGATTTACTGGAGACATAACAACAGATACAAAGATGAAACGACAGAGCTTACAGGCTCGTGCGACTTGCCGAACACACAGACATCAATAGTTCGTGTGGCCCCCATGACTAGCAATAACGGCCGCTACACGCCGCGGCATCGAACGAAAGTGGCTTTGGATGTGGGCCTGGGGTATGTCAGTCCAGGTTGCTTCCACACGTTACCACAGTTTACCAAGCGTAGCAGCGGGTGGTGCTTGCCGGGCCACTCGTTGGCCGATCAGCGACCAGACGTGTTCGATAGGCGACATATCGGGGGAAAAGGCGGGCCACGGCAGCAGTGACACCTGGTGGGCGGTGAAGAACTGTTGCACGATGCGTGCCACGTGCGGGCGCGTATTGTCCTGTTGAAATGTGGTGGTTGACAGGTCCTGCAGGTAAGGGAGGATTACAGGCTCCAAAACGTCGGAGATGTAGCGGTGGCTATTGAGTTTACCGGCGATGCGTACCAGAGAGGTGCGGGTGTCATATCCAATTGCGCCCCAAACCATAACGCCAGACGACGGACTAGTATGGCGATGCATAATGCATGCGTCACACAGTCTCTCGCCGCGGTGCCGCCACACGCGGATCCGACCATCGTGGTGTTGCAGGCAGAAGCGGGATTCGTCGGAGAAGACAATGTCGTGCCATTCCGTAGTCCAGGTGCGGCGCTCAACGGCCCACTGCCGCCGCACCCGCCAGTGGTGTAACGTCAATGGTAATCGGAGCAATGGGCGCCGTGCGACAAGTCCCCGCTCCTGCAGACGACGTCGAACGGTAGGTGCTGACACAGGTTGTTGTGCAACACACCCTAATTCCTGCGCTAACGTTCGTGATGCGAGCCGTCAATGCCCGCCGCACAACATGCCGATTCTCTCGTTCGGTAGAGTGCCGCGGCTGCGGCGATCGCTCATGTCTGTCCTTCCGTCCCTCCTGCACCCACCGAATCCATACTCGGCTCACTGTGGCTGGATGTCGTCCCACACGGGCGCCGATGTCTCGGTACGATAAACCGCTGTCGCGATAAGCCACTATTCGTGCTCTGTCGAACTCCGAAACTTGCTGGAATGACTGCCGGCATCAGGAAGCTTCACAACACACTTCCACTACTTACACCCAGCCTTCTGTGCACCCTTCTTATAGTGCTTCTCGGTCACGTGCCGAGCGCACATGATTTGCATATGCCCTGCAATGCTAATCGTTTGCATGTACTCTCGCGGGCGACGCATGCTGCGGATTTCAAGGCAATCGGATGCTTCTTTCATGGTGTTGCATTTTGGGTGGCCAGCAGTGTATTATAAATTCTCTGAACGACGTGCGAGGTGGGATCAGAAAGTATTTATACTGGTAGCATAAGTTTGAAATCACGTGCCACAGCATGAAGCGGTTTATCACAAGTTGACCTTGAAACCTACTGCGCATGTGCCCTGAGTCAGGTCTCCCTGCTCACCCGTTTTTCTTTTTTAAGTAAGGCTTCGTTCTTACGTGTGTGAACGTGTTTGCTATATTTGTCATGTCGAAAAAATTTATCAACGAATTTGCATAAGATTTTGTCCAAAACTTGGCGAAATATGCAAAGACACATATTTAAAGTCACAGAAAGTCAATGGTGCGGATTGTTCGTGCACAAGTTTATGAGTGGTATAAATGTTTTAACCTCTAAAGTGGAATGCCCTTAAAAATTCGGGGATAGAACTCTACTGCCACACAGTTCTATCCCGGAAGATTTCCGTGGTCTGTTTAGTGCTCAATGCGTTCACGCACGAAACATTTCCGGACCCATTTTACTAATTTGAAAGTAGTTTATACGGTGGCCGAATGATGGCACACCTTTCCAATCAGCTGATAGTGGCCCTTGTGGAGGTTTTGGGTATCCTTTAGTGACGATCTTACCACAGCTAAAGTACACTGAAGAGCAATTGAATTAGAAATCCCTGTTTAGTAACGCGTAGCACCACCTTTCAGCCTGATGACGGCGGCGATTCGTCGCGGCATGGACTCGACAAGATACCGGAAGCGTTGGGAAGCCATACGGATCCAGGACCTCTGAACAAGCTCCCACAGTTCACGAAGATTTGATGGAGGGGGTCAGAGTCTCGAACATCTCTCTCTCTCTCTCTCTCGATGACATCCCAGATGTGTTCGATGAGATTGAAGTCAGGTGACCTAGCTGGCCAAGGAAGCAAGGTCACATCGGTGGAGTGTTCATTAAGCCATTCGGATACAATACGGGAG
The DNA here is from genome assembly GCA_039090855.1 of Macrothele yani. Lineage (NCBI taxonomy): Eukaryota > Metazoa > Arthropoda > Arachnida > Araneae > Macrothelidae > Macrothele > Macrothele yani. The sequence continues at coordinate 82,205,370 of CM077025.1, read as the reverse complement.
CGATGGCACGGTGCATTGTCTCGTTGCAGGATGAGGTCCACTGTGGGATGTTGAAGACGCACAAATGGGAGCAAATGGTCGTCCAGGATATCCCGGTAACGTTGACCTGTGAGGGACGATGACACACGTACCAGTGATCCCATTTTAGTCCACACAAACAATCCCCAGACGAGAATGCCGCCCCCACCAGCTTGAAGAGTACCCTGCTGGCAAGAAGAATCCATCGCTTCATGTGGTTTGCGCCGTACTTGTATCCTCCCATCCGCATGTACCAACGTGAATGTCGACTGATCAGTCCAGGCAACATTTTCCCACATGTCTAGGGTCCAGTGGCGATGTTTCCGTGCCCATGCTAATCTTTGCACCCTGTAATGCGCGGTCAGCAGCGGTACCATCGTGGAACAATGGCTTCTGTACCCCATAGCGAGGAGATGGTTCTGGATGGTGTGGCTGCATACACGTTTTCGTGCACCAGCGTTAAATTGCCGAGTGATTTCTTGCACTGTGGCCCGTCTATCCGCTGTTACAATGCGAGCTAGCCAACGATGACCCCGCTCATCCACACGCTGTTGTCCACGGCAGTTGGTCCTTGAAGGGATGGTTCTACCGGATTCGATGTACTCACGGTGCACCCGTGACACAGTGGATCGTGAAAATACCAGTGCCTGCACGACTTCCGAGATGGAGTGACCCATTCGTCGGGCCCCGACAATTTGCCCACGATCAAATGCGCTTAGATCCTTCGTCTTACCTATACTGCGTCCGACTCTTACTGATTCCCGTCGCATCACTCCTTATAGTGTCGGATCGCTGCATACGTCATGTCGTTTCCGTTTACAGGACCGCCCACACCGCCACATTTGCATAACCCCAGCTGTCTCTAATTCAATTGCTCTTCAGTGTATTGCACACTGTGTAGCTTTACCCAGAATGATCGCCAAAAGGAAAGCAAAGAAACAATGGTGCTGATGACTTTTGTGCTTTCTTGGAAAGAGAAGATGAATCAATAAGTGATATTAGCCGTTCAGAAAGTGAATTTGAGCTTGATAGTAGCAGCAATGGTAACCATGAATCTTTTGAAGAACTGGCTGACTCTGAGAGTTCAGAGATCTCGCTCCAAAATATTTCCTCAGATAAAAATAAAACTGCAGTCTCCTACAATTTAGACACAAGGCTTTTAGAGAAGTATGCAATGAAAAGGAAATCGTTCAAGGGAGGAAGACCCTCAAAAACGGACCCACCTGCTCGTCTTACTGAAAGACATTTCCCAACTCCTATCCCACCTACAGGAAAGAAGAAGTTTCCCAGTAAAGTGTGCAGAGTTTGTCCAGGAAGAAAAGAAACGAGATGAGAATGTAAGCTGTGTGGGAACATCCCATTACATCCAGAAGGCTGCTTTGAAAATTTTCACACCAAAAGAAAGTATTAGAATTTGTTTATATAATTTTGCTCAAATTATGTATTTTTTATACTAACTCACCTAAATTGTTATAATATACTCTGTCTTCATGACAAAAACATATGTAATCTGAGTATTGTATTTAATAAATTCTTGTGAGATGGATTTAAATGATCAACCCATTTAAAAACCCAACCAATTTAAAACCCACCCTGGGAGGTGTGACATGGTAATAATGAAGACACCACTGAAGGTGTTAAAGGCGGTCATGGAAGTGTTGAGAGTAATGAACCGTCTGGGAGGTCCACAACCAGCAAAAGTGAAAGCAATGTCGAACTTGTATAGTCACTGTTCATGAATTACCTGAAGACATCAACATTAGTTTCGGTTCAGTCCAGTCGATTCGTACGGACGATTTGGGTATGAGACGCTTCTCAGCCAAAGTAAGGCCAAACTTTCTGCTATCATTTGAGCGAAATACATGCCCGTGTTTCAGCTGCTAATGACCTGCTTGAGTGCGTCGTAAACGATGGAAACTTTTTAAAACTAACACAACTGGTGATGAAACTTAGGTTTGTGGGTATAACCCAGAAACTAAGGCTCAGTCTTTACAGTGGAAGACTCCAAACTCTCCTAGACCCCCCTCCAAAAAAAAGCGCAATAGAATATCAAGACGGTGCTAACTGTTATCATGAGGAAACTGTGTAACGAGTACGCTCCACCAGGACAGACAATCAACAAGTACTACTATCAAGTTTTGCGGAGTTTGAGAGACACAGTTCGTCGCAAAAGGCCGGCATTACATGAGAGTGATGAGTGGCAACCATGACAACACGCCTGCTCATGCATCGCAACTGGTATAGCAGCTTCTTACTCAGCACAGCATTGCACAGGTACGCCACCCACCCTATTCGCCAGATATCGCTCCCTGCGACGTTTCCCCTCTTCCTCCAAATCAAATTCCACTTAAAAGGAAAAAGATCTCAAGATATTGTGGAGATACAACAGAATACGACGAAGGAACTGTTCACTATTTCTGAAGATGACTTCAAAAAATGCTTCGAGCAGCAGAAACAGCGCTAGGTGAAGTGTGTGGCTTCGAAAGGGGACTACATCGAAGGCGATTAAGTTTTAAATCCGTAAGCTTCGTACTTTTTTTAAATTCAAACCAGTCTGGATACTTTTGGAGCACACCTCGAATTTCTCCAAAGAATACTGGGAATCCTTTGAAAAAAGTATTCCTGAAATTGTGTTTGTAAATATAATAATAATAATTTGATCAAGTATTGAGAAAAACACGAACGTATACAAATAGTGCTTGAGTGTACGCAATAGGTAATTTTATAGAATTTCAGTTCCATATAAATCGAAACCTACTAAGCGTTTGCAGTATCTTTTTCCAATATAGTACAAGATATACCCATAAGCATTGTACGTCATATATGATGTAAATAATAAACACTGCGAAACGCCGTAATTTTATATTAAAGAAAAAGAACTTGTTACATCAATTACTTATCGCTAATGTGATAAACGTAATAGCTGTTAAACTAAATCCACTTTTGTACTGCTTCATTTCACTAAATTGAACTTTTATTTTATTGGATGAGCCTGACACTTTTTAGGCAGACTAACATCTCTCGTAATTTTTTGCGTTTATCAGTAATTTTTTGTAACGGGAAACGTAAGGTCGAACCCACATATAACAAACTAGCGTAGTACGAAGTTCCGAAGAAACAGAAGTTTTTATTGATCCCTTGAACTTCGTTACATCTCCATTGTTATTTGAACCGCATTGCGAAAACCAATCCGTTTTCTTTTTAATTGGAGGTTTAACGACCACCGTGAGCAACTCAATGAGCTATAAGCAGTCGCCCGTCCCAAATTTAGGGTCACTGGTTCCAGGGAAGGGAGAGAGCCAGTGCCATAAGACAAACACAACATCCAGGCCTCACCGGGATTCGAACCCGGATCCCTTTCGGATGAATGATCAGAGAGCATCGCTTAGACCACTGAGCCACAGGGGCGGCAAAAAACACACTTTGGAGAAACCACACGCAGAATTTTCCCAGTTTTTATCCCTTCCTCTTTCAGCACAAAACTGGGGATTATTCACAATTCCTCGTACTTCCTCTAACAGAAATTGAAGTTTGTATGAAGGCAATAATGTTTCATCTCTCGCCTCCCCAGCCTCTACCCCCACATCTCATGCTACAAGGCTGCCTTTTGTCACTCCCCTCGCTTTCCGCTTTTTAGTTACTTAATTTCTGCTCGAACTTACGACGATGAGCCATTGCATTATGACCACCCCTAGCCTAGAGAAATGAGCGCTCCTAGAGACCAAACGGTGGCGCAGGTGAAGTTCAAAGAGCAGTATATATACAATTTGAGGACAGGTTTTCGGTTAGTAGAGTGTTCGTAGTCAGAATGGGAAAAGCTGCCGATTTATCGGAGTTTGATAAAGCACAAATTGTGATGACACGGTGCCTCCGAACTACGATCTCTGAAACGGCGCGGCTTGTGGGTTGTTCACGTGCCGCTGTAGTGAGTACGTATCAAAAGTGGTGCACAGATGGCCAAACGGCGAACCGTCGTCTAGCCGTGTGTCGTCCACAGTACATTGATGCCATAGGAGAGCGGAGACTGTCGCGTATTGTTCATAGCGACCGCAAGGCCACAGTGCGACAAATCACCCGCAGCTACAACAATGATGATCAGGGCAATCTGTCACAGCACACAGTTCATCGCAGCCTTCTGCGCATGGGCATGCGTAGCCAACCACCGGGTCCCCATGCTCACTGCACGTCATCGCCAACAACGCATGAAATGGGCCCAAGATCATCGATATTGAACCGTGGATGATTGGAAGAGGGTGAATTGGTCTGACAAATCGAGATTGCTGATGCATCACGTGGACGGCCGGGCGCGGATACACCGATTACCAACCGAGGCTATGGCATCTGGATGAACTGTTGGGCGGAGACAGAGCGGCGGCGGCGGTGTTATGCTGTGGGCGATGATTTCTTGGGACAGTTTAAGCCCCATTAGCCCAATAGAACAATCCCTGACAGCTATCAGGTATCTCAACTTCGTTGCGGACCGAGTTCACCCATTCATGGCAATTGTGTTCCCTGCTGGCGATGGCCATTACGAATAGGATAATGCGCCATGCCACACTGCCAGAATTGTCATGGGGTGTTTCAAGGGACATGCTAGTGACTTTCTGTTAATGTCCTGGCCTACAAATTCACCACCTGACATGAACCCAATCGAACATTTGTGGTTCGACTTAAAAAAGCGGGTTCGCGCTAAACCACCACTACCCAGAAATGTATGGGAACTGGAGGACCTGCTGTTGACGTTATGGTACCAGATACCCCACTATAACTATCGCCACGTCATCGAATCGGTGCTTTTGCGAGCTAAAGGGGGTCTTACAGTTTATTAAGTAGGTGGTCATAATATAATAGCTCATCGGTGTACTTGTATGGGGCTAGACACTGGATTAAGAACGCCACACAAGTGATATAATTCCCGACTCGAATTCCTTATCGTTTCGGGGATGTTACCTCCCTCTTCAATCGGCGTTGTTGAAGTAGTATTAACTAGGTAACAAAGAATGAGCATGTCACATTTTGTGAATTTAATTGCACTTCGATTGCTCAGAAGCCTGGTCAGTATGCTTGCGAAAAAAAAAATCATGGCTTTAAGCAAGCCTAAAATTTTAACGCTCGGTGAGAAAATCGACGCAATCAGTTGAGCACGAAAAGGAAAATTTTAAATTGAAGTTGCGAAAAAGTTTGGCACTCCACCGAATTCTCTTTCTACAATTTTAAAAAAAAACAAGGATGAATTGAAATCAAAATTGAGTATTGGTTCGTCGAGTGTTAAATAAAATGTTTTCGAGAAGGAATCACAGAGATGTGGTCATAGTGGAATATATTCACAACAAGAACGATGATCAATCAAGAGATAAACCATAAATCATTATGAAAAAATTCATACAGATTAGCTACTGAAAGTTTAGAAAATTTTGCATCTAGAAACATTTCAACAGGAAGCTGAATAAAAATAATGGCTGCTATCTCAAAAAGCACAAAACAAGCTACAAATGACTCATATGTTCGTGTAAATAGCTAAACAAATGTGACAAGTGAAATTTCCAATTTTTGCGCTTAATTTAATTTTTGCATGAATTAAATGTTTTGTGTATTGCAGATCTCATTCATGTTTTCATTCCTAGTTATATTTAATTAGCAAGCATTATTCACCTTTAATTAATTCAAAAACAGTTTATGAGTGACTAGTTGTTTTAACCTGACATATGATGTTATATGCCAAATAGGCATATATAATGTAATAACGAAATCGGCATATATCGAATGTTATATGTCTCCCATCAACTTCCTCATATACAGGGTCGACTGTAAGAACTTTCTAGAAAACGTAAAATTTCCCACATAGCCATTGGTCACAGACAAACGAGGCAAAGAAGACGTGTTTTGGGAGACGGTTAGGTTTACGTATACCGAGTGGCTCAAATGTCCATTTAAATTTCAAAACTTTTGAACAAAGGACCAAATGCCGTGTATTACAATGCGGTTTGTACGAAGAGCTTCAGTTAGTAGAGGGATTATGCTTGGCAAAGGAAAATTTTTAGTTCGAAAATGCGACGAGAGGGGGAGCTTACACGCATGCAAACAATGAAAGATGTGCAAATTCTGGGTCTCGAGATCTGACACCCATGGATTTCTGGTTGTGGGATTATTTGAAGTTAGAGTGAGCCAGGCAGGACCATCCACACTGCTACAACTAAAGTAAGCATTTCGCCGCGAAGTCTGTTGCATTTATCCAGATGTGCTATATTTTGCGGTCACTGGAGTTGTCACGCACTTGAATGCTGTTATACCTTGTGGTGGAGGACATATTGAGCAATTGTTGTTGCAATAGTGACACCAAATTGATGCAACATATGTGTTTCCATTTATTTGCACTGTATTTACAAATTTCTTAGCCGTTATCGCCATCTGTCGGTGACTATTTGCACTAAATGTATTTCCGCTGCCGAACAAAATCTTCTCCTACTAGTTGATGGTTTTCGTGAAAAATCGCACTGTAATACACGCATTTATTCTTTTGTTATACATTTTGAAATTTAAACGTACTTTTGAGCCACCCGGTACATTTCAACTTATGCAGTGCGCAGGGGTACGAACCACGCGTACCTCCTTCGATTTTAATTCCATTGTGGGTAAATATTAGTCAAGGATATACGCTTTAAAGCATCTTGGAATGGAAGTCGAATGTTGCCGAAATTGAGGAGTTACTGTACTAAAACAAATCGACCGGTAAACATGAAAAGATTACACCGAATTCTCGCGTGTTTCAAGTATAAAAAGAAAAATATTTTCCTGAGACCTACACTCGCGGAAAGTGAAAAAAACACCAAGAAGGAATTGGCGGACGATCATGAAGTTTACATATGTTAATGGGATCGAGTTTACGTAGGTGATGTTAATTTCGGGACCAACCGGTGAACGCTTACGCCACAGCACGGCATAATATGCAAATTATCGTCGGTGGTATTTAAAGAGCACGGCGAAGTGAATGTAATCAGTCGTCGGCGTACGGACACGTTCGAAGACCCTAAAGAAGCTGAAATGCCTGGACATGGAAGACGTGTACGATTTCAGCAGTTATCGGAATTTGGGAGAGGTCGACTAGTCGGACTCCGCGAGGCCGGGTGGTCATATCGTCGTATTGCGGAGCGAATTGGACGGGAAGTATCGGTGGTGGTACGATGATGGCGTAGATGGCCCGAGAAACATTTCCACACGAGAAGACGTGGAACCGGGAGTCACAGACGGACTGGTGAGCGGACCGATCGACGCATAAGAAGAGCGGCGTTGTCAAGCAAAACATCCACTGCGACGCAAATCCGAGCTGCCGTTGCACCTGAGGTGACTGTGCGAACAATCCGCAGCCGTCTACTGGATGCAGGACTACCTGCAAGTGTGCCTCTGGCATGTGTACCTCGGACTCCAGCCCACCGTCAGAAACGGCTGCAGGGGCGTCGCCAACGTTTGCACTGGAGAACGCAATGGCGATCTGTCGTGTTCAGCGATGAAAGCAGATTCTGCTTGGGAGCCTCCGATGGCCGTATGCGTGTTCGCAGACGCACAGGGGAGCGTCTCCACCCTTCTTGCATCCGCCAGCGACACACAGGGCCTACACCTGGTCTCCTGGTGTGGGGAGCGATCAGCCGTCACTCCCGTACACAACAAGTGTTTGTACCGGGTACGTTAAACAGCAACTCCTACATCAACAGCATCATTCAGCCCGTTGTTGTGCCATTTGTAAGGTCGGTCCATCGTGTTGTTTTCCAGCAAGATAACGCATGCCCACACACGGCACGTGCAACGAAACATGCACTTCAGGGTGTGAGACAACTCCCATGGCCTGCACGTTCACCGGATTTGTTCCCCATTGAGCACGTGTGGGATTTTATGGGACAACGACTTATCTGGTCTCCACGGCCAGCCACGACCATCCCCGATTTACGCGTCCAGGTTGAGGATGCTTGGAACTCAATACCCCAAACTTACATCCAACATCTGTACGACAGACTCCATGCCAGAATTGCACAGTGTGACGCAGTTCATGGCGGTTCAACCTCGTACTAACCATGTTACATGGTAATGTTATTTTTCAGTTTACCAGCAAATGCAGCTGTATTTTGCCATAATGTTTTGATCACGTTATCCTCTGTATTCCGTTATTATGCTGTATAAATTTCGTTGGTATCAGACGTCTCCTTCTTGGTGTTCTTTTTTCACTTTCCGCCAGTGTATAATAGGTGGAACATTTATAAATATAGATATGTACCTTTGTTCAAAAGCAGCTGAAACGTGTGCAACGAAAAATCCCAAATTGTTCGCAAAACATTTATCTTAGCAGAACATATCCTACGCAAAATGGATTTTTCAAATCGAACAACGAGGAGAAAAAATGACTAGGGAAATGTAATGCAACCTTACGCTACTTTGATAAAGCTGATAAAAGCAGAGCAATAGTGTTACGTGAAAAATTAAAATATTTTAAGAAGATGGAAGAGAAGTTAAAGAAACCATTACATAAAGAGGTCAAAGAAAACTAATGGACCACACTGTAAAAAAAAGCTTCTTAAAATTAATCATATCATTGAGAAAAAAGAATTAGCTTATTGAGAATTACAAAAATTACTCAAAATTACACTTCAGAATTACTCAACAATACGGTACAATCAAATTGTACGAACCAGATGCGCTCATACGCACTATAGTTGACACCAAGCATTCACCACTGTCAAACCACCCATACTACCTCCTAAAGCACCTAAAACGCTGTTTTCCACTCCTCAGGCACTTGTAAAGAATTCAAAACAACTTTTCAAAATAGTAGAAGAGATCCCTAACATTGAGCGCCCAGTTCTTCGAAGTCTCGATGCAATATTAACCTTGATCCTCTTACTGAAAATTTTGGCGGAAGATTTTGCAGACCAACCTCGGACATAGTAAAGAAAAGCTCACTGGACCCTATGACCTGCTGTTATTTACTTTCAATCATGACTTCTTTTAGTTTCAAAAAAAAAAAAAAAAAAAAATCAACAAACAGACATCAGGCTTAGGAATGGGTTCTCCTTTGGAACCTTTCCCGGCAAAGCATTATTTGGGAAAACTTGAAGATAAAAAAACACTAATCCACCACTCTTACTATCCCTCCTATATCCACCACTCTTACTATCCCTCCTATATCCACCACTCTTACTATCCCTCCTATATCCACCACTCTTACTATTCCTCCTATATTAAATTTAATCTGGTCTCACAATTCCTGGAAAAAATAGAAGCTCTGGATTCTTCAGAAACTTCAAAGAAACTCTATGAAAAGGAATTGCTGATTTGTCTTTCTACAATGACAGAATTTATTTTAACAAGAAAATCAAATCAAATCGTAAACAATCTAGCCTTTCCTGAAACCAGTGTTCCTAAATTAGGGACGGGCGACTGCTTAGAGCCCATTGATTCGCTCACGGTGGTCGTTATATCTCCAATAATAATAAAAATAAGTCTGCGAATTTAGTGGTAAAAAGGGAAATTTCATTAAAGTATGCGCGAATTATCATTTTGAACTGTTGGCATCATTTTGAACTGAGACTTTATGAATCTGCAGGGAGAAGCGTGTTGTGTGTATTTTTTTGGCGGTTTGGTACCATGTAATGGCTGCCTGATGTATGAAGTCTCCCCATAGAACAGTACCTATCTGTTTTATATATATATTTTCTTGCGATGTAATGGCAATGTACTGTCCTTCTTGTGGACTTTATATTATTTAACTCATATACTCTATCTCCTCTTTGGATGAATGCTGATTGGTTCAATTTTACTGACCTGGGCTGCAGAGAAAAGGCTGATAAATATGAAACTAGTCAGCTTAGAATACTTTACCGGAGTGTAGTACAAATATGAAAATTTATCATAACACATATAACTGCAGATTTTTCATAACGAAATTCATGCCCCTAGGTGGCGTAAATGCATATTACTGGTAGCAATTCATTTGCAGCTAGATCTAAATAAACTTCTGAAACTCCGACTGTTAACATTCCTATACCCATAACATAAAAAATATTCTTTGCATATATAACCAGAAAACAAATTTCGCACGAGAAGTGATATATGCAAGAATTCAGCTGTCTACCTGTGCGATAAAACACCATACTATAAGTTGCAAATTAAAATCACTTTATTTGCAATTTAAAAGTAGGTTAAAAACTGACTAGCGCTTTCGGGGATCCCGTTGTCCCCATCTACGGGCCGAAAGCACCACAGGGACACGATAGAGGCAGTCATTATATACAGATAAAAATCCCCCCCCCCGTACACCACGTCACCTACATTTTAGTGATGCCAACATTTAAACAGAAAAAGACGTACAAGTTATTAATAGCTGATATTACACTAAGTATAAGAAATTACAAATGACACTAGGCAAGAAGTGCAGATTAGCCATTGGACAAAATCTCTGTCGGAGCATCCAATCTACGCCGAGGTCCCGGTACATATGCGGGCAAGTCCAAATTACAACATCTGTCACCATAAGCAATAATAAACAGGCTTTCGGAAAGGAAAACAGTACTTTTGTTGAGATTTGTTTTCAGAATTTTCACATTTTCCCAATCTGGTGAGAAACCGCCCTGTGTGACAGCTAACGTAAAGGCAGTATGCGTAGTGCCAACTCGAAGCATGTACTGGTGTTCTCTCAGGCGGGTATTTAAGCACCTGAGAGTAGAACCTATATAACAATTCTCAGTAACATTCGGGTCTCCATGGATAAGAGGGATGCAGTATACCCCATGTTTCCTGAGGGTAGGAGTTCTGTCCCGGTCATTCCTGACCATATCAAAGATATTTCTGGTGCATAATCCAAAAGAGATGTCATATCGCTGACAGATTTTTCTGAGTATGGAGACTATAGGAGGGAGGTAATCTACTTTACCTACATATCTAGTTGTCCGAATTTCCCTAGACAAAGTGGTGAAGTTCAGTCTAGTAGATCTTCTTAACAACTTCTGAAAAAATTTAGCTGTCACACAGGTCGGTTACCCACCAGATTGGGAAAATGTGAAAATTCTGAAAACAAATCTCAATAAAAGTACTGTTTTCCTTTCCAAAAGCCTGTATATTCTTGCTTATGGTGACAGCTGTTGTAATTTGGACTTGCCCGCATATGTACCGGGACCTTGGCGTAGATTGGTTGCCCCGACAGAGACTTTGCCCAATGGCTAATCTGCACTTCTTGCCTAATGTCATTTGTAATTCCTTATACTTAGTGTAATATCAGCTGTTAATAACTTGTACGCCTTTTTCTGTTTAAATGTTGGCATCACTAAAATGTAGGTGACGTGGTGTATGGGGGTGGGGTGTGTGTGTGGGGTGGTTATCTGTATATAATGACTGCCTCTATACTGTCCCCTGTGGTGCTTTGGACCCGTAGATGGGAACAACGGGATCCCCGAAAGCGCTAGTCAGTTTTTAACCTACTTTTAAATTGTAAATAAAGTGATTTTAGTTTGCAACTTATAGTATGGTGTTTTATCGCACAGGTAGACAGCTGAATTCTTGCATATATATTCTTTGCATATTTCCTGCTGAAAATAATGCACAGTTTTCCCCTAGTGGTGAAAATGTATAAAATAGTGTTTTCGATATATCTGTTTCTAGAAGTCTGATTTGAAAAGTTCTTTTTGCTCCCTGTAGTGTTTATGAATAAATACATATTGCATAGAATTTCTAATCTTTCATAAAGAAAACTTGTAGAACTAGAGGACGTAAGCTGACATTTCTATTTACAATACATTTGCTGCCGTAAATACGCGTCTAAAAACCTGGTAGGAAAAAATATTTTTCGCTCACATACTGCACTCATCGGAAAACTTTCAATCCATATTTTCTATTCAAAATAATGCGCATTTTCGCCGTTAGAGTGCGTAAATGCGTATGCATTTTTTACTAAAAACCTGTTTTAAAAAATTATACACGGTCGAGTCCCATTATTGTGACCACCAGCTAATATCCAGAGTAACCACCATGTGCAGCGCGGACAGCAACTAGACGGGCTGGGAGTGACTCGATAAGGTGCTTGAAGGTGTTCACACGTATGTGGAGCCATGCTGATTACAGTGCATCTGACAGCTGCTGGAGGGTGCGTGGTGGAGGATCCGTAGAGCGAACAACACGATCGAGGTGGTCCCACAGATGCTCAATTGGGTTTAAGTCTGGGGAATTAGGGGGCCATGAAAGTACTTTGAAGTCTTCCTCGTCCGTCGGCTTGACGAAGGCTTCCTTTTTCCGAAATCCAAGCCCACTCTTTTCTAAGTGCTTTGGGTGATGACATGGGTCCGAAAGTTCCGACTTCTGTTTTTCACATACCGAAGTTCTCTCTTTGTCCCGTCATCCGCGCGATTAAGCCACTGGGGAATTTCTAATTTGTCTTCTTGTTTACGCAATTGTGGAATCTTCTTGTGATGTGGGTAGCGTCCGTTCTACATATTTCCAATTCCTGTTACTCCGCACAGCGAAAATGTTTCTTCTTTCTTGCCTCGTAACGGATACAGACTGTTCTCTTCTTGGGACAACGGCGCGCACTTAAACGTTTCCATAAATTTAACACAAAGAGCCGGTGGCTTCAGTAATTGCACGTTTAATAACAGCAGATGTTTGCATTCTTTTACTGATGAGAGCACATTTTGACAACTGTTGTGATGAATAAATTAGAGAATCAAGCACTGCTCTTACAAAATAATAAAGAACAGTACCAAAGTATACAGGGTGTCCCACGATTTCTTGGACAGTGGAATATCTCGTGATCGGACGAAGCTATTGAGGTGAAACAAAAAGCAATGAAAGTTAGTGAAGATCAGCTACCACGGAATGCAAAAGTTGACCCCATGCCCGGGGTTTGGATGAATGGGAGGGAAATGAAAACGAACATCTGCGATAAAAATATTTCGTCAATGTACAACATATGTCCAAAGACTGCTCATTTGAAAGCCATGCTTATGAACAAATCATTAGCGAAAACACAATTGAATTTCACCGAAAGCGCGCGAAATGGCGGGGGTGCGAAATGTGCTGTTCCATGTCTCCAAAACCCCAGAAATAACCCAGAAAGGAAACTGTTCGTTGCAAATGTAGATGCATGGAGGCATGAAACAACGTTCTACCAGATCCTTGTAGTCGTACACATCCACGTAATGTGTGTGATGTGACGAGCCAGTATTGTTTGTTTTTTGAATGCACCGATGACATTACGCATGCTAACTAAATAACAAAATGGATACAACACCGAAGAGTCATTGTTTCGAGACAGAAAACCAATTTTTTTTTCCATATTGGAAAGTACAGGTCTTATAATTTATGACCTAAAATAAAGTGCCCAACTCTGTTCGTGCCTGCATGCACAAGTTCGGGTCAGCGTTAATTCCACAGAGTCTGGAACTTGTAAGATGTCAGAGCAGTCCACAGCCCATACAACATATCATGTGTGCAGATTATCTGTTCAACTGGATAACAAAACATAAAAGGAAGCAAACTACGACCACATCACATTACGTGTTCAAAGTGACCACCATTGTTCTGGAGACACATTTTGAATCTGGTCATGAGTGCTTTCTGTGTTGCTGATTGCACAGTTTTGGGCGATATTATTCCACATTCTGAACGTATTCTTTGTTGCAGTTCGTCCAGTGTATGTACTTCATTTGAATAAGCAACTGTTTTCAAATGACCCTATAGGAAATAATCTAGTGGTGTCAAATCAGGAGATCTCGGAGGCCACCTGATTGGTCCATGGGTACCAATCCATCGGTTAGGAAAGTGAGCATTCAAATATTCTGTCACAGGGCGAAAAGTATGTGGTGGTGCACCGTCGTGCTGAAACCACATGGCCTGCCTTTCACTTATGTCCTCCAGCAACCCAGGTAAAATATTCCTCAGGAAATGAAATTAGCGATTGCCTGTCGAAATACCTTCGTAAAAATAAGGGCCTACGATGTGGTTATTCAGCATGCCACACCATACGTTTATACCCCTAACACGTTGAAATCGTGTTTCTCTCATCCAGTGAGCATTTATATCATTCTAATAATGGCAATTGTGCCGATTTACAACTCCATTGTTGTGGAACCATGCTTCGTCGCTCCGTAGAATTTTCGCCTTAACATTGACATTGTTCATGAGGACAGAGAAACAGGCCAGGAATTTCAACATCCTTTCCCCGATCATTGGCGTCCAATCCTTGTGTTAAGTGCAGCTTGTAAGGGTGATATTTGTTATTGCGTAAAATACGGTGCACAGATGTTTTCGAAATGCCTACGTCACCGGTTATTTATCGCACTGAGGTACATGGATTCAAATGAAATGTGCCCAGTACTGCAGTAGCATGTGCCTCATCAGTTACAGTTTTTGGGTGGTACGACTTTTTCCTGGATGGCAATGTACCATTACTGCGCAGTTTGTGTTCCACATGTTGAAATAAGTTGTTACTAGGCGGATGACGGTCTGGCTGTTTCTCTCTGTACATTTGGGCTGCTAAACGACAATTTCGTTTACATTCTCCGTAAATCAGTAGCATATCTACATATTCATCATTGCAGAACACCAACGTGACTTATGGTCTCCGCAGGTTAAAAAAATTAAAGAAAACCAATTGACCTGAAAACATGGTCGACAACGCTGTGCAATAATTACGGAATGCCACTGAACGACACTACTGTCTACAACACGATTACAGCAGGAAATGCCAGCATTCAGTAAGAGTACTGGAATACCGCTCATACCTCGTCTGACATCTCACTTCAGGAAACGTAGTCTCATACGATATTTGCATAATCCCTCGCACTGCGACATGTATTCAGTTGGTTTAGGTGTTGTCGAACAAGAAACGTATGACCTCACACGTCTTGGTACGTAGCTTCGTACAAAATCTGCAAAATCCCGTGAACGCTAACACGGCGGTATTCCCTATGACGACATCGAAAGCAGCTGTCTTTTGGTAGATATCTTTTACACCGCAAACTTATTTTCGCGATGTTTTTCGTGCACTTCTAGCTTACACCCCCTCCTCCAACACGGGAGAACAGTTAATTGCACAAGCTGTTGTGTCTACTGTTCGGTATTTCATGTGGATTTTTTACATCGCATAACACAGACCAATGGTATTGGCCAACGGCACAATTGCATTTATTCGCGGAATGTCGTACATTCACCCTCGATGAGCCGTAATCTGTTTCAGTGAGTATGGGGATTATACTTATGGTGCAGCATGCGTTACCACCACAATGGTATTTTGCGATATTCTGCGTAGTTTGCTGGAGGACCTACACTAAGTGAATCGGAAAACCGATGGTTTCAGCCAGATGGTGCTCCGCCTCGTCCTAATGACCCGATGTGAGGATCGGGGAGGTGTCAATATCCTATAGAACGTTTGTTTCACGCATCCATTTATCAACATTGGCAAAGAACAGTTTCCTTTCTGGGTTATTTCTGGGGTTTTGGAGACATGGAACAGCACATTTCGCACCGCCGCCATTTCGCGCGATTTCGGTGAAAAAATCAATTGTGTTTTCGCTAATGATCTGTTCATAAGCATGGCTTTCAAATGAGCAGTCTTTGGACATACGTTGTACATTGACGAAATATTTTAATCGCAGATTTTCGTTTTTATTTTCCTCCCATTCCCCCAAACCCCGGGGAAGGGGGTCAACTTTGCATTCCGTGGTAGCTGATCTTCACTAATTTACATTGCTTTTTGTTTCACCTCAATAGCTTCGTCCGATCACGAGATATTCCACTGTCCAATGAATCGTGGGACACCCTGTATATGGTGACTATTTTAAAAAAGTAATGAAAAAGACAAGTAAAATCTTAGCAGCAACTGGGTCTCCTCGTAACATTGCATAATGCACAGTTCTACCGCTAGGAGGTTTCAATGTACATTCCTATTTGCAAGAGCATCTTCGACTCTAAAAATCATATTGAAGAGTCCTTTCTTGGTCGGCTGCGAATAATTCTGAACAACAGTTTACGCACATTTTCTTCCTCAAATAACGTACAGTTCTCCTACATAGCATTTCCTTCGATATTTTTGCTTCTTATTGTTCAATCTAAAAAAATTCCTTTTGATTCTGATATCTTACCGTATGAGGAATATTTTGCTTAAAATTTGTGATGTTTCTTAGCACATATTTCTTCTTTTAGCAGGATTAAGTATAGCAGTTTGTTGTTGCAGATATTTTGCCGATTCTAGAAATCCGATTGAAAATATTCGTTTTGTAACTGAGCGCGCAGATCGTGTATTTTAAATAATAATTCGTTTCTCAGCTAAATACATTTTTCTTTTCGTTGATTTTCCATTTTTCTAAAAAAAAAACAGTTTTGAAAAATTCTTTTCGACCCGGACAAGATTTAAAATACGTGTTCATTACGCCTGAGAGCTCGTTGTCCTCTTTCTTACTTGTTTACTTGTTTTTACTTGTTTGCTCCAGGATGATGCAAAGGCGGAGATGTGGATTTTTGTTTTAATTTCCCGCACTTTGGGAGCCTTCTCAAGATATACAAATTTGTTCTTTGAAGGAGTTGTCTTGTTGGATGACAAAATTTTTGTGGGAAAATAACGATCGTGTACTCTTCGTTAAAAGCAGTGAGCTCGACATTGAATACGTTGTAATGTTTTTTATCTTTCGAAGTAGGAGTTTAATTAATTAATAACCCAAGCAAATAATTCGTTGAACATAACGTAATATACTAAATTTGACCAAATGGAAATAACAGCAACGGGATAAAAGAACAAGCAAACTATGGTAACATTTTCACCGTCTTTATTCTTATAGGAAGTAGAAGTCACGAATATGAAGTAGTATTCACCAATATTATTAATATTTGCGTAGCTCTAGTTGACAATGAGATGTTGTACATGATCAGGTTATCGTAACAGCAGGCTCGTGTACACTTTAAGGTATCCGTACACCTTTACATTGCGATTTTTGGTCAAAATATCGATTTCCCAAATTCGTTCAAATATCAAAGCCTTTTTTTATTTTATCTTTACAAATCCGTTTAAAATTTGTTTTTATCTTTTTTAGAACATGGGTTACTGTTATTTTAATGTTACTTGACAGCAACTTTTATAGAACTGAAAGTACTGTTATGCCAACCGGAAATGAGCTTAAATGCAATTTTATTAAATATGAATGCTCAAATTTGATCCTGTATATAAATCAGAACAGAAATTAAAATATCATTTATTTAAAACACTTAAAAGGGATCTGGCAACACATGTTTTGTGCAAACATCTGGCAACAATCTTATGAGTTGGCAGAAAACACCGAAGGAGATTTTCGTTTGTCTCAAAAATATGAAATTAGGCATATATGATGCTGTCATACAATTTGATGATTTCTTTCTAGGTTGTTTGAAAGCACTAGCCAAGTTGAACATTGAAAATCCAATATTTTTAATATAGCAGGGTTATAGACATTTAGATAACATTCGAATTCAAGACTGGAAATGACATGCAACCTATGTTGCAAAAAAACGTAGAAAAGTTTTTTGAGCCCTCAGGATGAAAAAAATAACTGTTTTACATAGTAAAGATGGTGAATTTATAAACCAGGGGAATTTTAACGTTTAATTTTAATTTTAAAAGTAGGATTTGCATTTAAAAGTTATTTTTAGCTTTTTTCTCAAAATGAATTTTTTTATACTTTACCTTCATGCAAAACATCATAAAACAAAATATTATGCTTGAAATGCCGTGAAAATTTACAGAAATATATTACAAGAGAATATAAAGGGAATACACTATACTCATGATTGTACATCCATTATTTTTTATTTATTTTTATGGCATGAATTATGAATTGCTATAAATTTTGAATGATTTTTTTTTTCGACAGTACTTTAACTTTTACAGCTTTTTAAATAACTGAGCTATGATAATGGGAATAGCCTATTCCATAAAGGGTGTTATTGTCATCATAATAAAATTTACAAAATGAAAATATATTGATTTGAATTTGGGTTATCATGTTTTGCGGGTGTTAATTTTTTGCTATTTTTACCTATGATTTTCGGGCTAAAAATGAATAAAAAAATTCGAACCTTTTTTTTTTATGTTATTCCATGTTTCCAGCCATATTCCATTATAAAATGCAGAAAAGAAGAAAAAATCTCACTAATTTGAAAACAATAACTAGGAAGGTGTACGGTTACTTTAAAAACACGATAAGTCCACAGTATCTACAATCTCCGCCCTCAACACTCTACTCTCAGCATTATACCTACTCGTTTTAGCAATGCTGACTCACTGTCAGCGATGCCAAAACGTACAGGTTGTTCGAGAGAGTAATGTGTTACCCAGTAAGAAAATCTTAAACCAAGAAGTTACTGTATGGCGTATATTCTAATTTAACTTTCATTTTTAGTTTCTTTCCGTATGTAAATTTTGAGTTCGTTATTTTTAAGCGTTTCAACCTTAAAGTTATATTTCTTCACTCAATGAATGCTATTTATAAACAGTCTTGAGGTCTGTTAGGAATATTTGTGAATGTTTTGACAAGATAAGTACGTTGTACATTATGTCGCGCCGAGCAGTGTTAAGTGTGGGTAGATTAGTGAAGCCTTGCGTTGTACGCTTCACCTTCAAGACTAGCTATATGTGTACTGTATGTTTGATGAAGTTGTATTGGGATTTAGACATTTTGAGCCTCACGTTACAGAGGTTCAGTTTGCTGCATTTGTTTGTAGTGTAGTGCTGTTGACTGTTTTAAGGTAACCCGGTTTTTTTTTGTTTTTTTTTTATTGGAGGTTTAACGACCACCGTGAGCAAATCAATGGGCTATAAGCAGTCGCCCGTTCCTAATTTAGGGCCACTGGTTCCAGGGAAGGGAGAGATACAGTGCCGTAAGACAAACACAATATCCATGCCTCACGGGATTCGAACCCGGACCACTTTTGGAGGAGGGATCAGAAGCCATCTCTTAGACCACTGAGCCACCGGGGCAGCTAGCCCGTTGGTTACCGAATAATTTCATTGACCAGTTATCTAAATGATGTACCTTTAAGACCAAATAAAGAAATTTGCTCGTAAGTAAACACTTCAAGCCGTTAGGTTCCTCGAAAAATGTGTGATGTTCTTTCCACACGTCATCTGGAACTAGCGAGAATTTCTTCTTCAACGCTTTAAAAAGGTGTGATTCCATTCATCGTCTGGAATTATTGCAGTGGTTTACTTAGGGCATGGTTTGTGGCTAACCCGGGGCCTGCGATTTCGTGCCCCTTCCTTTCTCGGGTAGGGGCGCACTATGGGGGTGGTGCATATGCCAAGACAGCAAGTGGGACTGATGAAAACCTTTGTCGGTGTAGCTTAATTGGAAAAGCATTCAGCTCCGAGGCTGAATGCTTTCCCAATTAAGCTAGTATGTGGGTTCAAGTGTTGCCACCGGCAAAATTGGGTTTTCACAAAATAACGAAATTTACATGAGAGTCAGAAACTCAAAGGGAAGATTAAATTAGAGGTATACATCACAAGTTGCATAGGGTCCACTCGGATTATATCCCTTTTAATCACTTTTGATATAACGAAATATATAAAGTTAAGCTAACATTTAGTAATTTTTTGTCACTGAACCTGTAGCGTACGACCCATCCGTGAATTCATTTGAATCCCCTTTTTCTTTTTATGTCTTTAACGGAGGATAATAATTTTTCTTCGACATGCGCAGAAATTTCCACCTTCGAAAGGGGTGTATGTTTATGTGTGCATGTACAGATATGTACGTTTATGTGTGTGTGTGTGCTGTGTGGGAAGAAACTATGGATGATGAGTAAGGTTCAAGGAGGGGGAAAGCTTGAAGAATTTCATCGATATTTATTGACTGATATTTCAGAGTCATTTTATAAATTCCTGGAATTCTTTCATCTCTCCTGCTTTCTTTGAAAGCGGAAGCGGAGTTAGGAAGCATAGCACAAAGAAAGTTTTTTTTTTCCTAAACTAAAGAATTCGGCGCATCACCTAAATGAAAAAAAAATATCCTTTATACCAAGAAGCAATAACTTCAATCATAAAGAAATACCATTGCATCTGAGGTTTCGTCGCTTTCGGGAGGAATGTGAGAATAGCCAAGCGATCAAAATATATTCATATTCGTATGATCAGCAACATATTGAGCATAATACTTTTTTATATTAATATCTGCGTGTTTCCTTACTAGAAATCACTGGCTCGGAATATTCCATATTTGTCTTTACTTCTTTTATGCTACGCGCCTCTGATATTTGGAAAAAACTGCACTCGAGGAATGTTCACAATTTGTTCATGCGCGCCATTGAAATCTGATTTGAAGCATAAAACTCATTCCAGCAAGTAAAACTACTCACGGTTAGGGAGAAAAAAAGACTTGTTTTCTGCACTGCAAAATCATATTGTCCTTTTGCTTTCTGATTTGCGTGATGCAAAAACTCTTTTGACAAAGGACCACTCTATCCAAAGCTCTTGTAATGTATTAGAAAGCAGATTAAATTTTTACTTCCTTCAAAATACTCATTAACACATGTGCAATTGTTTGAAATTATTGTCACCGACAGTCGAAAGTGAGCAAACAAGTTTCAGTAAAATTCATTTCCTCTTACTTTGTCTTGTCTGATATAGTGCAACACGACTGACGTTTTCGATGGAAACAGGCGGTTTCAAAAAGAGAACACATACAAAAACTGCTTCGCAGTCTCGCAATTCGTACGTTTACTGTTCTCATATAGCCGAAGAGAACTGGAACTCGCCGCTAGAAATAATAAGGAAATGTTTGCATTGTGTCGCTGTTTGTCAGCAGTAGAAAAATCCGTAGAGGTATCGTGACTCCATTTAACCTTTCTTTCGAGTTTCTGTTTTGATATATCATTTTTTTGCTCCTTGGTTAAGCATTTTCTACTGGGTGAAAACACAAGTTTGTCCGCGACGACCATTAAAACCTTGTCCCCTCACTCCGGAGTAAGTCGCACTCCCAACTGAGCTACGCGGACAAAATGTCTTATGCAGATTTTTCGTCTTGACACATGTTTTCACCTCTGTAGTACGTCACATCATCTTCCTCTTAACATTTTTTTTTGTCTTTGAAGCGAAGTATGAATTTTTCATTAATTCCAAACAATGTGTGGAACAAACATCACACATTTTTCGAAGAACCCAACGGCCAGTGGATCCATTTTCCACAATCGGAAGCCAATTTGAAAACACAAGTTTGTCCGTGTCCCCTCACTCCGGAGTAAGTTGCTCTCCCAACTGAGCTACGCGGACAGAATGTCTCGCTGCAGATTTGTCGTCTTCACACATGGTTTCACCTCTGTAGCACGTCAAACTGAACTGCACATTTCGTCAAAGCACTGAGTGGAAGTCGGAGCAACATAAAATGACTGCATTGGACGTAATGAATAGAGTGGAGTTAGTAGAGTTATAGAGATATCGAGAGAGTGAGACAAATGTTGATATCGCGAAAGCCTGTTGACACATGATCGACGAAAAAGCGCCAGTCATACGATTGACATCCGTGTTTATTCTAGCGAGCTTATGTCTTATAGTATATGCAGTGAATTATATTAATGTCCTGAAGTACAAGTGCTTGGAGAGTAAACTGTTGGAATTCGGTAAGCCAATATCTGATTCCCTCTACCTGGCCGTTTGGGTACTTGTCTCTAAATTGTCATTTATGTGCTACGAAACTATCTAAGAAATTTAGCCAATTACACTGCTGGACAATTGCTAAGGACGGATCATAAATGGCTATATAGCGCATAAAAAAGTAAGTGTGGTTGGATGCCAAGTGAAATAAAATAATGTCAGAATGCCAGGACATTACAAGAAAGACAATTTATTGTGCTCTGAAATCCAGAAGGCTTTGGAACCTGTTCAAGGGACAAACAGGCCATTTTGTGCAGAATACGTAAACGTGAAAAAAATGCAATTACCGTCCGCAGGCGTTCCGGCGTAAGATGTCAATACGGGATATGTTCACCATGGAGGGCGATGCAAGATTCCACACGCCGTGTCATGCTTTGCACAGCATTATCAAGCAGCTGTTGGGGTAATTTATCCCATTCCTCTGTCAGTGCACGGATGAGGGTGTCCTTGTTTATTGGAGGGCATTGGCGACCAGCAAGACTCCTCCCCAAAGCATCCCACACATTTTCAATGGGATTCAGATCTGGAGAACGTGCTGGCCATAAGAGGCGTTGAATATCCTTGCTCTCAAGACACTCCTGGACAGCGACTGTTCGATGACATGTTGCATTGTCGTCCATGAAAATGAATCTATCACCGACAGCACCACGGAACATGCGAACATGAGGTAGCAGAACATCATTAATGTATCGTTGGCCAGCCATAGTCCCAGTTGGAAGCACATAGAGAGACGTACGGCCATTGATCATGATGCCAGCCCATACCATGACACTACATGTCGGATATCGGTCCCATTCCTGTATGTTTGCTGGACAATATGCAGTACCACTATCACGCTAGATCAGTTGTCGTCGACAATCAGACGATAGACGGTATCTACTCTCATCTGAGAAGAGGACAGCAGACCAGTCGTTATCAGTCTAATTGCGATGTTGATGGCACCATTGCAAACGGGTGGTACGGTGACGTCTGGACAATGGGATGCACACAACAGGACGGCGGGCGTATAGTCCTCCTTCGTGCAAACGTCTGGCGACAGTTTTTCGGGAGATCCGCCTGCCAGTAGCAGCCATAAACTGATTTGCTACCTTACTAGCTGTGCTGCGCCGGTGTCTTTTTGTTGATAGCACTATGTACCGTTCTTCTGCAGGTGTCGTACTGCGAGCACGACCTCCCCGTGACGTTTGCTACACTCTCCATTTGTTTGAAATGATTTCCAAAGCCTTGAAACAACACTGTGGCTGACGTCGAACTCCCTGGCAACATCTGTTATTTTTCGCCCTTCTTCAATCTTGCCAATAATACGGCCACGCGTAAAATCATCTAGGTGATGTCTGGAAGACATACTGAAAATTGCAAGTTCGTCAATTGATTCTTTCCCTTTCAACTTTGCGTTTGAACAACAACGGTCAATACGCGTCAAATCCTTTATATCTCTTATCAGCGCTATGACGTCACGAACAAGTTTGGCAATCCAAAATTTGCATACGCACAACACGTCTTACTGTACCCGCACTTATGCTAATTTCCACATTTTCCTGCCTTCCATTTTATGGTTGCTATCGTTTCTATTGTCATCCGTCCTTAGCAATTGTCCGGCAGTGTAGTTGTCTACATAGTCACTCATTTAAATTACAGCTAACAAAGTTAAAATTCTATAGCATTTGTAGATGTTGTGTAGATGTTACTTGATAAACTCTAAAGAATGTGTAGATACTACATACCCTCGTTCCATTCCTTTATTGCAAAGTGCAATTAATTGTGCGTGACATTTTGATATCTTCCAACAATGTAGTTTCTTTTATAAAAAACGATCTTGCTTATGTTATCGGTTTGTCCGTCTCTCCCTGTAGACACGACATCTCTGCAACTAATAGTCCGATTTCAAAAAATTCTTTTTGCATTAGGAAGCTTGATATATGCGAATGATAAACCTTTATTTAGTTTTTTTTAAGATGCAAAATGCCGCCGCAAGAGGGCGTAAATGCAGATGATATCTAATTCAAAACACATTCTAATCCACATATTTGCTTCTCAACATCCAATTGAAAAAATATTTTACTTTTTGATTCCATTCAAGTCGAAACTTTTTCAAGTTACGCATAAATTATCCGCTAGGGGAGTAAAATAAATTGCTTTTCCCTAGATATCTCAGCTTCTAATACTCCGATTTGAAAAAACCTTTACTTCCGCGGATAGAGCTCGTGATGGGATATATTTTGCATACAACTTCTAATTTTTTGTTACAAAATGGCTTGGCCACCAGGGGGCGTAAGTGTTGATTTCTGCTTGCAATGTATTTGAAGCGAAATCTGAGCTTCTAAAATCTCGATTGAAAAAATCTTTCGTAGACCGATACTACTCACGTAGACAAACCTTTCCGGAATATTTTCATCCTAAAATATTGTATGATTTCTTCGCCAGGGGGCGTAGATTCATATCTTGTTTTTGTCAATATCTCTGCTTCTAATGATCCGATTTGAAAAATTATTTCTTTGTTGGGCAGAGTTTCCGGTGCGACATGTTTATAATATATATTCAAAATTTTCAAATAATTAATTGACTTTCCGCTAGGGGGAGTAAAGGTAAATTGCGCTTTTCCCGATATCTCTGCTTCTAAAACTACGTTTTGAAAAATTCTTCCAACCGGATACAGTTTCTGCTGGGAAATTGTTTTATTGCAATTTCTAATTTTTTGTAAAATATGGTTTGGCCACTAGGGGGCGTAAGCGTTAAGTTTCTGCTTCGAAAGTATTTGCAGCAAAATCTCAGCTTCTAAAAGCCCGATTGAAAAAATTCTTTCGTGAACTGATAACGCACATGTCGATAAACATTTGAGAATATTTGCATCTTAAAATAATGCATGGTTTCTCCACTAGAGGGCGTAGATGTCTATCTTATTTCTGTCAATATCTGTGCCTCTAAAAGTCGGGTTTGAAAAATTCCTTCTTTGTTAGATAACGTATCCGACGTAAAATGTTTCTCATATAAGTTCAAAATTTTCAAGTAATGCATAGACTTACCGCCAGGGGGCGTAAAGGTAAAATTGCGTTTTCCTCAAAATCTCTGCTTCTAAAACTCCGATTTGAAACATTCTTTCTGCACCGGATACAGCTCCCGATAAGAAATTCTCAGCATATAATTTCTAATATTTGATAAAGAACAGTTTGGCCACCAGGGGGCGTAAGAGTTAATTTTTGCGTCTGATGTATTTGCAGTACAATCGAAGCTCCTGAAAACTCGCCTGAAAAAATAATTTCATGGACCGATACCACTCACATCGAAAAATCTTTTTGAAAATACTTTTTTTTTAAATAATGCATGTTTTTTCCCGAGGGGCTGCGTAGATGCATATCTTCTGTTTGTCGATATCTCTGCTTCTAAGAGCCCGATTTGAAAAATTCTTTCTTTGTTGGAGAGGGTCTCTGCTGCGAAATATTTCTCATATAAATTCAAATTTTTCTTAACGCACAAGTCTGCCACCATAGGGCGTAAGTTGACGTTTCCGTTTACAGCAATAACTGCGGGGTTAAAAACCCAATTGAATTTTTTTCTTCGGTCAGATACTACTGTTTTACGTACCGGTTCCACTGCTTTTGAATAGCTTTGGTAAATTTAATTCGCATATCAGAACGGATTCAAAAGACATGCTTGTTACACCAGAAAATTCGGTGTCATCTTCCTTCTTTTAATTAGAGCTGCCCCCGGTGGCCGAGTGGTTAGAGGTATCGCTTTCCAACTAGTGATCTTCGCTTTGCTAGAGTCCCAGATATAGGTGTTGCTCTTGTCTTACGGAGCTAGACCTTCCCTTTCCCTAGAACTAGCGGCCTGCACTTAAAGTTGACAGACTGCTTATAGTCCACAGAATTTATCATGGTCGCCCTTAAAATCCCAAACACACACATACTGATTTACTTAAAATAATATCAAAATAGAAACCCTTTTCTTTATTCAAAACTCAACACTATTTATCAAAGGTGAATGATGTTTCTCACTTTTTAGAAATGCTGCTTTTCTTCTAGGCTGCATAGCAACCAAATTTTTTTCTTTTGGAGGTTTAACGACCACCGTGAGCAACTCAATGGGCTATAAGCAGTCACCCGTCCCTAATTTAGGGTCACTGGTTCCAGGGAAGGGAGAGAGCCAGTGCCGTAAGACAAACACAACATCCATGCCTGCCCGGGATTCGAACCCGGACCCCTTACGGGCGAATGATCAGAGGCCAGCGCCTTAGACCACTGAGCCACCGGGGCGGCCAACCAAATTGGAACAGTAGATCTTAATAACAGGCAGATGGAAAAAGATTTGTGATCAAGCATTGAGATTATGACTCATTTTTAAAAATTCTTTCTTATACATTGTCGTCAGATTGCGTGTAACATAGCAATAAGATGTCGAAAACAGTGGGTCGCCTCGATGGTAAAGTGTTCAGAGGAAAGGGCTTCTCAACAATCGTCCTCTTTGGGCCTGGTCCCGAGACCCGGATGTGATTTATGGAGCGCCAATGCCACTGCTCTGGATTCCCACCTTTTGCAGAACAGAACGCTCGGATTTGGGACAAAAGCTTTCGGTGTTCGTTAAACCCTGAACGAAATAATAAAAAACAGTGGCAGATAGGGTTTCACTAAGTTGGTTTTAAATTTGCATTTCTATCTACACTGCTGACCACCCAAAATGCAACACCAAGAAAGACACGAGATAGCAAAGCCAGATTTACTGGACACATAACAATAGACACACAGACGAAACGATTGAGCTTACAGGCCCGTGCGACCTGCGGAACACGCAGACATCAATAGTTCATGTGGCCCCCATGGCTGACAATAACGGCCGCTACACGCGGCGGCATCGAACGAAAGAGGCTTTGGATGGGTCTTGGGATATGTCGGTCCAGGCTGCTTCCACACGTTGTCACAGTTCATCAGGCGTAGCCGCGGG
This sequence comes from Macrothele yani, assembly GCA_039090855.1. Classification (NCBI taxonomy): domain Eukaryota; kingdom Metazoa; phylum Arthropoda; class Arachnida; order Araneae; family Macrothelidae; genus Macrothele; species Macrothele yani. Next base: position 82,178,762 of record CM077025.1, on the reverse strand, counting down.
TGATGCTTTCCGGGCCACTCGGTTGCCGATCAGCGACCAGACGTGTTCGATGGGTGACATATCGGGAGAACAGGCGGGCCACGGCAGCAGTGACACCTGGTGGGCAGTGAAGAATTGTTGCACGATGCGTGCCACGTGCGGGCGCGCATTGTCCTTTTGAAACGTGGCCGTTGGCAGGTGCTGCAGGTAAGGGAGGACTACAGGCTCCAAAACGTCGGAGATGTAGCGGTGGCTGCTGAGTGTACCAGCGATGCGTAACAGAGGTGTGCGGGTGTCATATCCAATTGCGCCCCAAACTATAACACCAGGCGACAGTCCGGTATGGCGATGCATAATGCAGGCGTCATGCAGTATCTCGCCGCGGTGCCGCCACACGCGGATCCGACCATCATGGTGTAGCAGGCAGAAGCGGGATTCGTCGGAGAAGACAATGTCGGGCCATTCCATAGTCCAGGTGCGGCGTACAACGGCCCATTACCGCCGCACTCGCCGGTGGTGTAACGTCAATGGTAATCGGAGCAATGGGCGCCGTGCGACAAGTCCCCGCTCCTGCAGACCACGTCGACCGGTACGTGCTGACACAGGTTGTTGCGCAACATACCCTAATTCTTGCGCTAACGTTCGTGATGTTGCGGTGCGAGCCGTCAGTGCCCGCCGCAGAACATGCCAGTCCTCTCGTTTGGTGATGTGCCGCGGCTGAGGCAATCGCACACGTCGGTCCGTCCGTCCCTCCTGCACCAACCGAATCTATACTCGCCTCACTGTGGCTGGATGTCGTCCCACACGTGCGCCGATGTCTCGGTACGATAAACCGCTGTCGCGATAAGCCACTATTCATCCTCTGTCGAACTCCGAAACGTGCTGGAATGACTGCCATATTCTGCAACGAGGCATCAGGAAGCTTCCCACGCACAGGTCTGGCAGCACAAAACAATTCTACTACTTAAACCCCGCGTTCTGTGCACCCTTTTCATAGTGCTTCTCGGTGGCGTCCCGGGCGCACATGATTTGCATATGCCCTGCAGTGCTAATCGTTTGCATGTCCTCTCGCGGGCGACGCATGCTGCGAATTTCAGGCCAATCGGATGCTTCCTTCTTGGTGTTGCATTTTGGGTGGCCAGCAGTGTATGAGAAAACAGTGAGAATCAGTTTTGGGAACGCAGAATTTTTAAAATTGAAAGGGGAATTTAGAGCTGATACATATTTATGTACACTGGCGGAAAGTGAAAAAGGAACACACAGAAGGAATGCTGGAAGGATCGTCATATTACAATACATTAATTGTTAAGGGCAGGAGAAACTGTGATCCAAATTGGAATGTCATTGGATGAAATAATGACGTCCCTGCGGAGGATAACATGTGCGCGTATTTAAGCACTAGGACGTGCAGATCGAAGGAAGTCATTCTTCTGGTGTCGTGTTGTTCAGTGCTCGTTGAAGAAGGTACAATGCCTGGACGACGCAGGCGCGCAATATCTGTTCAGTTATCGGAGCTCGAGCGAGGCCGTATAGTGGGTCTGCGGGATGGAGGCTGGTCCTTCCGTCAAATTGCGGACCGAGTGGGACGAGAGTTATCGGCCGTGGTAAGATGGTGGCTTTGGTGGTCAGAGGAGAATTCACACACTAGGAGACGTGGTTCCGGGTAACGCAGAGTTACGGACTCACGACAAGATCGGCGTATCAGGAGAGCGGCGTTTGCAGAGCCGACGGCTACGGCGTGACAAATTCGACCCTCTGTCATACCAAGAGTGCTTATCAGAACGCTACGGAATCGTTTGGGGGAGGCAGGACTACCGGCACGCGTGTCAATGGCACGGTTACCCTCTGGTCACCGTGGAGCACCTTTGCGGTGGTGTCAAGCACGAGTTCATTGGAGAGATGAATGGCTGTAAGTGGTCTTCAATGATGAAAGCCGATTCTGCTTGGGAGCGTCTGATGGTCGTGTACGCGTTCGAAGGTGACAAAGTGAACGGCTTCTGCAATCGTGCTCTCGCCAACGACACAAGACCCCACGCCGGGCATCATGGTGTGGGGAGCGATTAGCTATCACGCTCGTACGAATCTGGTGTTCGTACGGAGTATAATGAATAGCAGTACGTACGTCAACGATATCGTGCAGCCGGTCGTCCTGACATTTCTGAGTGCGATCTCCGATGCGATATACCAGCAGGATAACGCCCTCCCACACTCCGCCAGGGCAACTCAACATACCCTTCAGGCTGTGTATCAACTCCCTTGGCCAGCACGTTCTCCGGACTTGTTTTCAATCGAGCATGTCTGGAACTGGATCTGACAAAGATTCTTTCGCGGACCCCGGCAGGCAGCGACGATCTCTGAATTACGCGTCCAAGTTGAATGCGGATGGAATGCTATCCCCCAGCGTGATATCCAGCATTAGTACGACCTGTTGCATGCCAGATTGGAAGCTTGCATTACTGCTGGGGAAACTGTAACACCTTATTAAAATGTGCCTTCTGTACACTGTAATACGCATTTAAAGGTAAAATAAACATCGAATCACTTCACACGTGTGATCACTTTCTTTTCTTAACAAGTTGTTGCTACGACATAAATCTCATACAGTAGATGCTGCTGCAAATTTTAATGGTGTTCGTTTTTCACTTTCCGGCAGTTCATTTTCCCTTTTTTGTGTGATGAAGATCTTATGCACTCGTAGAAAATATACAGTACATAGTGGTGTCACTTTAGAGCTCTGATGAAGATAGATATTCTTAAACAAGTTGCGCGTGGATTCTGAAATTCAGTTATTTAAACAAAGTTTATGTGAAAACTTAAGGCACATATTACCGGAAAAAACACATTTTATTTATTTCAAAATCTGAATAAGACCACATTTGATTTTGGTAGGTTCTTAGCAATATATTATTTAGTAAGACATATAGGAAATTACAGGAATTTTAAAATTTGTCTGTTTAGGATCAAGGAATAGTTAAAGTGATTATTGCTTATATGAAATAAACATGAAACGTGCCATTTTTAAAATACCGACTTCTGATTTAGGTACACTGTGGAAAGACAGCGATCACCTCAGCAAGAATAAAATGGTATTGTTTTTTTGCGCTGGCCATTGTCGGATATCAAGCGTGGAACTTTATTGGGAATGACAGAAAGGAAATATAATGCATTGGAAACGGGGATGTTTCAGTCGAATAGAATTTGTCCCTGAGCGGAAAACAAACGCGTAACAATAAAAATTGGAAGACCTGAAATTCTTCTGCAGAGCATCAGCACCAAAAGCACCAGTTGCAGGAGATAGGGGCTGCGTTCATTTTCTTCTTTTGTTTCATTTTGGTACTTAAGTAATACAGGAAGGAAAGTTTAAGATCAAGAGGAATATAAACAGACCAGCAACCAATCAGAAAGTGGAAATGAGGGCTTTTTGATCTCTAATCCAGGGTGCACAGGTATAACAGTTGAAATACTGTCATGGCGATAACATAGTTTCAGATAGATATGTGGCAGAAAAATCTTTCTGGGAAGGTCTTATTAATGTTTTCTTTTTTTCTTATTTATAGGGTTTGCTCATATAACACGAGAAAAAATATTCATATGCCTTCATTCACTGGGATATTTGTCTGCATTTCATTTGCTCACTGCTGTCATTGAATTAGTTTTTAAAAACACTAAATTGCGAAAAGGCGAATGGTGATAGAGTAGGCATCTCGTAAAGTGGGAATCCTATTATTGCAAGACGAGTGTGTCAGTCCTAAGAAGCCCAACATTCTGTACCTTAGTTCTTCCCACTGTTCTAATATTCTAGGATTTTTTTAAAGAAACAATGTGCATGTATGTTGGAAAGGATGATCACGGATATTTGTTATCTCTGGTAGACGCTTAAAAACAGAGTGATTTTCTTAACCTCGAAAAATTCTTTTATCACAAAGAAGAGTTTTTTGAAATTAATTGAAAACCCTTTTTCTTTTTGCCTTGGTCGTAAAGAAGTTGTTTCTTGAAATTATGTACAGTGTGCTTTGGCGCAACGGTAGAATAAACTCGTGATGATAAGCAAACATATAATACTTCATTTAATCAAAATGGTTTTCTTAGGAATTCTCAATTAGAGTTTGGTTTCGTTTCACTGTTTTACATTTATTTCACTGAATGAAAGAGAGAAATTTTCTGATTGTTTCGGAAGAGAACACGTATGCCTCATAATGTATATGCTTCTTCTTTCGGTCCAGTATGAAAGAACAACCTTACTACTTTTTTCTTTGCTCCAAGTAGTTACAGAAAATGTACTAAAATGGAAGTAGAGAAAAGAAAGACTTTGTGTCAAAACTTCTTTGTGAAAAGAAAGACTATTTGTATTAGAGCTCGATTTAATCCCGGAGAGGATTTGTTTGTGTGTTGCTAGCCTAGTTCAGTGCTGCCCAACTGACTACCCACGTAACGAAATTTTGTGGCCCGCTAATGAAGAATAAACTACATTTCATTTCTGTCTGAAAAGGAATGGAATCAAATTTCAAATATTATAATTGTATTATACCCCATCGAGCGTTATGTAGGTCTTCGCTGAGATTATCGAAAACAATGGACAAAATACTGAAAATTAAGGAATTAGTTAGTGGTAGAAACCTTGCTCTTACGCATACAAAATTCAAAACATTTTTAGATGAACTTGATGCCGAATATGGAGACCTGCTTCCAATCGGTTCACTGGGGTACTGAAAAATGTTAAGTGAGATTGTTTGAACTTCGGGCAGAAATTTATATGATTTTATTTGAAGAAATAAAATGTGATTCTGGTCAAACTCAAATTCTCAGTGATGTCGCTTTTTTTAGCTCACTAGCTTTCTTAACTTATAATGAATTAGCTTTATTTGCTTTCCGCTAAGCTAATTATAATGAATAACCTTTTGTACCACCTAAGCTAATGATAATGAATAAAGCTTTCAACTAAGCTAAGTATAATGCTTCTGCTACTGAATTATATGCTTGTATTAAACTTCAAATAGTGAATTCAAATGGTTGTTGTTACTAGTTAATTAAGAACATGAATAAAGTCTCCTGCTAGTAGTGTAGTAATAGTATTGAACAAACTTGTAACTGGTAGTAATGTTGTGGCAGTAATTAAGATGAATAAAGTCTTATGCTGGTTGTTACTAGTAATATTAATTGAAATAAAGCTAACAGCCAGACAGAGGTCTGACAGTACTATGAACTGAGAAAGACGTACTTACGTAAACCACTTATTATGACCTTCTACTGGAATCATCACACACAGCTACTCAAATAACAATAATAAAGAATCAACCTAATCACATAGAACGAAGCTCTCCCTATCCAACAACAAACGCTCTCCCTATAACAACAAAAGCTCTCCTTGGCTATCGTTGAACGCGCCTATTTATACTGGCTACCACCACGTCATGACTTACACTCATTGCCAGATCTCATTCAGCGGGTGAAATAATATTTCGTTCAGTAAGAAGATAATTTACATAGTAAAATAAAATAACCAGAGATAGTAAAATCAAAAGGAAAGTGAATATAGAGTATACGTTACAAACTGATATCACGCAGCATTTGATTGCTGTAAATATTTATGTATCTGCAAAGGGAAAGAAAAATATCAAAATACTTGTAATCTTTACAGTCATGTGGCTTGTTTTTGTAAAAGGCTGCCATTGTTGAAAGAAACAGTTTGAATCACTTCGAATCATGCAAAGAGCTTTTTGAAGAAATGACAATAGTTGGCGAAACTATAGACTTTAAAGTATTTGTTCTTTATCTGAACTCTTATTAAGACGTTTGATGACAGTATAAGAAATTTGATGAAGTCAAACCAAGCATATGTCTGTTCAACAGTCCATTGAATATTGGCATTGAAAGCACAAAACCCCCTTTATCAAAGGAATTACGTAAGCATCAACCAGATGAATTTGTAATATTAAAACTCGATCTAAGACCGGAGAAGAATTGTTTAAACTTTTCTTCTCCGAGAAATACCTAAACATAACATATTTCTTATTAAAAGTCATTTGACTGTTTGGAAGTACTTGTATTAATACATGCGAGAGGGCATTTTTTGGCATGTAATACGGAAAATCAAAACACAGAGATATTATGAAGACAACTCTAGAGCAATTACTTCGACTTTCAACAACAAGCATTTAAGTACACGTGCAATAGCTATTAGAGAAATTTCATCGTCCACAATGTTCTCATTAAATGTAATTTTTTTTTTCAATTTTTAAATTGCAACTATCCTAATATTTAAAAGAACTTAAAGATTTAATAAATTAAGCAAAATATCTTTGCATTTGCATCATCTGATATACGTATAATTTAAAAAATACAGCACACCATCTAATTGTTTTTAGAAACCTTGGCCTGCGGCTGTGTAAAAGTTTGACGGCATTGCTCTAGATGTGTTTTGAATCGAGAATGCATTTAATTTTCTTTTCTGGAATACACAGTAAATTTTTCGGAGAGTAGTTATGAACTGCAGATGAACATGGTCCTTTGGAAGAGCAATGTAATATTTGACACATGCAGTTCAACATAAGCGAAACGTGATATATAGAATCAGAAGTTTCACTTTTTTCATTAAGTCAAAAACTGAAGATACTATCATCAAATGAACAGATGCTCTTGGAAATCGCAATCTAATTTACGCGTGCTGAAAACCACGTTTAGGAAAATGGTAATATTCACGAAGAAAGTTGAGTAAAACTCGTCTTACGGGACTTAGCGGGTTTACTCATTGTGCAACTGTAGGAAAAATAAAAACCTGAAATAACTGGAGTGCAATGAAAAAATTTGCAACAATCTTAAAAACATTTGTGCAGTGTAGTCTGGGTATAGAAGCATTACGAGTGCTTTAATTCGGTTATTCTAGTGATAAAAAGTCGAAATTCAGAAGCCTTATTTTAATACAAAAGTATGCTTGATGTCGTAATTAATTTTTTACATACATCTGGTCGAGCATGAGGGAAATTGTACAAATGATTTTGATCAACAGAGCCTAATTTAATCATACGTTTTTCTCTTCTTTTGGTATTGATCACTGCCAGGAAAGAATAACGGACTTGCGGAAAATGACGTAAATTCTTTTAAATTAATCAAATTTATTTCTGTATGATTAATATTCCTTCTTGTTTATTAATCATCGGTCTGCTAAAAAATATGAAACTTTATCTTTGGCATTTCTTCCATGTGCGAAAGAATTGTTCTCGTTCTGTGTCTGCAGCAAGAGAAACCAACGCTGAACTCAAGTTCATTCTAATGTAATACATGAACACGAGACGAAACCTGAGGTGGTTCATCTGGTATGAATTATTTCCGGTACTTTTCTTGTGATTACAGATTTCCTGATCTGTTTCTCGCAGCAACCACGGTTTTTCAATTAGAGGATTTTTTCTTCGGAGAAATGCTACATACTTTGCTTAGATTTCAGCTGGTGTCTCAGATTTATTTTTCACTGCAATATAATATGCAGACTTAAATGTTATTTCAAGATGCTTAAAAATACTTGAGTTCATTTCTTAGAAGGTTTTCCTAAAGGAGAGTTTTTCTGATTTTGTTTTAATTTTTTATTCATTTGTGCATTTTATACGTGGTTCTGAATTACTATAAAGCTTATTACATAGCTTCATAGCGAAACGATTTCCAGAACTCATGAACAACTTTAGAATTCGTGTCACACATGTTTGGTAACAACACCAAGCTTCCCTTACATCAGTGTCATACGCTGTCATTCAAATTTGTCTTGCCACTTGGTCCAAAAATTGCATTTTCTAGAATGACATGTTTTATCGATAGTTCTTGGTGTTCTGTCAGGTTGACTAACTTCACATCGTAGTGCAAGACTTTCTTTTCCTGTTCTTGACGGTTTTTGTGAAAAATCCCTTAAATCTTTTTTGGCACCGCAGAATCAACTTCTTGACTTAAACAGGTTGGTGGCCCATTGATACATAAATTCCACAATGAGTAAACGGTGAAGCAAAGAAGTACAGATGAACACAAAAAAAAAGTCTGCTACTAACGTGTGTCCCTGAGAGAAAAAGCGTATGCAATAAAAAATTTCCAAAGCAATAAAGTCGCGCAATGTGTGCCCTGGGTTTCTTTTACTAATCCAGGAATAGCGTGCGTGTGGAGTGCTATAAAGTCTATTTTACACGCTCTCACGTAAGGCAAATGCGTTAGTTTGTTTCCTTTACAAATCAAGGGATGACGGTGAGCGGACGAGTGATATTTTAAATCTTACACAGTCTCAGTTTTGGTAAAAATAACCAGAGCGTCAAATGAAGCGTATGTAAAGTCCAGACCGGTGTATCGGTGGACAAACAGTCTGAAGCGCTTGGTTTTGACCATTTTTTCAAGATGGGCCAGGATTTGAGGTTCAAATGAGGTATCGGTGGGGTGTTTGGTGGCGGTGGTTCTGTCATTCGCCTGGAACCACTGGCTCTAAATTAGTTACGAGCGACCGCTTTTAACCCTCAGCGCAGTACTCGTATCTTGCTCTCACTGCATCCGGTATTCCGTTACAAATGGGGCATCACACGATAGGCAGACTGTTATCCTAGTCACACTTCAAATGGGACATTACATGATTAGCAGTGTATTTGTATCCTGGTCTTCATCATGAAATCTGTTGCAAATGGGGTATTACATGATTAGCAATTCTATCATGTAATGCCCTATTTTATATGCACTAATTACATGACTAGACACAATTGAAAGTACCTGGTCATACTTCATCATGAAGTCCGTTACAAATGTGATATCACATGATAAGCAATACTTGGATCTGGTCTTCATCATATAGTCCGTCGCGAATGTGATATTATAAACTTGGCAGTACTCGCAACCTGATTTTCATCTTGTACTGGGTTACAAATGTGTAATCCCATGATTGGAAGTACTCGTATCTTGGTCTTACTTCATGAAGTACTCCGTTACAAATGTGACATCACATGTTTAGAAGTACCCATATCCTGGTCTTATTTCGTGAAGTACTCCGTTACAAATGAATATCCCATGATAAGCAATACTCGGATCTGGTCTTCATCATATAGTCCGTTGAAAGTGTGATATCACACGATATGCAGTACTCACATCAGGGTTATTCATTGTGTAGTCCGTTGCAAATGTGACATCCCATGATTAGAAGTACCCGTATCCTGGTCTTATTTCATGAAGTACTCTGTTACAAATGTGATATCACATGAGAAGCAATACTCGGATCTGGTCTTCATCATATAGTCCGTTGAAAGTGTGATATCACATGATATGCAGTACTCATATCAGGGTTATTCATCGTGTAGTCCGTTGCAAATGTGTTATTATAAACTAGGCAGTACTCATAACCTGGTTTTCATCTTGTACTGCGTCACAAATGTGTAATCACATGATTGGAAGTACTCGTACCTTGGTCTTACTTCATTAAGTACTCCGTTGCAAATGTGACATCCCATGATTAGAAGTGCCCATATCCTGGTCTTATTTCATGAAGTACTCCGTTACAAATGTGATATCACATGATTAACATTACCCTTCTCCTGGTATTACTTCATGAAGTACTCCGTCACAAATGTAACATCACATGATTAGCAGTACTCGTGTCCTGGTCTTACTTCATCATGTAATACGTTACAAATGTGGATTCATTTAATCAGCTATCGTGCGTTATCCACTGACAGGATGTGAAAGTTTTTACTCTGATCAAATGCGTTTTCAGAATTTCTTTACTCCTTGTATTAATTTCATCTTGTTTCTATTGTACTGAGGTTACGCTAAGTACCAAAATACAAAGTTATTGAGATTGGGCTTGCGACGGTACTCATGTCTGGGGTATGTACTTGTATTTAAAAAGCTAGTGATGCTAAAATAAAGTTGCAGAGCGTAGCAGAAATATAATGAAATCAATTTACTTTGGTGTAAAGATGTTATTTCTGGATATCACAAAGAGCAGCCGTTTTTGCATTGTTTAAACAGCTTTATTTCACAAAACTAAAATAATGCTGGAGTAGAGAAAGATAGAGGGTCTTCAGGAACGGAAACGATAACCATGTCTGTGTATCAAGATCAGAACAAATGGCTTGGGTTCTTAGCTGCCTGATTTGGTTTTGTGCCATTTTTATTCGCTAGTATTTTTTTAATTAATAAAATGTCAACAGAAAAAAAGAGCAAATCTTCACATGATTTCGTCCAAATTTGGTTTGAGGTCTTCCCTTTCGACGTCTTCTACTACTTATAGCGTAAAACAATGCTATTCTATCTGCATATGAATAAAGAAGCATTTATATACGTACGTATGCTTAATGCATAACTTACATAAATGGAATACATAAAGGAGAAATTATGCTTCACCTGCAGTTTGCTTATGCTTTTTCGATTTAGTGTTAAGAAAGGTACGTTAATTTGCATTACATCCATTACAAACTTGTGAACACGGATTAAATTCACATAAGACCTTGTTAAGTAAAACACTGAACACTTGGTACGAGCATTTAATTTAATGAGAACTTGATAGTTTTTTTTTATGTAACTCGAACCTAGGGAACTTTGTAAACTTCGGACTTGAAATTTGTTTAACCAGAGCCTGGAATTTTGTTGACTTAGAACTTTATAGTTTGAGTGATAGTGAAAACACAAATTTGTCCGTGACAGAGGTTGAAGTCGCGCCCCCTCTCTACGGAGTTAGTTGCTCTCCCAACTAAGCTATAGTGACGGAATGTATCGCTGTAGGATTGTCGTCTTGACACGTGCTTTATCTCTGTAGTTCGTCACATCATCTCCCTCTTAATTATTTTACTTTTATTTGAAGCGAAGCAGAAATTTTTTCATTAGTTCCAGACGATGTGTGGAACAAACTTCACACATTTTTCGAAGAACCCAACGGCCAGTACATCCACTTTTACGTTCGGGTGACAATGTGAAAACAAAAATTTGCTTGTGACAGGTATTGAAATCGCGCCCCCTCACTCCGTAGTAAGTTGCTTTCCCAACAAAGCTGCACGGACGGAATTTGCCGCTGAAAATTTGTCGTCTTGACACGTGCTTTACCTATGTAGTACGTCACATGATGCGAACTTGATACTAAGGTTAATGCAAGCTATTTTATGTAATGCGAAAATTAATGAATTGTTTAATGAGAGCATGATATTTTCTATCATTGCAAGTTTGATATTTTGTTTAATTCGAGTGGGATGTTTACCGTTAGGGCGAGTTTGATATTTGATGTAATGACAACTTGTGTTAATTTGAATTAATGAGACTTTGATATTTTGTGTAATACGAATACTTTGTTTAATCCAAGTTGTACCACTAATTTATTGCGAACTTGATATTTTGCACTAGTGATAGCTTGATATTTTATTAGATAACAACTTTGTACATTGAAACCTCGGTTATACGTTACTCTAGGGGATGGCCTTAAAAAACGTGTAAATGAAATTTCAAAATGTTAAATAATATTGTGAAATATATGCTTTAAAGAAATATAAGATGTTCCGTAATGATGATTTATTTAAAGTCGAATTGGCGGCTGAGAAAAAAAAAGGTTAGAAAGTATACGGGTGATCCATTTGGGCAGGGATAACTTAAAAATTCTGTTGCATGGCTTGTAACATATAATGAGTCAATGATTGCCAGAAATTACTTTAATGGATGGAAATCTGTTTAGATCTCCTCTACGTGATCCACTTTGTAGACTCGGAAATGTTCATACCGGGAGCTCAATTTGGTAAATGCGTAGTGAGGTGCGAGTCGTCACCCGTTTTACAGTCCTGCTTTCTTCTTTGAGGACACTGCACGATAAGGAACATATCTGGAGATGCTACAGATCTTCTTGGTATCAAAACTGGATAACGAAGTCATTTTACAGCAAGACGGAGCCACACCCCACTGGTTCCTGGAGTCAGGAACTTCCTCAACAACGCATTCTATCACAACTGATGTGGCTGCGATTGCCTTATTCCTTGGTCTACTCCCCGTATTTCACTCCCACCAATTTCTTCGTGTGGGCTTGGTGAAAAATATCGTCTACAACCAACTACCTCAAAGTCTGGATGTCTTGAAGGTGAAAATATTTGCAGCGTTCGCACAAATCACTCCGCAGATGTTATAAAACATGGTATAAGAACAGAGCACCCGGTATGAACTGTGCCGGATGGGTCACGTAGAAACCTAGACAAACCCCCTTTCATAAAGGTAATTTCTGCCAAATATTGACTTATTACATCTATTACAAGCCATACCACAGCATTTTTAAATTATCTCTACCTAAACGGATCACTCTGCGATATATTTTATCGCTTCGAAAAATTCATAAAGCCTACGAAAATCAAATTTCTCTTTTGACGACTTTATCTGTTTATAAATAAACTGATTTTAGATTAAGTGAAATCTCACAATGAAGAATCTGGGATCAGTGCTTCAATACGGAACTCGTGAATTAACAGCTTTTTCTTTTTGTTTGTTTCTGCGGATCCTGAGTCTATCGATTTAAAAACAGAATGCTGAACATTGATGATACATCTAGGAGTCTATTGCGCTACGAAATAATGTAGCTACAAAGTTACGTCCCAGAGATTATCAATTTTTAAATAGCGCATGTGTATGTGTCATGAAATGCGAGACTAAATTTACATCCAACACGAAAGTAAACAACACACCCTTCTTTGATGGGATCAACGTTGAACTTTGGCTGCACCAACACCAAGAAGGAACACAACAACGCTGTCTCCGTTCTCTGTAAGTTGTAACATACCGGGTTACGTATAAGAGAAACAAAGAACCGTGTATTTTTTATTATCTGGAATTTAATTTTGTAAATGAAACTACAGTAAAATACGAGGGTTGTACCGAAAGTAATGCAAAAGTGAGCTTAACTTCTTTATTAACTGACAGAGGTAGTTCAAATTGCACATGTTGGTAGAGTACTCTTCCTCTATAGTAACCCGTCTTCTTCATCGCAGATTTGAAGAAGGGTGGGTCTATTCTGATCTTCTGGAAGCGTTTGAAGCCAATGAAGACACGTTTTTTTTTTCTGATATGGTGACATGGGATGAAACGTGGGCGTGACAGGGGATGAAACGTGGGCGTAACAGGGAATGAAATATGGGCGTAACTTTACGACCCGGAAACAAAGAATCAATTCATGGAATGGCGTCACACCTCTTCAATAAGGCCTAAGAAGTTCAAGAGCCAGCGATCAGGGCAGAAACTCAAGGTGACTGTATAACGTACAAGTTGGTAGAGTAAGTAGGAGTAAGTTGCCCTCCCAACTGAGCTACGCGGACATGTGATCTCCTTGCTATCTGCCTTTATCTCATGTGCGTCCTGTGGGGCAGGCACGTCACCCCCTCCCAAAAAAAGAGGGCCGGGGGAAGGGGCCCACGGGCAAGCCGGGACCATGTGCCGCTGTAGGCAGTCATCCCATAAAGAACGTGCATTTGAGAAATCCAAGACAATTTGGTGTGTGGAACGTAACATCACACTGGTTTATTTTCTCGAAGCACTGAAAAAGGGATTCTCATTTTTCCCGTCTCGCCGTGTGGAAAGAACATCACATCATTGCGAGAAACTTAGCAGCCGGGTCATACTTGAAGTTCGGGCGCCAATATAACGTACAAGTGAAAGTGAGTCCGCGCCGAGCATTGAAGCCATGTCTTCTCGCTCTGGAGTAAGCCGCTCTCCCAACTGAGCTACGCGGACATGTTCTCTCACTACTATCTGCCTTTATCTCATGTGCGTCCTGCGGTGCAGGAACGTCACAACTGTTTATTGGGATGACAGGGGTGTCATGCTCTTTGATTTTCTGGGACGTGGCTGTACCGTAACGAACGAGCGGTACATTGAGACACTCAAGGAGCTTAGAGAAGCCATAAGAAGGAACAGACCGAACACCAATCTAAAAAGGATACACACTCACCATGACAATGAGAGACCACCCACATCTTTGATAACAAATCAGACGATCAGCAAGTTAGGCTGGTCGGTGGTCCCCCATCCACCGTACAGCCCATATCTGTCGCCCTCGGACTTCCAGCTGTTTGGTCCAATGAAGGACAGTCACCAGGGACAACGATTTGATGGCACAGATGAGGTGAAAGTGGCGGTGAAGAAGTGGGTTCAACAGTCCACACCTGAATTTTTTCAAAGAGGATTCAAGAGTTTCGTTTGTGATGGTGTCTATGTTAAGTAGTACCTTTGTATAGAGAAAGAGTTACTCTATCAACATGTGCAGTTTGAACGACCTCTGTTCGTTAATAAAAAGGTTATACCCACTTTTGCATTACTTTCGGTACAACCCTCGTATCAGGACTAACGCAGAATTACGTACAAAAGTGAAATATAACAGAAATGTGTAACTGAGGTTTCACTGTATTTTGTTTAACCTGTACCTGGGATTTTATTTAGCATAATTTGCATTTTGGTACAACAAAACTTTCCACAAGCACATCCCAGCTTTGCCGGTGTTGCTCAATTCGACGTCTTAAAAGCTACAGAATATTCCACCGAGAGTTACCAAAATATTTCTCGGATTTTGGAAGCAAGTGCATCAACGCAATTATCTTTCATTTTATTGTTTAAACGAATGGAAAATCGTACTTATTTAACGACAAGTGTCAATTTAAATTTTCGTTAAACTACTCTGAGCACTTGGGTGTGTTTTGTTTTGCATATTTAGGAAGCTCGCCCGAACACTAAAGGAGAACAGATTACAAAAGGATGGACTCAAATAGAACGACACGCATTTCCATTCAACAAAGACGCAAATTTTATCTCAAGAAAATCGAACATCGATTCCAGGAAGCAGCAACGACAAGACATTTATTGAATTATCTGTGCAGAAGAAATCTTTTCTTCGCTATTTAATGAATTTCTCATTAATTTAATATCTTCCTTCCGAGTCATATTCATCGATCAAAGAACTTGTTTCGATAGAGTATTTTCAATGAAATTTATCGCAGGAGAGAAGTGCTTTACTGTAGCATCAAAAACGTTTCGAAACGCTAAGCTTTTTTTTTTTTCTTTTTTTTTGATTGGAGATTTAACGACCACTGTGAGCAACTCAATGGGCTATAAGCAGTCACCCGTCCCTAATTTAGGGTTACTGGTTCCAGGGAAGGGAAAGAGCCAGTGCCGTAAGACAAACACAACATCCATGCGTCACCGAGATTCGAACATAGACCCCTTTCGGACGAATGATCAGCGGTCATCGCTAAAACCACTGCTCCACCGGGGCAACCGCAAAGCTTTGAAAAAAAATATATATATCATCATCATCATCATTGTCAACCATTATCAATCCACTGCTGGACGAAGGTCTCCCCAAGTTTCCTCCACAACGGTCTGTCTTGTGCCAGTCTCCTCCATGTCACCCCTGCATACTTTCGAATTTCATCCACCCATCTCCCATGTGGTCTTCTTCTGGGTCTTTTCCTGTCCCTTGGAATCCAATCTAAAATTTCGGCTGTCCATCGATGATTTGTCCTTCTGGCAGTATGTCCAGCCCATTGCCATTTCAGGGATTTAACTCTGATCATGATGTCTTCCACTCTTGTCATTTTTCGGATCCACGAGTTCCTCTTCTTATCTCTCCTGGTTACACCAAGCATGCACCTCTCCATGCTACTTTGAGTTGTCTGCAGCCTTTGTATGTCTCTTTTAGTTAAGGTCCACGTCTCTGCACCATACGTAAGCACTGGAAGGATGCATTGATCAAACACTTTTCTTTTAAGACATAATGGCATATTGCTCTTGAAAATTATGCTGTTTCTTCCAAAGCTCTCCAGGCAAGTTTTTGTGCGCCGATTAATTTCTTCATCAATGTGACCCTCACTTGATATCTGCTGTCCAAGATAAACGTACGTGTCTGTTATCTCCAGCTTTTCTCCATCAATCGATAAATCTTCATTTCTTGTAAAAGCATTGAACATCACTTTTGTCTTCTGAAAGTTCATTTTTAATCCCACTTCTTTACTCTTGTCAGCAAGTTCCTGGATCATACTCTGCAGCTCTGATGGGCTAGTTGCAAAAATGACTACGTCATCAGCAAAACGAAGGTGGGTTAGATAATCTCCATTAATCTTTATCCCCTTGTTTTCATAGCTCAGTGACTGAAAAACACCCTCCAATGTGGCATTAAAGAGCTTCGGAGATATGGTGTCACCTTGTCTCACTCCCTTTCCAATTTTTATGTGTGTTGTATTTTCAAACAGCCTAATCTTTGCACTTGCATTTTCATAGATGTTATTAATAATATTAATGTATGCATCTTCAATACCGCAGGTTTTCAGAGCCATTGTAACTGCTGATGGTTTCACCGAATCAAAGGCTTTTTCATAATCGATAAAAGCCATGCACAATGGAAGTTCATATTCCCTCGCTCTTTCAATTAGTTCTCTCAGCACATGGATATGATCTATTGTGCTGTAGCCACTCCTGAATCCAGCTTGTTCTCTCGGTTGAGCCATGTCCAGTGTTACCTTCAAGCGGTGTGAAATAACTTTAGTGAAGATTTTATAAACTACTGATAGGAGGCTGATAGGTCTGTAGTTTCCGAGATCCTCAATGTCACCTTTCTTATGTAGCAGGATCATTGTAGCGGTGTTCCAATCCTCAGGAATCTTTCCTTCATTAAGGCATCGAGTGAAAATTTGGGCGAGTACTGTTTCGATTTCTCCACTTGCTTCTTGTATGATGTCTACAGTAATTCCATCTTCTCCTGGAGCTTTTCCCCGCTTCATGTTCTTGATTGCATGTGCAACTTCTGCTGGAAGGACTGGAGGAACTCTGGTACTGGTATCTTTCATGATGTCTGGAGTGCATGTATCATCCCTTTCATATAATTTGGAGTAGAAATCTTTCACTCTTGTCAAAATTTCACCTCTATTTCTTGTTACAGAACCATCTTCTTTTCTCAGTGCCATAATCTGTTTTCTTCCCTTACTGAGATGTCCCTTTGCTATCTTTAGGCTTTGGTTGTTTTCAATTGCTTTCCTCACTAGTTCACAGTTGAATTTTCTTACGTCTTCAGTGATACTTTTTCGTACTGTCTTGCATAGCTCTATATATTCCACTTTGGAAGTCACATCTTCTTTAGTTGTCCTCATCTCTCTCTCCTTTTTTGCATCAACATTTTCGTTTTTCCTGATAATTTATTTACATGCAACTTGTTCTTAGACCCAGCTAATTTTGTTGCTGTTTCCATAAGAGCTTTGGTTACTTTTCTGTTAACTTCAGAGATGTCCACTTCTTTCGATGTTAGGCCTTCTAAAGCAGAGAACCTGTTCTTGAGTTCCAACTTGAAGGTATTATGGTGTTTTTTAAGGTTGGTTATGTCAATAGATTTTGTTTGTCTTATGAGCTTGCCACGTTCAAGTTTAGTGTTGAGGTGCATCTTACATCTCACCAATCTATGGTCACTACCTGTGTTGAACTTGTTTAGCACACTGCAGTCTTCTATGACGAATTTTTTGTTACACATAATAAAATCAATTTCACTTGTCGTCCCATTTGGATGTCTCCATGTCCATTTCCTGTGTGGCTTTTTCTTGAAGAAGGAGTTCAAGATGAAAAACCCTTCTGCCTCTGCAAACTCAACGAGAGTATTTCCACGCTGGTTTCTGTTGCCGTGACCGAATTTACCTACTGAAGTTTCATTCTGTTGCCGTTGCCCTATTTTTGCATTGAAATCTCCCATAATTATTTTCAAGTGCTGCTTACCTTTATTATTTAGATGACAAATTTCCTCATAAAATTCTTCAATTTCTTCTTCAGGATGACTTGTGGTGGGTGCATAAGTTTGAATAATCTGAGCCTGGTATCTTCTCGATAGTTGGATAACGAGTCTTGCAGCTCTGTCAGAGGAACTTTCAACTTCTACAACTTTATCCTTCAGTTTCTTGTTTATTATAAATCCAACACCACTAGTTCTGCCAGTATCTGTCCCACGATAGTAGAAGAGATGTCCACTTTTCAGTTCGATGAGATCTTCTCCTTTTCTCCTTACCTCACTTAGCCCCACGATGTCCCACTTGATCCTTTGTAGTTCCTCTTCCAATTCAAGAAGCCTTGAATCAGAAGATAGGGAGCGTCCATTGTACGTTGCCAAGGTCAGCATCAGATGGCAGCCTAGTCCGGTCCTCCGGGGATTCTTAGCACCCTCTGCCTTCATGTCGCACTGGCCGCTGCCTTGGCCAGGTACATTCCAGCTGCCGGAGACTGAGGGCCAAGATTTAAGTTGTGGAGTCATTTTGGAGGGGTTTGGCCATAACTCACCACGCTGGCCAAGCGGGTTGGTGAGTGTGGGATAGAATTTCCTCTAATCCCGATGG
Source organism: Macrothele yani (assembly GCA_039090855.1). Lineage (NCBI taxonomy): Eukaryota > Metazoa > Arthropoda > Arachnida > Araneae > Macrothelidae > Macrothele > Macrothele yani. The sequence continues at coordinate 82,160,451 of CM077025.1, read as the reverse complement.
TATAGTTATACCGCTATGGGCGGTCGTCAGAGCCCCTTTAGTGGGAACAGGATGCACCACGAGAAGGCGGGGTTGACATTTGTCAAGGAGAGGCTGTGATGTTACGCATCACCTGACCTTACATCCCGAATATATATATATATATATATATATATATATATATATATATATTCCATTAAGAAGAGACCGCAGCAAAATATTTTTTTTGACTCATACCAAGTACAACATAGAAAAAGTTATGTATTTACCGGTAGAAGTAAAAAGAGAAAAAAATAAAACAACTGAATGTAGAAAGTGTCGAGAATACTGAGCCTTGGCTTTATCAAGGACCAGCAAAAACTCTGCATTTTCTCACTTCCACAAAGACCTAGTTGGAAATGGGTTTCTGCAAAGTCATAGATGCAAGAAATAAGCCCACCAAAATTTTTTAAAAAACATATATATGTCATGATCTCCGCAGAGTTGTATGACTTAGCTTTAGTTAACAATTTAGCTTGCATCCATAACTTTCCTGGCCCGACACATGCTCTTCATCTGTTACTATTAAACAGAAAGAAGAAGAATATAGAAAATTCGAGTTGTGAGAGTGACATGATAATTAGAAATAATGTTCAGCAATAACAAATTGCCAAGTTCGCCTGAGAGAGAATTTAAACCTGAATAGTAATACAAAAGTATTCAAAAATTTTTAACATTGCAATTAAAAAAGGAAAGATTAATTTTTTTAAAAACCCAGATTCCTGAAAGAAAACTGGATTATGATACCCCCACTCCACAACTTCTGACAACACAAAAACGAGAACAAAACAGAGACAATAATTAACTAAAAAAATGCTTTGTGAAGGTTATATGACATAAACAATTAGTTGTAATATGTACAAAGTATTTCAGAAGTGCTTTAAGTGCATAACAAAGTAGTTATTAAGAACCTAACTACTTTGAAAACATAGCGCAAATTCAAGAACTATGAATAATGAATGGCCAGCTGCTTGGCCTAAGTGCCTAAAAAACGCGCAAAGTTACCAAGAAAAGACAGAGTTAAAATCCGCAAAAAAGTTAATAGACTTGCCAGTGCCTAAATGCTTAAAGCAAAAAAACAGAGAAAAAGTACAAGAAGTACAAACATTGAACTTGTAAAAACTAAAACCCAAAGACAAAGAAGAGAGCTTACCTCTTATGCAACTGAACTTCCTCCACACTTGAGGAAAAACATGGCCGACCTTTTCACCCAAACTTCTAAACTCCTCTGCCACTCCCTAGTAGCTGGGGGGGGGCAGCGTGGGTGGGGCTGAAGGCCTCCACACACTGAAAAGATCCAATTCGTGGAGATTTTAACCAGAGAAAAAATATATATAATTAAGAATGTGGACCTGTATGATCAGAAAGAGCAGAAGTAAGTCTCCATAATACATGAGAAATATTAAGAAATACACAAGTAGTGTATTTAATAATCTTTGCATGTATTTAATCACCTTAGTGAGCTTCTTTAGACTATTCAGAATCCTATTAATTTTAATGTTAGTTTTACTATTTTTAGTATAGCTATTCTAGTGAGTGAATAACTAGTTTTCTTTTATATTTGTTTTTATTTTCTTTTATAAACAGATTTTTAAGCTTTTTTTTGTGATTTTGTCTATATTATTTAATTTTTAATTTTTAAGCTTTTTTTTGTGATTTTGTCTATATTATTTAATTTTTAATTTTTAATAGGACCTTCATATCCATAGCACTAAGGTTCGTTTTAGTAGTTAATAGGCATCCTCTAGCCAACTTCCAACAGGTTTTCATTAGTCAGAATCATATTATTAACTGTGTAGAAAATTAAAGCAGATCTGCCAACCTCACTCTATTATTCAGAATAATTTTTCTTAAAGTTCTTTTGATGAAAGAAGAAGGAATTTCGTTCTCTAGAAAATTGTCTAATAGTATATTAATGTGGTAATTGAAGTCCAAATTGTTGCTGCAAATTCTTGAAATTCTAAGCACCTGTGAAATTAGTACATTCTCAATTACTTTGGTTGATATGTTATTATTCCAGTGTAGATATTTAATTACTTTGAAAGGAAAATGAACTCTTTTATCAAAGAGGCTAATAGATGGGTTACCTCTGTTAAGCTTAATGCTCAAGTCTAGGAACTCAAGTTCCTGATTACTGTGGTTGGTTTTACATAAGTTAAGCGAGCTAGGATAGATATTATCAAAATCACTCTCTATAACTTCTGAATTATTGATACACAGCAGATCGTCAATATATCTAAATGTGTAAAGGTAGTTATCGGAGCAGGTGGAGTGATTTTTAATGAATTTATATTCCTTAAAGAACAGGAATAGATTTGCAATACTCGTGGAGGTTGACGTTCCCATGGGGATACCGTTCACTTGCTTATAGAGAGTATTATTATATAAGATATGGTTATTTTTTATGCAGCAATTGAGATAAGAGTTCCAGGCTCCTACATTAACAAATTGGTTAAGTTTAAATTCTGCATACAGCTCCTTAAAGGTAGTGATTATATCTGATAGACGCAGATTAGTATATAGGTTCTCAAAATTATAACTATTAATATCTAAGGGACTTACTTTGAGTATAGTGGAAATTACTTCTGCATTATTATTAATTATCCAAAAATCTCTGTACTTCAAATTAATACAGTTACTATTGTGTTTCAAAACCTTCTTCAAGATTTCTTCAAAAGCAAGATCAATTTTCTTTTTATGACTCCTTACTCCACTAGCTATGAACCTGAACTTCACTGGATCTTTATGAAACTTAACCGTTGCCAAAAGAAAGGGAAACTCAGGCTCATATCTTCTTGTTTGTGGAATTTAAGTTTCTTGAAGAATGCCTTAAAACGATTATCTAACTGCTTGGTAGAATAACTTACGGGCTCGTAGGTTACTCTATTATTGAGTTCCATAGTTAACAATTCAAAATAGAACTTCTTACAGATAATTGCAAAATTATTGCTAGCTTTATCCGTAGTGGTAAAAATAAATATATCTTGTAGTTTGGATAGTGACCTTTTAGCATCTCCCGAGAAAAAGAGATTTCTATCAAAACAAAGGTCCAGACCTGCCAACTCACGAGTGAAACTATTGATTACATTATATTTCCATTCTGCGAAGGCCTCAATAGGCTGATTGTATGTTAAACTGGTTTTTACAATGTACCTATGAACATCTTGAGTGAAGCTCTCAAGAATCCTCTCTTTGGAGATTTGGAAGGAAGGTCCAAATTTAGAACCATACTCTAATAAATTCCTAAGCTTATCATTTTCAACAAAACTTAAGTTTCCAGTGATAATATGCTTGTAATTCTTATCATAGTGAACTGTGTCTTTATGTTCATCACAAGAACAGGTAGTAACTACAGGTATGGAACTCGTAGAATTGAGTTTGTAGTTTTTAACTATTGACCCTAAGGTCTTAACATATTTAAAACTTACAATAGACTGGTGCCTGTGGATGGGAAAAAAATTGCATTATTGTAGAACAGCTTCCTAACATTGAGATGATCATAGGTTTTATTTAGAAACCTGATGGTCACATAATTACTGGAAAATTCTTTAAGAGAAATTTTATCTTTAAGAATATGCTTAAGAATGTCTAGAACCAAAGCAAAAACATGCTTATCAACATGGTTAGCTGTTTCTTTCCAGAACTTGAAAAAACTTTTAAGGACAGAGTGCTTGAAAGACTTAAGTTTAGTTATTCACTCACTAGAATAGCTATACTAAAAATAGTAAAACTAACATTAAAATTAATAGGATTCTGAATAGTCTAAAGAAGCTCACTAAGGTGATTAAATACATGCAAAGATTATTAAATACACTACTTGTGTATTTCATAATATTTCTCATGTATTATGGAGAGTTAATTCTGCTCTTTCTGATCATACAGTTCCACATTCTTAATTATATATATTTTTTCTCTGGTTAAAATCTCCGCGAATTGGATCTTTTCAGTGTGTGGAGGCCTTCAGCCCCACCCACGCTGCCCCCCCCCCCCAGCTACTAGGGAGTGGCAGAGGAGTTTAGAAGTTTGGGTGAAAAGGTCGGCCATGTTTTTCCTCAAGTGTGGAGGAAGTTCAGTTGCATAAGAGGTAAGCTCTCTTCTTTGTCTTTGGGTTTTAGTTTTTACAAGTTCAATGTTTGTACTTCTTGTACTTTTTCTTTGTTTTTTTGCTTTAAGCATTTAGGCACTGGCAAGTCTATTAACTTTTTTGCGGATTTTAACTCTGTCTTTTCTTGGTAACTTTGCGCGTTTTTTAGGCACTTAGGCCAAGCAGCTGGCCATTCATTATTCATAGTTCTTGAATTTGTGCTATGTTTTCAAAGTAGTTAGGTTCTTAATAACTACTTTATTATGCACTTAAAGCACTTCTGAAATACTTTGTACATATTACAACTAATTGTTTATGTCATATAACCTTCACAAAGCATTTCTTTAGTTAATTATTGTCTCTGTTTTGTTCTCGTTTTTGTGTTGTCAGAAGTTGTGGAGTGGGGGTATCATAATCCAGTTTTCTTTCAGGAATCTGGGTTTTTAAAGAAAAATTTAATCTTTCCTTTTTTAATTGCAATGTTAAAAAATTTTGAATACTTTTGTATTACTATTCAGGTTTAAATTCTCTCTCAGGCGAACTTGGCAATTTGTTATTGCTGAACATTATTTCTAATTATCATGTCACTCTCACAACTCGAATTTTCTATATTCTTCTTCTTTCTGTTTAATAGTAACAGATGAAGAGCATGTGTCGGGCTAGGAAAGTTATGGATGCAAGCTAAATTGTTAACTAAAGCTAAGTCATACAACTCTGCGGAGATCATGACATATATATATATTTTTTAAAAAATTTTGGTGGGCTTATTTCTTGCATCTATGACTTTGCATAAACCCATTTCCAACTAGGTCTTTGTGGAAGTGAGAAAATGCAGAGTTTTTGCTGGTCCTTGATAAAGCCAAGGCTCAGTATTCTCGACACTTTCTACATTCAGTTGTTTTATTTTTTCTCTTTTTACTTCTACCGGTAAATACATAACTTTTTCTATGTTGTACTTGGTATGAGTCAAAAAAATTATTTTTTGCTGCGGTCTCTTCTTAATAGAATGTGAATTCTGAATTTTCATAACTGCTGCGTTGCGCGTTTTGATCTTCAGCTTATTTTGCAACTTTCATTTTAAATTCAAAAGTTTTTCTTTTGTTTTCGGCTTTGCTTTCCAGTATATATATATATATATATATATATCATCATCATCATCATTGTCAACCATTATCAATCCACTGCTGGACGAAGGTCTCCCCAAGTTTCCTCCACAACGGTCTGTCTTGTGCCAGTCTCCTCCATGTCACTCCCGCATACTTTCGAATTTCATCCCCCATCTTCCATGTGGTCTTCTTCTGGGTCTTTTCCTGTCCCTTGGAATCCACTCTAAAATTTCGGCTGTCCATCGATGGTCTGTTCTTCTGGCAGTATGTCCAGCCCATTGCCATTTCAGGGATTTAACTCTGATCATGATGTCTTCCACTCTTGTCATTTTTCGGATCCACGTGTTTCTCTTCTTATCTCTCCTGGTTACACTAAGCATGCACCTCTCCATGCTTCTTTGAGTTGTCTGCAGCCTTTGTATGTCTCTTTTAGCTAAGGTCCACGTCTCTGCACCATACGTAAGCACTGGAAGGATGCATTGATCAAACACTTTTCTTTTAAGACATAATGGCATATTGCTCTTGAAAATTATGCTGTTTCTTCCAAAAGCTCTGCAGGCAAGTTTTGTACGCCGATTAATTTCTTCACCAATGTGACCCTCACTTGATATCTGCTGTCCAAGATAAACGTACGTGTCTGTTATCTCCAGCTTTTCTCCATCAATCGATAAATCTTCATTTCTTGTAAAAGCATTGTACATCACTTTTGTCTTCTGAAAGTTCATTTTTAATCCCACTTCTTTACTCTTGTCAGCAAGTTCCTGGATCATACTCTGTAGCTCTGATGGGGTAGTTGCAAAAATGACTACGTCATCAGCAAAACGAAGGTGGGTTAGATAATCTCCATTAATCTTTATCCCTTTGTTTTCCCAGTTCAGTGATTGAAAGACATTTTCCAATGGGGCATTAAAGAGCTTCGGAGATATGGTGTCACTTTGTCTCACCCCTTTTCAAATTTTTATGTGTGTTGTATTTTCAAACAGCCGAATCTTTGCACTTGCATTTTCATAGATGTTATTAATAATATTAATGTATGCATCTTCAATACCGCAGGATTTCAGAGCCATTGCAACTGCTGATGGTTTCACCGAATCAAAGGCTTTTTCATAATTGATAAAAGCCATGCACAATGGAAGTTCATATTCCCTCGCTCTTTCAATTAGTTCTCTCAGTACGTGTATATGATCTATTGTGCTGTAGCCACTCCTGAATCCAGCTTGTTCTCTCAGTTGAGCCATGTCCAGTGTCACCTTCAAGCGGTGTGAAAGAACTTTAGTGAAGATTTTATAAACCGCTGATAGGAGGCTGATAGGTCTGTAGTTCCTGAGATCCTCAATGTCCCCTTTTTTATGTAGCAAGATCATTGTAGCGTTGTTCCAATCCTCAGGAATTTTCCCTTCATTAAGGCATCGAGTGAAAATTTGGGCGAGTACTGTTTCGATTTCTCCACTTGCTTCTTGTATGATGTCTACAGTAATTCCATCTTCTCCTGGAGCTTTTCCCCGCTTCATGTTCTTGATTGCATGTGCAACTTCTGCTGGAAGGACTGGAAGAACTCTGGTACTGGTACCTTTCATGATGTCTGGAGTACATGTATCATCCCTTTCATATAATTTGGAGTAGAAATCTTTCACTCTTGTCAAAATTTCGCCTCTATTTCTTGTTACAGAACCATCTTCTTTTCTCAGTGCCATAATCTGTTTTTTCCCCTTACTGAGATGTCCCTTTGCTATCTTTAGGCTTTGGTTGTTTTCAATTGCTTTCCTTACTAGTTCACAGTTTAATTTCCTATATATATATATATTAACTCCCAAACAAAGCAGTGGTGAAAAAATGTTTGCCATAAGGCATATCATACTTTTTAGCACGTCTTTTGTAAAAAAAGATCGTGCTTCTGTTATCGGTTTGTCCGTCCGTTCGTCCTTCTGTACCCACGATATCTCTGCAACTATTAGTCCGATTTGAAAACTTCTTTTTGCATTGGGAAGCTTGATATATGCGAATGATGATCATTTATTTCGTTTATGTTTTTTTTATGATGTACAATTTCGCCGCTAGAGGGCGTAAACACAGATGATGTGGTATTCAAAAATACGTTTTATTCCACATATTTGCTTCTAAACATCCGATTGAAAAAATTCTTTTATCTTTCGATTCCATTTATGTCGAAGATTATTTTAAATATAGTCACTTTTTCAAATTAGACATAGATTTTCCGCTAGGGGGCGTAAAAGTAAATTGCATTTTTTCCGATAACTCTTCTTCTAAAATTCCGATTTGAAAAAATGTTTTCTTCAGCGAATACACCTCCTGATGGAAAATCTTTTGCATATAATTTCAAAATTTTCGTAAAGAATACTTTGGCCACCAGGGGGCGTAAGTGTTAATTTTTGCTTCTGATGTATTTGCCATAAAATCCGAGTTTCTAAAATATCGATAAAAAAGCTCTTTCGTGGACTGATGCCACTCACATCGATAAACTTTTAGGAATATTTTCTTCTTCAAATATTCCACAGTTTCTCAGCAACGGGTAGACGTATATCATATTTTTGTCAATATCTCTACTTCTAGGAGTCCGATTTGAAAAATTTCTTCTTTGTTGGATAGTGTTTTCAGTGTGACGCGTTTTCATGTAATTTCAAAATTTTCAAGTAATTCATAGACTTTCCGCTAGGGGCGTGGAGGTAAACTGCGTTTCCCCCTATATCTCTGCTTCTAATTCTCCGATTTGAAAAATTCTTTCTGCACCGGATACAGCTCCTGATGGACAATCGTTTGCACATAATTTCTAATTTTTGTAAAAAAATGGTTTGGCCACCAGGGGGCGTAATTGTTAATTTCCGATTCTAATGTATTTGCAGCAAATATGAACTTCTAAATTCTCGATTGAAAAAAACGTCTTTGTAGACCAATAATACTCATGTCGACAAACCTTTTAGAAACATTTTCTTTTTAAAATAATGTATGGTTTCGACGTCAGAGGGCGTAGATGTATATCTTATTTTTGTCAATATCTCTACTTCTAGGAGTCCGATTTGAAAAATTCCTTCTTTGTTGTATAATGTTTCCAGTGTGACATGTTTTTGATATAATTTAAAAATTTTCAAGTAATTCGTAGACTTTCCGCTAGGTGGCGTAAAGGTAAATTGCTTTACCCCCTATATTTCTGCTTCTAAATCACCGATTTGAAAAATTCGTTCTGCACCGGATACAGCTCCTGATGGAAAATCCTTTGCACGTAATTTCTAATTTTTGTAAAATATGGTTTGGCCACCAGGTGGCGTACATCCTAATTTCCACTTCTGATGTGTTTGCAGCAAAATATTAGCTTCGAAAATCTCGATTGCAAAAAAAGTCGTTAGTTAACTGATGCTACTCATGTCGACAAACTCTTTAGGGGCATTTTCTTCTTGAAATAATGCATGGTTTCTACGCCAGGGGGCGTAGATGTATATCTTATTTTTGTCAATATATCTACTTCTAAGGGTCCGATTTGAAAAAGGCCTTTTTTGTAGGATAGTGTTTCCGATGCAAAATGTTTTTCCTATAAATTCAAAATTTTCATGTAAATCATAGACTTTCCGCTAGGGGTCAGAAAGATAAATTGCGTTTTCTGCGTTAGTTCTGATTTAGAATCATTTTTTTCAAATCTCAGTTTTAGAAACTCAGATTTGAAAAAAATCTTCCTGTATCGCATACAAGACCCGATGGAAAATGTTTTTCACGTAATATCTAATGCTTGGTAAAGAATGGTTTGGCCACCAGGGGGCATAAGTGGTTATTTCTGCTTCTGATGTATTTGTAGCAAAATCTGAGCTCCTGAAAACTCGACTGAATTTTTCTTTTCTTGGACTGATGCCGCTCATATGGAAAAAAACTTTTGAGAATACTTTCTTCCTAAAATAAGGCATGATGTTCCCACCAGGGGACGTAAAGCAACATCTTATTTTTGTCGATATCTCTGTTTCTAAGAGTCGGATTTAAAAAATTGTTTCTGTGTTGGAGAGTGTTTGCGGTGCGAAATGTTTCTCATATAAATTCAATGTTTTTCTCAGCGCAGAAGTCTGCACCTGGATGGCTCACGATTCCGTTTACAGCAATATCTGAGGAATTAAAATCCCGATTGAAAAACTTCTTTCTTCCGTCAGATACTATTGTTTTCCATACTGGTTCCATTGACTTTGAATAGCTTTGATATTTTTAATTTGCGTCAGAACGGATTCAGGAGACGTTCTTATTACACCCGAAAATTCGGTGTCATCTTTCTTGTTTCTTTCTCATTTTGGAGGCATACAAAATTTTACAATAGCATTTAACATTTTGAAATTTCTTCTATACATTTTCAGTTTTAGAAACGAATGATTAAGAAAGGCATTGATGATGTAAAGAAGGAAAGAGTTTAAGCGAGGAAGGGCCGCTAACGGCCTCGGTGGCAACGTCGTATAAGCACATTCTTCTGATCGGCCGAGTCGATCCGGGTTCGAGTCCCGATGAATCATGGGGTGTGTGTTTGTCTTATGCTCTGTCCATATCCTGGAACCAATGGCCTTAAATTAAGGACAAATGACTGCTTATAGCTCATGCTGATTCTTAAATCCCGAAACGGAAAAAAATGTGCCCCTGTTGGTTTCAAAGGCTGAGATTTAAGTACCGCGGCGCATATATTCATAGCAGTCTTTAAATTCTATGCAAAGTAAAGCGGATAAATTAAATAGCAACATGTTGAAATAAAAACAGTTCCAGTATAATACACTAAAGCAGTGAATATTTAGGTACACCTACAGGATTACGTGTTCTGCCACATTTGGCTTTTTAAAAAGGCTCGGTGTGGCATGAATTTAACGACGTTGCTGATATTGTTCTGCACGTAAGTTTAGCTAAACGCATGTGATATCATCCACTAGTTGCCAAATGTTCGTTAGAGGAGGATCTCTGTTACGAATGTTTCTCTCAATCTGATCCCACAAGTGTTCAATTGGGTTAAGCTATGGGGACTGTGGCAGCCAATTTAGAACTTTGAAGTCCCTCTCCTGCTCCTGAAACCACTGTGTGACGATCCGAGCTTTGTGGCATGGCGCATTAACCTGCCGGAAGTAGTCCTCACCATCAGGAAACACCATGCACACAGTGTTGCCAGAATATTCATTGAGAAAGTAGCAAACTTAGCTCTGAAAAGTAGCCAAATTAATTCAAAAATAGCCCAATTTTTATTATTGCTTCTTCAATAAGGAAACATTAAAAGCTCCTTCTTTCATTACAAATCAAAATTTGTCAGTTTTTAAAAAGTTTACTAGCGAAATAACATGGATAAATGTAGTAAACATTACCTGTTGTAGAATACCAAATTTTACTAAACTGTTTGTAGCTCGTGCAAAGGCAGATTGTTCAAAGCGATGTTGCTCACGGTGGTCGTTAATCAGCAATAAAAAAAAAAAAAAAGGGGGGCATTTACCAACATGCCCATATATATTTGGGACACAGTTCAGTAGAAATCTGCGTCGAATTAAAAAATATATACAAATGAGGTAAAAATTTCTTTCAAAATAAAAAATAATTTAAATAAATTTTCTATCATTTAATAAATTTATTATATCATTGGCAAATAAGTTAAATTGAGATTGAAGGATGTTGACTAGTGTATACAACTCTTTGGGGAAAAAATCATGCCTAGTTTAAGGTCACTGGTTCCAGGTAAGGGAGAGAGCCAGTGCCATAAGACAAACACAACATCCATGCCTTACCAGGATTCGCACTCGGACCTATCTCGGACGAATGGTCAGAAGCCAACGCTTAGTTAACTACGCCACTGAGGGCTGCTCAATATTACGTTATCTAATCAAGATTTTTAAGTAATCTACAGAGAAAAACACTTAAAACAGGCTGGAAAAAAGTGGGCCGCACCGGTAGCGCAGTGATCTAAGCGATGGCTTCTGATCATTCATCATTCGATATGGGTACGGGTTCTAATCTCATTAAGGTATGGATGTTGTGTTTATCTTACGGAGCTGCATCTCACCCTTCCCTGGAACCAGTGGTCCTAAATTAAGGACAGGCGACTGCTTATAGCCCAGAGTTGCTCACGGCGGTCGTTAAACTTCCAATAAAAAAAAATGAAAAAAAGGTAGCCCAAAAAGTAGCCAAGTAACAGACCAAAAAAACAATAGCAGAGTGTTTTTCAAAGTAGCCCAATCTGCTATAAGTAGCCCAATCTGGCAATACTGCATGCACATGTACTGGCATGCCTGTTCCACAATGATGTCAAGCTTACTTGGGGCATTCAAATGGTGTTCCAGAGGTATTAAGGAACCCAATGTCTGCCACGAAAACATATCTCAGACTACTGAACACATCTCAGACCAGTTCGTACAGTTAACGCTTGGCAGATGCGATCCGTCGATTCGTGCTGTTGGCACCATATTGCCGATATTACCGATGGTGCCAACAGCACCATCGGCACATATGTGCTGAAAATGTGATTCATCGGACCGATATAACTTTTTCCAGTCCTCAAGGGTCCGGTTGTGGTGTCTCTGTGCTCACTGTAGACGAAGTTCTAGGATTTTAGCATAGTCCAGTGGTACAAGAAGAGAACGTCTGCTGCTATAGCCTATTCCCCGCCAATGTACACTGAAGGGTAATTGAATTAGAGACAGCTGGCGTTATGCAAATGTGGCGCTGTGGGAGGCCCTGTAAACAGAAACGACATGACGTATGCAGCAATCCGACAATATAAAGAGTGATGCGACGGGAATAAGTAAGAGGCGGACGTAGTATGGGTAAGACGAAGGATCTAAGCGCATTTGATCGTGGGCAAATTGTCGGTGCCCGACGAATGGGTCACTCCATCTCGGAAGTCGTGTAGGCACTGGGATTCTCACGAGCCTCTGTGTCACGGGTGCACCGTGAGTACATCGAATCCGGTAAAACCATCCCTTCAAGGGCCAACTGCCGTGGACAACAGCGTGTGGATGAGCGGGGTCATCGTCGGCTAGCTCGTATTGTAACAGCGGATAGACGGGCCACAGGGCAAGAAATCACTCGGCAATTTAACGCTGGTGCACAAAAACGTGTAAGCAGCCACACCATCCAGAACCATCTCCTCGCTATGTGGTACAGAAGCCATCGTCCCACAAGGGTACCGCTGCTGATTGCACATCACAGGATGCAAAGATTGGCATAAGCGCGGGAACATCGACACTGGACCCTAGACATGTGGGAAAATGTTGCCTGGACTGAAGAGTCGAGATTCACGTTGGTACATGTGGATGGCAGGATACGAGTACGGCGCGTACCACATGAAGCGATGGATCCTTCGTCCCAGCAGGGTACTCTTCAAGTTGGTGGGTGTGGCATTCTCGTCTGGGGACTGTTTACGTGGACTGAAAGGGAACCTCTGGTACGTGTGACATCGTCTCTCACAGGTCAACGTTACCTGGATATCCTGGACGACCATTTGCTCCCGTTTGTTCGTCTTCAGCATCCCACTGGGGAACTCATCCTGCAACAAGACAATGCACCGTGCCATCGCTTCCGAATAGTATCCGAATGGTTGGATGAACACTCCACCGACGTGACCTCGCTTCCTTGGCCAGCTAGGTCACCTGACTTCAATCCCATCGAGCACACTCTGACCCAAGCCCCACACCTCCATCAAATCTTCGTGAACTGTGGGAGCTTGTTTAGGGGTCGTGAATCCGTATGGCTTCCCAACGCTTCCGGTGTCTTGTCGAGTCCATGCCGAGACGAATCGCCGCGGTCATCAGGGCGAAAGGTGGTGCTATACGTTACTAGACAGGTATCTCTATTTCAATTTCTCTTCAGTATATATATAGCTTATCTCGCCAATGTGCAGCAGACTGTGTATGCAGAAATTCTGTTCTCGACACCTCTGTTGTACTGCGTAGTCGTTTGACAATGAAGCTCATCTATTTTCTAGTGTAATCCCCTCCAGCTACTCTTTCTCTTTGATATCGGCCAGTCGTTTCCGCCAACAGGAATACGCTTGACTTCTCGTTTTGTAGTTTCTGTACCAGACGTGGTACGTCCTTGTTACAATTGTTCTTGTAAAGCCGCAATGGTTTCACGTTTCTGAGATCTTTACTTTTCACCTGCATGCCATGCAACCAATTTCATGTTTCTTTTAAAGCAGCTCACGTTTCTCGTGTTTCTTTCAAGTATCTTGCCACGAGTTTTTCCATATCGACGCTATCAGCGCTTTGCACACGCGTGAATGTTTTGCAGCGTTTTAATAACCATTGGGTACTCTTAGTAATTTTCTACTTCGGTGTGATTTAAGAGCTTGAATGTGAAATGAATTTTACAAATTCCGTCATGCATCGTCACCTTTATTTTTACTTTTTGTTTGTTTCAGGTTTAACCACCACCGTACGTATCTAGAGCTATAAGAACACTCCGTCTCTTGGGCACACTAGCTTTAAGGAGAGGAAAAAGTCATTGCAATGGGGCAAACGCACAAATCATTCCGGATTCTGGACTAGGGCCCGCTATCAGTTCAAATGATCTGCCAGAAGGTCGAATTTTTGACCACTCGGCAACCCTTCATCATCTTATACGACTGGGAAAGACACCAAAACTGGAAAATTCAGTCCCATTTGAATTATCACCAGATATTCTTCTAGAGCAAAAGAATAGTTTTACATCAGTACATTCTCATCAACGCTATGCAGTATTATTGTATTGAATATTTACTTGGTACACGGAATGGGTGACTCAGTATAAATCCTTAATGGGACGAAGGAGACTTAGCTCCAAGAACTTCTCAACACAACAGGCTGGAGAAGAATTGTGCTCCAGAAAGGATTTGCTCTGTGTTTGTTACAATGTAGATTTCTTCTAAGTGGAAAATATGAATAAAAATATACATTTACTATGTACTGGGCGATAATTTCAGCTCTTTAGTGCTTTATTACAGAAAGTGTGCCCTGCTCTGATTAGCCGATAAAGTACGACTTAATGTGGTTTGAATACACTATTGTTTGTGAAAGTTGTAACACCATGAAGGATTGCCTGTATTATCTTGAAACTTACAGGATATGTACAATAGGGTGGGATATACAAATGATTAAAATGTTAGTGAAAATGCGCATGCTGTTTTGGAGAAGCGCCCTATAAACTGTCCGGTCTTAGGTATAAAGAGCTGGATCAAACGAGATGCTGCAATCAGTCAGGCCCCAGGTACTGGTCCCCCGGTAATAAATAAGGTCGTCTTCCGCTCCCTTTCTAACTCGCTTCCGTGTCACTTTCCCATCGGGCACTCTAGCCCAAATCTCCTAGCTCCGTATTTCTAAGTGTTGTTAAAAACCTGGGGTCAGACACTCCCTTCCTAAAATCCTCTACATATGATCTGATCTGGTCTGTGAAGAGCCGACATTGAGTCAAAAGGGTGATTCTTTTGTCTCACTATACTGCCTCGCAGAAGAAGGTCGCATTATGGACACATGACGGACTTTGAGCGAGGCGAGATTGTTGGGATGAGAGAAGTTCGATTTTCCTACCGCGAAATTGCCGCTCGTACGGAACAAAACGCTATTACAGTGACGAGAACGTGACGTCAGTGGACAGTTGAAGCTTGGATGCACAGAAATCTGGAATATGAACCGCAAAATCACACGACTGCATGGGATGACCGACACCTCTACCGCATGAGAGTGACCGATCGCACAGCGACATCCACGGTGTTAGCGCATCAGTGAAGTACTGTCACATTTCAGCTCTTGTCCTCCAGCACAGTTCAACGCCGTCTGTTTAACAGAGGACTGGTCACAAGCAGCCCATTGCTTCGCATTCCTTTGAACCTAAACCACAGACGACTCAGGCTGCAATGTAGTCTTGAACACAGACATAAACGTGCTGATTGGCAACAGGTCGTATTTTATGAGGAGTAACGATTCAGCTTGATGCACCATGATAGTTTAATACGTTTTCGAAGACATCGTGCTGAAGGGCAACTTGCAGCATCCTACGGGCCCAACGCCAAGCGTCGTGGTTTGGGGCGCCATTAGGTTCAATTCGCAATCTCATCTGACATTAATTGAGGGAAACCTCAATGTCGTAAAAGCGGTGTTTTTGGGGCGCCATTGGGTTCAATTCGCAATCTCAACTGACATTATTTGACAGAACCCTCAACGTCGTAAAAGCGTCGGGGTATGGGGCGCCATTGGGTTCAATGCGCAATCTCACCTGATATGAATTGAGGGAACCCACAACGTCGTAAAAGCGTCGTGGTTTGGGGGCGTCATTGGGTTAAATTCACAAACTCCCCTGACATTAATTAAGGGAACCCTCAACGTCGTAAAAGTGTCGTGGTTTGGGACGCCATTAGGTTCAATTCGCAAACTCACCTGACATTAATTAAGGGAACCCTCAACGTCGTAAAAGCGTCGTGGTTTGGTGCGCCATTGGGTTCAATTCGCAAACTCACATGACATGAATTGAGGGAACCCTCAACGTCGTAAAAGCGTCGTGGTTTGGGGCGCCATTGGGTTCAATTCGCAATCTCACCTGACATAAATTGAGGGAACCCTCAACGTCGTAAAGGCGTCGTGGTTTGCGGCTCCATTGGGTTCAATTCGCAATCTCACCTGACATTAATGGAGGGAACTCTCAACGACCAGCGATACGTCAGGGGTGGGTTTAGAGGCAGAGGTTATACCCTTCCTTCAGAGTTGTCCTGATGCTATTTAACGACTGCAGGACAATGATCGGTCACATGTGGCCCGGAATGTCCAAGACCTCTTTCATGCACAGCAGATACCGCTTCTTCCCTGGCCTACACGTTCGATGAAACATATCTGTGACATGGTAGCTAAGTGACTGGCCCGTCTGGCGCCTCTACCTGTCCCATGAAATGAACTCTGGTCTCGCATTGATGTAGCTTGGCAGGCTATTCCCCACGACGATATGAAATGCGTTTTCCATTCAATTCCATGATGTGTAGATGCTGTTATTGTTGCTAGAGGGGGTTTCACACTATACAGAGTTTTGAAACGAAAATTTGTTGTATAGTTCTACAAATGTAATCAGTTATCTCTTTTGACATGAGGAATATGTGATATAAATTTCATTTGAATAACGCTGATTTTTTCCGTTTAGTTTCCTAAGGGACGTAAATGGCAGAATTGGCTCTTTTACCAATGATCCCGTGAAGACACTGTTGTAAGGAACTGTTAGTCCTTGTCGAACTTCCTGAAAACTTCCGCCGATATTCGTCAAGTACTGTCCCCCCAAAACAATTTTGTGCCACATTAACGTTTTTCTAATGCATTCATTCCTACGTTTCAGTGCTAAAACTTCGAAATTGATTTTCAAGAATTTCAAAGTTTTAGATCCGAAACTTTAAAATTCCTTGCACCTGGCATTATATCTGTCGATTTCTACCGTACATCAATCAAGGAATATTAAAGGGATACTGAAAATTTGCATTTCTGAAAAGAAGAAAAACAAAAGACGTGGTGATAGTGCTATTATAAGCTATCGATTTCTTGAAAGTGTAATAAACTTGTAATTCCTTTAATAATAATTAAATTGCTGTAAAGTATCAATATCGAATCAACGACAAAATGGATAGAGCTCATGGCGGAGAATCGGTGAATCCGATCTTGTGACTGTTTTCCAATCTTGGGACCGTCGGTTCTCACTGAATCAGTTTTCATGAACTACAACTTTAGAGTGTACTAGATCATGGTCATAAAGATGGTTATGTAATAAAACACTTGATAGAGGAAAAAAAGTGATGGATATGAAAATCAAGGAAGAAATTTGCCTCAAAAATAGATGGGACATTCACATAGCAAGCAACAATCAGAATATGATTCTGAAATGTTCTAGCTTACTCCTCATGTAGCAAAGCATCAGAAAACTTGGAGATAATCTAACAAAAGCGGGAATCCGCATCTCCGTTAGAGCATCAGGAAGTTTCATGTAACTGAATTTTTTTTCCAGTTACCCGGAACTTCGTTGTCCTGGATGGTGCAACGGATAGCCTACTAGCACAAAAAAGAACAACGGGAGGAGCGGGTTTAATTTCCGCTCCAGGGCGAGAAGGTTTCATTTTCTGGTATGAGGTTGCATGGCCAACATTCAAACTATAGAACAATTCAGAGTCGCATTGTGATACTGCTTGAATAATGTGATGAATACTTTTTCCAAATATAAAGCGCCGGAGATTGATATGAGATGCCACTTTCAAATCATAAAAGTTACGTAAAATTCGTACGTATAAGTCGTGGCGTTCACTAATCTGCTTACATTCCACAGATAGTTTTTACACTTCCAAGGCTTTCTGTACTTACTGATCGCATTATTTCCTCGGGCACAATATTTGTAGGGACATAGGTCTCAGGAGAAGCTGAGACGTCGAAATAATTCCTTAAGGGAAATTTGCTTCTGATCGATAAAGAAGGGCTTTTGGACAGATTAAAGGAGAAAATGCTATCAACAGGATAAATTTGCTTGGCATACGCTGTTGCAATAAAATAGCAGCTGCATATGAAGAACAAAATCCTCTTACAAAGAACGGTGCATGAGCGGCAGTGGGACTGCTTGATTTAGTTCGAAAAGAAAGAAGTACAGGAAACGAAAGGCAGCCCAGTCAGCTTTGGTAGATTCCACGAAACAAAATGAAAGGCGATCAACAGAATTAGGTCTGTGAGGATCGAATTTCCTTTGAGAGAGAGTTTACAGCTTTCAGAATGGCAACATCAGTTCACTGTGAGCTATGTAGCACTACCACTTAATTCGTAGATCAAAGCGATAGAAAAGAGGACGCAGGGGTAAATGCCATTAGGTGCTCTGGTCAATCTTAATTCCCACCCAACGTCTATCTCGGACCGAACTGTGGTTGGTCTCTCTCTTTCATGTCATCCGGCTGTTGTTGTCTTTTGTAGAGCTGAAATCTCGTCTACGATAGGTAATTCTTAGCAACACTGAAATGGAAAGTGACTTGCGCATATGTATTATCCCTTAAGCTACAAAAAGGAAACTGAGAAACGAAGGGATGAGGATGAAATCACAGAGAGATTTTATGTCCTGAATATCTGATGCTCACACACATTTGCAGTGTTGTCTTGCACTTAGTTGAACCTTCGACATTAATTCTCTGTATGACAGGTATCATGTTGCTTAACAAACTTAGAGTTCTGGTAAGAAATCTGGTTTTTGAAACCTGTATTAAAGATAATGTTTACACAGGGAAACATGAAATTTTAATATGGGTTATCTTTAGTGTTAAATGAAATCATAAGCCTGAAAATCTGCAGTGTATGTTCAATGCAAGAACAGGACGCTTTTCAGAACGGACAAAATCACCACGTTTTTCAACATGAACTGGGTAGAAAAACGTTATGCTGTGAATTATGACACAGTGTATGTAATGTCTAACAGCGGCTGTCAGATATATCCATCTTATAGATATAGAATACTATTCCAAGGCTATTGGTCGTCTATTGTGCAATACTCTAATCTCTAGCACTAATCTAACATGCCTCATATGATCACAACCCGAAAACAATTCTAAAATTATACAGAAAAACAAAACATTTGTCTTATTGACAAAATTCAGCTATGTATGATATTAACTCTCCATCTGATTTGAGGAGAACAACTGTTTGTGTTTAAGTTCTTGAATGCATATGTCAATATTTATTATTATATTACTTATATCACTGAAATAACAAATATATCTGCAGCTTTCATGGAAACCAATGCGAATATGTCAAAACATTTAAGTTAGAGCTTCAAATTTGTATTTAAAAGTCGTAAAGTTTGAATGTTGTTTGATTCCTGTATTCTGAGTACCAACGTAAATGAAAACGAACACTCATGGTAAACGTAAAATTCAAGTAATAGCTTCTGAAAAAAGAATGTGCTGAAAAGAAGCTGAGCTGAACTGTCAAAGGCACCGAAACTTGTGAAACTCCGAGGATATGGAATCTTTCGAGAATCACTGCTCTAGGTTAGGTTTCTTCTTGGATCGGGATCAAACCTTTATTGGAGGTGATGCATTACCAAGGGTATTCAAAGAAATTCGTAACGATTAGTAACAGTACTACTATTCACGTCACGAGCATGTTCTTGTAGCTGATTTGAAATGCTGACCTTTTACTTACTATGTTTTGTTCCCGTTCGATTACTTCTTCGCAATTTGCGTACAAACCTGTGAAAAATGGAAGAATTTGCCCCAGGAATGGGACAGATTGAATGAATGAATCGTGAGCTCGGCTGCTCGTGTGTTCCACCGTAACGATAGTAAATGCAAACTACACGAAGTAAGCTTTGCACATTACGCTGGGTGAGACGTTTCAGACGATTTGCCAGACTTTACAAACTTACCTGACTTGCGAAATCTATTTTGTCGGCAAGGACTGGTGGACGTAGAACGCATTTGAAGTCGGCGAAGCTGAATGAAGATCCGCTGCATTACAGACAGCCATGTATAGCTCAATATCTGTGGCACTAGACGATGTTAAGCCCAGTTCCGACAGACAGAGCTTCTTCTGAATCGCTTCGGCACTAATTCCCCACACCATTCTAACTCTCAGCATCGTCTCCAAGGTCGTTACGAAAAAGCAAAATTTAGGTATATGACGAAATTCAGCAATAATTCAGCATCTGATTCTCTTGGTCTCCGTACTCTGCTGCTAAGCTTGAAACGTTCCACTTTTTCGGACGGTACAAGATGGAAATGAGAATTCTAAGTTGACACCAGTTGTTTTAAAGTCCACGAAGTAGGAACCTCTGAAAATATCGTATCCTTCAATATATCATACGTGGAACGTGCACCCAGTGTATTGGTAGCTTCGAACTCCATCGATGACATTATTCGCACAAAAGAATTGTTTTAAACGTTCCACATACTGGACGAAGAATGTCATATTAATAGTGAATTCTCCCTGACAACCATAAATCGTCATCGTTCGCCAAAGGAAAGAAGAAAATATTTTTTACCCGTGCTTGCACATGTACTAAGCTCATGCAGCCATAAACTTCTGCTACCTTTGCCTCATCTTAATGCAACCTTGGAACAGAATGTGTGCGACAGGCTATTAATTAACGTACTTCAGTTTTCACATTCTTGAGTTCGCGATTAATAAGTCATGATCAATTACATTGTTTTACGTAGATATTCTCTAGTTCAACAGTCCTGTTCTTAACGTGTTCGTTTTCAGTTAGAACATGACTCTATATTTAAACCACTCATGAACAGATCATTTCCGTCGACATACCACCTGGATGAACTTAATAAAGCGACCATAAGTGCACATTATTGTCTTGAAAACCGCATATTAGTACAAGCTGTAAGGGCAATTACGATATAATTTCGCAAAAAAACTTAATTCTTATTTCCTTTATATTTTAATTACTCTAGAACAGAAGTTGTTAGGTGAAGTATTTTCTAGATATCGCAAACATATGCATTTACTAGAAATTTTAAGATGCAGAGAAATTTGAGTTTGGCTTCTACTGCAAAAAAATTTGCCAAAAATCTTGCTCTCTTAAAATGAATCCCGTAGAAACGAATGAGACGATCTCGATTTCTCCAATAAGAAAATGCTCCCACTAAAATAATCCATTATGTTTGAGATCGCATAATTTTGTAAGTACTTCAATAGCCTATTGTGAATTCTGGCGCATAACTCAGATTTTGTATGCTTGTTTAAAATAATGCTACAATAGCACTTGCTGTGTATATGAATCTATTAAAGTCGTACTGGAAAGTTTATTTATCCAATGGATATCTGTACCATGGCAAAGAGTTTCTAAGCGTTTTCTGTTTTTCCACATGCAGAGTTTCATCGGTAAATGATGTAAATGTTCATCAGTTTTAAGAGAGGAAAATGTGATTTTTATTTAACACCGCATGTCCGCTTGTAAGAGACGACTCGGAAAAATTCTTTACACCTCACCTGTGCTTTTCTGGAGAAAAATTTGCCGGAACTCTTAAACATATTGTAAGTTGCTGTAAAGAGTTGACCTAACTAAAAGAAAATCAATTTGTTGAATATTGTTCTTTAAGGCTTATTACTGTTACATGGTACAAAATGCAAAAACATAATTTCATTTTCATTTTTATTTTTTTCATTTTATTGCATTTTAGTTGTTACAGACATGGTATTACATAATCATAAATATATAACACAAATAACATATTTTTGTAACAACAGGGAATGAGGAGGGAAAATGCCTGATAGGCCTGACGTGCCCTCTTCTCACACAGCATCAAACTTTTCATGAAAATAAAAAAAAAATGCATAAAAACATAAACAAGTCCACATAATATCAAACACAGCTAGGGTTGTACTGTCAATTAATAAAGATAAAAGTACATTATGAGCTTTTGGTCAGTAAGAAATGCCTAAGTTTTCTTTTAAATATATTAATATTATTAAGTGATATAATATCAGTAGGAAATGTATTCCATAATGCAGGACCAATATAATTAATAAATGATCTAAATCGTTCTGTTAGTGGAAACATGGGGATTAGTGTTGTTTTTTGTGTCGTGGAGTAATCATGACTGTGAGTACTTATTGTAATTAAATCTTGGTAGCAACCATTTTAATTCTCAAAAACAATAATTGACCTATACTATAGATATGCAATTGTTGAATAGTTAGTATATTAAGATCATTTGGACTGAGTCTAGCCTGAAAGACTGTATTTGAAAATTGAGTATTTTATAGTTTAAATTGTGATAGTCTTATGAATCTATTTTGTAACGACTGAAGCGTTTTCATATTGTATAAAGTAGTCGATCCCCAAACAGCTATACAATAGATTAGATGAGACTGAATTAAAGTGTAGCATAATAAAATCATTAATTTTGGGGTTAAATTGGCCACTGCACTACTAATAACCTCAATATTTCTTGAGATCTTATTAGAAAGGTAGTCAACATGTGAATTCGATTTTAAATTGTGCTGAATAATGATACCAAGATAGTTATGACTTTGAACCACTTCTATAGATGATCCAAGTAAATTAATATTCTGAATTAAGGAGATGGAGGTTGACGTACTTGAAAAAATCATTACTTTTGTTTTGTTAATATTAATAGCCAGATCATTTTTAGTTAACCAGTTAGTGATAGATGTAAAACTGACCTTGTAGTTATCGCACTAATATCTCAACATCATTTCCATGTATTAATATGGTTGCATCATCTGCATATAAAATGATATGTGGATTGTGTAAACAGGTACAGAAGTCATTAATATAAATAGTGAATAATAATGGAGCAAGTACCGAGCCCTGAGGGACCCCTGAAATGACTGATTGTAAGTTAGATATGATATGTTCAATTTTTGTATATTTCTATAATTTCTGTATTTACATATTAATAAATAGGAACTGTGCACCAATTATACTCAAAATAGTTTAACTATACTAATGATCAGAAGTTCTTGGCGTAGAACAGAAATCAAAGTTTCCAAACAGAAATCAAAGTTTCCAAACTTAAAAGAACAGAAATCAAAGTTTCCAGCAGAAATCCAAATTTAGAAATCAAAGTTTCCGAAACATAAATCAAAGTTTTCAAACTTTCGCACATCAACCAGATGGCTTTTTCAAGGAAGGTAGACAGCAACAGCATTAGTGTAGTTATACTGTTTTGAATAATTTACATCTTTATATTGCATTACATTATATTAAAAACCAGCATTACGTAACAGTTTCGCAATACATAGCAAAAGTGCTGAAATTAAATTCTCTGTCGAGTCAAATTTGTCCTAAGGATTGCATTAAATTGAGGAACTTAGGAGAACTGTACTATGTCATAGCATAACTATTATTACAAACCTTCGACAGATGGCGTGCAACTGGTGAGCAACGTCACCTACCAGCCAAGAGGAAAGAAGCAGCGAGTGAATCATTATGCGTTCAGCCACAGAGGAGATGACATGTTTCGTGAAGTTCTTGCCATGGAGTGGGGCAATTATGAGAATCGTCTTGCTGTATGTAATAGCTCTGTACAAAGTTGGAAAATCAGCTTCCGAGATTTTCAACATGCTGAAGAAGTTGAAAATCAGCCGAATTTTTGTCTACCGGACCATGAAAAAGTTCCTTAAGAATGGGACCGTCACTGGCCACCCCAGAAGGGGTCTGCCGCGTACCGCGAGGACTGCTCGCCTGGTAAAAGCAGTGGCAGCCCTCATTCGACGAAATCCTGTCAGAAAACAATCAGTGATGGCTCGTGAGCTTAACATTTCAAAAATGTTGATGTCACGCATGCTGCGGAGTGACCTAAGGGTGAAAGCTTACCGGCGGCTTACAGGGCACTTCTTCACCTCAAAACTGAAGCAGCAGAGGGCGCTAGAAGCGAAACGTTTGCTGCAGCGTTATGCAGACAATCGCCACAATCAGATACTTTTCTCTGATGAAAAAAATATCACTATTGAACAGGCTTTCAACCTCCAAAATGACAGAGTGTATGCATCAATCTCACGAGAAGCTCAGGAGAAAGATCCAAGGATCATGAGGGGGTCATCATCCTGCTTCTGTGATGGTTTGGTGGGGAGTCTCCTACGACAGTACCACAGAGCTCCATTTCTGTGAGAAAGGAATGAAAACATCCGCCAAAGTCTACCAGGACAAGGGTTTGGAGCCAGTGGTCAAAAATGTAAGTCACACTCTCTTCTAAAACCAACAGTGGAGCTTTCAGCAGGATTTCGCACCTGCCCACGAGGCCAAGTCAACCCAGTAGTGGCTTCAGGCGAATTTGCCAGACTTCATTTCTCCAGCTGTTTGGAATTCAAGCAGTCCAGACCTCAACCCACTGGACTAAAAGTTGTGGGCAACACTAGAGGACATGGCCTGCAGAAAGAGACACCCAGTATTGACAGTCTCAAACGCTTTTTGCTGCGGGCATTAGCAGCGTTCCTTGTGGAGACCCTGCGTAAAGCTATTAATGAGAGGCCACAGAGACTGAAGGACTGTGTGAAGATAAAATGCTGCCTTTGCTTGCAAGTGATTGGTGCCATTGCCGTGTATTCACAAATGTACTACTTACGTCATATCACAGGTATATTAAAATATCTTTAAATTTCTTCTGTTATTTCATTGAATATTTTGCAACAGTATTTATGGTAAGACTACGTACTTTGATCCTAAAATAGAGTCCAAATTTTGCTCAACTCCTAAGATATTTCTACCGTTCCCGTCCGCGCTTTGATGTTCGTATCCACTGCTTAATGGTGTCCTCGAAGAAGTTATGACAGGAAGCATTTTGTATGATAAAAATGGCTTAGCAGAGTCCAGGCACGTATACAAAGGAAGGGACTAGGGGGTCCGGAACTCCCCGAAATTTTTAAATATGAATATTATAGACAGATAGTTTTCTGCAGTCGCAAAACCAATGCGTTTAAACATGAGCTTTTGCAAGTTGTTAATTTTTTCTAAATACAGGGTGTTCCAAAAGTCCTTGACACATTTTAAAAATTTATTAAAAAATACTATTCAGGATAGGAACAAACATTTTTCAAATCTTGTGTACTTACCCCAAAAGTTTTTTTCGTATAGCTAATAAACTTCAATTCGTGCACTTTTCGTTGCACGGAGTACATCAAGCCGATATTCAATCTCTGCCCATGTACATGCTGAAGTGGATTCTGTAACGCATCCAATTGCAGCAACTATGCGAGTTTCCAGTTCGTCAACACTTTGCACTTTGGATTAATACAGTTTGTCTTTCACATATCCCCACAAGAAGAAGTCTAGAGGTGTGAGATCTGGAGAGCTGGAAGGCCATGGGAGGGTCCATCTCGTCCAATCCCCTGGTTGGAAATTCCTTACTTAGAAATTATCGCACAACCTTACCCTAATGTGGTGGTAATTTTCGCACAACCTTACCCCAATGTGGTGGTAATTTTCGCACAACCTTACGCCAATGTGGTGGTAATTTTCGCACAATCTTCCCACAATGTGGTGGTAGTTTTCGCATAACCTTACCCCAATGTGGTGGTAATTTTCGCACAACCTTACCCCAATGTGGTGGTATACCATCTTTTTGCCAAATGATTTTAGAATGTAAATGGAAAATTTGAGGGACAGCAAAACTTTGAGTCATGTCCAAATAAAGTTCTTTTGTGACTGTGGATTCTGCAAAAAGGAAAGGTCCGATCTCACGATCCACCATTAAACAACACTACACATTCACTTTATCCCAGACATTTTCGATGAAGTGATGCGGATTCTCAGATACCCAAATTGTGATATTATGACGGTTGACTTTACTTGAAACATAAAAAACTGCTTCATCTGTAAAAGCAATGTTTCGTAGGAACTCACTATCTACTTCTACATTGCTGGCCACACAAAATGCAAAACCAAGAAGAAAGCATCCGATTGGCCTGAAATTCGCAGCATGAGTCGCCCGCAAGAGGTCATGCAAACGATTAGCATTGCAGGGCATATGCAAATCATGTGCGCCCGGCACGCCACCGAGAAGCACTATAAGAAGGGTGCACAGAAGGCGGGGTGTAAGTAGTGGAAGTGTGTTGTGCTGCCGGACCTGCGCGTGGGAAGCTTCCTGATGCCTCGTCGCAGAATACGGCAGTCATTCCAGCACGTTTCGAGGTTCGAGAGAGGAGGAATAGTGGCTTATAGCGACAGCGGTTTATCGAACCGAGACATCGGCGCCCGTGTGGGATGACATCCAGCCACAGTGAGCCGAGTATGGATTCGGTGGGTGCAGAAGGGACGGACGGACCGACGTGAGCGATTGCCGCAACCGCGGCACACCACCGAACGAGAGGACCGGCATGTTGTGCGGCGGGCATTGAGGGCTCGCACTGCCACATCACGAACATTAGCGCAGGAATTAGGGTGTGTTGAGCAACAACCTGTGTCAACACGTACCGTTCGACGTCGTCTGTAGGAGCGGGGACTTGTCGCACGGCGCCCATTGCTCCGATTACCATTGACGTTGCACCATCGGCGAGTGCGGCGGCAGTTGGACGTTGAGCGTTGCACCTGGACTACAGAATGGCAAGAAATTGTCTTCTCCGATGAACCCCGCTTCTGTCTGCAACAACACGATGGTCTGTTCCGCGTGTGGCGGCACCAAGGCGAGAGACTGTATGACGCCTGCTTTATGCATCGCCATACTGGTCAGTCGCCCGACGTTATGGTTAGGGGCGCAGTTGGATATGAAACCCGCACCCCTCTGGTACGCATCGCCAGTACACCCAACAGCCACCACTACATCTCCGACGTTTTGGAGCCTGTAGTCTTCCCTTACCTGCAGAACCTGCCAGTGGCCACGTTTCAACAGGACAATGCACGCCCGCACGTAGCACGCATCGTGCAACATTTCTTCACGGCCTGCCAGGTGTCACTGCTGCCGTAGCCAGCCTGTTCTCCCGATATGTCGCCCATCGAACACGTCTGATCGCTGATCGGCAATCGAGTGGCCCGGCAAGCACCACCCGCGGCTACGAGTGATGAACTGTGGCAACGTGCGGAAGGAGCCTGGACCAACATACCCCAAGCCCACATCTAAAGCCTCTTTCGTTCGATGACGCGGCGTGTAGCGGCCATTATTGCCAGCCATGGGGGCCACACGAACTATTGATGTGGGCGTGTTCCGCAATTCTCACGGGCCTGTAAGGTCAATCATTTCATCTTTGTATTACCGATTGAACACGTCTGGTCGCTGATCGGCAACCGAGTGGCCCGGAAAGCACCACCCGCGGCTGCGCCTGATGAACTATGGCATCGTGTGGAAGCAGCCTGGACCGACATACCCCAAGCCCACATCAAAAGCCTCTTTCGTTCGATTCCGCGGCGTTTAGCGGCCATTATTGCCACCCATGGGGGGCCACACGAACTACTGATGTGTGCGTGTTCCACAAGTCGCACGGGCCTGTAAGGTCAACCGTTTCATCTTTGTATCTGTTGTTATGAGTCCAGTAAATGTAGCTTTGCTATCTTGTGTCCTTCTAGGTGTTACGTTTTGGGTGGCCAGCAGTGTAGATGATGAAGCATGTCCACAGCAAAGTTAAAAAACGGCGTAGCATGTCGTCCGGCTGTGAATCATGCAATATCTGCACTTTGTAGGCATATAGGCGGAGTTTTTGGTGTAAGACTCCGTGCACTGTTGCACGAAGAATTGCCAGTTCCTCTGCGGCAGTTCGTGTCGATTTAACAGGGCTATGTGAAATGGCTTCACGAATGCTTTCGACGTCGCTTTTACCCGTGCTTGGTCTTCCACACCTTCGCATTAACCCGTGCTTGATCTTCCACATCTTCGCATTAACCCGTGCTTGGTCTTCCACATCTTTGCATTAACCCGTGCTTGGTCTTCCACATCTTCGCATTAACCCGTGCTTGGTCTTCCACATCTTTGCATTAACCCGTGCTTGGTCTTCCACACACTTCCAGTTTCCAGAAACTTCCTGTGCCAAGCTAAGCTGCTATTACGGCTTGGAGGATCTTTTCCAAATTTCGAACGAACATTTCTTTGCACTTGGGTAACAGATTTTGTTTCGAAAAACCAATTAACACATATCTCTTTCTCTGCTGGAGTAGACATTTTTTCAACTAACCTTGTTATTGGATCCCTAGCGTCACCTAGTGACCTACTTGGGAAACAGAAAAGAAACTTTGTTAAGTAAGTTAACGAATTGTTTTTTTTAAATAAATTTTTAGAATGTGTCAAGGACTTTGGAGATACCTGTATTTACGGTTTGATGTAGATGTCTACACTGGCTGCGCTGGATTCGTGCACAAAGAAAGTGAGGTATAATGAACCGGCGTGAAATTTTTCAAAGACCAAGTATATTCACCAACCGCGCGATATTGGAGACGAGTTGGTGATTTGCAAAATATCTTTATTTCAACTTTATATATATATAATCATCATCATCATCATTGTCAACCATTATATTAATCCACTGCTGGATGAAGTTCTCCCCACGTTTCTTATCCAACGGTCTGTCTTGTGCCAGTCTCCTCCATGTTACTCCCGCATACTTTCGAATTTCATCGACCCATCTCCCATGTGGTCTTCTTCTAGGTCTTTTTCTGTCTCTTGGAACCCAATAAAAAATTGCGGTTGTCCATCGATGGTCTGTCTTTCTGGCCATATGTCCAGCCCATTGCCATTTCAGGGATATTACTCTGCTCATGATGTCTTCCACTCTTGTCATTTTTCTGATCTATGAGTTCCTCTTCTTATCCCTCCTAGTTACACCAAGAATACACCTCTCCAGGCGTCTTTTATTCGTCTGCAGTATACGTAGATGTCTTTTTTAGTTAAGGTTTACGTCTTTCACCATACGTAAGGACTGGAAGGATGCATTGATCAAACACTTTCTTTTAAAACCTAATGGCATATTGCTCTTGAAAATTATACTGTTTCTTCCAAAAGCTCTCTAGGTATTTTATACGCCGATTAATTTCTTCATCAATGTGACACTCACTTGATATATATACAGGATATTAAGTGAGGGTCATATATACTATTTACCTCACTTGATATACATATATAATATACATGTATATGTACACATATATTTCAAGTGAGGGTCATATAAACACACACACAAGCGCCATTCCAGCGCGTTCCGCCACATATATATATATATATATATGTGTGTGTGTACAGTATATGTATGCAACTTTTCTGGACCTCCACAAACAAAAAATCTGGATACGTGTCTGCCAGAGGCCCAACAATTTTTGTGAATAACAGTGAGGTTGTTGATGTGATTGAAAGAGACGACCTCAACAGGGTGATTCATCAAATTCGTCTGAGAAAATGCCGTTTCACATTCGCTAGAAGATGCGGCAATGTTTTGGAAAGTTCTCTTCAGCATAAATGTTGCTCAGGTTTTCCTTTTCCTTGAAATTACAGGTATTCTACAAAACCACGAATCATGTCCCCCTTAATTAAGTTCAAACCTTATAGACAACTTTCTGATTTCTTGTTCACAATGTAGTATGTTTCCTTTTATAAATAATGTATCACTGTACAATGGTTGTACAGCAATACATTATGTACAAGAAATGAACTTTCCCGTTAAATCCTGCTATCTCTCTCCCACACATGTTACGGTACTTAGATTTCGTTTCATGTTACGGTTAGTGCAGTATTTTAATAAAAGTGATTATTCCAAAACTCAAAAGCAACATTTTGTGTTAAAAAGAGACGTTGAAACGCCATTCCGGCGCGTTCCTCCATAAAAAAACTCTGGCTTTAAGCATGATTAACATATCCACATATTTCCCATTGTTTCTGTCACAGTCGACTGCTCGATGGCACGAGTACTAGGTAAAATCAAAGAGTAGAGGCAGTTTGTGAATCAAACTGACACCGCATACGATAGCAGCCGACAAACGTTAAAGCATCATGACGGCAATTAAATAAGGTTCTACCTACTTCGCCCAATACTATACACGTCACTCTGGATCAGGTAATCAGTGTATAAATATGGAAGCCCCTACTTATGGTTGCACCGCTGTTGAATAATGCACCTTAATTAGCTAAGCTTTCCTTAGGCAGAAAGGGTTAAATCCCGCTCGCTGAAATGTGGCGAATAATGGTAGCATAGTATGATAATAAGTTTAATGTTATGGGCCAGAGAAAAGTTCACGAATTGCTAGCAAGGTTTAGATCTGGCAGAACAGGTATGACGGACGAAGCTCAACCGGGGTGTACGTCAACGTTTCGAACTTATGAAAAATATCGATCGCGTGAATTCAATCACTCCAGAAGACCGATGGATTTTTATGTCCACTGTGTCCGATATGAGAGGCATAAATTATTATAGTTCTACCAAATTGTGTATGACGTCTTATGATACCGGGTAGTGTGTGCTAAGTGGATCCCAAAATGACTGTCCGATCAATACAAACAATAGCGTATGGAGATTCCACGTACTTTTTCATTTTCTTCTTTTTAGCACGTCTTTTGTTAAAAACAATCGTGCTTATGTTACCGGTTTGTCCGTCCGTCCGTCCATCCGTCCGTCTGTACCCACTCTATCTATGCAACTCTTAGTCCGATTTGAAAAATTCTTTTTGCATTGGGAAGCTTAAAATATGCGAATGATGATCCTTTATTTCGTTTTTTTTATTACGATGTGCAATTTCGCCGCTAGAGGGCGTAAATGCAGATGATGTCGAATTCAAAAATACGTTTTATTCCACATATTTGCTTCTAAACATCCGATTGAAAAAATTATTTTATCTTTCGATTCCATTTATATGGAAGAGTATTTTAGATATATTTACTTTTTCAAATTATGCATAGATTTTCCGCTATGGGGCCTAAAAGTAAATTAGATTTTTCCCGATAACTCTTCTTCTAATACTCCGATTTGAAAAAAAATTTGATTCAGCGGATGCACCTCGTAATGGAAAATCTTTTGCATATAATTTCAAATTTTTGGTAAAGAATACTTTAGCCACCAGGGGGCGTAAGTGTTGATTTTTGCTTCTGATGTACAGTATTTGCCATAAAATCTGAGCTTCAAAAATATCGATTGAAACAAATTCTTTCGTGAACTAATGCCACTCACATTGATAAACCTTTTTGGAATATTTTCTTCTTAAAATATTCCACAGTTTCTCCGCCAGGAGCGTTAACGTGTATTTTATTTTTGTCAATATCTCTACTTCTATGAGTACGATTTGAAAAATTCCTTCTTTGTTGGATAGTGTTTTCAGTGTGAAACGTTTTTCATATAATTTCAAAGTTTTCAAGTAATTCATAGACTTTCTGCTAGGGGGAGTAGAGGTAAATTGGGTTTCCCTCTATAACTCTGCTTCTAAATCACCGATTTGAAAAATTCTTTCTGCACCGCATGCAGCTGCAGATGAAAAATCGTTTGCACATAATTTCTAATTTTTGTAAAAAAAATAGTTTGGCCGCCAGGGGGCGTAAACTTTAATTTCCGCTTCTGATGAATTTGCAGCAAAATATGAGCTTTTAAATTCTCGATTGAAAAAAACGTCATTTGTAGACCGATGGTATTCATGTCGACAAACCTTTTACAAACATTTTCTTCTTAAAATAATGCATTATTTCCCCCCCGGGGGGCGTAGATATATCTCTCATTTTTGTCAATATCTCTACTTGTAGGAGTCCGATTTGAAAAATTCCTTCTTTGTTGGATAGTGTTTCCAGTGTGACATGTTTTTTATATAATTTCAAAATTTTCAAGAGTTATTCGTAGACTTTTCGCTAGGGGGCGTAAAGGTAAACTGATTTCCCCTACATCTCTGCTTCTAAATCTCCTATTGGAAAAATTCTTTCTGCACCGGATACAGCTCCTGATGGGAAATCCTAAGCACATGATTTATAATTTTTGTAAAAAATGGTTTGGCCACCAGATAGCGTAAGTCTTAATTTCCGCTTCTGATGTATTTGCAGCAAAATATAAGTTTCCGAAATCTATATTGAAAAAGTCGTTTGTTGACAGATACTAATCATGTCGACAAACGTTTTAGGAACATTTTCTTCTTGAAATAATGAATGGTTTCTACGCCAGAGGGCGTAGATGTATATCTTATTTTTGTCAATATCTCTACTTCTAGGAGACCGTTTTGAAAAAATCATTCTTTGTTGGATGGTGTTTCCAATGCGAAAGGTTTTCCCTATAAATTCAAAATTTTTAAGTAAATCATAGACTTTCCGCTAGGGGCCACAAAGGTAAGTTGCGTTTTCTGCGCTATTTCTGCTTCTAAAACTCCGATTTGAAAAATTCTTCCTGTATCGCATACAAGACCTAAAGGAAAATATTTTTCACATAATTTCTATTGTTTGGTAAAGAATGGTTTGGCTATCAGGGAGCATAAGTGTTAATTTCTACTTCTGATGTATTTGTAGCAAAATGTGGGCTCCTGAAAACTCGATTAATTTTTTTTTTCTTAGACCGATAAATGCTCATATGGAAAAACCTTTTGAATACTTTCTTCCTAAAATAATGCATGGTTTTCCCACCAGGAGACGTAAAGTCACATCTTATTTTTGTCGATATCTCTGTTTCTAAGAGTCCGATTTGAAAAATTCTTTCCATGTTGGAGAGCGGTTCCGGTGCGAAATGTTTCTCATATAAATTCATGTTTTTCTTAACGCACAGGTCTGCAACCATCGGGCGTAAGCTCACGATTCCATTTACAGCAATATCTGAGGGATTAAAAACCCGATTGAAAAACTTATTTCTTCCGTCAGATACTATTGTTTTCCATACCGGTTCCATTGACTTTGAATAGCTTTGATAAATGTAATTTGCGTTAGAACGGATTCAAAAGACGTGCTTATTACTCATGAATATTCGATGTCATATTTCTATTTATTTTCTAGCAACGAAAAAGATACAGGTTTGCTGGAAAGAATTGTTCCAGGGAAAGAGAACTAGATGCACCATTTTCCCCGGAAAGCAAGAAACGAACAAAAAGAAATCTTGTTAAAAAATAATACCTACCTTGTTTTAGGGCTTATTTTGGAACATTATGAGGAACACTGATCAGCTGTTAATGCTGCTGATCAGCTGTTAATGCTGCGTGGCATGACGTAGATAACATACTACTGAGGTGACGCGTGATTATAACTACTGAAGTAACGAGTAGTGATAATCATGTAGATAACGTACTACTGAGGTGACGTGAAGGTTTATCGCTGTTTAACTGTCGAGTCAAATCGACAGTGAAACAGCGATAAACCTGCTGGTGCAGTTTAGTTGGAGGAGTAGCTGCTCCGGAGTAGGAATACATGAGTTCGAGTCCAACACCAGCAAAATGTTATACATCGAAAAGCCAAAGTATTATGACCTCCTGACTAATATGATGTTGGTCCCCCACTTGCCACCGAAGCAACTCTTACAGGGTGAGAAATGGACGCTACAAGATTTCTAAAAGTGTCGTGTGGTATCTTGTGCCAAAGCATTACAAGCAAATCCTTTAACTCTTGTAAGTTACGTGGTTTGAGCCTCCGCAGATAGGAGTTGTTGTTCCAACATAAACTACATATGCTCGATTGGATTGCTTTCTGGGGAATTTGGAGGCCAAGGCATTACCCGAAAATATTCCTCACGTTCCCTCGAACAGTTCTCGGATGAATCGGGCTCTGTGGCATGGCGCATTGTCTTTCTGAAAGAAAGCACTACTAGAGGGTAATACTGTTGCCATGAAATGATGTATCTAGTCTACAATGATGTTTAGATATGTGGTAGATGTCATAGTTTTTTTGCACATGAATGACTGGACCCAGGGTTTTACAGCAGAAAGTCGTCCAAAGCATTTTACTTCCTCCACCGGCTTGTTTTCGTCCCAAGGTGCGTCTTACTGCAAACATTCGTCCCAAGGTGCGTCTTGCTGCGAACATTCGTCCCAAGGTGCGTCTTGCTGCGAACATTCGTCCCAAGGTGCGTCTTGCTGCGAACATTTCCCCAGGTAAATAGCGCTCACACTTGGCCATCCACATGGTGCAGTAGGAAACGAGATTCATTGGACCAGATGACTTTCTAATCATTCAAAGTCCAGTTTTAATAGTCACGTGTCCACTGTACTGCTTTTGATGGTGAACCGAGGTCAACATTGGCAATCGGAACGGCCTGCGGCTTCGCAGCTCCATGTTTAGCAAAGTTCGATGCACTGTGTATTGTCATACATTTCTTTCGTCATCACCATTCAAATTACAGACAAGTTTCCCCACAGTATCCCCTCTGTTTGCTCAGGCATAGTATTCGCACACCTCTAGAATCGATAAGCCGTTGTCGTCGCACACTTTGCCGGCAGTTCGTGGTTTTTTACGCTTTCCAGCAGTAGGTTGAAGAAGCGTATATGCTCTAGCTTTGTCCGTCTGTCTGTCCGTCCGCACGACAACTCGAGTATAAATGGTTCGATTTCAATGAAAATTTAGTATGTGGTAGAAACCCACCTGGGGACGAAACCTATTGAAAATGGGCGAAATAGGGGTCAAAGGTCAGGACATAGGAGAGTGATCCATTCCATTGCTTTTATGCATCATAACTTGCGTAAAAATGGTTGGATTTCGATGAAATTAGGGGACCACCTGGGAACGAATCCTATTGAAAATGGGCGAAATTGAGTCAAAGGTCAGGACATAGGAGCGTGATTCATTCCATTGCCCTTATGCGTCGTAACTTACCTAAAAATGCTTCGATTGCGACAAAACATTATCATGTTGTTCCTGAGCTATACTGAACCATCAAACAAAGATCTTCGCTCTTTCCACGTTTATAAGCGAGTCACGGAAAAATTCTCATTGGCCGCCACCGGGAGTCAAACCCAGGGTCTTCCAGTTACGCGCCGGATATGCTTCCGCTACACCAGAGTGGCCAGTGAGAATTTTTCCGTGACTCGCTTATAAACCTGGAAAGAGCGAAGATATTTGTTTAATGTTCCTGGTCCACGTTACATATCTGTATTAATTATACTGAAAAAGTTCTGTTGAATATCATCGAAATGGGATCAAAGGTTAGGACACAGGAGCGAGATTTATTCCACAGCCATTATTCTCATAACTTGAGTATTGATTTCTGGTATGTTGGAAAGCGTATAATAATCAATGCATTGCATTATTTTACTAACTTGTTTCCTCCTCGGACCACTTTTTAAAGCTAACTACGGCTGATCGTGAGCACTTCACAAGCTTTGATCTTGTGTGACCCAGTTGTCTGGCCAGTAAAATTCATCCTTTGTCATACTCGCTTGAGGCTGTTGCTTTCCACGCCTGAAGAACATTAATAACACTGGCTGACATAGCTTAGTACCAGGTGTTATTTATACCCTTTAATGACATTCGCATGCGCTATCGTTTACCTGCTTCTATTTTCATAAATACAACTGACCATAATGTTTTGGCTCTTCGGTGTGTGCGTTATACTGACGCCGGAAAGAAAGTTAATATCCTGGCCATTAGATTTGAAGAAACTGCTTTGATGATTCTTCCACACAATGCACGTATTAAATAAGAATTGCTTCTTCTACAATGAGATGGTTCTTCGAGCACATTTGTCTGCTGACCCGAAACCTGAGAGTTCGTGCGTCCTCCTTTATCAAGGGGTAGATGATGTGACGTACTACGCGACATGACGTAGATGACGTGCTACTGAGGGGACGCATGAGTCAAATCGACAATGAAGCAGTGTAAGCTTGCAGGCGTAGTTTAATCCGGAGAACGGTCGCTACGGAGTAGGAAGACATGAGTTCGAATCAACCACCGTCAAACGGATATATGTTATAACTCTCATAAATGCTTAAAGACAAGCTGAAAGCCGCAATCCGCAACAAAAGACAAGGATGGTTGTGAAAATCTGTTCTGCTGCACCTAGGCAATGCTGCTTCCCACACAGCAGCTGCAGCCATGGGGACAATTCAAAACCACAAGTGTGAGATACTCCCACATCCACCTTACATCTCGGATTTCACACCAAAGGATTTTCATCTCTTCGTTCCACGTAAGGATGCATGACATATTCGGCGGTTTGGTAGTAATGAAGAGGTACAAGAAACAATGCGTATACGGTTTCAGGAACAGCCGAAAATACTCTTCTTTGATAGGATCACGAAGCTTGAGAACGATTACAAATACTATGTGGAACAGCAGAGAGACGACATTGAAAAATAATGCTGCAGTTATAAAAGTTTCACTTTGTTTTCGCAAAAATACAACGAAGTTGCCTTTACTTTTTGATGTTTCCTCGTCCATATTGGTATTTGGTACAGTACCTTTTCATCAACAGTTTGGTCAGGGAAAAGTTGCTCTTTGCATCTGATCTCTGTCGCCATGACGAAATTAGAAATGCATGATACGATTTCCTTGACGCTCATATTGTCCGCTGAGCAGCATAAAAGCTCTTCTGTACCGGATATATATTTGTATAGTACTCTGAAGCGAAAGAAAGAACTTCTTTGAAATCATCGGTTTTCACGCAACTGTTAATTACTTCAAAATAAGTTTAGGCTACAGAACTCGAGAAGTTTTCGTCGAAGGAGTCCCTTATGAGAGAAGAATTTTGTCGGATCTTTCTAATTTTCCATCTCCTTCCTTTCTTAATATCCCAGTGGGATTTTCGAAGTTTCTAGACTCTGAACATGACTTTCGTACACGCATCAGCTTTCCCTTAGAAAAACATTACACCTGTTAAACCCAAAACAAGTTTTTCAACCTCACTAACTCTTAATTCCTGAGTCCACACAATTTTGAGGATTTCATCTGCGTCACAGAAGTGTATACTCAACTGAGAAACACTTTAAGATTATACCTTGGCATACGAAGATAAGAAAATCTCCTGTAAGTAGCAAATCAGCACGGAGCTACGGTATGTTAATAACATGCTTCGTTAGTCTTTTGACAGGCTTGTGCGGAAAACGTAATTTTGATAAGCCGTTAAGGATACAGAAGCGCGTTACACTCACGTTTAAGCATTCGAGAAGAATAATTAACTTCTGCCAAAGCTATGTGTCTATACTTAGTTTATGCTTCATGCTTTGGTGAGTGCTTAATTTACTCGCTGAGTTTTAATCAAGATGTTTTGCGATAAAATTCCGCATCGCATGTTTTGGATTATGATGTTATTACGAAAGGTGCACAGAGGAATTCGTATTGTCACTTGACCATGATCTCAACAGATGCGGAAGCAATGGACAATACGGTAACTATCAATAGAAAATGGCGCTCTTTTTCTTTTCTTACTTTCTTTTTTTCTTCTCAAATTTGTTATTCGGCTTCAAATAGTTTCAAGGACTTAAACAGTGTTCCTTGTAACGCTTAAATACACTCTTGCTTCGATTTTTTACCCTCCCACTGGCGCTACGCAACCACAGTCACTCTTTGGCAATGCATTCAAATGGGGAATAAATTAGAAAGAGTAAAAACCTTCGGAAATACAGTACGTACAATGTTTAGGGCTTCAGAACCTGTGCTTAGAAGTTCACATCAGCAACATGTGTTGTTCGAATTTTTTTCAAATACAACAAGATCTAAAATGAAATAAAATATAAAAAAAAACTTGGTGAACAACCAACATGCAAATACAATAAAGAAAGTAAGATTAAACATAAGTACTTAACAGCAGGCTAAAAATCTCGTGTATTTTTCCAGGATACCAAATTATGTAACATGATAATCGTGCTATTTATACAGATGGCCCCGGATCACTTTTTGTCTGTTTTGGTGTTTCACGACTGCCATCAACTAAGCAAGTGTTATAATTAGTTACGCATCCTTAATTTAGGGCTACTATTTCCAGGAAAAGGAGTGAGCCAGCACCGTAAGACACCCCACAGCACTCATGTCTCATCAAGAATCTAATCTGGGTCCACTGAGACGAATGATTCAAAAGCCAACGTTTAGAATACTGCGCTACCGGGGCTGAGTAGGATGATGTGATAACATAGAGGTTTAGGTGTCTAGATAATAAATG
The DNA here is from genome assembly GCA_039090855.1 of Macrothele yani. Lineage (NCBI taxonomy): Eukaryota > Metazoa > Arthropoda > Arachnida > Araneae > Macrothelidae > Macrothele > Macrothele yani. The sequence continues at coordinate 82,122,835 of CM077025.1, read as the reverse complement.
GATGATAACATTAACTGAAATGTAAAAATAAATCCCTGAAGGAGCAGTGTTTATTGGCATAAAGTAGTAAGCATATTATTGGTACTTTGAGAACTGCTTGGGTTCACACACTCTGAGAAACTGCTAGGGTTCATACACTGCTGACCTACATAGAGTAAACATATATTTTTGGAACACATTTTCGGTGTTATGTATTATAGCAGAAGTAAAATGAAGATTTCCGTCCGCAGAAACAGTTTTCCTGATTCAAATAGTAAGTTATAATACAACTAGTATTGCTGTGATAGCCTATTCTAATGGACAGTAAAAGCCATGGCCATGTCAGTTATGCTATCTCAAGCTACCAAATGTTACGGAACATTCTTTGAGATGACCAGATTATGAGAAATGTCACGCCGGGAGAGCTGAACATATTACGAAATCTTTCTTTTGAAAAAAATTCTGAGCTTGAAAATTTCGTGCCCGACTTTCACATGATAGTATGATCTCTAGGAAATTTTGTATTGCAGCAAAACGAAACGTTATCTCCCTCAATGACTTGTCGATAGTAGTTCAGTGTCTAAATTCTACTGGTCAAAAGTTAAAAAGTACAAAGGCAGGACAAAAAAAGGGCAGGAGAATGGAAGCCAGATAATCAGAAATCAGGGGAAAAGGCAGGCGGATAATAGAGTCCTAATTCATGGTTAATTTTATGACAAAAACTGCTTTACTCTAGCGAAACAGGAACTCAAGATTCCCGTCAGCTGAAGCAATTTTCCCGATCAGATAGTAAGTTATTACACGTCAAATTCAAATAGTAAGCGTAGCTCAAAACTTACCTCTTATGATTATTAGGAAACTTCAAGAAAGAACAAACAGAAAAGAATTGACACAAAATGAAATAAAAAGATCAGATAACAAATTTGGAGACAAAATGACAACGACAGGTGCAACATTAGTTTCAATCCGAGCAAAAACTTGTTATCAGAAAAATGCAATGCCCTCAGCGGACTTGGAAGAGATTTCCACGCACGCGCATGTGGGACATTATGTCACGGCTTATTTCGTTCACCGTAACAGTAAAAGAACAACCGTCTATATGACTTACCGTCTCGAGGATTATGCAGCTGAGCTTACCGTTGGTAACAGAGGTAAAAAGGAAAACCAAGGAGTGGAGAAAGAAACCAAAAAGTTCGCGTTAGACAATTGAGTTCCTCCTTTCGGTCTCCACGGGCGCCGGACTGTATTCAGTGGCTTTATATTGGCTGAACATGCAGTTTTATATAGAAGCACAAACACAACTTCGAATTATGTGTTCTAATGATTAAAATGAGAATAAAATAAAAATATCTTCCCTACACAAAAGGTTGCTGTATCTGATGATTCATTTCTCTGTGGAAAGGTGTTTTGAACCTATATGTAACATCATCAAGGGATACCTTCATTCAGCCCATCGCGGTAGCATGCATGATACCCATAATCAACCTATAACGACGTGTCATTGAACATTATAAAAACACATAAAAGAAAAAAATACGAAGAAAGGATAGATTAAAGCTACTAAACAACATGAGTGAAGATTTGATTCACGCAGATTGTTCAGGTGTTTGGACTTTCCTAAGGTAAGAGAGCAATGTCACAGTCCATTCCTGCTGCACTCAAAACACAATGCCGTAATTTTGGCAAAAGTATCTTCACGGTAATAAATTTCGGCTCATTTAATAGAGCTTCAGTATACATTCTAAATATTGAATGGAATGAGTTTATGATACGGTATGGGTAAAGTCACGGATAGACAAACACATTTTACAAATAAAAAAAAACGAGAGTTTGTGGGAAAGAAAAACTGATGATAGCTACAGTGTGCCGGAATATATGATCTCACGGCATATTCATGCAAGTGAAATAAAGTCTAACTTCGGCAAATCTGACAGAAAAGTCTGAGACATAATGGGATGGGAACATAAATAACATCTAGTAGATTTTCATTTCACATAGTTTTGAAATTATCGTACGTTCCCAAATCACTAATCATGCTTTTAAAGTTTATTTTAGTTACAGTAATTCCCAAATCATTAGAAATAGAAGCACAAATTAATTTTTAGAATCATTTTATTCTCGTTAACACTTAGCAACTCCACGATAATTTAAATCGTGTTACAGGAGAATTTTTTTCCAAAGATGTCACTTAAAAGCTGCTTCAGTGTCTTTTGCATTTTCAGCAAGAAGGGGGGAACGTTTTCAGAGCTGGATTTCGTTGAAACTTCATACGTAAAACTATTTTCGCATTAAATTATAATGCAGTATAACGGCTGTATTTACCAGCAAACTGAGACTCTAGAAAAAGCTCTGTTACGTAAACTTCTTCTTCATCAGCTGTTTTCTGCTTGCTGTTGAGCGAATCTGTCCACAAGTTTTTTACCGTTTCGGGTAATCTTCCTCTTTTTTACTTCAGTGGTTTTCAGCGAACTGAATTGCTCTTCCCATATCATTTTAAGATTTCCCTTTTTTTCCTTGCATTTTCTGACCTCCAGTCAGTGACAGGGACAATCCAGTTTTTGAGAGTTATGAAAAAATGCTTAGCCCAACGCCATTCAGGCAATTTCGATCAATGAATCTTCAGGTGAGAGGCTGTGTTTCACTTCCGCATGTTATTACTGGAAGAATGCACTTATCTAATAATTTCCATTTTAGGCGCTCACGTTGTTCCTTTTTTCACGCTTTCCAACCGTAGGTTGAAGAAGCGTATACGCTCCAGCTTTGTCCGTCTCGCTGTCAGTCCGTCTGTCCGCACGATAACTCGCGTAAAAATGGTTCGATTTCGATGAAATTTTAGTATGTGGTAGGGGACCACCTGGGGACTAACCGTTTTCAAAATGGGCGAAATGAGGTCAAAGGTCAGGACATAGGAGCGGGATCCATTTCATTGCCCTTATGAGTCATAACTTACGTAACAAGTTAGTAAAATCATGCAATGCATTGATTATGATACGTTTTCCAACATACCAGAAATCATTACTCAAGTTATTACTCAAGTTTTGAGGACAATGGCTGTGGAATAAATCTCGCTCCTGTACCCTGACCTTTGATCACATTTCGATGATATTCAACAGAACCTGTTCAGTATACCTCCGAAATAACATGATAACGTTTTGTCGCAATCGAAGCTTTTTTACGTAAATCATGATGCATAAGGGCTATGGAATAGATCCCGCTCCTGTGTCCTAAACTTTGACCCCATTTCGCCCATTTTCAATAGAATTCGTCCCCAGGCAGACCTTTACAACATACTAACATTTTATCCAAATCGAAGCATTTTTACGTAAGTTATGACGCATAATGGCGGTGGAAGTTTTTCCGCTCCTTTGTCTTGACCTTTGTCCCCATTTCTCCCATTTTCAATAAGGTTTGTCCACAGGCGGTTCCCTACCACATATTGAAATTTTATCGATATCGAACCATATTTACGCACGTTATGACGCATAAGGGCAATGGAATGCATCGCGCTCCTATGTCCTGACCTTTGACCCCACTTTACCCATTTTAAATAGGGTTCCTTCCCAGGTAGTCCCCTATCGCAAATAAAAATTTCATCGGCATCGAACCATATTTACGCAAGTTATGACGCATAAGGGCAGTGGAATGGATCCCGCTCCTATGTCGTGACCTTTGATCCCACTTCACCCATTTTCAATAGGGTTCGTCCAGAGTGATCCCCTACCACATACTAAAATTTCATCGAAATCGTATCATTTTTACGCGAGTTAGGTGCGGACAGACACACGGACAGACGGACGGACGGATAAAGCTGGAGCATATACGCTTCTTCAACCTAAGGTTGGAAAGCGTAAGAAAATGCTTCGATTGCGACAAAACTTTATCATGTTGCTCCGGAGGTATACTGAACCGGTTCTGCTTAATATCATGCGAATGGGATCAAAGGGCAGGGCACAGGTGAGAGATTTAGTCCGCAGCCATTATCCTCATAACTTGAGTAATAACTTGAGTAATGATTTCTGGTACGTTGAAAAGCGTATCATATTCAATGCATTGCATGATTTTGCTAACTTGTAAATATTTCTCTGTATTCTAAACGTATCCTACACGATCAATTTTGATTTCTCTGGTATTTCCATGTCAACTTCCTTTTCCCAAATATAGGAATCAACTGCTTCAGTAACTTCATTACCCAGCATGGTACTTAATCCAGCTTACATCAGTGATAACTGAATTGTGACCATCTACCTAATACTTCTTAGGGCCTCCTTTCGCACTAAGTACAACGGCCATCCGACGTGGCATCGATTCAATAAAATGCCGCAAACAGTTAGGAGGTACGGCCAACCAAGGTGTGTGTACTGCGGCCTTCAATGCAGGTATGAAGGTAATTAGTGTATCCAGACGCCTGCTATGCTGTTCCATAGCGTCCCACAAGGGTTCTATGGGATTGGTGTCACCGCGGAGTTCCGAGGTCAATTGATATGCTGGAAGTCTGAACTGTGTTCTTCAAATCATTCCTACACAACATTGGATCTGTGGCTCAGTGGATTGTCATCTTGGAAAACACCGTCGCCATTCGGGAAAAAGTACAACATTGCTGGGTGCACAAACTCAGCAGGCAATTCATTCAGTGAGCACCAGTCATACGTTATTCCACATATTCACCAAGGGGTCCAAGTTCCTGCAAAGTAAACATGCCCACACCATATACCGACCTCCACCGGCTTGCACTGTGGAGACCATGCAGGATGTATCGATTGCCTCCACCGGCTTGCACTGTGGAGACCATGGAGGATGCATCGGTTGCCTCCACCGGCTTGCACTGTGGAGACCATGCAGGATGGATCGATTGTCTCCACCGGCTTGCACTGTGGAGACCATGGAGGATGCATCGATTGCCTCCACCGGCTTGCACTGTGGAGACCATGCAGGATGGATCGATTGTCTCCACCGGCTTGCACTGTGGAGACCATGGAGGATGCATCGATTGCCTCCACCGGCTTGCACTGTGGAGACCATGCAGGATGTATCGATTGCCTCCACCGGCTTGCACTGTGGAGACCATGCAGGATGCATCGATTGCCTCCACCGGCGTGCACTGTGGAGACCATGCAGGATGCATCGATTGCCTCCACCGGCGTGCACTGTGGAGACCATGCAGGATGGATTGATTGCCTCCACCGGCTTGCACTGTGGAGATCCATGCAGGATGTATCGATTGCCTCCACCGGCTTGCACTGTGGAGACCATGCAGGATGCATCGATTGCCTCCACCGGCTTGCACTGTGGAGACCATGCAGGATGCATCGATTGCCTCCACCGGCTTGCGCTGTGGAGACCATGCAGAAAGGATCGATTGCCTCCACCGGCTTGGATGGCCAAATGATCAAATCAATTGTTTATTGGTGTGCAAAAGTTCTATCCGATTTTGTAATAGATGCAAATTACGATCGGAGTAGTTACGTCAAAAATGACGCTGCGATGCTGAATTTTCGGCCAATAAAGCATGGAGCAGTAGAGCATATAGGGGCACTAGGGTTACCCAAGTAAGTCATTCGTAACGGAAATCACGGAGGGTGTAACATGGCATGCGATAAGGAGCACATTAGACATTGTTTACTGTACGAGTTCGATAAAGGCAGCCGCGGCTTGCCGCAACATCTGTCAAGTGTATGGGGTGGATGCAGTTGATGATAACACATGTCGCCATTTGGTTTCGGAAATTCCGGGACGGAGATAGAAGCTGTAAAAATCAACCACGTCCTGGACGTCCATCCGTGGTTTCCGACGAGGATGTGGAATAAGCCATAAAAATGACCCACATCCAACCGTTCAGGAATTAATGGAGACGTTGTCGGTACACAGAACAACAGTCGAAAGACGGATGCATGCGCGTGTATTCATCACCAATTTCGATAACTGGGTTGCGCACTAGATTTCTGCAAAGCAACGAGAGGAGAGAATCCATACCTGTGTTTCTTTGCTTTCTCGTCACAGAAACGAACCGCTGTTGGGACGAATTGTAACGGGTGATGAGAAATGGATTCTGTACTGTAATGTAAAGCGTCGACGGATTGTGTGCCAAGTTGCGGAGCCAGTTCCATCGATCTCAAAAGGAGGACTACATAAAGGGTTTTGTTGAGTGTTTGGTGAGATATCCAGGGAATAATCCACTGGGAGGTGTTGGCAATTAAACCGAACGATAAATGCTGACCTCTACTGCCAACAGTTGGACAGATTGCGAGAACAACTGACATCGAAGCGGCCAGCACTCGTCAATCGCAAAGGCGTGATCCTTCATCATGATAACGCCAGACCTCATGATGCTTTAATCACTCGGCAAAAATTACTGGACTTCAGTTGGGAAGTGTTACCTCACCTGGCGCATTCTCCTGACCTGGCATCTACGGACGATTTTTAAAATTTTTCGATAATTACAGAACGCCTTCGCTCTCCAAATCTTCGAAGATATGGACGATGTGAAAAAGGCATTACATGACTTTTTAGCACGTTGTTTGTAAAAAAAGATAATTCTTATGTTATCGGTTTGTCCGTCCGTCCGTCCGTCCGCCTGTACTCACGATATCTCTGGAACTATTAGTTCGATTTAAAAAAATTCTTTTTGCATTGGGAAGCTTAAAATATGCGAATGATGATCCTTTATTTCGTTTTTTTTTACGATGTGCAATTTCGCCGCTAGAGGGCGTAAATGCAGATGATGTGGAATTGAAAAATACGTTTTATTCCACATATTTGCTTCTAAACATCCGATTCAAAAAATTCTCATATATTTCGATTCCATTTATGTCGAAGAGTATTTTAGACATAGCTACTTTTTCAAATTACGCATAAATTTTCCGCTAGGGGGCGTAAAAGTAAATTACATTTTTTCCAAAAACTCTTCACCTAAAGCTCCGATTTGAAAATTTTTTCTTCAGCGGATTCACCTCCTGATGGAAAATCTGTTGCGTATAATGTCTAGTTTTTGGGAATAAATACTTTGGCCACCATGGGGCGTAAGTGTTAATTTTTGCTTCTGATGTATTTGCCATAAAATCTGAGCTTCTAAAATATCAATTTAAAAACTTCTTTCGTGGACTGATGCCACTTGCATCGATAAACCTTTTCGGAATATTTTCTTCTTAAAATATTCCACAGTTTCTCCGCCAGAGGGCGTAGATGTATATCTTATTTTTGCCAATATCCCTATTTCTAGGATTCCGATTTGAAAAATTCCTTCTTTGCTGGATAGGGTTTTCAGCGTGACATGTTTTTCATATAATTACAAAATTTTCAAGTAATTCATAGACTTTCCGCTAGGGTCGTAAAGGTAAATTGCATGTCCCACTATATCTCTGCTGCTAAATCTCCGATTTGAAAAATTCTTTCTGCACCGGATACAGTTCCTCATGGGAAATCCTTTGCACGCAATTTCTAATTTTTGTAAAAAATGGTTTGGCCACCAGGTGGCCTAAGTCTTATTTTCTGTTTCTGATGTATTTGCAGCAAAATATGAGCTCTAAAATTCCGATTGAAAAACAAGTCGTTTGTTGACAGATACTACGCATGTCGACAAACCTTTTAGGAGCATTTTCTTCTTGAAATAATGCATGGTTTCTACGCCAGGGGGCGTAGATATATATCTTATTTTTGTCAATATATCTACTTCTAAGGGTCCGATTTGAAAAAAGTCCTTTTTTGTAGGATAGTGTTTCCGATGCGAAATGTTTTTCCTATAAATTCAAAATTTTCAAGTAAATCATAGACTTTCCGCTAGGGGGCACAAAGGTAAATTGCGTTTTCTGCGTAATATCTGCTCCCAAAACTCCGATTTGAAAAATTCTTCCTGTATCGCATATAAGACTTGATGGAAAATATTTTTCACATAATTTCTAGTGTTTGGTAAAGAATGGTTTAACTACTAGGAGGCATAAGTGTTTGTATCTACTTCTGATGTATTTGTAGCAAAATTTGGGATCCTGGAAACTCGACTAAATTTTTTTCTTGGACCGATCCACTCATATGGATAAACCTTTTGAGAATACTTTCTTCCTAAAATAATGCAGGTTTTTCCACCAGGGGACGTAAAGTCGCATCTTATTTTTGTCGATATCTCTGTTTCTAAGTGTCCGATTTGAAAAATTCTTTCTGTGTTGGAGAGCGTTTCCGGTGCGAAATGTTTCTCATATAAATCCATATTTTTCTTAACGAACAAGTCTGCAACCAGAGGGCGTAAGCTCACGATTCCGTTTACAGCAATATCTGATTGATCAATAACCCGATTGAAAAACGTCTTTCTTCCGTCAGATACTATTGTTTTCCATACCGGTTCCATTGACTTTGAATAGCTTTGATAAATGTAATTTGCGTCAGAACGGATTCAAAAGACGTGCTTAGTACACCCGAAAGTTCGGTGTCATCTTTCTTGTTTTTACTCTAAAGCACAGGAGTTTTTCCGGCGTGGGATTTACCTACTCATAGAAAGATGGCAAGAGGTCATACAGAATGTTGGCAATTATGTGAAATCCCAGGTACGTTATTTTATTCTGTTCTCCTCCTTTCTTTGTAGCCTACAAAAACGGGTAGAACTCATGCACAAATTCAATACATAATTTCTGTGCTGTCACGTGGGCACTGTTAAACATCTGGTGTGTTTCTGCGCCCCTAAAAATTACCTCTACAATAGAGTGCGGAACAGTCAGGATGTAAAATAATTCTTAATACATAATTTTAGGCTGAACCAAATATTACCATACTTCATTTTGAGTCATCATAACGTTTCTACCATGCATATGAGTCGGGATCACTTGATCACGAGAGTCATGAAGATGGTAATAAAACAAGCTTTATTAAATCAGGTCAGTTTTTTAACACTATTTACTGAAGTCATTACTCAAGAGAAAAAACGCACAAGTTTAACAAGTACAAAACTGTTTAATAAATAAATGTCGTAAAATAAATATGAGTATTAATGCGATCAATTATACGATTATACAAGCGGTTGCTTTCACCCAGCACATTGCCTTGTTACATGACGCTAACTTTGCCAACAAGTAGCACATTTGGGAGATTAGGTTCCTCAGTGAATGAAGAAATTTACTCCCACATTACTTACAATCAGTACTATATTTTCTCAATAAATAATGCCTCGGCCAGAGAATCTTTGTCTCTCTCTGTCACCTTCTCTAAGTTTCTTACCGAGATGCATATCTAAATCAGAAGAATAATCAAATGAAAGGAGTACTTATAATTCATGTAAGAAGTTTCACACATATCTCGGTACTGATAATGACATAGTTGCACATGAGCAACACATAGAAGCTGACATGTTGAACATATATGATGAACACTAACACAATACGAAGTTCTCACACTCAGTATACCTATATACAGGGTGCATAGGAAAGTCCCTTTAGCCTGGAATAACTTGCAAACGGAGAGAGGTACAGTTATGCAAATGAGATAACGGTATAGTAAAGCGACTACGCCCAATCGAATGCAACCAATAGCAGCGCTCTTAGTGGCGAAATGTGGAAGTTAGCCATCGCAAATAGAAAACGAAAAGAGATAGAGCAAAATGTCCAATTACAAAGTTGTAGAACATTAATCAATTAGTACAAAACGACATTTGTTTCACACGGATAAGATAAATAGTCGCCTGAATACCCTAAAATGTCCGAAATCGACGCGCGACCTTTTGTGTGAACGTTCGAAGGGAACAGGCATAGGTATGAGCAAATACACACAATTTAGTGCATAAATGCGTACTTATGTCAATACAGTTTGATGACTTCAGGCAAAACAAAACAAAGAAGGCAAACTGGAGCACAGTGATAAAAAGTTAATGTCGAGTATGTTCGAAGAGTTCGCCTTTGCCCACGATACAGATTTGTATTCGTGAAAGTAACACTGCATGCACATTCCTCAGCATGGAAGTGTCACACTATTGCAAGCATCTGTAACACGACGACGTAGATCCAGCAGACTTGTAGGCGCTGTTGCACACACCTGATTTTTTTTATGTAACCCTAGAAATCCAAGCTCGCCATTCTCACACAGCGTACGCAGACCTAAACTTCTGATCAGGGCACATCCTGCTACTGGTTTTTATATCGTAGGTATGGTGCAACGTCACAATCTGTATTTGCATACGGCTACATTTGCGAAATGTGAATATGCAGATTCGAATCGTCGCACATCGATTTCGGACATTGTAGGTTATTCAGGCGACAATTTATCTTATCCGTGTAAAACAAATGTCGTTTTGTACTAATTAATTGATGCTCTACAACTTTGTGATTGGAAATTTTGCTCTATATCTTTTCAGTTTCGATTTGCAATGGCTAACTTCCGCATTTCGCCACTAGGGGCGCTGCTATATGTTGCATTTGATCGGGCGTAGTCACTTTACTGTACCGTTATCTCACTTTCATAAATGTACCTCTCTCTGTTCGCAAGTTATTCCAGGCTAAAGGGACTTTCTTATGCACCCTGTATATTTTCTTAAGTGTTGTTGGCCGTTGAAATGCTTCATCTCTTTAGCACACTTCAGCGGCAATTCTGAACAGTCTTGGTGTGTTACCAGGAATTTAGAATTAGCCCGTTGGTCGCCGTCTTTTCTTCAAGGCATCACGATTCTTCAATATCACCGTCGGTCACGCTGACATATTACGTTAAACGCCAGTTCCCGCTCCAGCGTTAAGTAACTGAGCAACGCGACTGCCTTGTTCGTCCAACATCTTCCGTCGTCGGGATCCCAGCAGCAAGAGTGAAGAATTTCTTGTCCAACCGCTACGCACTTGGAGTTGCTCCTAAGCCGACTCTTTTCAAATCAGCTTGAGAATTCTCTTTCAGAAACGGAAGCTTTCTTCACCCCATAATTCCAAAATGGGCCACCAAAGTGGTTAGAAGGGCATTTCACGTGAAAATTGTTTCAGTTTGTGACTTTTACTTTCCTACAGTGTTCATTTCTGCATACAGGAAGCCGAACATTCTCCAATGATTATTGTAATCACCGAATGTTTTTAATTTCTAAATGGCACCAAAACTTCGTCCGCTTTGGCAACGTATCTAACTCGCTTCTTTTTGCTGTAGCGAGGACATTCATCACTTGAGTTGTGACTTGGGTCTGAAGCGAGAAGGTATCATATCGTGCCATCCACACTGTACCGAAGATCAATAACATTCTGAAATAAATTACACGCTAATTTACCTAAAAACTCCCTTTCGTAACAACACTTTTCGGTATTGTGTGAAAGCTTGAGAAGAATGCCATACTTATGCGCTGCACTTGATTTTTCTCCAACATTATATAACATTATATTACCAACTGTGGCTTCCCTAGTTAATATCTCACTCTTTCCGATAAAGCATTGCAATTTGTGCTTACTTCCTGAACTGCATGCCTGTATGATACTGGGTTTTCATTTCGCAATGGAGAAAATATAATCGGAAACTGAATTGCAGTTCCTTTCATGTTTTGAGATAAATGAAAGTTAAACCGAACGTTCAGATGCTCTTCCCAAATATGCACATTCCTTCATCATATTAAGTAAGCCGCGATTTTCATCATTCATTTTTATTTGCAGAATTTTTATTGAACTATAGATATGAAATCACACAAAATGAGTTCATTAACCGTTTCCCACTTTTGAAATTTTAGAACTATAGATATGAAATCACACAAAATGAGTTCATTAACCGTTTCCCACTTTTGAAATTTTAGAACTATAGATATGAAATCACACAAAATGAGTTCATTAACCACTTCCCACTTTTAAAATTTTAGAACTATAGATATGAAATCACACAAAATGAGTTCATTAACCAATTCCCACTTTTGAAATTTTAGAGCTGCCTCGGTGGCGCAGTGGTCTAAGCGATGGCTTTGTAAAAGTTGTGTTGACCTGTGCTCCGTGTTTGACCTGCGTTTATTAGTTTTATTTTGTGTGTGTGCCGTCATTTTGTGTATCTCCTGTGTTGTGAACATCACCTGTGTCGATTGAGTCCGACCTTGACGTCCTGTAAGTAAAACTTTACTTGTACTAACTCTTTTTCCGTCCTGGCTTTGCCCAGGGTCGGGTTTAGCAGGCCAGCCATTGCAAATGGCGGCGAACGCTTCTGATAGGCCAGGTATGAAGCTTGATTGCAAAGCTCCGCCCCCGCCTGGCCACGTTCGGTCATCGTCACTACCACACGCAGCTCGTTTCCAAGCCGCGTTATCTGATGTTACCACCTCTTTTTCCAACTCTATGGATGTTGATTTCCCGACATTGTCCACCACAGTGACGTCATTAACTTCTTCAGTACCCGTTGCCTCTGGCACTTCATTTGCTGCTGCGAGCACTGCGTCTCGACCTTCCCCATCTCCGCCAATTCCCACGGCAACTCTACCTTATGCTTCCGTTGTAAAGGGTACCAATTCATCTTCCTCTACAGCGAAGAATCCATGTACAATGCCTCTTGATATGATTGTCACTAAAGGCAACAAGAAATTACCCATCGAAATTCCGGAAACTTAAGCTGCTGGGCAGGAGGTTTTACGCACACAGAAACTTGGCATATGTTTTGATGCCCTCCCGGACACCAGCCTTCAGAAATACTCCTTAGCCGTACGCCAAATCCTCCCTAAGGGAGCGATCAACCATATGGCGAGGAAACCTAGGACTGTTCTCATCTATTTTGCGAAGCCAGAGTTTGTGGAGCGCATCTTATCTGACGGACTGCATGTTGGGGATCATACCTTACTGGGAATCCCGCTCACGCAGCGCCCCGTACTTGTTACGTGCTATCCCGTACCACCAGAAATCAAGGACCATTACTTAATGGCGGCCCTTTTCCGTTATGGAAAAGTAGTTCGTTCCATTTCCGCTCTGTCTTCCGCACCAACAGACCCAGATGACAGGAACATCTTAGGTCTGCGTCGCCAAGCAAGGATCCTGTTCCCTACTGAAGATGCCATTGCTGACTGCTCTACTGACCTCACTGTGGTTGTAGGGAAGCAGATTTTCCGGATCGATATCGTTACTGCCTTGCATTGTTTTAAATGCAAGGCATATGGCCACATCCAATCACGTTGTCCACATGCATCTGCCAAACCACCAATTTCCATACCGCCCGAAGTCAACACCCCACCCTCAACATCATTTTCTCTGGCCACACCAAGTTCGGCTCCACAGACGCCCTTGATCCCTGCTACTGTTGTTCCAGAGGCTTCTCCCCCAGCAGATGATGATTCGTCAGCAGTCTCCAAGTCTTCGACCTCTACTACGGGAACCTTGGCCACCTCTCCATCGTTGGATCCACTTGCTGCTGTGGTACCTCTACGTTCTTCGGAGGGTATTATTTCCGACAAGGAATGGCAACCCCTCCGTCGTGTTGCTTCATCTTCTTCCCTTGGATCCCCTAATGTAGAGTCAGATCTAACTGTCCTACACCCACCAGCTTCTCCCGGCGTACCCACGTTGAAACGTACTAGACAGAGTTCAATCTCGCCGGTGACGTCTTCTCCACGCTGCTCTTTTTCTTGTTCGCCAATTCGACAGTCTTTCTCTCCAACTGCAGTTTCTACATCTTTTAAGTCCCCAGCTGTTCCAAAATTGTTGGATCAAAAAGCTTTCACAGAATATCTGGAAACCTTCCCTGCATTAGACGGGCAGCTGGCGCCGTCTGATCTTGCTCTCATCATACTCAATCAACCGTCACGTCCTCTCAAGCAGCAAGACTGCGTTCAATCACGTAATGCTCAGCTTTCTACTATTATCACCCAACTTCAGAATCTACTTGCTCTTTTGCCGAAAATCGACACAGTCACTAATGCGCAGACATCTAACTTAAAGAAACGTGTAACCAGTCTTCACAGAAGTGCTGATAGTAATATTCAACCACTACAACCTCTTTCAAGTTAAAATTACTTTCTTTCAACTGTAAGGGATGCTCCGTCCCTTCTACCAATGCGTTAGTGTTTGAAGACATTACACCGTATAACGAAGTAAATTTCTCCGTCATTTTTATCCGCGCCGGGGCTCGAACCCGGATCCCCTCATTCCGGAATAAGTCACTCTACCAATTGAGCTACGCGGACGTTTTATTCTGATTCCTATCTGCCTTTATGTCGTGTGCGTCCTTCGGGCAGGTACGTCCCATCTCCTGGTACGTTACATCATCTCCCTCTTCTTTTTTATTTTTTTTATTATTTTTCGGAGTGCTGGAGAAGGGATTCTCTTATTTTTCCTATCTCGCGGTGTGGAAATAACATCACACTAATGCGAGATTTTGAACGGTCTGGTCATCCGGATAGTTCGGGCGCCATTATGACGAAGTAAATTTCTCCGTCATTTTTATCCACACCGGGGCTCGAACCCGGATCCCCTCATTCCGGAAGAAGTCACTCTACCAATTGAGCTACGCGGACGTTTTATTCTGATTCCTATCTGCCTTTATGTCGTGTGCGTCCTTCGGGCAGGTACGTCACATCTCCTGGTACGTTACAACCGCATGATGCGGATATATTATTGCTACAGGAGACTAACTGCCATCCCAACACCCCATACCACAAGTGGCGAACCTGGCCATTTCAATTCTACCATGTCCATCGACTTAGTCTTCACGCAGGACTTGCGGTGGCCATCCAATTTCGTCTTCGATCCTTTATTACTGATATCATGGTCACACTGATTTATCGTGACCTCCTGCAGCTTCTGTCCTTCCGACTTCACAACTTCCGATACCATATCTTCAACATCTGTGTTTCCGGCAATCAACAGTATGCAGACTGTCTTTTTGAGCATTCTGTTTCCTGTGTTCAAGGTCTTCCAGCCACTGATATTGTCATCTTAGGTGGTGATTTTAACTGCACCCTTGACCCATCCCTCGACAGATCGGACGGTTCCACGGATATCAGGTATTTTCTTACCCGAGCACTTTGTACAGCCATCAACCAGCTACAACTCCAAGATTCTTTTTGACATCTGCACCAATTTCTTCGTTCGTACACCTGGCGCTCTTACTCCACTTCCTCCCCCACAACTGCCCGACTTGACCGGTTTTATGTTTCTTCAATTCTTCTTCCTTCAGTTATCTCCCTTTCTCACACACCGACAGTTTCTTCCGACCACAGCTGTGTCGTAATGTGTCTTCACACCAGTTCATCTCCTCAACAATACTACCGAACTTGGACCGTTGATGATGATCTTTTACTTGATTCAACCTACGTAAATTCCATCCAATCGCAGCTCCAACAAGCCTTATATATACTCCCTTTTGCTTCTTGTCCCTTGCAACACTGGTTAAATGTCCAATCCCAAGTTCTTCTTTATACCAAACAATATTCCCACGAAAAACGCACTACCGCCTCTATGAAGATTGATGCTGCACGCTCGATTTTTTCCACCCTAGATCTTGATTCTTCCCTGTTTTCTCATTACCAAGCTGAACGTCGTGCCTTGCTACTTCCTGTCTCCCAACAAGCTCTTCACCGCCTCAAGTTCCTTTATCTCCAGCCAAATGACTATCTATGTGAACAGGTTCAACAACTGGAATTCCACAAATGTTCTTCTCATCACTCCGTAATCTGAAGTTACCCGATGGAACTGTTACTAATGACCCCACTCTCGTTTGCTCCGGTGTTAGAACATATTTCCAGTCACGTTTTGCTCAGTTTCAGTCAAGTTCTCCGCATGCTGATTCGATTCTTTGTGCCTTACCACATATTCCATCGCATCTTGTTACATCTCTTTCTATGCCTATCACCCCAGCAGAAGTAGTACAGTCACTTGCCTTACTTAACTGTCACTCGTCACCTGGTCCTGACGGGTTGACAGTTAATTTCTTTCTTACGTTTTCCTCTTTCCTACACCCTCTCCTATTGCCTTGCTTTACAGCTGCTTTTTCTTTATCTGTTCTTCCCCCCGCTTTTACTCTAGCTCACATCATTCTTCTTCCAAAGAAGGGGTGTCTGCTGGAGTTGGATAACTGGCGTCCTATATCCATCCTTAATGTTGACTACAAGATTTATACTAAAATACTCTCTATTCGATTGAACCCTGTCCTTCCCACCGTCATACATCCCGACCAAACGTACACCATCCCTGGCCGAAGCATTCATACTAATATTAATCTCCTCCGTGACTCATATTGCCTTGCCCACCTTTCCTCCGAACATCTAGCCTTCCTCAATCTTGATCAGAGGCAGGCCTTTGATAACGTGAGTCATCAGTGACTTGCCTATGTGCTCTCTGCCTTCGGTTTCCCATCTGTCTTCATCACAGCCCTCCTTGCCCTGTACCAGGACTCAGTTGTTCATATCCGGACGGCCTCCTTCCTTACAGCCCCCATTCCGTTTCGTAAGGGCATCCGCCAAGGATATCCTCTTTGCGGACAACTTTTCTCTCTAGTCTTTGAGCCTTTTCTTTGCTCTATCAGTTCTCTTCTACAACCTCCCCCTCCACCATTCAGCATAGCACCAGGCACCATTCTATCGTTCTTACTGCCTACGCCGATGATCTCACAGTTCTCATCCGAGAAGAATGGCAATTCACAATTGTTCTTGCATGGTACCAAGTGTATGCTGAGGCTTCCGGCGCTTCGTTAAACCTTTCAAAGTGTACAGGCTTGTGGTGTGGCTCCTGGAGACATCGCCCCGATGCACCGTGGGGCGCTCATTGGACTTCCACCAGTCAAAAGATACTTGGGGTGCACATTGGCAGCCGGGTCTCAGCAGCGGCTGCCACCTGGAGACCCCTCGTCCGGAAACTACGTCACACCGCTGCTTACTGGTCCAAACTGAAGTGCTGTTTGACCTACCACAGTCGTGCACGGCTTGCCGGCACCCACATTCTCTCGTTAGTTTATCATTCCTGGATTGCACAACCGCCACCAGCCTACGTTCAAACTGCAACAACATCAGCAATGCTCAGCATTGTTTGGTCATCTACTCATTGGTTATCTTCCTCAGTATTATCTCTACTTTCGACTTGTGGTGGCCTCTATATGCCAGAGATTACCATACGTTATAAAGCTGTAAAAATTTTCAATTTCCTCCGTTTGACAGTTCAACCAGACTCTTCCGCTTCCATTCTTCTGCTTAATGTTCTGACTTCCCGCCTTAATCCCTGCCTCACCGTCCATCTTCTTCTCAAGATGGATATTCACACTGTCATCCCCCCCGTTTTCCTCTAGTCTACCATGAAGCTGTCCAGTTCCTTCGTTCTTTACCGCTCATTCGTCAACCCCCCTCTTCCACTCTTGATCTTCTTTCCGAGCCTCTTTTTTCTCCTCCGTCCTCCACCCCCTACTGCCAACTTTTTCTTTTTCCCCGCATGGCTACACGCTGGTGTAGTCTCCGTTTCCCAAATGGTCCTCCCCGATTTTTCATGGAAACCCGTTTCCGACCTTTTCCCCACCCTCCCACCCTCGCCCGAACTCTCTGATAACTTCCTCCAACTTAAACATGCTCTTCAATCACTTTTTCCTTCCCTAGTCAATTCCTCTGGCATCCTTTCCGTTTCCTCTGCCTCTCTCCCTTTTCCGTTCTTCCTTCCCTTTTCCGGTGATCTCCTCCCTCTCCACAGTCTTTCCACCCGCACCCTGTACCGTTTTCTCCGTTCTTCTTCTGCGGTACCTTGCCCTATTCTCTCTGTTCCTTCTTTTGCACTAACTTCGGTCTGGTCTACTGCCCAATATTCACCGGCCCTCTCCTCAGAACTTAATGTGCACTGGAGGTTTTTGCATAATCGACTGACTGTCCCTTGGACTTTGTTCCGGAGAAATATAGTACCATCAGATCTCTGTCCTTTTTGTAACGTCGTTGGAGACATCTTACACATGTTTGTTTACTGTCCGACGCTGCTCCCACTATTTCACAGTATGTTTCAACTTGCACATCCTTCTTGTACCAGTGATCTCACCCTAGAAGATTATCGTTTCCTCGGCCACAGTTCTACAAGTTTCACCTCTATTTTACCAGTTTGTTCGTATTTATTTATCCTAGCTAAATATATTATTTTCTCTCACCTGCTACAGTTACAAGATCCAGATCCAATCACATTCTCTACCTCTTTAGTTGCACACTATCGCAACAGGGTTAAAGCTCAGACTCACCCTGGAATACTCCTTAGCGAATGACACGGCACGGTTACCTGCCTTCTTCAAAACATGGTCGCCGTGTCGTCCCTGGTTTCGGTTTTCTAGTGCCCAGACTGTTCATTTGCTGTTTTAATAAAATTACGTCGGAACTTTCAATTTTTACTGTTCCCTCACCATGTTTCCTCCTGGAACTGGATTGTGTTTGCTTCCTGCTGATGTCACCTTTTGTACACAGTTCTCTTCATCCTCACAGTGACTCTCTGCCACCAGTGATTCCTATGTCACTAGAACTGCGAGAATTTTTTTCTGTAAATTGTTTCGCTCCAGTGATGTTCCAAGACTTCAATGAACAATTATCCCAGAGCTACTGCTGTTTACAGCAAATTATGCAATGCCTGTCATTGCTCATTTGTACAATTATCATTTCATTGTAAATATCTACATTTTGTTTTATTTCTCCCCTTCTCTCACACTGCGTGTGAGGTTGGGGATGTTCTGTTGTAATTCTTTTAAGTGAATAAAAGCGAATATTGAAACTAAGCGATGGCTTCTGATCATTCGTCCGAAAGAGGTCCGGGTTCGAATCTCGGTGAGGCATGGATGTTGTGTTTGTCTTACGGCACTGGCTCTCTCCCTTCCCTGGAACCAGTGACCTTAAATTGGGGTCGGGCGACTGCTTATAGCCCATTGAGTTGCTCACGGTGGTCGTTAAACCTCTAATAAAAAAAAATTTAGAACTATAGATATGAAATCACACAAAATGAGTTCATTAACCGTTTCCCACTTTTGAAATTTTAGAACTACATATATGAAATCACACAAAACTAGTTCATTAACCGTTTCCCACTTTTGAAATTTTAGAACTATAGATATAAAATCACACAAAATTAGTTCATTAACCGTTTCCCATTTTGCAAATTTTCAGTTCTGATTTAGTTTTTACTTTTACGCTTAATGGGTTTAAATACGGAGATATAAAAATTAATACGAAAACAAATTGTATCTATTTCGATGACATGCGAAATCAAATGCTTGTGCACACGTGTTACTCATATAAAAATCAGAAAAAAAAATTGTAGGTTAAATTTTCTCTGTCTCTTTGTTTATGAATTTAATAATCAGCAGAAAAGATCTCTAAGTGCTATAAGTAGGAGCTCATTCTTAAGTTGATTCCAGGGATGGCGAAGAGCCAGTGCTACGGGATGGATGAAATATCCATACCTCATGTGGGACTCAGGCTCAGTCCCAGCGCAGATGACCCACTAGCAAACAGCGTCTCTGATCACTCGAGCCACCACGATCACTGTTTCAACTCCGTTCTTGTACAAATTTAGGTAGTAACATAAAACCTCGAGCGCCCCTTGTGAAACGAACCATCGGCCTTCAATTATTCACCAGAGACGGGCCTGATCCCCAAACCCCATGCGAGGAATGGAGAAGGGGGGGCAGCGCTTGTTCCATGACACTGCCCCCCCTGCATCTCCGAACCAGAGTACCCACATTTGGGACAGGCTACTGCTTGTTGCTCACTGTGGTTGATAACTCTTCCCCTCAACAAAATTCGAATTTGTAGGATGAAATTTTACTATCAGTTTCTATATTTGGCCTTCAACTTTGTTGCAGTTGAATAATAAGGCAATTGTTTATCTCAACGACTACAGTCTTGTGACGATTATATATAGATTAAGATAATACAACGTAGTTGTCACAAATGTTTATCTATTTTTTTTTTTTAATTTCTCAAGCCGACCATGGTACCCGTAGAGCCTTGCGTTTTCGATTGAAGGAGCACAAGACCTACATTCGGAATTGTAACCTAAAGAAGTCATCGATGGCTAAACACTGTTACGAAAAGGACCACAGATTTCTCTTTGAAGAAGCAAAACTTATTGACAAGCCAGATTCAACCTCCAAACTTGATAGTTTGGAAGCTTTCCATATATATCAGAAGTCTTCGCAACTTGTTAATGACATGGCATCCACGCCATTTCTATCAAACGCGTGGACGCATCTAACCAAAACACGTGACTGTAAACACCATTGATGATGTCATATACAATTTGAATATTTACGTGCCATTCGTCCTGATGAAGCTAGGTCAATACCCAGCAGAACCATGGTCGGCTTGAGAAATAAGTAAAAAAAAAAACATTTGCGACAACTACGTTGTATTATCTTAATCTATAAATACAGCAATTGTTATTTAACAATATTTCTGCATACCGTTAAGGTGGACGTCAAGTAACTTGGTTTCCTAAACTTCCAATGGAAAAACTTCTGTACACATTTTCTTGACAATTAATGCGTTCCCAAGGATGAAAATTTGAACATCGATTAAAATAGGTTCATTTTATAACTTGAAATACCTAATATTTTCTAAAACATAACCATAGTTATGCAGTCCAACATTTCTTTGTCTACTGACGTCATCAAAGTACAGGTCGCGCCATCTTTCTTCTGGTTTCAACACCACCAAAGGAAAAGTTATTGATTTTTAATAGAATTATGGTTATGTTTTTGAAAATATTAAGTATTCCAAGTTATAATATGAAGTTATTTTGATCGATGTTCAAATTTTCATCCTTGGGAACACACTAATTGTGAAGGAAATGTGTCGAAAAGTTTTTCCATTGGAAGTATAGGAAGCAAAATTACTTGACGTCTACCTTAAAGCTCCTTTGTATTTTTATTGTTCTTGGCAGATTCGTCGGAAAAAACTGATATTCTGTATTAAATACAACTTATCTTGAATAAGATCGAAAGAAAATTTCTTAACGTTTTAGTTGCACTTTTCGAAAGCTCGTGAGCCTCTTTAGAAGTTAACGATAAGGGTGAGAATCTGCAATTCGAAATGAAAAAAAAGCAGAAATAGAATTTCTTATTGAAAGGCAAAGAAAATGAAAATAATTGATTTCTTAACCAGGAAGAGACAGAGTTGTCTGCTGCAAAATGATGCTATTTTCAAGGGAAAGTAAAATCTCTGTTGATAATAGGATTAGAATACATCAATGAAATAACATTTTTTTATGTTGAAAGGAACTTGCAAAGTAAAAACATAAAATATTCTACTTGATGAATGGCAAATAGGAGCACCGTGACAATGAAGTTAACGGAATTTCTCAGTAAAAGCCAATGTGAAGAATGGGAACTCCAAAAAAAGAATGATACATAATAGTAGATAAGAAAAGTTTTTCACTCTAGACACCAAGCATTTTTTTAAATAATGATGCAACTTCACAATTTTTTTTTAAACAATTCACTCTTATTCACAAACTAACGATTTCTTTTGCTTCCAGATTTTTACATTAGTGTATAACTTCAAAATCAAGTTATCAGGGCACTTTAAGAAATTACAAGTATGTGTATTCTGAATATGTTTTCTAGGAAGGATAACACACAAAAACACGTAAACGATTAAAAAAGAAATTATAGCAATATACATATTTTAACAAGAAAGATGACACCGAATTTTCGGGTGTAATAAGCACGTCTTTTAAATCCGTTCTGATGCAAATTAAATTTATCAAAGCTATTCAAAGTCAATGGAACCGGCATGGAAAACAATAGATCTGACGAAAGAAAGAAGATTTTCAATCGGGTTTTTAATCCCTCAGATATTGCTGTAAACGGAATCGTGAGATTAAGAACTCTTAGAAACAGAGATATCGACAAAAATAAGATGTGACTTTACGTCCCCTGGGAGGAAGGCCATGCATTATTTTAGGAAGAAAATATTCTCAAAAGGTTTATCCATATAAGTGATATCGGTCCAAGAAAAAATTAGTCGAGTTTTCAGGAGCCCAGATTTTCCTACAAACACATGAGAAGCAGAAATTAACATTTATGATCCCTGGTGGCCAAACCATTCTTTACCAAACATTAGAAATTATGTGAAAAATATTTTCCATCAGGTCTTGTATGCGATGCAGGAAGAATTTTTCAAATCGGAGCTTTAGGAGCAGAAATAACGCAGAAAACACAATTTACCTTTGTGCCCCCTAGTGGAAAGTGTATGATTTACTTGAAAATTTTGAATTTATAGGAAAAACATGGCGCAACGGAAACACTATCCAACAAAGAAAGAAATTTTCAAATCGGGCTCTTAGAAGTAGGGATATTGACAAAACTAAGATATATATCTACGCCCCGTGACGTAGAAACCATGCATTATTTCAAGAAGAAAATTTTCCTAAAAGGTTTGTCGACATGAGTAGTATCGGTCAACAAACGACTTTTTCTTCAATCAAGATTTTAGAGGCTCATATTTTGCTGCAAATACATCAGAAGCGGAAATTAAGACTTACGCCACCTGGTGGCCAAATCATTTTTTTACAAAAATTTGAAATTATGTGCAAACGATTTCCCATCAGGAGCTGTATGCGGTGCAGAAAGAATTTTTCAAATCGGAGATTTAGAAGCAGAGATATAGGGGGAAACGCAATTTACCACTACGCCCCCTAGCGGAAAGTCTATGAATCACTTGAAAATTTTGAAATTATATGAAAAACATGTCACACGGAAAACGCTATCCAACAAAGAAGGAATTTTTCAAATCGGAATCCTAGAAGTAAAGATATTGCCAAAAATAAGATGTACACCTACGCCCCCTGGCGGAGGAACTGTCGAATATTTTAGAAAAAAATATTCCTAAAAGGTTTATCGATGTCTGTGGCATCAGTCCACGAAAGAATTTTTTCAATCGATATTTTAGAAGCTCAGATTTTATGGCAAAAATTAACCCTTACGTGCCCTGGTGGCCAAAGTATTATTTGCCAAAAGTTGAAATTATATGCAAAAGATTTTCAATCAGGAGATATATCCGCTGAGAAAACATTTTTCAAATCGGAGTTTTAGAAGATGAGTTATCGGGAAAAATTTAATTTACTTTTACGCCCCTATCGGAAAATCTATGCGTAATTTGAAAAATTAACTATATCTAAAATACTTTTCAAGATAAATGGAATCGAAAGATAAAATATTTTTAATCGGATGGTTAGAAGTGAATGTGAAATAAAAGCGTATTTTTGAATCCGACATCATCTGCATTTACGCCCTCTAGGCGGCGAAATTGTACATCGTAAAAACAAAACAAAATGAAGGATCATCATTCGCATATTTCAAGCTTCGCAATGCAAAAATAATTTTTCAAGTCGGACTATTGGTTGCAGAGATATCGTGGGTACAGACGGACGGACAAACCGATAACATAAGCACGATCTTTTTTTACAAAAGACGTGCTAAAAAGTGAAAGTGGGAAATTTTTGATACAATTTAATGAAATTTGTCGTTTATGGCAAATGCTTTAAATAAAAAGGTTACGGATGATAACCATGTTTCATCAGTGTATGTGTATGAATATTTTCTATACAATGAACTAAGTTATGCGATATTTCCAAACGCTGCTGAAATACAGTTGTTCATTTATGTATTAGTGTGAATTTTCGACAAATTTCTTCACCATTTTGAATGTGAATTTCTTCACATTCAAAAACTTAAATATAGGGAAACTTTTAGTTCATTGCATGCACAGCATTGATAAAAAGAAGTATACTAAGTTTCATCAATGTGTTCACATACCATTTTCAGTTATCAGGTTTGCCGTAAAGAGTTTTTTTTTTTTTTTTTTTTTTTTTGATTGGAGGTTTAACGACCACCATGAGCAACTCAATGGGCTATAAGCAGTCGCCCGTCCCTAATTTAGGGTCACTGGCTCCAGGGAAGGGAGAGAGCCAGTGCCGTAAGACAAACACAACATTCATGCCTCACCGGGATTCGAACCCGGACCCCGTTCGGACGAATGATCAGAGGCCATCGCTTAGACCACTGCGCCACCGGGGCGGCGTAAAGAGTTCGGGACGAAAATCTCATTTTTCAAAAAACGCCTTTAAAGTGTAAAATACAAAGTTTTTCTCAAACATAAATAGCATCAAATAATGGTAACCAAAGTGTTTTCAAATCTGTAAAACCTTGTAAAAATAAATATTTTCTAGTTTTAACAATAATTTTATGCAAAAACAGTAAGACAAACCTAATTATTTTCCAACTTCCGCCCTTTCAAATGTCGTTTTCGTTTCTTTTGACAGCTGTATTTTGATATTAAAATTGCTATAACTCTGTATCTGTTCATCGTAGACAAGAAACGAAGGCAGCTTTGGAATTCTAAATAGTGGAGTTTTAAAATGAAAGAATTTTTAAAAAATGTGAAATTTTGCCCAAAACTAAATTTTCAGCGTAGTCGAATAACTGAAGAGCTAAACGTGAAAAATTTGCGAAGCACAGAACTTTTTGGATTGATTGCAAGCTCGGACTGTGTTTAGAGTCTAATAATCGAGCTGCTATAGGGTTTAATAGTTTCCCTACATGATGGGAATGGTTTCGAGAGGATTCGGATATTGCTGGACTGTACCCTTCTTGCATACCTGTGTATATGTTAGGAAGTAGCATATGCGCGAGTGTTGGAGAGGGAGTGAGGCGTGAAGACAGTGTAGCAAAGTGAGTGAAAAGTTCGTCCCGTTTTGGGTTACACATAATGTTAGGCCACCGTTCCTGTGCGAAAAGCGCGCCAGCGTCGACTGTGTACCGCGATGACATGAAACACACGAAATTGAGGACGTGCATTTGGCAGGGAGCCACATTTTGCGTTATTAGGACAGTAGAGAAATAAACGTACTCTTCGGATGCTCCTACTTCATTATTGAAAAACAGGTTTAACCACAAAAGCTGCAACGAGGTAAATTTGTGCACATGAAGATGGGGAACAGTGGATGGCAGCACTGCACAAAATGGTTCCGCTGTTTAAATGCTAGGGACACCAGTCTCGAAAACAAGCCGAGATCAGGGTGTCCAACTACCACTAACCCTGACATCTTGGTCGAAGCCATAAGAATAAACTCCGGTACCAATACGAGGCAAATGGCAGCTGATGTAGGGTCTTTTAATCCTCTGTTGTTCGTCACCTGCATCATCTTGATTTCTCCAGGCTCCATCGAATATACTGAAGAGCCAAAATTCATGAGATACGCACCTAGTATCATGTAGGATGTCCTCTACCCCAACGAAGTGCAGGAACTCGACGTGGCATCGATTCCACAAGTGGCCGGAAGACTTCTGGAGAGATGTTGAGATACACAGTCTGAACAGCCACCCACAGTTCCCTGGCATTTGTAGGTGCTGGACCTTGGGTGCGAGTAGACCTTTCCACCACATCCCATAAATGTTCTCCTGGGTTCATGTAGGGGGAACGTGATGGCCACACTATCAGTCAGAACTGTCTAGAATGCTACTCGAATCAATTTTGGACAACTTGGGCCCAATGACATGGTGCATTGGCCGCTTGGAAAATCCTATCGTTGTTGAGGTGCATGGAGTCCACGAGGGGTTGCAAATGATCACCAAGCAGAGCAACAAAGTGATTAAAGGTTGATGACGTGTTTACGAGGACCAGAGGACCCAAACCGTGCTACGTAAAGACACCCCACACATGTATGGAACCACCACCAGCTTGCAGAGTGCCTTGTTGACAGATAGGTCCATGGCTTCATGGGATCTGCGCCACACCCATCAGCTCCTAACAACTGATAGCGTGACTCATCGGACCACTCCACTCATTGCCAGTCTTCCAGTGTCCAATTACCGTGTTCACAAGCCCCTGTGTCCGATGTCGTGGTGGCAACAAATATACTGTGGTGCGTCTTCTGCTCCCATGGAAGCTAAATTACACTGCATTGACTGATGGATATGTCTCTGGTACCTTCTGCATTGAATATGGATGTTATGTGAGCCAGTGTCACTTTTCTGTTAGCATGGACAATCTTGGTCAGATGACGCTGGTCGCAGTCATTCAGCACCCGTGGTCGTCCACTGCGCTGTCCACAGTGGGTGGTAATGCCTTCCATGGGATATTCTCGGTACACGCGAGACACCGTTGATCGAAGAATGTTAAATGTTCGCATAGCATCGGGAATTGAATACCCCATCTGTCTGGCTCCCACTACCATGCCTCGTTCAAACTCCGATACTTCACGTTGGCTTGCCATCAGACTTCTGGCTGTTGTTCAACCTAACTCGCGAGATTACATTTCGCAACTGATAAAAATCGTGGCGTGCGTCGGAGCCTTTATACGACGGCAGCTCCAGTTAAATATTTGCATACTGCTATTCCATGAGTTTTGGCACTTCAGTGTAGTTCTCCATCAATCGACACCCCAGCAGGCTGAAAGACTTGTCGCTCTTTGTCGCAGATTGCTTTCATATCTTTAGGACTATCAGTTTTGTTTTTGTATCATCACAAGTGATTAAAAGGGAATATTCCTACGTTATCCTCCTACTGGGAGCCAGTACCAAGAGTAAAGTCATACTGTGCATTTTGGGGAAATTGTGAGAGTCCTGTGCATTAGGTGCTGGTATCAGATTATCAAGCTGTGGACTGGAACCTCTAAGCCAAACAACTACAGCTGCTCCATGATGCTCTGCGCCAACTCTACATAGGAAGGGGGCGTTGTGGCAAGTGGATGTCACAGTAATCACACTTCCAGAGTGGTTTGCAGAAAACTACAGGAATCAAAAGGGATTGAGATTCTATACCTTTCTCCATACAGTTCGGAACTTACCCCCATACAACTATAACCTGTTTCGCTCAATGGCCCATTCAATAAAATGAAGGCACTTTGTTTCATTGGTGGATGTGGAATCTGGCATCAGAGATGTTCTGTCCTGGAAACCTGCCTTATGGTACCACCGTGAGATCGTTGCACTAGTGAAACGTTGGAAGAGGACTATAGAAAACAACGGCCAGAATTGAATGAGGTGAGACCGTTGGTAAGGTGAGAATGAGTTGAGCGTGTTTGGCTTTTTCGTATCATTAAACTTTTTAGCTGCAAACAGGAGGAACTTTTGACTCTCCCTGGTATATCGCTTACTTTTTCTTATGTGCGCATGTTATGCACGTACACAGATGAGCTATTAAATTATCACCACCAACCTAATAAGCTGTAGAACCTCCACAACACAGCGGCCACTCGGCGAGGCATCGATTCGATTAGGTGGCGATGGGTATTCTGGGGTATCTGGTGCTATAATACCAACAGCAGGTCCTCCAGTTCCCGTACATTTCGAGGTGGTGGTGATTTAGTCCGAACCCGCTTTTTCAAGTCAAACCATAAATGTTCGATTAGGTTCATGTCAGGTAAATTTGGAGGCCAGGGCATTAACAGAAAGTCAACATCATGTTCCTCGGAGTCTCGGGCCACTCCTTGACGCTTCTGGCAGTGTCGTATGGCGCATTATCCTGTTGGTAAAGCCCATCACAATTTGTCCTCTATCAAACTGCGATAAATCGTCAACTTTTCCCATTCTGACTCGGGACACTACTAACCGAATGCCGGTCCTCGGGTTGTATATTGCTAAATTCAACGAAAAAAATCCCATGCTGAAAGGAAATAATAAGTTGACTTCAATAACATTGACGATTTTACGTTCTATTGTAGTTCAGTGCGATCACTGCACGCTTACCTTTCCTTCTACTTTAATCATATTTCTCTTTGAAATTCCGTGGTTTAATTTCCGTCTCCGTTACGCAATCCTTTCATCTGGTCCTAGATCTTCCTCAACTCCATCATCGCAGTGTCCACATTCCTCCATCTTACGCACACTTCATCGCTTCTTGCTGTTTCTGTTGATACTGCTTAGCATGTTTTTTGAAAAAAGATCGAGTTTATGCTATCACTTTATCTGCTCGTCTGTCCGTTTGTCTATGGACATCATATCTCTGCAACGACTAGTCCGATTTGAAAAATTCTTTTTGCATTGGGAAGCTTGAAATGAGAGAATGACAACTCACATACACTGTATTGACAAAAGTCACCGGACACCCCTTCATAAGCAAATACACGGATCAGCTGCGTTGTTAAGATGCACGGTGCAGCTGCAAACGGTATAAAAACAAGCCTGCAGCGGACCGCGATCGTATTGTACTGTGAGGTTGAGTGAAAATGTTGCGACGGGAGAGAACTGACTTTGAGAAAGGAAAAATTGTTGGGTGTTATATTAGTGGGTTGTCCATAAGAAAAACCGAGAGGCTTTTAAACATTCCTAAGTCAATTGTTTTTGATGTATTGAATAAGTGGAAGACACATGGCGTTCCCGAAGCAGCAAAACGTACCAGTAGACCAAAGAAAATCAGTGATAGAGGACGTCGAAGCCTCAGGAGAGTCCTTACAGCTAATCGACGGAGTACTGCACAAGACCTCAGTGTACAGGTGAGTAAAAATGCTGGAACCTTAATATGTACACTTACCATTCGCAGAGAACTTCATTTCATGGTTTACCGTGGTCGTGCGGCTGCTCATAAGCTTTTCATTTCCACTCGGAATGCTACTCGTCATTTAGCATGGTGTAAAGGACATTTATCGTGGACCGTAGATCAATGGAAACGGGTCCTATGGACTGATGAATCCAGATAAACGATCCATCAGTCTGATGGCCGTGTGCGGGTATGACGGCAGCCAGGGGAACGCTATTTACCACAGTGTACTGTTCCTACGGTCAAGTTTGGAACTGGAAGTGTACTTGTGTGGGGGTGTTTTTTATGGTATGGTCGCTGCCTATTGGTTATCGTGGACAAACCAGTTAACCAGCACGTCTACCTCGTTATTCTGGACAATTATGCCCTACCAATTCTGCGGCAATACTGTGGAACCGAGCCTTGTTGGTACCAGCAGGATAATGTACCGAGCCATAAAGCAAAGACTTTTAGGGCGTGGTTTTGCAATAATTCTGCATCGTGTGTTGACTGGCCAGAACAGAGCCCTGATATTAATCCCATAGTACACCCATGGGATGAATTAGAGCGCCGCATAAGAAATTTGGAGCAAAGGACTACTACTAAGCAACAGTTACCGGCAGCATTTTGTACTGAATGGAAGGTCATACCTATCGCTGTGTTTCAAAACCTTGTCGAAAGCATGTCTCAAAGGGTCATTGCATGCATTAAGGTCAAAGGTGAACCGACACCGTACAAATGTATATCAATAAATGCTATGCTATGTTTTTCTTCTAGGTGTCCGGTGACTTTTGTCAATATAGTGTATTTGCTTCGGAATTCCCAATTAAAAAAAGTTGTTCTACCTTTCTAGGCCATTTATACCGAATACAATTTTAAGTACAGTCTCGTTTTAAAGTAATTCACAGATTTTCCGCTATGGGGAGTAAAGGTAAATTGCATTTCCCCCGATAAATCTGCTTCTAAAAGTCCTATTTGAAAAAATTCTTCTTGCAATGGATACAACTCCTGATGGAAAGAGGTTTGAATATAATGTCGAATTTTCGGCAAAGAATGGTTCGGCTACAAGGGGCGCAAGTATTTATTTCTGGTTCTGATGTATTTGTAGCAAAATCTAAGCTTCTATAAACCCGATTGAAAAATTGTTTCGTGCAGCGATATAATTCACCTCAGAAAACGATTTGAAAATACCTCCTAGTTAAAGTATGCATAGTTTTTACGCCAGGGGCATAGATGTTTATCTTATTTTGTCGATATCTCTACTTTTGAGAGTCCGATTTGAAAAATTATTTCTTTGCTTGAGAGGGTTTCTGGTGCGAAATTTTCTCACGTAATTTAAAATTTTTCGTGAAGCTCAAGTATACCACTAGAGGAGTAAATTCACGTTTCCGTTTACAGCAACGTCTGCGGGACAAAAAACCCGATTGAAAAAATTCTGTTTCGGTCCGATACTACTACGTATGGAAAATCGTTTTGTATATTTTCTTCTCAAAATGATGCAAAATTTCGCTGTTAGGAGGGCAAATGCTTAATTAATTTTTCCCAATATCTCGGCTTCTAAATGTGCGATCTAAAAATTATTTTTAACACCAGATATCGTTTAACTTGTGTAATACTGTAGCTTTGACTTTCAGGGGTTTTAAAGTTTACAGTTTTGCCGCTAGGTGGTGTGTTTGTACTTCTGTTTGCAGCTGTATGTCCGCTTCTAAACGATCTATTGAGAAATTTCCTTTTTACTGTGTATGATTTGCTACAAAAAAGATGGGGAACATAATGTTCTTTAAATAATGCACATCTCTCCCGCTAGGGCTGTAAAGGTCAAAACCTTCTCGCTATCTCTGTTTCCGGTAGACATATTTGAAAAATTCTTCTTCCTTACCATGGATTTTACCATGAAAAATACTTTTCTCATAGTTTCAGTTTTACCTTTATGTAAAATTCTACCACTACAGGGGAATCGAGTTGTATCATGATTCCTTATATATTTCTTCTTTTAATTCTTCTATTTGAAAATCTCTTTGTCTCTGATACTTTTCTTCTGCTATGAGAAACATTTTGTGTACCACTTGTTAATTTTCGTAACATAATTTTTAGGCGCCGCGCTGGCGGAAGTAAGCAGCTTTCTCTATTTATGAATGTTTCATCGATTGCAGAAATCTGGCTGATTTTTTTCTAACCAGTTTCATTGACTTTCAATAACTTTGATAAATTTTGTTTCCTTTGGAAAAAATACAAAAGACGTGCTCATTACAACAGAAAATTCGGTGTCATCTTTACGGGTTTTTGTTTTGTATCAGTAAATGTAATCATTTATTGATACACATCTCTTTCATTTAAATTTACATATTTCAAAACGTTTGGACGTCATTTAGTGTGGAAAGAATTTCAGGACAATATTTTTCTGTATTTAACAGAAAACTTGAAAGAAAAGAAAAATACATGCATCATACAAATCATAACCTCTCAAAACTGAATCATCAAAACGTACACTGAAGTGCCAGAAAAACTGGTACAGACGAACTTATGCAAGATACATAGCAACGTCACCCATGCCCGTACTCCGTTGTGCCAGCCAGTGCGTATATAAAGCGATAGACATTCTTGCCAGCTGTCAGAGCTGTTTTCGGCATGAGAATGACAATTAATAACGATTTAAGCGATTTTCAACGCGGTGTCTTAGTTGGCGCTCGTGAGATGGGCCATAGTGTTTCGGAGGAAGAAACGAAGTTCGGATTTACATGGACGACCATTGCAAGGTTGTACCGTGACTACAAGAATTCCGGCAAAACCTCCAACCTATAATACCAATGGCCGTAAAAAGACATTGGATGAACGTGAACATCGTCGGCTGTCAAGAACCGTTTCACGCAATAGGCGTTCAACACTCTCGCAGGTATCTTCGGAATTCAATGCTGGAGCCTCAATAAGCATCTGCGTCCGGACTGTGCAACTTACCCTGCACAATATGGGCTTTGGGAGCCAACGCCCAACTCGAGTCCCCTTGATGGGTGCACGACACAGAGCTATGCGCCTTGGTTGGGCACGGCAACACCGCCACTGGATACTTGATGACTGGAAACAAGTAGCCTGGTCTGACGAGTCGCGTTTCAAACTGTATCGGGCAGATGGAAGGATTCGTGTGTGGCGCAAACCCCGTGAAGCCATGGATCCCGACTGTCAACAGGGAACTGTACCGGCTGATGGGGGGTCCGTAATGGTATGGGGTGTGTTTAGCTGGACTTCACTGGGAATCGTGATACGTCTACAATCTTCCGTGAACGGCCAACGCTATGTGCGCATCCTTTCTGACGAGGTACACCCGTTGCATTCATGCTGATCGTTTGAACCTGTTCCAACAGGACAATGCACCTCCACGCAAGTGTCGGGACGCCACATTATGGTTAGAAGAGCATTCATCTGAGTTTGGGGTTTTGCCATTCCCACCGAAGTCCCCAGATCTGAACGTGATAGGACACATTTGGGATGCCATGCAACGCGCTATTGAACACAGGAATCCGATACCTCGGAATACACCCGTATTGTGGAACGCTCTGCAGGAAGTATGGTGTGCATTACCTACATCATATTTCCAGAAGCTAGTGGAGTCCATGCCCCGTCGTATTTCTGCAGTCCTGCGCTCCCGTGGGGGACCTACCAAGTATTAGACTGGTGTGCCAGTTTTTCCGGCACTTCAGTGTAAGTTCTCGTTCTTTGAATTCGCACCATTTTTGTGAGAACCAGCTGCACCGCACGAAAGAGGAATACGCAATTTAATATTTCGCGCATCGGTAGGCAAATGTGCAGGCCAAAAGGTAAGGATTTCACACAAAAAAATGTAAACAATAAATGCTAGTTGAGAAGACTGAGAATTTGTGATACTTCACTATTTTATTGTTTAGGCGTTTATCGATTACAGTGAGCAACTCAATAGGTTATGAACAGTTGCCCGCCCCTAATTTAGTGCGATTGGTTCCAGTGAAGGCAGAGATCCAGTGCCGTGACTCTGACACACTATTCGTACCCCACCGAAGATACGAAACCGGAACTCATTTCGGTCGAATGGTCAGAAGCCAGCGATAATAACACTGCGTCACCGGGAATGCTTTTATTAGTTTAACGTTGTTGATTAATAGATGAATGGACTAACTAATGCCCATAACTAAAGTCGGTGAACGTAGAACACTTAAGGACAGGCGACTGCTTGTAGCCCATTGAATTGCTCACGGTGGTCGTTAAACCTCCGATCAAAAAAAAAGGAGAAACGAAAAAGAACATAAAACACACTAGGTAACTCATTAAAAGTCAATGGTAAGCTGAAAAGAATTAATACATACGTAAACTCGAAACCAGTCTTTATTTTCCATGAAACGCACAGGGAGTTACAGTCACCAATGCGCTTTAGTCGATTATCATCTAGTCTTAACCCAGGTATCACAGCCTCGAAATTTAACGTTTGCTCAACACTGAGCCACCGTCTTTTAGGAATAGAAGACGGTGGCTCAGTGTTGGGCCAACGTTAAATTGCAAGGCTGTGCTACTTGGGAATTCATCCCATGGCACTTAATAGGAGAATCATGTAAAAACATAATATTCTCCGACATATAGCCACATATCCTTCATTTGCATCTATCCACATATACTTACCCAACCTTAATCTCCCCACTAGTACACCACTTTCAGTAGTTTGCATTCGACGTTACCTTTTTATTTTTTTAATTCTGACTCACTGTCAGCATTGCCAAAACATCCAAGCTGTTCGAAGAATATTCAAAGCAAACAGAATATGAATTCTGAATATGCTTCTAACACATTACTGGTCATCCATGCAACTCTCTCAGAAAACTTGAAAATATCATCTCCTTGGAGCGAAATCGAACCCGCATCTCCCGATTTCCGTTCGAGTATGCTAACAGTTACATCACCCAGGACAGTGAAGTCCAAAAGAACCGAAATCAGAAGATGTTCAAATTCCTAAGCTATGTTTGCTAAGTCGCAGTTGCTTGGAACTACACTGTGCTGGTTGCTGTGACGGTAAGCATACTCGAACGAAAATCGGGATATGCGGGTTCAGTTCCCGCTCCAGGGCGATGAGATTTTCAAGTTTTCTGAGAGGTGTTACATGGATGTCCAGTAAGTGTTACCGGCAAATTCAGAATTTATATTCTGCTTACTTTGAATATTCTATCGATTTCCCATCTACACTGCTGGCCACCCAAAATGCAACACCAAGAAGGACACGAGATAGCAAAGCCAGATTTACTGGACACCTAACAGCACATATAAAGATGAAACGATTGAGCTTACAGGCCCGTGCGACTTGAGGAACACGCAGACATCAATAGTTCGTGCGGCCACCAGGGTCGGTAATAACGGCCGCTACACGCCGCGGCATCGAACGAAAGAGACTTTTGATGTGGGCTTGGGTATGTCGGTCCAGGTTGCTTCCCAACGTTGGTACACTTCATCAGGCGTAGCCATAGGTGGTGCTTTTCGGGCCACTCGGTTGCCGAGCAGCGACCAGACGTGTTCGATGGGCTACATACCGGAAGTACAAGCGGGCCACGGCAGCAGAGACACTTGGTGAGCCGTGAAGAATTGTTGCACGATGCGTGCCATGTGCGGGCACGCGTTGTCCTGTTGAAACGTGGCCGCTGGCAGGTCCTGCAGGTAAGGGAGGACTACAGGCTCCAAAACGTCGGAGATGTAGCGGTGGCTGTTAAGTGTTCCGGCCATGCGTGCCAGAGGGGTGCGGGTGTCATATCCAATTGCGCCC
The DNA here is from genome assembly GCA_039090855.1 of Macrothele yani. Taxonomy (NCBI): domain Eukaryota; kingdom Metazoa; phylum Arthropoda; class Arachnida; order Araneae; family Macrothelidae; genus Macrothele; species Macrothele yani. The sequence continues at coordinate 82,088,720 of CM077025.1, read as the reverse complement.
CAAACCATAACGCCAGGCGACGGACCGGTATGGCGATGCATAATGCAGGTGCCATACAGTATCTCACCGCGGTGCCGCCACACGCGGATCCGACCATCGTAGTGTTGCAGGAAGAAGCGGGATTCGTCGGAGAAGACAATGTCGGGCCATTCCGTAGTCAAGGCGCGGCGTTCAACGGCCCACTGCTGCCGCACTCGCCGGTGGTGTAACGTCAATGGTAATCGGAGCAATGGACGCCGTGCGACAAGTCCCCGCTCCTGCAGACGACGTCAAACGGTAAGTGATGACACAGGTTGTTGCGGAACACACCCTAATTCCTGCGCTAACATTCGTGATGTGGCAGTGCGAGCCGTCAATGACCGCCGCACAACATGCCGGTCCTCTCGTTCGGTAGTGGGCCGCCGTTGCGGCAATCGCTCACGTCGGTCCGTCCGTCCCTCCTGCACCCACCGAATCCATACTCGCTTTACTGTGGCTAGATGTCGTTCCACACAGGCGCCGATGTCTTGGTACGATAAACCGCTGTCGCGATAAGCCATCATTCGTCCTCTGTCGAACTCCAAAACGTGCTGAAATGACTGCCGTATTCTGCGACGAGGCATCAGGAAGCTTCCCACGCACAGGTCCGGCAGCACAACACACTTTCACTACTTACACCCCGCCTTCTGTGCACCCTTCGTATAGAGCTTCTCGGTCGCGTGCCGGGCGCACAGGATTTGCATATGCCCTGCAATGCTAATCGTTTGCATGTCCTCTCGCGGGCGACGCATGCTGCGAATTTCAGGCCAATCGGATGCTTCCTTCTTGGTGTTGCATTTTGGGTGGCCAGCAGTGTATTACGAGGAATATTTCTTCTTTCATTGATTCAAGATGCTCGGGGAAGTAATGCGCCGATCAGTAAGAAAATCTTTAACCCTTTAACCCAGAAGTAAAGAAACTTATAAGGAAGGTGAAATTAGAGGTATACGTCGAAATTCCATTTTTAAAGGAAACCTTATTTACGTGATTCAAATGAGGCTGACACTTCAATACTAAAAGCGAGCTCTTAAAAATATTATAAGAGGAGTAATAATTCCACACTGGAAAAAAAACCCATTAATTTATGTGAGCTAACATATATTTCTTTCAGTCATTTTTATAAACTTGTTTTTCATGCGTTTTACATTAAAAATATAGCACAGGTTCTACACTAACAGTAAAAACTGATAATACTGCAAATAATTGCAAATAGAAAATACATCTGTGGCATTAAAATACATAAAAACGCAGAGTGTTATAAGCATGTGAAGCTTTGCATAAGCATATACACGGTCGTTTCAGAATAATATTACCATCAGCGGAATCACAGTGTACCCGCCCAGGCGCGTCACAGAGTGCACGTGACTAGGTCGACCACACGGAGATATAAGCGGACGGCCGGGACAGATGAGCCATCGTGCGTAACGTGAGTACAATGCGCAGAAGTAGTGCTTTGACGAACGTGCAAAAAGGAATGATCATCGGCTACCGCGCCCAAACGGAATGATCATCGGCCACAGAGCCCAAACGGAATGATCATCGGCTACCGCCCCCAAACGGAATGATCATCGGCTACCGAGCACAAACGGAATGATCATCGGCTACAGCATCTTAGAAACAGCAGACTTCGTGGGCTGTTCTCGAGGTGCTTTACTGAGGGTGTACCAAGAATGGACGGCGCACAACAGGGCATCAATTGACCACACAAATGAACGATGGGTCACACAGGTACGTGTCGCCGATAACAGTAGAGTTACGCATGAGCTTTGACACTGCGTCAAGGCGGCGATGTTAACCCACGTCCGTCGGCAACGACACCCGCAGTTTGCATGGGACTACCGTCATTGGACAGTGTAAGAGTGGTAAAAGGTTGCCTTCTCCGACAGATCGAGGTTGCTAATTCACATACGTGACAGGCGGTGGCGGATATGACGTCATACACACGAGAACCAACCCCAGGACACGCTTGTCGGTCAAGTACAGGCCGGCGGTGGCAGTGTTCATATCTGGGGGATGTTTTCCTGGTATCACCCGGAACGGCTGGCACCACTGAATGGGTTCAAGAACAACAATTACTAGCTGTCCATCCTCGCTGATCACACGAATCACTTCATTTTAGAACTTTACCCTAGTGGGGATGGTGTCTACCAACAAGACAATGCGCCGTAGGGGTGCGTAACTGGTTCCAAGAACACGACAACGATGTATTCGTTCACCCTTGGCCAGAGAAATCTCAAGACCTCAATCCCATAGAGCACTTGTGGGACTATTTGGATCGACAGGTTCGACTTGCCGACCCACAACCACGTCATCTCCCCGACCTCCGTGCTCTGCTGCAGTCCGAATGGGCACGTGTGCCTTGGGCAACCTTCCAGGGCCTCATTGCATCCATGCCACGCTGTCTCGCCGCTGTCATCCGGGCCAAGCGTGGTTATTCCCATTATTAGGTAGGTGGACATATTCTTCTTCTACGACTGTGTAAGCAATCTACAAGCATAGACATATCTGCTCAATTTTTTGGTGAGTTATTTGTGGAACGTCACGATCCTCAGAGCAACTCGAGGAGAAGAAACAGATGTTAAACTAAAGAACAAATACAACTTCCATGCACTACTTTAATTTGGGACGGATGGTTTAGTAAACAAACATGCAGTTGTAACTGTCTACTGACTAATCCATAATATCTCAAAATCACTCTACGCTTTGACAGGTAAATTAAGTACCGGAAATATTGACATTAAATTGAGATGGTGACAATTTTCAATTCAGAGGTTTTCGTGAAATGTTAGAAATTACAAACATTTCGTGATGAGACCCCCTCCCTGCTCCTCTGCCGCCATTGCTCTCATGCCACTCTCGACACCAAAATGCAAGCTCTCGGCACTAGAAAATGGTCATAACGCCTACCACTGTAGGCTGGGTAACCGATAATATCTCAAAATTTAAAACTCTAGCATAAATTTATAAATTTTGCCGTAGAAACAAGGGTGAGTTTTTTTAATAAGGGCGTCGTTCCATTAAAATGTTCTTTTTTATTTTTATTTTTGTGGGCTTTACCATAAATGAGTGCTGATGTACACCACTGGCCACCCAAAATGCAACACCAAGAAGGACACGAGATAGCAAAGCCAGAATTACTGGACACATAACAACAGTTACAAAGATGAAATGATTGAGCTTACAGGCCCGTGCGACTTGAGGAAAACGCAGACATCAATAGTTCGTTTAGGTCCCCATGGCTGGCAATAACGGCCGCTACACGCCGCGGCATCGAACGAAAGAGGCTTTGGATGTGGGCTTGGGGTGTGTCGGTCCAGGCTGCTTCCACACGTTGCCACAGTTCATCAGGCGTAGCCGCGGGTAGGACTTGTCGGGCCACGGCAGCAGTGACACCTGGTGGGCCGTGGAGAATTGTTGCACGATGCGTGCCACGTGCAAGCGCGTTGTCCTGTTCAAACGTGGCCGCTGGCAGGTCCTGCAGGTTAGGGAGGACTACAGGCTTCAAAACGTCGGAGATGCAGCGGTGGCTGTTAAGTGTACTGGCGACGCATACCAGAGGGGTGCGGGTTTCATATCCAATTGCGCCCCAAACCATAACGCCAGGCAACGGACCGGTATGGCGATGCATAATGCAGGCGTCATACAGTCTCTCGCCGCGGTTCCGCCACACGCGGATTCGACCATCGTGGTGTTGCAGGCAGACGCGCGATTCGTCGGAGAAGACAATGCCGTGCCATTCCGTAGTCTAGGTGCGGCGTTCAACGGCCAACTGCCGCCGCACTCGCCGGTGGTGTAAAGTCAATGGTAATCGGAGCAATGGATACCGTGCGACAAGTCCGTGCTTCTGCAGACGACGTGCTGACACAAGTTGTTGCGCAACACACCCTGATTCCTGCGCTAACATTCGTGATGTGGCGGTGCGAGCCGTCAATGCTTGCAGCACAACATGCCGGTCCTCTCGTTCGATGGTGTGCCGCGGCTGCGGCAATGGCTCACGTCGGTCCGTCCGGCCCCCTGCACCCACCGAATCCATACTCGCCTCACTGTGGCTGGATGTCGTCCCACACGGGCGCCAATGTATCGGTACGATAAACCGCTGTCGCGATAAGATACTATTCGTCCTCTGTCGAACTCCGAGACGTGCTGGAATGACTGCCGTATTCTGCGACGAGGCATCAGGAAGCTTCCCACGCACAGGTCGGGCAGCACAACACACTTCCACTACTTACACCCCGCCTTCCGTGCGCCTTTCTTATAGTGCTTCTCAGTGGCGTGCCGGGCGCACAGGATTTGCATATGCTCTACAATGCTAATCCTTTGCATGTCCTCTCGCGGGCGACGTATGCTGCGAATTTCAGGCCAATCGGATTCTTCCTACTTGGTGTTGCATTTTTGGGTGGCCAGCAGTGTAGAAAAGCAGTTTTTGAATTGGTAGCACCAGATTTAAAATTTCTTTGATGTTTACTTTCTCTTTTAATTTTTTAACACTTCACATAAATGAGAGCTTACGTAGAAAGTAAAATTTGTCATCTGTTGAATCAAAAGCAAAATTATAATACGTTGAATCAAGCAATAAATAATACGTTCTTCAGCTAAAGAACCGCAGCGATAAGAATATTTTATGTTGCTAGGGATCATGAAACGTAATGACACCATATTTTAATTTAACTTATTGTGTTGTTGAAAATATTTTACCTACATTTTAAAACAAACATGAAAAATGAATCTTTTGTGGCTTTATTAAAACCAATTTGGTGGATTGCAAGGCCGAGTATAGAATTTCTCATATGACATGGATGCAAATCTTTTCTTTTTTTTTTTTTTTTTTTTAGTTAACATGCTAGCAAAACTTTTCTGTTCAATCCTCATACTTTGTTTTTTATTTATTTGGCTTAGCATGGACAGCGCTTTTGTAAAAAAAAATGCTGTTTCAACCGAAATTTCATTAATTTGAGCCATAATGATGATGTTTATGATAGGTACCATCTGGAGGACGAACTTTCAAAGATTCCTTCTTTTACGGCGGTCGCAAAAGCCATTTCAAATAACTATCAACCTCCAAATGACCGCTCTTGGCATTTTTCTGGGCAGTTTTGGAATTGTATAATAATCACTAAAACCATCGACTAAACTGTTTCCCGGAAATAAATTTTATTTTTCCGAATAAAGTTGGCTGATAGCGGGGCGACATTTCTGACGAGGTCGAGGTATGAAATACTCCTTCCTCTTTGGAAGTTCGATCGTTGGAAACGATCTAAGCTGTCATAGAAGAGGAGCGAATGTTTTCGAAACGTTCCTAGCATAGCTGTAAGGAGCCTTCCATCATTCATAAGTGTCTGATCTTTTCCTGTCCGCAGAATAACCGCGTTGCGCGGTTCGTTGAAGAAATATTGGCAGTAAAAGAAATGTTTTACGCTGCTTTCTTCTATGATCTGTCCACTTCTTTGTACTTTTTTTATCAGGACCGCTGGTGATTGCTCAGGATTCCGGATATGATATCAGGCCACAGAGAATGAGTGATGGAAATAGTTGCTCTCAAAATGAAATTTTGCGTTCTGTGAAGTGCTTCAGGAGTTTCGCTAAAGATAGGGATAAAATTTCCCATCGATTTCCGAAGCATAGTATTCTATCACATTCTTTGTAAATTAAAATCGAAATATATCACTTTCTTCCCCTACCGAAAAAGTTGTAATCAACAGGAATTATTTCGTGAAATTTTGCCATTTTGAAAGACTATTCTAGATATGGTTTCCGGAAGACTGAATCAAAGAGAAAGAAATACAATAAGAATCTCTGGTGCCACGACATTTTACCTGTGCATCACTCGCTGAAAACCGTTACATTTCTCGTTGGGCGAAAAAGAAAATATCGTCCTGGTAGACGATAATGGCAATTTTGCTTTTGCATAAATAATTCACCTGAGTTCAAAATCGTTTGGGTTATCACCAACACTCTAACGAATTTTTACCTATTTAGCCAGTACCTCAAAATATTGTTTTTTGAATTCAATATAAAAATGGGAATTTAATATGTTTGAAATACAACATCAAAACAAAATATATTTTTGTTTACCGCTTAAACGTTTAAAATGCGTTAAATGAATCAGTGTAACAGTAACCGGCACTTATTTGCGTCTGGTAGGAAAGAAAGGCACCTTTCATTTTAATTTATAGTAAAACTGAGAGTAAAGTGACTTTGCAAGTAGAAACCGTATTTCATTTGGAGTGCTATGATTTCTTTTAGAGTAACAGCTGAGGTAATACACTGCCAGACAATTGCTAAGGACGGATGACAATAGCAACAATAGCAACCGTAAAATGGAAGGCAGGAAAATGTGGAAATTAGCATAAGTGCGAGATACAGTAAGACGTGTTGTGCGTACGCAAATTTTCGATTTCCGAACTTGTTCCTCACGTCATAGCGCTGATAAGAGATATAAAGGATTTGACGCGTATTGACCGTTGTTGTTCAAACGCAAAGTTGAAAGAGAAAGAATCAATTGACGAACTTGCAATTTTCAGTATGTCTTCCCGACATCACCTAGATGATTTTACGCGTGGCCGTATTATTGGCAAGATTGAAGAAGGGCGAAAAATAACAGATGTGGCCAGGGAGTTCGACGTCAGCCACAGTGTTGTTTCAAGGCTTTGGAAATCATTTCAAACAAATGGAGAGTGTAGCAAACGTCACGGGGGAGGTCGTGTTCGGAGTACGACATCTGCAGAAGATCGGTACATAGTGCTATCAACAAAAAGACACAGGCGCAGCACAGCTAGTGAGGCAGCAAATCAGTTTATGGCTGCTACTGGCAAGAGGATCTCCCGAAAAACTGTCGCCAGACGTTTGTATGAAGGAGGACTATACGCCCGCCGTCCTGTTGTGTGCATCCCATTGTCCAGACGTCACCGTACCGCCCGTTTGCAATGGTGCCATCAACATCGCAATTGGACTAATAACGACTGGTCTGCTGTCCTCTTCTCAGATGAGAGTAGATACAGTCTATCGTCTGATTGTCGACGACAACTGATATGGCGTGATAGTGGTACTGCATATTGTCCAGCAAACATAGAGGAAAGGGACCGATATCCGACATGCAGTGTCATGGTATGGGCTGGCATCATGATCAATGGCCGTACGTCCCTCTATGTGCTTCCAACTGGGCCTATGACTGGCCAACGATACATTAATGATGTTCTGCTACCTCATGTTCGCATGTTCCGTGGTGCTGTCGGTGATAGATTCATTTTCATGGACGACAACGCAACATGTCATCGAACAGTCGCTGTCCAGGAGTGTCTTGAGAGCGAGGATATTTAACGCCTCGTATGGCCAGCACGTTCTCCAGATATGAATCCCATTGAAAATGTGTGGGATGCTTTGTGGAAGAGTCTTGCTGGTCGCCAGTGCCCTCCAATAAACAAGGACACCCTCATCCGTGCACTGACAGAGGAATGGGATAAATTACCCCAACAGCTGCTTGATAATGTTGTGCAAAGCATGACACGACGTGGTGGAATCTTGCATCGCCCTCCATGGTGGCCATATCCCGTATTGACATCTTACGCCGGAACGCCTGCGGACGGTAATTGCATTTTTTCACGTTTACGTATTCTGCACAAAATGGCCTGTTTGTCCCTTGAACACTTTCCAAAGCCTTCTGCATTTCAGAGCACAATAAAATTGTCTTTCTTGTAATGTAATGGCATTCTGACATTATTTTATTTCACTTGGCATCCAACCGCACTTACGTTTTTATGCGGTATATAGCCGTTTATGATCCGTCCTTAGCAATTGTCCAGCAGTGTAAAAAATGAGAAGAAAAAAACCATAAAACACCTCATAAAGATAAAAAGAAATTTGCCGTATAATTTGTTAATACACCGAAGAGCCAAAAAATTATGACCAGCGCATCTTTATGCAAATAGAAGGAACATCAGGTAAACAATGGCGCTTATGAAAGCCATTAAACGATATAAATAACATTTGTACTGAGCTCTGTTAATTAATGCTATTCTTGTTCTTTAGATGGAAAAAGAACACGGACTTAAGAGAGTTTGACAGAGGCCAAATTCTTATGGCCAACCGACTGGGCCGGAAAATTTCCGATACGGGAAGGTTTGTGGGGTGCTCACAGTCAGCCGTGCTTAGTAACTTCAAAAAGTGGTCCGAGTATAGAAAAACCACTAATCGCCGAAAAGGTGTGCTCTGACCATGGCGCACCTATGTTGCGGGTGAACAAAGGCTATCCCGTATGGTAAAAGACCATCAACGTAGATTCTGTGGCGCAATTTGCCCTGTAATTTGAATGCTGATGACGGGAGAAATGTGTCACAACACATAGTGCATCGAACTTTGGTGAAAATGGAACTGCGAAGCCGCAGGCCGCTCCAATTCCCAATGGTGAGCTCGGTTCACCATCAAAAGCAGTACAGTGGGCATATGAGCATTAAAACTAGACCTTGAATGATTGGAAGGTCTTCTGGTCCAATGAATCTTGTTTCCTACTGCATCATGTGGAGGACCGAGTACCTTCTGAACAAGATGCACCTTGGGACGAAAACAAGCCGGTGGAGGAAATGAAATGCTATGGGCGACTTTCTGCCGAGAAACCCTGGGTAGACGTCATAGTTTCTTGCACAGACATTCATGTACAAGAAACTATGATGTCTACCACCTACCTAAACATCATTGCAGACCAAATGCATCCTTTCTTGGCGACGGTATTCCCCTCAAGCAGTGCCTTTTTTGAGCAGGATAATGCGCCATGCCAAATTTCCTGGTTTGTTCGAGAATGGTTCGCGTAACACGAGAAAGAAATCCAGGCATTGCAATAGCTTCTAAATTTCCCAGACATCAATCCAATCGAGCATTTGTGGTTTGTGTTGAAACAGCAAGTTCCATATGCGGCGGCTCAACCACGTATCTTACAGTAGTTAAAGAAATAGTTGGTAACGTGTTAGTACCAGATACCACAAGACACCTTTATAAACCTTGTAGCGTCCCGACTTTGCTCTGGGTAGGTGCTGTTTTGGTGGTACATGGAGGACCGATACCATATTAGGCAGGTGATTATAATGTGTTGGTTCTTCTGTGTGTTTCTAAGAGTTAATGCATTGGTCTTCGATATACACTGAAGAGCAATTGAATTAGAGACAGCTGGCGTTGTGCAAATATGGCGCAGTGGGCGGCACTGTAAACAGAAACGACATGAAGTATGCAGAGATCCGACAATATCAGGAGTGATGCGACGGGAATCAGTAAGAGTCGGAAGCAGTATGGATACGACGAAGGATCTAAGTGCATTTGATCGTAGGCAAATTGTCGGGACTTGACGAATGGGTCACTCTACCTCGGAAGTCGTGCAGTCACTGGGATTTTCACGAGCCACTGTGTCACGGGGGCACCGCGAGTACATCGAATCCGGTAAACCCATCCCTGCAAGGGCCAACTGCCGTGGACAACAGCGTGTGGATGAGCGGGGTCATCGGCGGCTAGCTCGCATTGTAACAGCGTATATACGGGCCATAGTGCAAGAAATCACTCGGCAATTTAACGCTGGTGCACAAAAACGGGTAAGCAGCCACACCATCCAGAACCATCTCCTCGCTATGGGGTACAGAAGCCATCGTCCCACGAGGGTACCGCTGCTGACCGCACATCACAGGGTGCAAGGATTAGCATGGGCGCGGGAACATCGCCACTGGACCCTAGACATGTGAAAAAATGTTGCCTGAACTGATGAGTCGAAATTCACGTTGGTACATGTGGATGGCAGGATACGAGTACGGCGCAAACCACATGAAACGATGGATCCTTCTTGCCAGCAGGGTACTCTTCAAGATGGTGGATGTGGCATTGTCGTCTGGGGACTGTTTACGTGGACTGAAATGGGACTCCTGGTACGTGTGACATCGTCCCTCACAGATCAACGTTACCGGGGTATCCTGGGCAACCATTTGTGTCTTCAACATCTCACTGTTTGTGCGCCTTCTACATCCCACTGGGGATCTCATCCTGCAACAGGACATTGCACCGTGCCATCGCTCCCGAATCGTATCCGAATGGTTGGATGAACACTCCACCGACGTGACCTCGCTTCCTTGGCCAGCTAGGTCACCTGACCACAATCCCATCGAGCACATCTGGGATGCCCTCGAGAGAGATGTTCGAGGTTCTGACCCCCTCCATCAAATCTTCGTGAACTGTGGGAGCTTGTTCAGGGGTCGTGGATCCGTATGGCTTCCCAACACTTCCGGTGTCTTGTTGAGTCCATGACAAGACGAATCGTCTCCGTCATCAGGGCGAAAGGTGGTGCTTCACGTTACTAGACAGGTGTCTCTAATTCAATTGCTCTTCAGGGTAGTTGTACTAGTTTTCAAGAGACACCACTTGTACCCTGAATTATCAGCATTCGAGAGAGAGAGAGAGAGAGAGAGAGAGAGAGAGAGAGAGAGAGAGAGAGAGAGATGGTTGCATTGGCAGATCTCTCTTGTTTGCGCTTCCATATTCTTATATCCTGATCAGCAACTGAGTTCCAGCCAAGTTCATTTGAGAGATTTCATAGGAGGACAGGAAAGCTTCGGGGCAGGTTTTCAAGAGTCTTTTTACTTTTAGGAGTTAATGAGGTGTAAATGTCATCCCTTTTTGTGACGTATACTCTAATTTTACTTTCCTTTTTAGTTCATTTCTCTATGTAAATTTGCGTTCATTCTCCTTTGCGTTTTTCAAAGTTAAGGTGATATTTCCTCTCTCGCAAGGGTATGGTTGGCAACAGCTTGAAGTCAGAATTTATGACGTATGGATGGGTCAGATGAGAACTGGACGTTATATAATGTGTTAACAGCAGCAAAAGTGTGGAGATGATGATAGTATGATGATATAATAGTAGTTGCCGAAATTGAAGTACTTGAAGCTGTGATTTCTTGATGTCTGCGTGTTAAATATTTAGAGTTGGTGTTATTGTTTCTCGTTAAACGTTCTCTAACAAGTATTTGGATTTTTCACTAATGTTGTTGTAGATTGAGTCCTGCTAAAGAAGTTTTGCTGAATAAAGAGTAATAGGACGTAACCTTTTCTGAAGTTATTTGAGTGACTCCTGGTCAGATTAAAGGTGAAGAACTTATTTATGTAGTGTTCAGTCAGCCATAACTCCACGAGCATTACACCTTATTCAACACATTAATTAACATCCCCGTGCGGTTTTACTGTTTTGGAATACCTTTCAAAAGATAAACAAAGTAAGAAATTTGCTGAGTTTTCGAAATTATTCCGAAACATCATTAAAATAAACGACATTCACTTTTTCTAACCTGTTTGTGTTATTAAACGGCATTCACTTTTTAAAACCTGTAGTTGTTATTAAATGGCTTGCGGTTACATTTTCGGTGTTTTCATCTGGAAAAAGCAGCTTGAATTCTTTTTCCTCTTCTTTTTTTATCACAAACAGTAACCGACTCGATCAAAATTTCAGCGATTTTATCTCGGGATTTAAGAGATCACGAGTAAGGAAAATCCTTATGCTTGTTTGAAGTCGGTTGATAACAGCAGAAAAAGTCAAATCAAGCTGCCTCTTCAACATGGTGTATATATTTCGAGAAAACGCAGTTCATGGTCTTTATTGCCAACACGCCCAAGTTGAGAGCACGCATGCAGCACATCATATTAAACAGCAGCGCCTTCGGCATCGACTGTGTTGTGGCACGTTGAACATCTCCAGAGATAAAAAAATAACAATAAAAAGAGGTTAAGCACCACGGAAAGAATCCTTTGAATCTCTATCTCTCTTGCTCTCTCTCTTGCTCTCTGCAGGGTGAAAGAAATGGAGGAAAAGATCAACTTGACAAGTTCGGGAATATTAAACATTTTTGATAGTATTCGCGCATAACAGTTCTTCAGCAGCACTTTAGTTAACGTTTTGAGGCATACAAACTTTAAAACATCTGCATGTTGCACAAAATACAAAGAGCAAATTATGAAGCCCAAAAACAGCATTGATTATTTTAACATCCATCCCTTCTCTGTCGGTTCTTCGTAGTTAATGAAAGGACCAGCGATTTTTATTGGCCGTTAATATCTCTTCAAATTACGACCAGAAAGAGATAATAATCGCGTCATCAAAAAAAAAAAAATAGTGCCAGACTAGGAAAATATAAAGCTACATTTATAAATTATTAAGTGCGGTACAGGGATAAACCCAAAATGAAGTGAAAATCGCGATATGCTACATTTCAAAGTGGCGGATGAAATGGACTTTGATAGATACAGGGATGTTTATCTTTGGAAAAAAGTGGCCATTGAAAATGTAAGAAACCAAACCAGATCTGTAAATCTGGTTACTAAACGGTCAGCCCTCTGGCTGAAGTTTCCCATTCACTCTGCACCACACATGAGAGCCATGGCCCGCCACAGTGGCTGTACTTATGCTATGATCAATCACAGAAACGGCGGCACACACCTCCACAGCAGTCCATATTAACCAATTATCAGGAGGGAGCCAAGTTTTCACCCCTAAGGAGTTTTTTTGGTTGCAAGAATATGCTCAAAATGTCCGCAGAGAGAGCAGACGGAGAAACGCGAGGAAAAGATCAACTTGAGAAGTTCAGGAATATAAAACACATTCCTTTTACTGAAAAAGTGAAACCTTGTTTTAGTAAATTGGTAGAAATAACGCAATCCATCTTTCAGGACGAGCATCAATGTTAAAACATAGTTGTAATAATTTAGGTGTAGTATGGTAGCCCACAAAAAAACTGCGTACAGTCACTTCTCACCTAAACGGATCTGAAACTGGACACACAGACGAATAACAGAACTCCACACGATATTGCCAGCGATAGCCACAATCAGCATTTCACTGAGACACGTTGATGAAGAGATGTACTGAGTTCATAATTCTTGAAGAGTGCAAGTGCGTTATTGGCGTACCATGCCGTAGAAAAACGGAAAATTGCCCACAGCCAAAAAAAAAAAAAAAAAAAAGAAACCTAAGCAGCCAAAGAGAGAGAGAGAGAGTTCCATCAACATCATCAAAAAGCACAGCTCCCACTTTCCCACTTTCGTCCAAGGTGAAAGAGCAAGTGGGTGAGAGCTTTTTTGAAGTTCCAAAGTCAAAAGTCAGCAATACGCAAATGCAGCGTTCAATCGTATCGTCCCCGTCGACCTCTTTCCGTCTTCTCACAAACGGATTTCCGTCTCTCGTTTCCGTCAACAGGCAAGCTATCAAAAGAACCACCACCTGTCCATTTTCTCCTGGACTGTTCAGCATTTTACCCAAAATAATTCAGTCTCGAGTTAGAGGACGTTACCTTCATCTTCCTCCCTTTTAGACGCATTTACGTCAATTTGACGTGAATTCGCAAACTATAAATGTATTTAACCAATAATTAGCTAATTCAGTCTCCTAAGAGACCTTCTCCCCTGAGCAAAAGCAAAATTCATTAAATGAAACAACCCACAGGGAATAGTATCAATGACAACACAAATGTCGTTTGTACATTGGATACGGAAGTTTCATCAACTCATGGTGTTTAGGCAAGGTTGTATAGTGTATCTGTGTGAAGCAGAATGGACTGTGTGATGCATTACAGCGTCTTTAGGACGTGTGGTGAAGAGTTGGCAGCTGGTGGCGGCAGTCGACAAGGAAAGGCGTTTCATGTCGTCGTTCATGACCGGTCATATTCAAGTAACTGCGAATCGGGATGATTTGCAGATCCGCTAGTTTCAGTAACAGAAACGCGAATCATCCACAGATATCTAATGACTGAACAGCTGTTTAAACACCAACCGGACTTGTCAGTACCTTTTATTGACGCCTCAACGAAACTGGTATGAGAGTTGAAGTCTCCCCTCCTCGTCATACCACTCACTCGACTTCACAGTCAAACAAAATTAGAGTGGGGCTATGTAGGAACTTTATAGCTCGTACATAACTAAACTCTGATCTGTGGCTTTGGGAAATATCTGCAATAATGAAATCAACATCTATCTAGGGCAGAAGAATGGCTGCACTTAAAAGAGCTACGTGTAGTCTTCAGCACTATATACACTATGTAGACAAAAGTATTCGGACCACGCGTATAAAAATAAACGTGCACGCGCGTCGTGTGTTTGGTTCTGTATATTAAGAGGCGCGTTGGAACACCTGTCAGGACGCATTTAAAGTGACTATGCCGCGCAGAACTGAAATGACGGACTTAAAAACTGACAGATGATTGGGTGCCACCTGAGTAACCAATCACGACGTAACATTGCCTCTCTTTTGGGGTTCTTTAAAGTATCTGTCGCGAATGTTCTTCATCCATGAAAAGTAGGTGGCGCTACTGGGTGATCATAGCAAACGAAGCTTACTGGGAAATTCGAAAAAGGCACACACGTCCATTGCCATATAACTGACAGGAGACGTCACACAAACTATTATGAAAGCTATTTGTACCAGAACAGTCCGTCAGTTACTGCATGTCCACGGTTTCCATGCCTGGTCAGCTGCGCACAAACCCTACATGACTACACGTAATGCCAGACGACAACTGAGGTGGTTCCTCGCTAGCCGCCCGTGAGCAACAGAAGAACGGAAGAGGAGCGTGTGGAGTGACGAATCACGTTACTCACTCTTTCTTTCGGATGAATGTAACTGGGTGTAGCATTTTCCCGGAAAACGCTGTCCAGTGAGCCATACACTTTTTGTTAAAATTGCAACTCCAATAAACAATCGCGCTGTTCAAAAGAAATTTATACCACAGAATGTTACAGCAGATATCTGATTCAATTTTTAGAGCTATACACGATTTTTTCTCTTCGAAACTCAGTGTCGTGTGAGGCCACTTCGAGCAACAACAACAGCCTCCACACGGTGTGGCATTGAATTGAAAAGGTTGTGACGTACAACAAAGGTGAAAACATGTGTCAAGAGGGCAAATATGTAGCGAGACATTCTGTCAGCGTATCTCAGCTCGGAGAGTGACTTACTCTGGAGTGAGGGGAGACGGATTCGATGTCCGTCCCGGACAAACTTGTTTTCACAAGGTTTTTTATATCGTCGAGGGAGAATACCCTGCCAGGCTGCTTCTATCTGAGACCAGAGTTCTTCTGTGCCGACTGGCAGCGGCGCTTGCGGGCCAGTCCCTTAGTTACCATGTCCCAGACATGTTCGATCGGGGACAAATCCGGCGAACGTGCAAGCCAGGGAAAAAGCTGTATCTCCGTGCATGGAAGAGGTCTTTGGCGTTCCGGGCTATATGTGGCCTAGCATTGTCCTACTGGAATATAACGGCAGGACAACTTTGAAGGAAGGGTATCACGTCTGCCTCTAAAACATCCTTGATGTACCGCTGGCTGTAGAGGACTCCGTTAATTCGTATCAGGCGAGATTGAGAATTGAACCCAATGACACCCCAAACCACGACGCCTGGAATTTGATCGCTTTGGTGCTGCATGTCGGTTTGATGCTGCAAAACGCACGCTGCAAGGTGCCGTTCACCACGAAGTCATTGAATAGGTATATGCGACCATCATGTTGCATCAAGTTGTATCGTGACCAGACAGAAAAATCTTTTCAACTCAGTATTGGCTCTTCACTGATTGCAACATCTGGTTTGAGCCAGCTGTTTATACCCATGACCGGACGGTTTAGAGGGACCTGCTACGAAATGGCGTGCTCATGTGTACTAAACGTTTAAGCACTTGCATGTCTCGACCTGTTGTATACAGTCTGCAAGTTTCGAGATCATACCAGCAGTGCTCCATGACGTTGTAACTTTCATAAAAAGCAGTGTATATTGCTGTTACAGTCAAGCTTGAAGGGGATCTGTGATGGTGTAGTTTTTTGTTTCTGATGGAAAGACACTGTCCTTTCGTTGTGATGCCTTCCAGATTAACGGCCGTCAGTTGCGAATCCATTCCGATCAAATCTGTGCTACCCACTATGTGGCAGTATTTCAGCACACATCCTTACCAGTTTCATAAAGATCGAGCTCACTATCACCCTGCAAGGTCTGGGAGTGTCTAATTTAAGGAGCACGACGTCCAAGTTTTGGAAGGCTGGCACAAAATCTCGATCTACATCCAACATAACATCTGTGGGGCGACCTGAAACACCGAATTCGATCTGGGCAGGTGAGACCATCCACTATGGTGGCTCTGGCAGAAGCTGATGCAGAAAGAATGGCAGAAATGTCTGGGACAGACCTACCGGCGTCTTGAAGAAAGCGGCATTCATAACGGCAAAAGGTGGCCCAATTATGTACCGATTTTGACAAATAAACGATATTGTTTCTGTTCGACCAAGGTATCTGAATACTTTCGTCTACATAGTGTAGCTTCTATTGTCGAGAACAAGGTGTGCGATATCATCTCTTACGACAATGGATCGTCTCTCAGAATCATCGAGTGTAATTTAATCACCTAGCAGTATGTCTATATCATTCCTCGCTCTGTTGTCTTACCACTACTTCATAGAATGCCAAACTCTATTTTACTTAGCAGGATCAACGGACAGTTACCGTGCTAAAACAGTCTGGTCGGCAGTCGCATTCATCGGTAATAGAACACATCTGTGGCATCATTAAACGATCTCGGAGGACGAAACTGACTTTAGCACATAACATGACAGATCTTCAGCTGCAAGAGCAGCAAATCTATCGTCCCGTAGACCAAGAAATTATCAGGAGCCTTTTTTTTCACTTTCTAAACCCCATTATTGGTTATACGTTTTACCGCGAAAGATGATCACATATCGTACTGACGTTTCCCTAATACATTTACGAAAGGTTCTCAGTAAACAGGCTGCATATGTTTTCATTTTCTTACTTATATCATTACCTTTCATCTCGTAATTTTGTGGCGCATGAAGGGCTTTACTTCTGGGTGGACATTTTTTAATGAGTAGCGAACTGTCAAATGTTTTCGTTTAGAACAAAAGACAAGAAAGATGACACCGTATTTTCGGGTCTAATAAGCACGTCTTTTGAATCCGTTCTGACGCAAATTATATTTATCAAAGCTATTCAAAGTCAATGGAACCGGTATGGAAAACAATAGTATCTGACGGAAGAAAGAAGTTTTTCAATCGGGTTTTTAATCTCTCAGATATTGCTGTAAACGGAATTGTGAGGTTACGCCCTTTGGTTGCAGACTTGTGCGTTAAGAAAAACATGAATTTATGTGAGAAACATTTCGCAACGGAAACGTTCTCCAACATAGAAAGAATATTTCAAATCGGACTCTTAGAAACAGAGATGTCGACAAAAATAAGATGTGACTTTACGTCCCCTGGTGGGGAAACCATGCATTATTTTAGGAAGGAAGTATTCTCAAAGGGTTTTTCCACATGAGCACTAGGAGTCCAAGGAAAAAAATTTTTGTCAAGTTTTCAGGATCCCAGATTTTGCTACAAAAAAATTTGTCATAGAAGACTGCACTGTGCTAAACAAGTTCAACATAGGTAGTGACCATAGATTGGTGAGATGTAAGATGTCCCTCAACACTAAACTTGAATGTGGCAAGCTCATAAGGCAAACAAAATCTATTGACATAACCAACCTTAAAAATCACCATAATACCTTCAAGTTGGAACTGAAGAACAGATTCTCTGCTTTGAAAGGCCTAACACCGGAAGAAGTAGACATTTCTGAAGTTAACAGAAAAGTAACCAAAGCTCTTATGGAAACAGCAACAAAATTAGCTGGGTCTATGAACAAGTTGCATGTGAACATATTATCAGGAAAAACCAAAATGTTGATGCAAAAAAGAAGAGAGATGAGGACAACTAAAGAAGATGTGACTTGCAAAGTGGAATACATAGAGCTATGCAAGACAGTACGAAAAAGTATCACTGAAGACGTAAGGAAATTCAACTGTGAACTAGTGAGGAAAGCAATTGAAAACAACCAAAGCCTAAAGATAGCAAAGGGACATCTCAGTAAGGGAAGAAAACAGATTATGGCACTGAGAAAAGAAGATGGTTCTGTAACAAGAAATAGAGGCGAAATTTTGACAAGAGTGAAAGATTTCTACTCCAAATTATATGAAAGGCATGATACATATACTCCAGACATCATGAAAGGTACCAGTACCAGAGTTCCTCCAATCCTCCCAGCAGAAGTTGCACATGAAATCAAGAACATGAAGCTGGGAAAAGCTCCAAGAGAAGATGGAATTACTGTAGACATCATACAAGAAACCAATGGAGAAATCAAAACAGTATTCGCCCAAATTTTCACTCGATGCCTTAATGAAGGGAAGATTCCTGAGGATTGGAACAGCGCTACAATGATCCTGCTAAATAAAAAGGTGATATTGAGGATCTCGAGAACTACAGACCTATCAGCCTCCTATCAGTGGTTTATAAAATCTTCACTAAAGTTCTTTCACACCGCTTGAAGGTAACACTGGACATGGCTCAACCGAGAGAACAAGCTGGACTCAGGAGTGGCTACAGCACGATAGATCATATCCACGTACTTAGAGAACTAATTGAGAGAGCGAAGGAATATGAACTTCCATTGTGCATGGCTTTTATCGATTATGAAAAAGCCTTTGATTCGGTGAAACCATCAGCAGTTACCACGGCTCCGAAATCCTGCGGTATTGAAGATGCATACATTAATATTATTAATAACATCTATGAAAATGCAAGTGCAAAGATTCGGCTGTTTGAAAATACAACACACATAAAAATTGGAAAGGGAGTGAAACAAGGTTACACCATATCTCCGAAGCTCTTTTATACCACATTGGAGGGTGTCTTTCAGTCGCTGAACTGGGAAAACAAAGGGATAAAGATTAATGAAGATTATCTAACCCACCTTCGTTTTGCTGATGACATAGTCATTTTTGCAACTACCCAATAAGACCTGCAGGGTATGATCCATAACTTGCTGACAAGAGTAAAGAAGTGGGATCAAAAATGAACTTTCAGAAGACAAAAGTGATGTTCAATGCTTTTACAAGAGATGAAAATTTATCGATTGATGTAGAAAAGCTGGAGATAACAGACACGTACGTTTATCTTGCACAGCAGATATCAAGTGAGGGTCACATTGATGAAGAAATTAATTGGCGTAAAAAACTTGCTTGGAGAGCTTTTGGAAGAAATAGCATAATTTTCAAGAGCAATATGCCATTATGTCTGAAAACAAAAGTGTTTGATCAATGCATCCTTCCAGTGCTGACGTATGGTGCAGAGACGTGGACCTTAACTAAAAGAGACATACAAAGGCTGCAGACAACTCAAAGAATCATGGAGAGGTGCATGTTTGGTGTAACCAGGAGAGATAAGTAGAGGAACTCGTGGATCCGAAAAATGACGAGAGTGGAAGACATCATGATCAGTGTTAAATCCCTGAAATGGCAATCAGCTGGACATACTGCCAGAGCGGCAGAGCATCGATAGACAGCCGAAGTTTTAGTTGGATTCCAAGGGACAGGAAAAGTCCCAAAAGAAGACCACATGGTAGATAATAAATTCGAAAGTATGCAGGAGTGACATGTAGGAGACTGGCACAAGACAGACCGTTGTGGAGGAAACTTGGGGAGACTTTCGTCCAGCAGTGGATTGATAATGGTTGACAATGATGATGATGATGACATCAGAAGCAGAAATTAACACTTATGCCCCCTAGTGGCTAAACCATTCTTTGCCAAACATTAGAAATTATGTGAAAAGTTATTTCGATCAGGTCTTGTATGCGATACAGGAAGCATTTTTCAAACCGGAGTTGTAGAAGCAGAAATAACGCAGAAAACACAATTTACCTTTGTGCCCCCTAGTGGAAAGTGTATGATTTACATGAAAATTTTGAATTTATAGGAAAAACATTTTGCATCGGAAACACTAACCAACAAAAAAGGAATTTTTCAAATCGGACTCGTAGAAGTAGAGATATTGACAACAATAAGATATACATCTACGCCCTCTGGCGTAAAAGCCATGCATTATTTCAAGAAGAAAATATTTCTAAAAGGTATGTTGACATGAGTAGTATTGGTGAACAAACCACTTTTCTTTGAATCGAGATTTTAGAAGCTCATACTTTGCTGCAAATGCATCAGAAGCGGAAATTAAGACTTACGCCACCTGGTGGCCAAACTATTTTTTCAAAAATTAAAAATTATGTGCACAGGATTTTCTATCAGGAGCTGTATCAGGTGCAGAAAGAATTTTTCCAATAGGAGATTTAGAAGAAGAGATATAGGGGGGGGGGGGCGAAGCAATTTACCATTACGTCCCCTAACGAAAAGTCTATGAATTAATTGAACATTTTGAAATTATATGAACAACATGCCACACTGGAAATACTATCCAACAAAAATGGAATTTTTCAAATCGGACTCCTAGAAGTAGAGATATTGACAAACATAAAATATACAGCTACGCCCCCTGGCGTAGAAACTATGCATTATTTAAAAAAGGAAATGTTTCTGAAAGGTTTGTCGACATGAGTACTATCTGTCTACAAACGACTAATTTTTCAATCAAGAATTTAGTAGCTCATATTTTGCTGCAAATGCGTCAGAAGCGGAAATTAAGATTTGCGCCTCCTGGTGGCCAAACCATTTTTTTACAAAAATTAGAAATTATGTGCAAACGATTTCCCATCATGAGCTGTATCCTGCGCAGAAAGAATTTTTCAAATCGGAGATTTAGAAGCAGAGATATAGGGGGAAACACATTTTAGCTCTACGCTCCTAGCAGAAATCTATGAATTACTCGAAAATTTTGAAATTATATGAAAAACATGTCACACTAAGAACACTATCCAACAAAGAAAGAATTTTTCAAATCGGACTCCTAGAAGTATAGATATTGACCAAAATTCTATAAAGAAGTAAATTGACCAAAATAAGATATACATCTACGCCCGCTGGCGGAGAAACTGTGGAATATTTTAAGAAGAAAATATTTCGAAAATGTTTATCGATGTGATTGGCATCAGTCCACGAAATAATTTTTTTAATCAATATTTTAGAAGCTACGTTTTGATGGCAAATACACCAGAAGCAAAAATTGACGCTTACCCCCCTGGTGGCTAAAGTATTATTTACCAAAAATTTGAAATTATATGCAAAAGATTTTCCATCAGGAGATATATCCGCTGAAGAAATTTTTTTTCAAATCGGAGTTTTAGAAGAAGAGTTATCGGGAAAAAGGTAATTTAATTTTACGCCCCTAGCAAAAAATCTATGCATAATTTGAAAAAGTAACTATATCTAAAATACTCTTCGACATAAATTTAATCGAAAGATAAAAGAATTTTTTTAATCGGATGTTTAGAAGCAAATATGTGGAATAAAACGTATTTTTGAATTCGACATCATCTGCATTTACGGCCCCCTAGCGGCGAAATTGTACATTTCAAAAAAAAAAAAAAAACGAAATAAAGGATCATCGTTCGCATATTTCAAGCTTCTCAACTCAAAAATAATTTTTCAGATCGGACTAGTAGTTGCACAGTTATCGTGGGTACAGACGGATGCACAAACGGGTAACATAAGCTCGATCTTTTTTTACAAAAGACGTGCTAAAAATATAATGGGTGCGATTTTTCCAGAAAAAGAGGAAACGTGATCTAACCAACGGTTGTGGGATATTATATCAATAGTTCTAGAGGCTTTATTATTGGTCTTATCAGAAAATTTAGGGTTGTTTATATTTCGACAGTGAACTTTTATTTGCTTATCATGCATGAGTTGAAAATGAAGCTTGGCTTGAAGACGATCGGCATTCACTTTCTTCAAAAGTAATCTAGATTCCATGTAATTTACGTAATAGAATTACGAGGAAAGGGATTCAGGTACGTATTTATTGCGTGTGACGAGCGCACGTGCAAGAAAATTAAAATATGGTGTATTATCATAATTCAGAAGATAAGCTGAGAAAAAGCAAAAGAAAAACTGTCTCTGATTTACATTAATATACTAAGCAACAGCAAAAGAAACACTATCGCTTTTGTGAGTTCCATTAATATTTTCTTACGCAGATTGTCTACAATTTTCTGCAAATAAAGGAAAGCCTCATGCATCTAAATATATTGGAAGTTATCTCGATTGCACTTAAATTTTCTTCAGCTGCGAGAGTCGACTTCAGTTAATGGCCGTCAGAAAACGCATTCTCTCGACATAAGTGGGCAGACTTCCCATAAGAACAAAAATAAACCGGTTTTTTG
The DNA here is from genome assembly GCA_039090855.1 of Macrothele yani. Classification (NCBI taxonomy): domain Eukaryota; kingdom Metazoa; phylum Arthropoda; class Arachnida; order Araneae; family Macrothelidae; genus Macrothele; species Macrothele yani. Next base: position 82,066,542 of record CM077025.1, on the reverse strand, counting down.
AAGTATTTGGTTTTAAAAACCCATTATTCTGAAATATCAAGAGCGTTATTTTGAACGTTCTGTAAAAGTGTAAGTACAAAAGCACTAAAAAGAAAAAGTAGACATATTTGTTTAAGTTATATTAAAAAAGACACCAAATTTTGTGCTTGGGAATATAATTTCGGAAACAAAATGCAGCAGAATTAAAATGACGTAGATATTTTGCAAATACTATATTGAATATCTAAATTAGAATTTACAATTTCAGTTTTCATAGAATTAAAAATATTCTCAAAAATTTGCAACTCATCTAAAGGTTTTACAGATTTTATCGTTATCGTTTGTGCTACTACGAAATCATTTTAAATAATATACTAGTACTTCTGTCCACGCTATTTAATGTATTTCTTTCCCATCATACACGTTTACGATGTGCATGTTTTTCTGTTTTGATTTCCGATTGTAAAGGAACTCCAGTGCCTTTTCATTTCCGTTGAATAATATTGTGAAGTATAATTGAATAAAGGTTGTATAGGGAATAAGGTAAGTATTTCCGTACAATAGAGAATTGTGTTTACCTTAATTCTCCAGATTTTATCGATGTGCTTTCCGCTTTTACTGATGAGTTACTTTCCGTTAGGTGACGTTAATGAAAATTGAATTTGCCAGGAAATTTTGGTAACTTAAAGGAAGGAGGTAAATTTTCATTTTTGGATGTGACGAAGATCACTCAAAATTTTCCATATAATTCCCAGACTTTCCCAGATTGCAATTTTTCTGTCAAGTAATGAAAATGAGCAATTGCATTTTGCCCCGATTGCTTAGTTTTTGGACTGAATACAAATTTACTCTTCTGGGATCAATTATAAATTATTTAATTTTTGGATCGGGTAAATACCAGCAACAGGAAAAGTAGCAACCAGGGTTTGCGTTTTTCTTGTCGCAATTTCCTTTTTGAATAAATACGAATATCCTTTTTGGAGCGAATGCAAAAAAAAAACTTTTATGAATGATGTACGGACATATTTTTGTAGGGTTTGCTCGCTTTTAATATCACAGTTTTTATTTTGGATCAAGTAAAAATTCCTTTTTTAGGTAGAGTAAAGACAGACATTTGTAGTGTTTCCTGATTTTCCTTTCCATGGATCGAATATTAATAATTTCCATTTTGAGTCGCATAAAGACAAATATTTGTTGAATTTGCTAGTTTTTGTTGTCATCGGACTCTACTCTTAAATATCAGCAACATATAATGCAATATCTCTGAAACAAAAAGCAAGAAAAAAGATAAACGAAAAAAAAAAGTGAAAAGCATTACGAAACAGCAAAACAAACAGTGCTGTTAGTTAGTGATCATACTGTATCTTGGTCGCCAAGATTTCCTATGGTCCTACAATGTTTTGGCAAACTGAATTTTTCATAACTTTGTTTCATTTTTGTCGAAGATGCATTACATACCCTACCTGACTGCAAAGCCTGCTGCCGTTACCGATGCGAAAACATTTGACGTATTACTGCGTTTGTTGTACATAACGATCTTACAGCTCAGAGCACATTATTAGCACTTGAAATGATACTCGCTGGAAGTATAAATAGACTAATGTATTAAAGTCTCGAACTTGCTTGGTTAGATGACACAAATACTGTGGAACCAAATGGATTAGACCAGCGTTTTTGAACCGGCGGTGCGTGAGCTATTGTCGAGTGTACGTGTGGGCACGAGAAGAGTAGGAGCATAGGTATACTGGACTGATATCCGTTGGAATTTTAGGTATTGATGGTACTTAAGATAACTATACGTGTGGGACATCAGGAGAAAAAGGTTAAAAAACACGGAATTAGACCATTTCAGCAGCATATGGTCTAATCGAAATTCGGTTCTACAGTGAAGAGTTTATTCCTATTTGCCTGGATATTTTACTTTTTTAATCAACTAAAAATTAGTCCGTTAGAACGTGAAATGATAAAGGAGGCCTGATTGTTTTCCCTTTTCAATAGGAAAATCTTTCATAGCATGTACAAAATAGGTTTTGCGGTATTAAGTCTTAGTTTTCTCCCAGTTTGCACTAGAAATCAAAGCTTTAAATTGGTATCATTGCTCATTAGTCATTACAGTACAATGTCCTTTCTGTAAATGTCATTAGTTTTTCTCATCCGTATAAAATGTAATGAAAAACATTGTAAAACGTGTTTCAATGGAATATAATTTATGCAGATTTATTCTAGAACTCAGAGGATTGAAATCTGTGTAACATTTTACGAATGTTTATGAAGAGGTAGAAAGCAAAACAAATAAAACTAATTACTAGTTTTATGCAAAATTAATCGTTCTCTCTGAAAAACTGTCGGGTGGCTTAATGATTTTAAATATTTTTTAATAAGAACGTTTTTTTTGTTTTTAATGTAGCACGAACTCAATGTATTTTTAAAATTAAATGTGTGAAAACCGAAAGAGTTTTAAGAATCTGTCTCTATATTAATTTTTCCTTTCTCTATAGCGCTATTTCTTTAATGAACTTTTTTTCCTTTTTGTGTACATGTGTGTGAACCCTTGCCTTTTGTGTGTGACAGAGAGAGAGAGAGTCAGAGAGAGAGAGAGAGACAGACAGAGAGAGAGAGAGAGAGAGAGAGAGAGAGTCAGAGAGAGAGGGAGTCAGAGAGAGAGAGAGAGTCAGAGAGAGAGAGTCAGAGAGAGAGGGAGTCAGAGAGAGTGAGAGAGAGAGAGAGACAGAGAGAGAGAGAGAGAGAGAGAGAGAGAGAGAGAGAGAGAGCGAGAGAGACAGACAGAGAGAGAGAGAGAGAGAGAGAGAGAGAGAGAGAGAGAGAGAGGGAGTCAGAGTGAGAGAGACAGAGAGACAGACACAGAGAGAGACAGACAGAGAGAAGGAGTCAGAGTGAGAGAGACAGAGAGACAGAGAGAGAGAGAGAGAGTCAGAGTGAGAGAAACAGAGAGAGAGAGAGAGAGAGAGAGTCAGAGTGAGAGAAACAGAGAGAGAGAGAGACAGAGAGAGAGAGACAGACAGACAGACAGACAGAGAGAGAGAAGAGAGAGAGACAGAGAGACAGAGAGAGAGAGAGAGTGTGAAAGAGGGAGGGAGTGAAAGATGGAGGGAGGGAGAAAGAAACACACGGTTGTAAAGAATTCGTCTTTCAAGCATTTGATTTTCCCTCGCGATATATCTTGTTGGTGATCCATAACTAGCCTTAGTAGTTTTATTTGTTTTGTTTGCTTTTTGTGAGTCAAAGTTGTCGTTTCTTAATTTTATTATTATCATTATTACCTAGAATAATACAATCTCACTTTTTGTCAAACCAAATCTGCATCAGCCTTCGGTATATCCACACCAAAATATTTCTTTTGCTATCAAAGAAAACATCAGGTTAAATGTTTCCAGCAGGATTATCATGAGATCCATTATTCAAAAAATTGTTTTTCTGAAACGTTTATAACGTAATGTCTTTTCGTACTGATACTTTGTCACTCTTCTTACGTTATTTAAAAACACAACCGTACGATGAAAGAGTTCCTAAATTAAACCTAAACAGAAGTCAAACTTACGGAAATTGGCTTTATTCCAGATGTTTTCATCAATACAACATAGCACTTCACATTTTACTTAACAAATCAGTGTCAACCACATTCAACACCCCACACAACACTTCACCCTAGCAACTGTTGTATCGTAGTTTTTATCTCTGGTTCTTATCTCTTACAGGCATACGTCACGTTCATTCAACCTCAATTGTGTTGCCAACAGTATTTGTTTGAGAGAAAAGATATCACGTTAAGTGTGAACTAAAACTGAGAACAAACTCAAGATTTACATAGAGAATGAAACTAAAAAGGAATTCAATTTAGAATATACGTCACACGTTTTAGTACAAGTTTTTTTTTTTTGTGAAACACAACTCAAAAAGAATAAAAAAGGTAGCTGTCTCAGCATGCAGAAAACCTGCCCAAAACGTACAATTAGAATTTTAATACTAAAAGGCATATTAGGTAAAAACAAGATCTTTTGCAACAGGCGGCCTGTGCGTCATCAGGTTAAAAGAACTGGCGCTAGGAGAACACACACACACTTAATATATAGGTAGTCCCGAAGACAACAGCGATCTTGGTGAGTGACATGATATAAGCGTCACAACTCGGTTACAGCGAGAAACAAAGCTGAGAAAGAAAAGAACACCAAGTAGATGACAAATACATACTCACCGAAGTGATAAATAAGCACAATGTCCGTTATCAAATTCCGCAATAGGGTACTTCGCACGACACAAAAAGTTAAATAAGCGAATCCATGGTGCATGTACATGTGCAGGTAAGTAATCGTTACAACATACGTCCTTGAAAACGTCAATATACAAACTTTCGGCGAAGAGAGTTATATACCTACTTCTGGTCTTAAGTAATAAATAAGTCTCAGACCAAGAGGGCAGATGAGTTCTAGACCTAAACAGGCGTGCAAGGGCAGTAGAAATAGGTGCAGTTTTTACAGTGTACTGATGTTCAGTCACTCTGACTCCCAAATTACGAAGAGTGGATCCTATGTACCATGAATTAGGAGTAGCAGCAACGTCGGTCTTCAAGGGCACACAGTACACGCCCCACTGTTCTTGAATGGGTTTGGATTCACGATCCTTCCAAAGCATACTCCGAAGGTTAGAGGTTATAACGAAGTAAATTTCTCCGTCATTTTTGGTCCACGCCGGGGATCGAACTCGAGTCCACTTATTCCGGAACAAGTCGCTCTACCAACTGAGCTACGCAGACGTTCGTTCTCGCTGCTATTTGCCTTTATGTCGTGTGCGTCTTGCGGGGCAGGCACGTCACAAGGTCATATCACGAAAATCTTGTTTGTGTTTTTTACACACTCTCCGTAATGCATTTGTAACCGGTGGAAGGAAAGACATTGATCCCACATAAGTAATCTGGTCGCGCTCAACACACAACGAAGTCGAATGACCTCTCCTATGCCGAGCACACAAATTTTTCACAATACCAACATCATACCCATGTTCCATCGCAATGGTTTTAATTAAAAGAAGTTCTTTATTCCGAGTAGCAATGCACGAGGAATGGGTATATGCTTTATTCACCAAAGCCCGAATAGCTGCAAGTTTATACCTACCCGGGTGGAAAGAGGCGTGTGGAATGATATCAGAAGAACCAACGGCCTTCCGATACACTTCAAAAGTCACATAATCCTTATCAACATGTCTGGTAGTTAAAAGGTCCAAAAAAGAGATATTAAAATTTTCCTCCCATTCTATCATCAAGTTAATAGTAGGATATTTAGACGACAAAAGGCTTCTAAAAGAAAGCAAAGCATCACCAGAATGTGGCCAAATGACAAAAACGGCATCAATGTAACGCAAGTGCAGTGCTAGAACCTCCTCCGCCCTGGCTAAAATATCGTCCTCCAAATCTTGCATGATCACCTCTGCCAAAACAGCAGAGAGGGGTGAGCCCATAGGAGTGCCACCCCTGACGGTAAATGGTCCCATTAAAGCGAAAGAAGGATCTTTTTGCAATAATATTTAAAGCATCGGAGATTGCCTGAACTGGCATTGGGAGAATAGTTCTTAAGTCGAATAACTTAGAAATAATCAATACGTGAGCTACGTTAAATGTAACACTCGGAAATAGCGATTCCACGTCCAGTGATGCCAAAATAAAAGATAAGCCCAAGCCTCTGAATTCTCGAATACGAGCAATGGCCTGGAGAGAACTGGTGATGGAATAAGGTGAGGATTGGACAAAAGGCCGAAGGTAACGTGCCAACGCTCTCACCAATGGTCTTAAAGGGCTGTTACAACTAGAAACGAGCGGGCGGAGAGGTAAACCAGGCTTGTGAGTTTTAACGGTGCCGAATATATTGGGAATGGCAGGGCCAATAACACTCCCCAACATAGACTGAATCTCACTGGGCAAGAAACCCTCTCTTTTAAAGGCTGAAACTTGTCTAATAGTAGCCGAAGTTGGGTCAGAAAGGACAACTGAGTGAGGAATAGTGTTAATCACATTGCTCATCTTCTGAATATAATCCTCACGACTTAAAATAACGATGTCGTGAGCCTTGTCTGCAACGGTGGTAACAATGTTAGGGTTATTTCTCAATTTACACAACTGTTTCTTCTCTTCACTGTAAACACTGCCATCGTCGAGGGCACCACCGGAGGTCCAATTTGACTGCAAATCTTCGCAATATTTTGCCTAGCAGAATCCTTTTCCTCCAAAGGCAAAGCATGAATGATGTTCTCAGTCTCTGTAATAACCCGGAAAGCATTAACACCATCGGTGGGATAGTTGAATTTCGACCCCTATTTAATGCCCGGACCAGAACTGGATTCAACGAAACATCACTAAAATTGAGAAATTTTAATCGAGGTGCTGAAGACAAATTCGGGGGAGGGATTGACAAATACGTATCACTTCGGTGAGTATGTATTTGTCATCTATTTGGTGTTGTTTTCTTTCTCAGCTTTGTTTCTCACTGTAACCGAGATGTGACGCGTATATCATATCACTCACCAGGATCGCTGTTGTCTTCGGGACAACCTATGTATTAAGTATGTGTGTGTTCTCCTAGCGCCAGTTCTTTTAACCCGATGACGCACAGGGCGTTTGTTGCGAAATATCTTGTTTTTACCTAACACGCCTTTTAGTAGTAAAATTCTAATTGTACGTTTTGGGTTGGTTTTTTACATGCTTAGACAGCTGCTTTTTTATTCTTATTGATATTTTTAGCATGCAACTTTTATGATTGAAACAGAACTCGTTATTTTCTGTTTTTGGGATATCTTTCGATTCAGCCAAAATTCGGATTTTGGTTTAGGTAACATTCTTTTTATGAACGAAAGTTGTAAAAGCTGGAGGCTTCGAACCTTTACTTCAATCAAGGATTGAAAATTGGAAAATACGTTCCTACTTATCTTTCGTTCTGTATTATGCATTCCATTTCTTCCTTTCGCGTTAAAGTAATTCACAGTTTCCATCGTTTAATACTTTTATTTTTCATGATCTTGGTCTTTCTTCAGAACTCTAACAGCCAAAACGATTTTTCCCATCTGCTCTAATACTTCTTTCTTTTGTCATTTCCAAAATGTCTGCTCCCGAGAAAAAAAATCTTCATTTGGAATGGAAAAAGTTTTGGAATTTTGAAAGGAAAAGTAATAACGATCTTATGAACCAGTGAGTAGCCCATTAAGCTTTCAGCATCGTAAAAATCTACGTCATCAGCTATCCAGTAACTCAAAGCAGCCTATAGCGATGCCTTACGTCTCTTCAATGGTAGTATAATAACAACATCTTGAAAAATTATTTGAAGATAGTATTTAAAGGTATTGTTTAAGACAGAATGTATCTAAACTATAGTTTTTAACAGCTTAAGATTTTTTAGCCATTTATTTTAATATCGCTTTAGGGATTATAACTTACTAAACACAAACGTTCGGTAACACTACGTAACTAAAAGTTGGAAAACCATGTGAATAATCCTGAGTACACTTAAAATATGTTTAATGCTGCAGAAAATTTTCAGTCACACGGGTGAAAGAGCAGATATTGCGGGAAAATACAACTAAAATTACGATTTCGCCAACTACCTGTAGAACTGTGTCTGAAAAATCAGGGCAGCCTCTGTGGCGCAGTTGTCTAAGCGACCATTCTTCCAAGAAGGGTCCGGGTTCGAATCCCGGTGAGGCATGGATGTTGTGTTTCTCTTACAGCACTGGCTGTGTCTCTTTTCCCTGGAACCAGTGGCCCTAAATTACGGACGGGCGCTGCTTATAGCCCATCGAATTGCTCACGATGGTCTTTAAATCTTTTACCCCCCTCCTCCCCCAAAAGGCGACATATAGATAATACTACACTCAATGCTGACTGAATTACGACCACCCCTATGCAAAGTAGCACATTATAGTAGCGTAACAAGGAGGAAAGAGTGGCCTGTGGTCTAGTTCGGTGATTGTGAGTGGTCGGTTGTTTAGTTGAGAACGAAGGTTCGGACGTGATGAACAAATCCAAGGATTTATCGGAGTTTAGGAAAGACCAAATTGCGTGCGCACGAAGTGCTTGTTGCGTTCATTTCGGAAGCGGTGAGACTTGCGGTTACCCGAACGCCTCTGTGACTAAAGTCTACCAGGATTAGTGCCAAAAGTGCGAAACAACGGAACGGCCACACAGCTGCAAAGGGCAGTGAAAGGTGGATGCCATAGATGTTCGTTGAGTGCGTTGCCTCGAACGGGGCAATCGACGCAACACAGTTTCGCAGTTTACGACCCAATGCAAATGGATCAAGCAGAAACAATACACCTCTCAACTAGGCTTCGTCTGGATCGGATATGCTACACGAACAGACGCTCAATGAACCGCCCTCTCCTAACAATAGTCCATCGACGCCAACGATTCTCTTGGTGTCAACCGCATACGGATGAAACGATAAAAGATTGGAAGCAGGTGTGTTGGTCTGTCGAATCACGATATGTACTCTATTCTACTGAAGGTCGAGTCCGTATTTATCGTCAGCAACATGAGGACATAGATTCCTTATCCAGGAAGGTGGGGGCGGTTGAATGACATGGAGTACGTTTAGCTGGCATGTACTTAGATCTTTGGTGCTCCTGGACCAGCCTATGGATGCCGGCTACTGCCAGAGACTTGTTGTGAACAATGTATACTTCATAGCGTTGCTCCACTACCCAGCCAGGGATAGGTTTTCCAGGACGATAATGCATCATGTCACCGGTCCATGCTTAGTGCAGAAATGGTTCGACGAACAGAGTGCTGATGCGATATAAACTCACCTGATCTCAACCTAATTGAATGTCTGTAGGATGTTGTGGAACGTAGGTGATGCAGTTGGACACACTTCTCCGCTTCATACTGGAACTATGGACAGTAATACAAACAGCTTGCTTGCAGATACCGACACGACTGTACAAACATCTCGTAGAGTCGATGGCATGTTTGGTGGTGGTTCATCTGAGGGAGAAAGGAGGACTAACAAAATAATAGTTAAAATTCGTAATTCAGTGAACGCTCAATGTGCATGCTTATGTATACCACCATTTTGTCAATACTCTAAGCGTTGCTTGAAACTGAAGTGCTTAAAAACTTTTTTATTTTATTTTGATAAATATATAGTTTTATCACTTATAATATAAATGTCTTCTGTAATCGTGTGATCTAGCATCTTGAAAATTCATTCATGTTTCGGAATTTCTTGTTTAGAAAACTTCATCCTTTGGCATTATCCTGTAGACGACGCATAGTCAAATTATGTGTACAATATACTATGAGCTTTACTGAACTTTTGAGTAAAATTTTGAGAAATACAAATTGCGGAAAAAGAACCTTCATAATTCTAAATCTCATGAATTGGATGTTTTCTTGAGGTCTGTGAAGCAATATGTAGAAGTGGGCAAAATTGAGGCTAAGAGAATTGTAAAAAAACAAAACAAAAAAAGGAAACGTACATCAGAAGGACGATAACAGCTTTTAAAGCAAATGCTACAGATACAAAACGACAAATCTTAGCATCGTTCAATTGTCTTTCCGTCCATATATCTGCCTGCAGCTCCGCATTGGGAGCACGTTTTGGAAAATGTTCTTTTCTATGCGGCATGCCTGTCTATCCTTCTATATACATACGCCTATAGCCAATATATCTGTGCAGCGGTAGGATATATTGAAAAAATTTCCTTTGGATCAAATTCCAGGAGTAGAACTAAAGACTAAATAAAATTTTAAGTATCTCATAAAAACAAACGTGGTTAAGACTCCAATATGTTTTGGCACAAAATTTCATCACGCTGAAAGAACGTAGTTGTAAATAGATGTGTACGATATCTCTGGAAACAAAATCACTGTTTCTTTAAAATTTTCTAGGAAGTTCGACGTGATTTTGGAATAATGCGAACTGTCCCAAATTTTAATATTGTTTTCTTAAAGATGCTATAACGAAGTAAATTTCTCCGTCATTTCTGTCCACGCCAGGATTCGAACCCGGATCCCCTCATTCCGGTATAAGTCACTCTACCACTTGAGCTACGCGGACGTTTTATTCTGATTCCTATCTGCCTTTATGTCGTGTGCGTCCTTCTGGCAGGTATGTCACATCTCCTGGTACGTTACATCATCTCCCCCTTATTTTTTTTTTTTTCGAAGTGCTGGAGAAGGGATTCTCTTAGTTTTCCTATCTCGCGGTGTGGAAAGAACATCACACCAATGCGAAATTTTGAACGGTCGGGTCATCCGGATAGTTCGGGCGCCATTATAACGAAGTAAATTTCTCCGTCATTTTTATCCTCGCGAGGATTCGAACCCGGGTCCCCTCATTCCGGAATAAGTTGCTCTCCCAATTGAGCTACGCGGACGTTTTATTCTGATTCCTATCTGCCTTTATGTCGTGTGCGTCCTTTGGGCAGGTACGTCACATCTCCTGGTACGTTACAATGCAATTGTTACACTTAAGGCTTTGATTTGGTGGGAGTGACCCTGTTTATCTGAAATCAACAAACAATCATGAGTCTCTTCTTTATAATATTTTGCTGATCGAGTAACATATTGCAAAAGGGGTTGCAACGTATTTTCCGTGTGATTGTAGTTTTATTTTGCGTCATGAGTAACGCTGATGCTTCATTTTGAAATCTTACAGCATTTGGTAATTTTTGATGCTCATTTTAATATATATCGGTGTGTCATTTTATTTTCATTTAATCTTCAAACTGCCTGGAACTGATGCAAAGTTTCATTAAGTCCGACTTGTGAATTCATACAAACACTAAATCGCGGCATTACATTGGTTTAAGAAAGATTAGTTTACACTGACGCTAGACTTTGTAACATTCCCTTTATTTGATCTTCAGCTTCATCGAAAAATACTTAGAATTCCACTGTGTCACTGATCCAGTAAGCTAAACTTTCTTTCTCCCCACCGACTGCTGTTGGGTGACTAAACATTTTTAAACATAGGATAAAATAAAATAATGTTTAGTTTGAAGAATCAAGGGCCTCCACCACTTCTCGTTGTACTCTCCAACAAACGATAGTTATGGCTTTGATTTCTTCGAGCGCTTCACATAGTGCACTTTACTAGAAAGGATACTAAGACTTGCCATGCCTGGCTATGCACAGTACAGGAAAGAGTACTTTTCCATCAAATCGGCCCTTCTGTCTCTCTGTGATCTCGGCACTCTACAGGATTAGTCGCTGTCAAAAGTCGCTGAAATGGTGCTCAAGACTCAATTTTGACGAAGAAGACGCACAGTCGGCCAAAAAATTCTTACAGTAACCTATTGTTGGGTACCTTTAAAAAAATCTTCAACCTGCTCATACTCCATGGTACGCACTTTCTTACCAGCAATTTCTGTCTTGATAATCGGTGCTGCTTCTTAATCAATGTGTATTTGCATCAGGTCGGTCCTGTAGCGTTTTACATGTTGAATTCAAAGGACCTATCATTCTTCTTACGGTTCACAATTTCAATAGAAACTTGAATAAAATACGTACACCATATCTTCCAACTCACACTTTTTATCTTTTTTATTTTGAGGTTTAACGACCACCTCGAGCAACTCTTTCAGCAATAAGCAGTCGCCCGTTTCTAATTTGGGGCTACTGGTTCCAGGAAAGCGACAGAGCCTAACACTGCAAGGAAGGTGCAGTGCTCATGCCTCATCCAGGACTCGAACCTGGGCTCTTCTCCAAAGAATGATCCGAAGTCAGCATCGTACACAACTCAGCCACCGGTGTAGCCACTTTTTTGTTCAATCAAGATTATACGTATCTATGCTCACAACAGAGCAAATCAGAAGACTTTCTTCGTGAAATTCCGTTCCTGAATGGCTGCACTTATTATTAAATACACCTCCTTCCTCCCATTGACTTACATGATGTGTGTTTATAACTGTCCCGAAAATACAAGAATGGCCTTAACAGAAACGGTACGTGATGGAACTGAAGAGATCGTAGTGTGGTAACGCACAGTGATACTAGCGATTAACAAGGCTAAAAATTAGCCATGCTCACTCCCTTGTATGCAAGATAGCGGGCTCGAAAAGCACTTCCAGTGGGACATCGGAAGCCCAATAAAAGGTGGACACTAGACAGTCACTCTCTAGAGGGAGGGATGGAAAGTATGGAGCTTTCTGATAGTCTTGTAACTCGTCCAACGCGCTTTTATGCTATTAACAAAAACAATGAGGTAACGCTTGACAAGGAAACCCATCACAACTGTTTCTGGGGAATTCTGAAAGTGGACAAAGGGCACACAAAGGGTTTCCTCATAGCATCCTTGACATATTCAGTCAGATTTAGTAGACCAGCGACTTTGCTTCCTTTGTGAATTTTCTGACTTTGAAGGAAGTAATCGACCAACCCCACCCTGGGACTCCCTACGCAGAGGGTCTCGAAAATTTCGTACATATGTCCAAAGAAAATTATCTCTGGACTTGAGACGTTAAAGACTTGACTTCAAACGTGGAACGGATGCAGTCACCCAATATGATACCTTCTCATCGCATGAGATTCCTACCACCGTAGAGGTAATTCTTCTTGACGCTAGGTCAATGGCAAAGAGCTCTTCTCCAGATGGGAACCTATTTACAACTCTGAATTAAATCTTGACTTGTTTCAAAGAGAGTACACAGCCCCATTGTTTGCGGGTCGATGAGTGAAGCTGTTTGTATCATATTAGAGGACTGCTTTTTTGTTGAAAATGTTTCAAACTACTGCTGATCAAGTCTGTTGTGCACTGTGTTCGTGCGTCAAGAAACTGTAATTTCCGTCACTAGAGATATTAGACATGACCCCTTGCTGCGTTTAGTATTTGTTAGTAGGTAGTGATAGTCCAGAGAAAGAATGCTTGTATTATCTTCTGGTTATGCCTCCTGTTCCTTGGACAGTACTTTTCCTGAGGCGTTCAACATCTTGCTCTTCTCTCTGAAGAATATCCTGTTTCCATTTTTATCCGTCATCCCGCTGTTCATTCCACGGAGTTTCCGTTCACGGTTAACCCTATACGATCTCTTGCACTGATACATCCACTGACAAGTGTCGTACGCACGCAACATTTTATATCTTAACTAATCGGTAGGCTATGCTGACTAGCCATGGTTGAATCACTAACATTGCCACGACCCAATGCTTATATAAACTCTTATCCAAAATTAGCGTGACTACTAAAAATTCAATAATACATCTAAAATGAGGCGAGAGATTATTTTCAGATTCATGTGCAAAGGGAAACACTAGGTCGATGTACCGAAGCAACATTGTGTTTGCTCCTATGGATTTATTGAAATGATGACTATACGTCGTTCAACTGGCAGGCACGCAACCTTGCTAAACGTTGTTCTGAGCGGGTTGCTGGAACTGAAGCTTGAATTGGACTGTTAGTGGAAGATTGGCTCCGCACCATCGCTTAGAAGACTCTTACGGTGGAACGTGATCGGTAGATTGGAAGCAGGGTAGACACCAGCTGAAGTAGCAAGACGGATGATTGTGCCGAGGCAAGTGGTCTCTAATATTTGGAGACAGTTCCAAGAAACCGGAAAAATAACCAGAAGGCCGGGACAAGGACGCCCACGAGCCACAAGAAATCAATACGATCGGTGTTTGTCTCTAAAAGCTCGCCGCCATAAGGAGCCGATAGCTGCGGAATTCTCGCAGGTGCTCTACTCTGCTACGGGAACTGCAATATGGAGGCAAACACTTTACAGAAGACTCCACGAGAAAGGTTTTGTATATAAGAAAGCCAATGGTCTGTGTCCCACATACCCCACTTGCCGCATCACACAGAAGAGTTCGTCTGAATTGGGCCTGACAACGTCACTCCTGGACCCCTTATCAATGGGTCTGTGTTCCCTTCAGTGCTGAATTGCGGTACAGCCGAAACACAGATTTTCGACGTGTGTACATTTGGAGAGAGGCGGCAAGCCGAAACACGGATTTTCGACGTGTGTACATTTGGAGAGAGGCGGCAAGCCGAAACACGGATTTTCGACGTGTGTACATTTGGAGAGAGGCGGCAAGCCGAAACACGGATTTTAGACGTGTGTACATTGGAGAGAGGCGGGAAGCCGAAACACGGATTTTCGACGTGTGTACATTTGGAGAGAGGCGGAAAGCTGAAATATTCCCTCCAACATTAGGGAAATCGACCACTACTACGGTGGACGACTCCTGGTTTGGGATGGAATCATCTTGGACGGACGTCCGCCGTTCTTTGTGTTTCCTGAAGACACACTGACTGCTGCACGATACGGTGATGTCATCCTTGAGCTTTATTTACGGCTTTTCAGAGGAACAGTTAGCCCCCAGGTCCTTCCATGGATGATAACGGCCATTCCCATAGAGGTCGGCTGGTCGACAAAACCTGGAGAGTGAGGTTATTTACGAGAAGAAGTGGGCCCCGAGATCTCCTCACCTGAACACGATAGAGAATGTCTGGGATGCTGTTGCAAGAGCAGTTGCAAACCCGTAGCCCTCTGCCAGAGACCTTCCGGGATGCATACTCGCCTTGGTCGAAGAGTGACACTTATTGCCACAAACTCTCATTCACAGCCTTGTAAACAGCATGTGGATTTGTTGTGCGAGCTGTATCGCTGTTCGGAGTAATCACACTCCCTATTAAGGCTTCGAAATCCTCACTATTTGCTGCATTACTTATGGGCTACAATGCCCTTGCTTCTTCCTCGCGCTGTGATCGGATTACTTTCCTGTTGTATATTGCTGTGTTATCCATGTATGTATGTCAGCACCAACTATCATTGAACTCTGTAGTGCGGATTTTGCGTTCTTCATGGTTTTTGTTTGTCGCGTTAGTTTTGGAGACCAGTATATTTTACACTGAAGTACCAAAAGTCATGGGATACGTACCTAGTATCGTATCGGACCTCCTCTAGCCCGGCGAAGTGCAGCAACTAAACGTGGCTTGGATTCCACAAGTGGCCGGAATATTTCTGGAGTTGCCGTCTGAATTTCCTCCCATAGTGCCTGGCATTTGTGGGTGCAGGATCTTGGGAGAGAATGACCTTTCACCACGTCGCATAAGTGCTCTTTTGGGTTCATGTCGGGAGAACGTGGTGACCACACTATCCGTCGGAACAGTCCAGAAAGCTGCTCAAACCAATTTTGGACAACTTGTGCCCGATGACATGGTATATTGTCAGCATGGAAAATCCCATCGTTGTTAGGGTACATGAAGCCCATGAAAGGCTGTAAATTGTCACCCAGAAGAGCAACAAAGCGATAACCGGTTAATAACGTGTTTACCAGGATCAGAGGACCCAAACCGTGCCACGTAAAGACACCCCACACATGTATAGAACCACCATCAGTTCCTTTTGGGCAGCTTGGATCCATGACTTAATGGGATCTGCACCCCATCCGAACGCTACCATCAGCTCGTAGTAACTGGCAGCGTGACTCATCGGACCACTCCACATGTTGCCAGTCTTTCAGGGTCAAATTACCAAGTTCAGGAGCCCAGGAGAGGCACTGTGTCCGATGTCGTGATGTTAACAAAGACACTGTGGTGGGTCTTCTACTCCCATGGACGCTAAATTACGCTGCACTGACCTCATGGATTTGTCTCTAGTACCTCCTGCATTGAATGTGTATGTTATTTGAGCCAGTGTCACTTGTCAGCATGGACAGTCCTGGTCAGACGCCGCTCATCACGGTCATTCAGCACCCGTGGTCAGCCACTGCGCTGTCCACGGTGGGTGGTAATGCCTTCAATGAGGTATTCTCGGTACACATGTGACATCGTGGATCGAGGAATGTTGAATGTTCGCACAACTTCGTTAATTGAATGTCCCATCCGTCTGGCTCCCACTACCATGCCTCGTTAAAACTCTGGTAATTCGCGTCGGCTTGCCATCATCCTACTGGCGGTTTTTCAACTTAACTCACGAGACCACACCTCGCAACTGACAAAAATTGTGACGAACGTCGAAGCCTTTATACGACGGCAGCGCCAGTTAAAAATTTGCATACTGCTATCCCATGACTTTTGGCACTTCAGTGTACATTTCATATCCATTTCTGTGTCGCGCACTTGAATTGTTTTCGACCAATCGTTTGCTCCGTTAAATTTAAATACTAATAAATGTAAGGGGGGGGGGGAGAAAGAGGGATTGAGAGAAATGGAGATAAACAGCAAAGGATGTATGTACATTTCAGCGAATTGATTTTATAGGCTGAAAATAGACAATGGCGTAATAAAATCATTTAATCAATCTGCTGCAATGGTTGAACAAGGAATTAACTTGATATTCCTTTCCATGGTAAATATTTTGGTCCTAAGAAGTCACACACTTTTCTTTCAACGCTGAACTATTCTTCCAACTGGAAAAATTTCAGTTTTGCGTTCAGGTGCATTTGTGAAAAACGGAATGTTATTCCATTTTGGTTACACCTAACATCAGCCCCACAAAAAGACATTGCTGCGAGAAGCTTATGTTCGCGATTTTTCTTTGATATTTTCTCGCCGTTGTTCGAAACCATTTCGATCATGACAAGAATGAGATATCTACGTACAAAGATATACATCCTATTCATGTGCATAGAGCTCTATTGTTTCAGAGATTATTGGAATTCTGACGCGCCATTCAGAAATCGAAAAGGACTCCTGTATTTTAAAGTAGAAGTCACTGTGAACACAGAAAATTTGAAGAGTGAATTCTTCTTCTCTTGAACTGGAAGCCATTGTCCAAGGGTTTCGCAAAGTTTTCGGAATTTTCTTTCTAAAAGACATGAGTTGATCCATTTGGTGTTCAGGCATTCAGTTTCCTTTGTCGCGGAAAAAGAACAAACATGGAGGAATTTTTCTAAAGGAGTACAGCGATCAAGATTAGTCAGTTAGCATTAAATGCTTTCCCAATTGGAACATTCTGTTTCATATCAAGGATTTTATGTTTAACAGCAACGCTGCTACCTTTAGTTTATTTCTTATTGCGGGAGGTGTTGATTTCATTACTGGTTTTGTTTCGATTTCCCTTTCGGAAAAAGTACTAGAAAAATATATTTATTATTGAAAGGTGAATGTAGCAACATGACCCCTTGTGGCCCGTGTCGAGGTATCTTTCTAGATTGAATGTATATTTAAATTTCACTCTATTATGCAACGAATATTTCGGTGTAATAAACAGTAGGCATTCTCGAATTCTGAATATTCATAACAAGTGCAATAAATCTTTGTCAAGCGGTTGCCTTCGCGCCTTGCAAAAGCGGAAGCGATTTAAGTCCCACGGAGGACAGCTTTGAGCAAAGATCCACGGATATTAGCCCTTTGCAACGAATACAACCTAAACACCTTACCAATTAAGTCCCACGTAGAGCTACAGATTTAAATTTCCTAGGGATACATATTCTGTGTTTACTTAGTTTAAAGATCCTTAGCATTTGTCAAACCCTCATTACAAAATTACAAGTACGATACGACAGAGTATTTTAGCCAAACAGGTTTTAAATCCCACTGGTGAAGACTGAAATTTCAAAATTCGCGAGTGGGATAGAAATTAAAAGCAAATCTTTTCACAGTTAGTCGACTGATTGTTTCCTTACTCCCAGGATCGGCCACAGCATGCAGCAAAGTTCTGATGAATCAGGGATCTGTTTTTTGCAAATAAAGGAAAATAAAATACGTTTGCGAAGCATCAGTAGCAAGGTGTTCTTTTAGATTTCACAAGTTTCGTAACACCCTGTGTTTCACAATTTTGCGGTAAAAATTGTACTGTTTTGAGAAACTTCATATTAAGAAGGTTCAACCATTCAAAAAGTTCTTTTTCTTTCGTAAGTTAAAAACTTTTTCTATCATAGAAAGCTTAAAAAGATTACCAAAATTTATCTAACCATTCTACTCGCGTCTTCATTATTAATGTACTTTGGCACAGCAAATTAGTTAGGTAAGGCAGTGAAGCAGAATATTTGTGCAGTGTTTTACAGGAAATCATATTACTTAAACTTTTCCCGAAATTACAAGTTTAGATTGATTTAAAAATAATTTATATGATAAAATAGCACTGTTCGGCCATCCCTTTGCAAAAACTTATATTCACGTAATTTATATATAGCACTGTTCATTGATATGTAGGGGATGATTATTTGAGTTGTTAACTAAATGTATCGTATTTAATGAAGAAACATACATACATACATATCACTAAGCTGTTCTCTGAGATTCAGAGGTTAGCTCCAAAAAGAAATACAATCTACCCGATATTTTTACTTACTGTTGTCGTATCAAACTTCTCCATTTACAGCGATCTTGACATACAACTCGGGCTTCACTGATATCCATGAATGAGAAACACTCGAACGTTTTTTGTTTCTCGGTTTAACGACCACCATGAGAAACTCTGAGGGCTATAATCAGTCGCAAGTTCCTAATTCAGGGCCGTTGGTTCCATTAACTGGTCAAACTGGTGCCATCGGAAAAGTTCAATTGCTATGCTTCATTCAGGAATCGAATCTGGACCCATCTTGGTCCAATAATCAAAATTCAGCGCCTGAGACCACTCTCACATCTGGGCGGCTAAGTCAGTCACTGTTATGTTAAATGTTGCTCTCAAGTAACTGGTTTGTATTTGTTGAACATTCAAGTTGGAATAACTGAAAAATCGTCCTATAACTCACATGAGGTTTTGCACATTCCGAAAATGTTGAACATTTTACCATAGCATGATACTACACCGTGCAAATTAATTGGGACAAGCTATTTTATTCTCAGAATTGTAATGTGATCGCCAGTTGATGTCGGAAACCCACGTAAACCGGTTTTATCAGATGTGAGGTGGTGTGACTGTTAGAACTTGATAGTAAGAATGTGGCTTGACCGGTTTTAAACAGCGAAGGGACACTTCAGCTTCAGTTGTGAGCTTTCGTGTGTGACAGGTGGATGTTATTTTTTGCTCTCTGTGAGTACGTGTTGCTTTCGTGTATTGAAAAATGGATATTTCCCTAAGGATGCGTGCAAAAATAATTGCTCTGAAGGATCACACTTCTATGACAGTGACAGATATCGGTTCTGCAGTTGGTGTAGGCAAATCAAGTGTATCAAGACTACTTACGCGATACAATGCATCTGTATCATCGTCTCCAAAAAGGAGAGGTAAATGTGGAAGAAAACGAAAAACAACTCCACGAACCGATAAATATCTAATCAGAAATAGTAAAATGAATCCAAAGAAAACAAGTACCGACCTTCAAAGAGATTTATTGGCTAGTGGTTGTGATGTTAGTGATTCAAATGCATGCCGTAGGCTTCTGGAAGTTGGCCGGAAGGCAAGAAGACCAACCAAAAAATAATATTTGAATGCGAAAATGAAGATAAAACGTTTAGCATGGGACAAAAAATGTAAATCATGGACTGCTTACGACTGGAAAATAGTAATTTTCAGTTATGAAACTCGTTTATTTGTGCAGGGTTTCCAAGCAACTGTTAACCCTTATGACCTGAGCATGTCAAACAAACTGTAAAAGACCCTCTAAAACAGATGTTTTGGGGTTTTTTCACATCAAATGGTACTGAAAGCTTAGTTCCTGTTCAAGGTATGAGGAATTCAGCCAAGTACTTAGAAATATTACAACACAGGATTGTCCCATTCTTGCAAACATTTGACGGGACATTTCAACATGACTTGGCCCATGTCACAATTCGAAATTGGTCAAGAATTTCATGCTGGAAAATCACATTCATTTGCTTGATTGGCCTGGAAATTCACCAGACTTAAATACCATAGAAAACTTGTGGAATATTTTGAAGAGACGTTTAGGTAAAATGGACTGTACACCCAAAAAACGCATGATAATGAATGCTATAAAAGTGTGGTTCCACGATTATGAAGTCAAAACTATGTGCACTCAATTAGTGGAGTCAATGCCAAAAAGAATTCAAGAGGTAATTTCTGCTAAAGGAGGACATACTTCATACTAATACAGGTATTTATGAGTGTATATGAAGGCATAGAATGATATAAAGCATAGTTTTGGAAAAAAGAATGATTTTTTACTTTGTCTTAATTAATTTGCACAGTATAGTAATACAAAATTAGCTGTGCTTCTCTGGCGTAAATGTCAGGCTTACGGATGAGTAAGATAACGGGCAAGAAAACAAACGGACGATCATCATCGATGTGCATAACATCTATACGCATCAGTAGTGAATTGTTCCATCGTGCCGATGCCACTCAATGAACAAACTCTTGAGAAGGCCCACGAAGATTACTGTAAACCACGTGACAGGTATAAAAAGACGCACGTGACCTGTTAACGATCACAGAAAAGCATGAGCAGTAGAATGGACCGTGCAAAAGAGCTCAGTGACTTTCAACTAGCCACAATCACTTGATGCCATCTTAGCAACAACTCAGTTCTGAAAATGTATGCTATGCAGCTACCCTGATCACTAAGGGATGTTGTAGTGCAATGGAAATACCTAGGAGCAACAACAGCACAATCACAGCCTGGTAGGCCTCTTAAAATGACAGAGAGGGACCACCGACTGCTGAAGCGAGTGGCAGGACAAATTTGCCTGTCTTCAGTTGCAACACCTACCACGGAGTTCCAAAATGCCTCTGGAAGCAAAGCTAACACCTTAACTGTTCGTTTAAAGGTGAATGAAACCGATGTCCATGGCCAAAAGCCGCTCACAAGACTAACATCGGCAAGATCAACACCAAGCGTCAGTTGGGGAATTTAAAGTTCGGCATCAGTGGACTCTGAACCAGTGGAAACGCGGTCTCTGAAGTGATGAATCAAGCTGTATCATTTGGCAGTCCAAAGGACGAGTTTGGGTGTGGAGGATGGCAGGTGAACACTTCCTGTCCGTCTGTGTTGCACCAACTGCCAAATGTTCTGGACCATCATGATCTTAGGTTGTTTGTCATGTCTGTGATGAGCTCCTCCCTATTCCCACTGCCCTAGAATCTTATGGCTGTGATATATAAGGACATTCCAGACAATTCAGTGCTCCCAACATTATGTCAACCTTTCGTCAAGACCTTTTTTTATCAACAGAAATTTTCCCACTCCACTAAGCGATGTCCGTGCAGGAATAGTTTGATGAGATGGGAGTGGAAAAATTTCCCTAGATTGAACAGAGACCCGATCTCAACCCATGGGGCACCTTTGGAATGAATTGGAACACCAACTGCCAACCATGCCAACATCGGTGACAGACCTGACTAACGCTCGTCTGGAAGAAGGGAAGGCAATTGTTTCACCAACAACGCACCAAAATCTGCTTTAAAGCTTTCACTCCAGAGTGGAGAGGCCACCCCGGTGGCGCAGTGGTCTAAGCGATGGCCACTGATCATTCGTCTGAGCGGGGTCCGGGTTCGAATCCCGGTGAGGCATGGATGTTGTGTTTGTCTTTCGGCACTGGCTCTCTCCCTTCCCTGGAACCAGTGACCCTAAATTAGGGACGGGCGACTGCTTATAGCCCATTGAGTTGCTCACGGTGGTCGTTAAACCTCCAATTAAAAATTAAAAAATTAGAGTAGAGGTTATGATAGCGGTGAAGGATCTCGATATTAATTCCTTTCCTATTACAGGGAGTTTGTAGATAGGCAGGTGACCTAATACTTTTGATCACATAGTGTACTTCGGCAGCCAAGCGTAATGAAAAATTTGACTTAATTTATATGTAAAATGTTTTGCATATTAAAATTTTTGCAACAGAAAGGCTTTTTATCATAACTTTTATACTTTACGGTCCGTAAACTGTGATAAAACAATAATGCTGAAATAAGAAGTTTCTATAAATGAAGCAATGCATAACTGCAATCTAATTTATAATATTCATAATTCAAAGCCATCTACTTTTAGCTCATAGTGGATAAAGTATTGCAATTTTGACCTACAGTAAGTGAAATAACTCAGCAACAAGATTTTGATCCGATGCATTTTCTGATTCCAACGCAGCTAATACACACCTTTTTTGGATGCTGATCCGCTTGTGTGTTTACAGTTCTACTCTAGGGAATTAGAAATTAATAAACCTATCGTACTTCGGATTATCATGAGGGCAGTGCCAAAGCACGTAAGGACACTGTCGGACTCACGGATGGACAGGGTAATTACGCTCCTGAGCGTTTACGGATGGTGTCAGTGGTAGTTCAGAAGGCGTTTGTTCAAAGACAATAAACAGTCCACTTTACCGGGTATCATTTACACTGTGTCAGCACTGCTGCTCAAAGTTAAGGTGGAGATAAAGGCATATCTAATGTAACCTTCTGCTCATAGTTGACGCTCAAAAATCGCTTTCTTTTGCGATCCATTCTTGCGAGCGTCTCAGTTTTGTGAGTGAATTTCGTTAGGTATTTCCCTTATCAGATTGTGATTTCTGAAAAAGCTTCTGTCAGCATCTTAGATTTCCAGCTTCTGATTTACATAAGTTTCCGGGTAGAAGAGCCAATAAACTGTAATGTAAGTGTTTTGAATAATTACTGACATCCTAAACAAAAGTCTATAACCGCTCAGTTAGTATTGTTTGTATGAAAACTTTTAATACTCAAGAAAAAGGTAAGGAAATGCAACGTATACAGTACTGGACATACGAAGAGCGCCACCTATTAACAGCATGCAACACTACTCCAGCACGCAGAAATTTAATTTTAAATTATTTCCTATAATTGTTTACTCGAATTTGCAAGCCACTAACTGCTATAGTTCAGTGTCTCCTTCATTGGTGTGCTAGTTTTCACGAGTCAGGAAGCACGAGTGTGTGAACTTATGTAACTCAATTTTTACCATTGCAAGTATAGCGACATATTTTCACTTTACGTCCGCCTTAAAAAACAACCACGGAAATCTACTTAACACACAATGACCGATAAAGTAATGTACATAAGGAAAATAACGTTATGTATGCTGTATTGAGTATTTCACATTTGTGAACACAAAGGATCTAAGATGTATGCAAATGCGTCAAAACTATTGGCTCATGAAATAAATCAATGAAATGAGGCATGAAACGATATCACATAAACCAGCAAAAGTATGATAATACAGTCTTCTGTACGGAATATGATCACTAAGCAATGCAAACTTCAGCGCACTGAACCATGCTTTGAATCAGGGTGTCCACAGGAGACTGCGGGATAAAGTCCCATTCTTCCAGAAGAGACCAGCAAAAATACATACTGTTTGATGACAGAATTTTCAATACGGAATATGATCACTACGAAAAGCAATGAACACTTCAATGCGTCGCACCATGCTTTGAATCAAGTTCCCTACAAGAGACTGATTAAGTAACGGGATTGAGTCCTAATCTTTCAGAAGAACCCAGCAAAAATATGGTAACACAGACTTCAATACGGAATATGATCATTACGGAAAGCAATGGAAACTTCAGTGCGCCAAACTATGCTTGAAATCAGGGTGTCGACAACAGACTGCGCGAATAAGTCCCATTCTTCCAGAAGAGCCCAGCAAAAATATGATACATAGTCTTCAATACGAAATATGATCACTACGGAAAACAATGGAAAGTTCAATGCGTCGCACCATTCTTTGAATCAGGTGTCCACAAGAGACTGCGGGATTAAGTCCAATTCTTCCAGAAGAGCGCACTGTAAATCCGGTAGAGCTGTAGAAGGAGAAAACCCCAGAAGTAATTCGTAGACCTAAAATTGTCCCAAATCTTCTCAGTCGAATGAAAATCTGGTGACTACACCTGACCATATATCTTCGCTTTCAAGATATTCGATGACCACAAAGTCTGTTAAATCGAGCGTCCACTAACAGGAAATCCGGACCTTCTGCACCAACAATAAGACAAAAATGAAGATCCATGACCTCATCGTGATATCGGGCAGGCTTTAGATCTCTACGGTTTTCCTGGTTTTTATATGGCGAGCCGTACGACCGTTGATACAGATTCCAGTCAAAACCATTACTTCAACATAACTGAAATGGTCTCGTTCCTGAAGGTTTATCAGCTGGTATTGAGACCCACATTCTTGCCATATGAATGTTCTCCGAGAATCTGGTTGCAAACAGAATCTGCTCCCATTGGTAAAGATTACGCGTGCATACTCTTTGTGTGTCCAATGAACATAATGACAACACGATTCGAAGCCAGCAGTTTTCTAGGATACGCCCAAGAGACAAACAAAACATGCCGTCTTGCATACAGACCAGTGTTATGCAATCTTCGGTATGTCGTATGTCAGGAAATATTCTGCCCAAATGCCGCAGTAAGCGTCTGGTTCAATTGACATGCCGTGTTGCTTGGATCCAGCCTAGCGGTTGACACCATGGAATTGTCCTCCAACGCCCATTCCCAGGTCTTCTCGAGATGTTTTTCGGCGTCCTAAAGTCTCTTCAAGAGAGGCAGATAACGAATCGATTCGCATTTAATCACCTGGTCACTTCACCTTCTGTCCTTCTTCTAATCTTACTATAGCTCTCCACCGTAATGAATCATCTAAACGAACTCCGTGAGACATAATGACGTTTTATCGCTGTAACTGACAGTGTAAACCCCAACACTGCCCACGTATGCGACTCCAACCACTTATGTACGGAATCCAGTTGTGTGTGTCGCACATGCAAATTCTGCTGTTCCGTGGCTTCCTGCAGACCCGTTGTTTGTTCACGCCACAGCAATTTACTGTATTACATAACCGAATTCTTGTATACCATGTGCAGTATGTTTGGTGTCGTGGCAGGGTTCCTTTGTTAACAAGATTTTTTGTGGTTGCTGCTTTAATTTTGTTTACCAGCCTATATGATGAATTAATTACACTTCGGAATGGCAGGCTGACCTTGAAGAGTGTAGTCACTATACGATGGGATTAATTGGACAATATTTCGGGTTGAACAGGGGTAAAAACAGCGCTTCGAGAGAATAATTAAATAATTTGTTTATTAGAACTGCGATAAAGAATTCTATGAAGTGCATTTAGTGCGGCAACATGCTGTTTAATCTGACAGTGACACGCTGCTGCCCCGATGGTGCAGTGGTCTAAGTGATGGCTTCTGATTATTCGTCCGACATGGGGTCCAGGCTCAAATCCCGGTGAGGTATCGATATTGTGTTTGCCTTACGGCGCTTGCTATCTCCCTTCATTGGAACCAATGACCCTAAATTAAGGACGGTCGATTTCTTATTGCCACATGAGTTGCACACGGTGGTCGTTAAACCTCCAATCAAAAAACAAAACAAAAAACAGTTACACGTTTGTCTAACACAAAATTGTAACAACTTTCAATGAAGTAAACTGTAGTAGGATTCATTCGTGAAACTGAATTTTCTTTTATTCTTAGAAGAGAAATTCTTCCTCTGTTATACAGTCATAAGACAACCTCCGATATCCTAGTGAAGCAACTTGCTTTGCGAGTCATCTGCGAAATATCTTGTTGTGTCATACAGTAGCAATCAAACTTAACTTAGAAAAAAGAACAACTGTGAAGTAGCACCCTGTGCGATTTAGTAAGGTGAAAAAATAACCGCGTGATTAAATAGTAACACAGTACTGCAATTTACTACCTTGCTTTTCGATACAATAATAAGATATCCCCAGTGAAACAGAATTTTACTGTTGATAGAACAAATGCTGTGAATAAGAATAATAGCAATGTTCATAACTTGAATTTTAAATCGGTTTTATTGGTGTAGAATAATAAAGTAAACAGACAGCAAGCTTTCACCACTCAAGGGGGGCTTCATCATTCATAACTGAGATAAACACCATAAACAACAGAAAGTAAATATATTCTGAGTAATTCAAACTTAAACTTAACATATAAAAAAGGTTGATTGACGCTTATGTCATGTCATGTGAAATCATCAAACATGGTAGATATGTCTCATGCAGAATTGGTAAGCTAGCATGGGTGAAGACGTGGATCTTGTAATAGCATTCGCCAGATATAGGGGAGCTCAGTTGATGTCCTTCAGTGCAGGCATCCGTGCTGGTTATTATTTCTGCTGATTCCCGTATTTCTGTGGCTCTGGGAGTTGTGTAAGAAGCTATTTTTCGAATTTATTTCCAGTCAGGTTTAGCTGCATTGCTCTTGACTTCTCTTGCTAGAGCTGTTGTAAGCTTTCCTAGTTTGATATCACGTTTATGTTCTGACAGTCTCAATTTAAGGGAATGCTTAGTCATTCCTATGTACCTTTTCCTGGAGCCATCTGGGTTTTGCAAGGGGATAGTATACATTCCTTCATCTGTTAGGTTTGTGCCAGATTGCTTATTTCTAGTTAGCCAGGAGGAAATAGATTTAGGTGCTTTTATTCCTATGCCTAATCTTAGTTTTTAAAGGCATCTTTTAGGAAAAAGATGAAGCCTGGGACGTAAGAAGCCTGCATCTATGTATTTAAATTTAGGGGTAATCGTTTGAGCAGTTCGCTTTATTAACTGAAATTTCTGCTTGCTTGATAATACGCTCAATTATATAAGTATCAAATCCTGCTGCAGCCACCAAAAATTTCAAAGATTCAATTTCAAGATGTTGCGTGTGGTGATATGAGCTCAGTGCCATGGCTCTTCTTGCTCTATGTAAAAATAAGGCTCTAATCTATGTGTAGCTGGGCTTGCAGAAGAAGGTGGGATAACTTGTGGGATATATGTAGCTTTATAGTACACTTGGGTATGGAGTGCTCCATATAGCAACTTTTAAACAAGAACATCAAGGAAAGGTACCATGTCTTCTTTCTCCCTTTTAGTGGTAAATTTGATGTCAGGATGTACTAAATTTATGGTACTAAAAAACTTCATTAGTTCATCTCCGTTGTGATTCCATACGAAGAACATATCATCTACATATATGTTACCAAATTGGAGGGGTGGGTGAGGTTGATGACATGATAATATTCTCTATAGGCCGCAAGATAGCTTCTGCTAAACCTGCAGCGAGTGGAGAGCCGATAGGCACCCCTTTGGTTTGTCTATATACTTGATTTTGAAAAGTAAAGTAGCTATAAGTCGTGATCATGTCTATTACACTAAAAATGTCTTGTAGGGTACTTTGTGCGACCAAAGCTGAATCAGATAAGGCTTGCTTAATTAAATCTGTAGCTTCCTGTACTGGAATAGATAGGTATAACGAGTCTATATCTAGACTACCAATTGTGTGGTTAGTTGCCACTTTTAAGTTCTTTATTCTTGCGACGAAATCTTCAGAGTAACTTAAACCTGTATTGGGGACTGGTAAAAATGCAAAAAGAAAAACATCTAGTTCTTTCTCTAGATGGACGGAAGGAGCCAAACGTCTTGCTATTATGAGTTTCGCTAAACATGAATGCCGGTTGCTTCGACTAGCGAATCATGTGATGGTTATATTCAAATTAATCGGAAACTTGTGAATTGGTCGTTCTGGGTGGTGAAGTGGTTAGCATACACGGGCGCTATCTGGGAGACGCCGTTTCGAGTCACGCTCCAGGACGATGCAATTTTCAAGTTTTCGGATATTATCTTACTTACCATCCTTGTCACATTTACACCAAAACTCGGATTGTTATCTTCAAAATTTGTCTTGATATTATTGGCCAAATCGGATTTACTGGCTCATGGTGTTTCAAGTTCGCAAAAAAAATGGAGTATCTTCGGTTCTGGAGGTAATTTAGCTTTTTTTTTAAGTGAAAGTGGCAGTGGTGTCATCTTTGCAATATTTTTCACCTTGGCAATCCATTTGTTCAACGGCTCTGAAGTTTGGAGTATTGCTTTATAATCTTGAATGTAGCTTTTAATTTTCGCTTCATATTCTTTGGTGTCTATACTGGCAAGTTGATTAGATTTATCCTTTTTTGTGTAACTCACTGTTTGGTCCTTTTTAAGGTGAAACATGTTCTTTGGTATTCGTGGTTTATAATTACTAATAAGATGCAGTTTCCCAGCTTGCTCTATTTTGGTGAAACACTGATGTCGTAGTTTTTCTGTGTTCTAATGAGATTTTAGTCATCAAGTTTTCTATTGCCTGTATAAGATCACGGATTGATATCTTTGTGTTGAGGCAATATTTCGGGCCTTTCTCTAAACTTGTTATTTCTCTTTGTGAGAAAGTTTTGTTTTATATGTTGACGATAGAATTGGAAATTGTTGCTTGGGTGGCATATGGTGTCTTCTTAATTTAGCCAACTTGTTATTATGCGTGGCTGTGGGGGATTTATTTTACCGTAGGATCAACATATCTATTATCTAGCCTACGGAAGGACATATATATTTGCAACGGGATAGCTTCTTCCACTAATTCCAAGTGTAAGTTGAACAGATGGTATACGAGGAACATGAGGTGTCTCCTTTTCATGTTGATGAGATGAGTTACGTTGCTTTAAGGTTGGAATTCAATAATTAAGTTGTATAGGTGAAATTAATTGGTTTCAAAACTCTAGGGATTACAAAACACATTAATGGGCGTATTTCAAAGCAGCACGTTTAAATATCATTCGTTATTACGTTTAAAATTAAGCATATTATACAAATATATATATATATATATATATATCCTGGGAAGACGGAAAACATCGAGACAGTGTCCTGGTACTCCTTATAGATAATTTATGCTATGTATCTTTCGAATGTCAAGATCTTTGTATGTGTGAAATAAAACGACTGATTCGAGAATATAGATTTACTTACGTACAACACATTGCATATATTATTTTCAATTCAGGACATTGACCGGGACTTAAATAGGAAGATTAATGAATGTTATTGTCTAAAATCAATGAAAGACGATGTCTGAGTCGTAAAAGTAAATATTTACTTTAGCAAGTATTTCGACAGTCTTTCAAAAACAATATCTATTTTTATTATTACATATTATTCAGATTTAAACAAACGTAAGAAAAGATTCTGTTACTCATGAAATGTGATGTAGCTACAAAACTACATCAGCGCATGTGCTAGATAAAATCTGACCTCAAGATAGAAAGAAAAGCTGAATCGCAAGTGAGTTAGTGAGAGGGATAGGTAACTTTTGGTCTAGGATATCTACAGGTTACACCTCATCTTTGTTATACACTATCGTTTTGCATCATTTTAAAGCTCTCGTGAAAAACAGGTAACTTGGGAACGTCAAAAAAAAAATCAATGAGATATTGTCGCTTATTTTGGTACTGCCGGGAAAGATGCATAGCATGAGAATACATTTTTTGTAATGGCTTTTATCACATTTAGCATCAGGTACTTGTGACGTATTCCCTAATTTCATATTTATATAATTTTTCTATGTAAATTTGAGTTCATTCTTTTAAGCACCTTTCAGTCTTAACGTGATATCTTCTCTCTCACATGAATACGGTTAGCAACACTTAAGGTCTGTGATAATGACGTATACTTGTGGTGATAAAAACAAAACAAGGGATGTTATATAATGACTAAGCAGCAGCTGTGTGTGAGGTGTGCGAGTGAAACTCGCTGTGATATGTTTTTGATGTCCTAGTATCGTGCTGTATAAAGTACTGTGATCTCGTAATTTGACGACGTAGTGGTGTCTAAAGTTGCTTTTAAAAGTGCATTCATATTAGCGTATGCGTTGCAAGTGAAAAGTATCGTTCTGAAACCAATAAAAGAAACGTTTACGTAAGTGTTTCTGTTTTCCGTCTATGTTTCGTCTGACCCTAAAAAGCCGGAAATTTAAAACTTAGTATAACACCAAATGTCGCATAACGTAAAGTGTTACGTTATATACTCGTAATTGCGCAGATTGCAATGAGATATTGTTACGTTTATGCAAAATTTGATGAAATAATGTTCGGCAATAGATTAATAAAAGATATTGTTGAGTAGCCATCAAATTAACTATTGTTACCGCACTTCATGGGACAGCATTCCAAAATCCGATTTCAGCAATGGTTTTGACTAGTTCTGTTACCCATTTTCGTTACATTGAAGGTTTTTACTTGGCATTTACTTTACTACTTCGGCATAGGGTTTCAGCAGTTTTTTTAGCACAGGGTTTCCAGCAGTTTTTGCAAACAAGAAAACCAAAATCTTCAAATTAATATGGCTGCTTTTTTGAACAATGAGACTTCAGATATTGCTCATCTGCTATATGCCTGAAGAGAACATTTCAACAACCTGCGCTGTGACACAGTGCTATACTGTGCAAATTAATTGGGACAAGCTATTTTATTCTCAGAATTGTAATGTGATCGCCAGTTGATGTCGGAAACCCACGTAAACCGGTTTTATCAGCTGTGTGGTGGTGTGACTGTTAGAACTTGATAGTAAGAATGTGGTTTGACCGGTTTTAAACAGGAAATAGGCACTTCAGCTTCAGTTGTGAGCTTTCGTGTGTGACAGGTGGATGTTATTTTTTGCTCTCTGTGAGTACGTGTTGCTTTCGTGTATTGAAAAATGGATATTTTCCCAAGGAAGCGTGCAAAAATAATTGCTCTGGAGAATAACACTTCTATGACAGTGAGATATCGCTTCTGCAGTTGGTGTAGGCAAATCAAGTGTATCAAGACTGCTCACGCGATACAATGCATCTGGATCATCGTCTTAAAAAAGCTGAGGTAAATGTGGAAGAAAACGAAAAACAACTCCACGAACCGATAAATATCTAATCAGAAATAGTAAAATGAATCCATAAAAAACAAGCACCGACTTTCAAAGTGATTTATTGGCTAGTGGTTGTGATGTTAGTGATTCAACTGTACGCCGTAGGCTTCTGGAAGTTGGCCGGAAGGCAAGAAGAGCGATGAAAGAACAATATTTGAATGCGAAAATGAAGATAAAACGTTTAGCATGGGCCAAAAAAATGTAAATCATGGACTGCTGACGACTGGAAAAAGGTCATTTTCAGTGATGAAACTCATTTATTTGTGCAGGATTACCAAGCAAAGGTCGTTAGATGAAGCAACTGTGAACGCTTAAGACCTGAGCATGTCAAATAAACTGTAAAACACCCTCTGAAAAACATGTTTTGGGGTTTCTGGTATAATGAATTCATATATACCAGAAAAAAATATATATAATTCATATATACCCTCTGAAAAATATGTTTTCAGGTATAATGAATTCAGCCAAGTACGTAGAAATATTAAGACGTAGGATTGTTCCATTCTTGCAAACTTTTGACGGGACATTTCAACATGACTTGGCCCATGTCACAATTCGAAATTGGTCAAGAATTTCATGCTGGAAAAACACATTCATTTGCTTGAGTGGCCTGGAAATTCACCAGACTTAAATCCCATAGAAAACTTGTGGAATATTTTGAAGAGACGTTTAGGTAAAATGGACTGTCCAACCAAAGAACGCAAGATAACGAATGCTATAAAAGTGTGGTTCCATGATTATGAAGTCAAAAATATGTGCACTCAATTAGTGGAGTCAATGCCAAAACGAATTCAAGAGGTAATTTCTGCTAAAGGAGGACATACTTCATACTAATAGAGGTATTTATCAGTGTATATCAAAGCATAGAATGATATAAAGGCATAGTTTTGGAAAAAAGAGTGATTTTTTACTTTGTCCCAATTAATTTGCACAGTATAGTAGGAGGACAGATTAATATGTGATATCTCAGTGAAGAAACTTAGAGTAACATCCGGTAGGCAGGCCCAGTGGTGATGTGGTCAAATCGCTGCTTTCTGATCATTCGTCTGAGATGAGTCAGGGTTCAGATCCTGGATGAGGTATGATACTGTGTTTATCTTACGACACTGGCTCTTACTCTTCCCTGGAACAGGTCGCTCTAATTTAAAGACGGGCGTCTTCTTAGAGCACATTCAGTTGATCACGGCGGTCGTTACCGCCCTCTATTCCCCCACCCCCAAAAAATTCAGAAGTGAAGCAACCTGTAGAACATATTGTTAAACTCCTTGCGGTGCGATTTAATAGTGAAGCAATCTGCCTTTTGCTCCAAGTACGACTAAGCTTGTCTAGTGATAGCGTGAAAGCGACCACGGTGGCCAAGTGGTCTGAGTCTCTGACCTCCGACCATTCGTTCAAGTTAGGCTTGAACCAGATCCCCAGATGATGTGTGAGTGACACGTCTGCCTGATGTCTCTGGCCCTGGCCGGGTTTATAGCAAGCATTCCCCAAACAGGGACAAGCGACTGCTTAGAGCTGCTAATTTTCTTTTTTTGTCGCTAAATCCTGAAACAAAAAAATGGTTAAATACGTGCCGTACGATTTTATATTAAGGCGATTTTCTGTGATAGACAAGTTAATTTGCCCAACAGAGAACTGTATGGCGTATTTCAGTAGTGCGACAACTTGTTTGTTCTGCAAGAGTCAAGTATCTCGCATACGAAATGTTCGTCATAACGTTCCTTTAGTCTGGTGCAGGTATATTTATATCAATCAGATCATTATTGAGATCAGCTAAAATCTCATTTGGGAAATCCCTGAAACAATTTTTTCAAGTTTGAGGTTTTATTAAATTTTTCCGCTTGATTTGTACTGTACATGTTATTTTTGTAGTTTTTTTTCTTTTTCAAAATTGCAGATATCTGCCTTGGTACGAAAGGGCAAATATGACATATATAGCAGAGCATAAGTTTTACAAATGTAAAAACGATTTTCATGTGGGAAAATTATTGTACCATTAATTTCTCGAACTGCAAAACCAATTAACCGAAATTTCAAACTAGTTCCTCGTCCAATTTGACGATTTGAAGTTAAATAATCATCAAAGTACCTAGCAGAAGGGAGAGGGAGATTATTTTATTTGTATGAAATTAAACAAACTAGGCAGGTATTTGTGCACAATAAGTTATGGGACGCAGTGTTTTATTAATCTTTTAAATAAAATTCTGATGGATAATCGAAATGAAGCGGAAAGAACATTTTGATATTTTAATGATCCTGCGGGGTACAGAGAACATCAACTGAGTTTCAACGCTCTCTGTTACAACGCATACAAGCAAGCATAGCTTTTTTATCAAATGAAACCAGGGGGAATTGTTTCTCAACCTTTAACATTTTAAAAACACAATAAAATGATGCGGACGCCTTTACCTTTCATTTATCTTTGCTCACATCTTCGGCGATAAGGTAACAGTTTGTTTCATTTCGTGGAATATTATGATACATGAGTGATTCGAAAATATTCAATGAATTGGAATATTAATTGAAAATATTCAATGAATTGGAATATTAATTGAAAATATTCAATGATTCGAAAATGTTCAAGAATTACATTGCCTTTAATAATTTAATGGCATTTGTATTGAGGATTCATGAGTTTTTTCTTGTTTTGCAGTATGGTTTTATACACTGTGCACTAGAAGATCTTTTGGTGATGAAATTCGGAAGAGAAACATGGGAGAACGTTTTGTAAGTACACTACTTCTGCTTTTTAATTTAATATGTAAATAAATAAGTAAATGAGTAAAGAAGAAAAATAATAGAAAATGAAAAAAGGAGAAACATTGTTAACTTTTGATTGTTGATGATTATGACGGTGCGTGCAGGCTAAAAACTAAGTGATAAGGTAAAAACGCTGTGTTATGCACGATAAAAACGAAGTCTGAAGATGACAGATGTACTTCGTAAAATTACATTTAATGAACTATATACAAGGTTAAAAGACACTCATAAGATCTTTCAGACAACTGTAGTCCTTCATCAGATGAAAATGACAGCATAAAATGTTGTCACGGCATATAAATAAGGTAGTTGTTGCCACTTAATTCAAATCACAGAGGCAAATAAAAAGTCAAGCAATTTACATACCGGCGGCCTGCACCAAACACAGGTAGGAGGTGACACACACTGTGCCAGACTTCAGGGTGGAATGTAATTTTCTTTACCTTTTAAAGGTAGAATGACTTTCCAGGCCTGGGAAACTTGAGTAGGTCAATCCTCGTTACAACACATATTAAAGAATCTGTGGATGTACAGACTCTGTAAAACGGATTTGAGTCTTACTGGCTGGAGTTGTCAAAATCCGGGCTTCTTCCCAGCGTGGGTAGTAAGTTCCCGAAGTGAAGAGGAGAGATAAAGCAGTAGATGAAGCATGCATTTTAATGTTATATTTATGATCCGAAAAACGCTATTTCACATTCCTAATCGTGGAACCACATACAGCTGGGGGGGGGGGAGGGGGGCTCTGGGTCCACTGGCTTCAGAGGAATTTTGTACACACCAAATCGTTCCAGGTGGTTCACCGGATCTCTGTCTTTGCGAACCAAGTAAAGATAGTGTTGGTTCTACGGCCGAAATCCAGGTTAATCTTATGACACATGCTTTTTAAGATGTTTGTAACTCCGGGGACAAAGTCCATAGAACCCACAAATCGGTGTTTTGGTTGGTCACCACTTAAAGTGGTATATGCCAATCTTCTAGTTTTTGCGATGATCCTGTTGACGTATGATTGGGATACCCAAACGTTGCAGCAAGGTCAGAAATCCACTGTAATTCTGCCGATAGAAGCGCAGGATTGGAAGAGTGAGTGAAAGCCCTACGGACGAAAAAATAAAAGGGAGATAGTTTGTAGCTGTTAGGGTGTGCAGAGGAAAACGGAACAATAGCCGGTGAAAAAGAAGGTTTGCGGTAAACGGAGAAACTTAAATGATTGGAAACCTGATGCCTACGAAGCAGAAAATCCAAGAAAGGAAGCGATTCATTGGACTTCATTTCCACCGTAAATTTGATGGAAGGAAGGAAGGACGACATTAAATCTGCAAATTTTAATAAATTATCCAACGAGTTGGGCCATAGGACGAGCACGTCGTCCACGTAGCGCAAAAATAATAGAGGTTTAATGGGGCAAGATGCCAAAACAGAATGCTCCAAATGTTGCACAACAATTTCTGCCAGTAGTGGGGAGAGGGATGACCCCATTGGGGCACCCTCAAGCTGCCTGAAGATCTGTCCGTTGAACCTGAAAAAAGACCTGCGACAGATGAGGCGAAGAGCCCTTAAAATTGCCTGAATGACGTCATCCGGGTAAACTGCCAAAATGGTGAGTTTTTCAACTATGAGATCATGGGCAAGGGGGACTGGTACATTCGGAAAAAGTGAAACAATATCTAAAGAAGCAAGAATAAAATTGGAGGATGAAGGAGTAACAAATTTGATTAAATTAATGGCCTAAACCGAATTAGATACGGAATACTGTGACCCAACAAATAAAGGGAAAAGGAGGCTGGCCAACTCCTGTTCTAGAGGATAAGTGGGGCTGGCGCGCCCCGAGATAAGGGGGCTGACAGGATGACCCTCCTTGTGAAGCTTAATAGTGCCAAATAATTCTGGGACGCGTGGGCGAGGAGGTGGATGCAAAGAATAACCCAAAACAGAAGGAAGACAATCATGATTTTTTAATTTGCTAAGAGCCGTTAAGGTGCTGGCAATCGGATCTGAACAGACATGAAAAAGAGAAATGTTAGAGAGGGCCTCACTCATTTTTCTAATGTACTCATCCTTATTCATGCACACCATTTGAGAGGACTTGCCAGCTTTTAAAATGGCAATGTTCGGTGCTGAACTCAATAGTCTTAATCCTTTTAGCTCAGCGCTAAAAACAGTGAAGGCCTGTTGACTGCAAGAAGGTTTCAAGTTTTGAATACTGTGGGCAACCCGATAACGGGCTGGTTCTTGCTGTTGAAGTGGTAAAGCTGAAATTATTTATTCGGCTTGTGGAATAACTTTTAAATTTATTGTGCTCATTAATCAAAGTCGTAAAATATTTTGTCTTCATTAACATTAATTTTTTTGCGTTTTAGTTCCGTTTGAAATTCTGTACGCAGCACTACCTATCAAAAACATGTACAGAAACGGGCCAAAGCACTTATACATAAAATATCCCATCAAAGTAATCATCAAAGTGCTATTTTTTTTACGCTTTGCAACCGTAGGTTGAAGAAGCGTATATGCTCCAGCTTTGTCCGTCTGCCTGCCCGTCCGCACGATAACTCGCGTAAGAATGGTTCGATTTCGATAAAAATTTAGTATGTAGTAGGAGACTACCAGGGGACGAACCGTATTGAAAATGGATGAAATGGGGTCAAAGGTCAGGTCATAGGAGCGGAATTCATTTCATTGCTCTTATGCGTCATAATTTACGTAAAAATGCTTCGAATGCGACAAAATTTTATCATGTTGTTCCGGAAATATACTGAACCGGTCATGTTGAATGTAATCGAAATGGGGTCAAAGGTCAGGACACAGGAGCGAGATGTATTCCACAGTCATTATCCTCATAACTTGACTGAAAATGTTTCTATTGTGACAAAACTTTAGTATGTTGTTCCGGAGGTACACTGAAGAAATTCTGTTAAATATCATCGAAATCGGGTCAAAGGTCAGAGCACAGGAGAAAGACGTATTCCACAGCTATTATCCTCATAACTTAAGTAATAACTTGTCTAATGATTTCTAGTATGTTGGAAAGCGTATCATAATAAAAGCATTGCATGATTTCACTAACTTGTTTACATATAGCAATTACGATTCCACAGCATTGAAGCAGAGTATCGAAGCAGGTGAAGCATAGTTTAATGTTAAAGAGGACAGGGTAAAAGCATCTTCTGTTGTGCAAGAATGAAAATCACATCATTGTAGCAGTATGACTTAACTCCAAAGAAGGACACCTCGAACAATTGATCAGATGCCTGTAGCAGTTGGTCCGGGACTCTATCTACGTTCCATAAAGACTCTTCGAACTGTTTCCAGTGGACGCCGTAACACGTTCGACATCCTGGGAAAGGATAAGGCCGATTAGTTGACTAAAGCTGGTGCCCAAAATGTCACGACAATGAGAAGAGCTCATTGCCGTGTGTTTTGTCAAGACAGATGTCTTGACAAAGCACACTACATAGCCCATTAATATTTAAACTACTTGATACCTGGAAAAACTTTATCCATCATCATTGGTGTGAAGCTTATGGACATGGCTAGTTATTTAATTTCGATATCTCTCGCTCAGACTTCACCCTCGTTTCACGCCTTAGGACTGGTAATCTAAAATCTTTGAAGCTCATTGTTGGCATCAAAACCTACACTATCTGACCACATGCAACACAAATTTTGCCAATTATAACAATCTTCTGTCAGGCATCAATCTCAATCATAAGACATCTTCAACTCTCTCTCTCTTTCAACCATCTATAGTACAGGGTGTCCCATTAGCTACTTTATCCAAGTTTTTATTAAGTATATCGTGAATAATTACAATAATTGAATAATATTTAGTAAGAACATACCTTCATCCATGGATAACAGAACCATATCATAAGCGATGTTGAAAGTGTCCGCCTTGTGCATAGAGACAGGCGTGACTCCATATTTCGGAAAGTTCGTGCCAGTTGCTCCGGCGTAATCGCTGCCACTGCCTCGCAGATGTTGTTCTCCAATGCCTGTTTGCGTTCTCGTTGTGGCCTTGGACGTCGCGCATGTCAGGTTCGTGATTATCCGGGGTTAGTTTCGTTGTTTGTTTGTCGCGAGGCTGATCGTATGCGTTAACGATGGCCTCCCGGTTAATACCGGAGCGTGTGTTTCTTATCCGTATTTATTAGAAGAGTAAGTCCATAAATAAGTGTCAGTGTGATTTTCGTAGGAAATTCGGATATACTAAAAAAAGGACTGCTGCGTACTGTGACGTATATTCTAAATTAACTTTCCTTTTTAGTTTCTTTCCCTACGTAAATCTTGAGTTTTTTCTGTTATTCTTCACTTAACGTGATATCTTTCTCTCAAACGAATACGTTTGGCAACACAATTGAGGTTGAATGAACGTGACGTATGCCTGAGTTTTGATAAGAACAAGAGATAAAAGCGACTACTATCTATTGCTTGGGAGCGTTGGGTGGTAAACTGATTATTGATAGGAGTGTTGTGATAATGTGTGGTGTGTGGAAAGTTTAGTGCAATATGCCATGCTACGATGTGTTTTCTACATCCTGAATAAAGCACATTTTCCGTAAGTTTGACTTTTGTTGTTTACATGTTTCGTCTGGCCGTTACGGTTTCTTTCATTTAGGAACTATTTCTTAGTATGTTGATGTTTTAAGTTAACGTAGAAGTAAGACAAGACTTCTTCGTCGTTATAGTACACTGAAGAGCCGAAACATTATGATCAGCGCGTTTTGGCGAAAATGGAAGTAACTTCAGGTAAATCACGTCGCGTGTGAAGGTCATGGAACGTTATAAATAACACCTGATATTAAGCCCCTGTTAATCAGCGTTCTTCTTGTTCTTCAGATGGGAAAGGCAGCAGACTTAAATGAGTTTGGCGTAGGCGAAATTGTGGCCAGACTACTTGATCAGAGCATTTCTGAGACGGAAAGGCTTGTGGTGTGCTCACTATCAGCCGTAATTAATACTTTCTGAAAGTAGTCCGAGGATGCAAAAACCACGAATCGCCGAAAAGGTGTGGGCCGATCACAGCTCATTGATGCTAGAGGTTAGCAAAGGCTATCCTGTACGATACGTACCAACCGAAGAGATACTGTGACGCAAAGCGCCACGCACTTTGAATGGTGGTGACGGGAGTAATATGTCACAACACACAGTATAGCGAACCCTCATGAATATGGAGCTGCTCCAAGTTTCCATGCTAACCTCGATTCAGCGTCAAAAGCGCCTACTACAGCATGAAAATGAGATCTTGAATATTTGGAAGACGGTCGTCTGGTCCAATGAATCTCGTTTCCTGTCGTCCCATGTGGACGGCCAGGTACGTGTGCATTGTATAACTGCGGAAGTGTTGGCGCCAGGATGTAGCGTGGGACGAAAACAAGCCGGTGGAAAAAGTGAAATGTTTTGGGCAATATTCTGTGGGAAAACCATGGGTCCAGTCATTCATGCGCAGGAAACTATGACCTCTACCAACTACCTAAACATCACTGCAAACCAGGAACATCCTTTCATGACAATGGAATTCCTCTTAGTAGTGTTTTCTTTGATATAATAATGCACCATGTCACATTGCCCCGGCTGTTCGAGAATGGTTCGCGGAACCTGAGGAAGGCTTCCAGATATTGCCCTAGCCTCCACATTCTCCACACATCAATCCAAGTGAGCATCTGTGGTTTGTGTTGGAACAACAAATCCGATCTGCGGTTTTTAACCATGTAGCTTACAAGAGTTAGAGGATCTGGTGGCAACGTGTTGGAACCAAATGCCACAAGACACATTTAGAAATTTTTTAAATACTTGCCGAGTAAGAAATCTTTTAACATTTGAAATTTTGAGATTTTTGAAACCCTTGCCGAGTAAGAGCTGTTTTGGCTGCACGTGGAGTGCCAGCATCATATCAGGCAGGTTGTCATAAATTTTAGCTCTTCGGTGTGTTATATCTACGTTATCGTAAACACATACATACACACTATATTGGCAAAAGTTACCGGATACCTAGAAGAGAAACACAACATAGCATTCATTGACATCGGTCCACCTTTGGCCTTAACACATGCACTGACCCTTCCAGACATGCTTTCGACAAGGTTTTGGAACACAGCGATAGGTATGCGCTTCCATTCAGTACACAATACTGCCGCTAACTGCTGCTTAGTAGTACGTCTTGGTTCCAAACTTCTTATGCGCCGCTCTAATTCATCCCATAGGTGCTTTATGGAATTACGATCAGGGCTCTGGGCAGGCCAGTCCACACACGATACGGAATTATCGTGAAGCTACGCCGTAACAGTCCTTGCTTTATGGCTCGGTGCATTATCCTGCTGGTACCAACAAGGCTCGGTTCCAGAAGTATTGCCACAGAGTAGGTAGGTCATAGTTGTCCAGAATATCGAGATAGACGTGCTGGTTAACAGGTTTGTCCATGATAACCAATGGGTCGGGACCATACTACGAAAGACACCCCCAGGAGTACACTGCCAGCTCCAAACTTGAGCGTAAGAAGAGTACACTGTAGTAAATAGCGTTCCGCCGGCTGCCGCCATACCCACACACGGCCATTAGACTGATGGATCGTGTAACTGGATTCATCAGTCCATAGGACCCGTTTCTATTGATCTATGGTCCACGATAAATGTTCTTTACACCATGATAAACGACGAGTAGCATTCCGAGTGGAGATGAAAGGCTTATGAGCAGCCGCATGACCACTGTAGTCCATGGAATGGAGTCCTTTGCGAATGGTACGCGTATATACTGACGTTCTAGCAGTTTTACTCATCTGTACACTGAGGTCATGCGTAGTACTCCGTCGACTAGCTGTAACGACTCTCCTGGGGCTTCGACGTTGTCTATCACTGATTGTCTTTGGTCTGTCAGTACGTTTTGCTACTTCAGGCACGCCATGTATCTTCCACTTGTTCAGTACATCCAAAACAGTTGACTTGGGTATGTTTAAACGCCTCTCGGTTTCTCTTATGGACAACCGATTAATATAACACCCAACAATTTTTCCTTTCTCAAAATCAGTTCTCTCCCACCGCGACATTTTCAGTCAACCTCTCTGTGCGATATGATCGCGGTCAGCTGCCGGCTTGTTTTTGTACCGTTTGCAGTTGCACCGCGCATCTTAACAACGTAGCGGATCCGTTCATTTGCTTTTGAAGGGGTGTTCGGTGACTTTTGTCAATATAGTGTATGCCTCTATGTGTGCTTTGATATGTAAAATAAAAGGTTAGCATGTGGCTCTCTAATCTTTGCAGGTTTAATCTTTACACAAAACAAATTTACATGTAACAAATCTTTTAAGGGAAAAAAATCTTTATTCCTAATATATGTACTACCAACAAAAAGGGCAGAAAAAAGTCAAAGTTCAATTAAACAAAAGGACTGCAACCATTATAGAATCCTAGTTTCAGAGTCATCTGTTTCATTTGACCATTACAGATATACAAATGTTCAAGTCAAAATCAGCATAGTTTTTTTTTTGGGGGGGGGATATAAATTTCTAAGCGATTTTGTTTTACAGTTGTTTATGTACAGCTTTAGATGCACAGGTGGATCTTTGACACAAAACCTTTAAAACGATTTGAATACCAGCAGCTCGTCTAGTGTGTGCGAAGAGTTTCTCCAACTCAGTGCAGTGGATGTGCTACAAGCATCCATCATAAGTTCTTGAAATTTGTTTTCTTTCTCGGAAGTGTTTTCAACGCTCTGCACACGTTTGGTTTGAGTTCTGATGTACGTATATTTCAATAGGTGGCTTTAGTTTATAAAGCTTTCGACCGATGCCAATAATTTCTCATAGAAGAAAAGCAATAATAATAATAAGTCATTTTTCCTTTTTGATCGGTGAAGTATGACGCCAACATCCGACCTTCAGTACCCGACACTGGCGAGTACGTGTACCTACTTTTAAATACGACACGGAAAGAATTAAGTAACTATAGTTTTGTGTTCAGCTCTAACTTTCCAAATCAGTCCAGTAAATAAAAGTAACTCCAAATTCAAAAAGTGGGAACTGTACACCAAATTAAACTCAAAATAGTATAACTATATACTAAAAATCCGAAAATTTATTGGCGTAGAATAAATGATCAAAATTTCCAAGCTTTCGCACATCAACCAGATGGCTTTCTCAAGGACGGTAGACAGCTAACTGCAAACAGGATAATAGGACGTTTCAACACTTTAAACGCGGTGACTTGACTAGACAATAAATGATTAGGAGAAAACGTGATATTTCGAAGAAACGAGGTCACGTTGGTTGGGCACGCCGTACTATGGTAGAAATCTCAGCATTATTTGAAGAATTGATTCCAAATAGGTGGTAACTCCAGAGAGACGCTATCGTTGCAAGCCTCGCAGCTGGTCAAGATTTCCAAGGTTTCGCGAATGGCAGTAGATTTGATTGTGGAGTATGAAGCTAATTTCTTTACATCATTCCATATAGGATCGGCGGACTTGAACTTGACTTCTATTCTTAGGGCAGTGGTTATTTTCCCGTCTCTTGTATCCCTTTTATGTTCGCTGATTTTAGTTCCAAACGAACGTTTGGTCATTCCGATGTAGTATCGCCTGGAGCCGTCGGGATATTTTAGTGGGATGGCATAAATGCCTGCCTCATTGAGAAGAGGGGGCTTATCAATATTTCTCTTAAGCATCGTGTATAAAGATGCCGGAGACCTTATGCCGACACCGAATTTCATCCCTCTGAGCGCGTTTTTGAGTTGATAGGAAATATTTGGTATGTAGGGAATAGAGCCCAGGTAGCGAAGTATTAGATATAGCCTTTTACCGCCTGGCCCTCAGATCCCAAAACTCTTCGGCAGACTTAAACACCACAAACCCGGCAATCCATTGAGACCGATCGTGTCCAGAACATTCGCACCGGCGTACCACTTAGAAAAAGCGTTAACCAAATTCTTAACTAATCATCTACCGGAGTCGGACTTTATAATAACCTCCACTTTCAATTTTATCACGAAAATCAAGCAGCTCACCGTTGAACAACGCGACATTATCGGCAGTTTCGACGTAGTTTCTCTTTATCCATCGATCCCCGTACCGGAAGCCATCAGAACATTGAAAGAGGCTATATCTAATTCATCGGTTTATTCTCAGGAGTCTTGCCTCAGCATCTTCAAATTAATGGACTTGGTCTCAAATTCCAGCTACTTCAGTTTCCGAGGGCAAATTTATAAGAAAGTAAATGGCGCTTCGATGGGGTCTTCTCTCTCAGCTGTCCTTGCGGAAGCAATACTTCGCCCCATTGAGCAACATATATTCACCAACATCACCCCAAGACCTACCACCTGGCTACGATACGCAGACGACGTATTTTTCATATGGCCACACGAAAAAGAGACTCTCCCGTTTTTCCTCGATAAAATAAATTGTATACACCCTACAATCAATTTCACCATGGAGCTTGAACACAATGGTACCTTACCTTATCTCGACGTCTCAGTGAGCAAATCGCATGACAACCGCCTTCATACGGAAGTCTATTACACTGCTGGACAATTGCTAAGAACGGATCATAAACGGCTATATAGCGCATAAAAAGGTAAGTGTGGTTGGATGCCAAGTGAAATAAAATAATGTCAGAATGCCAGGACATTACAAGAAAGACAATTTATTGTGCTCTGAAATCCAGAAGGCTTTGGAACGTGTTCAAGGGACAAGCAGGCTATTTTGTGCAGAATACGTAAACGTGAAAAAAATGCAATTACCGTCCGCAGGCGTTCCGGCGTAAGATGTCAATACGGGATATGGCCACCATGGAGGGCGATGCAAGATTCCACACGTCGTGTCATGCTTTGCACAACATTATCAAGCAGCTGTTGGGGTAATTTATCCCATTCCTCTGTCAGTGCACGGATGAAAGTGTCCTTGTTTATTGGAGGGCATTGGCGACCAGCAAGACTCCTCCACAAAGCATCCTACACATTTTCAGTGGTATTCAGATCTGGAGAATGTGCTGTCCATAAGAGGCGTTGAATATCCTTGCTCTCAAGACACTCCTGGACAGCGACTGTTCGATGACATGTTGCGTTGTCGTCCATGAAAATGAATCTATCACCGACAGCACCACGGAACATGCGAACATGAGGTAGCAGAAAATCATTAATGTATCGTTGGCCAGTCATAGTCCCAGTTGGAAGCACATAGAGGGACGTACGGCCATTGATCATGATGCCAGCCCATACCATGACAATACATGTCCGATATCGGTCCCTTTCCTGTATGTTCGCTGTACAACATGCAGTACCACTATCACGCCAGATCAGTTGTCGTCGACAATCAGACGATAGACTGTATCCATTCTCATCTGAGAAGAGGACAACAGACCAGTCGTTATTAGTCGAATTGCGATGTTGATGGCACCATTGCAAACGGGCGGAATGGTGACGTCTGGACAATGGGATGCACACAACAGGACGGCGGGCGTATAGTCCTCCTTCATGCAAACGTCAGGCGACAGTTTTTCGGGAGATCCGCTTGCCAGTAGCAGCCATAAACTGATTTTTTACCTCACTAGCTGTGCTACGCCGGTGTCTTTTTGTTGATAGCACTATGTACCGATCTTCTGCAGGTGTCGTACTGTGAACACGACCTCCCCCGTGACGTTTGCTACACTCTCCATTTTGTTTGAAATGATTTCCAAAGTCTTGAAACAACACTGTGGCTGACGTCGAACTCCCTGGCAACATCTGTTATTTTTCGCCCTTCTTCAATCTTTCCAATAATACGGCCACGCGTAAAATCATCTAGGTGATGTCGGGAAGACATACTGAAAATTGCAAGTTCGTCAATTGATTCTTTCCCTTTCAACTTTGCGTTTGAACAACAACGGTCAATACGTGTCAAATCCTTTATATCTTTTATCAGCCCTATGACGTCACGAACAAGTTCGGTAATCCAAAATTTGCATACGCACAACACGTCTTACTGTATCCCGCACTTACGCTAATTTCCACATTTTGCTGCCTTCCATTTTATGGTTGCTATCATTGCTATTGTCACCCGTCCTTAGCAATTGTCCGGCAGTGTATAACCCACCTACGTTCCCAACCCGATGCTCAGCAGTTCATTCTGCCCTGATGATTACAAGACCGCCTTATTTCGTTCACGAATTAGAAGAGCCTTCGCTGTCTCATCCGATGACCGTTCTAGACAATCCGAAATAAGAAACATCGTCGAATTGGCCACTGAGGCAGGATATACTTCGAACCAGATGCATAACTTTATCGAGAAAGCCAGAACCAGCAGTGCGAATAATATTTCTGTGCCGTAACTTCGCTACCTGGGCTCTATTCCCTACATACCAAATATTTCCTATCAACTCAAAAACGCGCTCAGAAGGATGAACTTCGGTGTCGGCATAAGGTCTCCGGCATCTTTATACACGATGTTTAAGAGAAATATTGATAAGCCCCTCTTCTCAATGAGGCAGGCATTTATGCCATCCCACTAAAATATCCCGACGGCTCCAGGCGATACTACATCGGAATGACCAAACGTTTGTTTGGAATTAGAATCAGCGAACATAAGAGGGATACAAGAGACGGGAAAATAACCACTGCCCTATGAAGAGAAGTCAAATTCAAGTCCGCCGATCCTATATGGAGTGATGTAAAGAAACTAGCTTCATACTCCACACCCAAATCTACTGCCATTCGCGAAACCTTGGAAATCTTGACCAGCTGCGAGGCTTGCAACGA
The DNA here is from genome assembly GCA_039090855.1 of Macrothele yani. Lineage (NCBI taxonomy): Eukaryota > Metazoa > Arthropoda > Arachnida > Araneae > Macrothelidae > Macrothele > Macrothele yani. The sequence continues at coordinate 82,021,567 of CM077025.1, read as the reverse complement.
TGGCGTCTCTCTGGAGTTACCACCTATTTGGAATCAATTCCTCAAATATTGCTGAGATTTCTACCATAGTACCGCGTGCCCAACCAACGTGACCTCGTTTCTTCGAAATATCACGTTTGCTCCTAATCATTTATTGTCTAGTCAAGTCACCGCGTTTAAAGAGTTGAAACGTTCTATTATCCTGTTTGCAGTTAGCTGTCTACCGTCCTTGAGAAAGCCATCTGGTTGATGTGCGAAAGCTTGGAAATTTTGATTATTTATTCTACGCCAATAAATTTTTGGATTTTTAGTATATAGTTATACTATTTTGAGAAAAGTAACTCCATTCGCAAAAGTAACTGCTGAAGGCATTGCTTCAGCTATCAACCTTAAATTCACTCACAAGAAATATTTAAATGCCTAATTACGTATTCATTATAATGAGTTTCTCACAGCTTATGTTTTGTGTGTATTTCGTTTATTGTTTCCTATTCATTTGTTTAGCTCTTTGTTTGTTTACGGTGTGCATTTGTTTAGTACTTAAAGATATTTTAATTAATGCTTACTTAGTTTTCATGTTTTTACCTTTCCCTCTCTCTTTTAATTACTAAAGTTCTCCTTCTTTACATAACTGTATGTTTTCCTGTTAATCAATAATAACATTTTATTTATTCTATATTGATGTGACATAATTTTACATATAAAATGAATAGCGCAGTAATGATTTTATTCATTACGATTTCCTTTCACTGGTAATTATATTTATTTTAATTTCATTTCGCATAATAAATTAAGCAGCCTCTGAATTAATTTATTTATGAACGAATGTAGTAAATAATTAATTTATTTAATTAAATAACTTCATTTTTGTTCTTCTTTAGACGTTCACTTATTTAGTGAAGTAGTTTCTTTAAGGGTTCATGAGAGAAAAGAGCTACCCTGTGTGAACGAATCTTTCGTAAATACAAGATCATCCATTAGGTCTTCCTGGAAACGGCACCTTAACTTGTATCTATTGATGTTTCTATGATACTTCCGTGAGAATATTCATTTGATCCTGCCACTGAAATGTTTCTGATTATGGGGTTTAACGACCACCCGGGTCATCTCCGAGAGCTATAAGCAGTCCCCTCTTCCTAATTTAGGGCCACTGGTTAAAGAAAGGGGATTGAGCCAGCGCGATCGGACATGCACAGCACTGACTTCATTTAAGGGCCTAGTGTCGTATAATCGAACCTAGACATATATCGTACGAACCCCTGGCCAACTATTTAAGGAAATAGCTGCATTTGTTTCAGAAAAAGAAAGTATTGCGCAAATTGTCGTCGCAATGAACCTCTTGATTATAAGCACTAGTTCATTAATGGAAAAAATGTTCATCACCTAGACAACAAGCAATTCTTCAATAAAATCAAGAAAATAAAATTCTCGGATGTAATGAGCATGTACGTATTTTGAATCCTTTCCGACACGCAAAAAATTTTTAGAAGAAAAACTTCTTCGAAAAAAAAAATGCATTTACGTCTCTTTCAGAGGATCTGCGCGAAATTTGAAATGCGCAATGTAATCGGTGCTCTTTATAATATAGTGAACCGGATACAAATAAATAAATATCAACCGGATTTCCACACAAACAGTAAAACATTAACGAAAAAAAATCTGTACTTTTGGCCCCTACCTGCTGAAATGTGTGCTACAAAAAAACACAAACTGTACACAAAACGTTTCTAATAATGAAAGATATCCCAGACAAAGGGTATTTTTTTCAAATGGGGTTCTGAGAGACGAAGATACAGTTGATGCAAATAAAACTGAACACTTACACCTCCTAGTGGCAAAACTGTGGGGCACAAAACCTGGAAAATTTATCAAAAGTATTCCTAGCCAGAAGCAAAAATAGTTTTTCAATCGGGCTTTTAGAAGAAGAAATATTGCCATCATAGAGATTTACAATAATGCCTGCCTCCTAGCGAAAAAACTGGATATTATTTTGAGAAAGAATGCACAAATAAATTTGTTCGCCGCCCCAGTAACGCAGTGGTCTAGGCACTGGCTTCTGACCATTCGTCCAAGGTGGGTCTGGGTTCGATTCCCAGGTGAGGCATGGATGGTGTGTTTGTCCTACTACGGCTGGTTCTCTCCCTTGCAATGAGCCAGTAGCCCCAAATTAGAGACAGCAGAATGCTTATAGCTAGCTGATTTGCTTACTGTAATCATTACCCCTCCCTTGTAGCTTTAACTGAAAAATAATAGTTTTCAGTTAGATTTTTAGAAGCGAAGATAGAATTGCAAATATATTAAAACAGAAATACAAACTTACACCCTCTAGTGATGTTCATCGGTGTGACTTCTATCTAGCACAAAAATAATTTTTAATTCCATATTTTAGAATCATAGATTTCGGAGAAGATACGATATACATTTGCGCCCCCTAGTAGTGGCGTTATGCATTATTTCACATAGAAACTATACGTAAAATGTCCTTCGTAATAAAAAGCATCGGTAAGCAAAAATAATTTCTTGAATCCGTTTCTTTTAGGTATTTATGTAAAGTCAAAGATATTTTAAATTCAATAGCACATGCAGTGACACCACCTAGCGGTAAGCTTATGTATTGGAAAAAGACTAAAATCTGTGGAAAGTTATCCTCACAATTTAGGCTTCGGACTGAAAAAAAAACACGTCCAAATCGCTTGTAGAGATATGGTGTCCACAGGTTGACGGACGGACATATTGTTACACGCAATTTTTTTTTCAAGAGACGTGCTACTAATATACGTGTACTGCAAAACAGAGATCATACATCAACCAGCTTTGTTCTTAAAGTAGATAAGTTAAATATCCGAAGGAGGAAAAACTGTATATAAAGTAACCTACAGTTCATCGCATAAGAAGCCGTTTTCACCTCCACCCACGTGACAGCCGCTAGTTCAATATTTTGTTGCGAGACACTCCTATTTGCTGACTCGAGTTCTTATATGCTCTAAATTCATGCAGATGTAATGTAAGAAGAGAGAGTTTAAGTTCTGGAGTTCGTCCGTGCACTGATATCCGAAATCTTTATGCATTAATTAGCTCTCATAATTAATAACCCAAATTGATTTACGAGTCACAATAGATGTCGTATGCTGGAAAAAAATCTTCTTGAAATTGGTTTAAGTAAGGAAATTTTGCGGTAAAAGTAGCGTAGAATATACATGTTTGAATAAAGCTATTTTTCGTTTCTTACCAGAAAAAACAGAAAGCACGGGGAAAGACCAGAAGATTTTTTTAGTAGTCCTTAAATATGCATCGAATTCAGTATTCTGGCATTCTAAAACTGTCTTTCGGCAAAATAAATTTTGGTAAGAATATTTTAGAACAAATTCCACAAGAGCCAACATGACTTCCAGATTAGAATAGCTTTTCATAGGGTACGGAAAAGGGCAGCATTCCTTCAGGATTTTTCTAAATTCTGGAGCTCATTCCAGTGGTATACTCCTGTTTTACCTTCATGTTTTGGCTTCTCAACTTCGCTCGTACATTTCTTCTGGTGTCGAACCAGTTCATGCAGATTTCGTTATTTTTCACTCTCTTGGGTAGCGTTTGCCTGGTAAACATAAGGGAAAGAAAAAACAAATGAAAAAGGCAAGTTTTATTCGAAACGCATGATATGTATTTCAGATGTGCGGCTTACTGTGGTGCGACAAGAATCTTCTTAGCAGGACGCATGAAAGAAAAATAAGTGCAATGCTTTTAAAGCGTATTCCTGATTTATCTTCCTTTTGCAAACATTTACCCTTTCGCTCTACGTGTAATGTACTTGAGGTATACAATTTGCGTTCGAAAGGGGAAAGTGCATTCTTTTATAGTGGCAACATATACTCAAACGCTCCTTTTTAGATCCTATGAGAGTTATGTTTACCAAAACGAAAAACAAAATGTACTTTTCTTATGCGTTATCGAAGCTCTTCAGACATGCAGTGAAAACAAAGTTAAAAAACTCATAGAAACTGCGCTGTTCTTGTGCGTACGTTACACATATGGATTTTTCTTGAAAATTTTCCGAATACTGAAACAACGTTATCGACTTTTTTGAAGTTTCCAGTGTTTCTTCAATCAATATTGTACAGATAATGAGTGTTTGGTCACAACTGAGGAAGGGCTATTTTGGAGTAGCTTAAGTTGGTGCATGATCGTATGGAATGTGCACTAGGTTTTAGCAAAACCGGTCCTTCACACAAGTTAGATGAAATAGTTTTGGAACAGTTGCACTGTTCTGGTGCTGTGCTTGATTCGACTCTGTACAGAATGGCAATCTGGACTTGTTTGCGTTGCTCTTATCTGTTTTACTAATATACCTCCATATGTGCTTCATTTACAACAAGGGTATAGTGGTGAAATACCTGTTCTGAACTCGAATTGTTAGGATTATTTTGTACATTTCTAAGACCAGACACTGTGTAATACAGTAATGTCACACTAACAATTTTCTTTGAAACATTAAAATTAACTGTCGCCAAGCTCATTACATGTACCAAGGAATTCCTGGAGAACATTAGTATGAACTTTGGTGTATTTTCTGAAACTTTTGCTTCCCGGGAGAAATAAAAAGACTTTATTCAGTACGGATAACCTCTATCGGAAATCAAGAGATTAATAGAATTAAAATTCACTTGAAATATTAAAAGAATTTTAGAAGAGTTTTTTTTTTTTAAATTCATTCCCCCTCGAGTTATAGTCCATAAAAATCTTGGAATAGTCTTGGAATTTAAGAACGCATGCATCCTTTTTTTTCAAATTTCGGTATCTTTTAAAAGAGCAATTATCAATACATATTTTTGAGTACTTGATAAGCTATTTGTGAGCTACTGCAGATTATATTTTTCGTAGCTTTGAAAAGACGTAAGTTCAGCAGCATTTTCAATTACGTAACCTGAATAGCGTAAAAAATGAGTATTCGTGGCATAAAAACTTTTCTAATAAAACAAACAGATATATGTTATTTCAAGATTAAAATAAATTTTATTGCAGTAAGCATCGCGTCAGGAGCAAAGGTATAGAAAATAGCATGAAATATTATGCTTGTAAAAGTTGCATTACATGATATGAATTATTTAAGTTGGAAACGGGAGCCTGAAAAGCAATAGTTTTTATTTCATGCGCTATATGTCCAAGTTTAGCGACATAGAAAACTGTAATATATACTGTTCCATCATACTGTTAATTTTGTAACTATTCAGCCATTTAGAATCTGATACATATTTATGTAACTCCAGCAAAGTAACGAAAGGTATTGTCCCCTAACGGAGTCATTGCACCTTTTTGTCCAGTATAAGAAACATGGAAGACCAGTCCAATAACCGCATGGCACGTGACAGCTCCTATACATCACGTGGGGCTGCCGTAGTACATTCAAAGCTACAGAGGTGAAACTAGAGAATTAATTACGCAACAAAAGTCGGCACTCAGTCGTAAAATTTCAACGTATTCTGTATACGATAAAATACCCCACCCCAATATTTCACCGGGAAATGCATCGGCATGATTCATTTCGCAATACGTCCGCTATAGTAGGCCATTCGTACACATGTTTCAAGATTACATACTTTCCATCGTTCGACTTAGACAACTTTTTCTGTACGCTCTACATCATCCCACCTGAAGCCCTAATATTACGGCGGGAGCTAGAGTGACATGATTTGTTTCACAAAACCGTGTAGCAGCAGTAGGCCATTCGTACACACTTTTTAAGATGGCATTCTTCCCATCGTTGGGTTCTGACGACTTCCTTTCCATCGATTAGTCCAGACGACTTTCTTTCCCTCCAAGCAGGACTCATCTGTAACAGCTTAATTATGGTTTCATATACCCAGATAGTGTACTATTTCCTGCGTCGTCTAAAAGCAGACAACCTGTGAAGACATCTTCTTCACAAGACTTTTTCGAACAAGTAAGCTTTTCAAGGTACATATGATATGTAGAAACTGCAGTTTTCTGTGTTCCTCACCTTCGTATAAAGGTGTTTATAAGACAGGAGATTGATTACAAAGGTGTAGTAGATAGTGGTGATGGTGTAAATCATTCATTCTTGAGAGTTCTTTCATTATTCATACAAAAGAGTCATTCACGAATCATAATTCAAACTAATGATCCATTTTCCAGATTGTGTCTTCACTGATCATTCGTTGCAGGGATCCATGTTGCGCTTTCTAGGCCACAGCAGTTTTGGCAGCAAACTACACAAAAGTGAATGAGCTCTTCATTATTAACGGTTTAGGATGAATGATCTGGTGGCGAACGATTCGGGCACACCATTTAAATGAATAGAATTCACGTATCATTCCCATTGTCAGGTTTTCACCATTATTTCATAGATGACTACTTATTACTCGCTCACATAACGGTTGACAACTCATCGGGGCGGAAGATAGTTAAACGCGCTACGATTGCAGTGCGTTTAGTAGTAATTACAGGTTGAACAATCATTCACAGCGGTGAGAGCGGAGCATTCACAGGGAAGAATCAATCGTTGAGAAGGAATCGTTCACGAATGATCCACCACTGGTAGATAGGCCATAAGTAGTTCCACTACATTGAAGTATGCACCCGATAAAGCCGTTTTACTACTGGCGCCCTTTGTTTTTTCTACCCTTTCGCCTCTGGCTTTCTTTTGTCATGGTATCTGACGAGGTAGCTGTTTACAGCTCTTTCATTTCTACCGTATTACATTTTTAGTTCTTCAAGTGGTGACTAAACGCATATGTCTTCCTTTTCCCTGAGGAAACAGGGGACTTCCGCTTTAATCTGTTTGAGAGATATTGCATTACGGCCGTACTAGAGTGAATTGGAAGACGTCACGTGTGAAATATTTTAGCATTTAAAGAAGTTGTTTGATAAAAACCTTCGCCTCCGATGGCCTCCAGTCAGTTTTCCTGCAATTCTGGAAAAAATGACAGAACCAGGTTGAAACTGGATCTGTTATGTCAAATAAATATCTAATGCTGGAATCTCTTCGGTAAGTATGTAATATTCCATAAACCCTTGTCTGGTGTGCGTTTATTTATTAAAGAAGACGAAATGGATGACTAAATTCACTTTGTTGCAAGTAGCTGAGGTTTGATGTCATTGAGTACCACATAGGCAAAAATATATATTCTACGCTATAAACAACTCTGTACACGGTGCGTGAAAATTTTCTTTACAGCTTTGCTTGTACATAGCAACTTTATAAAATGACTTTGATCTACCATTGAGGCACCATTTGACCAAAAAAGTATCAAAGTTCTTTTAGTTTTTTTTTGAGGCTGAATAGGGTTAGCTGGCGCACTGTGTCCAAATGATCTCATCACTATGATCAAGTGATCTCTTGTTATGTGCGCTGAAAGAAAGCCGCGCCAATTTTTGCAATCGCAGCTGCAATTACAGTCATTTGTAAAAGTTTAAGAGTACTTGTTAATATTAGATTTTTGCTGATTGCGTCAGCTACTGTCTGTATTACTCAACTGCTTGTCGGTATTGCATAATCATACAGCTGTAACTGTCGATAGAGTTGGGGAAAACGTGCGAGCGTCAGTTTACTTCTGGTTTTCATGCTGAGAAGTTTTGTACGTATTTTCTATATAGTGAAAAATGGCCAACAGAGCATCATTAAGTGTTACTCAGAGGGCACAAACAGGGACTTTATATCATGAAGGATACTCCGAACGTGACATAAACAGAAAAGTGAATGTGAGCAAGACTGGTATTCATAATACGATCGAGAAATGTCGAGATACAAGTTAATTTAGCTACCGAAAGAGAAGTGGACGTCTAAGAAATACAACCCCACAAACTCCGAGGAGTTCGTGCAAGAAAATTAAGGCCTTTCTACATTCAAAAGTGTCTGATATTAGTATCAGCACTGTTTCCCGACGTCGTAGCATAGATTTTGTATTAAAGTCTTATAAACTTGCACATAAACCGAGACTAACCTCTGTCATGAAAACGAAGAGACTCCAGTTTGCGAAGCATCATCAATCGTGGACTGCTGAAAATTGGAGCCAAGTTCTTTAGTCCGATGAATCAACTGTGCTTCAATTTGAATTACGTGAAGCACATGTTCGACGATCTAAAGGCAAATGGTTTGATGAAAAATACACCGTCAGCCCCGTGAGACATCCGTCTAGTCAGATGATATGCGGTGCTATCCGGTACTGCTTCATTATCCTTTTTTGCCGACAGGTACTACCATGACTGGTCCTTTTAAAGTGGAAATGCTATGTGAGAAGCTGTTAACTCATATGCAAGTGCACTGATGCACAATATTTCTGCATGATGGTGCTCCATGCCACAGATCAATGACAGTAAAGGACTACCTGCAGAGGAAAAACATAACTGTGCTTGACTGGCCCGGTAATAGTCCCGACCTTAACCCCATCGAAACTTTTCATGGCGCTCCAACAAATGCTTCCTGGTGTGGCATTTTCTATGTAGAACAGTGTGTTTTTTCTCGATGAAAAGATAATTACTTAACAAACTTATACGGAGTAAGAACAAATTTTCCAGGGGGTTCCCACTTACGCCCATTTATTCATTCATTTAGTTATAATTCAATTGCAATTTATACTCATCATTTACAAAATATCACAGAGCCTACTTTTGTCTACGGTGTACGTATTGGAAAAAATCACGTTTGATTCTGCGTTCATACACACAACTTTGTTTCCTAGATTGGATTAAGGGTGCATAAAGAACTTTTGCAATCCTCTACGACCATTTATTATACATGATATTTTGCCCTGCCCACGAACCGCTGTACTCCTAAATATACAAATTGCTGGATAATATCGTATAAAAGAGCTTTTGCGGAAACATTTTTTTAGACATTACATAAACATAAATATTTCGGAACATAAAAATAGCAGATAAATATTTAATCTGTTTTTAACCTTTTATTCCGATAAGATAGCAAATGTACATTTACTATTACATCATTTTAAACATAGCGTCTTCCCCGTTTATATTTGCGCCACAGTAAGAAAGAAGTGTCTTGATTTTTTTCCCTCTCGCGCAAACATAACATCATCTGTCTGATTTTAAAGAATATCAAAACAGAGCATTTCCATCTGTTTTGACTTCAATGTGCAAAATGGATAAAAAGCCGAAACGTTTTCGTAAAATGTCAAAATTTACTTCTGCGCCGAATGAAACAAACATTCCAAAGACTTTTCCATTTTGCATTTAATTAAGTCAGAAGCGTATATAGAACTTTTTTCCAGGGTGGGGGACGAAAAATGGACGTTTTTGAGATCCACCAAACTAACATAAAACTAAGTTAAAAATTGAAGAGAAAAATTAAAGCATTTTTTTTTCTAATGTAAGTTCATGCATTTTTATTAAAGAAAAGCACTTTTTTCTAATGTAAGTCACATTTCAGCCAAAAGACATGAAAAAATGAAGCACTTTTGGGTACGGAGGCAAGGCCCCTTCAACCGCCCTCTAAATACGTCCTGCTTTAAGTAGCACGTTAATCAATTTTGTTCACCAGAATTCATTTAAATTTCATGTTTCTGGAGAAAATATAACATTCAATAGGTTCCGTACTTTTATTTTTTATTTTAAACCACAAATCCAAGTGTTTCGAAATATCTTCAGCATGTTCAAGACGTAGAAAAGAAAAGATAGATAAGGGGAATAATGAGAAAAGAAAGGGAAATGTTACCCAGACACCAAGAGTGCTTTGTAGCTTTAAAGTTTACGAAACCTTAAGTTACAGAACACCAGTTCCATCGCATAACACTCAAGAAAGTGAGATTAAGGAATGCCAAAGACGATTCTATCACAGACAATATATTGTACTGAAACAAACAAAATTTACACTAGTATCAGAACACAAAGGCGTTAGTATTTCCCCCTAAAATGCTTTTCTAAACAGGAAAGCAATTGAAATCTTTAGTTAAAGAAACAGCTAACAACGGAGAAGTTGCGATAGAAATTCCGGTAACACAGAAGAGAATAACTGGAACCGATGGAAAAGAAAAAAGTAAGAGGCTGTTGAATCTAAACGTAATTGTGAGGAGCTTGAATCTCAAAAAAGGAAGACAGAAAGTTCTGAGAATGAAACTCTTGTTATTATGAACTCCCATGGCGATACTGAATTCTCTGAAATTAATAAGAAAACAACAATTTCTTCAAATGTAGAACATAAGCTTTTCTAGAGTATCAAAAAATTATTTTGCATTAAAGTGGATTACTTCAAACATTTCAGTTTTGGAAAGGTTCATTCCATAATAGGGAGTAAGACCAATTAGCAGCAACTGTTCAAAGCGATTCTTTACGCCCATAATCACACTTGCTCAAGTAGTTTATGACGACAAAGCATATCGATGCATTCCTCCAAAGAGAGAAATGTACGTTGAACTCATCACAACTCTTCGGATTTAAAGGAATTACATGAAAAAATGAAACTTTCATTGCATGCGTGAAACAGGTTGGCGAAAACTAAGGAGGAATGAAACAAAAAATTTATTACCGTATCGAATTAAACAAAAATAAAGGAATGTTTGCTTTATGATAAAAAAAAGGAAAACACGATTTCTGCATTGATTCATGGTGTTTTAGTCAAAAGCTACATAATGTCACATCAGAGAGGGATTCAACCTACTTCACAGTACATGTTTCGGACAAAAACCTGTTCAAGGAAGGGAAAAAAACTGAACTTGAATCTACACAGATTAAGCTTTACAGTGTTGAATAATATTACACTTTACGAAGACGAATAAAAAAGTAAGATTCCTAGGTAGTGTCCTGTTTTTTTTCATGATTTAACAGTTAAAGAAAATTGATTACATATTTGAAAATTGTTTTCCCAAAATTATCAGAGACACTGATATATTTTTCCGTGTTGATACACAATAAAATATTCCACCATGATAAAATGAAGTTTGTTTTTATTATACAAGCATTCACTTTGCATCGCCTTGTCATTCTAGAACTGACGCTAATAATCGAATTGACTCTTTAGCACCCTTGAAGAAAGAAATTGAACACAGTTAAACCTCTCCGAATGTTTTGCTCCGTTGTTGATGAGATTTTCTTTCCACTGCACTGTTCATAACTAATATCAGATACTTCGTTTTTGGATTTCTGCACAATGTTCTCATACGCTCAACACTCATAATATACTGTATATCCCATAAATTTAAACTGTCTTTGATTTTCAGTAAAAAAATAGCATTTTTCGCCCACGAAAAGCAAATAATGCCACGCAGCTCACGAGTCAGCGTTTCCAGCAAAACCAAAAAACGTGATACCAAAGTTTTAGGTGTCAGAAGCGCATCCTTTGACAAAAGTATCAAACGTTTTACGCTAAAATGTATTTCTAAGATTTTTTCTAATATTAACTGTGCAATCGGTAATACCCTACACAATTTGGAGCCACCCAGAAGGAAAGCTAAAACTGCTTTGGAAATATTTGCGGGTTTATCAACAGAATGGAAAAAACAATAAATAGGACTTATAGAATAGAAAAGCACATATGAAATATATTGTTACGCTTCTCAGTGGAAAAAAAAATGAATGTGGAGAATCGGAATGTGAAAATTATCTTCTGTTAAAAAACTATCCAATACTGAACAAACGTTTTCTATCTCGACCTGCAGAAACTCAAAAATAGCTGAACGAAAATTGAAATTTACCGAATCCAGCAGGAAAATTGGGTACCATTAAAATAAAAAAAATGAAATAAAGCAAAACTAGAAAAGGCTGGACCACTGCCGTCTTTACAAAAGAAATCAGACAGATAGACAAATGTAAAGTTGTGGTATTGAATTAGGCAATTTTGCCTAGTTTCTGATAAAAATGCTTTACTTTCTTAATTAAATACCATGTTATTTTGCTTTTAATTCATCTCTCTCTTTTGGCCATCAGAAACTAAAGGGCAGAAAAGCTGGAAAAGAGTCAAGCAGAAAGAAAAAGAAAATTGGGAGAGAAAAAGTGTGACTCAGTCGTGATTAACACGTACGGTTTCGATCATCAAGAGCAGTCTGCTTCGTTTTTTCGTTTTTTACTTTCGGTTTTGCAGACTTTCGAAGACCTGTGCGTCACGGGGTAAGAAAGTGACGGGCTTGGCCAATTAACGGTCAGGAGTGCACTAAATTAGAAAGCTGAGACTGAGTAAGCTACGGATTTGAATTTCTGTGGGGGCAGAAAAGAAGCAGTAAAGCAGAAGGCACCGCTCAGGTCCAAGGTGTGGGCTCCAATCAAGATCCATGGAAACCAGGAAAAAGTACGTTTCAGAAGTGCATTTTATCCTCTTTGAAGTGCGATAATAGAGCTAATTGTGAATGAATGAAATACGGGATTACACCATTGTACAATACAAATTTGGATGCTGTGAGTCCGTTTATTGGTGTAAATATGACGTGAATGGTAAGTCATATAATATTCGAAAACTTGAAAATTATCTGACTTACCATTCATGTCATATTTACACCAATAAACGGATTCACTGCTTCCAAATTTGTATTGTACAATGGTGTAACTCCCTATTTCATTCATTGATATTCTACGACTCCGGAAATCACGAGAATAAATTATAATCCTCCAGATTCCCAATATATGAATGCCGGTTGCTTCGGCTAGCGAATCCTGTGATGGTTATATTCAAATTAATCAGAAACTTAAAACTTGATCGTTCTGGATGGTGTAGTGGTTAGCATACTCGGCACTATCCGGGAGACGCGGGTTCGATTTCCGCTCCAGGACGACGAAATTTCCAAGTTTTCGGATATTATCTGACTTAACATCCATGTCATATTTATAAACGGATTCACAGCTTCCAGATTTGTAGAGCTTCCCGAAAACGGAGAACATTTCATCTTGCTACCTGCAAGGAAAAACCTTAATGTGGAGATGATGGAAGATTAAACACAAAAACTTTTAAAATTCTATGTGATGCTGGATGTTCAGCTGTGAAGCGTGTGACGTACGTGCACCGCAGGACGCACATGAGATAAAGGCAGATAGCAGTGAGAGCCCATGTGCGCGTAGCGTAGTTGGGAGAGCGACTTACTCCGGAGTGAGGGGACCAGGTTCGATGCCCGGCGCGGACAAACTTGTAAGTTATTAGCTTTCCCGTGATATTTCTGACATGGAATTTTGGGTACTCGAATATACACGCGAAATTCTCATTCCACATGCTTTCGTACCTTTTAAGTGCATGGTCGCTGCCTGCCGAGGTCCGCGAAAGATTCTTTGTCCTATTCCGTCGCACACATGCTCGATTGGAGACTAGTTCGGAGAGCGTGCTGGCAGGGAGATTTGATGTACAGCCTGAAGGGCATGTCGAGTTGACCGGCTGGAGTGTGGGCGGAAGTTAACCTGTTAGAATATCGCATTTGAGATCGCACTCAAAAATGGCAGGGCAACCGACTGGACGATGTAGCTGACATACGCACTACTATTCAGTGTACACCGTACAAACACCAGACTCATATGAGAGTAATAGCTAATCGCTCCCCATCCGCCAACGACACACAGGTGAGGCCTGTGTGTCGTTGGCGGATGCACGATGGCAGAAACCGCTTACCTTGTCGTCTTCGAGCGCGTACACGACCGTCAGATGCTCTCAGGTAGAATCGGCTTTCATCACTCAAGACCACAAACCGCCATTCTTCCCTCCAATGAACTCGTTCTTGACACCCCCACAAACGTGCTCGACGGTGACCAGGGGTCAGTGGTAACCGTACCAGCGGTACGCGTGCCCGTAGTTCTGCTTCCAACAAACGATTCTGTAGCGTTCCGGTACGCACTCTTGGTATGACAGAGGATCGAATTTGTGACGCCGTAGCCGTACGCTTTGCCAACGCTGCCCTCCTGATACGCCGACCCTCTTGTGCGTCCGTAACTCTGTGTTGCCTGGAACCACGTCTATGAGTGTGCGAATGTTCCTCTGACCACCGACGCCACCCCGTCCGATACCTCTCATTCCATTTGTTGCGCAAACCTCCTTTTCGCAGACCCACTATACGGCCTCGCTCGAACTCCGATAACTGAACAAATGTTGCGCGCCTGCGTCGTACAGGCATTGTGGCTTCTTAAACGGGCACTGGACAACACTAGACGAATGACTTTGTTCTGCACGCCCTAGTCCTTAAATACGCGCTGCGTACATTTGCATGTTGTCGTCCGCAGTGACGTCATTATTTCATCCAATGACATTCCAACTTGGATCACATTTACTTCTGCCCTTAACAATTAACATATTATGATCTGACGTTCCTTCCGGCATTCCTTCTGGGTGTTCTTTTTTCACTTTCCGACAGTGTATATCACATTTGCAGAGATGACCAAATACCAATTTAGGGAGAGAGGAATTATTGCATACTTAAATGCAGAAAAACATGTCAGCTATTTAAGCATCCAGCACGGTAAAAGAAACAGGTTTGGAAAACCAAATTTAAGAAAGAAGTTCATTCAAATTTCAAAATTTTCCAATTAAAATTTTTTTCTGCAACAACACACGCGATACATAGGTTCGCGGTTCTACATAAACAGAAAAGAAAAATGAATACACTGAGCATGGAAAATTAACCAAAAATTCAAATTTACATTTGTTTGTAAAATGTATTTTCCTGTTAGCAAGCAATTGTAAGAATAAACCCGAATAAAAACACAGAAAACCCCAATACGATAAATCAAGGGTTATGTAAGTAGTTTAAATAACTCATCCCAAACAGACAAAGGCAAATCTGACAGAAAAAGTAATGGCTTTAAACAGCTAGTAAAATATAGTTTAACTAAAAGAAAAAACAGGACGAACTGAAAACTTACTTAGGAGCATCAACTAAAATCTTCACGAAATACCCTGCTGTCAAAGAAAAGACTAAGCTACTTAAGTTTTCCTGAAAGAGTACAGATGCCATCAGCTGCAAAAACCAATACATACATTAGAAAACTATTTGGAGCACTTTAGCAAGGAGTTCTTACAGCCAACAGAGTGGAAGTTTCAAACCTAAAACAATAACTAAACATCAAAGTTGTTGTTAATAGGTTTATCTTAATCTGCTTTTCTGGATTGAACAAAAATCTCAAAACAACTGAATTTTCTGAAGAGATCATTGCTTTTAACGTCTCTTTAGAAGATAAATTTATCTCATCTTGAAGCTTCTGTTTCTGAGAAGCATTCTCATATAAAGATTTGGCGCAAAACTTTTACAGGCTTTGTAACAAGAGTTTTAGCGAGACTAGCTGTAAATCAAACTATCTTTGGAAAAGAAAGGAAGAGGGTCTCAAGAAAGTGGATGAAAAGAGTAAGCGTTAGAGAATCTAACGTTGGAAGCAAATCGTTATTCCATAGCTTAGTTCCTGTAAATAGAACGTCTCATGATTTCCTGGGAAGAGAGTTTCGGATTTAAGACATGCAAGCCTAAGAGTATAAGGAAACCTTTGTGCTCTTGAATAAAAGCAGGAATTCACTTACAGTTCAGTAAAAGGTTTTATCTATGGTTAGCTCAGAACACATTTCATAGCAAACAGGAGGTTGAAGACGTTAAGGAAGGTTTAAAATCCGTCTGAGAAGTAACTGATTCTTCGATCTGCTTATAAAATGCATTCAAAGAGATACTGAATGTTCAAATAGAAATGTGCAGCACATCATATTAAACAAAATTTTGAAAATAAGAAAATAACGTGGAAAATTTAATTTCTTCCTATTTTTTTTTTTTGAAATGCGAAAATAAATGTGAGATGTTGAAGAAACACTTTCGTAATGGCCCATGTTGGGAAAGCTTATGAATAGCTCAATTAGCAGTCAAATGCTTCTCGAAAAACACGGGAATGTTTCTAAAAAAAACTTGAAAAGAAAGACATCAGAACGGTCGATGAAAGTGTGACGTCCCGGAAGCAAAAATATAGTCTTAGAAAATCATGTCGTGAGGAGGGGAGATGCCGACAACCGAGCTGCATAGAAATGGAGATGTGAATGTGAATATTTAATTATAATTCTCAAAAGTTACAATATTCACGGTGCTTATGAGACGGAACTTCACTTTAGAGCAGGGTTCTTCAATCTTTTCTAAAAATAATCGCGGGCCACATGACAAAATGGAATAAGACTGCCTAGCCACTGGCAAATTGGAACAAAACTGACGGTCACATGACAAAATGAATAGGACTGGCAAGCGACATGAAAACGAAGAGCAAAAGTTCACGTGTTTCTTCAAAAATATATCGATTACTTCAAAAAGGTTTTGAATCCTAAAACTTAACTTTTGGATAAAGAAGTGCCGTTGTTAACATGATAGCTATGTCACAAAACAGTCCGAAGTATTTATTTGATGAGTCTATGTTTTGAGCACTCTTTAATAACTTAAAATATGTAATTTATCCTAACTCTGCTCATTTCAGATTTGGAAATTTAAAGTCCATAGACCCAAGGTTCTTAAAAAAATTCCGTCTCTAAAAGTTAAACAAGTATCTAAATTCCTTACTCTTAAATCTGGTTCATACAGGTGAAATAATACAAAAATATACGATTTAAATAGATAACGAGGAACAGTACACCAATTAAGTAGTAAATAGTAACACTGTACTAGTGATCCGATTCATTGGCGTAGAAAGTAGACCCATTAGCGTTTCCAAACTTTCGCACATCAACCAGATGGCTTTTTCAAGGAAGTTAGACAGAAACTGCAACTGAAAAATAGAACGCATTAACAATTTGAACGCGGAAACTTGACTTGACAACAATAGATACGACGTTATATTAATTGAAAGATATGACGCATCACGTTTGTTGCATGCGCTGTATCCTGGTACAATAACCGAAATTCATGCAAAACGGAAAAACTTCTAGAAAACGAAGTGAAGAAAAAATTATGAAATTTTTCTTTTTTTCAGTTTCTTTTAGTTTATAATTTCTTATGCGGAAAAGATCTTTATGTACATTAAATAAAGCCCGGCGAGTCACTAATGGTCCGAGGGACACGGGCTAAAGACCCCTCTGCTTTAGATCACAACCTGAGGTCTGATGTTTAAAAAGTTTTCGACATCTGTTGGAAAACAAAACAAAAAGGAGCGCGTAATAGTTCATTTGTTCATTTACATACGTAAAAAGATAAGTTAAAATAACACTGCTCCTCACTAGAAGAAACAAAACTCCTGGACGTTTTAAAGGTATTAAACAGTTTCCCGTAGATTATGAACCTTCAAACAAGGCATGGATGACCAGCCACCTTTTCACTGAATGCGTTTTGAAATGGGAGAAGGAAATACAGAAAGGAAATTTCGTGCAGGTCTTAGATAGTTCACCACATCTTAAAGTGTAGTGAATAAACATGGAGATTGTTCTCTAGCTTCTAAACACAACTTGATCATCCAGTCCTTTGACGAAGAGACAGTCAAGAACTGTAAAACGCATTGTGGATGCAATTGATGCAAGCGAAAAATTGGCATTAGAAAGCACCAGAAAGATTAGTTTTTGAATACGGTTCACATGGTTTGTAATTCCTGTAATTCCGCAAGTGTAATAAGGAATATTACCTGTGTGTACCCCATATCACATCGTCAGTGCTGCCGTTGATTCGAACGGTGTCGAGAGAAAAAATTGACTGTCAGACCGTCCCATAGCCACGTGACCCGCAACAGTGGATATGAACATGCTGAAGACCTTAGTCGACACCGACCCACGTGTGACTATGCGGGAGTTCGCCGAACAGCTGGGGACTACTCACACGAGAATTATCACGCACCTGCGTCAACTTGGAAAGGTGCAAAGGAGGGGGAGTTTGGGTACTCTATCAACTCACAGTTGAGCAGAAAGCAAATTGCATGAGTGCATGCATTTCCATGTTACCAAGTTGAATCGTTCCTAGACCGCATTGTGACAGGTGACAAGAAATGAATCTTGAATGACAATGTGAGCGTTCGAAAACAGTGGTTGGACCCAAAACAGAAGCACATGCCGACCTCCCAAAGCCACTTTACACTCACGAAACGGGTGTAAACCGGCTTTAGGGGCTTACACCCCATACGTAGGTGTAAGCATGTAATATGGGGTGTCGTGTTTTCTCAGCCGGACAACACCACTATCACCGCTGATGTGTACTGTAGTCAACTCGACGATCTGCACGCATAGCTCACGTCGCAACGACCAGCACTGCTGAACCGCAAGGACGTCCCCTTACAGCAGGATGGAGCTACACCTCACACAGCACGAGTGACCTGTCACAAGGTCAGGGACCAGGGCTGGGAGCTGCTGCCGCACCCAACCTATTCCCCGGACATTGTCTGCCATCTTTTCCGGTCGTTGAAGCATTTCTTGGACGGACAGCTTTGAAACAGTGAGTAAGTGCAAGACCGGGGACGATGTCGAACGCGCATTCACGCCGTTTGTTTTTGTTTTATTGCTTCCGAAACGACACAGTTTTACTGGGACGGTATCAAATAGCTACCTAGACAATGGAAGCAGGTCGTGGCAAACGATGGCGACTACATTTTGGAAGGATTTGTACTTGTATATATGGTAATTAGCACTTTTCTGTTGCTTTGCATTTGCAGACATTACTTTCTTTCCAACCCAATACTTCCCTCTGTCATTCACTCAACTTACGTATAACCCTTAAATTTCAGTCTTAAAAGTAATCTACATATTGAATTGCTTTGAAATCCACCAATGCGGAATCAGCCTCTAGGAAATTTCTGTGACCTGCAGGCATTTCGGTAACTGGGTCATGTGCTTAAATATGATCACCTTGAGATCAGAATGGCGAGAGGAATCTCAGGTGGTCGATGTCATGAATATTTGAGCAGATGCAGTGGCTCTTCAAAGATTTCTATGTAGATTAACAAATGTATCTCCATAGAGATCATCAGAAGACAGAGCCAGAGTGACGTTAGTTACCTGTTTTCCTTTGCTACGAAGTGGTTACGAACTGCAACTAAACACCATTGGTCGTAATATACGACTAATAAAAGTTTTCAAAATACTTTAAATTCCTATACAGCAAAATACAAGTGAATGGAAAAATTATTTCTAACTAAATTTTCCCGAGTGATCCGGTACACAATCGTTAAAAAATTATTTTGAAGCTGTTCGATACTGAGATAGTGGACCATCTAGCCGGATCTCAGTTCTCAAGAAATTATTTTGAAGCTGTTCGATACTGAGATAGTGGACCATCTAGCCGGATCTCAGTTCTCAAGAAATTATTTTGAAGCTGTTCGATACTGAGATAGTGGACCATCTAGCCGGATCTCAGTTCTCAAGAAATTATTTTGAAGCTGTTCGATACTGAGATAGTGGACCATCTAGCCGGATCTCAGTTCTCAAGAAATTATTTTGAAGCTGTTCGATACTGAGATAGTGGACCATCTAGCCGGATCTCAGTTCTCAAGAAATTATTTTGAAGCTGTTCGATACTGAGATAGTGGACCGTCTAGCCGGATCTCAGTTCTCAAGAAATTATTTTGAAGCTGTTCGATACTGAGATAGTGGACCATCTAGCCGGATCTCAGTTCTCAAGAAATTATTTTGAAGCTGTTCGATACTGAGATAGTGGACCATCTAGCCGGATCTCAGTTCTCAAGAAATTATTTTGAAGCTGTTCGATACTGAGATAGTGGACCATCTAGCCGAATCTCAGTTCTCAAGAAATTATTTTGAAGCTGTTCGATACTGAGATAGTGGACCATCTAGCCGGATCTCAGTTCTTAAGAAATTATTTTGAAGCTGTTCGATACTGAGATAGTGGACCATCTAGCCGGATCTCAGTTCTCAAGAAATTATTTTGAAGCTGTTCGATACTGAGATAGTGGACCATCTAGCCGGATCTCAGTTCTCAAGAAATTATTTTGAAGCTGTTCGATACTGAGATAGTGGACCATCTAGCCGGATCTCAGTTCTCAAGAAATTATTTTGAAGCTGTTCGATACTGAGATAGTGGACCATCTAGCCGGATCTCAGTTCTCAAGAAATTATTTTGAAGCTGTTCGATACTGAGATAGTGGACCGTCTAGCCGGATCTCAGTTCTCAAGAAATTATTTTGAAGCTGTTCGATACTGAGATAGTGGACCATCTAGCCGGATCTCAGTTCTCAAGAAATTATTTTGAAGCTGTTCGATACTGAGATAGTGGACCATCTAGCCGGATCTCAGTTCTCAAGAAATTATTTTGAAGCTGTTCGATACTGAGATAGTGGACCATCTAGCCGGATCTCAGTTCTCAAGAAATTATTTTGAAGCTGTTCGATACTGAGATAGTGGACCATCTAGCCGAATCTCAGTTCTCAAGAAATTATTTTGAAGCTGTTCGATACTGAGATAGTGGACCATCTAGCCGGATCTCAGTTCTTAAGAAATTATTTTGAAGCTGTTCGATACTGAGATAGTGGACCATCTAGCCGGATCTCAGTTCTCAAGAAATTATTTTGAAGCTGTTCGATACTGAGATAGTGGACCATCTAGCCGGATCTCAGTTCTCAAGAAATTATTTTGAAGCTGTTCGATACTGAGATAGTGGACCGTCTAGCCGGATCTCAGTTCTCAAGAAATTATTTTGAAGCTGTTCGATACTGAGATAGTGGACCATCTAGCCGGATCTCAGTTCTCAAGAAATTATTTTGAAGCTGTTCGATACTGAGATAGTGGACCATCTAGCCGGATCTCAGTTCTCAAGAAATTATTTTGAAGCTGTTCGATACTGAGATAGTGGACCATCTAGCCGGATCTCAGTTCTCAAGAAATTATTTTGAAGCTGTTCGATACTGAGATAGTGGACCATCTAGCCGAATCTCAGTTCTCAAGAAATTATTTTGAAGCTGTTCGATACTGAGATAGTGGACCATCTAGCCGGATCTCAGTTCTTAAGAAATTATTTTGAAGCTGTTCGATACTGAGATAGTGGACCATCTAGCCGGATCTCAGTTCTCAAGAAATTATTTTGAAGCTGTTCGATACTGAGATAGTGGACCATCTAGCCGGATCTCAGTTCTCAAGTAATTATTTTGAAGCTGTTCGATACTGAGATAGTGGACTATCTAGCCGGGTTTCAGTTCTCAAGAAATTATTTTGAAGCTGTTCGATACTGAGATAGTGGACCATCTAGCCGGATCTCAGTTCTCAAGAAATTATTTTGAAGCTGTTCGGTACGGAGATAGTGGACCATCTAGCCGGATCTCAGTTCTCAAGAACTTATTTTGAAGCTGTTCGGTACGGAGATAATGGACCATCTAGCCGGATCTCAGTTCTCAAGAAATTATTTTGAAGCTGTTCGATACTGAGATAGTGGACCATCTAGCCGGATCTCAGTTCTCAAGAAATTATTTTGAAGCTGTTCGATACTGAGATAGTGGACCATCTAGCCGAATCTCAGTTCTCAAGAAATTATTTTGAAGCTGTTCGATACTGAGATAGTGGACCATCTAGCCGGATCTCAGTTCTTAAGAAATTATTTTGAAGCTGTTCGATACTGAGATAGTGGACCATCTAGCCGGATCTCAGTTCTCAAGAAATTATTTTGAAGCTGTTCGATACTGAGATAGTGGACCATCTAGCCGGATCTCAGTTCTCAAGTAATTATTTTGAAGCTGTTCGATACTGAGATAGTGGACCATCTAGCCGGGTTTCAGTTCTCAAGAAATTATTTTGAAGCTGTTCGATACTGAGATAGTGGACCATCTAGCCGGATCTCAGTTCTCAAGAAATTATTTTGAAGCTGTTCGGTACGGAGATAGTGGACCATCTAGCCGGATCTCAGTTCTCAAGAACTTATTTTGAAGCTGTTCGGTACGGAGATAATGGACCATCTAGCCGGATCTCAGTTCTCAAGAAATTATTTTGAAGCTGTTCGATACTGAGATAGTGGACCATCTAGCCGGATATCAGTTCTCAAGAAATTATTTTGAAGCTGTTCGATACTGAGATAGTGGACCGTCTAGCCGGGTTTCAGTTCTCAAGAAATTATTTTGAAGCTGTTCGATACTGAGATAGTGGACCATCTAGCCGGATCTCAGTTCTCAAGAAATTATTTTGAAGCTGTTCGGTACGGAGATAGTGGACCATCTAGCCGGATCTCAGTTCTCAAGAACTTATTTTGAAGCTGTTTGATACAGAGATAGTGGACTATCTAGTCGGATCTCTGTTCTCAAGAAACCTACCAAATTGTCTCCTGCCTCGTCAAAATATTTTGCAGAGCCTTTTTGGCAATACAGCTCATATTACAACTGAAACGTAAGATATTTGTTTACCAAATTAAAACGACATTTTTGTTGTAGGCAATTTCTGACTTTTCTGAATACTATTTCAGTCTATTCTAGATGTACTATTTTCACTCATGAAATGATGTTTACGATTATTTTTGTTCAAAAGAGAGTTTTCTTATTCACATGCCGGAACTCACTAAAATGCTTAGATGCCTTTTCACACTACATCGCTGGAATATTTTGAAGCCGAACCTGTTTTTAACCGAGTGGTCTGAGGCTCTGACCTCTGATCTTACGTCCGAGACCATCCCAGGTTTGAGCTCCGGATGAGACATGAGTGGTACATGACGCCGGATCTTCCTCCCTTCTCCTCGGAACCATTGGATTTAAATCAGGTATGGACGATTTCCATACCCAATCATGGGGGTCGTTAAATCCTTTTTCTTCCCCCCAAAATCTGTTGTGACAGCTGTCTCCTGTTGTCACTTGCGCATCCCTAGATTTCGCAGCAGTGGACAAAGCTTGCAATGTTTCATCGCTCTGTAAACAACATTTGCGCATGATTGAACAAAAGTTTCATGAATTGTTTTGCTCAAGATACTTTCCTAAAGATTCCAGAAAATGAAGAACAAAACAAAAGAAAAAATATTTTAATATATCGTAATCCTAAGATTTTAATTTTTAGAGAAGTGTAGGTGTAAACGGGCGGTTTGTATATACCTTCAGAACCTAAAATGCGTGATAGAGAAAAACCATGTCTAGTTACATATCTTATATCATCCCGCCGTTTGCTGCAGTTATGAAAAAAATTATTAAATCAAATTAGTGAAATATCTTTTTTATATAAATGCATTTCATGATATAGAACTTACAGAAACAGAAAGCTACAATGTACGAAAAAAACAAATTTACGGTATTTATCCTCAAACAGAAGTCATCGTTCTTTCAAAGTTTATAAGTGAGTCACGAAAAAATTCTCATTGGCCGCCTCCGGGAATCGAACCTAGGGTCTTCCAGTTATGCGCCGGACATGCTATCACTGCACCACAGCGGCCTCGAATCCGTCGGACTCGCATACAACTAACTGCCAAACCACGTGGCAGGTTGTTTCTTGGAGCCCCGCGTAATGTTGGGAATTCACCAAAGATGGTAAGCAGCAACTGAACGAATAACTAGGAGGCGAATGAATAATTAATACACACAATTGACGTGGGTTAGAAACATCAAACAGAAGTCATCGATCTTTGTTGTGGCATATCCGGCGCGTAACTGGACGACCCTGGGTTCGATTCCCGGTGGCGGCCGATGAGATGTTTTCCGTGACTTTAACGTGGAAAGAGCGATGACTTCTGTTTGATGTTCCTAATCAACGTCAATTGTGTGTATTAAGGTATTTATCCTTCCGTTATTTTTTGGAACATATTTTTTCTAGGAAATACCTAAATCATTAATAACAATAAACGCAAGAAAATTTCTTGTCAGCCTTTCTACGGTATGATGATTCAGGAAATGAACTTCGTTTCTCCATAGATTGGCACATGTTGTGGCAACATAGCAGGAGGTTGTAGGTCACGTGCCTTTACTGGCTCTACAATCCATTGCCTTCTTTGAGTAACGTACACGCTGAAAGATATCCCCTCATATCGATCTCGTGGGTCGAATGAGATCAAATAAAGAATTAAACACATTGTAATGTTTCTTGGTTTAAAAAGATGTCATCATGTGTGTAAAGTCAACTCAACCTCAGAAACACTACGTTAAGTTCCTACTTCACTCTAAGTGAAACCCTGGACAGCTTGCGGCATAAAAATAAGTCACTCAAAGGTCTCCAAAGGAGTAATTCCTTACAGCTCGTCTTTTATTCAGCTGATGCTCCATAGTCACTTCACCAATAAAGAACTTCTAGATAATCGCTCAAGTAACTCTTAACAGCAGTAGTCTTATTAACGTGAGTTAGTAAACACAATAGTAGATTAACAAAATTCTAACACGAAATATATAACACCACTCAAATTGACAGACGCTAACTGCATAAAAAGAACCGCTTACAACTTAAGACAGCTTCCGTGACTGCCACACACTTTTCTGCTAGCTTCATACCTTTCATATTTCGTTCTAAGCTTGCCAGCACCACACGTCATTCACCCTGACCTCAAGACTGCTTCTACAACAGCATCCACTGAGTAAAAAATAGAATGTTAAAGATGAAACGCTAAAACAAACAAACAAACAAACAAACAAAAAACGAGCTCAATATTTACATAGAAAAAGACAACTAAAAACGAAAGTTTAATTAGAGTATACGTCATAACATGTTGCTGCAGAAAGAAAAGGAATAACGAAAGAAACATGAATTGTCGTAGATTTCAGATAAACTGAAAATGCCTTTTCTGAAATATACAAGTGTACATATGATATTTTCAACCATTATGAATCCACTGCTGGATGAATGTCTCCCCAAATATCTTCTACAATGGTCTGTCTTGAGCCAGTCTCTTCAATGTCACTACGGCATGCTTTCGAATTTCGTACACCCATCTGCCACGTGATATTCTTCTAGGTCTTTTCCTATGCCTTGCTATCCATTCTAAAATTTCGGTTTTCCACTTTAGGTATTATGTCCTGCCCATTGCCTTTTCGGGGATTTCACTTTCATCACGATGTGTTCCATTCTTGTTATTTTCTTTATACATGAGTGCCTCTTCTTATCTTTCCTACCAAGAATGCACCTCACCATGCTTTTTTCAGTAGTTTTCAGTCTCTGAATGTCGTTTTTAGTTAAGGTCCATGTCTGTGCTCCATAGAACGAAAGAAACATGAATTGTCGTAGATTTCAAAAAGATTGAAATTGCCTTTTCTGAAAAAATAAATATAATATTATCTACCATTATCAATCCACTGATAGATGAAGGTCTCCTCAAGTTACTTCTATAATGGTCTGTCTTGAGCCAGTCTCTTCAATGTCACTACGGCATATTTTCGAATTTCGTACACCCATCTGCCACGTGGTATTCCTCTGGGTCTTTTTCGGTTCCTTGCTATCCATTCTAAAATTTCGGTTTTCCAGTGATGGTCTGCTCTTTAGGTATGTCCAGCCCATTGCCATTTCAGAGATTTCACTTTGATCACTACTCTTGTTATTTCCTTATTTTACGAGTTCCTCTTCTTATCTTTCCTGGTTATACCAAGAATGCACCTCTCTATGCTTTTTTCAGTAGTTTCCAGTCTCTTAATGCCTTTTTAGTGAAGCCTTTTTAGTCAGTCTATATAGTCTCTTAATGCCTTTTTTAATTAGTCACTATTCTATGAGAGGGAACTGGAAGGATGCACAGATTAAACACTTTTAAATCATAATGGCGAATTGCTCTTGAAAATTGTACTATTTCTTCCAAATGCTCTCTCACTCACTCTCTCTCTCTCTCTCTCTGTCTAATGTCACTTTGTGTAACATTTTTGAACGTGCAGAGTGCATCATGTTTTCCTCTAGCATGTACACGGATAGAAAGACTCCATGCGCTGAATGCCATTATGGCAACAGGATTGTCATCATCTACGGGATATGCAAAACTATGTTTTCCTCATTTGTACGTACATTCTGATGTGTTTACAACGATTCAACGTCTCAATTAAAAATGTTTTGACTTTATCCTTGTCGAGCGAGACATGAAATAACACACCGAATTAAAACATTTTTTCCTGATATTTTAACTCATGGAGTAACAACATTTTTCGTTATTCAAATGCTTTAAATGTGCTAGCGCATAAAGGATAAAAAAATCATAAGAACCAAAAGCAGTTACTAAACCATTCCATGATGGAAAAGGAAAAACATTTTTGTAAAGGAAAGATGTTTTTTAAAGCAGTGAAGAGTGTGTTCGAGTGTTTGAGCGTAAGAGTCATCTTACGATCGAAATATAGCTTCTTAACATCAAACATTCTTTAAAAAAATTAGCGCACAGTTGGAAGCGTTTGTAAAATGTATTCATCGAAACTCTACTGCGCTGAGGTTTCCGAAAACGTGATCTCTGACAAATATATTCTTTGTTTATTTTTTATTCCCTTCGATTTCTCTTTCACTTTTTTTAGAGATAGATTTCAGTTGCAGGAAGCAACAAATAAAACTTCTATACATGAGTGGTATGCTTACAAAAAAAGAGGGGAAAATAGAGAAAGAAAGAAGGAAAGAAATACATGTAAACCGTGAACGTTCATTTTTGTTTTCTATGCTGTTCACTTGTTTATTTAGCTGAGTTCCCTCTGGGCACAAAAACAAACAAAAAAAACGACTTTCCCTCCTTTTCCATATAAAATCCTATTAAAGTTGTCTGGGTCTGTTCTGCGTTATTGTAAAAGCTCGTTTTTTCACTCCAGATCATGTGATCTACAATGAAATAAATCGATGCTGATATTATACTGTGCTGCCGGATGTTGTCTGTGTTGCAAGACACAAGCCAACACAGGTAAAAAGATAGCAGCTAATTTCAAAATTTCTCCCACATCCGTTGAGAAGTGAAAAAAGCAGAAGTAAAGAAATCTTGAATTAGTGAATTATAGCGGAATTGCCTGATCAACTTCGCATATAACTGAAAATAATATATACTAATATCCAGAAGAATAACAGTGCAAAGCAAAATAAGGACAGGAAAGATCACATCGAATGTTTGCGTGTATTGAACTCATCCTATTGACGAAAGTAGTATGCATAGTACGTTAAAGGTGTTTCGAAGTATCTTAGAATTTGTAATTAGTGACTCCTTATGTTCTGTATTACTGCCTGATCATGGCAATACTTCGAAACACCTTTAACATAGTATGCATAATACATTCGTCAACAGGATGAATTGCGCAATCGCACCAAACGTGGATCACACTGTAATGGCGCTGCAAGTATGAAGCGGAAGCCTTATAAACCGGCATGTAGTCGATGCCCCATGAAAACGAAAAGCACATGCCGACGCAAGCAAGAATACGGAGTGACAAGAATGCCGGGTAGATGCCATAGACGTCGATTTACGCAACTTACGCACTTTGAGAGAGGCTGGATTATCGGGCTGAAAACCTCAGGGTGCTCGGCCCGCCGTATAGGCAGCCACGTGGATCGTTCTGACCATACCGTCCAACTGTGTTGGGAGCAGTGAACAACTGACGGCACTGCCACACGGCAGAGCTGCTCTGGACGGACCAGGAGGACCACCGGTAGAGAGGATCGACGTATCATGCGTCAGGCATGAACGGATCCCACGGGGCACCGGTCCACTATACAGGCAGATGTAGCGGCTCCTGTGTGCCCACGGACCATTTCCCGACGCCTCTCGGAAGCGAATCTGCGATCCCAGTGCCCCTTACGTGTGCTGCTAGTAACACAGGAACCTCGCCGGCTCCGTGTGCAGTGCTCCAGGCCAGAGCGACGTGTGGTGTTACGCGATGAGTGCCGCTTCGTTTTGGGGACAGGTAATCATCGTCTCCGGGTGTGGAAGTCCCCAGGTCAACGGCACAATTCCAACCTCGCTACCGAGCTCCACACCTCCCCGACTGCAGGCCATAGCCTACGATAGCCGATCAGTAGTACGTTGATCATTGACGGGCCAGCGGTATGTGGATGATATCCTACTGCCCCATGTGCTCCCATTCCTGGCCGGGATTCCAAGTGCGCTATACCAGCAGGATAATGCCCGTCCGCACACGACTCGGGTTTCCCAGGACTTCCTACATCATGCCCAGACACTTCCATGGCCTGCCCGCTCCCTGGACATGTCTCCTATCGAGTATGTGTGGGACCAGTTGAAACGCCGACTGCCACCGTGCCGCACTATTTGGGATTTGGAGCACACCGTCCAACACGTAGGGGCCAGTCTGCAGCAGAACAATATCATGCGTCTGTTCGCATCCATGCCGAACCGTATTGCAGCATGTATTGCCGCACGAGGCGGTGTTACAGGGCTTGGTGTTGAGTTCTATTACAGCGCCCTGTGTGGAGGGTTCGTTTGTTGTTTGCTCTATATATGGGGTTTAACCCGTAGTTTTCCCAACTGGAGTAGATAAATAAAATACAAGGTATCAAAAATCGACTCTAGTCAAACTCTTTGCGTGCAGTGAGAAAGACTTTTATTCAGATGTTGCGGGGAAAGTCACAAAGCTTTTGTCCGGCATTTTCGTGCTTTCATTATTTTCTTTGTCCCTCGGTGTCCTACTCGCCGAATCCTGCTTATCTCTTCCCGGCCATCATTCCTCTTACTTCATCCGTTCCGACAAACCCGCGAAGCCTTCAGTACCTCCTAAAAATCCTGCTCCTCTCTCTACTTTCTGCCACCGAGTTTTGTGTTCTCTTGCCCGGGGAACAACCCCCCAAAAAAACTGTGTCCTCGTCCGACCTATTCCTAAAAAGCGCGGCCACGCATTCACTCTCAAAACTATATGTTCTTAATTGCTTCGCTGCCCTCTCTGCTGCGACGCGTGGGAAAAGAAGTACTTTGCCTGTTCGCTGTCCAGCCCATGAAAGTGGCGGGAATTGAAGGAAAGTGATTCCAATTATTTCTCCCGCAAAACGGCTGCTGAAATTCACTTCTGATAATAAGACGCGCTATTGAAGATGACCGGACTGCGTGCCACAGATCGCTCTGTAATTATCCTGCAGCTCTGTTTTTGCCATCATGTGTATCATCCATCTGTAGCATTACGTCCATAAAATTTCAGTTCAATCCGATGCTTCCTTCTTGGTGCACAAATTTCATTGTCCGTGAGTGTATAATGTTACGCAACTTGCAAGCACATGCGATATCTTTGTTGCAGCACTGGAAACAAAGAAAGAAGGTGTGGTAACTTCTTGTTAAAAATAAGATCACATCGACGATTACAGTTCTATACAAAAAACAAAAAAAAAAAAAGAAAAAAGAAGACCCCTCTCACTCTCCACAGTTTTGAAGTTGATGACAGGATAAAAAATAAAACTGTAAATAAGGAATACAAACATTTCTCCTTTTATCGTGGAAAACAACTTCATGAATTGCTTGAATTCGGAGAGTTCTGTGATAAAACTGCAAAGCGTAGTCTTAGTGTCTCTATTTGCAGGTGTTTATCCTGCCGAGTTCTCTCTGTCACAACGTGAGATTTCCTTAGCTCGTTGAAAACATTTGGTGCGATTGCGATCATGCGCAATCGCACCAAACGTGGATCATTGCATAATAGCACGCACACTAGCTATTTGCAAAGTTTAACCGTTGTAACAAGATTTCTTCTAGGTGTGCAAATTTCATTGTCCGTGAGTGTAACTTCAAAGTATCGTTCTCCAAATTCTTCTCTTATGTCTCTGGGGATATGTACGATTTAAAATAATGTGCTGAAGTGCTTTTGCATGCCTTCATTTTTACCGACTCTCTTAAAATAGAATTTTCTCAGGAGAAAAAATTGTGTGGTCGAATTAGAAATTTTTATGTTATTTCAAAGAGTGGGGGCAAAAACCTTTGGCTGTATGTAGGCCTTTTAAGTGCAATACATGATCATCGTGTATTATCAGAGCAACAGAAGCAACAGGGAAATAATTCCGCTTTATCCAATCTGCTGGTTCAGCATCGGGATATCCTTAAAAGTTAAGAATCAATGTTGATTTTTGATTAAATTCCTGTTTAGCTTTCCATAACATAATTATATTTCGAACGTTGTGCTTTATATTGCCTTTTTTTCGATTTGAATTGGTAGGAGATTTTTAGCACATCTTCGGAGAAAAGAAGAAGGACCTGCTCATGTTGTTAATGTTCCGTCTGCTGTCGGGAATTTCTGCACCTATCAGTCAGTTTGAAACTTAGTTTTGCATTTTATTTTTGTTTGGGGGTTTTATGACCACCGTGAGCAACAAGAAATGCTCTAAGCAGTCGCCAATACCTAATTTAGGGCCATTGGTTCCAGAGAAGGGAGAGAGCCAATGCCGTAAGGCAAAAACAACATTCCTGCCTCGTCTGCATTCGAACCCGAATGCATAATCAGAAGCCAGAGTTTGAAATATGCGAAAAATAATCCTTGCATTTTATTTTATTATTTTTTCTTACGATGTACGGCTTTGCAGCTATTGAGCGTAAATGATACTAGATAATTCGAAACATATTTAATTCCATATCATTATTTCCAATTTCTTTTTCCTCTGACGTTTTTCATAATGAAAATCATTCTTTGTGTAATTTCCTCTCCAAAACGTGCACTTTTCTTGCTGGAGTTTGTAAACATACAGTATATTTACCCAATATTTGCATTGTACCCAATATTTGAGCTTCTAATTATCCGTTTGATTTTTTTTTCGTCAGTGAAGAGTTCATAGTGCGGAATGTTTTCCATACAATTTAAAATTTTTCGCGAGTCACAGTTTTGTCGATAGCGGGCGTAAGTCCATATTTAAGTTTATCATGTATTTGCACAAGTATCTGCTCCCCTAAAATCTCGATTCAAAAAATTCCTTTTTTTCGTTTACGCTCCCGCTCTCTGGCGGAAAACCTCTGCACTATTATGTGCAGGATAACATTTTGTGATATTTCCTGCACATAAGAGTGCACAGGTTTCCTGCACATAAGAGTGCACAGGTTTTCCGCCAGGGAGAGTGCGCGTAGACGTATATCCTATATTTTCTTAATATCTCTGCTTGTAACAGTCCAATTTGGAAAATCGTATTTTTGTTAGACAACGTCCCTGAAAAAAATGTGTTTGCTTAATTTTTGCTGAGGCACAATTTTGCCACTTGAGGGCTTACGTGAATATTTATGTTTACAATATATTTGAAGCCGTATACGTCAGTCTAATAACCCCATTAAGGAAATTGCTTTTCCTGCTTTTCCGTCAGATGCCTCTCACGACGAAAGCATTTTATGTGTATTTTCTGCCCAAAATTATACGCAACTTACAATACCTTCCAAAGCGTATAAACGTAAAATCTATTTTTCTCGACATCTTTTAAAAGTCAAAATGAAAAATTCTTTTAACATTAGATACCATTCCCTTCTTAGAGCATTTTGCTCATACTCTTTAATTTTGATAGCTCAAGTTTTTAGGGGTTTTGCCGGAGGTTTGTATTTCTCTTTGCAATTGTACCTCTGCTTTTAAAAATCCTATTGAAAAAATTCTTTTTCGGAGCATTATCCCCTTAAAATAATGTACAGCTTTTCAATTAAGAAAAGCACATGCAAAAAGTTTTCCCCTAAATCTCAGCTTCTTGAAGCCTCATTTGAAAAGTTCTTTTCCGTCGCCTAGCTTCTGTAATAAAAAAATATTTCGCGCATATTTTCTACCCATTCTTATTTCACAATTCTGGCGC
Source organism: Macrothele yani (assembly GCA_039090855.1). Classification (NCBI taxonomy): domain Eukaryota; kingdom Metazoa; phylum Arthropoda; class Arachnida; order Araneae; family Macrothelidae; genus Macrothele; species Macrothele yani. The sequence goes on along the minus strand of CM077025.1, from coordinate 81,990,132 downwards.
CTGGGGGTGTCAGTATTTATTTCTATTTGAAAGATTTTCTTCGATCCTAAAATCCCGTGTGAAAAATTCTTTCATGGGAGGATGCCATTGACTACAAAGAATATTACATCCCCATTTTCTTTCCCACCATCTTACTCTTTAGGTTGCTTAAAGTTATGTCACGTTTTCCTTTATATCTCTTCTCTTAATAGTTTAATTTTAAAATTTCTCCAGCCTCAGATGTCTTTCACTATGAGGAATATTTTTATACATTAAAAAAAAATTCATAACGCATTTCTGCAGCTAGCGGAGGTGCGTAGCTGCTTCTATTTGTGGACGTGTTATCGACTGCGGAAGCTTCGTTGAATTTGTTTTTCCTTTTCTGTAACTGGTTCCATTCGCTATGAATATCACTGCTTAAATATTGCGCATTTTAAGCAATGTGCGGTTTTTCCACTCGGGGCATAAATACATTCTCTTTTATGCTGATTTTTTTTTCCGAAAATTTTCTTTTGAAAAATCTTTTTGTGTCGTAAGAGATTCAAAAGAAGTGCTGATTAACACCAGAGAACTTTGTTTCTTTTTTTTTTTTTTTTTTTTGGTAAATGAGCCGATATGCGAACAATGGCAAATTCACGCTAATACGGCTACTCAGAATTCAGTTTCTCACTAAGCTGTAGCAACAATGAATATCATCCAAATACGTGGCGTCAGTGAATAAACAAAGGCATCGCTCTTTCCACGTCTTAGCAAAACACAGCAACCGAAAAATTGCTATTCGGTCACCGCTGCGAAATCGAATCCCAGATCTCCCGATATTTAGCCGAGGGCGTTAGCCTTACACCACGATGGCCAACAATCCACGGCGCTATGTGTGTTTTTTCTGTCAGCTTCTGACATCATAAATCCGTAAGACGACATCATAAATCCGTAAGCAAAGACATGGTTCTTTGTGCTGCTAAAACGTGGAAAGAGCGCTGTCTTTGTTTATTCACTGACGCCAGGTATTTGGAGGACTTTCACTTTGGATGTAACTGCTATTATTAATATATAGCCAGCTCCGTTAATGCCCACCAGATGGAGACGTCTCAGTAGCTGAGCCCATCTTACGGATTTATGATGTCAGAAGCTGACAGAAAAACAGACATAGCGCCTTGGATTGTTGGCTGCCGTGGTGTAAAGCTAACGCGCTGGGCTAGATATCGAGAGATCTGGGATTCGATTCCCCGGCGGTGACCAAATAACAATTTTGCGGTTGCTGTGTGTTGGTAAAACGTAGAAAGAGCGATGTCTTTGTTTATTGTAGCAACAGTGTAGCACAGGGGTGGCTAAACTGTCGATCGCGAGCTCTCGTACGGTCGATCGTTTGTCTTATCACGCTGGCGTATGTTGTTCCATATGAACTGCCTGAGACCAGATGATAAAATGAGTCAGTCAGACTCCCCTCCGCAATCCTAACCGCTGCGCATTGTCATTGAGCATCTGCAGTCTGTCGAATGAGGTATGTTGTTATCTCCCGCTCTGCAAGTCTTCAATCGCAACTCCTAAACTTACAGGAAAGCCGATCTGCCAACATTCTTATTTGTGCATAGAAAAATTATCATCACTAAGATAGAAGTTCTGATAACAGAATTGGGCAGATGATTCACAGACCTGATAACTTTTCAGCACACTTTGAGCTTTATGCCATACCCTTTTGGTGAATATGATATCCCGGAAGTTTCATCTAACATTTCCTATAATTTCCACTTCGAGTTTTTAGATTTAGAATCAGAAATTGTGAAATTTCAACCAGACATAGTACTTAAAGCAAGAGCGTCAGATTTGGACTCTATTGGACTAATTTTAGATCCTATTGTCAGAAGAAAATTATCCCTGCTTTAGATCTGTTGCTTTGTGGCTGATTGCTTTCTTTGGATCCACATATTTCTGTGAAGCAACTTTTTCAGAAATGAAATTAATGAAGTCGAAATACAGGAGTTGCTTGACTGCTGCTCATTTAGAAGCTTGTCTCTGACTGTGCCTCACTGAATATGTGCCTGATTATTCTAAGAGTTAAATATTGTCAATAAAAATATATAAGTAATATTTTATAATTTGTTTGAAAAATAGTGTTTCAGAAATTAAAAAAAATATTTAAATATTATTTTTCTGTATTTGCTTCCAAACTTACAAAACCACACGCACTAACAAAACACTCGTGATATAGGCTTCTTCCTATTTCAATATGCCTATATCACTGCGATAAACTTTGGTTGATCACAGCAGCAGGGAACGATAGCTAAAGGTAGATCTTGGTTCCTCTAAGTTTGGCCACCACTGGTGTAGCAGGTCATTCGTCCGAGGTGGTCCCGGAGGACACATTGATGGTGTGGACCAATGTAACCAGTGGCCCTAAAGTATGGAAGGGCGACTGTTTATAACCCTAAGAGTTGCTCTCGTGGTGGTCGTTAAAACCAGACTCTTGACTTTCTAAATAATATATGCATTCACCCTTCCTAAGAATAAGTGTTCGACAAAAGTGAAACTACTTCAATCACATGATAAGAGACGGGAATCTGTGAAGAAAGCAGACGTCTTTTAATCCGGTTTGGCGGCGCTGTATTTTCAGTCTTTGTCGATCTGAAGTTCGATGTTCAGGGGTGACTCGGAAAAACAACAACAGAGAAATAAATCGTATGCTACCATTAAATTTATATGTGAATAAAGTTACACTTCAGCAAATATGATGAATCGATGATAATAAAAAATTCACAGAGTTAAATATATAATAGAGATCGCGAAGCATCGCTAATCATGAATACAATATTCCGACGAAGAGGCACGAAAGCCTAAGTTTAGTATGCAGCTTCAGAGCACAAAATGGTACAGTCAAGTACGAAAACAGAGCAACGTTCTTAGCCACATGCCAAATCCTACCATGGTTTCTTTTTCCTTTCATTATTTGGAGCGCTGCTTTTTTTTTTAATACCAGGCTCTCAATGTATTTCTTTATAAAACGGATGAAAGGAAGTGAAAGACTTTTAGGTAAAAATGGGTGTCTGTGTATGAGAAGTATTTCAACACAAATTTTCTCTCCCGGTAAGGTCTTAGTATTTTAAAGGTCCAAGGAGAATTTCTAAAAGCTTGGTATTGTACAGAACCTTTAGTGTGAATCTTGTGAAAAAGAAAAAGGGACAATCCAGAGCGAAAATCGAGATTTTGCTTTAATAATATGTCGAAGAAGAAGCAACATATTTTGAACTGTCAAAATTTTATTTCCAAGAATTCCCTTTATTTTTTCGGTATTTCGGTAAATTCCGCAAAATTTACAATGCTAAAAGTAAAATGTATCTTTTAATTCATAAATTTTATCAGCGTAGAACGTTAACGTTGGTAAACGCCTTGATGGCTAATTTCCCAGGATTTCAATTTAAGCCGTGCGCTGATAACTGACCAGAAACTTATGCCTATGTCCACTCAGCTGGTGGAACGTCAAACTCTAGCGTTCTCTGTTAACCATTTCATGCTTCTCTGTCACCACATCGCAGATGATATTAGTCTCTCTCTCTTACACAAAATATTTGCATTCAGTTGTTTAGCCAACAGAGCAAATGGGAATTGCTGGTTTAAAGGGAATAGACTGCAAGAAAATAAAATTTTAGCCTTTAGTGGAACTTTCTATATTTCGTAGAGTAGTTCAAAAATTCAAAAACTAAGGTACTTTGTAAGACCCAAATAAATGATCATCGTAAAAAAAAAACTGGCGTTAAATTTTCCATTTGGCGGAAATGTTGTAGGCTTGAAAAATGCAAACTTTTCAGACGTCAACAAAGATGTGCAGTTTTTTTTTTTTGAGTTGAGGTTTAACGACCACCGTGAGCAACTCAATGGGCTATAAGCAGTCGCCCGTCCCTAATTTAGGGTCACTGGTTCCAGGGAAGGGAGAGAGCCAGTGCCGTAAGACAAACACAACATCCATGCCTCACCGGGTTTCGAACCCGGACCCCTTACGGACGAATGATCAGAGGCCAGCGCCTTAGACCACTGCGCCACCGGGGCGGCTTTGTTTTGTTCACTTAGATCTCTAAAACCAAATTTCGGTATATATGAGGCACATATAAGCATCATGAAGCTATGTGAAATTCTATATGAATCAACATGCAATTTATCCATTTGTATTAACCAATATGAACTAACGGGAAAAAATGAAAATTCCATAGCCTGAGCAAAAACCGCGACACCATCCGGAACGATTCAAAAATCGTCATTCATGTCTTGATATTTTTCATTTGTGAAAGATATTAAATCTACATTGTTAAGTTGTTTGAACGTTTTTCGTCATGATTTAGCAGTACCCTTTTCATTTTTCTCACATTGTTATTATTAGTATTTACTGAAAGTGATCTGTGTTCTTGTGAAAAACTGAACTAAAACACACAAAATTGGTTGAATGGTCTTTCAACCTGAAATCTTGTTGAATTTAGTTAAAGAAACGTAGTACTGACACATTTACATCCATTCAGATATTAGATTTTAAAATTTTTCTCAGTGGAGTGAAAATAAGCAAAGATTTGGACTAAAATGGCAAGTAGGTCACCAAAATGTGAATGAAAATTAATTAATTTGCTTTTCGAAGAGGTTTCCTGCACAGCGAGCAGAATTACCATTCATTCTCTTCCGTTCTAACGTTTTACTGCTGCCCCGGTGGCACAGTGGTTTAAGCACTGGTTTATGACCATTCGACCGAGAAGAGTCCGGGTTCCAAAAAGTCCGGTTAAGCATTGGTGTTGTGTTTGATTTAAGGCACTGCCTTTCTCCCTTCCCTGGAGCCAGTATCCCTAAGTTAGAGACGGGGAACTGCTTATAGCCCATCGAGTAGCTCATGGTTATCGTTAAAACTTCAATAAAAACATTTTAGTATGTAGTTTGAGAAACGATTACTTTACGTGAATGAAAGATAACTCAGTTCAAAAAAAAAAAAAAAACTAACGAAAATTATGGATTGGAGGTTTAACGACCACCGTGAGCAACTCAATGGGCTATAAGCAGTCGCCCGTCCCTAGTTTAGGATCACTGGTTCCAGGGAAGGGAGACAGCCAGTGCCGTAAGAGAAACACAAAATCCATGCTTCACCGTGATTCGAACCCGGACCCCTTTCGGACGAAGAATCAGAAGTCATCGCTTAGACTACTGAGCCACCGGGGCTGCAGAAAATTGTGGATGACAATAATTGTCTCGAAAAATGCGAACATTTCCATTTTCTTACAGATATTTTACCGCACTGAGAGAAAAAGTCGTGCATAATCATTACGTAAATTTTTGAGTTTTAGAACATTTTCGGAAAATCGTTCTCCAACGGCATATAGATTGACACACTATTTCCTTCAGGAAGAATTTTGTTCCTATTGGCTGAAGGAAATTAAAAAGAAACTTATTAAAGATAGTTTTCCGCATATATTCGAAAAACTGGACAGGCAGGCAATGGATTTCTTTCGCAAATCCCTTATCTCTATCTTCGCGGATCAAACATTTATTTTGGATTTTAAAACAAGCTGACTTTAATTCATCCAAAGGTACGAATTCTGAAAAGTCATTTCACAGTTCTTAAATGGAATGCTTTCCATTTCAGGGCTATGCTCTGCAGAATTTACGTAAAATAGGCGTTTCTCTAAATGATTTATCCAACACTTGTTTGACTTTAAAACATCTACTTAAAAACAAGAATTTTTAAAAAGTTGTTCCATTATTGAAATAAATTAGAAAAGATAGAATATTTTGCCTCTTCCTGCTGGCCAAACTTGCAGAAAGAGAGGAACGAAGGAATCTAAGAATTTAATTTTATGTAAGTAGCAATTTTATGTAAATAGCAAGTTTTGGAAAGCTATTATTAATTCTCTAGATTGAGCTCCAGTTGTAGAACTTTGGGCTAGTTGTCAGCTGATGTTGAAAAACAGCATGTGATACCAAACGTCAGGCAAAGTAAAATACACATGTAAAAGTTTGATTTCTTTATGAGGGAAAGAAGTTAACGACCGCCATGACGAGCTCTAAGGGCTATGGGCAGTCCTCAGTCCCTGAACTAGGGCCGCTGAGAAGTAGGGAGAACCAGGGCTGTAAGGCAACACACCAGCAATGCCTCTTCCAGCTGTAAGACAACACACCACTAATGCCTCTTCCAGCTGTAAGGAAACACACCACCAATGCCCCTACCAGAACTAGAGGCTAAGCCCAGCTTTGATGGCTAGTCAGAAACTACGCTTTCGCCCACCATGACGGCGAGCATGAAGTAGTGTTTTCAGGTATTCAGTTTCTTAATTTCAGATGGATTGAAAAACGGTTGCTAACTATGGAGAGACTTCGTCTGTTGTTTCTGATTGAAATGTAGTATTCTAAATGAGGCTACATGCACGACTCTATACAGAAAATGCCACACCAAGAAGTATTTACCAGAGCGTCATCCAAATTAGTGGATATTTGTCGATAGTTGGGTTATGTCAATAGTTACAATTGCGGACCAACAATGTAAGAGGTCAGGGAGATAAACGGGGCAAAACTGCTCGGTGTAGTGAAGCTTGATCTTCTTAACCTCGACGTGTATACCACTACAGTAGAGCAACGCCTCCCGTAACTGAAAGCCTAACAACTTGTTTACGGCGTCGTCGTAGGTAGACCGCATCAGACCAATAGGTGTTCAAATATAGTCGTTATTTGTAGTATTTTATATAGAAAAATCGACTGGGTTTGTCATATAGCATAACTATATAAGGCGCTGAGATAAGACACTAGTAAATACAATTAAATTATGTTTTATCGCTAACCCAGTTAGTTTTGTGGTTTTATCGCTAACCCAGTTAGTTTTGTGACGTGAAATACTATAAACTACGACTATGTGTAAACATCTGCTTTTCCCTCTGTTTATAATTGCCTGTTCTCGTCGGTAGATGAACATAGGAAACGAAAATGTGGTCCACCTATGATTACGTCATAAACAAGTTGTTAGACTTTCAGTTACAGATGATGTTGATCGCAGTTATCTCGGGGCGAATGCACGTGCAAGTAGCAGGAATGTCTAGGTGACATCCTCAGGAATCCTGCCATCACATGGACACCGTTGCGAGGGGTTTCATCATAGGACTGCCTGGATGGTTGGTCCCTGCGGCTAATCGGTGAGGCAGAAACGCATCTGGATGCAACAACTACACTGGCGTTCAAAAATTCCGGACGAGACGGTTTATCGAATGTAACGTCGTGCAGAGGTGCTCCACATCGACTCAAATCATACCATGAGATCTCCAAGATGTAAGAATATGGGACAAGTGAGCAAAACCGTCCAAACAAGGAATCCAAAGGCACTTTATTGTATAACGAAGTAAATTTCTCCGTCATTTTATCCGCGCCAGGATTCGAACCCGGGTCCCCTCATTCCGGAATAAGTTGCTCTACCAATTAAGCTACGCGGACATTTTATTCTTATTCCTATCTGCCTTTATGTCGTGTGCGTCCTTCTGGCAGGTACGTCACATCTCCTGGTACGTTACATCATCTCCCCCTTATTTTTTTATTTTATTTTTTCGAAGTGCTGGAGAAAGGATTCTCTTATTTTTCCTATCTCGCGGTGTGGAAATAACATCACACCGTTGCGAGATTTCAAACGGTCGGGTCATCCGGATAGTTCGGGCGCCATTATAACGAAGTAAATTTCTCCGTCATTTTATCCGCGCCAGGATTCGAACCCGGGTCCCCTCATTCCGGAATAAGTTGCTCTACCAATTAAGCTACGCGGACATTTTATTCTTATTCCTATCTGCCTTTATGTCGTGTGCGTCCTTCTGGCAGGTACGTCACATCTCCTGGTACGTTACAATTGAAAAGGTAGCTTCGAGCACAACTGAACAGAAGACAGAAACGTCCATGTGACAGGCGGCTGCCAAGAAAAATCCAGTCTTTAGTAGGGGATATGATCACCCGTGACTGCGTTGCGGGATTTACAACGTCTGTCCATGCTGATGACAAGGTTGTCAAGGAGCTGTTGAGGCATCGCGGCCCATTTGTCTTGTAGCGCCATGCTGCGGAATCGTCTTGTTGCGCCATGCTGAGGCATCGCGGCCCATTTGTCTTGTTGCGTTGCTGCGGAATCGTTGCTGGCGGCTGGTGACGTGCTGCCAAGCGTCTCCCGAGAAGACCCCACACGTGTCCAATTGGATTTAGGTCCAGGGACCTTGCAGGTCAATCCATGCGTTGAATGTCTTCACTCTCCAACAGTTCTGCGACAGCCACTGAACGATGAGGTGTAGCGTTGTCGTCCATGAAAAGGAACTCAGGACCCACAGCATCTCTAAACAGACGCACGTGAGGCAGGAGAACCTCGGTACAATAGCGGACGCCAGTAACTGAAACTCCTTGGAAGATGTGGAGGTCAGTACGGCTACCAAGCATGATACCGCCCCAAACGAGAACTTCGACACCTGCAAACCTGTCCCTTTCGATGATGTTGGAGGTGTGATTGCGTGTTTTCTGCTCTCTCCAGATGTGTATACGACCAGAATCGCTCGTCACACTAAATCGGCTCTCATCCATAAAGAGAACTCGACCCGATAGCTGATGTGTCCAGTTCTTGTGTTCCTGGCACCACAGAAATCGCCGTCTCCGATGAGCAGGCTTTAATGGCCCACACCGTACTGGCCGTCATGCAAATAGACCACCTTTGTGCAGCCTCCTTGCCACGGTAAAACGCGATAACGGACGTCCAGTTGTCTGTTGCATGTTCCTTGCGATTTCTCCTACTGTCTGCCGTCTGTTTCTTCTCGCCTGTGCGACAATATACCGGTCGCCCGCCGCCGTGTTTGCTCGTGGACGACGACTGCTAAACTCTCGGACAGCTGCTCCTGTCGTTTGAAATGCTCTCCAAGCTCGTGAAACCATGCTGTGAGCGATCCCGAACTCCTCGGCCACACTAGTCAAACTAGTCTAATGTCTCCTCTTAGTCTTTAATTTTTGCACAATAGTGTATCTACCAAATGTAGCGACAGTAGTTAAGCTTGGCTCTCGCGCTTAACGTTGGGTGTATAATGAAACGTTCAGTTACTGGAATTGTGTAATACACCAATACTGTTTCACATGGTTTATGTAAATTTCAGAATTTGGCAAAGCTGCCAGTTTATGCAGAGCAGTGTTTTTTATACGTGATTACATACTGTATAGTACTATGCAGAGACTGGAAGCTCGTTCATCAGCGCATGTCTAACAAACTCCTCTTTTACGAAAAAAAACCGCACTCATCCAAAGAGCAATACGTCATTATTTTATTAATTTTTGACATCATTGTATAACGCTGAGGCTCTCAAAAATATTTTATTTTATTTTATTTTATCTTTTTAATGAATATTACTGCAGTTTTTGAGGTTACAAAAAACTAAATCTCGGAATCAAGCTGCCAGAAACAGGTGCAAACGCCAATGGCCACTACGACACCATAAAAGATTTGTGACATATGCTCTAATTAAACCTAACTTTTTAGTTCCTGTCTTCTTATGCAAATATGGTTTATTTTCGTTTTGTGTGTTTCAGCTGAACGCCACGTTCTCTCTCTCAATGAAATTGTGTTTGGCAACCCTGAAAACAGATCAAAGTTCAATTACTTAGTCGAAAGTGAGAGACAAAACAATGTAATGAGTCTTCGAGAGGCAATCTGACTACCAGGCCTTCGAGCAGCAATGTGACTACCAGTCTTCGAGAGGCAATGTTACTGTAGATATTATCGGAAAGCAATCTTAACCTATGTATTTTATTATCAATGATATGTTCTTTAGAAGTTACTGAAGTCATGTTGATGATATGACGTTAAAAAGATTTTCCGTACGTAGCGAGGAACCAGTTAAAGAAGGATCGCCGAATTACAGTGAGGCTTTTGTCTGAGTCGGTGGGCACCAGTAAGTCTATCTGTAATGAGACTCTAGGCGAGGATCTGGGAAAACGAAACCTGAACGCCAGATTGGTACCCCGCATTATTATTGATGACCAGAAGGAGGCTCGTTTATCGATCGGTTCCGATCTGCTGGGCACTACAGCTGAGGATCCTAATTTTCGCTCCATAATTATTGCAGGAGATGAAACATGGTACCTGCAGTATGATCCAGAAACCAAGCGACAAAGTGTTGATGCAGGAAGAAAGCCCGCATGCAAACATCAGCATCAGAGACAAAGACAATTTTCATAGCCTTTTTAGATTCGAAAGGTATAGTCCATAAGAAATTCGTGCCAGTGTATCGAACGGTAAATCAAGAATTCTACAAGCAAGTACGATGTTTACGCAGCAGTATTCGTCGCCGTTGTCCTCAGTTATGGGAATCCGGGAAAATGGCTCTTCCTCAATGATACGCAAGACTGCAAACCGCGTTTTCAGTCCAACAGTTCCTAACTCACCATCAAATTGCTGTGTTGCAACATGCACTGTATTTGTCTGATTTATCGCCCAGTGACTTCCAGTTTCTCAGAATAAAACGGCACTAAAAGGACAGTACCATGCAGACATTACATCTATCCAAGCAGCAGTGACAAAACAACTTGCGAACATCCCGGAAAACGCCTTCCAGAACGGTTTTCAGGAACTTCAGAAATACTAGAAACTGTATGTTGACTCAGAAGGGCGGTATTTTGAAGGTGACCAGCATTAATTGTGAGTACGGTACTTTTTTAGCACGATCTGTTTGTCCTGTTAACGGTCTATCCGCCCGTCTATGGACACCCTATCTCTGCAACTACTTGTCCTATATAAAAATTATTTTTGCATTGGGAAGTTTAAAATGTGAGAATGATGATGCTTGCACTCCGGTCACTTTTCCGGTGAACAACTTCACTGCTAGAGAGCTTAAATGTAGATGATATCGAAATCAAAGTACATTTTATTTTATATATTTGCTTCTAAATATCCGTTTCAAAAAAATATTTTTCCTTTCGATGCCATTGTAACAAGGACTATTTTAGCTACAGTCTCTTTTTCAGGTAATGCATAGATTCTCGCTAGGGGGCGTAAAGGTAAATTGCGTTTTCCCCGATATCTGAGCTTCTAAAAGTCCGACTTGAAAAATTCTTCCTGCATCGGTTACAGCTCCTGATGGGAAATGTTTAGCATATAACTCGTAATTTTTGGTAAAGAATGGTTTTGCCACCAGGGGGCGTAAGCTGTTTTATTTCTGCCTTTGTTGCATTTGCAGAAAAATGTGAATTTCTGGAAACTAGATTGCCAAATTATTTCGTGGATCCGTAATACTCATCTTGCAAAATCCTTTCAGAATACTTTCGCTTTAAAATAATGTACAGTTTTTTTGCCGGGGGGGGGGGGATGGGTGTTAGATATATATCATATTTTTGTCGATATCTCTGCTTCTATGAGTCCAATTTGAAAAATCCTTTTTTTGTTGGAGAGATTTTCTGATGAGAAATGTTTATCATATAATTTCAGAGTTTTCAAGTAAAGCATGGATATCCCGGTAAGGGACGTAAAGGTAACTTGCGTTATTTTCCCCGATATCTCTAATTCGAAAACCCCGATTTGAAAAATTCTTCCTGCATCAGATACAGTTCCTGATAGGAAATGTTTTGCATATAATTTTTTTTATTTTTCATAAAAAATGGTTTAGCCACCAGGTGGAGTAAGTGTTTATTTCTGCTTCTGATGTATTTACAGCAAAATCTAACCTTCCCAAAACTAGATTGAAAAAATTCCTTTTGTGGGCCCATACCACTCATCTCAGAAAACCTTTCCGGAACACTGTCTTCTTAAAGTAACTCATAGTTTTTCCGCCAGAGGGCGTAGATTTTTATCATGCGTTTTGTTGATATCTTTGCTTGTAAGAGTGGGATTTGAAAAATTTCTTCTTTGTTGGAGAACACTTTCGGTTGCAAAATGTTCCTCATATAATTTCAAATTTTACTTAACGCACAAGTTTACCACTAGAAGGCGTGAGTTCTCGTTTCCGTTTTCAGCAATATCTGCGGGACTAAAAACCCGATCGAAAAAGATCTTTAGGTCAGACACTATTACCTATGAAAACTATTTTGTGTGTGTTTCCTTCCCAAAATATTTCCCAATTTGGCCGCTAAGGAAAGCCAATGTTTGATCTGTGTTTTTCCCCATATTATGCTTCTACAAATGCGATTTAAAAAAATCTTTCAACACCTGATGCTATTTACCTTGTGGAATACTGGAGGTTTGGATTTGAGGAGTTTTATCGTTCATAGTTCTGGCGCTAGGTGGTGTTTGTGTACTTTTGTTTGCAACTGTATCTCCGCTTCTAAAAATCCTATTGAGAACCACTTTTTTAATGTATGCCATTCGCTACAATAGATATGTGGAGCATTATCGTCTTTAAATACTGCATGAATTTCCCGCTAGGGGCGTAAAGGTCAAAAACTTTTTCTCGCTATCTCTGGTCCCGGGAGACATATTTGGAAAGTTCTTTTTGCTTAGCTTTGTTTTTTTCCCTGAAGAATATTTTTCGCCCATTTTAAACTTTTCCATTGTGCTTTTCCATTTTTCCATCACTCTTCCGCTAGAAGGCGTAGAGTCATTTTTTTTTTTTTTTTTTTATAAATTTTATTCCCATCGGAACGGATTTAAAAGGCGTGCTTATTACAACCAAAAATCCGGTGTCATCTTTCTTATCGTATTCTTCATTGTGTCAGTCCTGGAACTTTTCGGATGTCCGTTGTACACCATTCCGTATAATTCTTTCCCTTAATCCGATTGAAATAATTCTTTTTTGTCTTCGATATCTTTTAACACAAAGAAACATTTTGCATACAACTTCTTTTCCAAATAATGTATGGTTTTCCTGGGTGTCACGTCAATTCGTCGCGTGCGTCAATTCGTCGCGCGTCAATTCGTCGACTACGACAATTCGTCGCGCGTCAATTCGTCGACTACGACAATTCGTCACATGCGTCAATTCGTCGACCACGACGATTCGTCGCGCGTCAATTCGTCGCGGACAAAATCTTCGACTACGTCAATTCGTCGACTACGTCAATTTGTCGCGTTTACAGATTTTGGTTGCATACAAAACCAATGCAGGAAAACGTACGATTTCGAACGTCTTGCTCCCTGATCAAATTTATAAAGTTTGGACAAGCAGACAGGATAGGAATATTACACGTTTTTCTTTGGCACTAAAAATATTAGACGGTAAACGGTTTTTGGAACGGGGCAGGGCCCGGTTGGACAGAGCCCCCCATATACAAAATTTTCGTGAAATCTACAGTTCTCAATTCAGAACCACCAAATTTGGTATACTATCTCGTGGTATTCTAACTTAGACTGTAGACGGTTTTGGAAGCGGTTTCAGAGGGGAGGGAGGGGGAGGGTTAGCCCCCCTAGATAGTGCCGTAAAATATAGTTTTCAATTTAGAACTACCAAATTTGGTATATTATCTCATAGTACTCTAATTAGACGGTTGTCAGTTTTTTGGAACGGGTCAAGGCCCGGAGAGTCGAAACCCCCCCCCCCTGTACATACAAAATTTTCGTAAAATCTAGTTTTCATTTCAGAACCATCAAATTTGGTATCATGAAACTCTAACTTAGACGCTAGACGGTTTTTGGAAGGGTTGGAGCCCAGGGGGTCTGACCCACCCGAATAAAAACTTTTTCGTAAATACTACAGTTTTCAATTTAGAACCACCAAATTTGGTATACTATCTCATGGTACTCTATCTTAGACGCTAGGAGGTTTTTTTGAAGGGGTTGCAGCCCGGGGGGTCGGCCCCCCCTCGCAAAAATTTCATAAAATCTACAGTTTTCATATTAGAACCACCAAATTTGGTATACTATCTTATGGTACTCTAACTTAGACGGCAGACCGTTTTTGGAACGGGTCAAGGCCCGGGGGTCAGAGCCCCCCACATACAAAATTTTCTTAAAAACTACAGTTTTCAATTCAGAACCACCTAATCTGGTATACTATCTCATGGTACTCTAACTTAGACGCCAGACGGGTTTTGGAATGGGTGGGAGCCCGGGGGTCAGACCCCCCCCGAATAAAAAGCTTTTTCGTAAAATCTACTGTTTTCAATTTAGAACCACCAAATTTGGTATACTATCTCATGGTACTCTAACTTAGACAGTAGACCGTTTTTGGAAGGAGTTGGAGTCGGGGGTAAAGCCCCCCCCCATAAAAATGCCGCGTAAAATCTACAGTTTTCAATTTAGAACCACCAAATTTGGCATACTCTCTCATGGTACTCTAACTTAGACGATAGACGGTTTTTGGAACAGGGTCGGGCACGGGGTCAGAGTCCCTCCGCCCATAAATATTTTTCGTAAAAACTAAAGTTTTCAATTTAGAGCTACCAAATTTGGTATACTATATAATGGTGTTCTAAATTAAACGGTAGACGGTTTTCAGAACGGGTCGGGGCAAAGGGTGGTTACCCCCCCCCCCCTACACACAAACTTTCGTGAAATCTATAGTTTTCAATTTAGAACCACCAAATTTTGTATATTACCTCATGGCACTCTAACTTAGACGGTAGAAGGTTTTGGAACGGATCAAGGCCCGAGGTAAGATCCCCCCACATACGAAATTTTCTTAAAATCTTTATTTTTCAATTCAGAACCACCAAATTTTGTGTCATGAAACTCTAACTTAGCGGGAGACGGTAAGTGAAAGCGAAACATTATTAACTTGATTTGTTATGCAAACCTTGTAAATACGACTACAGCGATTAAAAGTTACTAAAGAGTCCTTGTAAGTAATATTTTTTGACCGAGTGCAAGTACAATTTACGAAATGTCAACAGGTCAAAATATCTAAAGTAACAATGAAATTTGGATTCTTTCTTTTTATTTCAGTTTTGACACTTGTATTAAGTTTTAAAAACATATATTTCTCCTATCGTATACCTTCATTGTGCTTTAAACAGAATTTCTTACCATGTTTTGGGTATTTTGTTTCGTGTGGTTGCAGTTTTTAATGTTTTGGGCATTTCATTTTGTGTGGTTACTTCTTTTTATGTTTTGGGCATTTTACTTTGTATGGGTGTTTTTGTTATACATGTTTTTGTTCTTTTCTTTTCTGTGGTGGTTGTAATGTCGACAGGATGAAAAGGGGAAACTGTGGACAGTCACGATGCCTACTTGCTTCTAATTTTTTTTTCAAATACAGCACATGATTTTGTATTGAGTTATACCACTTACTCATTAAGCGACTACAGGTTTCTTTAAATATGAACGTTTTCTTAGAGCCTTTTGTTTTTCCTCTACCTAGCTTTTTCGGTTCCGCAATTTCTTTTTTTGGTTTTAGAATATTTTCCTTATTATTAATCTATTTTCTCATGCAAACTCTTTATGTAAGGTATGTTTATTCTATCGAAGTATTTTGCAATTATACGTGAAGCCCTGTTGCTGAAGTAAAAAAAAATATTTCCAACTTAAACAACGCAGTTCAGATATTTTCCCGCTGTTAACTCAAAGAATGAAAACAAAAGCAACAAATCTGTGCAATGGTTGAGGCATGAGACAGTACTTACTGGTAACCAGGCAAAAGTTTTAAGGAAGAATGAGCTTAAGAATTTCTAACTGCAACAAAAAAGAGCATCCGCACTGTATCCTCCCCATCCCCTAGTGCCGGCCTTTAGACGTCTTGAAAGAGAAGTCTTAAGGACACATCTGTATCGTAATTGCCTGAGCATTCGCGACAATCTTCTGGTGTCGTAGTAGAAAAACACACTTCCTACTTCGCCTAAATTGCTTGGATGTAATGCCAACGAACAAAGTTTTGCTCTCGCATTGGATTTCTGTTGCTTTTGATGGAATACTTTTTCCCTGGGGTTCACCCCTTTCACTATAGTCTTCAGGACAGGCGGCAATACACCCCAACGTAAAACACCAATTTCACGGCAATTAACTGCAATTAGCGAAAGAGAGGGACGGTACAGGAAATAAGTCGAACGAGACAGATCTGAACTTAGAAAGTCGGGGAAGGTGTTGCATGAAAAACTGTGTTTGGCTTACAGATCATTTGGCACGTAGGGACGTAGGTTTCGTTTAATATGTTACTGGGTAAACAAATTGTCTTTCAGTATAACAATTTTCTTTCATACGCATGGTGCAACACAAAAAATTTGAATTTATTTTTTGAGAATTAGCATGACGCCTACCGGCCCAGAGTACAGCTGCCCAGTCCGCGCCTGCTGCCCTTGCCTCCGGAACCTGGCTCCCGGGTTCTTCGCATCTGTTGATCCCCCGCCTGGAGCGTCCCAGCTGTAAAATACATGTACCTCTGCGTTTTGGAAAAACAAAAGATAAGATGCCGATCCTTAAAATTAACCACTTCTTGTGATCGCAGGTACGAAAATCTTGAACTTCGCTTAAACCTAACTGGAGGAACAAGCTTCACGTGATTGTCTGTATTCTGAGTGTTTTATTGAATGGTTGCTCATTAGTTCGTAGTTGACTGGAGAACAGAGAACGTGATTGTTGAAACCTTTGTTGTGCGTTGTCAAGTGATAATAAAGGAAATATATCATTCTAAATATTTTGGAAAGAGAAAGTGCATCGTTTACCGAAGGCACTATGCAGATGAAGAATACAACATAAATAGTTTACTCACAAAAAGAAAATGATTTGCTGAAATGGAAAGGGTATTTATTTTGCCATAACAGAGTGCGAGGTGATTTACGGTATTGTCACTGTATTGAAAGAAATCATGGAAATTGTACTGGCTTTGCTAGTACTATTCTTATTGGAGATGAACACAGGATGCGCAATGAGAAACCACATAATCATGCTCCAAGACCGGAGAAAAGTGATGTTGCTGTTGCAAGAGCGCAAATAAAAGAACGAGCGAGAAATACGGACGAAGCTCCTGCACAAACTATTCAAACCGTGACAACGTCAATGGCTACAGTAAATGCAGCTTACATGCCTAATATGGATGCACTAAGGCAAGTTGTAAAAAAGAAGACATGCCAAGACATGCCTGCGGAGCCTACGACTTCAGAACGGATCGATGCCCCAATAAATTTACAGGAGAAGATGGTGCTTTTTTTTTTTTTTTTTTTTTTTTTTTTTGGAGGTTTAACGACCACCGTGAGCAACTCAATGGGCTATAAGCAGTCGCCCGTCCCTAATTTAGGGTCACTGGTTCCAGGGGAAGGGAAAGAGCCAGTGCCGTAAGACAAACACGACATCCATGCCTGACCGGGATTCGAACCCGGACCCCTTACGGACGAATGATCAGGGCCAACGCCTTAGACCACTGCGCCACAGGGGCGGCGAGAAGATGGTGCAAAATTTCTTGGCAGAGGTAGCGCATTTGGACATCAAAGAATTATTTTATTTTTAACAGAAGAATAATTTACGAAAGCTTAAAGAAGCACCCCTCTGAATTATGGATGGGACATTTGAAACTTGTCCAACCCTTTTTAGGCAATTATGTTCCATTCATGCTATGGTTGAAACGAATTCAGAGATGCACAGACTTGTCCCACTAGTTTATGGGTTACTTTCCAGCAAGTATAAATAATATAATACTATTATAAAGTATTTTTGTAGGATTTACAAGACTATGCATCAGACTAGCGATATTCAGCTTGCACCACAATATACGCATAATAATAGATTTTGAAATAGCTACCGTTATAATGCTGCTGAAAAGGAATTTGGAAGCAGCACACACAAATGTTGTTGGTTTCATCTCGGAAAAAAATGTGCTGAGGAATATCCATCCTCTGGCATAGCGTTGGAATATAAGGAAAACAGTGAGTTTGCTCTCAAAGTCAGACATTTGCAAGCACTCGCATTTTTTCATCTGATGAAATTCCAGCTGCTTTTGAAGAAGTGAAATCAATTTTACTAGAATATGCAGATTCTGTAGTTCAGTGGTTTGAGGAAAATTATGTTCTTGGAAAATTTCGTGGAAGCAAAAGAAACAATCCAAGCAGAAGCCCTCCGCTGTTCCCGCCAACAATTTGGTCAGTTACTGAAAACAATTTATTTGGTTTTCCCAGAACACAAAACGAACTTGAAAGATTAGACAGACGCTGGAATACAATTCTGGAGAAAAAACTGTGACTGTACGAAATAATCAGTGAAATTGCGAAAAGAGCAGGGAACAACTATGGCTAAAATTGAAAGAGTGATAGCACTTTAGATTCCAACAAATCCACCCAGAAGAGAAACGCTGGCAAGATAAAAAGGATTTCGAACTTCTTTGGTGCACAGAGACAATGTTAACATGCTTGGACATTTTAAGAGGAATTTCATATAATTCTACCCTTTACTAAAATGTGCTGGTATTTCTCACTAATTGAATTATACCTTTTACTAACTTGTATTTGAATTTTTCAAGAATGTAATTCCGCCAAAGATGCAAGAATGTAAAACACAACGCAAAATTAAAAAAGTCAAAATTTTCAAAATAGCATGTCAAAAACATAAAATGTCAAAAAGTAATCCAAAATGTGAAACATATAAAAATTCAAAATGCAATCCAAAATGTGAAACAAATAAAAATTCAAAATGCAATCACAAGTCACAAGCATTACAAAAATGCGAAACGCATATGTAACAAAGTACATTACAAAATAAAACAAATGCCAAAAAAAAAAAAATGCATACGCTTTGTAAAATGTACAAAATAAAATAAATGCCATATTCACAAGGATTTCATGACGAGTCAAGTTAAAAATGAGCTTTTACTTAGACTTCAAATAATAATTACTAGCCTATACACCTTTTTAAGTCTTTAATAAGTGCAACATCATTAACCTGACTTGTCATCAAACATTATCAATATGACCATAGCATGCAATCACTTAAAAGACTTGTTAATGGATGAATTGAGGAATCGCCAAGTTCAGCAGGTGAAAGTTAATGGCTGCTTATAGTTTTGTATAAATTTCCGAGTAAATACGCAACACAGTAAAGTTGACTTCCTCTGAAAATTTTATGTATATGAGCACGGTTGATTGAAAACTGATAAAAAGGCTTAAGGCCTGTTTATTGAATTTTTGTGCCTCAGTCAAAACGCAGTACCATAACTGGCATGTATATCGAAACCTTATGAATACGTCGGACTAAAAATTCCTAAAAAAGTTTTACGCCTAAGGTCTTGTAACTAAAGTTCTGTGACAGAGGGTAAAACTGCAACATTAATAACTTGACATGTTATGTTAACGTTGTGAATATGAGCACGGCGGATTAAAGATTTCAACAAATAGCCTTTGGGATTAATGTGTTGTAGCTGAGTAAAAATGTAACATTATCTTGATTTTCTATATAAACCAAACTACGTGCTGAAATGGCCCAACTATATATACGTATACTTCAACCATATGCCGAAGCGCTGACAAGGTGAAAAAAAAAGTGCAATTTTGTACGGTCCCCTAACATTTTATGGCCAGCCTACATGGAAGTGGACACCTTGATATCAAAAACATACTTTTTGTACGGTCCACAACAAATAGCAATGGACACGTCGCAATCTTTTTTGGGGGGGGTAACGACCACCGTGATCAATTCAGTGGGCTATAAGCAGTCGGACATTCCCAATTTTGGGCCACTGGTTCCTGGGAAGGGGTACAGCCAGTGCCAGAAGTCAAGCACAACGTCCATGATTCACCGGGATTTGAACCAGGATCCTTCTCGACAAGTGGTCAGAAGCCAGCGCCTAGATCACTCCGCCGCCGTAGCGGCACACGTTGAAATGTATTTTCATACGGCCCCAAACGCTCTTATGGACATACTAGATTGAACTGGACGCAAATATATCATTAATATAATTTGTACTGGCAGGTATACCAGTTATTTGCCAGGTACATATTACTATTTGTGGAGATCACCAAGTTCAGCGGGTGAAAGTTAATGAATAGAAAAAGATATTCCTGCAATTTTCCAGTAAACTTATTTTAAATTTTTTGATTTAGTTAATTTAATTTTGCGAAACAAAAAAAAGAAAGAAAAAGGAATGGGAATACTTACCTTCTAGGAGACATCTATAGAACTGCCGTACATCTGGCGTGTGCTTCTGTGAATCCCGCGACACAGAAATGCAATGTACCTATGTGATGTCGCATGCATACGACTTCACATTGGCATTGATCATCTTTTTCTTACCGTTTTGAATTTTGAATATCTGGAACTCTCTGTTTACATTACATTATATTTCTTTCTGATAAGCCGTTCGTTCGTAGTGAAAGCTAAACTATATAGATTTGTGTTTTTAATACACCATTAAGCATATTTTTGCACTTTATTGTTATCTACAGTCCCTAACTTAGACCGTAGGTTGGTTAGTTGGTTGGTTGGTTGATGGTTTATGGTGCAAGGCCCTCAAAGGGCCAAAGAGCGCCTTAGAACGTAAATAGGGTATTCTTTAAGAGTAAAAAACGGAACTTTTTACGAAACTTTTGCATGGGGCTACCTTGACCCGGGCCCCGACCCCGCTTCCAAAAACCGTTTACCGTCTAAGTTAGATAACCATAAGTAGTATACTAAATCTGGTTGTCCTAAATTGAAAACTGTTGATTTTACGAAATTTTTATGAGGATGGGGAGGGGCTCTCACCCGCTGGGGTTCCAGCCCCTTCCAAAAATACCGTCTAGCGTCTAAGTTAGAGTTTCATGATACCAAATTTGGTGGTTCTGAATTGAAAACTGTAGTTTTTAAGAAAATGTTGCATCTGTGTGTGTGTGTGTGCGGGGCGGGGGGGCACCGACCCCCAGGGCCTTGACCCGTCCCAATAACCGTCGACCGTCTAAGTCAAAGCACCATGAGATAGTATACCAAAGTTGGTGGTTCTAAATTGAAAACTGTAGATTTTGCGAATTTTTATATGAGGGGGCCCTTACCCCCGGGCTGCAACCCCTTCAAAAAATCGTCGAGCGTCTAAGTTAGAGTACCATGTGATAGTATACCAGATTTGGTGGTTCTGAATTGAAAACTGCAGTTTTTAAGAAAATTTTGTATGTGGGGGGCTCTGACCCCACGTCGGCCTTGACCCGTTCCAAAACCGGTCTGCCGTCTAAGTTAGAGTACCATAAGATAGTATACCAAATTTGGTGGTTCTAAGATGAAAACTGTAGATTTTACAAAAAAAAAATTATTCGGGTGGTGTCTGACGCCCCGGGCTCCAACCCCTTCCAAAAACCGTCTAGCGTCTAAGTTAGAGTACCATGAGATAGTGTACCAGATTAGGTGGTTCTGAATTGAAAACTGTAGTTTTTAAGAAAATTTTGTATGTGGGGGGCTCTGACCCCCGAGGCCTTGACCCGTTCCAAAAACGGTCTGCCGTCTAAGTTTAAGTACCATAAGATAGTATACCAAATTTGGTGGTTCTAAGATGAAAACTGTAGATTTTACGACATTTTTTATGAGGAGGGGGGCGCTCCGACCCCGCGGGCTCCAACCCCTTCCAAAAACCGTCTAGCGTCTAAGTTAGAGTGCCATGATATAGTAAACCAAATTTGGTGGTTCTAAATTGAAAACTGTAGATTTTACGAAAAAGTGTTTATTCGGGGGGGGGGGTCTGACCCCCCGGAAACAACCCTTCCAAAAACCGTCTAGCGCCTAAGTTAGAGTACCATGAGATAGTATACCAGATTAGGTGGTTCTGAAATGAAAACTGTAGTTTTTAAGAAAATTTTGTATGTGGGCTCTGACCCCCCCCCCTGTGCCTTGACCCGTTCCAAAAACGGTCTGCCGTCTAAGTTAGAGTACCATAAGATAGTATACCAAATTTGGTGGTTCAAAGATAAAAACTGTAGATTTTACGACATTTTTTATGAGGGGGACTCCGATCCCGCGGGCTCCAACCCTTCCAAAAACCGTCTAGCGTCTAAGTTAGAGTACCATGATATAGTAAACCAAATTTGGTGGTTCTAAATTGAAAACTGTAGATTTTACGAAAAAAGTGTTTATTCGGGGGGGTGTCTGACCCCCCGGGCTCCAACCCCTTCCAAAAACCGTCTCAGCGTCTAAGTTAGAGAGTACCATGAGATAGTATACCAGATTAGGTGGTTCTGAATTGAAAACTGTAGTTTTAAGAAAATTTTGTATGTGGGGGTGGGCTCTCCCCCCGGGCCTTGATCCGTTCCAAAAACGGTCTACTGTCTAAGTTAGAGAGTACCATGAGATAGTATACCAAAGTTGGTGGTTCTAAGATGAAAACTGTCGATTTTACGAAATTTTTTATGAGGGAAGGGGCTCCGACCCCGCGGGCTTCAACCCATTCCAAAAACCGTCTAGCGTCTAAGTTAGAGTTTCATGTTACCAAATTTGATGGTTCTGAAATGAAAACTAGATTTTACGAAAATTTTGTATGTAGGGGGGGGGGGGCTCTCACTCCTCGGGCCTTGACCCGTTCAAAAACCGACAACCGTCTAAGTTAGAGTACTATGAGATAGGATACCTGATTTGGTGGTTCTGAATTGAAAACTGTAGATCTTACGAATAGTTTGTGTGTGGGGGGCTCTGACCAACCGGTTCCCTGACCCGTTCCAAAAACCGTCTAAGTTAGAGTACCATGAGATAATATACCAAATTTGGTAGTTCTAAATTGAAAACTATATCTTACGGCAATTCTGTAGGGGGGGGGGCTCTAACCCCTACCCCACCCTCTGCAACCGCTTCCCCAAACCGTCTACAGTCTAAGTTAGAATACCACGAGATAGTATACCAGATTTGGTGGTTCTGAATTGAAAACTGTAGATTTTACGAAAATTTTGTATATGGGGGGCTCTGTCACGGGCCTGCCCCGTTCCAAAAACCGCTTACCGTCTAATATTTTTTGGTGCCAAAGAAAAACGTAATATTCCTATCCTGTCTGCTTGTCCAAACTTTATAAATTTGATCAGGGAGCAAGACGTTCGAAATCGTACGTTTTCCTGCATTGGTTTTGTATGCAACCAAAATCTGTAAACGCGACGAATTGACGTAGTCGACGAATTTGTCCGCGACGAATTGACGCGCGACGAATCGTCGTGGTCGACGAATTGACGCGCGACGAATCGTCGTGGTCGACGAATTGACGCGCGACGAATTGTCGTAGTCGACGAATTGACGCGCGACGAATTGACGTAGTCGACGAATTGACAAGCCAGACGAAATGTATACCGAAGTTTTCCTGATATATCTGCTCCAAAACATCGATTAGAATTATTTTTTTCCAATGGTTAGAATTCTGAACGAAGAATACTTTGTTTGTAATTTCTATATTCTCGTAAATATGCACTTTCAACCCACTGTGGCAATTTTAGAAATATGCACTTTCAACCCACAGTGGCAATTTCATAAATATGTACTTTCAACCCACTGTAGCAATTTTAGAAATATGCACTTTCAATTCACTGTGGCAATTTGAGAAATATGCACTTTCAACCCACTGTAGCAATTTTAGAAATATGCACTTTCAACCCACTCTGGCAATTTGAGAAATATGCACTTTCAACCCACTGTGGCAAATTGAAAGTGCATATTTCTGTTTGCAATATATTTGTAGTATCTGTGCTTTTAAAAGTACAACTGGAAAAAAAAATATTTTTCCGGTTTAATACGACTCACATACGAAAATATTATGTGCATATTTTCTCTTCTGAATAATACACAGTTTATCAGCTACGGAGCATTGTTGTATAACATATCTTTCTCGGTATTCCTGTTTATAAATATCCAACTTCAAACTTTCATTTTGCGATAGATAGCTTTTTCACCATGAAAAATGGTTTGTATGTAATTCCCAATATTTTGTGTCTCACAGTTTCTCCAGTAGAGAGCGTAAGTGCACATACATGTTCACAATACATTCAAAGCAGTATCTGCGCATCTCAGACCTGACTGAAAAAAAATATGGTAAAAAAACGGAAAGTATTTCATTCGTACTTTCTGAACAAAAATAATTAACTGCTTTCCGCTAGGGGTGCAGAAGTATGTTTCATTTTTTGCATTATCTCTTCTCTTCTAAACGCCCGGTCTGATAAATTCTTTTTACACAAGATACCAGTCACCTCGGGAAACATTTTGTTGTATTTTTCTTACTGCACAGTCCTGTTATTTATATTGCTTTTTTCTTTCCGATTCAAAGTGGAGGTGCATTTTTAGTACGTCTTTCGAGAAACAAAAACAGGACGTGTTATTAGGTCCGTGTATTCGCCTGTGGGCACCACATCTCTGCACCTATTAGTGAGTTTGAAATTTTCTTTCTGAATTGGGAAGCTTTAACTGTAAGAACGATGATCCTTGCATTTTGTTTTCCCTTACAATGTAAGACTTCGCAAGGCAGGGAGCGAATCGATACTATTGAATTCAAAATGTATTTCTTCCCATATCACTGCATCTAAAATTCCGATTGAAACAATTCTGTATTCCCTTCGATGTACTTTAGAGCGAAGAACATTCTGCTCAAAATTTCCTCCCCAAAAGTTGCAGTTTTTCCTCCTCCAGGGTGAGTAAACGTATAGTGAATTTTACCCAATATCTCTCTTTCTAAATAGCCGATTCGATCTTTTAACATCAGTAGAGTTCACGGTGTAGAATGTTTTTCAAAACGTTTTGCATCAAATGCAAAGATGGAGCGGTGAGATAAATGGGGATTGAAATTCGTTTTGCCCTGAGGATTTTAACGGCTCAATTCTCATAGTTTTTATGATTGGTATCTAGCCCTAACTGTAAAGAGAAATGTAGATTCAAGACAGCTCCTGAACTCTTCTTTGAGATTACTTCGGCAACAGGAAGATCAGTATCAAAGTGGATCCAGATGGATTCACGAAAAAGTTGAATGTCAAGAAACCTAGGACTCTGAATTCACGTTACCCGCGGCCACAAAAGAGCTCTATTTATCATAGAGCATGCAGCCTCGTAACTGGACACATGAGCAGGGGGAATACGCACTCTTCACAGATGAGTCCAGATGTTCGCTAACAAGTGGTTCTTGAGGCCAGAAAATCTGAAGAAAAGTAGGCACCCGAAATCAATCCTCCAATACAATAGCAAAAAATTGTTTTGGAGCTGGAGTCATAATGGTGCCTGCACGCCATGATTAATGGTCGTACCTCTCCACACGTCTTTAATAGGAGGAACTCTGAGTAACTATACATATTGGAAATATATCCTAGAGCCCATTGTAGGAATTTTTCGAGGTGCTGTTAGACAGAATGCGTTTTTTTATGGACCATAATGTTCGTCTTCACTAGAAAAGGCTTGTGGATTGATATACGGAAAGTGCAGATATACAAAGAATAAATTGACCAGTCAGGTTGTTGCATCTTTATTCCATCGATCACACTTGGGATGCTTTAGGATGGAGAGTCGCAAGTGGGAATCTAATCCAAGGACGACCGGTGAGGTGAAAGCTGCTCTGATAGCTTCTGAGCTTTTGAAACTCCCTGTGTGCATGAAGGATTTTTGAGATACCTATACAGTGGTTAGGGGTGACCCTACAACGTACCTGAGCCCCAGCTTAATCCGAAACACTGACGTCTAAAATGTTTACATGCTTGGAAAGTTCATCATGATTAAAATGCACATTATTTTGTATCATAGGTGCTGCACCGTCCTTCGCCTGATCATTTTTGCCACCTTGATTTCTGGTCTGTAGATGTCTGATATAGATCCATATCTTCTTCCTACATGAAAGAAAGGCAGGAGCTTCTATATTTACATTTCTTTCTACGTCTTCGCAGTTCTGTCTTGTCATTTATACATGTGCACTTTTCATTATCATCTCTATTTCTGTTAAAATTCCATCCTCTCTTTTGATTTCATATTGACTGTAATTATATAAATGATATTTACTGGCTCTAGTAATTTTCAATGAGTTTTCAAGTTTAAAGTCATACTTCCTGGTATCATCAGAAATGTATTTCCCAGTAGCTTGTGTAATTCTACACTGGCGTGCAAAAATTAAGGACGAGACGGTTTTTCGAATGTAACGTCGTGCAGAAGTGCTCCACATCGACTCAAATCATAGCATAAGATCCCCAAGATATACGAATATGGGATAAGTGAGCAAAACCGTCCAAACAAAGAATCCAAAGGATACAAAGGCACTTTATTGAAAACATAGCTTCGAGCACAACTGGACAGAAGACAGAAACGTCCATGTGACATGCGGCTGCCAAGAAAAATCCAGTCTTTAGTAGGAGATATGATCATCCCTGACTGCGTTGCAGGATTTACAACGTCTGTCCATGCTGAGGACGAATTTGTCAAGGAGCTGTTGAGGCATCACGGCCCATTGCTCTTGTAGCGTCAATCGCAGCTGCGGAATCGTTGCTGGCGGCTGGTTAAGTGCTGCAAAGCGTCTCCCAAGAAGGTCCCACACGTGTTCGGTTGGATGTAGGTCCGGGGACCTTACGGGCCAATCCATGCGTTGAATATCTTCATTCTCCAACACCTATGCGACAGCCACTGCACGATGAGGTGTAGCGTTGTCGTCCATGAAGAGGAACTCAGGACCCACAGCACCTCTAAACAGACGCACGTGAGGCAGGAGAACCTCGGTACAATAGCGAACACCAGTGACTGAACCTTCTTGGAAGATGTGGAGGTCAGTGCGGCTACCAAGCATGATTACGCCCCAAAGGAGAACTCCGCCACCTCCAAACCGGTCCCTTTCGATGATGTTGGAGGTGTGATTGCGTGTTCCCTGCTCTCTCCAGATGTGTATAGGTCCAGAATCGCTCGTCAGACTAAATCGGCTCTCATCCGTAAAGAGAACTCGATCCCATTGCTGATGTGTCCAGTTCTTGTGTTCCTGGCAACACAGAAACCGCCGTCTCCGAGAAGGAGGGTTTAATGGCCCACACCGTAATGGTCTTCGTACAAATAGCCCACTTTTGTGCAGCTTCCTGGCCACGGTAAAACGCGATAGTGGACGTCCAGTTGTATGTTGCATGTGCCTTGCGATTTCTCCCGCTGTCTGCCGTCTGTCTCTTCTCGCCTGTAGGAAAATATAGCGGTCGTCTGCCGCCGTGGTTGCTCGTGGACGACCACTGCTAAACTCTCGGACAGCTGTTCCTGTCGTTTGAAATGTTCTCCAAGCTCATGAAACGATGCTGTGAGCGATCGCGAACTCCTCGGTCACACACTTGCCACACTTCGACCTTCTTCCAACTTCCCAATGACGCGACATCGGGTAAAGTCATCCAAATGTAGTCTACTGGATTGCCTGTTGGCCATATCACATGGTGGCAGCAACTCCACGTCGTTCAAACCGATGTACACCGTGCAATAGCTTTCACCGAATTGCTGAGCGTATACCGGCCGTGTGCTTTATACACTTACCACACTCCTCTCCCCTACGTCATGCTGCATATATGCGCATGCCCTACCGTACCGGACAATCGTCTATCTCCTGAGTGGTCTTTCGGTCCGTTCTGCCAGCTCGTTCCGCTGTTATGCTAATTTCTCCTCTTCGTCCTTAATTTTTGCACACTAGTGTATTTATTCAGCATTTTAACTGACTCCTTATATATTCATTTTCATATCTGTTCATTTCTTCATCAACGATTTTGCAATTCGAAATTTTTCTTGTCTTTTGTTTGCTGCGCTTTCAAGTTTTGTTGATGTTTCCATCAGATTCTTGATAAACATTTATTTAGACACAGAGATACCAGCTTTTGTTTGCATTTTATCGAAAGCAAAAAATCTAGTGTTCTGCACAACTTAGTGATATCAGTTTATTCCCTTTATTCTTAAAGGTTTACAGAGTTTTCTCGTTTTATGTTAAGACGCATATTACATTTTTCAATATGACAGTCATCATTCCCCTTGCTGAACTACACTGGTGCGCAAAAATTAAGAACGAAGAGGAGAAAATAGCATAACAGCGGAACAAGCAGGCAACCCGGACCGAAAGACAATTCAGGAGATAGACTAGGGTCTGTTATCGGTAGGGCATGCGCATATATGCAGCATGACGTATGGGGAGGGGGTGTCAGAAGGCTATTAAGCACACGGGTGGTGTACGTTCAGCAATTCGGTGAAAGCTATTGCACGGTGTACATCGGTTTGAACGACGTCGAGTTGCTGCCACATTGTGATATGGCCAACAGGCAATCCAGTAGACGACATCTGGATGACTTTACACGAGGTCGCGTCATTGGGAAGTTGGAAGAAAGTCGAAGTGTGACACTGTGTGGCCGAGGAGTTCGGGATTGCTCGCAGCATCGTTTCACGAGCTTGGAGAGCATTTCAAACGACAAGAACAGCTGTCCGAGAGTTCGGCAGTGGTCGTCCACGAGCAACCACCGAGGCGGACGGCCGGTATATAGCCATACAGGCGAGAAGAGACAGGCGGCAGAAACAGGAGGAATCGCAAGGTACATGCAACCGACAACTGGCCGTCCATTATCGCGTTTTACCGTGGCCAGGAGGCTGTAAAAAGGTGGTTTATTTGCACGACGACCAGTACGGTGTGTGCCATTAACGCCTGCTCATCGGAGACGGCGGTTTCTCTGGTGACAGAAACACAATAACTGGACACATCAGCAATGGGGTCGAGTTCTCTTTTACGGATGAGAGCCGATTTAGTCTGACGAGCGATTCTGGACGTATACACATCTGGAGAGAGCAGGGAACACGCAATCACACATCCAACATCGTCGAAAGGGACCGATTTGGAGGTGACGGAGTTCTCGTTTGGGGCGATATCATGCTTGGTAGCCGTATTGACCTGCACATCTTCCAAGGAGGTGCCGTCACTGGTGTCCGCTATTGTACCGAGGTTCTCCTGCCTCACGTGCTTCTGTTAAGAGGTTCTGTGGGTCTTGAGTTCCTCTTCATGGACGACAGCGCTACACCTCATCGTACAGTGGCTTTCGCAGAGCTGTTGGAGAGTGAAGATATTCAACGCATGGATTAGCCCGCAAGGTCCCCGGACTTATATCCAATCGAACACGTGTGAGA
Organism: Macrothele yani; assembly: GCA_039090855.1. Lineage (NCBI taxonomy): Eukaryota > Metazoa > Arthropoda > Arachnida > Araneae > Macrothelidae > Macrothele > Macrothele yani. The sequence goes on along the minus strand of CM077025.1, from coordinate 81,961,271 downwards.
CCTTCTCGGGAAACGCTTGGTAGCACATCACCAGCCGCCAGCAACTATTCCGCAGCTGCGATTGGCGCTACAAAAGGAATGGTCAGCGATGCCTCAACAGCTCCTTGACAACCTCGTCCTCAGCATGAACAGACGTTGGAAATCCTGCAACGCAGTCAGGAGTGATCATATCTTCTACTAAAGACTGCATTTTGCTTGGCAGCCGCCTGTCACATGGACGTTTTTGTCTTCTCTCCAGTTGAGCTCGAAGCTAACTTTTCAATAAAGTGTCTTTGTATCCTTTGGATTCCTTGTTTGGACGGTTTTGCTCACTTGTCCCATATTCGTACATCTTGGGGATCTTATGGTATGATTTAGTCGATGTGCAGCACTTCTGTACGACGTTACATTCGAAAAACCGTCTCGTCCTTAATTTTTGCACGCCAGTGTAATTATGTTCACTACACTCGACTGCAAATTTCTTTTGGCACATGATTTATTCTGCATCAAGTTATTTTTTTTCACCGTTTTAGTCCCTCCAGTGTCGTTTTCTGTTGGACTTGCTCTTGAAAATAGAGCTCCGATTCAAAAATCTCAAACTTTTCATACTTTCAATGACGAAACTGAGAGAAGAACAACGTTAAGGTTTAAAAAAAGTGATGTCGATTTTCCTACATGAGTTCTCTTGAACAGTGTTATTCTGCCTTATTCGTGTCTTCTCATGTGGCGTACACATGTTGGAGAGAAATTCTTAATGTATTCCTCCTGCGACTCCTTTTTAATGGAAGCAAATGAATTTTGATTTTTTTGATGCGTGTGTGAACTCTGCCTTTCAGATTTACAACAATTTTATGGTAAGAAATACCATCTTTTTCCAAAGAGTCGTGTGGAAGCTGTACAAAAACCTGGACTACAGAAAATCGTTTTGAAACATTGTTTAGAAGATATATTTTATTTTCGTTTCGGAATTAAGCGAACACCGTAAGCAATTTTAAGTTCTATAAGCGTTCGGCCATTTCTAATTTGGAGGCAGTGGTTCCAGGAAAGGGAGAGAGCCAGAGCTGTGAGACAAGCGCATCACACATAACTGATCCGGGATTCGAACCTGGGTTCAACTTAGACAACTTTCCCAAAACCTACGCTCTGATCATTCAATGATCACACAAAGGTAATTTCTTAATGAGCATTTGTTACCGGATGTACGGAAATCGAATTCCTGTACCATTTATTCTATTCATTTTCGCACCAGCTGAGACATGTATCCCGGTCTTTATCAACCACTGAGAAAGCCTAAATGACGCCATTTTGAGATATCTCCAAAAATGACACTTTTTTGGGTGCTAGCTCCAATTTTAAAGAACTGGTGTAAATTTTTGAGATGGTACTTCAAAGTGCAAAATAACAGATCTCCCCTCCAGGTTAGTTCAGTGTCATTCGGCTCTATTCTTCTATGCCCTTTCCCTCTGACTCTTCGAGTATACTAAAAGTAAAAACATTTAGTCCCAGTTATTGGCTTTCATTTCATTTATACGCATTGCATTTCGACAGCATAGCTATTGCAAACAACGTGGATCAATTGTAGTCTTATTGTAGTTTTAAGAGTAGACTACAGAAATAGCTAACGTTTATAGTTTCGGCAAAAATGCAGCAGCAGCGAAGAGCACATTAGCTGATGATCCAATAGCAAAATACACAGATGTTTATACATTCTAAGTAGATTCTGGGAAAGAAAACTTTCAAAATGCCTCGAGTTTATACCACAGGAAAAATTGAGATACGCTACTGAATGAAATTATTTGGAGAGTAAATTTTGGAATGATGCATCAAGATCCTGTTTCAGAACATGCTGGAATGAAGGCAACTGAAGATAGAAAAATGCGCGTTGAAGAGCAAAATTACGATTCTCTAGCGCAATTCTAAATCAAATATATTTTATTCCATGAGAAAGAAAGTCCGAAATATGAAAACGAACGCGATGCTAAAGCTATTACTCTTTCAGAAATGAAGCATTGTTAGAGACTTCAAATCAAGCAGACATTTGGCATTTTTCACACCAGAATATATTCGTACTTTATCTGCGGAGTAATGACGAAACTGGGATTGAAATATTGCATACTGCACAGTGATAAGTAGAAAGAAATTTGTTCTGAACTGCTTGCGGTTTGGTAACATGACTGATAAGAAAGCAGGAACGCAGCTGCTAAACTAGCATATATCTACCTAAGCGATATCGATCGCTTTAATTAGAACCTGTCAAGAGAATTTTATCAGAAATGAATGTGAAATACCCTCAAAGCCGTAGTGCTTTACAAAATAGAAGCCGTTAAAGTGTAACATGAAAATTCTTTCTTTTGTAGGATCCAGAATAATTGAGGTGCCAAATTCAGAAATTTATGTTGGAAAACAACTTGCAAACCATTTAAGTTAAATAATTCTTCTTTAGACAGTTACACCAGTGTTTAGTATTAAAAGAAATATTTCGATTGATAATTGGTCCAAATCAATTTTTAGGAAGAGGATATCTTTCTTGATTGAAACTGTATAAAAGTAAAGATATTTCTTCCCAAAAGAAAGTGAAAAATCCCACCAAAGTCGTAATGCTCTAGTTCCTTATGGTCCAAATGTGCCAAAATTTAGTTTAGGCATATGAAGTGTCATGGTTCATGGAACTGAAGGAGGCAGTAACTTCGATTTCTACTTTTACAGAACATCGATTGAAGAACGATTTAATAGGAATTACCAATTATCTCGTTCGCCAGTAATAGTTACTTACTTCGCTTTCCAATGCACTTTGAAATCGTTCACATACATCAAATCAAATTTAGTCAATCCTGTGGTAGAGTAGTCAGAGTCCTCGGCTTCTGGCTAGTCGTCCAAGTTTGACCAAGGTCCGAGTTCCAGGTTAATCATGTGTTATGAGTCCTTCAGCGTTTGTTCTTTCCTTCCCCTTAACGGGTGGCCCTAATTTAGGGACGGGCAACTTCTTATATCCTTAATGCTCACAGGAGTTCCGAACAATAAGGAAATAAATTATTTAAATACGCAAAGACCTTTTCTACTTGCAACTGTCTTCTAATGCCAGGAAAGAATTCGCTTTATCAAGAGAAAATAAGTTGAATTAATACGAGGCTTATAATTGGAACTTTCATAGTATACGCGAGCTCGAAAATCTGATTCCCCGTTTGTACTAGTTTATCAATAATACACTGAAATAGAAAACCAGTGGTTGTTAGAATCTTGAAGGCAAACAGAATCATTGTTATTTTCTGTACACACACACGCTCCTCAAGATATAATGCAAAATTCAGTGCAAAAGGAACTCGGAATTGGTATCAACAGTATCGGTAATTTTTTCTTGTTTATCCGTTGAAACTGGAATGTCACATGGATACAAAAAAAAAGTTCGGAATCATTTAGAGCACAACGAAGTCTTTCATCGTGCTGTGTGTTATCATTTTCAATATCTCAGTTGGCATCGGATTCAGTTCATCACAAAGAACTGTTGCATGAAAATAGCGAATAGAAAAGGATTTATTTCCCAACTCTGATCCACTTGCATTGTCCTAAGCAGAAACAGAAGGGGGAGGGGAGGTATGCTCAGATTTAAAGAATCCAACAAACAGTTTCCTGCGTTTCAGATGCTTTGTTTTGAGATCTTCAGAATATCAAAAGCCCTTGCACATTAAAGAGGCAAACATTACTTAAGGACAAAACCGTGTCCTAAAGCACAGTGATCGCAGAACTGGAACAAACGATGTTAATAATGTCGATTTATCTTCTGAGATATCCGGCAAAGCTCACAGCAGACTTTCTGACTTTCTCCCTTACACGTCATAAAAAGTCATTTTGGAGGATTTAATCATCGTTATTTTGAACATGTACATCAAATAAGGAACAGCTAGAAGAGTTTTTCAGTCGATGCACTTGAACTGCAAAGCACTCCGAAAACTCCATTAGGAAAACCTATAAGTAATATATTACATGCATTATTATTATAGTATTACCATTATTCATCTGCGGGCCACATAAGGCTGGAGCTACGGTTAAACGTTAAGGCTTGCCCTTTTCAAAATTCTATTGAATACAAGACGAGATTTCTAAAGTTAATATACCGTGGCTCAGTTGCAAAACTATATTTTACAATTTAATAGGACACCAGAAAACATTGTGAATAATGTTTTGGGGTGTGAGGTGTTATATATTTAGAGCAAGAGCTTCAGGTGTAATACAACATAATTCAAACGTGCCACTGAAGTCCTTTTACATGGGCTACAACATTTTCTGGACAGCATTTGACACCTACTGATTAGAATAGAACAGCCCGGCTGTAACGTATACTATAATGCAACTTTCCTTTTTAGTTCCTGTATCTATTTAAGTTTTAGTTCGTTCTCCTTAAACATTTTCTAAACTTAGCGTTTATATTATTTCTCTGGACTGAATGATTCGTGGCAACTGAATTGAGGTCTTAGGTTGAATGGCGTATGTAAAAATCAGGTATAAAAACAAGGTTTATGATGTGGGTTGAGGCTGTCTCTCATAAGATGTATGCTGCTGTGTTTGGTTGGTGGATTTTTATGGCGCGAGGGCCATGTTTGGCCAAAGATCGCCAGACACAAGACAATCAAACAAACAGTAACTGTTATCTTTAGTCAGATGTACTAGCTAACTAACTTTTGTTGAAATCCCCGTTCTTGTTAGATATTCGGCTAGGGCTTGTAATTGATTTGAAAAGAGATTTGCTATGCGATGGTCGATGTTATATGCTTAGAGATATGTTATTCGAGCTTGATTGAAGCGCTTATATTGAAAGCTGTGCTCAATAAATGTTTACGTGACCTGAATAATAGGATAAGTACATCCCTTGAAGCATTCTTAAAATGAGATCTCTTTGTTTAATTAAGGACATTTAATGTTAAGCTATCCAGAGTTTCAGTTAAAGCGTACTAGCTAAGATAGTTAGTCGAATTTCTCTCACGTAATGTTGGTGTTCAAGGTGACTGACTTTTCACGGACTCTATATTTATATTCTTAAAATCGAAGAACACCACAGTGCATGTACAAAAAAACTTCCAGACATATCCTCCAAATTCTAGTATATAATTATCCAGATAGGGACAAGTCAGTGAAAAACACTTCAGTGTTTTTCATGGTATTCAAAATCTCAGTCACAGTGTATAAGTATACTAGCAATCTTTTTTTTTTTTTGGCGTAGAACAGAAATAAAAGTTTACAAGCTTTCTAATGTCAATCAGATGACTTTTTCAAGGAAGGTAGACAGCAAACTGCAGTTGAGTTTGCTGACAGCAAATCTCAGTCAGTAATTCGAACACAACGGTTCTCTGACTCAAAACCTAAGAAACACTGAGCTTTTGTTTTGTTGTTATTCTTACTTTGTGGATCTACACAAACCTCAATGCCTTTTTTCTGACGAATGAAACTATTTCTGGCAAATCTACCTATTTCACTAATTCGCAGTATAACCAATGCAGTGCTAGGAAATGAGAGACCATTTCGGGGGGGGGGGTGTTGACAAATACCATGGGCAACTCTTTGGACTATAAAGCAGTCATAGGTTCCTAATTTTTGGCCACTAATTCCAGGGAAGAAACAGGGCTAGCGCCGGAGAATAATCATGCCACACATACACCATTTGGCGCTTGATCCCGGATCCAGCTACAATGATTGGACAGAAACCATCGCTTCCGACTAGTTGGGCACCGAGCGGCTCAGAGACCAGGCACAATTTCCCTAAAACGTTCGAGCGCACATAGCGAGAACATAGTTCATATTTGATGGATGTTTAATTTGCTACAGTAAAAACCTTTACGACATGAACCGTCATCAACAGTATTTACTACTTCTATAGCTTAGGTTTTTAAATATGTAAGTCTGCATTTAAATATATTCTCCTGTAGAGACAGTCTATTGCTACAAACTGATTTATTTTTTGCTTTTTATTGGAGTTTTAACGACCACCGTGAGCAACTCAATGGACTATAGGCAGCCGCCCGTCCCTAATTTAGAGCCACTGGTTACAGGGAAGGGAGACAGCCAGCGCCGTTAGACAAACACAACATCAATACCTCAGTGGTATTCAAACCCGGACCCCTCTCGGACGAATGATCAGAAGCCATCGCTTAGACCACTGCGCCACTGGGACGGCTTAAATTTTCATATGGCACTTAAAAGTAGTTAACATCTCTTCGTCATGCGTGAGGAACAGGAAAGGGACATGTTCATACATGTATTATGTTTCTACCCAGAGATATCTCCACCTAAAATATCGTATTAAAGTTATTTTGATTTCGGATAGATGAGAGATTGGCCAAGTTTCCCATATAAGTTTTACTGTTTCTGATACAAAAGTTTCCCGAAATATATATTCATCAGTCAGAACATTTCGACAACCACTGTCTTCATTAGTGGTTTTCATCAGGTCATTTTCTACCACCACTGTCTTCTTCAGTACGGAGCACTTCAGCGAATAATCTGTAAAATAAATTCAGCAGACAAAATATTAGATAGGGATGATGGGTAGTTGATATATCTCCCGCGCAGGGTGGAACAGACCCAAACCGAACGCAGGCGATAAATATGCGAACAGCAGGGCTTCTCAACAGTGTGTCGCAATCGATGAACATGGGTAAACGTGGTACTCTAAGCGACTTTGATGGTGGGTGCATTGTCGACGCAAGACAGATAGGTCGTTCTATCGTCCAAGTCATAAGAACCCTAGTGTCCTCAAAATCAACGTATCAAGGGTGTACCGCGAGTACACCATCGGCGGAATACAACGCCCAGAGTGCAAGTGGTAGCTGACCACATGCCACTGATGACCGGGTCCGACGTAGACTATCCAGGGTCGTACAGACTGACCGTTTAGCAAAGGTGGTACCAATCACATCTAGGTTAAATGTCGGTGACGTAAGAAGGGTCAGCGAGGAAACGGTACGTCGCACGATGTTTACCCTGGGCTACGGAAGCCGACGCCCTACTCGTGTTCCACTGTTGACTGTTCGTCATCGGACATTACACTTTGCTTGATATTGGGAACATCAAAACTGCACCTCTGCAGAGTGGCGACGTGTCGTCTGGTTAGATGAATTAAGTTTTCAGCTGTACCGAGGTGACGGGAGGACGAGTGTGTGGCGCACGTCGTCGTGAAAGCTCTTCAAGAGCGTAATGTATCTGTGACGTGCCTGCCCCGCAGGACGCACACGAGATAAAGGTAGATAGCAGTGAGAGCAAATGCCCGTGCAGCTTAGTTGGGAGAGCGACTTACTCCGCAGTGAAGGGACCCGGTTTCGACGACCGGCGCGGACAAACTTGTACGTTATATTGGCACCCGAACTTCCAGGATGACCCGGCTGTTAAGTTTCTCGCAATTATGTGATGTTCTTTCCACACGGCGAGAAAGGAAAAATGAGAATCTCTTCTTCAGTGCTTCGGAAAACCAAATCAGCATGATGTTACGTTCCACACACCAAATTGTCTGGTATTTCTCAAGCGCACGTTTTTCATGGGATGACATGGTCTCGGCTGATCCGTGGGCCTTTTGGGGATGGGGGGAGATGTGACGTGCCTGCCCCGCAGGACGTACATGAGATAAAGGCATATAGCAGCGAGATATTCTGCCCCGCGTAGCTCAGTTGGGAGAGCGACTTACTCCGCAGTGAGGAGACCGGGCTTCGATGCTCGGTGCGGACAAACTTGTACGTTATATATCGTTCACTGAGTAGGCGTTTAACAGGAAGAAAGAAATTTACATAAGAAAACAGAAACTCAAAAGGAAAGTTAAGTAAATGTGTACGTGACAAACTCTGAAACATTGACTAAATACAGTATACAAGATGTATTAAAAAAATCTGCGTCAATGCTCTCGTAGATCGTAAAAAGAAATGTTACCAAAGGTGCAGTAACTTACACTACGCACCCGAGTTGATCGAACGTGTCTGTAGCCGTTACAGGACGGATAGAAAAGGGTGTGGCACAAACAGCGTGTCATGGCATCTAATGTCGATGTACACTGTCAGTGGGCAAAAATGGAAAAAAAGAACCAACATTTAATTCTGCATCAACCGAGCTGACGCTGCATTGAATTACTCACTGTATCTCCTGATGTAATAGTACCGGCTGGCTACCTCTTGTTTACCAGACTGAAATTAGCGCTGAAAGGGAAGATATTTTAGGTCATTTCGGACATTCAAGCGAAAGTGACAACCAAGCTTCAGAGATAACGGAGAAAGACTTTTTCCATTGCTTCCAACAGTCACACGAACAATGACGAAAGTGTATTTTATCTGGTAAGGATTATTTTGCAGTTCCGTAAAGGAAGTGTTCTTAACTCTGGAATACACAGACTATTTTCTCACCCCTAATACACAGGAGGAGTACTAGGGAACACCAGGGAAAAATCGTTCAATTTATCAGAACAAAATTGACTGAAAACAATTTATTTTGATAGAGCACAATGCGAGCACTGAATATTTGTGAGAAAACACTGCGGTATCTGTGCACAAACGAAGAACTACTGGGATGCTGCAGCGCTCAGCTGTGTATTCTAGGATTAAATATTACTTGTTGTTATTTTTTCCCGTGATTCACCGAACTTTGTTGATACATCTTCCAGCTTGCCCCATGTAGAAGATATAAGAACAGACGTTATCAGGTACAGCTCGTACGTTATAAATACGGTTAGATATATTTAGAAATAACGCGTGCAAAAAAGATGGAAAGTTGGTCTCCAAATTTTGTTAGTTTTATTTTAAGTTAATATAAATGTTTGCACCCCGTATTTAGCCATCCATGATTATCTGCCTTTCAAAGGCAGAAAAGGGGGGGATATGTGGTACTCCAACAAGGTACAATTGGATGAGATATTGGCAAAACATTGCAATGGATAATACTCTAGCAGCGCATTTTAACCATTCATCTGAGGATAAAGACAAAAGTATGCGAATAATCGCTGCCCACATCATAGCAACAATGACTCTTTTTATACATATCAAAAGTACAGAGCAAACATGGCATTCATCTGCCAGTAACGCGTATTTGAATTCAGAGTGAACGTTGATCAGAGTCAAACGCTAAAGTTACGAAGATGATAAATTCGAACTTACTATTTGTTTGTACACTGCTGGCCACCGAAAATGCAACACCAAGAAGGACACGAGATAGCAAAGCCAGATTTACTGGACACATAACAACAGATACAAAGATGAAACGATTGAGCTTACAGGCCCGTGCGACTTGCGGAACACACAGACATCAATAGTTCGTGTGGCCCCCATGGCTGGCAATAACGGCCGCTACACGCCGCGGTATCGAACGAAAGAGGCTTTGGATTTGGGATTGCGGTATGTCGGTCCAGGCTGCTTCCACACGTTCCCACAGTTCATCAAGCGTAGCCGAGGGTGGTGCTTGCCGGGCCACTCGGTTCCCGATCAGCGACCAGACGTGTTCCATGGGCGACATATCGGCAGAACAGTCGGGCCAAGGCAGCAGTGACACCTGGTGGGCCGTGAAGAATTGTTGCACGATGCGTGCCACGTGCGGGCGCGCATTGTGCTGTTGAAACGTGGCCGCTGGCAGGTCCTGCAGCTAAGGGAGGACTACAGATTCCAATACGTCGGAGATGTAGCGGTGGCTGTTGAGTGTACCGGCAATGCGTACCCAAGGGGTGTGGGTGTCTTATCCAATTGCGCCCCAAACCATAACGCCAGGCGACGGACCGGTATGGCGATGCACAATGCAGGCATCATAAAGTCTCCCGCCGCGGTGCCGCCACACGCGGATCCGACCATCGTGGTGGTGCAGGCAGAAGCGGGATTCGTTTGAGAATACAATGTCGTGCCATTCCGTAGTCCAGGTGCGGTGTTAAACGGCCCACTGCCGCCGCACTCGCCGGTGGTGTAACGTTAATGGTATTCGGTGCAATGGGCGCCGTGCGAGAAGTCCCCACTCCTGCAGACGACGTCGAACGGTACGTGCTGACACTTGCTGTTGCGCAACACACCCTAATTCCTGCGCTAACGTTCGTGGTGTAGCGGTGCGAGCCGTCAATGCCCGCCGCACGACATGCCGGTCCTCTCGTTCGGTGGTGTGTCACGGCTGCGGCAATCGCTCACGTCGGTCTGTCCGTCACTCCTGCACCCACCGAATCCATAATCGCCTCACTGTGGCTGGATGTCGTCCCACATGGGCGCCGATGTATCTTGGTACAATAAACCGCTGTCGTGATAAGCCACTATTCGTCCTCTGTCGAACTCCGAAACGTGCTGGAATGACTGCCGTATTCTGCGACGAGGCATCAGGAAGCTTCCCACGCACAGGTTCGGCAGCACAACACACTTCCGCTACTTGCACCCCGCCTTCAGTGCACCCTTCCCATAGTGCTTCTCGGTGGCGTGCCGGGCGCACATGATTTGCATATGCCCTGCAGTGCTAATCGTTTGCATGTTCTCTCGCGGGCGACGCATGCTGCGAATTTCAGGCCAATCGGATGCTTCCTTCTTGGTGTTGCATTTTGGGTAGCCAGCAGTGTATAATATATAGCGAAGTAAATTTCTCCGTCATTTCTGTCCACGCCAGGATTTGAACCCGGATCCCCTCATTCCGGAATAAGTCACTCTACCAATTGAGCTACGCGGACGTTTTATTCTGATTCCTATCTGCCTTTATGTCGTGTGCGTCCGTCGGGCAGGTACGTCACATCTCCTGGTACGTTACATCATCTCCCCCTTATTTTTATTTTATTTTTTTTTTCGAAGTGCTGGAGAAGGGATTCTCTTATTTTTCCTATCTCGCGGTGTGGAAATAACATCACACCAATGCGAGATTTTGAACGGTCGGGTCATCCGGATAGTTCGGGCGCCATTTTAACGAAGTAAATTTCTCTGTCATTTTTTGGTCTACGCCGGGATTCGAACCCGGATCCCCTCATTCCGGAATAAGTCACTCTACCAATTGAGCTACGCGGACGTTTATTCTGATTATTATGTGCCTTTATGTCGTGTGCGTCCTTCTGGCAGGTACGTCACGTCTCCTGGTACGTTACAAATATTCACTGTGTGTTTTAGAAAACTTATGCAGAGTTCGGAGATACACCGAGTGATCACTGAATCATGACCACTCCTATCAAAAGTGGACGCGGCCCGTTGGCCATGTGATTTCCGAGACGGCGTGATTAGTCGACCGACGTAGCGTATATAAAGTATGAGTGGAGCAGTAGGTACTAAAATTGGGAGCGTGATGTATAAACGGAAGGATTTATCAGACTTTGAGAAGGGACAGATTGTGGGAGCTCGATTTCCCAAACGGCTGAACTGGTGGGTTGTTCGCGAGCCGCTGTAATTAAAGCGTATCAAGACTGCCGTGAAAATTATCAAACAACGACCCGAAGGCAAAACTTCACAGGAAAGGTTGATGTTAGAGGTGAGCGCCGGGTTCGAATAGTCGTACAAGCCAACAGACGCGACACTCTTCAACAGTAGACTACCCAATACAACAGAGATCAACCCGGAACAGTATATAGTTGTCACCACCATGCGTCGCATGCTTGCACATATAGGCTATAACAGCAGACGACCCCGACGACATCCTCTCTTAACCTCGGTTCATCGGCGCAAAAGACTCGCCTTGTGCAATGATCACGCAAGCTGACCGTCGGATGACTGGTAAAAAGTGTGCTGGTCTGAGGAGACACTTTTTTTACGCTTTCCAACCGTAGGTTGAAAAACTGTATATGTAAGAGTTTTGTCCGTCCGCACGAGAACTCGCGTAACAATTGTTCGATTTCGATGAAACTTTAGTGTGCGGTAGGGGACCACCTGGGTACGAACCCTATAGAAAATGGACGAAATGGGGTCAAAGGTCACGACATAGGAGCGGGATTCATTCTATTACCCTTATAGTTCATAACTTCCGTAAAAATATTTCGATTTCAATGAAATTTTCGTATGTGGTAGGGGACCACCGTGGAATGAATTATATTAACAAGAAAGTTGACACCCAATTTTCGGGTGTAATAAGCACCTTTTTTGAATTCGTTCTGACGCAAATTAAATTTATCAAAGCTATTCAAAGTCAATGGAACCGGTATGGAAAACAATAGATCTGACCAAAGACAGAAGATTTTCAATCGGGTTTTTAATCCCTCAGATATTGCTGTAAATGGAATCGTGAGCTTACGAACTCTTAGAAGCAGAGATATCGACAAAAATAAGATGTGACTTTACGTCCCTTGGTGGGAAAACCATGTATTATTTTAGGAAGAAAGTATTCTCAAAAGGTTTATCCGTAAAAGCGGTATCGGTCGAAGAAAAAAGTTAGTCGAAGTTTCAGGAGCCCACATTTTGCAACAAATACTTCAGAAGCAGAAATTAACATATATGACCCCTGGTGGCTAAACCATTCTTTACCAAACATTAAAAATTATGTGAAAATATTTTCCATCAGGTCTTGTATGCGAAACAGGAAGAATTTTTCAAATCAGAGCTTTAGGAGCAGAAATAACCCAGAAAACGCAATTTACCTCTGTGCCCCTTAGCGGAAAGTGTATGATTTACTTGAAAATTTTGAATTTATAGGAAAACATTTCGCATCGCAAACACTATCCAACAAAGAAGGAATTTTTCAAATCGTACTCTTAGAAGTAGAGATATTGACAAAAATAAGATATACATCTACGCCCCTGGCGTAGAAACCATGCACTTTTTCAAGAAGAAAATTTTCCTAAAAGGTTTGTTGACATGAGTAGTATAGGTCAACAAACTACGTTTTTCAATCGAGAATTTAGAAGCTCATATTTTGCTGCAAATACAACAGAGGCGGAATTTAAGATTTACGCCTCCTGGTGGCCAAACTATTTTTTACAAAAAATTAGAAATTATGTGCAAACGATTTCCCATCAGGAGCTGTATCCGGTGCAGAAAGAATGTTTCAAATCGGAGATTTAGAAGCAGAGATATAGGGGGAAACGCAATTTACCGCTACGCCCCTAGCGGAAAGTATATGAAGCTCTTGAAAATTTTGAAATTATATGAAAAACATGTCACACGGGAAGCACTATCCAACAAACAAGGAATTTTTCAAATCGGACTCCTAGAAGTAGAGATATTGACAAAAATAAGATGTACATCTACGCCCCTGGTGGAGAAACTGTGGACTATTTTAAGAAGAAAATATTCCAAAAAGGTTTATCGATGTGAGTGGCATCATTCCACGAAGGAATTTTTTAATCGATATTTTAGAAGCTACGATTTTATGGCAAATACATCAGAAGCAAAAATTAATACTTACGCCCCCTGGTGGCCAAATAATTCTTTACCAAAAATTAGAAATTATATGGAAAAGATTTTCCATCACGAGATGTATCCACTGATGAAAAAATATTTCAAATCGGAGTTTTAGAAGAAGAGTTATCGGGGAAAATGTAATTTACTTTTACGCCCCCTAGCGGAAAATCTATGCATAATTTGAAAAAGTAACTATATCTAAAATACTCTTCGACATAAATGGAATCGAAAGATATAATTTTTTTTTTCAATCGGATATTTAAAAGCAAATATGTGGAATAAAACGTATTTTTGAATTCGACATCAGCTGCATTTACGCCCTCTACCGGCGAAATTGTACATCGTAAAAAAAACGAAATAAAGGATCATCATTTGCATATTTCCAGCTTCCCAATGTAAAAAGAATTTTTTAAATCGGACTAATAGTTGCTGAGATATCGTGGGTACAGACAGACGGACGGACAAACCGATAACAGAAGCACGATCTTTTTTTACAAAAGACGTGCTAAAAATGGACGAAATTGGGTCGTACATAGGAGTGGGATCCATTCCATAACCTTTATGCGTCATAACTTGCGTAAAAATGTTTCGATTTCGATTAAATTTTAGTATGTGGTAGGGGACCACCTGGAGTGAAATTTTATTTAAAATGGACGAAATGGGGTGAAAGATCAGGACATAGGAGCGGGATCCATTCCATTGCCCTTATACATCATAACTTACGTAAAAATGCTTTAATTGCTGCGAAACTATCATGTTGTTCCAGAAGTACACTGAACAGGTTCTGTTGAATATGATCGAAATGGGGTCGAAGGTCAGGACACAGGACCGAGATTTATTCCACAGCCATTATCCTCATAACTTGACTAAAAATGATTCGATTGCGACAAAACTTTGTCATGTTGTTCCGGAGGTATGCTGAATCGTTTCTGTGTAATTTCATCGAAATTGGGTCAAAGGTCAGGACACAAGAGCAATATTTATTTCACAGCCATTATCCTCATAACTTGAGTAATGATTTCCGGCATGTTGGAAAGCGTATCATAATCAATGCATTGCATGATTTTACTAACTTGTTTACTTTACTCCGTGGATGGTCGCTTATGTATTTGACGCAAACAACATGAAGCACTCAATCACATCCTCGATGATCTCCACAGTACAAGCCGGTGGAGTCGGTTCAATGATGTGAGGCACGTTTACCTGGCAGGAACTTGGACTCCTGTTTCATGTGGAATAACGTATGATTGTGCCTACTATCATGAATTGCTTGATGACTCTGTACACTCAGAAATGTTGTACCTTTTTCCTGATTGGCGACGGTGTCTTTGAAGATGGCAATGCACCGACCCACAGGTCTAGTGTTGTGCAGGAATGGTTTGAGGAACACAGTTCATACTCCCAGCATATGGACTGGATTCCGAACTCCCCGATATCACTCCCATAGAGCACTTGTGGGACACTATGGTACAGCATATCAGGTGTCTAGATACACCAATGACCTCCATAACTGCATTGAAGGCCGCAATACACACAGCTTGGTTGGCCATACCTCCCAACTGCTTCCGGCATCTTACTTAATCCATGCCACGTTGGATAGTTGCTGCACTAAACGCTATCTACGAATAGGTGGTCATAATTCAATGATCAATCAGTGTATGCAGTTAGTGGTAGATAAGTTATTTCCTTCTCAACAAATATATTGGCAGTCGCTTTTTTAAAAAACAAAGCACCAGTGTACGAAGAGATGCACTGCGTACGACTAAATTAGTAAGACACGCGATTAATTTTTACACTTTTTGTTTCCAAATTAAATTCACTTCTGTTTAAGCCATTTGAGGTAGGGCATGGCATGAATAAAAGGCTCACATGACGAAATCTAAGAAACTTTGAAGTGTTTCAACGAAACCACTCTGGAAGGTAATTGTTATCCCCAGTGACTAACGATCCGCAAAACACGCAGGTTGCGTGCTTAAACACGCAAGAAATAGCGATCGCGAAGAGTTAGGTGGAAATCACACACTTCGCTAGGCTGAAATTTCCCCGAGGCGCTTTGTTGGAAATCAAGATAACATCATTTAATTACAGCTAACCCAACATGCGTCTTCGGTTTCATTCGATAATAAATTGTGGTAAAAGGAAAGGGAAGAGAAAGAAATAAGATAACGGGAAGTTTACAGTTTTAGGTTCATGGAAAATCTACATTTGACAGCGTAGATAGCATAGTTTTTTCGCCGAGGTTCTTCGTTCGGGTTACTAATGCAATATTACTGCGCTTCTCTTCGGTTCTGGTTCTCTTCCTTTCTTAGACCGAATGGATTTTAAACGGATATCTACTGTTGTTCTTTGTTGGTGATAACGCCGTTAAATGAGCAAAAACATTAAACGTGACACCGAATTCTTGAGTGTAAAGAGCACGTCGTTGCAATATATTCCGACACAAAAATAATTTTTCACAGCGTATTTCACAAAAGTACAACATCAACAAAAGAGAAAGTGCATGTTAGCAGAAGCACTGGACAAAAATTAAAATACACAGTGCTCGCATTGTTTTTCATAATGAATGGAACCAGCATCAAAAATAATTTTTCAACTGGATTTCCCTACAGTCGGTAAAGCATGTGCTAATAAAAATAGCCATATACATCCGTTAGCAGTGGAAAGGTATTTTTGGAAAACCGCAAATTATTTGCAATCTCTTCTTCATACAGGAAGATATTCGTAAAAAGTTATTTTTCAAATCAACGTTTGGAAGCACTGCTTCTATATATTAGATTTGAAAAACTATTTAACTTCACGACCGTCAGATACCCTCAGCTGTGCGTTGTTCGAAAAAGAAATGAACTTAAATGTTCTTTATAGTAAGATATCCTAACAGAAAAGGATTTTCCCCATCGGATATTTTGAATCGGAAAAATATAGAGGAGTTCTACATTTATGTACTGATCGTTATAAAGAGGCCTGACTTTATAAACAGTATGTTTCTAAAATTTTTGGCCAAACTTTGAAAACTTGTTTTACCGCCGATTCTGATGGAAAAGGTTATATGAAAAGAAGGGTAAAAGCTCTTTCCTACTTAGATCTGGCGCGTGTCAAATTACAAGTCATACACGCTGAGAAGGTTATAAGGTTATTTTCCAGTTAGTACTGCACATAAGAAATCATGGAGTGGAACACCTGCAAATGTTTGGCTACAAATGTTCGAAATATGTTCCATAAGCAGCAATACACGGCACGCAGCGTAGATTGATGAATTGCCGTTTACGTTCTAAAAGTACTGAGGTATTCTGTATTTTTTACAGCCTTTCGCGATTTTTTTAGCAGAAAACCTGTTCCTTAGGCACCGGTGTAGTATTAACATCGGCCTTCATACGAAGAAATCCAGTGGAATCATATCCGGGAAACCGTGATGGCCATGCAAAAGTGCTCTGGCGTTCCATCATGTATGAAATTCATATGCCTTCGTGTTACTCGTTTCCCGTATTCCAACAACGTCCGTAGTTCTACCTCCAAGAAGTTATACCTCTGATCGTACAGCATTGATGGCAAAATAAATGGGCCGATGAGATAGTACTCGATGATACCAATTCAAACATTCACGTGGAATCTTCGTTGATGTCGAGACTGTCTCATTTTATGCTAACCGTCTCGCTGCAAGTACACTATATTGACAAAAGTCACAGGACACCCTTCAAAAGCAAATGAACGGATCCGCTGCGTTGTTAAGATGCGTGATATATCTGCAAAAAGTATAAAAACAAGCCTTAAGCTGACCGCGATCATATCGCACTGTGAGGTTGAGTGAAAATTTCGCGGGGGAGAGAACTGACTTTGAGAAAGGAAAGATTGTTCGGTGTTATATTAGTGGGCTGTCCATAAGAGAAACCGAGAGGCATTTAAACATACCCAAGTTAATTGTTTTGGATGTACTGAATATGTAGAAGACATGTGGTGCGCTTGAAGCAGCAAAACGTACAGGCAGACCAAAGAAAATCAGTGATAGAGGACGTCGAAGCACTCAGGAGTGTCGTTTCAGCTAATCGACGGAATACTGCACAAGACTTCAGCTTACAGGTGAGCAAAAAATGCAGGAACCTCAGTATGTACACGTACCATTTTCAGAGAACTTCATTCCATGGGTAACCGTGGTTATGAGGCTGTTCATAAGACTTCCATCTCCACTCGGAATGCTACGTGTCGTTTAGCATGGTGTAAAGAACATTTATCGTGGATCGTAGATCAATGGAAACGGGTCATATGTACTGATGAATCCAGATACACGATCCATGAGTCTGATGGCCTTGTGTGGGTATGGCGGCAGCCAGGGGAACGCTATTTACCACAGTGTACTGTTCGTACGGTCAAGTTTGGAGCTGGCAGTGTACTCGTGTGGGGTGTTTTTCGTGCTATTGTCCCATCACCTTGGTTATCGTGGAAAAACGTGTTAACCATCCCGTCTACTGCAATATTCTGGACAACTATACCCTACCAACTCTGTGGCAATACTATGGAACCGAGCCTTGTTTGTACCAGAAGGGTAATTCACCGATCCATAAAGCAAGGACTGTTACGGCGTGGTATGATGATAATTCCGTATCGTGTGTGGACTGGCCAGCAAAAAGCCCTGATCTTAATCCCATAGAGCACTTATGGGGTGAATTAGAGCGCCGCATAAGAAGTTTGGAACCGAGGCCTACTGCTAAGCAACCGTTAGCGTCAGCGTTATGTATTGAATGGAAGCGCATACCAATCACTGCGTTTCCAAACCTTGTCGAAAGCATGTCTCGAAGGGTCAGTGCATTCATTAAGGCCAAAAGTGAACCGACACCGTACTAATGTATGTCAATAAATGCTATGTTGCGTTTCTCTTCTAGGTGTTCGGTGGCTTTCGACAATATAGTGTATGTACGTTGTGAAAGTTCATAATGCCATCTCGGGTGAATGATCCATAAAAAGTACAGGATGTAGAAAACCAGGTTTGGTACATTTTTGCAGAAGTCAATGTGAAAAGTTCAGTCGAGGGGACGAGAGTGCCTTTACATGTTGTACATGGTAAGGATACAGTTGCTCTTGATAATAATTACACAATAGAGTGGAATTTGATGCACTCACCTCTGCAGTTACTTTTCCTGCACTAGTTCCAGGCTCCTCCAGAACTATGTCTAGCACCTGTTCTGTCTACGCTGGTGCACGCATTTGTCTGGGTCTTTCCCGATCTGTAGTATGAGGCGCCGCTGATCTCGTTTCTCGAATACGCTGATGGATGGCGGACAACGTAGCTTTGGCGGGACATCTGTGCCAAACAGCTATCATGTAGAGACAACGCGATTCTCTGTTATTTCCATTCGCTCGTCCGTACGTGAAATGAACGTGAGCCAATTCGGCGTTAATAAACGGAGTAACAGTTTACGTTAGTAACGTTTCACGTTTGCACAAACCTAATCGACAGTAGCATCCACGCCACTCTTTTCACCTGAACGTAACGTCGTCTGATACGAATGCTTAGAGAAACGACTGCCGGCTCACTTTAAATAGTCTCATGGCACACTGGATTTTCGCGATTGCGTCACATATATTTGCATTCATGCCTAACTCCGTTGACATGCAATTGATGTTCATTTCTATAGCATCGCGTGTCTACCACACAAACTTCCGTACGCAGGAATAGCTATACTTAGCTTCGCGTCGCATTTCGTATTCCAACGACGTGCTATATATCTACAAAACAAAATTTATATATTTGTTTTTCATAAGAATCGGCGGCAGAATAAGCTCCAGAAGTTTGGACAAACATTTTAGAAACACCCTGTATATGTGAAGCCGAAGTTCTTTAGCGTTGGTGATAAAATCACATGCAGTAACAATAAAGTAAGAAATATGCTTAAGATGCCAAAAGGTGTATTTGGAAGATTTGAGTCAAGCGCATGAAGTCTGTAAAAACGAAATTTAAATGTTCAAGGAATTCTCTTCATGTTTCCTTATTGAGAATCCGATGTGCCTAGTAATTTTAAGCATTATATGCATGCCCTAATACTTCGTAATAAATATAAAATTTAAGCGACAAAACTCTTCCAGATTTTTACATAACAACCTTCAGAATCTTCTCTTGTTACTCTGCGAAGTCGTTGCAAGGGAAAGATTTCTTTAAGGATTTCATAATCCACAGTAAAGTGGTTAAAACGGGAAAAATCGATCTTATTTCCGTCTTGCGATTCAGATCTTGCTGGGAAATAACAACCAGAGACGAGGTTTATTGCTTTTTTTTTGTTGATTTCAATCAAATGGGCACAGCATGGGAGAGGGGGGGGCTTCGATAAGGACTAGGCTCTCAAATTAAATTTGGTAAGCTTCTTAAGCTTTATTTTCAGTTCCAATTTCTCAATTTTCAATTTATCACTCAGCCGCGAAAAAAATAAATCCGTTTTATGAGGAAACAAGAAACGCATACTCCCTCTCTCTCTCTCTCTCTTTCTCACACACACACACACACACACAAGCGTGAATGACTATGGGCATCATTGCTTCCTTTCCTAAGCCGACCAAGAATTGACATATCCATCAAACTGTTTTGTCTTTTGAATGAAAATCCCTGTGCATTATTCTGATTTTTTTTTCTGAAATGAATCCAGTTCTTGGTTATTGTGTACAACATTTCCATATTGATATCGCACCTATTTTTCAAAGCAAAGGAATTTGTGCAAATTTAATAATAGTTAAAAATTGTGACTTTTCCAAAATGGATTTTGGTGTCATTGTTCTGCAATTAGATGCACAAAATTGTCCTTTAGTGTGAGAAAAGATGGAATGCTTTTATTTATTTCAATTGTTTTGCTGGATTTGTTATTGACAAAAGTTTTTATTTTTTATTATGCTAACTTTTAAACAGCATCAATTTCACCTGTTAGCAGCGTCAATTCAAATATGTAATGAGTTTAAAAGACAGCGGCAGAATTCAGGCTGACATGCTCAATGAGATTCTGAAAGCTATGCATAATTTAAACCTATTATTTTCAGATATTGCAAAAGTTTTAAAGCAGTATTTCCCCTTCCAGAAATTCTGATTTCGATTGATTAAAAAGCATCCAATTATTTAATTTAATCAATTTCGGTAAGATCTGCATCTTCGAGCATCACAATAAAATCTTTGCATTATTTGAGTGATTTATTCTCTCTTCTATAATGCTAATGTTTAAATGGGTTGTTGGTTTCTACGAGTATCTTTATATAGAAAACAAATGTGGGAAACTTCAAAAGGTAATTATCCAGTTCTTAGAGGATTATTAACTTTTAAAGGCTTGCACTTATTTGTTTTCTAGTTAAATCTTATGTATTCACAGTATCTTATTGTATCTTTATCGCTGACGTCACTGCAAAACAACTAAAGCTTAGAGCTCGTAAGGCGTTCGTATGAAAATTTGAGCTTGCATTTAAAGCTTAACTTGACTTTCAGTCTTGTTGAATTTTGCTGCACAGTAAAACCCGGCTAACTTCACTGCTCGTTCATTGTACCTGAAAGACTAAACTAAAAACGTATAGGTTCACTTTCAAAGAAATCGGCCAGGATTGACTGAATGCAAAGTTTACTTTCAACTTACCACTTCCTTGATTACGGAAGTAAGGCACGTCCAATATCCACAATTAATAAGTCATCGTAACACAAAAAAGTATGTTGAAAAACAAGCTCTTTACTCAACACAGACTGCCTCTGCAAGAATAGGCATCATTTGCTCAGAGCAACATCAATCATCTAAACATAGCATTCGTTTATCGCTAATCGCTCTTAACATTGGATTTCATCGTCTAACATAGGACACTCTTGTAACATTGAAAATCGTCTACTCTTTCTCTGCATCAGTGCAGTTTGTTTAATAATTGCAAATAGAATGCCACTCACTGAAAACTGCTAGCTCAATCGTTCTTTTAAAATTGTTCACTCAGCTCTTATCTCAGGAATATTTAACTACGCAGCTTAGACCTGCTGTCAGAATTACAACATGAAGTTCATGGAAGGAAATATGTGGCGTGAAGGCAGAAAATATTTTACGAGAACAAACCAAATTTACGTAAGAACACCGTAACTCAAAAGGAAGATTAAAATAGAAGTACGCGTCACGCATGTTATTGGCTTTTACCTGTTAATGTAAGTTGACAAACATACCTGGAAATTGGTTTGATTGCAACATTTGGCGTATTGCAATTTAAAATCAAAATTTCTCATCTTTCCACGTGTGTAGAAAATACAATGCAAATATGATGAATTACAGCAATGAAATGTTAAACTTCTTGTGTGCAAGAAATTTCAATCTCTAATGAAAGCACAGAGTTTTTTAATTTTACTACAAAACAAAAAACAGGAAAGCTTTCAACAAAAATCCTAAACTGTTTCATTTGATCTTGCTTCAAATAGCAAAGACATTTGTTTTTAGGTTTCACAATCAACGAAATTTACAAACTTTCCAGAAAGGTTAGTAAGCATTTGTTGTGGTTCCATGCTATGTATAAATGAGAAATAAGACCTTAGGCGTAGTTAGAAATAATCGCTAAATTTCTGGCAATGTTATGTCGTTTCTCGAGAAAATTAACTCTCTAACATACTACGGGAACATTTCACCGGCGATTTACATTGTATAACCTTGAGGCAACAAAGCAACTTCAAGGCGAGCATCCTTGTAATTTTGTTTTAATACTTAATCTTTTTTCACTCCAAACCAGAGCTCATCTTTTCCTCTCTGCACCTCTGTGAGAACAAGTAGGTATGTTTCGAATAGTCTCAGAAACAATAAAAATAAATTTCGCAACACTTTCTGCAACTGAGGTTTCTGGTTCCACAAAGACACTGAATTATGTACTTCACGAAAAGTAACATAAATATTCTTCAACGAACCAAGGTACGAGGGTGGATCGAAAAGTAACGCACACTACTTTTTGGCAGCAGTTTAATAGATATGCAAAACAAAACACATATACACAGTGAACCTACATTTCTTAGGTAGTTTTCAACATAAGAATCGAGACACTCGAGACATTTACCCCAGAGTGGTACCAGTTTTAGTATACCTTGTTCATAGTCCATTTTCTGGACATATAGTCACCTGCAGACAACCGATTTTACTTTGTCAGCTGAATCGAAGCGTTGGCCGCACAGGAATCTTATCAAGGGACCAAACAGATGAAAGTCTGAAGGAGTCAGGCTCGGACTTTAATGTGGGTGCTGGAGCACCTCCCAGACAAATCGCGCAATTTTGTCACGAACGTGTTGTGCAAAATGTGAGCGAGAGTTGTCACGAAGCAGTCAGACATTTGCAGCGTCTCTGTTGGGTCTTTTGTCACGAAAGGCACGACACAACGTTTTCATTGTGTTAGTGTACATTTTGTTTTGGCCTTCACAATGGTCCCCGATGGACGAAAATCCACCAGGAGAATCGAATTTGCGGTTCCAACACAAACCCCAGTGGTAATCAAAATTGATACAAGATACGTAAACCAAAAAAAGGAAAGCTAAATAGAAAATATGCATCACATTTCAAATGCTCTCTTTGTATGTATAAATGTTGCGCTTTGAATTCAGTCTAATAACCCTCATTTTCAAATCGGCTCCTTTCATACAGAGACCTCTAAAAATTGAACTGGGAAACTTTTGTTCAGTTCGGAGATATGAGAATTATATTCCTTTAAGGAGACCAGATACTGAATCTTGTAAATACCATAATGTTTCCAAAATACCTTCAGTCCAGATTTATTTTGTAAAGATCACATGCCTTAGCTTAGAAGGGTTCAGGTGCATGCAAACATATGCACTCAGTAGATGACGACCCACGTTACATTGAAACGGATCTTCTCGGGCTCTGAAAACAGCCTCAATAAGCCCTGATAGCGATATAATGAGGTCGTGGAACTCATCGGGAAGATTTTCCTCACCACGCTAAGCGAAGTGTTCAACAATGGTGCTGCGTTTGAAGATTGTGGATCGGCTTGTTGGCCAATCCGTTTGACCGTAGCCTACAGATGTTATAAGGGCTTCCAATCTGATGAACCAATAGGTATTGAAGGAGGCTGAATCCTGGGAATGTTCTTGGAACCATTTCGAAATAATTAGGGCCGGATGACATGGTGCACCTTTCTACTGGAACACCCCATCATCATTACAAAACAGCAGGAACTGCTCTGATCATGATCTGCAATGACGTTGAGATGATTTTCAGTTGTCAATCATTATTCTACGTGTACAATAATGCCAAATGTTTCGAAACAAAACATTTACCCAGTCTATGACATTTCAGCCATCAGCCGTCATGATATGCACTATGAAGTCAGTATTCATACACTACTGTTGTTTGTGCTACATTCGCACTCAACCATGAGCACGATGCGATGGCAAAACTGATTCGCTTGAGGATCAAACCTTCCTTGGGTCATCTTCAGTCCAGTTTTGGTGTTCTTGGGCTCCATGAGAGACGCAATCTCATGTAATGTATATACATTAAGATTACATGTCGAACTGAACTGCTACTATACCCTAGATAATAGGAACTACATTGAAACATTTCGCTGCAAGTTGTTCTTCAGAGCACTTAGCTGCATTCTGATGCAATGTGCTCCACTGAAACCTATCAATCGCGCCACGAAGTCAACTCTAAAAGTCTAGCGTTTTGTGTTTCCCGCTTCAGTTTTTGTGCAAGCTAGGTGATTTGCCGACACATTGCCATTCTTTATGCACCTTAACAGCTGCAGATTTGGAATATTCCAGTAGATGTGCTACTAAAGCACCAACCTTTTTGACATAATCAATCATACATCATTTAGACTCAGTGAAATCGCGGCGTTTGTTATGTTGCCAGAATTGTGTTCGCTATCATCCCGTATTGCAACTACATCGTACAGTATAGGATAACTGCGTAGGTTTAGGTGATCGTTTACACATGTATAACTGAAAAGCGGTACGAAATGCTGATTGCACAGATTAAGAACAAAAGTAATGAAGATCTGAGAGTTAAAGGAGTACTGCTGTCGTACGTTTTTAAATCTCGGGTCTAGAATAAGCGAGGTCCCGGCAATGACGAAAGCAACACCATTATCCAATCAAAGGCGCAGGGCACATCATTATAAGCAGACGAACAGCAGCAACAAGAATCACAGACGAATGGGAAGGTAATCCCGAAGAACATGTAATACGATTTGATAATTCTAGAAAGACAAAAGACGAACGGAGAAAGTAAGAAAGACAGAAAGAAATATTCGACCTAGTTACACGGTTCCCGCACTTTGTGAAAACAGGCATCCTGATATTTATTTTTCTTTCTAGTTTCTCTCACAGCTTTTTCTCAAAATAATCAGTTTTGTGAACTTTAAATAGGCAAGACAGAGATAAATTAAAGCATCACCTGGTGAGATTAAAACGGTGATGTTATTGACGCGAAATGTTGATCGGTATCAAGGTTGCTTCCAGTTAATATGACCAGCAGATTTTAGTCTGTAATCGCTGAGAAAATGGCAGGAAATCGTGGATATTTCGACTTAGAATAAAAATAAAAATAAAATTAAATTTAGTTTAAGTTGGATATCAGTGCCCGAAAGCAGGAAAATGAGTATGCCAATGAAAGGTGCAAAACGCTGATGTCAATATTGTTAAGTCGAGGTTAGAGGATCTTTTATGATCTGATGAAATGCCAGCGGGATGCACGAAAGTGAAAGAGGAATAGAAGTGCTGGGCGCCATTCCAAATACAGTAAGATTTCACCAAAGTAAGTGGTAGAGGAAACATTTAGAACTAGCCACATTGAAAAGCGGTTAGAAAAAAGTGTTGTGAATCCTACTCGTAAGTAAATAATGGACAACTTGTTTTGCCCAGGATTTTTTAGAGTAAAATTCCTTACAGCCCTAGATACCCGATAAATGCATTTAACAAAATTCTAGAGCGATTTACTTACGTATTTGCAAACGTTGTGTACCCTGTATACAGTAAATAGGAAAGACCAGGAATAAAAGAGAGGCAGTCGGAGAGAAAAGAAAAAGAAAAGGGAGGGAAGAGACAATGTATGCTCTCTGATCGCAACAGAACTAAGGAGTCGCAAAAACTTCCTGCGGCACTGTGAATTTAGCACATCTTTTGAAACATTCGAGGAGAAAGAAAATGCCCGAAGAAAAAGAGCTGAAAATG
Organism: Macrothele yani; assembly: GCA_039090855.1. Taxonomy (NCBI): domain Eukaryota; kingdom Metazoa; phylum Arthropoda; class Arachnida; order Araneae; family Macrothelidae; genus Macrothele; species Macrothele yani. The sequence goes on along the minus strand of CM077025.1, from coordinate 81,935,837 downwards.
GGCGATAGGGAAACAAAAAGGTTTTCTAGGATGTTTGCACTTCTTTGGGTTAGAAATTTTTTGAAGGGGATTAGAAACGAACAGCTGTTCGTCAGTTCTATCGGAAACAGTTTTGATTTTTAATGGAAGAGCTTGGAGAAGGGAGAACAAAATAACCAATCACCGAGATTTACTAATTACAAAGTTTATTTATTTATTTATTTTTATTATCGGAAGTTTAACGACCACCGTGAGCAACTCAATGGGCTACAAGCAGTCGCCCGTCCCTAATTTAGGGCCACTGACTCCAGGGAAGGGAGAGAGCCAGCACCGTAAGACAATCACAACATCCATGCCTCACGGGATTCGAACCCGGGCACATCTGGAGCCATCGCTTTGACCACTGCGCCACCGGGGCGGCCATTTCAGAGTTCACCATCCGAGTTATGTAGAGTTACCAAATAAAATGTGTGCCATTTTGCTCATGCAAACATGGTAGGCGATATATCTCAAAACGAAAGACCATGGGGTGCCACAGTTTCAAGGTGCTGCAAGTCTAGAATATGGTTATTAATAGGGTAGGTGCCGCATATGTGTTGCGGCTGTACATTTCTGGGCAATCAGTGTGGAAAATGGAGCCTACACGGACAGTAATAAGAGAATGTTTGCTCTATGAATATAAACTAGACACAAACGCCCCACGGGAAACGAAACGGATATGATTAGGGGCCAGGCGAGGTAAGTGAAGGAAACACCAGATAATGATTCCAGAAATTTCTTTGTCGCAACGAATCTTTGTACGTTGGCTCACGTAGTGCACGACTACTGGCTCTTGATGATGACAAGCTGCGCGCCGCCATTGAGGAAGACACCACGCAAACGTGTTACCAGCTTTCCACGAGGTTGTGCGAGAGCTGAAACTATTCGCTTGCTTTTACATGCCATGGGAAAGACACCTAAGCACCTGGGTCCGACATTACTTCTAGATGACATAAAGCAGCAGGGGTTAGCTCTGTTCATGTAGTTGATCTCACTTCAGCACTAGTAGCCCTTTCTCACTCGTATGGTCTACTACGATTAAAAATGGGTTCAGTATCATACTCCGAAATGTACCCGGGAGCAGTTTTCGGGAAATGCACAGATAATGTAGGGCAGTAAGCCACCTCTGCACCCACGTTAGATTTTGCTGGTTGTTTGGTGTACTGTCAAGTGCGTAATGGATTATGAACTTCTTTCACGTGAGAAACCCATCACAGCATCACAGCGTTCCTGCTTGCTGAAGCGGGTTCAGCATGCTGACTCACAAGGATCATGCTTTGGTAAAATCTAATGGTAAGCTGTTATTGCATGACAACACCCCAGACCCAACGTAACGAACAGGACTCTACACACCATAAATCGTCTTGGATGGGAAACGTGGTGTCATCCTCGGATTACCATTTTTTCCGTGCATCAGACAACTACCCCGAAAGAACGAGAATTCTAAGACTAACAAATCTGAGGTACACTGGATTCCTTCTTGTCTCGAAGAGTACGGTGTATTGCATCGAGACATTCGCATTCTGGTTTTCCGCTAGGAAAAGGTTACGGCCGCCCACGGGGATAATATTTTGTAATAAAGGTAAGTTCTTTTTTATGTGGGCTTTCTAATGTACGAGTTTTATACAGCGGCATAAACTTGTTAGGTTTCCCAATATTATCAGCTGGAATGCGGAGGGACTTCAACACTGTGATACGGTCGATTGCTGGAAATTAGGTTCTTATGGGAATTTTCTTATACACATACACTGGTCACAAAACGTTAGAGATATTGCATAAAATGAAGGATGTATGTATCTGACTCAACTAACACGCATTGAAATAACATCAGCTAGACTACGAAATACAAACGATAAAGAGTGCGTTTACAAAAACAATTTACTATGCAATTTCTGCATGCCACAAAGCAGCACTGAAATATAGAGAAAATTATAAATTCAGAGAACGTTCGTACCGCTGGATTTCAGTACCCGATAACATCACCTCTGTGTCGAAGTACGGCTTGACACCTTCGAGGCGTACTTGCAATGACATTACTGATAAGTGTCTGGGCAGCTCGTCCCATCTTACAGGCAACACGTTGCGGAGGTGTACCAGTGTACTGGGGTATGAAACATGGTTATCCAGACGAGGCTGTGCAACGTCCCAAATGCTCGCAATACGATTAAGATCAAGAGACTTCGGAGGCAGCTGTATCGATTCAAGCTCATTATCTTACAGCTCCTGAAGTACGCTCCAGGCACGGTAACTGGTTACATTGTCATTGAGAAAATGTAGTGTATGTCCAATAGCAGCGCGAAACATTGTCACAATGATCTCGTTTTGGTACACTAAGGCATTTATGTTGCCTTGACAAATATATAAGGAAGTATGGCTATTAAAGCATGCTCCTGCCCAGATCAGAACGGACTGCCGCTGGAAAGGGGAGGGGACGGACTGGACATAGAGTGCTTGCATTCGTGTGCTGGATCTTCCCCACAGGTGTCCACGTCGAGTATCAGGATGAAGAGCATAAACGGGATTCTTCTGTGAAAAGCACATGATGCCACTCTGTATTCCATGACATGTACTGTTGGACCCAAGTACATCTTTGATTACGATGGTGTCAATGCTATACATCTCAGCTGCCTCCTTGCTCTGAGTCCGTACTCAAAGACGGTTTCGTACCATTTGAGTGCATACTGTGATATCAGAAGCCTCTCGAAGTGATTTCCAGGACTGGCTGCTGGTGATGCTAGGTTTTCTCCGAGCACTCACTATCAAGAAGCGATCTTGTCTCCTGGTTATTATCCTCCGGCGACCGCTTCTGGGTGTATCTGCAACATTTCCATGCAATATAAATCTTATGTGAAGCCGACTCACTACAGTTTGTGATACTCCTAAAGCAGCAATGATATCGATTTACCGTACACCTGCCTGTAACATGCCAACAGCCCTGTTTCTGTTGTCAATGCTTAAACGTCGTTTGGACATCACTTCAGGGTAACCCCATACTGATGGAATACATTCAGCAAACTTCTAGATAAAGATGTGAAATGACCCATTTTCCATTTCTCGTAGGGTACTTTTTAGGAGCTCTCACTCCACGTGCTCTGTTATCACGATACTAATTTACATATGAGGTAGCTATCCACGTGGTAACCGATCTCCAGTAGTCGCTATATTTGTATATCACTACATGCTTCCTTAGAAACCGCAATGTCCCTAACTTTTTGTAACCAGTGTATTTCTGGGGGTTCTACATATGGGATAGAAGAAAAGAAAGAGGATTTGGACTTTCCTTCCGGATGTGTGGTTACCTGGGAGAAAGAAGGATGCTTAGCATAAGAAATAAGAGAAGACGATGAATTTTCAGAGTAGAACTTGAAATTTTCATCATCAGTCGACTTGACAATTAAGCTGATGGTTCATCCATTCTAACTGCACATTCCACTCTTAACTGTTGTGGAGGGGTCATGTTTCTTTCTTTCTTTCTTTTATTGGAGGTTTAACGACCACCGTGAGTAACTCAATGGGTTATAAGCAGTCGCCCGTCCCTATTTTAGGGTCACTGGTTCCAGGGAAGGGAGACAGCCAGTGCCGTAAGACAAACACAACATCCATGCCTGACCGGGATTCGAACCCGGACCCCTTACGGACGAATGATCAGAGGCCAGCGCCTTAGACCACTGAGCCACCGGGGCGGCGGGTCATGTTTCAACACATACCATGAGCGTGTGTAGAACCGAGGAAACAGCACTAAAGAAAGCACGTTCCCCTTTTTTTTTATTTAGGATTATTGTTTCCAAGTAAAGGCCACAACCAAAGAATCAGCAAATCAGAGTCAGAGGCAAGTTTCTCAGTCTTTCGACGCATTGAAACAGTATATTTCAACAGCGTAAGCACGGATTCCATTAAAAATTATTACAAAAATATTATTACTACATTGAAAATTACTACTACTGCTTTTTTATTGGTGGCTTCTTGAAGTTTTCTTGCGTTTTTTTTTTTCAATTTTGTTAAATATCATTATAAATACATTCCACTAATATGAACAACGACGGGTATCCGACAGTATCATGATGATTCTTCAGAATGGAAGATTGACTAAGTGAGTAAGTTGTTTTTTAAGTAATTTTCAAAGAAAAAGACATTTCTTTAAAGAAAATCTTCTGAGATTGCATTTTTGAGCTTTGGGATTTGTTAGAAAGTACGGGGCTTAAGTTTCAGGTATCAGTTCATCATTATTTGAAACTAGAGCTGAAGAGTATAACATTGCGTTTAATATGATTTATACATTTCATCTAGTGATTTCAGTTACATTGAATGTAGAGAGAGACAGAGAAAAAGGAATTGAAAATAAGACGGGAGACGAAAGAGAAAGTTCTTGTGATCAACTATAATGTAAAATTTCTCGGTAGGAATATAAGAGCCACTTTCATAGAAAAATTTGTCTCAAATTCTAATTCAAATTCAAGATAGCGAGAATATTTATTCGACAACGAATAAGTAACGCATGCATTTTATTTCGAGTAATTCGAAAGCGATGTTTTTGCTTCGACATTTTCTTTTTATGTTATTTATCTCTTTATTTTATTTAAGTGAACGGCTTGACTGTAATGTTACGTTTTCGATTTCGTCTCAGCGCTTGTGAATAAGAACGAATCAGAGAAAAAGTTAATTAATTTTGAATCTACATACGCTTCGCAGATGCGATGCGATCAGTTCAAACCTGTATATATAAGGTGTGGCAATAAAGTTCGTTAACTTCTAAAGCAACGTTATGAAAAAATGGATATTTAGAACATAGTAATTTAAAAAAAATAATCATGCTGCAGATGAAAATAGCACGAAAAAATACCCATGATGCAGATCAAAAACGTACCGACGTACCGGCAGTACCAGTGGCAAAAAATCTTAATTTCCTGCAAGAAGTATACGATTTTTACTCAAGCGGCACTAAGTGTTCTTATATATGAATTTCACTTTTGTCGTTGAAATCTACTATCGTTGTGAGATCCATCTTAAAGATTCCTTCTTGTGTCATTGCCAGTTGTAGCTCCTCTTATTGTAGCTTTGTAGTAACGTTTTTGCAAAGATTTACAGGGTGGTTCTACTGAACGCAACAACTGTTTTGTTTTGTTCAACAACTACTGTATTTCGTTTTGTTGGGTTCTCATAGGACGATCTCTAGTTTCATTTTTGTTGTCTTATGCCAGCACTCGGCAGTTGCTAATACAAAGTTACAGTTTTTCACTTACAAATTGCTCTATTAATATTTGCCCATTTGTTCACAAATCTGCTTACTCGAACATTTTTAAGAGCTGTTTTTAATATAGTTTTGGCTGTGGTTGGATTACGCTTCCTTTTCGTGATTAGTAAGTGTTTATCTGATTCAAAGAGATCTTCTGAGAGGCTGATAATAATTTTCAGCTATCTCCCTCATACAACGAGTATGCCACCAGCTAATGTTTAATTCTTCAATCATACAACGGGTATGCTGCCAGCTGATGTTTAATTATTTCCTTATACAACGGGTATGACGCCAGCTAATATTTAATTTTTCCTCATACAACGGGTAAGCTGCCAGCTATTATTTTATTCTCTCCTCATACAATGGGTAAGCTGCCAGCTAATATTTAATTCTTCACGATTTCCCAGCACCTCCTCTCACAAAAACTAAAGTGGAGTTATATCTCGTTCACATACGTGTATCGCTGTGTATCCCACGGTTTTAAATGTAGTTATTCTACATCTGCTCGACACTTTTCACATGCTTATTAGACAACAGACTTAAGGCTGTAGTGCGCTGAGATGTTAAAGCGGCAAAATGAGCCCCACCCTTCCCAGATCTTGACCTCATTGAATACATGTGGGATGAGACTGAGGAAACCATTTGTAACAGAGATCCTTCTCTGTCGAACATACCGCAAGCATCGGACGACATCGCATTCGCGTTGCTGAAAATACCTGTAGAACAATACCAGCACCATGTTAATCCGTGCCATATCGAATAGAGGATTTTCTGAAGGTAAAGGATCGCACAACACTTTATTTGGTAAGTGTTCCTAATAACTTGGTACTTGATTGTAGGTTTAAGTGTGTTAATGACGTATAGCTATTTAAAACTAATTCTACACATACTTGAATTATATTCGGAAGAAATTAGTAGCTTTGTCAATCTTTTACGAAGCATAAACCAACGTTACGGATTGCACAACACAACATGATTCTGGGGTTTGCAAATTTCAAGTGTTTTATAGTAATTCACGTATGCTGATCACGAACAGCACACCCGTTTTCATCTGTCAACCACAGACTTTTCACAATTTCCCATGTTATTTTTGTTTATATATGACAAAAATGAAAAATATTATGAAGTAATCTATTACTTTTTATTCTAAAAATCTTAATTTACTAGCTAAAGCAGATCGCGGCAGTCTGGAAATGATACAATGGATGGATAAATTTTATTTGGAAAGTGGTACAATAAATGGCGCTTCTATATCAATGAAAGAAACGTTGTGTGTTTTTCCCATTTTAAACACTGTGTTTCAAGCGATGTGCTCATTATAAGAAGTGTTTTTTGATCATTTTAACTGTTGCGTTGTTCATTATTACTGCGTTATGGTGTCAAGAAGATGTGTTTATAGTCCTGATTCATTTTGTTACATACGTGGTAGATTTACGGTGAAACAAAGCAACACAAAATAACGGATTTTGTCAAAAAGGCGTATCAGGCTTATTTCGGTATAAAGCTTGGAGACCAGGACAAGAAATGGGCGCCGCATCAAGTTTGTCACATGTGTGTTGAGCAATTGAGAAAATGAACTCAAGATAAAACAATCTCTCTTCCATTTGCTATTCCAATGGTATGGCGGGAGCCAGTGAGTCATGATGAATGTTATATTTGCTTAATCACACCAGTAAAGGGCTACAATTGCAAAAACATAAATAATATTGTAGACCCAATGACTCCCTGTGCTATCAGACCTGTACCTCATGGTCCTGATTTACCTTCATCAGCTGCAGAAGTTGAGTTAAATTGCAGTGAAACTGAGAAACTGTACAACAGACCTGAGACTAGTAGTGAACCACAGAAGTTTACACAAAGTGAATTAAATGTCTTTGTACGGAATTTAAATCTACCGAAGGAAAGTGCACAACGTTTAGGATCAAGACTCAAAAACAAAAATCTAGTTGCTCCAGGAACACCATTTTCATGGTACAGAAACCGAGAAAAGGAATTATGTTGAATATTTCGCCCAAGAAGAATCGCTTGTATTTTGCAGAGACATTCCTGTTCATGACCCATCACAGTGGAGATTGTTCATTTATTTTAGAGAAGCTTAAAAGGACTCCTTATGCATAATGTCAATAATCCCCCTCCATAACAGTTGCTCATTCAGTACATCTGAAGGAATCTTATGAACGTTTCGACGTTTTCCTTAATAAAATAAGATATCGGGAATACAACTGGCAAATTTGTGGAGATTCTAAAATTCTGAGCATGATACTATTAGGGCAGCAAACTGGCCACACAAAAAGCCATATTTTTTCTGTGAATGGGACAGTAGAGCTTATAAGCAACATTTGATCACAAAAAAATGGCCTAGAAGAGAAAACTTGATTCCAGAATCAAAGAACGTTCTCCACCCGAACCTAATGGATCCGGAAAAAGTTATTTTACCATCCTTGCACTTTAAATTAGGATTGATGAAAGAATTTATCAATGCATGCTCTGGACAAAAATGATGAAGGTTTTCAATATTTGATTAATGTTTTTTTCACATTTTTCAGAAACAAAAATTAAAGGAGTGTTTGTTGGCCCAGATATAAGGCGCTTAACTAAAAATAAAACTTTTGAGGAAAAAATGACTACAACAGAAAAAGAAGCATGGGTTAGTTTCAGAAATGTCATTCAAAATATTCTAGGCAATTACAAGGATCCTAATTACAGAACCATATCTCTCTATTCTAATAAAAAGTAACTGCCGCCGCTGCTGCTGCCGCTGTTTTAGAAATTTCGCGACACTCTTGCTTTCCTAGCTCGCAGCGCAAAACGTATTAAACACAAAAATGTGAAATTTGCATCGTTTGTAGAGAATTGTTTGGAGAACACGCTGAAATAAACCGTTTCTCGATTCTTGCGATACTTCAAGAGCTATTGTATTTCAAACTTAAGGTAAGCAAAAAAGTGCTATCAGGTCGCGTTCCGGACACACTAACAGCAACAGAACCACGAAACTTTGTAGGCATGTAGTGCCATGACTGAATTTTTGCACCTCGTCGCCCTTTGTTTTAATTTCGATTTAGTTTAGAAGAAATTAAATTTCTAAATTTCACAAAATTTTCTATTTCGCGATGGGATCCATTTAAAAAAACGGATATATGGCAAACTATAAATCATAACACATTGCAATTTTTACATCATAAACTTACAACTGTCGTCCCTTTTTTACAAAAAAAATTAAGAAAAAGTCATTTTCTGATTTTTAAGCATTTTTTAAAGACGCAAAGGAAAGAAACGAACGGCTTGTCTGTCTTCACGATAAACACAGAGGAACGTTCTGGTCCCGTGACCTGCTGCCATGGTGACGCAGATAATTTTTTATGCATATGTTTTGTTGGCAAAGCTATCTCAGTTGTTTAAGGTGGACGTCAAGTGATTTTGCTTCCTATATTTCCAATGGAAAAACTTCTGTACACATTTTTTTCACAATTAATGCGTTCCCAAAGATGAAAATTTGAACATCCATTAAAATAGCTTCATTTTATAACTTGGAATACTTAATATTTTCCAAAACATAACCATACTTATGCAATCCAACATTTGTTTGTCTAATGACGTCGTCAAAGTACAGGTCCGACATCTTTTTTCTGGACAATAATGCGTTCCCAAGGATGAAAATTTGAGCATCGTTTAAAATAGCTTCATTTTATAACTTGGAATACTTAATATTTTCTAACACATAACCATAATTATGCAAACCAACATTTGTTTGTCTAATGACGTCATCAAAGTACAGGTCCTCCATCTTTTTTCTTCACAATTAATGCGTTCCCAAGGATAAAAATTTGAGCATCGATTAAAATAGATTCATATTATAACTTGGAATGCTTCATATTTTCTAACACATAACCATAATTATGCAATCCAACATTTATTTGTCTAATGACGTCGTCAAAGTACAGGTCCGCCATCTTTTTCTGGACAATCAATGCGATCCCAAGGATGAAAATTTGAGCATCGATTAAAATAGATTCATTTTATAACTTGGAATGCTTAATATTTTCTAAAACATAACCATATATATGTAATCCAGCATTTGTTTGTCTACTGACGTCATCAAAGTACGGGTCGCGCCATCTTTTTTCTGGTTTCAACACCACCAAAGGAAAAGTTAGATTTTTTATATAATTATGGTTATGTTTTAGAAAATATTCCTGTTTTTGTATAAGTTTAAACGAAAAGAAAATAGTACGTGCTAATATGTTACTGTGATGTAATAAAGAAATTTCTTTATGTTTCTGAACAGAAAAATACCGATGCAACATTCCACAAATTTGCAAAATTAAATGCTAACAACCATATGAATAAAAAGCTGTGTTGCAATTTATCAGTGCCTTTCTTTACGATTCCCGTATAAAAAATCCAACACATTGTTAAGGTTCATATACATAAAACGCGATGAGTAAGTAGTCTTTTCGTTGCGTTTTGGACTGTGATGACTCGGAGCGACAACAGAAGTACGGAATGGGAATAACCTTGCCCTCTACTAACCTTGACCTTCGGGTCTACAGCAAACCCAAACGGATGTGCAGACATCCAGAAACTCAGAGAAATGAGTAACACGGAGAAATACAGAGTTCGGCGTATTATGTAAACAAATTTTGATGCAGAGTCATAAGACTGTTAAATTTACAAGAGACCTTCAGGATTTTGTGAATTCTGTCTTTGAAAATGCATAGCACCAATCGATAGAGCACTTTAAGGAACCTCTAAAGAGACAACATTTATCGGCGGACAGCTGATGAGACGAAAGCAACAGATGTTCAAAGTTCACAGAATAACTGCTATTATTGCATTTTCAATGGACATATACATGTTTAATTGCAACTATTGTGTTCCGTAAGGATGATTGTGTGGTTCAGACAAAAATGGGCGGAACAGTGAGTACATTTTAAGAACTGTAGCGCAGTCTCTGCAGTTCGTGTTGACTGCAGCGCCTCCCGTGGCTAAAAAAGACAAATAAAAAAAAATTTCGTCGAACTTTGAACTCATTTATCTCCATCCCTATTTACGGTCTTCCGACGAAAGTCCTTGTTTTCTGCGTTTCTTTAGGTATTTAAACCAATGATGATAAGCATTTTCCGTGATCGAATTCACAAAATGATAAAGGTCCCTTGTTAGTGTGAGCTGGGGTCGTACAGATTTCATCTACCAGATAACTGGAGCACGTGTTTTTTATACCGATAAACCGAGTGTTTCCGCAATGTTTAGCAGTCTTTTGTATTGTAAAAGTTTGGCTACGCATTGTAATTTCTGCAGTTGAGCGCTTTAAATAATATTTCTTTAATTTTGATTTTTGTTTGGGAGTTTAACGACCACCGAGCTAAGGGATATAAGCAGTCTCCCGTCCCTAATTTAGGGCCAGTGGTTCCGGGGTAGGAGAGAGCCAGTACAGTAAGATAGGCACACCACATATGCTTCATCCGGAGTTCGAATCGGTGTCCAATCTAAAGAACACACAGACGCCAATGCTTAGACCACTGTGCCACCGAGGAGACCAAAACAATACTTAGGTATTACTATTGTTAGTGTGCTGGAACTCCGATTATTACCTTAACGTTCTCGCCTTATCGATACTCTAAGAACAAATTCAGAGCAATTATAATGCATAATTTTTATCGGTGTAATGCTTCTGACTGAGCTGATTAAATGTCTGCAATAAGCACCTGAATCAACAGATTTAGAGTGAGTGGACTTCCCCGTGGTCTGCGTTCAAAGGCGAAACGACATGTTTATCGATTACCCGAAACAGAAAGACAGCAATAGAGGAGACATCTTTATTCGAATGATGAGACTTAGAGGAAAACTTGCTGTCCATGCGGCACTGGTCTAAGATTCAGCGGAAAGTCGTAGCTGCGAAGTATCAGAAGGAATCAATAAATGAACTTGTAGCCTCGGTACATCTGAGACGTGCATTGTGTTTGGAAAGTGTCAATAAGTACAATAAACTGCCTCATAGATCGATACGAAACTGAGCGCCACGTAACTTACTGGAGTTACTCTATTCAGAAAGTTTTCCAAAAGTCCAGTCTAAGTAATCTCATTAAAGCACTTATATTTTGTTCGAGTCAATACTTTTATTCTTCTCGGACACCTATCCAGACGTATTGAAACCAGCACACTTTCACGAAGAACAATGAAATGACAAACTACCTTAAACTGAAATTGATAAACTACAACGAATGCGTTATTTACAACATCTATAATGTGAACTAACAGTCCTTATGTGTGCATGTGGGGAGTTTGGGAGCAAGATTGAAGTTGTCACACCCAAACGAAATTCAGGAGCAGCAGTGACTTTAACAGAGTGGCTAGAGATATCTATATTCAAGGGTACAAGCAGACAAGAAGTTCAATCGCATTTTTCCTAATTATTTATTATAATTCTGTCTAATCACCCAGGTTGTTTACCTAGTTTGCTGTTAGGAAATTTTCATGTAAGTTTCCGTAGCCAATATTTCAATTTAATTTTCAGACATCAATGTAATTCATCAGCTCTCCTGTCTCCCGGGATGACATGTAACCCTGAATGAAAGTTAATTGTCATACATAGTGACATTCCATTCTTTCTTATACTGTTGCGGTGATTGTCTTCAGTATGGATCAAATGACTTAAAAGTCATGTGTGTGTCTGCCACCCAGCACTCATCCTAAAAAAAAATCTGTTCAGCCAGACTCACCGTATTGGTCAGCGCGCGCTTAAAAGTATGATCCATAAAGCTGAAAAACGAAAGATTTAACAGTACACGTACCGATATTATAAATGTCTTGTTCTGCAAATGGTAGGCGATTCTCCTTTAATGTCGTACCGTTGACACTTGTTTCATACTTTCTGGAATTTTGACTGGTGATGAAGTTTTTCAGTGACCATTATCCGTTGCCACCTAACGTGTCATATGAGTTGGCATGCGAATTCAACAGGCCATCTCCTCTACTTTTGTAAAATCTTCCAACGGTCCCTTTTTTTGCAAACTCGTGAAGAAGCCAGCCGTAAACTAAAACGCGAAATATTGTTTGATAAAACGCGCTTGTTGAAATCGCTGTTCCCTTGTCTGCAGCAATGTCTCGAGCTGCAAATTGAACTGACTCTTGTGAAATGATGTTTGGCCTAATGATTTTTCAAGTGAATTTTTGACATAGACAGGCCGCCCTCTTGATAATGTACGCTGTCAGTGGAGTTCTTAAGTATAAACCTGGTGTTTCACTGGGTAGTGACAACGTTCCTGTGGAATAAATCGTTTAAGAATAACGAGAGGGCACTGTAAGTCCGAGACGTCGATCAGCAGGCGACAGGCATTTGTGAAGAAGCAGTGGGATGGTGGTCACGCGATGTCGGACATGCTGCGATATGCCGCGGAAGAAAGAGTTTTCTTGGTGAAAATGGGTATGTGGAGGGCGGAAACCCCACAAAAGTGTTACGAAAGTGGGGTACAACGTTTAAGAATCGTTGTAAGCCACCTGTCGAAATGGGTAGCGAAATTCGAACGAACCGGCAGTGTCACAGATGACGTGGCAAGCATGTCGACGAAGAGATGAACAGCACGGATGGCGGAAAACATCGAAGCCGCACGAGAACTACTAGACGAAAATGCCGGTACGTCAACACGAAGACTTGCGCATGAACTAGACGTTAGCCCAGCGTCCGCATGGCGCATTGTGACGTCGGATTTGGACATGTTTCCCTACAAAATCCAGGTGCATCAGCCTTTGAGCACAACAGCCGTCCAGCAGCGTTATAAGTTTGAGAGTAACATGTGTTCACTGATCGATGAGCACAACTTTGATGTGAAGAACATTGTCTTCAACAATGAGGCGCACTTCTGGTTGGATGGCTACGTTAACCGCCAAAGCTTACCACATCTGTGGAAGCGAGAAGCCGGCGGTCTGTGTTGTAAAGCCTCTCCATCCGCTGAAGTTAACAGTTTGGTGTGCAATGAGTAGTGATGGCCTCATTGGACCATTTTTCCTGGAGTCCACAGTTACCGCTGCTACCTACAGTGACCTTTTGAAGAACCGTTTTTTCCCGGCTGCAGTCCAGAAGAACTGGATTCACAACCGCACGTTCAACAGGACGGAGCACCGCCACACTCCACAAATGCTGTTCTTGAGTTCGTTCATCAGCAGTATGGCCCACGGGTTATAGCCAGACGATTCCCCCTGCGTTTCTTCAGCCAGTCTCACTTGGCCTCCGTACAGCCCCGATTAAACGCCGCTCGACTTCTTCTTGTGGGGCTTATTGAAAGATCGGGCGTTCCATGACATTCCGCGAACACTGTCTGACCTCCGACGTGCCATCCAACAGGAAATTGCCCGGATCCCGTCTAACGTCTTCTCGTCGGTATTGCAGCACTTCGATGCCCGTATTCGCCACGTCGTGACAGCGGATGCTCATCCCTTTCCCCTACTGTTACTCCTGTAAACGTATTTTTCCTCTTTCAATAAAGCAAGTTAACTTTATTGTCTCTTTCTGTTGTCACTACCCAGTGAAACACACGGTGTTAGAAATCTTCTTCCTTTTACGTTTTTTATTTTTTCTTGGTTTCTAGGACACAAATAGACCGATGGATACACAATTACTTTCTTTTGTTACTGTAGAATTTTCCATACCTATTCTAATTTTTCCCTTTGGCTGTCATTTTTCTTGATATTGAATTTTTCTCTTTTGTAAACACGTGTTGAACGTGCTATTCGTTTAGCAGCTGCACAAAGAGAAACATGGAAAAGCTTTCATACTTCCACGAAACTTTGCTGGAATCCAAATTAGATTCTTTGCTGAACGAAATGCGTTATACTTTCTCGAAGAGAGATTCTGCTTTTGCTCCGATGCTGAAGGCGCTAAATTGCTCCTTTGATCGCGACAAAACAGGTTCCTTCGTTTTCTAAAAAACGGGGAGGAGGGGAGTGTAAATAAACGATTCACATGGGTATAATGGAGCGATACTTCGTTTCCTTAGAATTCATTTGTTTCCGCTAAAAGAAGAAGCAACAGGCAGCTGCGTACCGCAATCTATTGGGAACTATGAATTCCTTTTACTGGTGCTGGCAACATTCATTATGTTCGATTTTCTTTGCAGTACATGTTTTATAATCGCACATCTGGCAACACACTGGCTAGAAAAAGAGAGAGAGAGGGAGAGAAGAAGCAGTTCTCAGTTTATTAATACAATTTTAGGTGAAGAAAATTCCACCCTTTTCTGCAAAGAGGCAGCAGCTATTTAAAATCCCCCGAAAAGAAAATCTTTTACACAACGACGAAGACATTGGAAAATCATGGAGCAAGAAAGAAAACCATCGCTGGATTGCGAGTAAATCATCGGATAGGAAAGAGTTCATTTTCTTCTACGAGACACATACATTTTTTCTTTCTTTCTCCTCCTAATGTAACACGCGGTTATCGATTCTGTTGAGTTTCTGCCTAAAGGCAGAAGTACTTACTTTAAATGACATGGTTTCTCTTTTTTTTTTTTTTCATTTCGGCCGTTTTTCTCATATTTGATGATAAAATGGCTCAATTTTCAATTGCGGAAGGATACAGATACGTTCCACGTAAGCACTTTTCCGACAATGGGTGACTGGGAATTTTTGCTTTAAAACCTTTCACTTCGTTGACAGCACTCTTTTTTTCAATATGTCATAGGATTTAGCAGGAAACATTGCACTGTTGTTAAAATTTCCATAAATTCTACTTAGAAGAAATACAGGGTATGTTTTCACACGCAGTTTTTACAAACCAGTATTTTTTCCTGATTATCTGTTATTGTATTGCGGGAAGTTTGAAAGCCAACACAGCATCAGTGACTCGTTCAAAACTCGAAATCAGACTTCCAGAACGAGAAGATGATCTCTTGGCTCTTAGCAACAAGCGCAAAATGAATACGTTTTGTATAAAGAAAGGAATGCTTTATTAGTTTCTAGCTAGGTGGCATCCTTCACTTTGTCGATGACAAGTGTTTCACAATTGCACAGGGACTGGCGTGGCCACAAACTTTTTGTGACCAAGTAACAAATATTCCTATTGGTCTTCGACGAGTTTTGGTGTGGTGCTATGTAATTGGGTAACAAATATTTGTATAACTGAGTTCTTAACTTCACACCCGTGTAACAAATCTTTGCTACAGGGTCAAATGTTTACTTGAAACAGAAAACGAGCAATCTCCTGGCGGCAGAGTCTTGAAGTTTCAGGCAAGAGCTTCATGAGATGCTGGCAAAATAACACATCATTTTCGTTCTGCTCGTGTCCTCGGACATATGCAGGCAAAACAAGAACTTAAATATGCTTTCGTTCTGTTCCTCACCTTTCTGTGTGACCGGAAACCCTACAATATATGTGATCGACTCTTAATATCTTAGGCTGATCATGGGAATTATCCCGCTACAAGGAAAGGTGCAACTATTGTGGGGGCACACATTTAGAACTCATTAATTTAATCAAATGTCTTAATCCAATAGTTTTCAGCTTTATTTGTGCCAGAACTCTCTTTTTATTTACACAACCTAACCTGAATTATGTTTCCACAAGAAAAATGTTGCACTCTGAGTTTTCGGGGAACTGAAGAATTTATTTAATGAAACTTCGAATTTCATACTATTCACTAGTAAAGTTAAATTCAAAGCTTTCGATAATTTTCAGTGAGAAGAATGATATTGTGTAAATTTTTAGATGTTGTGTTTGTTTTCCTGTTGTCACTGTCATTTAGTGCTCTACATTTGTTTCATTTTTTAAGCGACAACAGCTAAAATTCATGATTCACATAAGTAGCATTTTCAAAGGAAATCAGTATTATCATAGCTTTTCCTCTTCAAATGTATTCCCTCAAGCTGAAACACTACTGCAATATTCAAATGAAATAATCTCAAAAATTTGAAAGTCGTCAGAAGGGGTACTAATAAATTGCAATTATTCAGCATTCTCCACGGTTTCTTTATATCACTGGTAGTAATTTTGAGTTTCCAGATCAGGAAAATAATTCTCAAAGCGGAATTCCAACGAAGGAATTCAACTTAAGATAAACATTTTGGCGTCACAACAAATGCAATGTCTTTTTGAAATTCTTCTTCACAGTTTAGTTCCATTGGATCATCAATTCTTTAAAAGTACTCGAGAACACTCAGAGATGCAACTCGTTAGAATCTGCAAATGGCATTTCGCATTGCACTCTGGTGAGATATTTGTCCCCTAATGAAAAATGTATTTTATTTTATGACGTATTTCTGCTGTAAGACTATGTATATATGTACATATGAGTTTTGAAACATAGTGTTAGTTCTGAACGGAAATAACAATATTATAACTTCATGTAATACGAAATTTAGAAATATTTATTGTACGACTCCAGTAGAGCATCACACTAGCAGAGTAAGCAGAGAGAGAGAGAGAGAGAGAGAGAGAGAGAGAGAGAGTCCCTGTTTCAGGGTTTTCTTTCCATGAGCATGAAAGTTTAAATTCACACCTTTAAATTTTGAGGCAGATATATCTTCTCTACAATTTATCAATAAAACTAAGAAAGTGTTATACACTTACACCCTAAATTACCTAAGTGATAATCGTAACGTTTTGTTAAAATTTGAAAATTTGTTTAGAAATGTAATTTTTCAAACAGACTGCATGCGTCGTTTCTTTAAAAAGCTTCGTTCTTCTCGTTTCACTATTGGAAAACGAGAAAATAAATTTCAATGCCTTATTTTTTGTTTCTTGAGTTAATTTTTGGCTGTTTTCTTATGGAAATCATTCTTCGGGAGTCACAGATACTGCGCTCACAGTTTACCACAAAAATATTTAATTTTACCATGTTGCTTTGGACAACGGAAAATCAGAACTATTACACTCAATCCATCTTTCAGGGATACCGAGTTGCAGCCATGATTTCATGAATGTAACTAATCTTTCATTTTTATTACATCGTATTCACTTTTCACATTCTGGAGTACTATGGTGGTATTTGGTAGGGCACGGGATCGCTAAAAAGACTGCTTAAAATCCATTGCTTTATCAAATTAACACATTTTATCCTGAGTGCATCTACTGCATCCAAGAACAATTACATTTCCGTAAAGGTTTTTTCACTGTCTTGTTTCCAGTCGTCGAGTTCTTAACAGCTTTGTGTTTTTCACTTATTTTCCTGGCATGTACCGTCCAGCAAAGTTCTTATAAGCCTAACAATTAAGAACTTTCCTAGCATGTACCGTCTTGCGAAGTTCTTATAAGCCTAACAATTAAGAACTTTCTTGGCATGTACCGTTCTGCAAAGTTCTTATAAGCCTAACAATTAAGAACTTTCTTGGCATGTACCGTCCTGCAAAGTTCTTATAAGCCTAACAATTAAGAACAATTTGTGAAACATTTTTCCCACTGCAGAACAGTTCAAATAGATTTACATTGAATTTCAACTATTTTCCTTAACTTTCTGCCGAGAACAAATATGTGGCGAAAAAGTGTTTAAAATGTACTTAAATACATTTAGTATATATTTTTACAAATTGTTAAAAACCAAAAATAGGCAAAGGATGATGCTTTTGAGGGTTGTACGTATTCAGAAATGGACGCGTTGAGACGATGAGTAAAATTGGTGCATTCAAAACACCAATTTGCCTAAGTTATTCAAGTACTATGTAGATTAAGATAACCACTTCTGCACTCAAGTTAAGTAAATACAAAGTTGTTTTTATTTTACTGTAAACTGTATCCTTCAAAATTCAATAGTTTGTCTAGTAAATACGTAAGACGCTTCTGATACTATAATTGCTCAGAGGACAAAAATGCGCACACAATGTTTTTCTGCGGATATGTTTCGTAATGGAAGAAAACAAATTAATTTTCATAACAAAATTAAAGATAATAGGAAAATTATCCACACTGTGATCTTATGGTATACATAAGACAATCTGCATAAGCATTTTTTACAAATCATCGTTATCACAATATTGAATTTTTTATCGGCAGTTTTCAGTTTTTTTTTTTTGGGAACCGGCAGTACATTTTCGCGAATGAATTGATAGATCAATACAACCCTTCCGACATTCAGTTTAACAGTGCAAAATATAAACTATATGGATATCTATCTATTTATCTATCTATCTATCTGTTATATATATATATATACATACACTATAATGACAAAAATCACCGGACACCTAGAATAGAAACACAACATAGCCTTTATTGACATACATTAGTACTGGGTCGGTCCGCCTTTGGCCTTAATGCATGCACTGACCCTTCGAGGAATGCTTTCGACAAGGTTTTGGAGCACAGCGATAGGTATCCGGTTCCATTTAATACATAATACTGCCGCTAACTGTTGCTTTGTAGTAGGCCTTGGTTCCAAACTTCTTACGCGGCGCTCTAATTCATCCCACAGGTGCTCTATGGGATTAAGATCAGGGCTCTGTGCTGGTCAGTCCACACACAATACGGAATCATCGTCAAACCACGCCGTAACAGTCCTTGCTCTATCGCTCGGTGAATTATCCTGCTGGTACCAACAAGACTCTGTTCCATGGTATTGCCAAAGAGTTGGTAGGGCATACATGTCCAGAATATCGAGGTAGACGTGCTGGTTAACAGGTTTGTCCACAATAACCAATGGGCTGGGACCATACGACGAAACACACCCTCACACGAGTACACTGCCACCTCTAAACTTGACCGTAGTAACAGTACATTGTGGCACACAGCGTTCCCCCGGCTACCGCCATACCTACACACGACATCAGACTGATGGTTCGTGTATCTGGATTCATCAGTCCACAGGACCCGTTCCAATTGATCTACGGTCCACGATAAATGTTATTTCCACCATGCTAAATGACGAGTAGCATTCCTAGTGGAGATAGATGGCTTATGAGCAGCCGTACGACCACGGTAACCCATGCAATGAAGTTCTCTGAGAATGGTACGTGTGCATACCGAGGTTCCAGCATTTTTACTCACCTGCACATTGAGGTCTTGTGCAGTACTCCGTCGATTAGCTGTAACGACTCTCCTAAGACTTCGACGTCCTCCATCACTGATTTTCTTTGGTCTGCAGGTAGGTTTCCCTGGTTCAGGCACACCATGTGTCTTCCACGTATTCTGTACAGCCAAAATTGTTGACTTGGTAATGTTTAAACGCCTCTCGGTTTCTCTTATGGACAACCCACTAATATAACACCCAACAATCTTTCTTTTCTCAAAGTCAGCTTTCTCCTGCCGCGACATTTTCACTGAACCTCACAATGCGATATGATCGCGGTCAGCTGCAGGCTTGTTTTTTATACAGTTTGCAACTGTATCGCGCTTCTTAACAACGCAACGGACCCGTTCATTTGCTTTTAAAGGGGTGTCCGGCGACTTTTGTCAAGATAGGGTATATTGTTACATATATATATATATATATATATATATACACAGTCGAGTCACATTATTTTGACAAACTCCTACACTGCTGGCCACCCAAAATGCAACACCAAGAAGGACACGAGATAGCAAAGCCAGATTTCCTGGACACAAAACAACAGATACAAAGATGAAATGATTGAGCTTACAGGCCCGTGCGACTTGCGGAACACGCAGACATCAATAGTTCGTGTGCCCACATGGCTGGCAACAACGGCTGCTACACGCCGCGGTATCGAACGAAAGAGGCTTTGGATGTGGGCTTCGGGTATGTCGGTCCAGGCTGCTTCCACACGTTGCCACAGTTCATCAAGCGTAGCCACGGGTGATGTTTGCCGGTCCACTCGGTTGCCGATCAGCGACCAGACGTGTTCGATGGGCGACATATCGGGAGAGCAGGCGGGCCACGGCAGCAGTGACACCTGGTGTGCCGTGAAGAATTGTTGCACGATGCGTACCACATGCGGGCGCGCATTGTCCTGTTAAAACGTGGCCGCTGGCAGGTCCTGCAGGTAAGGGAGGACTACAAGCTCCAAAACGTCGCAGATGTAGCAGTGGCTGTTGAGTGTACCTGCGATGCGTACCAGAGGGGTGCGGGTGTCATATCTAATTGCTCCCCAAACCATAACGCCAGGCAACGGACCGGTATGGCGATACATAATGCAGGCGTCATACAGTCTCTCTCCGTGGTGCCGCCACTCGCGGATCCGATCATCGTGGTGTTGCAGGCAGAAGCGGGATTCGTCGGAGAAGACAATGCCGTGCCATTTCGTAGCCCACGTGCGGCGTTCAACGGCCCACTGCTGCCGCAATCGCCGGTGGTGTAACGTCAATGGTAATCGGAGCACACACACACACACACACACACACACACACACACACACACACACACACACATATATATATATATATATATAAATATATATATATCATCATCATCATCATTGTCAACCATTATCAATCCACTGCTGGACGAAGGTCTCCCCAAGTTTCCTCCACAACGGTCTGTCTTGTGCCAGTCTCCTCCATGTCACTCCCGCATATTTACGAATTTCATCCACCCATCTCCCATGTGGTCTTTTTCTGGGTCTTTTCCTGTCCCTTGGAATCCAATCTAAAATTTCGGCTGTCCATCTATGGTCTGTCCTTCTGGCAGTATGTCCAGCCCATTGCCATTTCAGGGATTTAATTCTGATCTTGATGTCTTCCACTCTCGTCATTTTTCGGATCCACGAGTTCCTCTTCTTATCTCTCCTGGTTATACCAAGCATGCACCTCTCCATGCTGCTTTGAGTTCTCTGCAGCCTTTGTATGTCTCTTTTAGTTAAGGTCCACGTCTCTGCACCATACGTAAGCACTGGAAGGATGCATTGATCAAACACTTTTCTTTTAAGACATAATGGCATATTGCTCTTGAAAATTATGCTGTTTCTTCCAAAAGCTCTCCAGGCAAGTTTTGTAAGCCGATTAATTTCTTCATCAATGTGACCCTCACTTGATGTCTGCTGTCCAAGATAAACATACGTATCTGTTATCTCCAGTTTTTCTCCATCAATCGATAAATCTTCATTTCTTGTAAAAGCATTGAATATCACTTTTGTCTTCTGAAAGTTCACTTTTAATCCCACTTCTTTACTCTTGTCAGCAAGTTCCTGGATCATACTCTGCAGCTCTCATGGGGTAGTTGCAAAAATGACTACGTCATCAGCAAAACGAAGGTGGGTTAGATAATCTCCATTAATCTTTATCCCTCTGTTTTCCCAGTTCAGTAATTGAAAGACATTTTCCAATGGGGCATTAAAGAGCTTCGGAGATATGGTGTCACCTTGTCTCACTCCCTTTCCAATTTTTATGTGTGTTGTATTTTCAAACAGCCGAATCTTTGCACTTGCATTTTCATAGATGTTATTAATAATATTAATGTATGCATCTTCAATACCGCAGGATTTCAGAGCCGTGGTAACTGCTGATGGTTTCACCGAATCAAAGGCTTTTTCATAATCGATAAAAGCCATGCACAATGGAAGTTCATATTCCCTTGCTCTTTCAGTTAGTTCTCTCAGTACATGGATATGATCTATTGTGCTGTAGCCACTCCTGAATCCAGCTTGTTCTCTCGGTTGAGCCATGTCCAGTGTTACCTTCTAGCTGTGTGAAAGAACTTTAGTGAAGATTTTATAAACCACTGATAGGAGGCTGATAGGTCTGTAGTTCCTGAGATCCTCAATGTCACCTTTTTTATGTAGCAGGATCATTGTAGCATTGTTCCAATCCTCAGGAATCTTCCCTTCATTAAGGCATCGAGTGAAAATTTGGGCGAGTACTGTTTCAATTTCTCCACTTGCTTCTTGTATGATGTCTACAGTAATTCCATCTTCTCCTGGAGCCTTCCCCCGCTTCATGTTCTTGATTGCATGAGCAACTTCTGCTGGGAGGTCTGGAAGAACTCTGGTACCTTTCATGATGTCTGGAGTACATGTATCATCCCTTTCATATAATTTGGAGTAGAAATCTTTCACTCTTGTCAAAATTTTGCCTCTATTTCTTGTTATAGAACCATCTTCTTTTCTCAGAGCCATAATCTGTTTTCTTCCCTTACTGAGATGTCCCTTTGCTATCTTTAGGCTTTGGTTGTTTTCAATTGCTTTCCTCACTAGCTCACAGTTGAATTTTCTTACGTCTTCAGTGATACCTTTTCGTGCTGTCTTGCATAGCTCTATATATTCCACTTTGGAAGTCACATCTTCTTTAGTTGTCCTCATCTCTCTTCTTTTTTGCATCAACATTTTGGTTTTTCCTGATAATTTGTTTACATGCAACTTGTTCTTAGACCCAGCTAATTTTGTTGCTGTTTCCATAAGAGCTTTGGTTACTTTTCTGTTAACTTCCGAAATATCCACTTCTTCCGATGTTAGGCCTTCTAAAGCAGAGAATCTGTTCTTCAGTTCCAACTTGAAAGTATTATGGTGTTTTTTAAGGTTGGTTATGTCAATACATTTTGTTTGTCTTATGAGCTTGCCACGTTCCAGTTTAGTGTTGAGGTGCATCTTACATCTCACCAATCTATGGTCACTACCTGTGTTGAACTTGTTTAGCACACTGCAGTCTTCGATGACGAATTTTTTGTTACACATAATAAAATCAATTTCACTTGTCGTCCCAATTGGATGTCTCCATGTCCATTTCCTGTGTGGCTTTTTCTTGAAAAAGGAATTCAAGATGAAAAATCCTTCTGCCTCTGCAAACTCAACGAGAGTATTTCCACGCTGGTTTCTGTTGCCGTGACCGAATTTACCTACTGAACTTTCATTCTGTTGCCGGTGCCCTATTTTTGCATTGAAATATCCCATAATTATCTTCAAGTGCTGCTTACCTTTATTATTTAGATGACGAATTTCCTCATAAAATTCTTCAATTTCTTCTTCAGGATGACTTGTGGTGGGTGCATAAGTTTAAATAATCTGAGCCTGGTATCTTCTCGATAGTTGGATAACGAGTCGTGCAGCTCTGTCAGAGGAACTTTCAACTTCTACCACTTTATCCTTCAGTTTCTTGTTTATTATAAATCCAACACCACTAGTTCTGCCTGTATCTGTCCCACGATAATAGAAGAGATGTCCACTTTTCAGTTCAATGAGATCTTCTCCTTTTCTCCTTACCTCACTTAGCCCGACGATGTCCCACTTGATCCTTTGTAGTTCCTCTTCCAATTCAAGAAGCCTTGAATCAGAAGATAGGGAGCGTCCGTTGTAGGTAGCCAAGGTCAGCATCAAATGGCACCCTAGTCCGGTCCTCCGGGGAATTCTTAGCACCCTCTGCCTTCATGTCGCACTGGCCGCAGCCTTGGCCAGGTACATTCCAGCTCCCGGAGACTGAGGGCTAAGATTTAAGTTGTAGAGTCATTTTGGAGGTGTTTGGCCATAACTCACCACGCTGGCCAAGCGGGTTGGTGAGTGTGGGATAGCATTTCCTCTGATCCCGATGGTATAGTTATACCGCTATTTGCGGTCGTCAGAGCCCCTTTAGTGGGAACAGGATGCACCACGAGAAGGCGGGGTATATATATATATATATATATATATATATATATATACAGGAAATGGACATGGAGACATCCAAATGGGACGACAAGTGAAATTGATTTTATTATGTGTAACAAAAAATTCGTTATAGAAGACTGCAGTGTGCTAAACAAGTTCAACACAGGCAGTGACCATAGATTGGTGAGATGTAAGATGCACCTCAACACTAAACTCGAACGTAGCAAGCTCATAAGACAAACAAAATGTATTGACATAACCAACCTTAAAAAACACCATAATACCTTCAAATTGGAACTGAAGAACAGATTCTCTGCTCTAGAAGGCCTAACATCGGAAGAAGTGGACATCTCTGAAGTTAACAGAAAAGTAACCAAAGCTCTTATGGAAACAGCAACAAAATTAGCTGGGTCTAAGAACAAATTGCATGTGAACAAATTATCAGGAAAAACCAAAATTTTGATGCAAAAAAGAAGAGAGATGAGGACAACTAAAGAAGATGTGACTTCCAAAGTGAAATATATAGAGCTATGCAAGACAGTACGAAAAAGTATCACTGAAGACGTAAGGAAATTCAACTATGAACTAGTAAGGAAAGCAATTGAAAACAACCAAAGCCTAAAGATAGCAAAGGGACATCTCAGTAAGGGAAGAAAACAGATTATGGCACTGAGAAAAGAAGATGGTTCTGTAACAAGAAATAGAGGCGAAATTTTGACAAGAGTGAAAGATTTCTACTCCAAATTATATGAAAGGGATGATACATGTACTCCAGGCATCATGAAAGGTACCAAAGTTCTTCCAGTCCTTCCAGCAGAAGTTGCACATGCAATCAAGAACATGAAGCGGGGAAAAGCTCCAGGAGAAGATGGAATTACTGTAGACATCATACAAGAAGCAAGTGGAGAAATCGAAACAGTACTCGCCCAAATTTTCACTCGATGCCTTAATGAAGGGAAAATTCCTGAGGATTGGAACAACGCTACAATGATCTTGCTACATAAAAAAGGTGACATTGAGGATCTCAGGAACTACAGACCTATCAGCCTCCTATCAGTGGTTTATAAAATCTTCACTAAAGTTCTTTCACACCGCTTGAAGGTAACACTGGACATGGCTCAACCGAGAGAACAAGCTGGATTCAGGAGTGGCTACAGCACAATAGATCATATCCACGTACTGAGAGAACTAATTGAAAGAGCGAGGGAATATGAACTTCCATTGTGCATGGCTTTTATCGATTATGAAAAAGCCTTTGATTCGGTGAAACCATCAGCAGTTGCAATGGCTCTGAAATCCTGCGGTATTGAAGATGCATACATTAATATTATTAATAACATCTATGAAAATGCAAGTGCAAAGATTCTGCTATTTGGTAATACGACACACATAAAAATTGGAGAAGAGTGAGACAAGTTGACACTATATCTCCGAAGCTCTTTAATGCTACATTGGAAAATGTCTTTCAATCACTGAACTGGGAAAACAGAGGGATAAAGATTAATGGAGATTATCTAACCCACCTTCGTTTTGCTGATGACATAGTCATTTTTGCAACTACCCCATCGGAGCTACAGAGTATGATGCAGGAACTTGCTGACAAAAGTAAAGAAGTGGGATTAAAAATGAACTTTCGGAAGACAAAAGTGATGTTCAATGCTTTTACAAGAAATGAAGATTTATCGATTGATGGAGAAAAGCTGGAGATAACAGACACGTACGTTTATCTTGGACAGCAGATATCAAGTGAGGGTCACATTAGTGAAGAAATTAATCGGCGTACAAAACTTGCCTGGAGAGCTTTTGGAAGAAACAGCATAATTTTCAAGAGCAATATGCCATTATGTCTTAAAAGAAAAGTGTTTGATCAATGCATCCTTCCAGTGCTTACGTATGGTGCAGAGACGTCGACCTTAGCTAAAAGAGACATACAAAGGCTGCAGACAACTCAAAAAAGCATGGAGAGGTGCATGCTTGGTGTAACCAGGAGAGATAAGAAGAGGAACTCGTGGATCCGAAAAATGACAAGAGTGGAAGACATCATGATCAGAGTTAAATCCCTGAAATGGCAATGGGCTGGACATACTGCCAGAAGAACAGACCATCGATGGACAGCCGAAATTTTAGATTGGATTCCAAGGGACAGGAAAAGACCCAGAAGAAGACCACATGGAAGATGGGTGGATGAAATTCGAAAGTATGCGGGAGTGACATGGAGGAGACTGGCACAAGACAGACCGTTGTGGAGGAAACTTGGGGAGACCTTCGTCCAACAGTGGATTGATAATGGTTGACAATGATGATATATATATATATATATATATATATATATATGCGAGTGCACGACCTGAACTAGTTTAAACTAGTTCAGGTCGTGCACTCAAGTCATTCGAAATGGATATAAAGTGGTAGTCGATGCTCTGAACAGCATTTTCTGTCGTCGTTCTCTCTGTGTTTGGGACACCTAAAAGAAGAACTGCCACAACCGGTTAATTAGAGAACTTTTGTTTAACGAGTTTGAACTCCGCCATAACGCTGCTTAAGCAACACGAAGCACTTGTCACGCGAAAGAAGAAGTTTCCGTGGACCACAGCACCCTGGATTCTGGGGCCGTGCGCTACGCCGTAGAGGCAAATTCGACAACCAGCAATTTTAGATTATGAGGCGAGCCGGGCATATCACAGACCACCGTGGTTCGTCATCTTGAGGGCATCGTCAAGATCTACAGATGTTGCTGCATTGTCTCTCATGAACTCACGCCTGCTGAATCAAACCGCCGAGTGGAAGTGTGCAAGAAACTCCAAGAAAACCCATGCGATGTACGTTTCATCAAGAGAATTGTTACGTGCGATGAAATGTGGGTCTATTTCCGTAATCCTAACATACAACGTCAGTGGTTGAGCCCGGGTCAACTTCCTGAACTTGTTGTGAAACGTGGGCGCTTCGAGCACAAGGTGATGCGCTACGTCTGGTGGGATTTCGAGGGGATAATCCATTACAAATTTGTTCCGGACTGTCGGACAATCAACACCAACCTCTACTCTGAACATCTGGAGTGGGTGTACGCCGTTTCGGAGGAGAAGTTCCCGGCACTGGTGTACAGAAAGAGCGCTCTTTTACAGCAGGACAACGCTCGACCTCATACCGCGCGAAGGACCCGGGCAAAATTCATGGAATTTGAGGGCATCGAACTGATGCCACACCAAGCATATTTTCCGGATCTTGTCTCGTCGGATTACTATTTGTTTCGGTCCATGGCCCACTTCCTTCCCGGGCGGTACTTCAACAACCAGGAGGAGGTGACAGCTGGGGTGAAGGAGTTCTTCGCCTTGAAGGACAAGAACTGGTACCGCCGCGGAAACGAAGAACCGGCAGACAGATGGCTAAAGACGGGGCAACACGTTGGCCTATACTTTGAATGCTAATTAGCTTTCGTCGTAAAGGAACGTATGAATACATAAGTGATCCAAATATTGCAAAACCTTCGACTCTCTCTCTCTCTCTCTCTCTCTCTCTCTCTTATATGAAGTGCACATAATGACGATTCAAAAAACCTCAACGGATAGACGAAGAACAAATGATAAAACATAAAACATAAACCAAGAACTGTCTTCGTCATGAGAGTGCCAGTACATGGCGAGAGCAGCTTTTCTGATGTCATTGAAAGGTAGGTAAAAAACCAAATACCCACGGACAGCAAGTACTCTTTAAGCTGCGAGCTCTAATGCAAGACTGAATGGAGAAACAAAAGAAAGAAGGAGAGACGCTAAATGGACGGAAAGTGTTTGGCGTGACGCGGACGGTGACATTGTAGCGAAAATGAACAAACAGTGCGCGAAAACTGAAAAAAAAAGTGAGGGGGGAGGTTAGTATTGGTGGCTATTAGCGATCTATCAAACAGCATTTTGAAAACCCTGTAAATAAACATTGTAGGATCATGGGTTAATGATAGTGTGAAGGTCAAAGGTTGTGTACATAATCGTATTGTAGTTGGTGAAGAACTGTTGAAAATATTTTTTGAGGAAACGAACTGGCAGTCGATTGTTAGGCAATTGAAAATACAGGATTCGGAATTGTTTTATAACATTAGCTGAATTATTGCAAACTCTACAATTTCGAACTGACTGCAAAACCAAGTTAGTAAAATCATGCAATGCATTGATTATGATACGCTTTCCAACATACCAGAAATTATTACTCAAGTTATGAGGATAATGGCTGTGGAATAAATCTCGCTCCTGTGTCCTGACCTTTGACCCCATTTCGATGATATTCAACAGAACCGGTTCAGTACACCTCAAGAATAACATACTAAAGTTTTGTCGCAATGGAAGCAGTTTTACGCACGTTATGAGAATAATGGCTGTGGAATAAATCTTGCTTTTGTGCAATGACCTTTGACCCCATTTCGTTGATATTCAACAGAACCGGTTCACTATAACTCCGGAACAACATGATAAAGTTTTGTCGCAATCGAAACATTTTTTGGTAAGTTATGATGCACAAGGGCAATGGAATGGATCCCACTCCAGTGTCCTGACCTTTGACCCCATTTCGCATATTTTCAATAGGGTTCGTGCCCAGGTGGTTCCCTAACACATACTAAAATTGCATCGAAATCGAACCGTATTTACGTATGTTATGACGCATAAAGGTAATGAAATGGATCCCGCTTTTATGTCCTGACCTTTGACCCCATTCCACCCATTTTCAATAGGTTTCTTTCCCAGGTGGTTCCTTACCACATGCTAAAATTTCGTCGAAATAGAACCATTTTTACGCAAGTTATGACGCATAAGAGCAATGGAATATATCCTGCTCTTATACCCTGCCTGACCTTTGACCCTATTTCGCCCATTTTCAATAGGGTTCGTGCCTAGGTGGTTCCCTACCACATACTAAAATTTCATCGAAATCGAACCATACTTACGCAAGTTATGACGCATAAGGGCAATTGAATGGATCCTGCTCTTATGGCGTGACCTTTGACCCCACTTCACCCATTTTCAATAGGGTTCGTTCCCTGGTGGTCCCCTACCACATACTAAAATTTCATTGAAATCGAACAATTTTTACGTGAGTTATCGTGCCGACAGACAGACGGACGGAAAAAGCTGGAGCATATACGCTTCTTCAACCTATGTTTGAAAAGCGTAAAAAACGATGTTGCGATGCCCAGTAATTGAGATATTTAAGGTCCACTATGAATAATAGTTAACGCTAAAAAGAGAATTACGACGTTTATCATAGATATCTGTCTCAATATTTTTATCGTGAGTGAAAGAAATGTCGATATCGAAATAATGAACATGACTATCTTGCACGGAAGAATTTTGAAGTGTCACAGCTGATGGATATATATGTTGAGCTGGAATATTGAAGATCGGATTATTAAATGCAATAAGGTCATCAATATAACGAAAAATACGGTCATAATCTTGTGTAGTAGTCATAAAATCATTTTCATATAGATATAAATAAAGAGTAACAAGAGTGCTTGAAAAGCACTGCCCATGGGCATATCAATGACTTGAGTAGTATATAGGGGGTACTATGGCACACCCCAAAAATCACATAAAAACCTCAAAATCAGGCATTTTTTGATTTTTCAGACCTCAATAATCACGAACATTTTAAGGCTTTTTTATGATCAAAATCACCATATTTTCATTAAAAAGCATTGATTTTTGGGCATAAAATAGTCAAAAACATCAGATTTTTGAAAATTGAAGTTTTTACTCTGTTTTTTCATAAAAACAGACATCATAAAAACACGCATTTTTGATGATATTTGACGACTTTTTTGAACAATTGCAATCATTTTGAGCTTTGAATAGCTTTGAAAGTGATGAAATGATGGATTTAGTGATCAATAGAAAAGTTGTAAAACAAACTACTTTGCTTTTTAAAAATGCATTAAAAAAAGGGGTACCCAAAATGGATACCCCTTATAGAAGATTAAAAATTTAGGAAGATAAAAGTGTAGGAAGATTAAAGTTCTAATTCAAATGGAATTAAAAGTATGTTATTTTTTCAATTTCTAAGTAAGGTTTAAAAATGTTTAATTCTAAATAAGACATGACTTGTATGCTTAATTCATCATTCTTTTTCCTGATGCAAAGAGTATTAAAGGTTTATCTGTGTACGCATCACTATTAAATAATATATTCTCCCCAAGTGTAATTAAAACTTCTGATTTCCCATTAGTATAATTAGGACGTAAATAAAATGTAATTTTCATATCCATATTTTCACTCAGTTTCATATTTCTGTCAAGGAGATTGCTACTAAATTTCATAAAACGACTGTTTCCCAGTAACGCATAGCACCAAGAGTATTATATGCTTTTTTATCTTCTTGAATTGTTGCATAACATTTTTGATTATCCACGTAATTTTTATTAACTGCGTCATACATATCCTGAGGAGATGGAATATTCACTAGTCTTTTATTTTGAACATCAAACTTTTCATCTTTTAAAATTAAAACATTGTTTTCTAAATACCTCTTATTCACTGCATTCTTATCTGCTGTAGGATCAGCAACATTTCCTATTTTTTTACCTTTTGCATTAATTACATTCCCATCTTGAATATGTAAATATTTTTGATCCAAATTACTTAATTCACCTTTAAGTACAGCATCTAAATCTCTTATTCTTACAGCAGTTTCTTGAACAAAATCTGAAAAACTACCATTAATATTTTTTTCTATTTCACTTTTAACTTCCAGATTATTCTCTCTCATTTTGTTTTAAAACATATTCTCTTGTAGTAACATCATGTTCATCTATAGGTTCTTTACAATTTTTTAAATTTTTTTCTTCCATATCATAATTACCATCATCTGTTAATTTAAATCCATTTCCAGGAGGTCCAGGTGGTCCAATTCCAAATTCTTCATAAGACGAACCAAAGAGGTACCAATTCATTTATTTAATCTAAAGTTTTCAAAGTTTTAAATTCCTTATTAGCCATATTAAGTGATCCTCTTTTTGTTTCATTCACGATGAAATAAAATCTATATGGTTTACCTGGATTTGATCCTAATCTCCAGTTAAATTCTAGTCTTAAATTCGAAATATTAGTATACTCTGGATGATTAGATAAATTAAAATAAAAGATTGGATACAATCTCGCATAATTTACATAACTTATAAGACATCCACTTTCAGTATTATGAGTATTTAATCCAGCTG
Organism: Macrothele yani; assembly: GCA_039090855.1. Classification (NCBI taxonomy): domain Eukaryota; kingdom Metazoa; phylum Arthropoda; class Arachnida; order Araneae; family Macrothelidae; genus Macrothele; species Macrothele yani. Next base: position 81,904,935 of record CM077025.1, on the reverse strand, counting down.
CTAATAATTCAGAATAACATCTATTATAATCTAACTGCCCATCTTTAAAATTCGTTTTATAAATTTCTTCTGGAACTTTTTTATTATTACATAATATCCAGCATTCAAGGAGATCTAAATTATCAAAAACCATATTGTTCTGATTTTGATTGCTTTCTTTTCTACATACTGTGGAATGACAAGAACACTTAACACCTCATCAGATGTAGTTCTTATATGACATGCACCACTTGATGTTGTTTGCTGATTGCTTTTCTCAATTGAAGCAGAACACCAAGTAATTTCAATAGGTGTAGAATTCAAAGCTATACTTTTAAATTCAGCCTCAATGGATGGGTACAACTCTACATAAGGTAAACCATAATTGAAAATCAGATATAATAACTTTATAATTAGGATTTGCAACATCTGTGTATAACATATCATTATGACTATTTCTTTGAAATTCAAATGTAACTTTTATATCAGAAATTAATCTTCTAAAATCGTTGAGGAACCCAAACAGTTGTCTTAAAGGAATCCAAAATTTTATTACATTACTGTTTTTTGTTAAAAAGCCATCTCTGTCTAAATCCTTTATTATAAGAGGCATTTTCTTTTAATTTGATATCTGATCCTTTCTTTACATCTTTATCAGGATCATATATTACTATTTTATCTTTATCAGCTGATTCTGATGTATCAACATAATACATCATATTTGTAGCCTCTGAAGTGGAATAATCTTTTGTGAAATTTATAAGTCCATTAATTTGATGAATTAATGAAGCACATTCAATATTAGAATCAGTTTGTTCTTTTCCTATAGTTAATGAAGCGGATCTAAACAGATTCCCGCCATTTACAAATGTAACATTATCAGTTCCTATAGTATCATTATTATTTTTTACTATTTTACTTTCTAAGCATATATAACCGTTACTATATAATATAGGTGAATTTGTATCTTTAATAGTAAACTTATATTGATCAGATTCTTTTACATTAGTACTATCTTCATTATGTTTTATATATTCATACTTAGCAATTTTATTACTATAATAATCTGGAATAGCTTTTAAGTCCCAAAGTTTTCCATTTATTAGGATAAAAAACTCATTTATACCGTTTCAAACCAGATCCATATCGATCCTGAATTTTCGTTTTAGCTAATATATCATTAACAGTTACAGGGAGGTTCAGATAATATATTTTCAAGTTTATTTTGAATAACTTTTTTAGCTTTATCTTCAATTGCTGTTTTTGCTGATTTACCTAAAACTTCTAATATTTTTTTCCAAAAGTTTTAATTCCTTCAGTGAAGATATTACCACCATATCGTTTTGCATATAATCTATGTTTGTTATAATTCATTTATTAGCTAAAATTAATCTATATAAAACTCTCATATTATTCAAGTCTATCAGTTCATTATCTTGATTCGTGATATACATTCGAATTCTATGAATATAATTTCGTCTATTAATGGGTAAAAATAAAGGATTTATTTCATCAATTTTTATTAAACTACCAGGAGGATTAGATGGCGTAAAGGAATACAAAATATCTGAATTAATATTATTATATAGAGCTCCTGTAATTACATCACAATGAATGTGTATGTCATCAACTCCTCTAGAAATGTTTGCCATATATTTTCCTTCTTGATGATTATCTTCATATATTTCTGATTCAAATCCTAAAATTTCATGTAATTTACTCTCTCTAAGATCAATTTTATATTCATCTTTTAATTCAATTATAAAGCGCTGTGTAGCGAAATTAGCTTTAAATTTAATTGGTGGTTCATCTCCAAATCGTTTTATTAAAAAGTTATTTAATTCCCTTAATGTGTAATTTCCATTATCTAAAGATTTATTTCATGCCATAAACTACCATCAAAATACTTAAATGTATTATTTTCATATTCTTCATCAATATTGTTATATGAAACCCACATAGACATAGATTTTAAAGCTATTTTTGAATTTTCATTAACAGGAATAGGTGGGACATATTCAATTGTAAGATCTTCTGATTTCTCAAAATTTTTTGAATCTAAAATTAACATTTATTAAGCACAAAATCTTCATTATAACCACTTGGTTCTTGGGTAAAAGAATATAAAACTTCAACAGGTGATTTACCTTTATTCCTTTGAGTTATGTATTTCATACAATAAAAACCACATTTAACAGATGTTGGTTCTTGTAAAAAACTCGAATTATATCTAATTCCTTTATTAGATGTTTCAAGATATTTTACAATATTTTTAGGTATGAAAATGTTATTCAATTTAATGTCTTTATATTTATATTCTCCAAATGGATCAAAATATTCCACAAAATTATATTTAGGATCATTATAATAACAGACCCAATGAGTCCCAGGTCCTGTAGATATATCTAAATTAATAATTCCACTTTCAAATTTCTTAATCTTTTTAGGTAATAAATCTGATGTAAATACACCTCTGAATCCTTTTACATCTTTCATATTTTGTTCTATCGTTTTATTGGATATACCTCGTAATTCTGAAGAACTCCCTTTCCAGAATGTTTTTTTTAAGGTGTGAACCTTTCGGTTTACAACCTGATCCAGTTACTTTACTTAAAGCTTTATTCACACCAAAACTAGCAGCACCAGATAAAGCACCAGTACCAAGAGCTGCTAAGATAGGGATCAAAAAGGGTAAAATACCTCCGTTTTTCTTTAATTGTGTCTTACTTATAGTTATTCGTTTACCATTTTTAATTTGATTAATTTGAGTTTTTGTTAAATACATATCATGATTAGCACTTTTAGTTTTATCAATTTGCAATGTAATTTCTTCACCTTTCTTAACTGCTGATTTTAATTTGTTTTTCTGACCTTCACTCAAATAAATTCTTGATACAATATAATTACTCATTTATTAAGATAGAAACTTTGAATAATATTGTTTTACTTGCTCATTAGTCATTTTACCCTCTTTCAATAATAAATCTAGTATTTGAACTACTTGGTTATATACTTTCTTATTTTTAGTTCCCTTACATATTTTATCTGTTAATTTATCTAAAATATTAAGACCCTCACCCATATAGTAATTCCCCATTTTGAGAGCTTCTAATGCTCTAATATATTTTCGCACCTCAGCCATTTTATAATCGAAACGATCAATTTTTTCTGTAATTTTTTCTTTTTTCTTCATCTTTAGCATTATTAAGTGCTTTTACTTGAGGACCTTTTAGACGTCCGATTTCACTGATTTTTTCATTTGCTTGTTTTATTTTTTCATCAATCTCTTCATCAGACTTATTAACTAATTCTGAAGGTAAATCAAATCCTAACTTTTTTTAATAACTGATACATTCAAGTTTTTGTTTAAGTTAATTTTATGAATTCCTGCTTCTCTCTCATACATTTCTTTAGCATCTGAAATAGGTTCTTCAACATCTTCTAAGGCAGGAATTCTTGAAGATTCTGCAATTGGTTGAAATGAAAGTTCTTCAATTGCATCTTGAATAGCTTTTAAATTTTCTTTTCTAGATACATCTTGATATTCTAATTTTTCAACTATAGGTTTATGAAATTTTGTGATTGCCTCTTCATATCCTAAATCTTCTAATTGCTTTTCCTTATTTCGTTTTCTTAGTTCAGCATTTACTTTTGCTAATTTTAATAAATCTTGTATCACTTTACTCATTTATTTAACTGAAAATTTGCTTCCAAGCAAATTATTTTACTTCCAAGCAAATTATTTTACTTCCAAGCAAATTATTTTACTTATATAAATGGAAGATTTTGAACAAATTGAAGAATATTTATCTTTTGCTGAAATGGCATTATATCTAGCTGAATGTTATTTATCTCAAGGAATACCAGCTGAAGACTTATTATTTGAAGCTGAAATGTTTATTGAAGATGCTGAATTTCTATTAAATAAATATGATTAAGCCTTGCAGCATTAAACTAAAAGATTATTCAGAACCAGAAGAATTTATAGATCCAAATCAAAATCCAATATTACCTATTCATCCTTTTAAACTTTTAATAACAGGATCTTCAGGATGTGGAAAAACAAATTTACTATTAAATTTAATATATGATCATTTAAATTTTGATGCATTATTCATATGTGCAAAAGATATTAACGAACCTAAATACTCTAAATTAAAAGAAAATTACTCAGTGTTTGATGATATAGAAGAGGAAGACATTTTAAAAATAAAGGGAAAGAATAAAAATAAGTTATTAAAATTATTTAAAAAGTTTAAGAAAGAAACATTATTTAGTTCAGACATAAATGAATTTATTACTGTAGATGACTTAGATCCTTCATTAAAAAATCTAGTTATTTTTGATGACTGTGTAAAAAGAAAAAGATCAAAACAGAAATTGAAAAATTTTTTATAAGAGGAAGGAAGAAAAATGCATCCATTATTTATTTATCACAGACCTATTATTCAACACCTATTGATATAAGAAAAAACTGTGATTACTTTATATTTTTTAAACTTCAGCACAGAGAAATTAAACAAATTATTAGAGAAATTGATGGTGATTTTAATATAGATCCTTATCAAAAAAGTATTAAAAAACCTTATGATTTCTTCATGTTAGATTTGAAAAATCCTCATATGAGATACAGACATAACTTTGATCCTATATAAATGGAAGAATATTTAGAAAAGAAAATGTATGTATACAGAAAAAGTTTTAATTACTATAATAAAATTAGTATATCACTATCAGTAGGCAAATTTATATTTAGTGCTTCAGGTTTATCAGCTTTTGCATTTATTCCTTTAGCAGCACTTTCTTTAGGAGCAGGAGTCATTGAAGGTGTTGATAAAACTCTAAATATTTCAGAGAGAAAAGAAGAATATAAACAAGCTTACAAATTTTATAAACAGATATTAAATTTAATAAACGCTAATTCAATTTCAGAACAGGATGCTTACGTTAGAGAAGAGGATTTTATAAAAAATATGAAGTATTTTCCTTTAGAGAAATATGTAAAACAAACGCAACTAAATGGTTATAGATATGTAAAATAGATTTACACTTAAATAAATGGAATTACAAGGAGGTGATATAGTAGGATGGTTACAAGATAAATTAAATCCACCTGAAATGCATATACCTGGTTACCAGTATTGTGGTCCATTTACAAAATTAGAAAAGAGATTAAAAGAGGTGATCCAGGAATTAACAGAGTTGATAAAGCTTGTAAAAAACATGATGTAGCTTATAGTAAAACTAAAGATACTAAACAGAGACATATTGCTGATCAAGAACTCTTAAACGATTTAGATTCAATTGAAAATACTACAAGTGGATTCTATCCATTAGGAGAGAAACAAGCTAGAGCTGTTATAAAACCAATTATAAAAGCAAAGAAAACATTTGGTTTAGGAATTTCATCCTATATGTATTGCTTAAAGTGCAAACAGAAAACTGAAACTAAAGATATTCAAGAAACAGTAGCTAAAAATGGAAGACCGATGGCAAAAGGAAAGTGTAAAGTTTGTGGATCTAAAAAGAGTGTTTTTTAAAGACGTAGACCTTAAAAATATTTATTATACACCAGAAACTGGTTATTGTGGTATTAATGAATTACAAAGAAAAACTAAATTACCCAGGAAAGATATAGAAGAGTTTTTACATGAACAAGATGTATATACAAAACATAAACCACTTATTCATAGATTTAAAAGAAGAAGAATTTATGTTTCTCATGTCAATGACCAATTTCAAGCTGACCTTATAGATATGCAAGAATTTAAATCCTTTAATAATGACACAAATTATATTTTATCAGTGATTGATATATTCAGTAAATATGCTTGGACAATTCCGATTAAAAGAAAAACAGGTGAAGAGGTAACTAGAGCATTTAAAAAAATATTTAAAGAAAGAAAACCAGAAAAACTTCAAACAGATAAGGGTACAGAGTTTATAAATAAACAAACTCAAAAGTTATTCAAGGATGAAAATATTCACTGGTTTACAACTGAGAATATTGAGATTAAATGTGCTGTTATTGAAAGATTCAATAGAACTTTAAAGACTAAAATGTGGAAGTATTTCACAGCAAATAATACTAGAAAGTGGTTAAATGTACTAGATAAATTAATTAAGAATTATAATAATTCTTATCATAGATCCATTAAAATGACACCTATAGAAGCAAGTAAGGAAGAAAATGAATTAAAAGTTTATAATAATTTGTATAAGGAAAAAGAGAAAAATAAACCAAAATATCAAAAAGGAGATAAAATAAGAATTTCAAAATATAAAAGAGAATTTAAGAAAGGTTATCTTCCAACATTTACAGAAGAAATATTTATAATTTCCGATATATTGAACACAGATCCTCCGACATATAAAATAAAAGATTTAAATAATGAAGAAATTACAGGAACATTTTATGAAAAGGAACTGGTTAAATATGATAAGAAAGATGAGGTTTATAAGATTGAAAAAATTATTAGAAAGAAAGGAAATAAATACTTAGTTAAATGGTTGGGATATCCTGATGAATTTAACAGTTGGGTTGTAATTTGAAAAATTTTTGCAAAACGCCCTTTCGGTGGAGGGTCTATGCTTCATTTTTTTGTACCTGGCCAGCCAGGTGGGCGTTAACTCTTTCGACCCTCCACCGCACACACTCTCTACCATCAGATGTTATTCACGCACACGCTCTACCGTGAACCCAAACTCTGATTTCAAAGTTTAGGACAGGGAGCCATTCTACCGTACCGAGATTCGAACCTGAGACCTTTTGCATGCATGCCTGACTCGCTACCAATCGGCCAACACAGGCCGATAAATTCTTGCTTGAAACATATATTTACAGCAAGAGAAACTTGGCGATGATCCAAAGTTGTTACGTAACGAAGAACTGCTTCTTTCCGAGGACATAATCGCGCGCCGTGGAGAGTATTTTGGCAGCTGTTCAACTCTGGTTATGTAAACATTTTCGCTCGCAGCTTATCAGTAATGACTACATCTAAGCAAGAAAGAGATTTAATTGCTTGTGCTACCATCTATATGTGAAAGAAAAAACTGTAAGATGTATGTTATGAACAAATCAAAGATAATTACTGGTATGGTCTATTTGGAGATTTTAAAATTATAATAGATAAAAATACTGGATACTTTAATGCTACAAAATTATGCAAACAAGGTGGTAAAAAATTTAAAAAATGGTTAGAGAATAAACAATCTCAAGAATTAATAAAATATTATAAAAATTGTAGGTGGCCCGAATTCGGGCCGCCATAAAAAAAATGATCAAATGTATGAAATAAGAGAAGGAACAGGTAAGAATATTATTAATGGAACATATGTTAAGCAGGAATTAATTTTAAATATATCTTGTTGGGTTTCAAACGATTTTTATGATAAAGTTAACAAGATTGTTAAAGACTATTACATTAAAAAATTCAATGATAAATACAAGAATGATAATGAAAAATTAAATAAGAAATTAAATAAGATAAAAAAAGAAAATGGAAAAATTAAAACTTGAAAATGAAAAATATAAAGAAGTAGAAGAGGATATAACACTTAAAACTGCTAATTCTAAAAAGCTTCATATGTTTACTATCATACAGAAAAATAAAGGAAACTCTGATTATCCTTATTATGTAATCAGATGTCAAAGAGATAAAATGAATAAAACTATTGGTAATTTAAAAATAAAGTATCCAGATTTAAATACAGTATATGAAATAAAATATAATCCTAATTCTATTAATTTATTTAACAGAGTTAAAGAAAATATATCATACATAGAAACTAAATTTAATCATCTTAATATTGTTAATGATCATACTATTGATAATTTAAAAGAGGCTATTAAAAGAATAACTAAGTTCTAAAAAAAGTTTTTAATAAAATGATATCTAATAAATGGATAATGATATTGAAGAAGCGAATTACTTTTCTTATTCAGAAGAAGAACAAATTGAAATTCCTGAAAATTTTAAAAAAGTAATGAAACAAATAAAAAGAATGAAATATGATGAAGAGGAAGACTGTTATTATATAGATTATAATAAATATTTAAAAAGTAGATATGTTAGTAGAATAAGATATTTTAATCAGTTTAAAAGAAAAAATAACCTTAAATTTAATAAGGAAGCAGAAGATTTATTTTTTAAAATTATTGGATTTTATGTACTATGAGAAAAATTTAAAATATGTATATTTTATTAAAAAAATTTGTGACTATTATAATATATCAAATGATATTAAAATTAATATAAATCCAAAAAATGAAAAGATCTGGGAAGACTTTAAAGCAGCAAGCTTAAAGCAAAGTATTTTATAAATTTGTTTCCTAATAAATGGAAGACAAAACATGCACAAGTTGTAAACAAACAAAACCTATTGATGAATTTTACATTCATCGTCGTTATGGTAGAGTTGATCGTCAGCATATTTGCAAATATTGTCAAACTTATACTCTATATAGGAAACTGGTTTGTGATTGTGGAAGAGAATATACTTATGCTCATTATCAAAGACATTTAAGAAGTTCTTTACATAAACGTCTTTTAAAAATCTGTTTATAAAAATACCTGCCTATAAATAGTTACAAATTTTTTTCCTTATAAATGGAAAAGTCTTTGAAGCCTATTATTGTGCATCTTAAAAGTGCTCTGAATGCTATTAGTGTTCAGAAACTTAGAAAATGCTTTAAAAGATTAAATATCAGAAAACGAAATGTAAAAAAAGATGATTTAATTAAATCGTTGATAAAATATATTAGAAATACAGGTGATTATAAGTCTGTTTTAGTAGATATCCTTGGATTAGATACATCAGAATATTTAGATCGAAAAAGAAAAATATTTATTAATCATCCAGAGAGAAGAAATAGAATTAAAAAATTATTTGATTCTTTTAATTTAAAATTCAAAGATAACAAATTGAAACCAAGAAAAAGAAAAGAAAAATTAAAACAGCTGTAAATCTTGAAAAATTATTTAAACCTGATTATGAAATTATTGAAACAAAAGGAAAATATATTAAAAAATATATGGTACATAGAAAGAATTATAGAGTAGCTGGAGTAAACATTAAACCTGAACAATATTTCAATATTTTACAATATATATTTAGAAAAGCAATTGGTAAAATTCAAGGTAAAGTAGATATAATTGTATATAATCCTAAACTGAATAAACCATTTCATGATAAAATGATGTATACTAAGGATGCCTATGAGCTATATATTTATAAATTATCTGATCAAATTGAATATAAGGAATTAGAAATAACTGATTGTATATTTGATTTTAATGTAATTGAATTACCTTCAGGAGGTAAACATATAAAGATAATTAATGATGAAACAATAGAAAATAAAAGAAGTATCTGTCAGATAAAAAATGATGATAACATATGTTTAGCTAGATCAATTGTAACTGCTCTATCTATTCAAAATCCTAAGCTATTATGTGATAAATTGAATCATAATGAATTATCAAAAAATGATATTAGATACATCAAAATGGGTAGAGTTTTACAAAAATCATTAGCTGTAAAATTACATGAACTATGCAATATTCCATTAGAAATATGTTGTTTAGAAGAGGTTAAAATATTTGAAGAATTCTTAGATATTCATATAAATATATTTTGCAGGGAGAATTTTAATGAACGTATATATAGTGGTAAATATAAATCTACATGTATTTACATATTGAAAAATAGAAATCATTTCGATGTAATTACTTCTGTTAAAGGATTTTTTAGGAAAAGAGAATTACTGTGATTATTGTCAAATAAGCTATAAAAGATCAGATCAACACAGATGTCCTCTCAAATGTGATAGATGTTTTAAAACAGATAGTAACTGTAATGGTGAAGAGATATTTTGTAAAAAATGTAATCGATTATTTAAAGGTGAGGAGTGTTTTGATAACCACAAAAGAAAAAATAAGAAAGGTGTTAGTGTATGTAAATGTCTATGGAAATGTTTAAAATGTAAAAGAATTATTAATCGATATGAGAGAAAACCCAAAGAGCATGTATGTGGTGAAAAGAGATGTAAAAATTGTTGGAAATATGTATTACATGATCATAAATGCTATATGAAACGTAAAGATGCTAAAGGTGGTAAATGTGAAAATGATTGTCCTAAGTTAACAAGAAATCGAAAAGATTGGTGTGAAAAATGTAGATATGAATATACTGAGAAATATATATTCTTTGATGTTGAAACTAAACAAGAAACAGGAACTCATGAAGTTAATCTAGTTGTATGTCAAATGTATGATGGTAGTGAAAAGATATTTGAAAATGAAAATGATTTTTGTAATTGGTTATTTCAACAAAAACATTTTGGATATACTGTACTAGCTCATTATGGTAAAGGCTTTGATTTTCAATTCTTAGCTAAATACTGTTTTAAAAACAAAATAGAAGTGTTTACTATATATAATGGAAATAAACTCAATTATATGCAGGCATCTGGATATAATATAAGATTCATAAGATTCAATCAATTTTACTATGATTCCATTAAGAGATTTTCCAAAAACATTTGGGTTAGAAGAGATGGCAAAAGGTTATTTTCCTCATTATTTTAATAAAGAATGTAATCAAAATTATATAGGTAAATACCCTGAAAAACATTACTATGGATGTGATTCTATGAAATCTGAAGAGAGAAATGAATTCTTAAAATGGTATGAAACTGTTAAAAACGATACGTTTGATTTTCAAAAAGAATTTGTTAAATACTGTAGATCAGATGTAGATATTTTAAGAAGAGGATGTTTTAGAATTGAGAAGATTATTCTTAGAAATCGCAAATATCGATCCATTTAAATATGTAACTCTAGCAGGTGTATGCATGAGTATTTATAGAGATAAATTCTTAAAAAAAGGTACAATTGCCATAGATGATGATACAATTCAAAAAGACAAATATAGTAAAAATCAATTGCTTGGTTAGATTATCTGTCTAAAAAGAATAATATCAATATTGAACATGCATTAAATGGTGGAGAGAAAAAATTAAAATTAGGTAAGAAAATTTATAAAGTAGATGGATTTTATGAAAACACAGTGTTTCAATTTCATGGATGTCACTGGCATGGATGTAATAGATGTTATAGAGAATCAACTATAAATGAACAGAATCAGATATGTATGAAAGACTTATATAAAAGAACTAAGAGGATTCAAAAGAAGATTTTAAAAGCTGGATATGAATTAATTGTTATATGGGAATGTGATTTTAATAATAATAAAGAAATTAAAAAATATATAAAAAATGAATGGAATAGAGATTTCGTGGAACCTTTAAATCCTAGAGATGCATTTTATGGGGGTAGGTGTGAGCCTACTAAATTGAAATATGAATTTAAAAATAATGAAAAAGGTAGATATATTGATGTATGTTCACTGTATCCAACTGTAAATTACTTTGATAATTATCCAATTGGTCATCCTGTTAAGATATTTAATCCTGAAAAATTTGATAAAGAATGGTATGGTTTCATCAAATGTAAGGTCTTACCACCTAGAAATTTATATCATCCAGTGTTGCCAATTAAAGATGAAAAATTGATGTTTGCTCTTTGTAAATCATGTTCTAAAACTATCAAATGTAATCACTTTAAAACTGTTGTAGATAAAAAGAAATGTAAAGAATGCTTTGAAATTAGAAATAAGGAGTGTAATCATAAAAGAGACGAAAGATGTTTCACTAGTACATGGACTACTGATGAAATGAATTTAGCAATTAAAAAAAGATATAAAATTTTAAGAATATATGAGGTTTGGAATTTTGAAAATAAAACTGATGAACTATTTAGAGATTACGTTAAAATGTTTTTAAAAATCAAATTAGAAACAGATGATAAATGGTCTGAAAACTTTAAAAGTGAAAAAGAATATAAGAAGACAGTTTACAAGAAATTAGATATAAAATTAGAAAAAATAGAAAAAATCCAGGAATGAGATTTATAAGTAAGATATGTTTGAACTCATTATGGGGTAAGTTTGGACAGAGAAAAAATATGAAACAGACTAAATACGTAATGGATTTAGATGAATTTTATAAAATTATATTAGATGATAATCTCAAAGAATTAAATATGATATTTATGAATGATGACTGTGTAGAAATGACTTATAAAATGAAAGATGAATATGTTAAAAATAACTTCAATACTAACGTTTATATAGCAGCTTTCACCACTAGTTCTGCTAGAATTAGATTATATAAAATGCTTGATAAATTACGTGAAAAAGTGATTTATAAAGACACAGATAGTGTTGTGTATATAGATGATGGAACTAATAAAATCAAAACAGGATGCATGTTAGGAGAATGGACAGATGAATTGGGAGAGGACAAATATATGAAATCCTGGATAGCTGGTGCACCAAAGACTATGGATACATACTAAATGATGGAACTGTAAAAGGTAAAGTTAAAGGATTTAAAATGAGCTATGAGAATGAAAATATTTTGAATTTCAATGATAGAATGAAAGTAATAACAGGTGAAACAGATTACTTAGAAATATCAAATAATCAGTTTAAGATACAAAAGATAGAAATATAGCTGTAGATACACTGAACAAGAAATACATGTTTGGATTTGATAAAAGAAGAATTCTAGATGATTTGAATACTGTACCTTTTGGATATGTATTTAAAAAAAGTGAGTAAATATAAACATTGAATGATATAATTGTGATTATAAATATTCAAGGATTTGTACTCCCAAATCGTAAGATAGCAAGAGAGATAAGTTGGGTACACTCAAAACTGAATATTGGTGAAACAATATCAGTGTTCACACCTGACTGCAAATTAGATGAACAAGAATTGAATATCGTACGTAAGTGTGTTTTAGATGTGCATGGACTGAGATTTAAAAGATATCCAAATAGCAAAGAACTATGGATTAATAATTGTGAGGTAAAGAACTATATTAAAAACCTGTACCATATTTATGGTGGTACATTTGCATATAAAGGAGGAGTAATGGAAAAAGAGATGCTTGAAGATATTCCATCTGTTGATTTAGATATACCTAAATGTCCAAGAGTTTTAGGCCCCGGATGCTCTATGTATAGATGTATGCATTATAAGAATTATATTTCAAAAAATGAAAACTTATAAATGGATTTAATGGGTGACCTTAGAGCTCTATACTGTTCTTCAGATAAAAAATATAGTAACGAAATATCTCAATTCGCTCATTTTTGTGATGACTTGATTCATATGTATAGAGATAATTACAAGTTTTCAGATATTCTAACTATAGTTTATAAATATTTAAAAAAGATAAAAAGAATAATTGAAAAAAAGAAAAAAACGAGGAAATTAAAAACAAAGGATTAGAAATTTTAAATGAGTTTGTAAGTTATTGTAATTTACAGTTCTCATCACATGTATTCAAAAAAACCTTTAAAAAAATAAAATCTTATAAATGGATGAGTTCAATAGCATCAGATTATTTACAGAAACACAGAAATTAAAGATTTGAATCCTGGAGATTATAAATTGATGTCACTGAAAAAAATCCAAACGAAATTTGGAGATGCAACTATTGCAAAAATAGAAGTCAATAATGAAGAAAGAGAATATTATCTTAGAAAATGTCACGGAAAACTATCTGACAGTGCAATTAAAAAAATTAATAAAGGTAATTATATATTCAGATTCAGAGGTAAAATTGATGATCTATATTATGATTATGAATTAGTAAAAACTTAAAAAAACGAATTCTATTAAAAATGAAAGTTCACTTCGATCCTAATGTCATATATGTAGGAAATGAAAAGGTATATGGGAAACATATGCAGTTGATCGAGAGAGGTTCAAAAGAAGAATTACCGAAACAGAAAATAAAATTATCTTTAAAGAGAAATGAAGTACTACATAACAAAACCTTATATTATTGAATTCGTTTAAATCTTTGTAATATTTTTAATTAAATCTTAAATTTGTTTAATCTTCCTAAATTTTTAATCTTCCTATAAGGGGTATCCATTTTGGGTACCCCTTTTTTTAATGCATTTTTAAAAAGGACTTTGCAAAGTAGTTTGTTTTACAACTTTTCTATTGATCACTAAATCCATCATTTCATCACTTTCAAAGCTATTCAAAGCTCAAAATGATTGCAATTGTTCAAAAAAGTCGTCAAATATCATCAAAAATGCGTGTTTTTATGATGTCTGTTTTTATGAAAAAACAGAGTAAAAACTTCAATTTTCAAAAATCTGATATTTTTTTTGACTATTTTATGCCCAAAAATCAATGATTTTTAATGAAAATAAGGTGTTTTTGATCATAAAAAGCCTTAAAATGTTCGTGATTATTGAGGTCTGAAAAATCAAAAAATGCCTGATTTTGAGGTTTTTATGTGATTTTGGTGTGTGCCATAGTACCCCCTATATACTACTGACTTGTCGGTAGATTTCTTTGCCCACGCAAATGTAGTTGTAGTTTAGGAAGAAATCGACTAAACTATTCCAAAACTGTGAGGTGCTCTTGATCACATTGTCATACTTCATAAAAAATGCAGCACAGGCAGCAATAAATCCAGCAATAGAAATAGACATAAATAAGTTCCAAAAGTCAAACGTTTCAATGCTATATAGGTCCTGATTTTTATTCATGTAATTCAAGACTGCTGCACTACGGTTGCATGCGCTACCTCCGGACGTAAGCTATTTTAATGTTTATTGTATCATGTTTTCATTCAACTTTTAGGGACGTTAAAACTTTAACTTTTTTTATGCTATACTGTATGGTGTATAATACACACACGGTCGAGTCACATTATTGTGGGCACCAGCTAATATCCAGAGTAACCGCCGTGTGCAGCGCGGACAGCAGTTAGACGGGCTAGGAGTGACTCAGTAAGGTGCTGGAAGGTTTTCACAGGTATGAAGAACCATGCTGACTGAGTGTATCTGACAGCTGCTGGAGGGTGTGTAGTGAAGGATCCATAGAGCGAACAACACGATCGAGCTGGTCCCACAGATGCTCAATTGGGTTTAAGTCTGGGGAATTAAAAGGCCAAGGAAGTACTTTGAAGTCTTCATCGTGCTCTTCCAAACGCTCTCGGATATTTCTAGCTGTGTGACACGTCGCATTGTCGTGCTGGAAGATCCCATCCGCCCCAGGTAAGACAATCAGCATGTATGGGTGTACATGGTCTGCTAGAAAGGGTTCACTACGAATTAGGTCCGTAGTGCCTTCTACAGGTATGAGTGGACCCAGAGAATGCCACAAAAGCATTCCCCTGGCCATGACGCTGCCCCTAACAGCTTGTGTTCTTCGAGCAATAGTTGAAGAGTGTTTGTTTTCCGATTTTTCCTTCCATTATATGCCAACGTCCATCCGTTCGATGAAGCAGAAAACGTGAATCATCGAAGAAGACAATTCTTTGCCAATCAGCGGAGTTCCAATTCCGCCGTGCAAATGTAAGATTTTTCTGCCGATGCACATTCGTTAGCATAGGTGCAGTGACAATTTGTCTGCATCCGAGCCCCATACGCAGAAGGGTTCGCTGAACTGTCGTTTTAGACGCACTTCCGATAGCCCATGGTTCATTCGGCCAGTGAGTTGATCTACTGTAACCTGTCGATTGACCCTCCCTCACCTACGAAGCCGACGTTCACCTCTCACATCAATGGCACGTGGTGCTCTGCAGTTTCCACACCGCTTATTCGCAATGGTGCCATTTCTCCAATCACGATACACTTTAACCACAGCAGCACGCGAACAGTTCACAAACTGCGCTGTTTCAGAAATACCGCCACCCTTGGCCCGAAAGCCGATAATCATCTCTTTTTGCAAATCTGATAAACCTTTCCTTTTATCCATGACAGCAACGAGGGATATGTTTTCAGAATGCCTACAGCACACGTTATATACCCTCCAAGCTAGCTCACGACACGTGCCTTTTTCCATTGGCTACGTGCTGTTGACGTCAAAAGTAGGAGGTGGTCACTCTAATATTACTCGACTACGTATTTATATACAGGTAGATTTCGGTATACGCAGTTTCGTTAATCCGTGTTTTCGGATTTACGAGATTCAGTGGTGCCATCTGTTAACACTACGAGGAAACAATTTATTCAATAATGGGTTTTTGCATCATGACATGCATCTTTCGATGTTTTTGTCAAGACGTGAGTTCTTGCTGAGATC
The DNA here is from genome assembly GCA_039090855.1 of Macrothele yani. NCBI lineage: Eukaryota > Metazoa > Arthropoda > Arachnida > Araneae > Macrothelidae > Macrothele > Macrothele yani. Next base: position 81,888,774 of record CM077025.1, on the reverse strand, counting down.
AGATCAGTAGAGCTAGGTTGCCAAAGAAGCTGCGTGTGATAGAATCGACGATGTTAGGTAAAAAGGAAAGAAAGTGTGTTTTCCGAGGAGAAAAAGCGTGCATGAAGGTCGTATTCGTTAGAAACAAAGTTAGAAGTTCTGGATTGGTGTGAGGAAGATGAGGATATTGCTGACATTCAGCGTGCTTTGGGACTTATTGAATCCACTGTGAGAACTATTCGTGACAATGCGGAATCAATTCAAAACAGTGCTCAATCTTCAACCAACTTGAGTGTAACTAACTAGAGTGACCAAATCTCACTCTGAGGCGATGGTAATAATGAAAAGATGCTAAGCCATTGGATTGAGCATCATAACCAGAAGCACTTGCCTCTTAGCGGAGCAGCTATTCAAGCTAAAGCTAATAGTTTGTATGCAGATCTGACGAAAGAAGAGGACGATCCACCACCTTTCTCGGCCAGTTCAGGTTGGTTTAATCGTTTCAAGCATCGTTTTGGCTTCCACAGTATAAAACTGACGGGGGAAGCAGCTTCGGCAGATGAAGTGGGAACAGAGGAATTTAAACAAAAATTTAAGCAAATTGTCAAAAGGTTACACAACGAAACAGATTTTTCACCTGGATAAAACCGGTTTATTTTGGAAATGAATACCTAGCCGCACATTAATTTCTATTGAAGAAAAAACACCACCTGCATTTAAGGTTACGAAGTATCGATGCACCCTTCTTTTCGAAGGAAACACTTCAGGAAATTGTAAATTAAAATCGCTTATAATCTACCATTCACAAAATCAGAAAGCACTGAAAAGATGTGCTAAGAGCAGGTTGCCTGTTCATTGGAAGTTGAATAAGAAAGGTTGGATGACTTCTGCAATTTTCAATGATTATTTTGTTAAAGAACTGAATAATGAGTTGAAGGCCTACTGTGAAAATGAAGAAATTCCTTTCAAATTCTTCTTCTTGATGACGTTCTCAGCCACCCACTTTCCACTATTGACTCGAATGACAATATCGAAATTCTGTTTCTCCCTCCTAACACCACTTCTATCCCGCATCTCATGGACCAGGGAGTTATTGCTACATTTTAAGGCCTACTATCTACATCGAACGTTTTCCAAGCTCATTGAAGAATGTGATTCGACTGACAACCTTACCATCAAGACTTTCTGGCGACAGTTTAACATTCAGATGGTGATTGATGCAATTACAGACGCATAGAATAATATCACTCCAAAATGTATGAATGGCCTATGAAGGAAACTCTGGCCTGATGCTGTATCAGTTTCAGAAGATGAAGTGGACAGTGGCATCACAGGTGCAACGACAGAGATGGTGGACATGGCACGACAGATTGGTTTCACTGATTATGATGAAGAGAATATGTGTGAGATTCTGAACTCTCATTCCGAAGATTTGAACAATGAGTATCTTACGGCTATCACTGAGGACAATAACAACAAAGCAACAGAAGTCGAGGAAGTTCAGCCTGCAAGAAAGCTTACAACAACAACAATGGCCGAGGCCTTCCGAATGTTCAACGCTGCATTGAAGATCATGATCCTGAGATAGTGAGAAGTGTTAAAGTGAAGAGAGAAGTCGAACATGTTCTGAAATGTTACAAAGGGTTGTGCGGTCAGATGGTGAAGGAAACTTCACAGTCGACGATTAAACATTTTTTATAAAACAGCTTGACACTTCAAACAAACGTCAAGCCTCCAACAGGAACACCTCAACTGCAATTGGTTTGTCTCTTCAGAAATCCATCAGAGGAACTGGACTGACTGCAACATCATCAGAATCTTCTGATGTGATGAGCCAGAAGCTTACTACTGTATTTGAGATTTGAAATTGGGTTTTCTAAAATTACAGTGGACTCTTACGTTACACGTGTATTCGGCGTTAACATTACGAAAGTACTGTACGTACACACTGTATTTTTTATGGTACTACGTACATATTTACATAGTATGCACACATTATATTTTGACTTTCTGCATTAAATTAAGTTTCAGAAAGATAATATTGTTTGTTTGAAATCTAAAAACTGTATAACCCGATAATTTTAAACTGAATTTGTGAATAAGTGAGAGCTTAACCCTATATTGTTCGTATAAAATGCCTCCCGTTTTATTCGAATTCGGTATACACGGCGATTTCGCGGAACGTATCTATCGCGTATACCGAAATCTACTTGTATGTATATACATATACGTGAGTACTGGACGAATGCAGACAACCTTACACAGCGTCTCCGTGAACGTGTAGGTGGTCTTAAAACAGAGAAAAATGAGTAAATTAACAAAATCTATCAGTAAGTAGGAATCAAAATCAGTAGAATGGCAGCATTGATATACAGTATATATACATCGTAGTAAATTCTAGTGAATCAATTAAGAAACTTCGGAACATGGCAAGAGGTTTTTTTTTTTTTTTGGACAAGTCAGAGTAGAATATATAATTCCGCCTACATTGTACACACTGATGTCTTGAAAAATAAATATTCTGCTGATATAAGTCCGGATGATATATTTTCAACTAATGAAGATATTGGCTAGCTGTATTTGTTCGTTCTTCTCAATGGAAATGCCAAAGTAGCGTGCCCAGAATCACGCAAGAAATTATGCAGAGGTTTGGCATTTTCTTTTTCACCCTGTAGAGATCAAAATAATTTAAACAATTCAACGTCCACAACACGGCGTTTTACGCATAACCGTGTGTGCAAGCATCCATTAGATTAGAATTAAAATCTTAACCCATTTAGCTCGTTTACTCGGTGACGTATGACTTTGGCAAACCCGAAGACTTAGTGATATTTCATATCACCTAGGAAGAAAACACAGCAACAAACAAAAACGCACAAATAACATTTATTGTGATAATAACCATTCAATTTAAAAAATGTTTTCGACCTGTCCACAGACGGACGTACAAGACGCCACACGAAGTCATCAGATGCTCGAAAGTTTTTGTTGTACCCGCACATGTACATGTCAAAAACGTGCAGAAGATAAGTCCCTCAGAAGAAACAAAATGCTTTAGGAAGAAAATATATATTAGAGAAATAAATAAAAAGGAAGATTTTAATACATTGCCTAAAGCACCCTACATTTTTGCAGTTAAATAATTTTTCGAACACGAAAAGTAATTTGAATCAGAAAAATAGTCATTACATGATGATGGTAAAAACAACACATTGGTAAAACAGTAAAATGTTCTTTTAATGTGTACAAACTTTTACATCATTTTATATTTGCTATAAGCTTTCACTAATTTCAATAAATATAATGTTATACATCCGTTACAAGTAATTGTAAATACATTATGCAGTACAAACGTTCTTGGGTACCAGATTCCAAACAAGATTTTCGATGTCGCATTAAGCTGCAAGAAACGCCCGAAAAGAGGCTTATTGAAGCAATAAATTTTGGGAAAAGGCCCGTTAAAGCAATCAAAGCAGTCTTTTGTAAGATTTATATTTTGAGTGATAAGGCAACGTTCGCTCCGTTATCAGTTCGGTAAGCGTTCTATTGATGCCCGACGTTACTTAGGAACAAATTCGTTGGGTAGGACAATAAAGCCCACAAGATTTATTCTCACTGAAGCTGATGAGGGTCGTTTATATTCCGCGGATTTCTTCCTATCTTGGACGCAATCAATAGCCTTTCGTTACTTATCTATCCATGGAGTCAAAACGTTACCTGTTAGCATTATTGCTTCATGCAGAAGTCTGGGCCACAGACCTGTCGATGAAAACTTTTGCTGTCAGTGGTTTACATATATTTTCATGTACCTGCTACTCACGATACAAATAACCATAGATAATCACCATAACTTATGCATAAAGTTCGGCAACAAATGTTTATCCTACAGCTAAATATTGCATGCCTTATCAAGTGTTATCCCACATGCAATTTATACATGGCCAATCAAAGCAGCAACTCTGTTAATTCATTAAATCTCTTTGAGAAGCGTCTTCTCGAAATTTGAATGACTTATCAGGTTGAAAACATTTGCCGTCAAGTTAGATGCCATCAACAGTTTTATTTACATTTATTCTTTTCTTCATTGTGCATTTTCGTATTTAAGTTATAATTATTAAATGGCACAAAAAATAAACTGAATGTCGTTATAAAGGTTCAATTTTTAATATAAAAGGCGTTCGTACACATTGCTTGAAATCGAAAATGCCCCATCAGGGAGCAATTGTCGGATCGCCATGTAGTAGGTTGTGTAAATGATTGCAGTTGCGAATATATCACGTGATCGTTGAGGGAGAGGAAAGGACAAAACGGTTCTGAGTAGATAAGCTCGGTCTTTCGCACTTAGGCGTGTTGAGCACTGCATCGGAGTGATCTCCGTAGCGAAAGCTCGTGTGAGGAACAACAATACTTGGGTGACGTCATCGGGAATACTACCATCACACGGACATCTATACCAGAACTTTTATCTAAGGATAATTAATTCAAACACTGGACGTGGATCAGGAACACAAAACATAAATCATCGCTCCTTCCAGGATTATAAGTGAGTCTCGGAAAAATTTTCATTGGCCGCCACTTGGAATCGAACCCAAGGTCTTCCAGTTACTACTGCAGCACATCGGCCTCGAATTTTCCAGACTCACATGTGATTGTGATTAACTGCCAAACTACATGGCAGGTTGCTTCATGGAGCCCCGCCCAATGCTGGGGATAACCAACATTGTACGGGGCTCCATGTTGGGTATATACCAGCAGTTTCCGGCACGTAACTGAAAGACATTGGGTTCGAATCCCGGTGGCGGCAGATGATAATTTTTCCGATACTCACTTATTTACCTGGAAAGAGCGATGATTTCTGTTGGGTGTTCCTGATCCACGTCGATTGTTTGAATTAATTATCCATTCGCCTCCTAGTTATTTGTTCAGTTGCTGCTTTCCATCTTTGGTGAATCCCCAGCATTGTCCGGAGCTCCATGAAGCAACATGCCATGTAGCTTGGCAGTTAGCATGTGAGTCTGGTGAATTCGAGGCCGATGTGGTTCAGTGGTATAACGTCCGGCGCGTAATTGGAAAACCTTGGGTCAGATTCCTGATGGCAGCTGATGATAATTTTTCCGAGATCAACTATTAACGTGGAAAGAGCGATGATTTCTGTTTGGTGTTCATCTAAGGGATATGTATGGTTTCTCAGTTCCTGCGTCTCATCGCGGTGGAAACGCATCAGGATACAAAATCTGTCGGCCGAATGCTGCGGCAGAGGTTTGAGGTAGGTAAAGTGCGTCGCCGTCGTGGAACTTCTGCATCTGGCAGACATCCGATAGCCTCAGTCATCCTGTTCAATGGCAAGATGTAGAATCACAACTATCCACACTTGATGATTTCGACGAGGTGTAGAGACGGCTATGAATATCTGCGTATCGGCACGATTGACTGAGGCACGTTTGCGCTCTCACCAGCCATTGTTAGAACTGCCACTTATCGGAGTACATCGTCGCGAAACGTTGTAGTGATTCCGTACGAGACGTGCTTGGGGGACAAATGGAACCATATTGTATTCAGAGACGAGTCCCGCTTCTGTTTCCATGCTGATGATCGTCAATTAAGAGACTGGAGACGACGTGGTTACTGGGCTGATCTTGCTGCTATCCGTGAGCGTCATTTGACTCATCAGCCTGGTTTCATGGTTAAGGACTCTATCAATTGCAACAGTTTTTCACCGTTCTGACGCATAGTGATTAAAATAACTGCAACGACGATTCACCAACGTGGTTCTGCAGCCTTTTTTGTTGCTCTGGTGCCAGAATAGTATCCGCAATGCATATACACTATATTGACAAAAGCCACCGGACACCTCTTCAAAAGTAATCGAACTAATCCGCTGCGTTGATAAGATGCGCGGTACTGCTGCAAATGGTATAAAAACAAGCCTGCAGCTGACCGTGATAATATCGCACTCTGAGATTGAGTGAAAATGTCGCGGTGGGAGAGAACTGACTTTGAGAAAGGAAAGACTGTTGGGTGTTTTATTAGTAGGTTGCCCATAAAAGAAACCGAGACGCGCTTAAACATGCCTGAGTCAACTGTTTTGGATGTACTAAATAAATGGAAGACTCATGGCGTGTCTAAAGCAGCAAAACGTACCAGCAGATCAAAGAAAATCAGTGATAGAGGACGTCAAATCCTTAGGAGAGTCGTTGCAGCTAATCGACGGAGTACTGCACAAGACCTCACTGTACAGGTGAGTAAAAATGCTGGAACCTCGGTATGTACACGTACCATTCTCAGAGAACGTCATTCCATGGGTTACCGTGGTCGTGCGGCTGCTCATAAGCCTTTCATTTCCACTCGAAATGCTACTTGCCGTTTAGTATGGTGTAAATAACATCTATGGTGGATCGTAGATCAATGGAAACGGGTCCTGTGGACTGATGAATCCAGATACACGATATATCAGTCTGATGGGCGTGTTTGGCTATGGTGACAGCCGGGGGAACGCTATTTACCACAGTGTACTGTTCCTACGGTCAACTTTGGAGATGTCAGTGTACTCGTGAGGGGTGTTTTTCGTGGTATTGTCTAGGCCCATTGTTTATCGTGGGCAAACCAGTTAACAAGCACGTCTACCTCGATATGCTGGACAATTATGGCCTACCAACTCTGTGACAATACTCTGGAACCAAGCCTTGTTGGTACAGGTAGGTTAATGCACCGAGCCATAAAGCAAAGACTGTTACGGCGAAGTTTGTCGATAATTCCGTATCGTGTGTAGACTGGCCAGCACGGAGCCCTGATCTTAATCCCATAGAGCACCTATTGCATTAATTAGAGCGCCGCATAAGAAGTTTGGAAACAAGGCCTACTACTAAGCAACAGTTAGCGGCAGCATTATGTACTCAATAGAAGCGCATACCTATCGCTGTGTTCCAAAAACGTGTCGAAAGCCTGTATCGAAGGGTCAGTGCATGCATTAAGGCCAAAGGTGGACCGACACCGTACTAATGTATGTCAATAAATGCTATGTTGTGTTTTTCTTAGGTGTCCGGTGACTTTTGTTAATATAGTGTATACTAAAGGAGATAACTCCCTCAAGCACACGCCGACATCAGCAGATAGTACCAGCAATGGGTCCACGTGCTGCCATGGCCAGCACGATTCCCTGACTTCTCTCGGATAGAGAGCGTGTTGAACATCATCGACCCCCTTGCAGTGCCGATGAATTGGAGACAGGTAAACGACGCACAGTCAGCGACATCTCAGAACATCATCTAGGAACTTTTTCCACAGGATGCAACGCCGTGCTGCCGAATGTATAGGCTAACATGGCGGTCACATGACCTGCTGACTCAGACACATTACACTGATTCTTCGCGTATCGCATTCATGTAATCCTTCCGAAATTGGGTAACTTCTTTCTGACTTATTTATCTAACGTATGGTAAGTTTCGTCTCATTTTGTGCTTTCCTTCATAGTGTGGCATTTTCTATGTCGAGCACTGTATTTTAAGATTATAAATAGAAATTTGCTGTCGTCACGATAAGCTGGTTAATAGCATCACTTAAAACAAGATGGTAAAGTGTCTGAAATAAAATGTCCTTTAAGAATATTGAATGTAGGTGATTGAAGTAATTAATATTGAATAGACTCAGCCCTTTATTAGAATGACATTTTCGCCTTCAAAATAAATTTAGTTTCTTAAAATATGAATGATGTAGGCTGATTTACAAATAATACTGAGTGCTAATGTTCCGGGTTGATAGGAAAACAAAATGCAAAATATTTTGTACCTGAACAGAAAACTGAAATGACCTTTCGAAACGCAAGAATTAAAATTGACTTAAGCGCGTTTTTTATGAGCACTTTGTTTTGCAAATAGGTTTTCTAAATTTGCCTTGTAGATATTTTTACAGAACGTGATGCTTCCGTGGCAATATTTCTTTCTGTGGCACTTTGTCGTTGATTTATTCTTAATTTTGTTTTGGTTCTACTCTTTTTAATTTGCGTTCGTGAAGGCGTTTTTTGAAACATGCGGAACTTCCAGTGCAGTTAACTTATTCTTCATCAGGAATAATTGTGCCACAGGTGACAAGTTAATAAAACTGATTTTATCTTTATTTAAAAGATCATATACGTTTCGACAGTAAACCCTTCCTTGTATAATGTTTTGTTTGTTCTGTTTGAGGTGATGCGCAACATACTACAGCCTCTCCTTGACAAATGTTAACTCCGCCTTTTCGTGGTGCATTATGTTCCCACTAAAAGGGCTCTGACGACCGCCAATAGTGGTATAACTATATTATCGGGATTAGAGAAAATGCTGTCCCACACTCACCAACCAGCTTGGCCAGCGTGGTGAGTTATGGCCAAACCCCTCCAAAATGACTCCACAACTAAAATATTGGCCCTTAGTCTCCGGCAGCTGGAATATACCTGGCCAAGGCAGCTGCCAGTGCAACATGAAGGCAAAGGGTGCTAAGAATCACCGGAGGACCGGACTAGGCTGCCATCTGATGCTGATCTTGCCTACTTACAATGGACGCTCCCTATTTTCTGATTCAAGGCTTCTTGAATAGGAAGAGGAACTACAAAGGATCACGTGGGACATCGTAGGGCTAAGTGAGGTAAGGAGAAAAAGAGAAGATCTCACTGAACTGAAAAATGGACACCTCTTATACACTGGTGTGCAAAAATTAAGGACGAGACGGTTTTTCAAATGTAATGTCGTACAGAAGTACTCCACATTGACTCAAATGATACCGTAAGATCCCCAAGATGTAAGAATATGGGACAAGTGAGCAAAACCGTCCAAACAAGCAATCCAAAGGATACAAAAGCACTTTATTAAAAAGTAGCTTCGAGCACAACTGGACAAAAAAGTCCATGTGACAGGCGGCTGCTAAGAAAAATCCAGTCTTCACAAGGGGATATGATCACCCCTGACTGCGTTGCAGGATTTACAACGTCTGCCCATGCTGAGCACGTGGTTGTCAATGAGCTATTGAGGCATCGCGGCCCATTTGTCTTGTAGCGCCAATCGTAGCTGCGGAATCGTTACTGGCGGCTGGTTACGTGCTGCCAAACGTCTCCCGAGAAGGTCCCACACGTGTTCGATTGGATTTAGGTCCAGGGACCTTGCGGCCAATCCATGCTTTGAATACCTTCGCTCTCCAATAGCTCTGCGACAGCCACTGTACGATGAGGTGTAGCGTTGTCGTCCATGAAGAGGAGTTCAGGACCCACAGCACCTCTAAACAGACGCACGTGAGGCAGGAAAACCTCGGTAGAGTAGCGGACACCAGTGACTGAACTTCCTTGGAAGATGTGGAGGTCAGTACGGCTAACAAGCATGATACCATCCCAAACGAGAACTCCGCCACCTCCAAACCGGTCCCTTTGTTGATGTTGGAGGTGTGATTGCGTGTTCCCTGCACTCTCCAGATGTGTATACGTCCAGAATCGCTCGTCAGACTAAATGGGCTCTCATCTGTAAAGAGAACTCGACCCCATTGCTGATGTGTCCAGTTCGTGTGTTCCTGGCAATACAGAAACCGCCGTCTCCGATCAGCAGGCGTTAATGGCACACATCGTACTGGTCGTCGTGCAAATAGACCACCTTTGTGCAGCCTCCTGGCCACGGTAGAACGCGATAACGGACGTCCAGTTGTCTGTTGCATGTACCTTTCGATTTCTCTCGCTGTCTGCCGTCTGTCTCTTCTCGCCTGTAGGGCAATATACCGGTCGTCCACCGCCGTGGTTGCTCCTGGACGACCACTGCTAAACTCTCGGACAGCTGTTACTGTCGTTTGAAATGTTCTCCAAGCTCGCGAAACGATGCTGTGAGCGATCCTGAACTCCTCGGCCACACTAGTCACACTTCGCCCTTTTTCCAACTTCCCAATGACGCGACCTCAAGTAAAGTCATCAAGATGTCGTCTACTGTAAGAACTGTTGGCCATATTATACGGTGGCAGCAACTCGCCGTCGTTCAAACCGATGTACACCGTGCAATAGCTTTCACCGAATTGCTGAGCGTACACCGCCCGTGTGCTTTATACCCTTCCGACACCCCCACCCCCTACGTTATGCGCATGCCCTACCGTACCGGACCCTAGTCTATCTCTTGAGTGGTCTTTCGGTCCGTTCTGCCCGCTCGTTCCGCTGTTATGCTAATTTCTCCTCTTCATCCTTACTTTTTGCACACCAGTGTACTATCGTGGGACAGATACAAGCAGAACTAGTGGTGTTGGATTTATAATAAACAAGAAACTAAAGGATAAAGTTGTAGAAGTTGAAAGTTCCTCTGATTGAGCTGCACGACTTGTTATCCAAATCTCGATAAGATACCAGGCTCAGATTATTCAAGCTTATACACAAACCACAGGTCATCCTGAAGAAGAAATTAAAGAATTTTATGAGGAAATTCCTTATCTAAATAACGAAGGCAAGCAGCAATTGAAAATAATTATGGGAGATTTCAATGCAAAAATAGAGCAGCGACAACAGAATGAAAGTTCAGTAGGTAAATTCGGTCACGGCAGCAGAAGCCAACTGTGGAAATACTCTCGCAGAGTTTGCAGATGCAGAAGGATATTTCATCATGAACTCCTTTTTCAAGAAAAAGATGCAAAGGAAATGGACATGGAGATATCCCAATGGATTGACAAGTGTAATTGATTTTATTATGCGTAACAAGAAATTTTTCATGGAAGACTGCATTATGCTGAACAAGTTCAACACAGGCAGTGACCACAGAATGGTAAGATGTAAGATGCATCTCAATGCTGAACTCGAGCGTGGTAAGCTCATAAAACAAACAAAATGTTTTGACATGACTAACCTTCAGAAGCATCATACCTTCAAACTGGAACTGAGGAACAGATTCTCTACTCTAGAAGGTCTAACGTCGGAAGAAGTAGACATCTCTGAAGTTAACAGAAAAGTAACCAAAGCTCTTATGGAAACAGCAACAAAATTAGCTCGGTCTAAGAACAATTTGCATATGAACAAATTATCAGGAAAAACCAAACTTTTGATGCAAAACAAAGGAGAGATGAGGAAAACTAAAGAAGATGTGACTTCCAAAGTGGAATATATAGAGCTATGCAAGACAGTACGAAAAAGGTTCACTGAAGACGTAAGAAAATTCAACTGTAAACTAGTGAGGAAAGCAATTGAAAACAACCAAAGCCTAAAGATAGCAAAGGGACATCTCAGTAAGGGAAGAAAACAGATTATGGCACTGAGAAAAGAAGATGGTTCTGTAACGAGAAATAGAGGTGAAATTTTGACAAGAGTGAAAGATTTCTACTCCAAATTATATGAAAGGGATGATACATGTACTCCAGACATCATGAAAGGTACCAGTACCAGAATTCTTCCAGTCCTCCCAGCAGAAGTTGAACATGCAATCAAGAACATGAAGCGGGGAAAAGCTCCAGGAGAAGATGGAATTACTGTAGACATCATGCAAGAAGCAAGTGGAGAAATCGAAACAGTACTCACCCAAATTTTCACTCGATGCCTTAATGAAGGGAAGATTCCTGAGGATTGGAACAACGCTACAATGATCTTGCTACATAAACAAGGTGACATTGAGGATCTCAGGAACTACAGACTTATCAGCCTCCTATCAATGGTTTATAAAATCTTCACTAAAGTTCTTTCACACCGCTTGAATGTAACACTGGAAATGGCTCAACCAAGAGAACAAGCTGGATTCAGGAGTGGCTATAGTACTATAAATCATGTTCACGTACAGAGAGAACTATTTGAAAGAGCGGGGGAATATGAATTTCCATTATGCATGGCTTTTTTCGATTATGAAAAAAAGGCCTTTGATTCGGTGAAACCATTAGCTGTTCCAATGGCTTTGAAATCCTGCGGTATTGAAAATGCATACAATAATCTTATTAATAACATCTATGAAAATGCAAGGGCAAAGATTCGGCCGTTTGAAAATACAACATACATAAAAATTGAAAAGGAAGTGAGACAAGGTGTCACCATATCTCCCACGCTCTTTAATGACACATTGGAAAATGTCTGTCAATCACTGAACTGGGAAAACAAAGGGATGAAGTTTAATGGAGATTATCTAACCCACCTTCGTTTTGCTGATGACGTAGTCATTTTTGCAACTACCATACCAGAACTACAGAGTATGATTCAAGAACTTGCTGACAAGAGTAAAGAAGTGGGATTAAAAATGAACTTTCAGTAGACAAAAGTGATGTACAATGCTTTTACAAGAAATGAAGATTTATCAATTGATGGAGAAAAGCTGGAGATAACCGATATCTACGTTTATCTTGGACAGCAGATATCAAATGAAGGTCACATTGATGAAGAAATTAATCGGCGTATGAAACTTGCCTGGAGAGCTTTTGGAAAAAACAGTATACTTTTCAAGAGCAGTATGACATCATGTCTTAAAAGAAAAGTGTTTGATCAATGCATCCTACTAGTGCTTACGTATGGTGCAGAGACGTGGACCTTAACTAAAAGAGACATACAAAGACTGCAGGCGATTGAAAGAGGCATGGAGAGGTGCATGCTTGGTGAAATCAGGAAAGATAAGAAGAGGAATTCGTGGATCAGAAAAATGATAAGAGTGGAAGACATCTTGATCAGAGTAAAATCCCTGAAATGGCAATGGGCTGGACATATTGCCAGAAGGACAGACCATCGATGGACAGCCGAAATTTTAGAGTAGATTCCAAGGGACAGGAAAAGACCCAGAAGACTACGTGGGAGGTGAGTGGATGAAATTCGAAAATATGCGGGAGTAACATGGAGGAGACTGGCACAAGACAGACCGTTGTAGAAGAAATTTGGGGAGACTTTCGTCCAGCAGTGGATCGATAATGGTTGACAATGATGATGATGATGATTAATGCTATGTTTCGACAGTAAACCCTTCTTTGTATAATGTTCTGTTCGTAGCGATTGGATTTTATCCATGTAGTGTGGAAGTTATATGAATCATCACTTACACATACCTGATATTTCTCTCAATGCGAGAAATAAATCCTGTATGATAACGTCTTTTGCAGTATTTACATATCACGTGCTTGTATTGTAAGGAAGTGCTTTTTATTATACACAGGTAATTAATTCTTCAGACGTATCATGCTTTGGTTTCTTGCAACATACCAATTTAATTCTCATAATTTCTTAATGATTTCAATTTATAGTTGTTTACAGATTCTTAGTTTGCCATCAAATATTTATTTTCCCGACAACCGTGAGTATTTTTTCGTAATGAAACATTTCATTTTCATTCTTCATATTGAATCGTCGATTCTCCTGCCAGCATTTCTATTTTCTGCTGCCAAACATCATGAACAAGTATTGAGTGCTTTGATTAATAAAGTGTTCTGTTGTTCTTAGTGTTTGAAAATCACAAGCTATTTCTTTAACATGTTAATAAAGCTTCCTGAAGCACATTAGTTCATTTATTACTCTGCATGAAAATTATCTCCTGTTGTTTAAACAAAAGGCGACAAGTATAACGAACAGAGAGCTGAAACATTTGTTTAATTACATGTTGATGTCTCTTGTTCTCATTAGCCTTAACTGTTAATTTGCAGGAAGATAATATTTTCAAAACATAATAAATCGAATCGCCTGTCAAACAACACAAAAAGATATTTATTTAATCACTTCAGGAAACTTCGCAAACTTAATAACCTTTGTTTAGAGCAGCTAACTTCTAACAAGACATCCAGGACTTAAGACATCATATAACTACTTAATTACTTATTTTTCTTTATTTCTCCTGGTTTTTGTGTTTCCTGCATGCTTGTTTCTCATGAGTTTCAAAACATGGAAAGAGTTTTAGGCTTTTACTTACCTATCATATGATGGATAAATTTTTCATTAACTGAACCGAAGAAATCTGTAGGTCTTAAATCTTGTGATATGAAAGAATCCTTGTACTAACACTCATCAAATATATGGAATGAATTCTACCTGCAGAGCAAGTGAGCACATCTTTATTTTTTAATGGTTATACTTCAGAAATAAATTCTTATGAATATGAGTGGCATGACACCAGAACATAGGTAGCCTTGGCCTCTGAAGAGAGTAAAAGGATTATTTGTACAAAGCCGTAGATCTCGGTGTTTGTGTGCTCCAGTACCGCCATTCCTCTGTTCTTCAGCTGTTCGCCTAATCTGTCGTCTATTGTAGCCATATCCTGATAGGAATTATTATCCTTTGTCGTTAAGCGTACATGGCCGTCACTTGTCTGCAGCTGTCTCACGAGGTTCTGCAGTGTCTATTTATCTTTTTGGAAGATTTAACGATTTGCATGAGTGTCTGTAAGGGTTATAAGCGGTCTCACATCCCTAATTTGGGGACATTGGCTTTGGAGGATGAATAGGGTCTGGAGTATGGGCCCAGTTTGTGCTACCAGCTAGAAACTTACACCGATGGCCACTCGAGCACCGGTATGGTCGTGTATGATATCCCACTGGAGATGAAAGTGAAGTAAGAAGGAAAGAGTGCAGTTCAGAGCTCAGTAGTCCCCTATTTATTATTGCTGTGGATATGTAACGGTCGTATCAATTACAGGAAGTGTAATGCTCCTCATAGATTTCAGCTGATATCCTTGTTACGACATACCACAAATTCCAAAGATACGTTGAAGCACCTGATGACTTTCATTTATCTGTCTCAGAGCAAAGCAACACTTTGTTTCGGCAAAAATTTCCATGATCTATGATATTCTGTGCCTATACTAATGCTCTATCCGGCGAGGAATTTATTTTCTAATTCCAACATCTACGTATATATGCCACTTTTGTCTTCTAAGAATAATTCAATATCCATTTTATTAAGAAACGCTTACTACTATCGGTTTTTTCTGTCTGCTAGGTCGCGTAAAGTCTTCTTACACATCGTGTAAAACAACATTTAAATTTTTGTCAGATACTCAATGCGCCCGGTTTTTTTACTTGAAGTGCTCCCTCGCGAACTTCATGTCTTCAAGTAAAACACCTCTATATTTTTCCAGTTTTTTTTTAGATTTCTCTAGTTGGTTTCTACCATATACTCTAGTTGCCGCCGAATAACATCCCTCTGAACTACAGTAGCTCTCATTACTCTATGAATTATAAGGAAAATTCTACTCAGTTTCCATTCCCCTGAAATGTCCCGAAAAGAGTAAATACTACAGTATTTATACTGCGTTTTGGAGTATCCGAAGCAACACAGGAAGTTATACCTTTTGCTGGAAAACGGCGCTCGGTTCTTCTGCTGGAGAGAAGCCATACGGTTGATTTTGAGTAAAAATTTCGAAGTTGTATATAACGCGGTTTTTTCTCTTTCAAAAGAGTGCTCACTAAGATGTTACTCAGTGAATTTAGTTTCTTCTCGTTAAACGTTTCTGATTTAACGACACATTGTCTGTCCCGAAGGGCTTTCTAAGTTTGGCAGCACTGGCAGAAGGTCAGAGGTCAATAAAACAAAAATAGTTTTTGTAAAAGAGTAGAGCAGAGCAGAATTAATATAGCGTCATGTGAACGATCAGTGTAATTTGGATAAAGCAACCTGATTGAATTGTATTGCTGAGATAACGTCCGATTAACGATAAGTGCACTTGATTTAGCGTCTTGAGAGTGTGTATATTTGAGATAATTCTGTGTTAGATAGAAGTTCTCGTTGATAAAAGCAATTTGATGTAATTGTTGCATGATTCAACCAACTAGTGTATATTCTAGATATTGTGTCCGACCGTGATGAAATACCAGGGAAGAACACATGATGAAAGAAACTCGTGCACTAAAGCTATTAAACTGAAAACAAATTATGTCTCTTTCACGATACACTTTAATGATAAAAACCATAAACAATTAAAATAAATATAAGTTTAAGACTTTTCAACAACACAATGGCGTCAACCTCAGAAACCATGCAGCAGTGAGCACAGAAGTGAGAGACTTATTATATACTTTAAAACGGGTTACGGTTAATGCGAAATCCAAATCAAGTTTAATAACCGCAAAATCCAAATCACGTTGAGTGGGTAAAAGCATAGTTGGAGGGCGTGGCGTGGCCTGGCCCAAAAGTGTTCTCCAAGGAAGGGGGATAAACACGGGGGTTCATCGTTACAATATCTTTCGCCGTTGACGAATATGTGAATACTTTCGGAGAAAAGTGTTGATCGAAGATTCCTGGGAGAATCCAGGATAATGGTATCATTCCAACATGGTAGAAAAACTTTATACAAAGTCTCAACAAAGATGTAACACAAAATATATTATAGATGTAACAATTTTAACAAAATCTCGACAAAGATGTAACACCAGAATGCGTCCTAAGATCATATTGATGTTCATAAATGCAGCGTCCCAAATTACGAATGTTAGAGCCCACATAACATAAATAAGGCTCAGCAGGGTTAGATTTTAGTGGAACCAAATACACACCGTGACGGTTCACACATCCAACACAGTCTCTGTCTTGTTGAACAGTGTTAAATAAAGTACGAGACATTACACCAAACTTGAGTTTGCATTTATCACATATGTTCTTTAAGATGTTAAGTACAGGTGGTATATATGGAATGGATCCCACAAATTGATAGTCACATTTATATGCCATCAAAGTTGTTGTCTGCGGTCGATCAACTAATTTCTTAACAATCAAGCGATCAATAATGTGACAAGGGCAACCAAAAGACAAGGCAAACTGTTTAATCCTAGCCAACTCTTGGTCCCGGAGTTCCTGTGTGGACGACTGTGTAAATGCAAGACTGATAAGAAAATGAAAAGCAGATAATTTCTGCGACATTGGATGAAAAGAAGTAAAAGGTATAAACGCAGCGGAAAAAGTTTTAAAAGTTCACTTCTGTGCTCACTGCTGCATTGTTTCTGAAGATAACACCGTTGTGTTGTTTAAAGGTCTTAAACTTATATTTATTTTCATTGTAAATAGTTTTTATCATTAAAGTGTATCATACAAGAGTCGGTATTTGTCTTCAATTTAGTAACCAGGGAAGAACAAGTAAATGTGGATTCATGAAAGCAGATTATGTTGATTCATTCCATACCTTGGCCATTAGTATTTTCTGCATTTACAAATGTGTAATATTTATATTCACACTCGTAAATACAGCTTAAGCAGAATAAGTATTTAAGCGCATGTATCTTACAACTACAGCTATAGGGCCGCGGATGACCTAGTGGTCAACGTCCGTGACTGCTACGGTAAGACCTAAGCTTCGATCCCGAGCAGGTACGAACGCTCGAACCACTAAATATCCGCCGTGCGTCGGATGGGCACGTTAAGCCGTCGGACCGCGGGTACAGGCCACTAGTTTTAAATAATGGCCTCTTTCCGCCTCTTTCCGCCCCTTTCTAACTCTTTTCCGTGTTATTTTCATGTCGGGCACTCGAAACCAAATCTCCTAGCTTCCTATTTCTATGGTTAATTAAGACCTGTAGTCAGACACTCCCTTCCTAAAATCTTCTACGTACGATCTGAACTACAGCTATAGTTACACTACTACAATTGCAGCTATATAAAATCCAATTAATATTTCATACTTGCCAAACAAAATATTGATCTTCTAATAATGAATTCAAAAAATTGACCTCACTTTGTGGTAAAGTCCTTTTAAGTACCGCTCAAAATTTAGGGTAACGGTACAAACAGAAAAAAATAGCACAATCATCTGAAAGCATTTGCACAAGATGATCATGTTACACATGCACGAGAGAGAGAGAGAGAGATGTAAGCAATATACTTACGAATGAATCATTACTTACAAGGGAAACTATTGAACCTCCAGACCACAATCGTCACGGAACGTTCTGTGGTGGACAATCATGACACCAAAGTAACAGGTGGGTACGGCATTTCGCAATCGCCACAACCCCTAGAACATGGATTATAAAAGTGGGGCGCCTGCCTGTAGTGAATGCAGCCATGAAGTGTCAAACAACATCTACCTGTTAGATATGAGGCACCTAAATGTCGAGAGAGACCACGTACAACACCATTAAGTTGCAAATGTCATATACATACCTCACTCCACGTCATGGTAATGTGTTGTAAGAAGGCAGTGCTACAACGGTTTTCTTTGCAACCTTCACATTGTCATAGACACTCTGCATGGTTTGTCCGGAAAACTGTTCGTGAATGCTTTTCCATTTCACTTTGGGGGTGATGGTTCATAGGAACTCTAACTGCTTGGCACGTCGTTGTGTGCTGGAGTACCCGGTGTATCACTATGTTCAGATAACGTGTCCAACGTTTCATCACTATCACGCCACAATGTCTGTCCTTCAAGCATGTCAGCGCCTCTAATAACATGTTGCTGCAAAACGCTGTACAACTACCTTGCAATACGCCTGTCGATGTACGTTGGAGCCGTGTCTTTCGCTTGGTACTTCTGCATCACCTCGTTCACCAGGATCTGTACTACAGCATGAGGGTTGCAAGCCATTTTCTTAAAACTCACAAAACAATATTTGTATGCTTAAGAACAGGCCCGTGCGCTGTCTCACACTGTTCACGTTTAACAGTCACTGACGTACACAACGCAGGACACCTTCCAGACAGGCACAGTATCACATCAATCACATCACATCCATATTTACATGTTGTTTGACATTTTATGGCTGCATAAATTACAGGCGGGGGTCCTACTTTTATCAACCATGTTCTAGGGGTTGCAGGCGATTGCGAAATGCCGTGCTTCACACCTGTTAGTATGGTGTCATGCTTGTCCACCACAGAACGTTCCAACGTGACGATTGTCGTCCGGAGGTCTGATAGTTTCCCTTGTTAGTCCGAAAACATGATGGAAATAGTACGTTCCATGTATGAACAGCAACAAACAAACACATTTTTTCTCTTAGCGGATATTTGCAGCATCGGCGCAGAAAACTTGTAACTTGCCGGAAAATCAAAGGTAGATAGCTAAGCTTTACCATATATTCGTTCTGAGCGCCTGATAAAGATGTAGGCGTGCTTTAAATCTTTCTTCCTGAGGCTAAATTTTTTCTCTTCTTTGAATCTGAATTTAAAGTATGTTTGCGACTCCTCTGCTCAAGCACACCACCCTTTAGAACTTTTTGCAGGACGTTATAAATATTTAAATTGTCTCTTTTCTTTGAATCTGAATTCAAAGTACGTCTGCGACTCTTCTGCCCAGGCACACCACCCTTTAGAACTAACGTTTTGTAGGACGTTGTATGAAATGGAATGCCTTGTGTGATCATATGTCCTGGGTATTAACTCTATTGGCTCTGTATTCTGAGTATAAGTTTTTTTGTTTTTGATTGAGTTGTTAAAATTTTCACGTCAGTAATTTCTGAGCCATTAGATGTTTTCCGTAATTTCTGTTATACTGACCAATTTGCTTGACAAATGGTGAACACAAATGAAGATACGTTTGACCCATGAGTCTGGTGTCATTGAACTTTGAATTCCTGGGAACTGGTTGATTTAATCATAAGACATTTACTGCTGCAAAATATATACTATAGGAAAGCTATTTTAAAGGTATCAGAAACTCACTCTCGGAAACCATCTATGCCCCCTGGTGACATTTTACGTGAAACACATGCACATTGTTTTCCGGAAGCATTCTTTAGTGTATAAAGCCTCTCTCAGGAAGGATTACATTAGTTCCATGAATTATTTGACTTAGAATTAAATGTATAATCGTGTTATTTTGATATGAATTCAGATTATTGCAGTCAACTGCGTGCGAGGGAAATTATTTAGGCGTTCACTCCATTTCTGCGGTGGGTGTAGTTGCGAATGTCGCTGTTGCCTTAATCGTCATCGTATTCGCAGCTGTAACGCAAGGATGAAGGTGTCCTCGCCGCCTGCACTTCGGCAGTTAAATGTCACTGCGGCATTCGTTGTGTTATGGCTTTATCATTGTATTTCGAATTCAGTTTCGATCGAGCTGAATCGCTGACTGCGGCGTCATTATCAGAGATGAGGCCTGAAGCGACATCAGCCATCTCCACCCACCACCTTCAGTAGTTGACGTCTTTTGATCAGCGAATCTACTAGAAATGCTTCGAAAACGAATTCCCAGAGTAGATAACTTTCCGGATCTAGAGCAGGAAGTTCACGTTGCTGTCTACTGCAATTTTAGGTCCGTTGGATATCTACCGCTCGGAATTTCTCACGGAAACTTAGCCTGAGGGACAGTTTATTAAGGTGAAATTTGCAGCTTAGGGCAAACCAACCGCGAATCAGTTGCAGGGATGTTGTAGCCAGTTGCCCCACACGAGTTAGTGTCTGCTTTAAAAATCGTACTCTTATTCGGCGGAAGAGTTTTTTACAAATGCTATTGGCACCCTGACGAAATGATAATTGTTAGAATAAAAGTTATAATGAATAAACTTCTTCTCCCAGCTAAGCTAATTATAATGAATAACACTTTCAACTACTAAGCTAGTAATGTTTTATAATGCTTCGGCTACTGAATTATATGCTTGTACTAAGCTTCTAATAGTGAATTCAAATGGTTGTTGTTACTAGTTAATTAAGATCATGAATAAAGTCTCCTGCTAGTAGTGTAGTAATAGTATTGAACAACTTATAACTGGTAGTAATGTTGTAGCAGTAATTAGGATGAATAAAGTCTTAACGCTGGTTGTTAATAGTAATAAACTAATGACATAAACCTAACAGCCAGACAGAGATCTGACAAAAACTATGAATAGAGAAAGACGTACTTACGAAAAGCTCTTTTATTATGTAACTCTTGATCATCCAACGCACACACACAACTCGTTTCACAATAATGAAGAATCAAACTAATCACATAGAACGAAACTCTCAATACAACAGCAAACTCTCTCCTTCACATAAACCAACGCTCTCCGTACAACAACAAACGCTCTCCGTACAACAACAAACGCTCCCCTCGATATCGCTGAACGCGCGTATTTATACTGGCTACCACCACGTCATGACTTACACTCATTGCCAGATCTCATTCAGCGGGTGAAATAACATCTCGTTCAGTAAGAAGATAATTTACATAGAAAAAAATAACCAGAGATAGTAAAAATCAAAAGGAAAGTGAATCTAGAGTATACGTTACAAAGTATTATTTCAAACAGTATTTTCTCAACACGTAATATATCTATACATTTATTTAACATGGAGACACACCATTTTATTTTATTTTTAAATCTTGGTATGTAAACCTCGGCATGCAGAGGATAATTATCCAAATAATCGCCTATAAAGTAATGCATTTTTCGTTTTTTTTTTTTTTGTTGAAAAGTGTTTCTTAATTTTCCGTGACTAGATCGTATTGTCTCTGAGCTTTCAAAAGTTTTCATTTAGTTCCCATTCTAAAATTCCATTTGCAGGATTTCCCTTATATATTTTACATCTGCTGAAAGTAATTAATTTTGGACACGCTTACGCACCTGAAAATAATATAAAAGATAGATTAAAAAGAAAGAATACAAACAAAAGGGCCGTTATTTTTACTTAATGAACGACATAGAAAGCAAGCTCGATTTAATTCACACGAAAAGTAACGTGGCTGAACTGCAACTTCACTGCTTGCAGATATCATGTGATAGTTTAGAGAAACCGAGGTCTTCGATCATTTTATTACTTTTTAAGAGTTCTTTGATGTTTCTGCCAATGCCGTTTCGTATAACGCGAACCATAACTTCTGAGCGCTTAAATTCGTTTTGTTGAATTGCGAAAAAAAAGCATGCGGCTATTTCTGAATGAAGCTTTTTAAAAGTCCCTTTCAGAAAACTTTTATTGAATTCAGCTTTTGTTTTTTGTTTCGAGGTTTAAGTATGGGCTATAGCCTGTCGCCTGTCCCTAATTTCTGTGCACTGGTTCCAGGGAAGGGATAAAGCCAGAGTTAACAAGCAAACACTCCACTCGTGACTCAACAAGGATTCGAACTCCTGCAAATCTTAGGCAAATGTTCAGAAGCCTGCGCCTCAGACCACTCGGCTTTACGGGCGAAGAATTCCGCTTTCAAACGTGTAATGCCCTGTTGGTCTGTACACCTGTTACGTCCTTCTTGCTGTACTATGGGGTATCAAGTTTAAAAGTTACAGAAATAATATATCATTATGATTTGCTGCATTTTGTTAAGATATTTTTTCTGCTTTTTCGTTAGTACATATTTCCGAAACATATTAATTCATACATCAATTCATACAGCAAAAACATTTTTCCCGAAACATATTAATTCATACATATCCTGCCGCCCCGGTGGCGCAGTGGTCTAAGCGATGGCCTCTGATCATTCGTCCGAAAGGGGTCCGGGTTCGAATCCCGGTGAGGCATGGATGTTGTGTTTGTCTTACGGCACTGGCTCTTTCCCTTCCCTGGAACCAGTGACCCTAAATTAGGGACGGGCGACTGCTTATAGCCCATTGAGTTGCTGACGGTGGTCGTTAAACCTCCAAACAAAAAAAACAAAAAAAATGCATATCCAAAGGAAGGTTAGCAAGCTACAAAGCGGTCCTAAAATCCATGGTTTTTTCCCTCCCTTTTTACATACGAAAGCAGACTGCGTATTTATTACAAGTTCGCGACTTTCTACGCTCACAATAACAGCGCAATCGTCGAACGTTCTGTGGAGGAGGGTGTCTGTCACGAATGGCTCTCTCGATCTTTTCCCACAGGTGCTCAATTACGTTATGTTCTGGGGACGGCACGGGACATTTTAGCCCTTTGAAGTCAGTGTCGTACTTTCGGAACCATTTTGTGATGATCCGATTCCTGTGACATGGGTCATTATTCTGCTAGAATGGCCCTTTCCATCAGAAAATGCCATGCACATGTACGGGTTTTCCTGGTGCGCAATGATATACAGATACCTTATGGCATCCAAATGCTGTTCAAAATGCTGCTCCATTAGGAACACCGTGCCTGCCATAAAAACAGAACTCAACATCGCCTTCACCAGCTTGTATTATTAACGCTAGGCGCCTGCAACCCATCAGTTGTGCTGTTGACGCCATATTGTGGCCCATCCATAGCTGAGATGGAAACGGGTCACGGGTCAACGGGTCAATAGGTCGACAATTTCTTGCGGATCCAACGGATGGGGTCAATGTGTCCCTGACCTGATTTTGACCCGGTTTTATTCCCGTTTGATTTTTGAAAAGAGAAAAATATTTTCCAAAGAAAAATGCACATTGTGGAATTCTGTAGTCGATACCGGTGCCCACGGAGTGAATGATTTTCCATGCAAAAATATTGTCGTCCCTTTCTTAAAGCAACGAAGATTTCCACCGTCCGACGTCAGACACACCAAATCGTAAAAAGGTACTTCCTTTGCTTTCTTTTACAGTGCGATTGTCCAAGGCAAGGTACAGGCAAACGCTATTTGCCTGCTTCTCAACTGATTCACTCTCTCCGTGCGAAGTTCACTGTATGACTAAGAGTTACTTTTCACATTGTATCTTTTACATTGAGCATTCAGAGGTTTTCGATTGATGTGCTAACATCTCGTTCCCATGACATATCATGTCGAAATTAAATCCTTATTTGTTAATATGGATGGATTTAATATTAAGGAGGTTGAGAATCGTCTCATTAAGGAACCGGTGAATAATTCTGTGTTGTTTGGTTTTGCTTGATGTTCAAAATGTGGAAAGTGTATAATTACAAAGAAAGATGTCGACGGTGTAATAAGAGATTATGGAACCAAAAATCTAACGGACCATAGGAAAGTATGCGCACCTCCATCAAAGCGTGGAAAGAGTAAACAATCTAAATACATTTAAAATAATACATTTGTGTAATCTTAAATAATGATTCCCATTTGTAATATACTCCATGGTCACGGTCATAGTCAGAAATCACTTCTAGATTACGCAAAATAGTGGCACTAAAAATGGCACTCAAATTTAGCAAGTAACCAAATTTTATTATTAAAAAAGGATTTCAGTTATTAAATATCAAGCAGTTATTAGGATGAATATGTATATTACGCTTATATGTCATAATCATCATCATCATTGTCAACCATTATCAATCCACTGCTGGACAAAGGTCTCCCCAAGTTTCCTCCACAACGGTCTGTCTTGTGCCAGTCTCCTTCATGTCACTCCCGCATACTTTCGAATTTCATCCACCCATCTCCCATGTGGTCTTCTTCTGGGTCTTTTCCTGTCCTTTGGAATCCAATCTAAAATTTCGGCTGTCCATCGATGGTCTGTCCTTCTGGCAGTATGTCCAGCCCATTGCTCGTTCGTGACAGACGTAGTGTTGGTGGCCCCAATATTTTATGCATTTTAGTGTGGAATACCTCGTCCCTCACTCACCTGTTGCGTGTCCCGGCTGTCTAAAGGTACTGTGTACGTTTTGAGCTACTTTTCTAGTGTTCTCGTCCTCATATTAGTTCATATTCATGCGTTTTCTTATCGTTTGCTCGTTTGTTTACGTATGGAAGCTGCCAACAAGGCGGCTTCCGGTATTTCCTTATCATCTATGGGCGTGGCGGATGCACGTCACGTCACACTTCCCACGTCCATGGAAGTTAACATACTCTCGTTCTCAGATGTGTTTGCTCAGATGCCTTCCCAGCTTTCTAGTACTCCTGCACCGGTGCCTTCACTGGACTTGGCTGCGCTTTCTTCTTCAGCTCCTGCATCTGCCTCGGTGCCCTCCTTGGGTACTACTGATTCTACTGCCTTGCCTTCGGCCTGTGCTTCTTTTCCCTCACAGCCTTCTGTGCCTGCCGGATCAGAACAGACTTCTCTTCCGAGGATGTCATTTGGCTCTAAAGTGCAACGAGGCGCTACTTCTACGTCCGATTCCTCTCAACCAGATGGTTTTTTGCAAGCAACACCTATTATTCAGGTATCCAACCACAAGGTGAAGGTAACGATAGATGACAATTCGCAGATTGGCCGTGAGTTCCATAACCTCCTGGATAGAGGTGTGCTCTTTCATGCTTTACCAAATACTCCATTGCCACGCTACATGGAAGCCCTCTCTGGACTTGTGTCGTCTACGTCCATTGCAGGAATTTCCCGTACTCCTCGGGGTATTTCGGTGCAGTGCAATCACAAGGAGGATGCTGACTTTTTTCTTGCAAACGGACTTTCGATTGGGACAAACCATCTCATCCCGTCGCCTTTTTCCAAGCGACCGGTGAACATCACGTTCTATCCTGTTCCACAGGAATTGCCGGATAATGCACTTCCTCTCCTTGTCAGTCATGTTTGTAAAATTGTTGGCAAGGTTCGTCGCCTCTCTGACGCTCCCCGCGGAGCTCGATTTGCACATGCTACCGGACTTCGCCGTCAGTTATTGGTCGTCTTTCCCACCGAGAAAGCCTTGGCGGATTGCCCTACAGAAGCTACTGTTGAAATTGGCGCAACGTACAGTTTCAAGATTTTCACTGCTCACTATTGTACACACTGTTTAACACAGAATCACACCACTGCCTCCTGTGACCGCGTTCGACGTGGACGTTCATCAAGTTCGCATCCCACTGCTGACCACATTGGACTTTCTACTATCCCCACTACCGGTAGTTTGCCTGACGCGAATTCTTCGTTTCTCCGTCAGACGAACATTTCCGTCACGGACAATGCTGCCTTTCCTCCTCTCCCGACCCGTACGATTGTGCGTACACCTTCAAGATTGACAAAGTTGTCTTCGACTACAGATGTGTCTACAGCGGAGTGTTCCGATCCGGGTGTGTTGAGCGGTGGTTTGGCAGATCGGCCGTCTGGCTCTTCTCCTAGCCTCTCGGATATCGGATCTCCATTTACAACCTTGTCTACCATACCCTTGTTGCAACATCTTCCTGAAGCATCGGCTATTGTACCAGTCTCCATTAAGGCAGCTCAGCTACGTACTGCTTCTTCGGCGACGTTCGTTTCCTCGTCTCCTGACTTGGGAGGTGAGCCTGATCCACTAATGGATACATCTGCCTCAGCTTCTTCTTCTAAGCGGATTGGAACTTCCAAAGGCGCTGTAAAACAGAAAAAGGTAAAACAACTTTCTGTGCCACATTCTGAGGATTCATCTATTGTTCCGGAAGTTTCCGGTTCCGGTGTTTCTCCACCTGATGATTCTTCAAACAGTATGCTTCTCCGCCCAGGTCCTGTCAATCCTCTCTCTGACGCTGAGGTTTTACAGGCCGTTGATACGTTTCCTCCAGTTCCTGGACCACTGTCCAGACAGCAACTTTTACGTCTTTTTCAACCTGCACGTACGATTGTTGGTTCTGAAGAATTCCTTCACTCACCTGATCTGGACCTGTATGCAGAGGTAACGCAATTCGAAGCTTATGTGTCACTTTTTAAATCTCTGTGTGCCACCGATCCTGGGTATCAGCCTTTTTTGAGACGTTACACGCGCCGTCTCGCCTCCTTGAAGGAGCTCGTTGAGAAGCATATATGTGATACCTTCTATCCTTTTACCGATGACCTTTAGCTCCCTTCCTCACACCGATTACTTTTTGTTCTCTCAATGCTAGGGGATTTGCGAACCCGTTCGCAGATTTCCTGGTTTTGCAGACTTAGTGCATGTTGATTCTGATGTTTTCATTGTGTGTTTTTACTGTGATTCACAAGTAATGTATTGTAAATTTGCTTTAGTCGTGTGTTTGGCTGTGTTTCACAATTATTGTATTTTAAATTTGCGATAATTTGCGTGTTTTTGCTGTGTTTTCACAACTAATCGGTCTCGTTACTTGTGTGATCTCCTCATTATCTCATCATTATCTTATCTGTTGTTTCCTGAGTGTTTGCTGTGTTAGTGCTTTCCTCTATCGCGGATTATTATAGTGGTACATTTGTTATCTTTGTTATTTTTATAAAGTAGCTGAGGTACTCAATGTTGTTTTGCGCTCTAACCACATTTCAGTTCCGTTCGGTTATTTTATCATAGCATAGTACATTTCATGCATTTGTGCACATGTGTTATAGTGTTTGACATGCCGTTAGGCCATTCATTGTTCGTGTGCATATTCGTTTCCTTTCTGTGTAACGTTGTGCTGCATCGTGGATATACTGACTTTCCGCACTGTTGTTTTCTGTACTGCAGCTTTTAATGAATCTCCTATGTCTGTATTTCGTTATAGCAATAAACTGGGTACCACTATGGTACCCACAGTTACCAATACCAATACCATTGCCATTTCAGGGATTTAACTCTGATCATGATGTCTTCTACTCTTGTCATTTTTCGGATCCACGAGTTCCTTTTATTATCTCTCCTCGTTACACCAAGCATGCACCTCTCCATGCTGCTTTGAGTTGTCTGCAGCCTTTGTATGTCTCCTTTAGTTAAGGTTCACGTCTCTGCACCATGCGTAAGCACTGGAAGGATGCAGTAATCAAACACTTTTCTGTTAAGACATAATGGCATACTGCTCTTGAAAATTATGCTGTTTCTTCCGAAAGCTCTCCAGGCAAGTTTTGTACGCCGATTAATTTCTTCATCAATGTGACCTTCACTTGATATCTGCTGTCCAAGATAAAAGTACGTGTCTGTTATCTCCAGCTTTTCTCCATCAATCGATAAATCTTCATTTCTTGTAAAAGCATTGAACATCACTTTTGTCTTCTGAAAGTTCATTTTTAATCCCACTTCTTTACTCTTGTCAGCAAGTTCCTGGATCATACTCTGCAGCTCTGATGGGGTAGTTGCAAAAATGACTACGTCATCAGCAAAACGAAGGTGGGTTAGATAATCTCCATTAATCTTTATCCCTTTGTTTTCCCAGTTCAGTGATTGAAAGACATTTTCCAGAGCTTCGGAGATATGGTGTCACCTTGTCTCACTCCCTTTCCAATTTTTATGTGTGTTGTACTTTCAAACAGCCTAATCTTTGCACTTGCATTTTCATAGATGTTATTAATAATATTAATGTATGCATCTTCAATACCGCAGGATTTCAGAGCCATTGTAACTGCTGATGGTTTCACTGAATCAAAGGCTTTTTCATAATTAATAAAAGCCATGCACAATGGAAGTTCATATTCCCTCGCTCTTTCAGTTAGTTCTCTCAGTACGTGGATATGATCTATAGTGCTGTAGCCACTCCTGAATCCAGCTTGTTCTTTCGGATGAGCCATGTCCAGTGTTACCCTCAAACGGTGTGAAAGAACTTTAGTGAAGATTTTATAAACCACTAATAGGAGGCTAATAGGTCGGTAGTTCCTGATATCCTCAATGTCACCCTTTTTATGTAGTAGGATCATTGTAGCGTTGTTCCAATCCTCAGGAATCTTCACTTCATTAAGGCATCGAGTGAAAATTTGGGCGAGTACTGTTTCGATTTCTCCACTTGCTTTTTGTATGATGTCTACAGTAATTCCATCTTCTCCTGGAGCTTTCCCCCGCTTCATGTTCTTGATTGCGTGTGCAACTTCTGCTGGGAGAACTGGAAGAACTCTGGTACTGGCACCTTTCATGATGTCTGGAGTACATGTATCATCCCTTTCATATAATTTGGAGTAGAAATCTTTCACTCTTGTCAAAAGTTTGCCTCTATTTCTTGTTACAGAACCATCTTTTTTTCTCAGAGCCATAATCTGTTTTCTTCCCTTACTGAGATGTCCTTTTGCTCTCTTTAGGCTTTGGTTGTTTTCAATTGCTTTTCTCACTAGTTCACTGTTGAATTTACTTGCGTCCTCAGTGAACCTTTTTCGTAGCGTCTTGCATAGCTCTATGTATTCCACTTTGGAAGTCACATCTTCTTTAGTTGTCCTCATCTCTCTTCTTTTTTGCATCAACATTTTGGTTTTTCCTGATAATTTGTTCACATGCAACTTGTTCTTAGACCCAGCTAATTTGGAAACAACAACGCTTATATGTATACATACATAAATTGAGTTTTGAATTTATAGTTCAAAGCAGATTTGTCCGGGTCAGTTACGGGTCCGGATTGGGTCGAGTCGAATCCAGTTATGGGACTCCAGGTCCGAAATTTCCGACCCGTTTCCAACTCTGGTCCATAGGCGTTTGTTAATTGAAAACGTGGTTTCATCAGAGCTGGCGCCCATTTTGCAATCCTCAGGGTCCATTTCTTGAAGCTTTCCTGCCTTCTGCAGGCGACGTTGTCGGTTTTGTTAACGCTAGGCACCTGCAATTCGTCCATTGTGCTGATGACGCCATATTGTGGCCCGTCCATACGCGTTTATTACTTAAAAACATTATTGCATCAGGGCAGGCGGCCATTTTTCAGTCTTCTGGGTCCATTTTCGACGCTCTCCTGCCCTCTGCAGACCACTTTGTCGGTTTTACGTGAAGACAAGTGGTACACGATGGGAACGTCTGTGTTTGCGTCAATGTGCTGTGGGCTGTGTATGATGAAATTCTCATCCCCATGCCTCTGCTGTGCTGTGTGGAGGAGGGGTTTTTTTTTTGTTTAACGACCACCGTGGGCAACGCAGTGGGCTATAAGCAGTCCCCCGTCCCTAATTTAGGGTCACTAGTTCCAGGGAAGGGAGAGAGCCAGCACCGTAAGAGAAACACCACATCCATGCCTCACCGGGATTCGAACCCGGACCCTTTATGGACGAATGATTTGAGGTCATCGCGTAAACCACTGCGCCACCGGGGCGTCACTGTGCTGTGTGGTAACTTGAAACAATGAAGCTCTTTTGCTACCCGTATAATTCTCTCCAACCACCTTTGCCTTCGAACACTGGCCAGTATGATTGCCTATTTTGTTGTTTGTGTACCACTGATTCTGCGCCATCTATGCAGTTGTTCTTGCATAGAAAAGAAGGTTTTCAGTTTCTGAGATGCTTACACTAAGCGCGCGCATTGTCCACTATCATCCTCTTTCGAAGTTGCTTAAATCATGAGTATTTCCCGAATAGCCACTATCTACGCTTTGCATACGTCTGGAAAGGAAAAGGCAGCCTCGGTGGCGCAGTGGTCTAAGGCGCTGGCCTCTGATCATTCGTCCGTAAGAGGTCCGGGTTCGAATCCCGGTCAGGCATGGATGTTGTGTTTGTCTTACGGCACTGGCTCTGTCCCTGCCCTGGAACCAGTGACCCTAAATTAGGGACGGGCGACTGCTTATAGCCCATTGAGTTGCTCACGGTAGTCGTTAAACCTACAATCAAAAAAAAAAGAAAAGGAAAGGAAGGAATCTCATTTAATGATCGAACTGACTGTGAACGACGGAAACCTGCCCGTCAGCCAGTAAGCCTAACGAAAGACTTAACAACCATTCGTGTAGAACTTCCGTCCACAGAGAGAGGTTTAGACTTCAAGCCAGCTGCGCCTGTACAGGCTTTCAGATAGGAGGGTGAAGCGGAAGTAGGTAGGTGGAGTCCACCGACTTACGATAGGATAGTAGGTATACAGAAAGAGAGAACAGTAGATATAGCTACTATCTCGCGCCGTTTGAGCCACAGACGCACATGACGACAAAATGCATCCCAGTGGGTTTGGGGCGGTGTGTGACCAGAGAGGGGGCAAAGGGAGGAACAGACACCCTTAATTTATGACAGGGAGTCCTATACTCGGGGCCATTCTTACACGTCTGAATCCTTTGCAGATATCTCAACATCATACAAAGGCCGTTCCATAAAACCTGAGAGTAATTTTTTTGATTGGCAACAGTGAAAAGAGGGAAAATAACAACGCGGACGACTAACTGAATTAAGGGAGTATCTATGGCAACAGTTATTAGCCGTGGCACAAGATTCTATTTTTGTTATTGCGCAGGTGTTTAAGGTACGTCTGCATTTCGCCATACAGCTTGGTGGTGAGTGATTCAGAGTTAAGAAGTGAAATGCGTTGTGCGATAACATTTTGGTATCGTTTGGGTAAAACGGCTCCAGAAACAGGGGATTTAATGAAAAAAACTTACAAAGTAAAATCTTTGGGTGAGTCAACGATTTTTAGATGGCACCATGATTTCAAAGAAGGAGGTTGTCGTCCTGAAAGTTTTGTTACGGAGCGTATTGTTAACACTGTTTTGGAAACCCTGCAAGAAGATCGACGAATGACGTGTGAAGACAAAGAGGCATCAACTAATATTTCAAAAACATCGGCATTCCGCATTCTACGCGACAAATTACTGCTGCATCGTCTGTGTTGCAGATGGGTACCTCAGCAATTGACGAGAAAACAATTGTTAGCCAGAGTTCAGGTGTGTCATGAGTGGAAACAAATGTTTGCAAATGATCCAAACTTTCTAAACACAGTAATAACTGCCGATGAAACATGGGTCCACTATTTCGACCCTCCTCACGAAGCGGGCAACGAGTGTCTGGAAACACAGAGGCTCGCCTCCTCCGAAAAATGTCCGCCAAACCAAATGAGCTGGGAAGGTGATGATGATAATTTTCTTTCATCATAAAGGTGTAGTCTACCAGCATGCCGTTCCTCCTCCACAAATAACTGTCAATGCTGAGTATTGCATTTCAGTCTTGAAGCATCTGCGACGACACATACCGATTAAGCGACTGGAACGGGTGGGTAAGCGGATCCTACACCATGATAACGCCCGCCCACATGTGGCTGCGTGTGTTTAACAGTTTCTTAAGAAATACAGTATTGAAATCACGCCACAGCCTGCCTACAGTCCTGGCTTCGCCCCGCGCGATTTCTGGTTGTTTCCAACAATGAAAGAGAAGTTCAATAGCGCAACATTCAGCACAGATACTGACGTTATTCAAGCTGTTCCACAAAATGACTTCGCCACATGCTTTGAAAAGCGGACTGAACGATGGGACCGTTGCATATCATTCGAGGGAAGATACTTTGAGAAAGAATAACAACTATTTTTCTGTACCTATATTTCATCAATTTGTGTGATTTTACTCTCAGTTTTTATGGAACGGCCGTTGTAGTTGTGTACGTAAGTTGATATGGCATATGTCCGATTGATATGGGGGGTGTTCCTAGTAATTTTCTATTTCAGTGTATTTTCCACTTTTCTGTATACCTGATTTTTCTGACATTGCTAAAGGATACTATAAAACGGTATTGAAAGCGTATGGGCTATAGACTGTATGCAACTTCTTTTATAAAGTAAGTGCCATTTAATGTATTTTTTTCGAAGCGGGCGTATTTCGATATTGTTAACAGGCTGGCGATTATGCTTACCGATGTAATAAAAATTCAGCACTTAATATGATTTTCATTTACAATGTGTCGTAAGAACATTCCCTAAAATTCCCAAAGTTAAGTTTCTATATTTACTGGCATAACTACAGACGTTTAAGACAAGGCAAAACAACTGAAACAAGAATTAAATAAAAAGAAAAACAAAACAAAACGACTAAAACACGAAGGAATTCATTAATGAAATTTTCATATTAATTGTATTTATGGAAATCGCTTAACTTGTGCTGTACCATAAGTCACAAGGTCCAAAGCTCTTCTCTTATTTCACCATCCGTTTGAATTTTGTCGGCTTTATGATACTCAGGTCTACTTACTTCAGCTTTTGTTTTCATCTGTCAACTCTCAGTCCGTGAGAGGAAGTGTGACTGCTGTTGGCTGTGTCTATTACACTCTTTGCCATAAATAACGATGCACCCCGAGAAAGTCGTTCGATCTTCATGAAACTCCGCGTTCAAGTACCTCAGGGCCGAATGTGCAAATGATTAGAAAAACCAATGACGAAATTGTACCCGCCACAGCGCATGCGAATCGCGCATCAAAATAGGTATATCAAAAGCAAAGCTCGCACGCATGAACAGTTCTGTTAGCAGATTGCGATTGCATTAACCTGCACGAACTGTGAGGATGCCTCAACGTTGGATCCGTTGCTATACGAGCAGTGGAGTAAGTTCGAGGAAGAACGTATAATTCGGCTGAGAGGCGCCGGTTGGTCAAGTCGCCATATCGCCAGGCATTTGGATCGGAGCGAAGCGGCAATCAGACGATGTCGGTGCCAATGGGTCGAGGAGGACACAGAAAAGCGGCACGCGGGCAATGGACTACCGAGAACAACCACAGAACTCGGTGATCGTATGATTGTGGGAACCGCACGAACAGAACCGAATTCGTCGACCTCAATCATCCGTAGCCATGTTGCATCGTCTATCGGTACGGAAGTGCCAGATGTTTTGCGGCACGTTGAAAAGATTTGAGGAGGCCATTCTGCTCCCTGCCACCTGCCACCGGCACCGGTTCCAGGGATGTCTGGCCCGATCAACGTGGGATAGTTTCCAGTGACGTCATGTTGTTTTCAATGACAAGTCATGGTTTGTACTTGGCGTCGATGAGCAACGCATACGTGTCCGGAAACGAGCTGGCCTGTGCACCAATCCTGCCTTACCATGGGATGGCACACGTCTCACACACCCTGGGAATGACTGTCTGGAGTGCCATTTCCAACGATAGCCGGATACCCTTGGTAATCCTCCGTACCACCCTCATGGCTCAACGGTACGTCGACGATACTCTACGCCCTGTTATGTTATCATTCCTGTAGCAGCAATACCAAGCAATTTCTCAACAGGATAATGTCTGGTCACACACGTCACGGCGATTCCAGGCTGCCTCCGTAATGTCGACACCCTTTAACGACCAGCCCGACCGCCCGACCTCTTGCAGGTCGAACATGTTTGGCACATGATGGAACGCCACCTTCGCCCATCCCGGAATATTGGCTAACTGGCCAGCAATTTCGATATCGCTGAGCATGTTATACCTCAGGACAGTATCTGGAACTGTATGCGTCTATGTCACACTAGGTAACTTCTTGTATCCGAGCCAGAGGTGGAGCTACAACGTACTGACTTGTTCCGCTCATGTAGGTGTTTTATCCGAATAAATAAGCCGACTGCTCTGGAATTGCAAACATTTTCTTTCTTATGCATGTGCATTGCACATATTCATTTTCATCTCGATTGAATTATTCCTTTTGGGTGCTTCGTTCTTTGGCAAAGAGTGCCTTTTTATCAATATTCATTAAAATTTCAGTGTGATCTACAATCATTTCAGATGGTCCGTCTGCAAATCCCTCCCTTTCTATGTCTTTGGAGAATCCATCGTTATTAAAACTATTGTGAATTATATCTTCAGTAACTATGGCAGATCTAAAGGAGGCAGAGTCTGTACGAACTTAGCTAAATTAAGGAAGTGCACACCAACTATACTTAAAATAGTATAATTATACTACAGGGTGTTCGGAAAGTAACTGTGCACCTAGGCTACCGTTTTGTTTTCGCAGTTATCAAATGCAGTATGTGCCACCAGAACGTAATAAAGTGGATTCTCCCAGTCGCAGCCGATCGTGGGAACCCATGGGGCTCACTGCGCATGCGCAGCAAGCTGCTCGAGGCGTCGGTTGCCGCATTGCGGCAGTTGAGTTCCAGAGGTCAACAGAGACGAGTGTCGTTACTGTAAGTATCGAAGTTTTCGTGTGTGCTGTTGCTGTTCAGTTTTTCGCCCTATGGTTCATTCAATTGCTGAACGTGTGTTTCTGGTTGAATACGTCTTTCGAGAAGGCAATGAATACACCGATTTAGTGCGGCAGCAATTTGCTGCCAAATTCCCAGACACACCTGTACCTCATCGTAATGCAGTTCGTCGACTTATTGAGAAATTTCGTGCGACAGGCTCAGTGTTCGACGCCGAACGAAGCGGGAGACCAACTAAACTTACCGATGGGAAGTTGATGGACATCTCTGACTCCCTGCTGCGGAGTCCATCAAAATCATTGCGCAAGTTGACGCAAGAGGAAAATATGGGGCTTGCGACAGCGCATAAAGCGGTGAGAGAATCATTGCACCTCTACCCATGCAAAGTAACAGCGCTACAACAATTGCAACCGGCGGATCACGTAAAACGACTCCGGTACTGTGAATGGTTTAACAATTTTATTCAAACGAAAACTGTTGCTGTTCTTGATGTCACCTTCTTTACAGATGAGGCGTGGTTCCACTTCTCTGGGTATGTTAACGCACAAAACACACGATTGTGGTCCACAGAGACTCCTCATGCTGTGTCGGAACGACCCTTGCATGACCAGAAAATCGGAGTGTGGGTTACGCTATCCCGACGGCGCATTGCCGGGCCGTTATTCTTTCAGGACACCGTGAGTAGTGCACGTTACTGTTCCATACTCCACGACTTCATCGGCCGCCTTGAAGAAGACGAAATCACCTACAGCTGGTTTCAACAAGATGGAGCTACTGCGCACACAGCTCACACCTCTATGAAACACCTAAATGATGTTTTCGGCGAACGTGTCATCTCAAAAAACCTATGGCCCCCTTGCTCCCCGGACCTTACTCCACCAGACTTTTTTCTGTGGGGAGCAGCAAAATCTGCTGTGTATCGTGATCGCCCACGCACGCTTGACCAATTACAAACTGCAATAACTACGTTCATCAGAAACATCTCACAAGCAGAGCTGTAGCAAGTGTTTGCAAATAAACTGAAACGGGTTCAGCGCTGTATCGACGCTCGTGGAGATCACTTCGAACATTTTTTCTAAGTGCATAGCTTAGGTGCAAAGTGACTTTCCTAACACCCTGTAGTAATCTGAATTTATTGGAGTAGAATAGAAATCAAAGTTTCCAAGCTTTTGCACATCAACCAAATGGCTGTTTCAAGGAAGGTAAGCAACAAACTTCTCCTTGAAAAAAGGGTAGTTTGGATTACTAGTACAGTTACACTATTTTAAGAAACTTAGTTTGTTTGACTAAATCATTTGCACCCAGTTGTTGCGTGCCCTCCATAACTATTAAGCTTGTGAATCGCTTTTCCTGGTAGAAATAATTCTATAATGCTCGAATAGCTCGCCAACTGTATGGTGGATCGTGCTACTGTATTTGTAGGTAAGAAAATAATCTTAATGTGTTTGATGTTGCATTCATGACTGATGAAGTAGAGTTATCAAGGAGCATAACACGGTTGTACTTCATTTTATTCTCCCATTTCATTAACCAATCGTTAAATATTCGGATTACCATTGGAGCATTGGAGTTTGATCATCTTGTATACATCTGTAAATCACTGTGTATTCGTCTTTCTCCAGATCACCAAAGGCTCTGTTGTTTTTCATTGCCAGACGTCCCTACAGAACACGAGATTTTCACGCTTTCTACCGATATTTCACAGCCTTCCGTACTTTCATTTGTGGGCAAATGAAAGTGTTCGGGAAACACAATGATAAAGGCCAATTCTATTTATGAAAAAAAAATCTGTGATAATAGTTTCTTTAATCCAGGTTTTTTGCTACGAAATCGACGTTAGTGTCATTGCTAGGACTTCGTCTATGTAAAATGCCCCCCCCCCATTTCCTTTTCAACGATAGCCGCCAATTACAAAAGAGCCACTTTTCTCAAATTTCCTGCGTATTTCCGCCGTATTATGGGACCATTTACTTCAAGCATATTGCTCACAAGCATTAATGAGGCAAATGCTTGCATTGATTCATCAACCTGGTGACCTTTTTCACTATCCTTTCTCTTGCTGATTAAGTTTCCGTTTCCCTTGCTAATTTCTCAGTTGTAACGTACCAGGAGATGTGACGTACCTGCCAGAAGGACGCACACGACATAAAGGCAGATAGGAATCAGAATAAAACGTCCGCGTAGCTCAATTGGTAGAGTGACTTATTCCGGAATGAGGGGACCCAGGTTCGAATCCTGGCGCGGATAGAAATGACGGAGAAATTTACTTCGTTATAATGGCGCCCGAACTATCAGGATGACCCGACCGTTCAAAATCTCGCAATGGTGTGATGTTATTTCCACACCGCGAGATAGGAAAAATAGGAGAATCCCTTCTCCAGCACTTCGAAAAAAAAAAAAATGAAGGGGAGATGATGTAACGTACTAGGAGATGGGACGTACCTGCCAGAAGGACGCACACGACATAAAGGCAGATAGGAATCAGAATAAAACGTCCGCGTAGCTCAATTGGTAGAGTGACTTCGTCCGGATTGAAGGGACCCAGGTTCGAATCCTGGCGAAGATAGAAATGACGGAGAAATTTACTTCGTTATACAGTATCAGATGGATTTTTAAAATTTCGCACAAACGATGCTGGGAAATATATTCTGTTAGCTGTAAAATCGCAACATCAAGAAGTGGTGGGGAAACTCTTGCTTTAAAAGCGAATGGGCTGTTTTATTTCCTGAAAAATAAGTCACATCAGCAAGAGGTACAACTACTTCTTTTGGGAATACATACAGCAATACGTCGTGGCGTTGAGTGGTAGAGACATCGCACATTGTCATTCCATAGAGATGCTTTCAGTATGCAAAAGAGCATTGCATTTCTGAAGCATGCTGCTAGGTACTCCCCTTATGGAAGGAATAGCAACAGCATCGAGGATATCCTTCACGTGCAGCCGAGCTGTCAAACTGACCGTGAAGAATACCAGAGATGCTCCGCTGTCATAGTTGATTGACTCCCAGTCCATTACCCTGCGTTTCTCTCTATATGTCGTTGGTCTCTGGAATTTGTCCATTCTCCCCGTACACATGAAACCCACGATCACGAGATCTCAAACAAAACCAAGATGCGTTTCTGAAGATCACATGGTGTCATTCTGTCCTCCAGTTCATTTGATCACGGCCCCATTCAAGACGCTGACGTCTTTTATCATTGGACAGACACACAAAATCTGCTGCCAACGTTAGCGAATTTTCGATTTGTCACTGCCCAAATGCTGTACAATACGGCAAGTCGAGCATCCCCCTCTTGAAGACCAATAATCCGTTCCTTCTGAAATGAACCCAGCTAGCAATATGTGCGGCAAGTTTACTGACTTGGCATTCAGTGAGCAGTTCGATTCTTCCCAGAAATCGCAATTTGAAGCAGAATGAACGCTCTTGTACTCCTTTAGTCTGAGGCACTGGCTTCTATCCCTTCTCTGAGATTGGCCCTGGTTTGAGTTCCCTGTGATGCATGGGTAAGCATTGTATTTGATGTGAGATTTGTTATATTCCTGTGCCGGATTGGAATGTACTGTGAAATCTTCAGCTTTATTCGCCCAAAACCTTGAGTTTTGTGGAAAGTTCAACTTCCGCAGAAGTTTTAGTATTGTCACAGAACCTACTTTGCCGCAACGGTTCAAGAAAACTAAGTACAGAGGTTTACCAAAATAATGAAAACACTTACCGTTTGCGGAGAACTTTAAGCTGTAGGCCCGCTTTTGGCTTTCACAACAGAAGCAATTAGACATGAAATGGTGAATATATTTCAAATACGTGGGGATAATTTTAATAGATTAAATACGTGGAGACAATGTTAATATTTTTTAATGTTGTTAATATTTTTTAATGCCGTTGAGCGATGACATCGTCTATTTACATGAAATGCACATATGATAATGGTATTATTTGGGACCATTCTTCCTTTCAGATATGTCACAATTTTACGAGTGATGTTGTAGGGGAAAAGTGTGATCTGACGTTCCACTCGAGATATTCCCAAATGTCCAATAATCTTGAGATATGGAGATAAAGGTTGAGGTCTGCAAACTACAATTTGACACGTTGTGCATAATTCACGGGTGCATTATCTGCTTTAAACCAGGTATGGTTATTAGGAAACAAAGCCAGCAACGACTGAGTGCAAGTGATCCGCAAGAATGGATTCGTACCTAACAGATGTGGCAGGACCCTGCAGAGTAACCAATTACCCTAAGGAATGCCATGACGTGGACTCCACAGCATCAGGAATACACCTCCATGCTTCACAGTCGCAACCAAATAGTCGGGATAGTACGCTCTGCACGTTTTGGCCAGATGTACAGTATAGAGTAGTGTCCAAAATGGTGGAAACCTTAGGGAAAAAGTGTATTCTTGAGGTTTGATGGCTCATAACACCACTTTTTTTTGGAGTAATACCATAAAATTATATATCACTGGAAAGATAATTTCATCAAGAATGTAGTGCAATAACTTTTATGAAGGATTTTTTTATTAGAACAGCAGTTATAAAGAAGAAACGTGAAACACACAGGAAAAATGAGATATACAAAAATTCTTACCATGTCAGTTAATACTTAGTTGGGTAACCTTTAGCGTTAATTATGGCCTTACAACGCCTTCTCATAGAGTGAACCAAGTTTTTTAGTTATGCAGCTGTCATAAAGTGAAACCAAGATTGAATTATTGCTTCTATTAATTGGGTTTTATTGCTGGGTTGCTTCTGACTAACGAGTTTCTTTAGTCGGCTCCATAGATTTTTGATCTGGGCTATTCCCAGGCCATTCCAGCAGTGGAAAATGATTATCTTGAAACCACGTTTTGCACACAGCAGCAACATGACATGGAGCTGAATCCTGTTGAAATATAAATGCTTCATTATCTTGGAAAAGATCACGTGCGGAAGGTTTCAGTTTGGGCACTAGTATTTCATTAATATATTTTTGGCCATTTATATTCCCACTAATATGCAAATTCTACCCGAACCTTTTGATGTCATACAACCCCAGATCATAACACTAACTGGGTGTTTCACGGTACGTGTAATGCAATCAGGATGTAAATCCTCTCCGATTCTTCTCCTTACGTGTATTTTATGCCATCACTACCAAACAGGGAGACTTTGGTCGCATCACTTCAAATAACGATGTCCAGTTAACGTGAGTTTTAGCCCAGTTTAAACTTTTCAACCTTTGTTTGAGAGACATAAAGGGCTTTATTCGTGGAACTCTAGCTTTTAGACCAAATTCCTGCAGTTTGCGCTGAACAGTCCTTGCACTCAACTTCACATTGCATCGCGCCATTTCACCATGTATATACCCAGATGATTTTCTTCTGCTACCTAGGCACAGTCTCTTAATTCTCCTATCATCACTTGCTGTTGTGCACCTTTTCCTGCCTTTACCATTTTCGTTTTGTAGTGACTGAATCTCCTTATACGTTTTCAAAAATTTAGAAATGCCACCTTTGGTTAAGTTTCCACCAATTGTTCTTCTAATTTCTTCCTAACTGAAGCCTTGTTCACTTAATAGTACTATTTTACATCGCTTTCTGGGTGACCAGTCAACTCTTTGCGCCATTTTTTTAGTTTTATTACGTTTTACAAGCTCACTAAATGAAAGAACATAAAAAGAAAAAAACTTGATAGCAATCACATAACACACTGACAAATGTCCTCCTCTCAGCTCCAATACATGGCATCAATAGCTGAATCCTACTGCGACCTGCTTGGCTCATTGCCAAGACAAGATGACACATGATTGTCTCTCTAAACACTCATGCTCATTGGCTACATTCAAATGAAGGAAAGCTACTTCATATCAACCTAAGCAAGTTGTGCTTCCTTTTCCTGGTTATTCGGCTATAACTTATCATAGAATACAGATAATTGAACAAACTTTGTTGCATTACATTTTTGATGAAATTATCCTTCTATTGATATATAATTTAGTGGTATTACTACAAAATAAAGTGGTGTTATGAGCCATCAAACCTCAAACATACACTTTTTCCAAAAAATTTCCACAATTTTGGCCACTACTGTACACCCTACCCGTAGTAGAAAACAATGTGAAGCACGATTAATCACACCGATTGACTAGTTGCCCGTCTTTAGCATCCCATTTGTTACGTGCTTTGCACAAATTTGCATTGATCTTGGAAATCACAGGTTTGTGGATTGTAGCACAGCCGTAAATGCCGGCAGGATGGAGTTTCCAACGAACTGTTGTGACGGACACGGGATCATACACACTGGTGTTCATCTCTGCGGTTGTCTCGTGCTTCCACTGTACAACACGTGCCAACCTTCACTTCTAAATATCTGACACCGTCGTATGACGCCCACAATTTGCAAGTTTGGGGGCAACGCCGTCTCCTTTTTGATAGGTAGCCATAATCTTCTATGCAATTCCTTACACATTTAACACCTACTCTTTCTTCCGTTCTAGTTCATGAAGCTCCTGCAAGACGCGTACCAATGGGAATGCCTTTTTTTATGTCACTGTGATCTGACATTGTCGACAATTACTCAACAACATTTGTTTTGCACGCGACTGTGACGCTGCTGCGTGATAGCCGATATCGTACTTAATCTCCTTATATACCTCACATCGCGCTGGATTTCATCTCTGTTATTCGGACACGGCGCATTGCGCGTACTCGTGTCGCAGTCGGTGTCCCCATTACTTCGATAAACCCCGGTATTTTTTTTTCATTTGGTCACACGGAGAATACGGGTATATATGCTTGCATTGGATCCGAATGTGGGTGCATAACCTCTCAACTCACTTAGTACACAATGATTATTCTAAAATAGGAAACGAAAAGTTAATTTTCTGCGAACGAGTTTTTTGTGATGGCGTCCTTGAGGCGTCATCACAAATAACTCGATTCTTTAAGGCGTCCTTGAGGGTTAATTAAACCGAAGTATGGTAAGAAGACTTTAGATGTGCAGAGATGAAATCCTGTTACATTGATGTTTATTGGTTGTGAACTTATATAGGAGAGTATAAGTACTTCATGTTATCTGTATTGGAACAATTATGAGGATTTTGAACATTTATCACTTCTTAAGCGTGCAGAATTAAAAGAACCAACTCTACTTTCTTTGGAGTCTTGCCTATTCTACGCACTTGAGTGGGATAAGTAACTGGCAAAGTTAAACAAGTGATACAAGAATAAGCACTGATTACAATAGACAATGCTTTTTCCTTGTGTTTGTATACACAAGATCGAAATGTCACGGGCATGATGATAACGCTACTCTTATTATATGTACATTTTCCTTGATCATAATAAGCGACTCCACTGCTCTTGTATTTATCTCTCCGTTTGTGAATGTCCTGTTGCGCAAAATTACTTTTTCATTGGCCAGAATTCGAAATATTTTATTTATTTCTCAACCATTATATCATAAATGTTTATACAGTTTGATTGAAGAATATTTTTCTCCCGAAGCATGGTAGTTTGTGCACTTATCATTTTTCAAGAAGGTTAAAAATGTATTGATAAAACTCAATTTGGGCCGGATAAAAATACAATAATCAAAAATTTTCACCTTTTTCTGCTATTCACTTTTCCATTATTTGCAACAACATACAGTGCAAAGAAGAAACACTATATAGTAAGGTCCGCTTATAACGGTGAGCAAGGGATCGCTGGAAATCCTCGTTAAATCCGGGAGCCTACTAAATCCGTTTTTGGGGGAAACATTCATGTAAAAATATTCATACGAGATGCTATGCATATAAATAATTATTTTTTTATTGTACCCGGTGTATCAAAAAAGACTAAAACCAGCTTTTATCTCTTCAACGCTTGATCACAAGTACATACATTCAATTCGAGAAATACTCAAAATGAGGTAAAAATTTATGACACGCAATTGCTCCCTTGTAGGAGGGGTCATTTGCATAAAAATAAAAAAATAAAAAAGTTTTTATACAGCCTTCGGAGAAAAAAAGTTCAATTAAAAAAGTTGCTCAAGGTCTAATTAGTCAGAGAAAAGCAAAACTCAAGGAGATATTCGCGATGTAAATCGTAAAAAATGCATCATCTGGAGCGATAATTTCCTACACACGCGAGAGCTCATCCCTACTTCATTTCAGCGCTACATAGCTATGCAGCAAAACAAGGTACCGATCGCCCGTAAAGGCTCCAGACGATATATTTTACAATTTTCATCGTGAATATCTCAAAGATTCTGCAAGTAGAAAAACGGATTTTGTTTTTCTATACTAATTAGATCATTTAGCAATTTTTTAATTGAACTTTTTTTCTGAGAAGGCTGTATAAATTTTTTTTTAATTTTCACGCAAATGCAATCCACATGGATGCAACTGCCATATCGTTAGTCTTTACGTCATTTTGAGTATTTTTCTAATTGGAAATATGTATCTGTGATCAACTGTTGAAGAGATAAAAGCTTGCTTCAATCTTTTTGAGACATCCGGTATATCAATAACGATTGGATATACTTGAAAGACTTAAAACAATTTACTGCATTGTACACTCTAGCTAATTAATTGAATCCTCCACATTTATTTTTAACTTCACGGTCTCATGAAACTGATCACTGTTTAACTACACAATACACACGAAGCAAAAGCAGCACCCATCCTCCCAATGCAACACTCACTTGGAGGGTGAAAAACGCAATGGACACAATTGCACAAATTGTTATCTCCTGTGTATCATCCGGCAACATCAAAATCCCATTTTCCTCCTATCCCTCTCTACAATTGTCTCCCAGAAATCCACCTACTCGTGCATGAACGCCACCCATCCTCTCTTTTGCTAAAGAGTAAATGGCTTATTTTCAAATCTGCTGACGCGATACACCCAAGGCAGAATTGAAAATAAGCCCTTTGGAGCACAACTCGGATGTTGATGCGATATACTCAAGGCTTAGCTCTTTGGAGCACAACTCGGATGTTGATGCGATACACCCAAGTCTTAGCCCTTTCTCTTGCACAACTTGTATGTTGACTATTTTATGCACTCCTTCCCCATTTTCTTTCTATCGATATTCTTCCACTTGCGCGGTAGGATTC
The DNA here is from genome assembly GCA_039090855.1 of Macrothele yani. NCBI lineage: Eukaryota > Metazoa > Arthropoda > Arachnida > Araneae > Macrothelidae > Macrothele > Macrothele yani. The sequence goes on along the minus strand of CM077025.1, from coordinate 81,845,399 downwards.
GCCTGCGCTCTTGTGCGGTGCACGGCAGATTTCTTCGTTCCAGGGCAGTGCACGGGAGATTTTCACTACCACGTAAATATGAATTTCATTAAATTTTGTTGCCATGCTTTTTAAAAGTGATCATCTTAGCTTTTATCTCATTTGTTAAATCTGGAGACTTGATTAAATTTTGTTTATTAAAAAGAATAAATTTGCTTTGAATTAACTTTATACCAAGCAAAAGTTCCAGTTTTGCTCGTTAAATCTGATCATGGTAAATACGGATTCGTTATGTGCAGGTTTTTCAGTATATTTCTTGCGTGATGATTTAGTACCCGAAGCTGTAATTTTCGTGATAGTGCAGTTTCTGTGACACGTTTTGGTGTCTGTTGCTATTTTCATTCAGATGAATTTGAATCATATTTCTTAGTCAGTTTAATAATTGCAATGATGTTTTGCAAAAATGAAAACCAAATGAAATTAAATAACAAAGCAGCACAGTTAATCAGTTTATCTTTCTGCGTGTATCTGTTTTAGTTGGAGATAAACATCCTTAGTTGAGAGGACGTTTATATTGTTAAAATAGAAAAAAATTCTTATCTCCCAGAAATAAAAGCCTTGCTTATGAAACAATCTCTAAAAATGTTGACTTCAGTTACAAGGTAATTCTTCATTTTAAGTCATATAACTTAATGTGTAAATCAAATTCTGGCATACTATGGAATATACTAAACTGCTATTTTGTTTTGTTAAAATATTTATGTACTCACTTTCCCCGAAGAGGTGCTATCACCAACTCCAGGGCAATATTTAATATTTAAATCAGCTTCTCATATCCGAAAGCTCTCAATCAGGTTGTTACAGTTTTGATTCAGTGGATAAGTCTTTAGTAGTTTCATTAGAGAAGAGAAGCAGATTCTCCGTTTTTTACCAATCTCCGTGCAGCATGTTGATATGGATCCACATGACTTTCATCCTCCACGAAATCACAAAAACCAACTCCTCAACTTTGCGTTCGTACATTGGTTTGTTCTAGTATCATTTTATTGTGCATGACCTTTATCAGGGATTGTTGAGAGCAACGAGAAAATCACGATTCGTGTATAATGCCTCCTGGCTTACAATGCCCACTAGCTCATTATGACTCGCCATGTGCTGAGTCGATATGCTCGTAAACCTTCGTGCTATCTTCAATCGTTTCAGAGATTAGTTCTGCATGATAATCACCAAAACCACTTCAAATCAATTCATGGACATGACAGAAAGACTTGCTCTACTTTTACCTATATTTTATCGTAGTGTCTCTCAAGTTCGTCACTCGAAGAACAAAGTTTTAATAAAAAAGATTGTTTGCGTTATTTCAAGCATTTTCATTGTTTTAGGTAAAGTCATCAATCGTCGCACTATAACTCATAATCCTGACGATAAATAAAAGTGAAACATAAAAAAACCCTACTAAAATAAAGCTTACTTCCATGAAAATGTCATAAAACGGAAACAATTTTACTTAAGAATATTAACGTAAAAAGCAAAAACAAAAATGAACTAGAAAAATATTTCATATGCACTAGCGATAAGATGGAACAAATCGTTTTTAATGGAACGAATCGTTTTTAATGGAACGAATCGTTTCTTTTAATTTTTTTAAATAAGTTAGCTCAATAAAACATTTTACTGAAAAGAAATAAGATACAAGTTAATTTCTTTAATCCATTAACAGTCCATGCATAGACAGCGTTTTACATCTGCAGGAAGGAATTCAATCTCCTGAACATACAGCGATCCTATTAACAAATTTAACTCTTGCAACTGGTAAGAAAAAGATATCGTTTGTCCTGACAGGAGGAATAATCAGTGGTTCCCTATTAATAGAAAGAATTAATGAATTAATGAACAATGTCTCATTCGTTGTTTTGTAAATGTGAGGTTATGAAGAATTCATGTTCTTCAAAATTTGTATTGGAACAGAAAAACGTATCTTTCATCAGCACAACATACTATTGGCTATCGAATGACAATTAAACACTTTTGAATCATACGAAGCTGTTATTGTTTCTGGGTGAAAACAGTTTGTAAGAAGAGAACGGGAACAAATTTCGGCTGCAACTTAATCCATTCCTTTCGAAATATGTATAATCTTAATAAGTCAAGCAGGATGCTGATGAGTGTCTTCTACCTGCCTCAGTTTGCTTGGAAAACGAGTGTCTTCTACATACTGAAGTTCGACTAGGAACTGTCTTCTAGCTGCCTAAGTTAGACTCGGAACTGTCTTCTAGCTGCCTAAGTTAGACTCGGAACTGTCTTCTAGCTGCCTAAGTTAGACTAGGAACTGTCTTCTAGCTGCCTAAGTTAGACTAGGAACTGTCTTCTTGCTGCCTAAGCTAGACTAGGAACTGTCTTCTAGCTGCCTAAGTTAGACTCGGAACTGTCTTCTAGCTGCCTAAGTTAGACTAGGAACTGTCTTCTAACTGCCTAAGTTAGACTCAGAACTGTCTTCTAGCTGCCTAAGTTAGACTCGGAACTGTCTTCTAGCTGCCTAAGTTAGACTAGGAACTGTCTTCTAGCTGCCTAAGTTAGACTAGGAACTGTCTTCTAGCTGCCTAAGTTAGACTCGGAACTTTCTTCTAGCTGCCTAAGTTAGACTCAAAAACAAGTGTCTTGTACCTGCCTACGTTTAATTCGAAAATGAGTATCATCAAAGTGGCTGAGTTTGACTCAAAATGTCACTATGGTGAGCATTTCATATGAATGCCTAGATATCACAAAACTAAACTTAATGTCGTTTTCCAATTTTTTTGTAATCGATCTCTCCATCTCTTTTCTTTCTTCAAAGTTATTAAGATAAAAATTAGCATCATGTTTTACGTCACACATTAAAATTAAACTGGAAATCAAATTTTAAGTATTACTAACCACCTTCAGATAGGGCAAAATTCCTATCCATTTCTTTTCAGACACAATTATTCTGGGCGTTAGCCTGCAAATGAAGGGACTTCCTCTTAAATGAACAACGTGATATACTGCTCATTAAAAATTGACCTACCCGAAAGAGATGTAGTGCGCACGATACAAAGCGATGTGATAAAAGGTAGTAGTGTGAGCAAGCAAAATGTAATCACATTTTCATTCTGTTTAGTCAAGCGCATACATGGATATTAGGGTCATACCTGGTTGAGATGTGCCTGCTTCTCACGGCAGCGGGAGTGCTAATACGATTAGGGAGTAGTCTAAGAAGTTTCTAAAAACGTCATGGTCCATAGTTCTTCAGATTTGCTGCACTTGTGCTGAAAATCAGTTGCATTATGCCTTTAAGCAGTTCTGTTGTCAATTGTAGTTTCAGGATGTCTCAGATATTTTCGATCTGGGACAGATCAGGTGAACTGGATTTCTATGCCAGAATGGAAATGGCTTGCAGCCATTATTGAGCTGCTCGTCTTTTATGTTCTGGCACTATCGTTATGGATGATGACGTTTAGCTTGCTCTGAAAAAGTGGCAAGACCACATGACGGAGAAAGATGTCCAGGTACAGATTGGCTGTTCAATTATTTTCCGTGACTGATTCTCGTTAAAAACGCGTTTCATACCAAAATCCCAGCGATGTGAGTTGCATGATATCCTACGATATGTGATGTGGGAAATGTTTCGTCCGTTCTTTGCCACTCTCAAATGCAGCAATCGTTTTGTCCCAGACATATGCTGTTCTCATCGTTGAAGGCAATACTGAGACATTCATCACGTGGAACAGTTCGTTGGTTGAACGTCTGAAATCTGGATTGCACGTGACTTCGACAGAGCCGTGTGTGGAGGACAGAGCTCGTTCTTCACATTCTGGCACTGTGCAGGTGCCGATGTATGGTACCAAAGTACGCATATCTGCGTAGCCCCATCAATCTTTCTGTCTCTGGTGATGTGCATAGCAGACCTGTTTTTGGTACTAACAACCACCCCGCCAATCTGCCGATTAACAGTCACTCGATTACTACCCGATCCTGAACGATCGCGGAAAACAATGTCTATTGCTGCCAACAGCGTCAAGCACCTCTCGCATCACGTCCCAAAAGTTCTGTCATACGCCTCGTAAATCGTTCTGCTTCATATAGTTTATCATACGCTTTCGTACAATTTTCTAGGGTTGATCAAACGTTCATCAACGAAGTACAAATAGCATTATCTTTGATGGTATTCAGGTTTACAGGTCAGGTTCTCTTTCATTAATCAACACTCTCTACTTTTTCTCCACGACAACCTTCCTTAACACTAACGGAATCCTTGTTATCTGACGTAATTTAAATGCAGCCAGACTCGTGAGTCTCTTTTCATTTGTATGTATCGCTGTCTCACATTTCCATACTAATTTGCATAAACTTAGCTCTATTTCTTCAGCGTAGAGTAGTTTTTGTTTTCGTTGAGGAGTGAAATTTCGTTTTAGACCGGAACGTTCCTGGAATGCACTCCAACGCGTTTTCTTAAGAAAAAAGTGAAGTTCTCTGTCTTCTTAGTTCATTTAAAGATAAAGAGATTTCGACAATTTACTAAATTTATCTACCTACGCAGGCTTTTTGAGATTACATTTAGGCAATGTCTTGCGACACCAATTCTTATTGCAAAACAAACAAATATTTGAGGTTCTGAAAAGATATGATTTTTTATTCGTTTTTGTTTCATAACTTCCGGAGCATTTAGGCATTTTCTGCGGCGTTGAACAAGTGCACCTTGTATTTCAATGAATTCAAACAATATTACGTATTTGTACAAAATGACTGCATATTCTAAACCAATGTCGGTAAAAAGAAGAAATTCACTGATGTAAAAAGTGACTTCCCATTCATAGAAAGATATTTTTTTTATTATTCTGCAATTCAGTTATAATTTTTTTCTGAATAGGGTTTTAGTTATCACCATGATTAACTCTGAGGGCTATAGGTAGTCATCCGACCCTAATTTGCTGACACTGGCCAGGCGGTTGGTACGGGTATCTACGACAACAATGACGAAGTGCTAACATCGATGATATGAATCTGCTTAGGGGCTCTCTCAGTATGGGAAATGTCACTATTGTCGGCTACCCAAACAGCAACGCCCACATGGCATCTCTGCATAGAAGCAAAAAAATAGTTTTCTGAGGAATATTTTAGTGTTGTCTTTCCAATGCAACACGCAGTGGGTTCAGTGATTGTATGAGATTTGAATGCCCTCTGACACAATGTCACAGGACATCCTAGATGTGATGAACGGCGGAGGGGGATACGGGATATGGTTGACCAATTTAGTCTGCTGACATCATGTAGTTTCTATACGGAAACTCAATTGACATAGGACATGCATTTTCATATTGGAAAATGGCGTTAGAGATGCAGCGTGGGCAGAGTAGGCAATCGGATTTCAGGATGTTACTTACCGTTTTGCCGTTAGCATTCCTTTTGATGAACACCAAAAGCGATGAGGTGTCATAACTGATAATGAGGCCATAGCCTTATAGACCTACATCTGTTTCCAAATAGAAGCAAGACTCAACAAAGGAGGCTGCTTGGTGTCATTTCGCTCTTCAGACTCTCAGCTTTTGGCATGGTGGTTTGGGCTGTAAAGGTAACCAAAACTTTAGACGTTATGCATGCAATTGAGCTTTAGCCAAACGTCTTCAGATGGTGCTGGTAGAAACTGGGGCACCTAAAGCTGGAGATAATTTTGGTCGGATATCAGTAGAAGTGGTAGAGGGATTCACAGTTACTGTTATCCGAAGTAGGCGATCCTCTTGTTCTGTGGTTCATCTACCTGAGTAATATAGACCAGGGCCATGGCAGCGGATAGGGGTACCTTCCAAATGTCGTCTCGTGGGCTCAGAAATCAGAGTTGTATATGTCTGGCTAGTCATCCGAGTTGGGAGTTGTTTCGAGTCCCGTATGAGGTATGGGTGGTGTGCTTGCCTTGCGGAGCTGGCTCTGTCTCTTCCCTGGAATCGGTGGCTCTAAATTAGGCACAATCGACTGCTCATACACCTTACATTTGCTCTGGTGGTCGTTGCAACTCGAAAACAGCAGCAACAACAACCATCCTAGTACATTACGGTAAACACTGTAACATTGCGTGTACAGTACGATCGATTTCGATGGATCTTCCATGTGCTGAACAACGCACCTCATGTATCGAACTACACGGCATCGCTTAAATGACTTCATTTATTGATATTTCTGTTACCTGCGCTGTTATGCCGAACCTTCATTTCAGCAGCGAACAGCTAGACATCAGATTACCTGAAAGAAGTAAAAACGTGGTACTCTAATTTAAAGGTGTGCTATTGGTCGCAGCTCCAACTTTGTATCCCGGGCCAATACCGTCACAGGGCTTTTGTTAGTACTGTGTTATTTTTGTAGCCCTAACATGACGTCGCAGGGTTTATCCCCAATGGGTAGTGTAATTTCAGTGAATGTACGTTAAAACGATTTCATCAGAAACCTCAATTTACTCATAAGATTGTTAGTGGCGCAGTGGTCTAAGCGATGGCCTCTGATCATTCATCTGAAAAGGGTCCGGGTTCGAATCCCGTGAGGCATGGATGTTGTGTTTGTCTTACGGTACTAGCTCTCTCCCTTCCCTGTAGCCAGTGGCCCTAAATTAGGGACTGGCGACTGCTTATATCCTATTGAGTTGCTCACGGTGGTCCTTTAATCAAAAAAACATTGTTAAAATGTTCTGCCATAAAGATCTTCCAATGGACCGGGATCTCCTAGGGCATCGTCATGGATCGTTTTGTTTCTTCTCCTACGGAAAAGATGTTCAGACACCTAGACTTTTCACCGCATTTTTCTACGCTGGTTATCCGGCCAGAAACGGTTTAGCAGAAAGATTCAATCGTGTTTTGAAAAGCATTCTGCACAGTTCCGTTTGGGAAGAATCTAGACATTAGCATAAGGCTTTTTGTTATGGGCTTACCAGTAGGTATCAAACCTCACAATCTGTTTGAGTCCCATTACAGCTACTCTGTGATCAACAATTAACTGGGGTTTTCTTTGTCCTCTGTCCTGAAGAACTGGGAAGGAAAATTCAAGTTACCTGTAGGTATGTCAATTCCTGCTTCCCGATATCTACAAGTTTTCAGAGCAGAAAATTGAGAAGTAGAAAGAATGATTGCAGAACAGCAGCGACTGTATATCTTTTAGAGCAATCAAAACCTGAGGCATAACAATTTTGAAGTTGGGGATAAAGTGATTGACCTAATCTTCGACTTAAAGAAAAAATATATATGCCAGGTGGACAGGCCCTGCACATATTAGACAGGAGAAAATATCCTCACAGTTATGCAATTGCATCGAGTAATGACAACCAACGTCATATGCACACAGACATGTTGCGAAAGTTTATTCCACATATCGGAGTAATTAGAGTGATATTTGAACAAGTCAAAGGAGGGGTAATTTGACTGGTGCCTTATGCAAGCAAGAGTCTAAATGCGACCGCATTCTTGTTGGGCCGCTAACGAGAAAGTGGCCTATGTTATAATTTGGGGCCTTCCAAACTTCGAAGGATGGAATCCCATTATTAAAAGGATGATTTCAGGTAACATAGAAGGGTGGATTTTAGGTGACATGGAAGGGTGCATTTTAGATAACACCGTTGAAATTCATTCTTATCATAACCCGCTAGTGTGCTCAGCAAATTTAGTCTCTCAAAATTCGAAGGTGCAGAGATGGAGTTTAGCGATATATCACTTTAATTTAAGTCTATGCCATTTAGCAGGGGAGCTCATCTCTCATGCAGACTCACTTTGAATATTATCAGTAGTACAACTTAAAGAAAATCTCCCCACCTTCTGCAACAGGCTATTGCAAAAATCCCTTTTTATACAGTACTGTTATTTCTTTTTTGTATTTCCAGGAACATATAGGCTTGACAGATGAATAATATTTTTTCCTGTATCTGCGGAAATCTGTGCGGCAGAACATTTTGGTGTCATGTATTTTCACTGCTACTGTAGAGACCTGTACTCAGAGTAATGACTTGTAATTTTTGAGACTTCAATCTTGTAGATCAACCGAAAGTGAAAATGATGCCAGCCTAAAGATTTACGACGCTTCCCAATACATTTTCCTCTAATTTTCCTGGAATTGCAAGAACTTTTTCTAACGCGACGGATTTTTTTCTCTGTTATAAGACTCAATGTAAAGATTTAATATGAAATGTTTAAGGCGCTGTTTGCATTCTTTGGAACAGGCATCACCTCTTAGCAAGTGTGTCAGAAAAATTTTGCGTGGTGAAGAGATTCTCCGTCGGGAACGGAGAACCTAGGAGGGATAAGCATACCGGAAAAGGGAAAGGAAAGAGGTCACTTTCTGGAGTGCAAGTGAGGAGTAGAATGGGTATGAACCTCGTTCTAGCAAGACGTGTCCCTAGGTAGTTGGGAGTGATATACCTAGCCCCCAGAGTCGACATTTCGATGTACAAATAAACTGGAAGTTTCCCAAAAAGGTAATAATTTTTAAAAAAGACTTGGTCTTATCTGCTGACAGAGCGATTGTAGCTGTAACGTAATATTGAAAAATTAGGGAGAGCTGGAGGGTAAAACTTACAAAGGACCTTAGTATAAGGTTCATACAGTCATTCTCAAATTTTCCTAAAACATTCTTCAGCAATGTGAACAGTATTTCATTCTTTACGATGGCTCACTAATTTTATTGCAACTAATGAATTTGTCGGAATTAAATATTCGTGATCCTTTTGTGCACTGAAAATCTTCTCCAACCAACCAAGAAATACTTTAAATGCTGATAACATTGCTATGAAATGCTGCTGAGTTCATCCATCTCTTAGCTCAGAGCGAATGTTTCTAGAGCCATTGGTGTTTTTATTGCATTTCCGTGAATTCTTTTTATGCTCGAATGATCTAAACTAAATTGTATTTTTCCTTCCAGTAAAGTATCATCTGACTTCCATAAGTTATTGGACTCCTAAAAGCTATACAAACGTGAAACTAACTTTTGTGTGTTGGAGTTTTTGTTTAAGAATATTACGTGCGCTTCTGTCACTCGCGTGCCGTTCTGCCTGGCATAGTCTACTCTGCATATGAATTCCTTCCTCGCATTACCGCACAGCATCCTATCCCACGAGAACTGAAATGACGGCAAAATGATGCATTTTAAGTTTGTTTTTGTCAGTTTTTCTTTTATGTAATCCTCTTTCTCTCGTATTTTATTCTATACGTTTTTACCCGACATTGTTCCTGGCACTGGCGAAAACCTCTGTGTATTATCCTTTATCAGCTGCACCGTTCCTTTTATAGCTGCACAGTTTCTTATACACTGGTGTGCAAAAATTAAAGACGAAGAAGAGAGTAATTAGCATAAGAGCGGAACGAGCAGACCGAACGGACCGAAAGACCACTCAGGAGATAGACTAAGGGTCCGGTACGGTAAGGCATACGCTTATATGCAGCATGACGTAGGGGGGAGTGTCGGAAGGGTATAAAGCACATGGGCGGTGTACGCTCAGCAATTCGGTGAAATCTATTGCACGGTGTACATCGGTTTGAACGACGTCGACTTGCTGCCACCGTGTGATATGGCCAACAGGCAATCCAGTAGACGACATCTGGATGACTTTACCCGAGATCGCGTCATTGGGAAGTTGGAAGAATGTCGAAGTGTTACTAGTGTGGCCAAGGAGATCGGGGTCGCTCACAGCATCGTTTCACGAACTTGGAGAACATTTCAAACGACAAGAACAGCTGTCCGAGAGTTTAGCAGTGGTGGAACACGAACAACCACGGCGGCGGACGACCGGTATATTGCCCTACAAGCGAGAAAATACAGACGGCAGACAGCGGGAGAAATCGCAAGGCACATGCAACAGACAAATGGATGTCCGTTATCACGTTTTACCATGGCCAGGAGGCTGCACAAAGGTGGTCTATTTGCACGACGACCAGTACGGTATGTGCCGTTAACGCCTGTTCATCGGAGACGGCGGTTTCTGTGGTGCCAGGAACAGAAGAACTGGACACATCAGCAATGGGGTCGAGTTCTCTTTACGGATGAGAGCCGATTTTGTCTGACGAGCGATTCTGGACGTATACACATCTGGAGAATGCAGGGAACACGCAATCACACCTCCAACATCAACAAAGGGACCGTTTTGGAGGTGGTGGAGTTCTCGTTTGGGATGGTATCATGCTTGCTAGCCGTACTGACCTCCATATCTTCCAAGGAAGTTCAGTCACTGGTGTCCGCTACTGTACCAAGGTTTTCCTGCCTCACTTGCGTCTGTTTAGAAGTGCTGTGGGTCCTGAACTGCTCTTCATGGACAACAACGCCACACGTCATCGTACAGTGGCTGTCGCAGAGCTGTTGGTGAGTGAAGATATTCAACGCATGGATTGGCCCGCAAGGTTTACGGACCTAAATCCAATCGAACACGTGTGGGACCTTCTCGGGAGATGCTTGGCAGTACGTCACCAACTGCCAGCAACAATTCCGCAACTGCGATTGGCGCTACAAGAGGAATGGGCAGCGATGCCTCAACAGCTCCTTAACAACCTCGTCCTCAGCATGGACAGACATAAATCCTGCAACGCAGTCAGGGGTGATTATATCCCCTACTAAAGACTGGATTTTTCTTGGTAGCCGCCTGTCACATGGACGTTTGTGTCTTCTGTCCAGTTGTGCTCGAAGCTACCTTTTCCATAAAGTGCCTTTGTATCCTTTGGATTCCTTGTTTGGACGGATTTGCTCACTTGTCCCATATTCTTACATCTCGGGGATCTTATGGTATGATTTTGGTTGATGTGGAGCACTTCTGCAAGACGTTACATTCGACAAACCGTCTCGTCCTTAATCTTTGCACGCCAGTTTATAATCTCGACAAAATATCGTACGCCTCATCCAATTCCATGAATATCATGTGTAACTGTTTTTTATTTCATTTATCGTTTGTTTCAAGGTTTAATTACAAGCATAAGCAACTCTATGGGCAATGAGCAATAACGCTTCCCTAATTCGATGTTCTTGGCTTCAGGGAAAGCCAGCGCCGCACTGCAAACACACCATCCCTGCTTCATCTAGAACTGGAACCCCGGCCTAGCTCGGACGACCGGACGTACATTACATATCCTTTAAACACTGGGCCACCTGGGCAGCAGTTGTGTTTTACCTTTGGTATATTTCTTCAGCTGTGATATGGAGATAAATACTGTGCCTGTTGCTCTACTTCCGCATAAATATGAAGTACTGTGCAACCTTTAACATTACTCTGACTTGCTCAATATTCTTTGCCATTTATTGGTATTTGAAATCGCTTCCATTCCCTTACTATATTTTTAATATTTCCATCTCCATGCTTTCTAGTGTCATTACGCCGATGCTGATATTTCTCCCTTTGGCTTTCCTTTCTTTAACTTGTCGGTTTATTTATGTAAAAATCTATTCTACCGTATTTACTTAGTTTTGGTAGCCTGTTTGTATAGCGCTTATTCATTTTTCATGTATCTTATAGTCTGATTTCTGAGTTGTACGTCTGTAAAAGTTGATGTATATTCCTCTTCCTTTAGTACCCATCAGTTGGCCTTACTTTCTCCTTATGATACGTGTTCTTCTTTCTTTAAAACTCACTCCGTTTCTTTCTGGTCAATCAGAAACATTCGGTGTTGACCAATAAGAATTTTGCACATGATTTTGAATAAAACTTTTCCAAAAATGTTATCCATCCACGCTTGTACATATACATTCTGTCAAAAAGAAAAGTTAGAACACCAGAAAGTGGTTATGCGAATTGCACGCGAATTTGCAAGCACCATGTGCATTTATGCAAACCAATGCACTATCGAAATCATCCAGTTACCATTTCATCTGTTATAACAGCACGAATGCGGTGATCCGTGAGGAAGAAATCGGCATATTTTTTCGAGTATCATTGAAAATAATTGTAGAAAAACGATCAATAATTGTTGAAAAACGATTCCTGGAATAAAACTAGAGAGAGAGAGAGCTGAGAACCTGTCATCTCCATGACTGTCTTACCAGCTAACTGACATCAAAAAAGCATGCATCATTAATATGTTTGCAGCTGACTTGCCTACTCGGTGTATTGCGTCACATACTGGCCGTCACATGCACCAGTCAGTTGCTTCTGTACGCTCTGGATGCGAGAGGGCATGCACAGCCGTCGATTTGGAAGCGACAGGGCGACTAGAGAACGAGACAGTTTGGTACCGCAACAGGTCCTTTCAAAACTAAACAACCAGATGTTAGACGTGACAATAGCTGTGATATCGGGTACGAGTTACCTCGTCATTACGGCAAATCGTTTCAAATAGTGTAGAGGAAGCAGTATAGCATAGACGCTATCCATCGAGTCGCCTAATTCCGACCCCTACACACCGTCGTCAGTGTTTGAAGTGGTGTGGCTCACGAGCAACCTGAGTGGAAGAATGGCGTCGTGTAGTGTACACCGATGAATCTCGCTTCTTCCTTCAACCAAATGGTAATCGGATTCACTTGTGCCGCAGATGCAGTCAACGCAACAATCAAGCGTATGTCATCGAACGACATACTGCCAGAAAAGCATTAATCAAGGTTTCAGGAGTTGTATCATATGATTCACCGTCTACTTCAGGGTTTATAACAAAAGGTCTGACGGCCCGTTATTCTGTCGATAAAATCCCCGGACCTGTTGCGGTACCGTTTGTGCCAGGGTAAGAAACAACACATTGTGTCAGAATAACCGTGCGCGCCCTCATGCTGCACATGCACTGAAACAATGCCTACAAGGTGTCGAAATGCTATCTTAACCATCCATATCTCCAGATTTGTAACGGATATATGTTAGCTTGATACCGTCAGAATCTGCGTCAACCACATGCAAAAATAGATGCGCTGCGACACCATCTCGACGAAGCGTGATGCGTACTTGATCAGTGCGTAAAGATTTTACAAGACATCCGTCCATCACATCGCCGACCTCCAAATCCTACAGGCTTCCATCAGCACTTGGAGTGGTGCCTCTGCCGAACAACCTGGGTATAGCGCCGTGTACTGTACATCGATGAATCCTGCTTCTGCCTTCAACCAGATAGTCGTCGGATACACATGTGGCGCTGATATGGTCAATGCAGCAATCTAGTGAATGCCATCGAACTGCACACCGCCGGAAGAGCGATCAACGTGGTTAGAAGCATGATAGAAGGAATTACCATTAGGGAACATTTACTTCATATTATGGACTGGTAACGCTTCGTTACCAGAATTATTTTTTATTTCTTTTTATCTGAAAATGTCATAGTTTCTTACGAATCTATCATCTTCTATATCGAATAAATTTCACAGCATGTGCGACATTACTTCCAGGTATTGCAAGTTCTATTTCGTTTTATTTTTTTCTTTACAGAGGGTATTTCCTTTATATTAATGATGACTTCTCGTTCTAATGAAATTCAGGAAGACAGTCTGTGCGACAAGGGACACTTTTATTCATATTTAAATTTCCAAATTATTGTTTGAAAAGTTGAAAATGTGTGGTTATAAATTGTGAGTTTCTTTGCACAATTTTTGTTTATCTTACTCAGTAATCGCACCATCTGTAGTCATTTCCTTTCTTAAATACAATGTGAGTGTATTGTGAAATGCATAAGGCCGTGTCTTCACACATGCTCAAGCGCACGCAGATTGAGTCCATTAAGCATTAACACGACGTAGTACTTCTGTAATTGCTAAAACACGGCAAGTTCCTTAAAGTAATATACTGTATTTATTTCATTAATGCTATTGCTATCCTTCGGATAGTCACAATTATTCTTGTGCACCTTTCCTTACAGTATCAACGTTGGAAATTCTTTATGTTGTTCTGGTCTGCGAGCGTGTGTTTATGAAACACGAAAACAAGGAACTCAAGTGTACTGGGCTATTTTCTCCAGGCAGAGTGATTTTTGGTTTTGGTTGAAGACAAAAATGTCTGGTGAATTCGTACTTGCAGTTGAACTGAATTGGCAGAATGAACACCCATGATGTTAAACTTAACATATACTGAAGAGCAATTCAATTAGAGACAGCTGGCGTTATGCAAATGTGGCGCTGTGGGCGGCCCTGTAAACGGAAACAACATGACGTATGCAGCGATCCGACAATATGAGTGATGCGATGGGAATCAGTAAGAGTCGGACGTATTATGGGTAAGACAAACGATCTAAGCGCATTTGATCGTGGGCAAATTGTCGGGACCCAAAGAATGTGTCACTCCATCTCAGAAGTCGTGCAGGCACTGGGATTTTCACGAGCCACTGTGTCACGGGTGCACCGTGAGTACATCTAATCCGGTAAAACCATCCCTACAAGGGCCAACTGCCGTGGACAACAGCGTGTGGATGAGCGGTGTCATCGTCGGCTAGCTCGCATTGTAATAGCGGATAGACGGGCCACAATGCAAGAAATCGGCAATTTAACGCTAGTGCACAAACACGTGTAAGCAGCCAAACCATGCAGAGCCATATCTTCGCTATGTGGTACAGAAGCCATCGTCCCACGAAGGTACCGCTGCTGACCGCACATCACAGGGTGCAAAGATTAGCATGGGCGCGGGAACATCGTCACTGGACCCTATACATGTGGAAAAATGTTGCCTGAACTGATTAGTCGAGATTCACGTTGGTACATTCGGATGGCAGGATACGAGTACGGCGCAAACCACATGAAGCGATGAATCCTTCTTGCCAGCAGGGTACTTTGTAAGCTGGTGGGGGTGGCATTCTCGTCTGAGGGACTGTTTACGTGGACTGAAATGGGACCCCTGGTAAGTGTGACATCGTACCTCACCGGTCAACGTTGCCGGGATATCCTGGACGACGATTTGCTCCCGTTTGTGCGTCTTCAACATCCCACTGGGGACCTCTTCCTGCAACAAGACAATGCACAGTGCCATCGCTCCCGAATTGTATCCGAATGGTGGGATGAACACTCCACCGACGTGACCTCGCTTTCTTGGCCAGCTAGGTCACCTGATCTCAATCCCATCATGCAAATCTGGGATGCCATCGAGAGAGATGACCTCTCTCCATCAAATCTTTGTAAACTGTGGGAGCTTGTTCAGAGGTCGTGGATCCGTATCGCTTCCCAACGCTTCCGGTGTCTTGTCGAGTTTAT
This sequence comes from Macrothele yani, assembly GCA_039090855.1. NCBI lineage: Eukaryota > Metazoa > Arthropoda > Arachnida > Araneae > Macrothelidae > Macrothele > Macrothele yani. The sequence continues at coordinate 81,830,300 of CM077025.1, read as the reverse complement.
GCCGAGACGAATCGCCGCCGTCCTCAGGGTGAAAGGTGGTGCTACACGTTACTAGACAGGTATCTCTAATTCAATTGCTCTTCAGTGTAGTACATAGTAAGATTAAGGATGAACATAATAGATTTCTTATTGACCAGAATGTCTTCCTGCTTTCTCTTTTGTCTTGGTCTTAGAAATTTCTACGTTCTAATTTAATACATAAATAAGAGTTTATGAAAACACATTTTTACCGTTGACGGAGATCAAAACCGTATTCTTCTGCTCTGGAACTGATTGCTTTCCCAATTAAGCCACACAGACACCCCCCCCCTCCCCCTGAGAAAGTCTGGTGCAGGAAATCGCAGGTTTCGAGTCCGGCGCAAACCATGCGTGAAGTAACTCTCTGTAGAAGATAATTAATTCCAGATGATGTTTGAAAGAAGTATCACACGGTTTTGGAAGCAAATTAGGAATTGTCATTTAAGTCCAGACGATATGTAAAAGGAACATCATACATTTTTTGAAAAACCCAAAGGCCAGTAGATCCATTCCCGCGATCGAACGCCAAGTGAAACCCATTTTTCCAGGTGGCGAATTTCGAATCATTCTGCCCCGGAGCCAAATTCTTTCCATATTAAGCTACACCGACGGAATTTATCGCTGCAACTCTGCCGTCTTGACACGTTCTTCACATGTGTAGTACTTTACGAGGTAAATTTACGCTCCGAGGAAATTTAACTTCTACTTTTGGAATTTGTGTTTTAATTTTACACGCATTTTGCTATCTGCTTACTTTAGTTAAACTAGAAATCAGCAAAACTTTAATCTTAATAATTTATTCCTGTACTGGTTGTTATTCTGCCAAACCATCTACTCCGACGCAATAAAGGAGTGCTTCAGTATAAAGCACATTTGCATACATTTAACAGAGTAAACAGGAGCGGTATTGACGTGAATACCTGAGAGAGTGATGTTTCCCTTACAACTATGCCTGTTAATTTTGGAGTCGATCGTGATCGAAATGCATTAAACTGCTTTCCATATTGTCACTTTCTATCTCTATGGTTAGAGATGAACAGTTTCCTTCAAAGTTTTGTAACTTTGTTTCACATTGGTTTAATTATGTTACTTTTATCCCAGCTCTGAGAGAAATTCTCTTGAGTAAAAACTTGAACAATGTTTAAATATGAAAATTTGTGGAACATGAACAGCACAATTTTTCAATTTGTGTTTATCTATGGAGATGAACTGTAAGTCTTCCAATGCTAGACATTAAGCAGTGTTACGGTACGTCAGTGCTCTTTCCTTTTTTTGTACAGTGTTTTGGTTGTAATGAATCGGCGATTTTTTGGTGAAATACTGAATCATTTCAAAATATTTATTCTTCCCTCTCAGCGATTTGTTCTGTCTCAGTGTCACGGACACCCGCCGGAAAGATGACTCTATTAAGACACTCATTATTTGTAACTGTGTGAGAGTAATGGTGTGTATGTGGATCTGACTAAAGTGAATGAAGGAGCTAGTGAGTTATTAGTCTTTTTAGAAAAAGCGCTTGATGAGGTTTACATTCTGCCGTCTACCAGGTCAGAAAAAATTTAGTCATTCGTTTTGCCTCTTAATTACGACGCAACATTCTGATTAAACAGAAAAATGAATGATACATGGTTGGTAAAAGGTTGCTACGCATTTATTTTGCTTTTGTTGGGCGATCGAAGAGAACAAGTGTCACTTTTTTTCAAAAATGAATTGTTATCAAAATTGATGCCATTGAAAATCAAATCAAGATATGTTCTGAACACCGTAAACAGAATGAACAGCTTTGTATCGTAAAATTAATGAATGGTATGATAAGAAAGACTGCTTGAGGATTTAATTTGAGCATCTAAATGTGCAAAATACTAACTTCAGTGGGAAGTATTGGTATTCAGCAATTATTCAGGGTTCGAAACCACGAGGCATCCTGTTGCCGGAACCGCTCAAGAGGTGTTATTCCAGACAGTATTAACGTGTTCTTGTAGTTATTCAAATTGCAAAAAGTAGGGGAGAAAATTGAGAAAATTTGGCACATTATGATTTTAGACGGTGTGTGTTATTCTTCAATCTGAAATCACATGACAAAGTGCAGCGGTATCTAATCTGTTATTGGCAATTTCAATTTCGACAAAACAATATGCAAAACATTAACTATCACTCATTAGGAAATAATTACCAAGGATTCAAGACGACGAAGTATACTGGTGACCAAACCATGAAACACATGTTCATCCAGACAATACTGACGTGCTATCAAAGTTATCCTAATTACGGGAATTAAATTACATCTTTGAGAAATTTGGTCCAGTAGGATTTTTGACGGGTTGTGAAATATTCTGGAATCTCGAACTCCATTACGAAATGTCCATGCGGTGTAAACTCTCATTGGCAATAATCACATCGTATGTGCGGTTATTATTATTATCATTTCCTGGGATTTCATTTATGTGAAATAGTAATTGGGCTTTTCGGTGAAAGCTGCGAATCCTCATCCATGAGAATTGCAGATGATATACCTTGATATGTCGCAGTAGCGACAGGAAATGAAGTCATTTACTCAATCAGGGACAGGCGGCTTGTGAACAACATAGAATCATTTGGGTATTATAAATTACATAACTAGCACCAGAAAGTTTGCTTATGAACTAGCATAGATTCGAAAAACGATGTTGCAGTAACATAACCGCATCGACGATCTTCCCAAGACGCAGCACTACCGTGCTAAGCATGGGCTGAGGTGGTAAAAGCGAGCGATGGGAGGTGCGTTAGCCGCTGCGAAGTCTTATGATGGAATCACAGTCCTTCATTAAGATCAAGACAATTACATTGCCAATTAAAGACTAAGTTCTCATTTTCTTGAGAAATGAATCTCTATTACCACGAGAACTTTTACAATGACAATGAAATGATGGGAGTAGGAATTACACTAAAGATGAGTATTTTACATCCCTTGCACTTGGAAGAGTGCTAAAGGGATTATTCTGGGCCCAAATCATTGTCCTCTATTAGTATTCCTATTCCAGTGTTGTTCTCCACGGGCTTTAGGTTGCTTTCTTGCCTCGTGACGAGTCTTCTGACCATCTCGGCGATAACCCGCCTAGCTATGGGCAGGTCGAGCACGATCGAGAAGTTCGTCGTATTCACCGTTTCCAAAGCAAGGAATTTCCGCCTAGCTGAAAGAAAAGCACAGTTTAGTGTTAAATGGGCAAGTTAAGATAAGGTATATCCAAAATGATTACAGCCAGCTTGTTAAGATAATGAATGAATAAAAAAGACTACAAATAGCTTGAAACCATATTCGCGTTGTTTTCCTGAATGATACTGAACACGTTAAAGTGTTGCCAAAATAATTTTACAAATTCTGATGTGATTTCTTTGTTTTGTTTTTAAGTGCTTCTTGGGTATCTTATTCGAGCAAGTCCCCAATGAGGATTCGGGGGTGCGTTTTCCCGCTGGCGATGCTCTCCCTCTCTTCCTGGAACTAGCTCCAGAAAGTTCCTTAGAGTAAAGACAGGCGACTGCCATTGTCATGAGTTCCTAATGGTGATCTTTAAACCACGAAACAAAAAGACAATGATTTAGGATACTAAGTTGACTAAAGGACGCTTAAAGTACAAGTTGCGAAACTCCTCGCTTGCAGAAATCTTGTATGAATTAGTTTTGTTTTTATTGATTTAACGATGCTATCAACGTCGAAGTTTAAGACGAGTCATCTACTACTGACATAAGGTTAATGATTAATGGGGTGGGGGGTGGAAACATTATTGGAGGACAAACACAACACAATCTGTGCAACAACCAACCGCTCAGGTACATAAAACTCACAGATTAATCAATTCAGATCAGGAAAGCTTGCAAAATAACTTGCAGGAAAAATTGTTTCGAATTATATTTGCTAATCAGGTCCAAATTTATTTGTGCTTTATCAAAAAACACGTTACATACTTCATCAGCACTTATTTTAAAATACGCACTTAGAAATTAAATGAGTTTCACCCTTCATCCACTGAGTTCTCGCAAAATGTTCCAGGTGTGTTAAAATTTGAAGAGAATGTATTTAACTTCTGTACATTTGAATATTCAAAGAGAAAATTGGCTACCAAATATATTGGTGCCGAAATTTTTTTTCCAGTTACATTTATTCATGTTAACATACTGATGAAAACTTAGCCTTCTCCCTTTCTGCTCATGCGGCGGTTTCTGGCCATTCGTCGAAACCCAAGCCCCGTCAGGATGAGGCAGGGGTGGTATGTTTGTCTAACGCCTCTGGTTATGTCCTGTCTTTGAAGCCAGCGACCTTTCAAGTTACGAAACGGCGACTGCTTAGATTCACAAAAGCTGCTCATGACCGTCGTTAAACCCTGAAACAGAACGAAAAAAACTGAGAGTACCCTGGTTCTCTTTGTAGATTCTCTCTCTCTCTCTCTCTCTCTCGTCCGCCCATGATGGACTGAGTTCCGCAAAGACGACTATACTCCTTAGACGATTACTGGCAAATTAATGCAGCCGGCTTGCTATTCCTCTGCTGCATACGGGTAAGAGACAAAACGCGTCCGGGGCCGACTTCACTGGGAGCCACTTCAGCATTCCCGTCTCCCAAAACAGGGAGACGAGTGATTCGAGATTATATATTTATTTATGTGCAACGCATTATTACATTTATTCGCGTCACGTACGACCATGCCGAGCCACAGTTTGGTACATGCTAATTTTTGGCACCATTAACTTTCTCCCTAAGTAGTAAATGTGTTGAAAAACTTCTGTAGACGATTTGACTCAGATTTTGGTATTCGTTCTTCTAACGTTTTTTTCTCTTGTCCGCTGTAATCGAGATCCTGTTGATACTCTTAGCAGGTATGGCGTATACCTCGTTCTTCTAACTGCTCAGTCAACTGCCAATGAGAAGATCTGCATCGGCTCTACTTTGAGGACATTGAAAGTCAGACTCTCAGAACATAAATATGATATACCTTCAGGACGCCCTTCAACTGCTTTGGCTAGAACTGTTGCTGAAGGAGCATTTTACCATGAATGGAATAAATCTTCCATTCTAGCTGCTGCCTCTGATAAACTCTCTCTGCCATTTACAGAAAGCTTGTATATTCAACGCTTCTTGTCTTCCTGTTGAAACGACGAGTTACCGTTATCTGTGCCTTCACCCTAAAGTTTTCTACTGAGGAACTGCTTTCCTGATGATTTGGACGTACCCCATAAATAACTCATAACTATGACGTTACTATTTTGTTTTTCTTTATGACGTCCCTTTCAGTTGGCAACGTACTCTCCACTGGGGGCATAATGGTATTGCTTGTGAGTGTATTTATACTTGGGGCCCTTCCATTTCTGCGCGCCAGGCCTGAAGATGGAGGTATAGTACCTCCGAAAGATCTTGCTATGTTCATTTTTTAAATTACGTGTGTGTGTAGTTTTTTTAAATGTAAATAAATATCATCTTTTATCTAGTATCTAGTGAGTTAGCATCTTGCATAGACAGTTATTTATAGTTTTGAGTTTGGCATTTTAACACGAAAACCATCATTCATTCACATGCTAATTAAATGAGAGCAACAAACAATAAGGCTTACTGATTCCCCTGACATTGATCGGTACCCATGTAGGTGGATTAATGAATATTACTGTCACAAAACCAATGAAACAAAATATGTGAGTCCTAAAAGAAAGAACTAAACTATGAGAGCCTGCAAGGGCAAGTATTCCGATTACTTAGTTTTCTCAAAAACAAAAGTTATTTACAGGAATGTAAATTATTTACACGAATTAAATGTAATGTACCTACGAAAGTCCATCTACGCATGCGCAAGCTGAACTCTGACATCAAGATAGAAATAAACGCTGAATCCCAAGTGTGTTAGTGAGGAAGATTGGTAACTTTTGGTCTGAGGTATATTTACCACTTACACCCGATGGTGTTATACATCATTTTAAATGTTTCGTCAATAGCAAGTAACCTCCCTCAAGGGCTCGAGAAGAAGCCAAATTTTGCTACGATGCATAATTTCCGAGCACCAAAATGCATTTTTGTAATGGCTGTTGTCACATTTTTCTTGAAGTTATCTTTATTTACGCAGATTGAAATGAGATATTGTTACATTTATGTAAAACGGGATGAAATAAAGTTGGGCGATTGTTTAGTAAAATATACACATATTGTTCAGTAAAAATGAAATTAACTATTGTTGTGTCACTTCATAGGACATCATGCGATGCGATCAGATTTCAACAATGGTTTTGATTACTTCCGTTACTCATTTTTTTTTCGTTATATAATTTTTTTCGTTATATCATTTTTTTCGAAGATGACAATCCGATTTTTGGTGTAAATGGAACAAGGATGATAAGTCAGATATGTCCGAAAACTTGAAAATTTCATCGTCCTGGAGCGGGACACTAACCCGCGTCTCCCAGATAGCGCCCGGGTATGCTAACCACTACACCACCCAGAAAGACCAAGTCTCAATTTTCCGATTAATTTGAATATAACCATCATACCCATAGCATACCCGGGCGCTATCTGGAAGACGTTGATTCGAGTCCCGCTCCAGGACGATGACATTTTCAAGTTTTCGGATATTATCTGACTTACCATCCTTGTCACATTTACACCAAAAATCGGATTGTCATCTTAAAAATTTGTATTATATGGTGTAATCCCGTGTTTTATTCATGAGTTCTTTTTCATATGAAATTTTCTGACAATGATTGCATTTAAATCAATCATTGTACAATAAATTAGCTTCAGATTCAAGAATAAACTTACGACGTTTATTCTTGAATCTGAAGCTAATTTTATTGTACAGTGTAGCAGCTTAACGTTTAAACTCAGATGTTTACAATCTTTTTTCAATATTTAATTATCTGTCATAGGATATACGTAACTAATCTTCGATATATTTTTCTGGAAGCTTCATAACGTTGAACACTAATTTTCATGAGAGCACCACTGCCTGAATGCTTAATTCTGAGCAAACAAATCATACGTAGATCTTTTTCTTCATTATAGAATATGTCCGCTTTTTGTGACTACTTATAAATATTAAAAGAGGGTAAGTTTAAAATTAAATATTGTTTACTAGGGTATAACTATCTACACTTTCAACTTATTTTACCTCATGGAATATTAAATTTTTAGTGCTTAAAAGAAATTAATGTTCTGTCTGATGCCGTGAAACTGCAAGGAAATTCGTTATTTCTGGAAGAATTTGTTAATATGCCTCAGGACAAAAATAAAAAGTTAAAAAATAACTTTCTTTACCTGATAAATTATGGAATAAAGTGTTGCGCATTTATCGTTCAAAATGGATAATATAAAACAATTATAAATTTGGCTGAGTGTTTCACTTCTGAAGTGAAAAATATTCTATGCAATTGATTTCTTCTTTTATCCACGATCTGAGACTCATTTGCCTTCCTACACTTTATCTGCAATTTCGTATCTTTGTTATTTTCTGTTACAAATATGTTACACATGTTTAAATAAAGCTAACATGTTTCGCTACCAGCTTGGATGAAGCTGAATTCGAAACGGCTTACCTATTGTAGACTAGCATTGAAACTTAATTTGTCCACAAAACATTTAAAAAGAAACTGCTTACAAAACACTTTGGAAATAAAATAAACTGATTTATGGTACTTCCTAAAAAATAGTCTGTTATTCGTTGCTAGCATTTCCTAATTTAAATCGAAATTTTGAATGGGACTGTTGGAATTTTTGCGAATATACACTGTAATTGACTTACCGGTATTTTCCCTCCTGATCTGAAAACGGAGAAAGTTATTCCTGTTTTCAAAAAAGGCAGCAGAGATTGTATTGAGAATTACAGACTTATTTCCATTATTTCTGTCCTAGCGAAAATCTGACACTCTTATTCATTCTAAGCTATGTGATCATTCCAAACGTGTCCTCAGCTATACACAACACGGTTTTTTAAACGCTACCAACCTATTTCGTAACATGTGGGATATTTGTCATCTATTAATAGAGGATCACAAGCTGGTGTTATTTACAGACTTTTCTAAAGCTTTTGACAAGGTTCATCAAGACATTTTGCTCAAGATATTAAACTGCCTTGGCCTCAGTGATAATCACTGAGGACAAAATGTGAACCCTTGTTTAAGTTATATCTTTCTAATCGGTCTTGGTCTGTTATTTATAACTACCATGTTTTTGAACCCTATGCTTCCAAGTCTGGGATACTCGACCGCTCACTTTTGTTTTCCATATACATTGTGACGTACCTGCCAGCAGGACGTACACGACATAAAGGCAGATAGTAGTCAGAACAAACGTCCGCGTAGCTCAATTGGTAGAGTGACTTATTCCGGAATGAGAGGATCCGGGTTCGAATCCTGGCGCATAAAAATGACGGAGAAATTTACTTCTTTATAATGGCGCCCGAACTATCCGGATGACCCGACCGTTCAAAATCTCGCAATGGTGTGATGTTCTTTCCACACCGCGAGATAGGAAAAATAAGAGAATCCCTTCTCCAGCGCTTCGAAAAATAAATGTGTGTGACGTTGCATTCCACACACCAGATTGACTGGGAGTTCTCAAGTGCACGTTCTACAATGGATGGCTGCCTGCAACGATTCATGGTCACGGCTGACCCGTGGGCCATGACCCCGGTCCTCTCTCGGGGGGGGAGATGTGACGTACCTGCCAGCAGGACGCACACGACATAAAGGCAGATAGTAGTCAGAACAAACGTCCGCGTAGCTCAATTGGTAGAGTGACTTATTCCGGAATGAGAGGATCCGGGTTCGAATCCTGGCGCATAAAAATGACGGAGAAATTTACTTCTTTATAATGGCGCCCGAACTATCCGGATGACCCGACCGTTCAAAATCTCGCAATGGTGTGATGTTCTTTCCACACCGCGAGATAGGAAAAATAAGAGAATCCCTTCTCCAGCGCTTCGAAAAATAAATGTGTGTGACGTTGCATTCCACACACCAGATTGACAGGGAGTTCTCAAGTGCACGTTCTACAATGCATGGCTTCCTGCAACGATTCATGGTCACGGCTGACCCGTGGGCCCTGCCCCCGGCCCTCTCGGGGGGGGAGATGTGACGTACCTGCCAGCAGGACGCACACGACATAAAGGCAGATAGTAGTCAGAACAAACGTCCGCGTAGCTCAATTGGTAGAGTGACTTATTCCGGAATGAGAGGATCCGGGTTCGAATCCTGGCGCGGATAAAAATGACGGAGAAACTTACTTCGTTATAATATTGATGACCTTATGTTTTTACATTGTTCCCTGATGATCTCAAGCTTTATCGCAATGTACAGACTCTTGATGACTGTCTTGCTCTTCAAACTGACATTAATAACCTGCATCAGCGATGTGCGTTCAACTATCTGCACCTCAACATCTCCAAGTGTCATGTCATTTTCTTTTCGCGGAAAACAAACCCAATTCTTTTTTACTACAAAAGGACTACTCTCTCAAGTGGACAAACAATGTGCAGGACTTGGGAGTCACATTTGGCTATATCAAAAAAACTATACTTCTTCAGCGTATAGAAATCTTGGATTTATAATGTGACTTTCTAATTATTTTTTCAATTCTCAAACACTTTTTTGCATTTCTGGGACTACGAACAGAACTTCACTGGAGTATGCTATGACCGTTTGGAGTCCTAGTATCGTAAAACTAATAAACGAAATTGAAAAAGTACAAAAAATATTTCAACGACAACCTTTCTCACAGATCTACTGGAGTTTATATCGCGATTATCCCGACGGCTGAGCTGTAATTCTTCAAAATGACCTCTCTACATTCGAGAAGGAAGGCTCTCTAACCTAAGTTTCTATACGGTAGCATCAATGGAGAGACAGATGACATTGAAATTGTAAACCGATTAAATTTCCGTGTGTCACGTTCATCAAGGACAAAATGTGAAGTATTTGCTGTACCATTCTGCAGGACTGAATCGGGGGGGGGGAGGGGGTTCTCTGTTATGCAAAATGTATAGACTTCAGAATTAACTTGAAGAATGGCCGGATATTTTTAATGTAAGTTATTATTTTTTTCGTAAAGCATGTTTTGCCATATCGTAATTATCACTTTTAATGCACTACAGTGTTAACGAACAATGATGTTATAGCAATCCTTGTGACTAGATCTACTGTATCTGGGAATGTGCTTACAAATGAAAAAATAAAGTGTGAAGTGCCAAGTTTAAAATAGAAATCCCAGATCTTAGCTCAACTTTATGCTCTTTATATTGTAAGATATCAAAGAAATTGTAACGCCGTCAGTATGAGTTACAAAACCGATGTGTGATATGAAAATATGATGACACTGATATAAGTAATTTGGAGTATCAATCGCTCTTCTCAAATTGTAGTGGCTTATCATTGGTTCTTGAAAATGGTAGTATTAGTAATCGGCTTTTATGAAGGTGTGAATTACTTTAATGAAATTGTAGACACTGATAACTGCTTTTTGAATTGTAGATGCTAATTATTTCTTTCATCAAAGCACAGAGAATATGTCTTATTCACACTTATCATGTGTCTTATTCACACTTATCATGGTTCTTGAAAATGGTAGTATTAGTAATCGGCTTTTATGAAGGTGTGAACTACTTTAATGAAATCGTAGACACTGATTTGTGTAAGGCTGTTTGAATTGTAGATGCTAATTATTTCTTTCATAAAAGCACAGATAATTTGTCTTATTCACACTAGTTTGAGTTCTGAAGCTTCCGAAACTGACAGTGGTTATTGAATTGTCAATCACTAAAAATTTAAACTGGAACTAGAGTCCTAAAACAGCGGATCAGTTTTTTTGTAGGTTTCTAATTTCAGCAAGCCTGCTCTCTCTCTTTCTCTGCATGCAGCTGGATCTCTGAAGCTGTCCCGAAACTGTCTCCCAGCTCAAACTATTTTCATTAGATATCAGCTAATACTGTTAGATTGTCGGTACGTTTCCTCATTCAGTAAGCAACTACAATAAGGAAGAAATGAGAAACGGAATCTATGAAGTGTTCTAGAAGCTCTGATCCTTTTACAGACTGTTGCAAACACCTTAATCCAAACCGGTGGCGCAGTTGTCTAAAAGCTGGATTTGGACTATTCTTCCTATTCCAGCGAGGCATGGATATATCGTGTTTATCTTAAGCATTGAATCTCTGCTTTCCTTGGAACAACTGGTCCTGAAATAGGGACGGGCGACTATTTATGGAGTTTCTAATGGTAGTCGTAAACCCTCAAACAAAACAAAATCGAGAAAGCACACTGGTACTCTTTGTAGGTAATTTATGTCATGCATCTTTCGATCTTTGTCGGTATGAAGTAAAACGAGTGATTCGAGGGCATATATTTACTTATTGCATTTTCTTCGCGTCACTCACGTTCGCACCGAGTCACAATCCGGAATATACTAAGCTGAATTAAATTATAACAACAAACAATAAGGTTTACACATTCCTGACGTTGAGAGGTACTTAGGTAGACGGATTAATGAATGTTTTTGTAGTAAAATCAATGAAAGAAGATATGTGAGTCGTGAAAGTAAATTCTGTATTTACTAAGCTATTGTGGCGGCAATAGTAAGTATTTTGACTGCACAGTATTTGTTTGTAATATTATTATTGTAAACTATTCACATTTAGACGAACGTAAGAAACGACCCTAACACCGATGAAATGTGATGTACCTACGAAAGTCCACCTGCACATGCACAAGCTAAACTCTGACCTCAAGACAGAAAGAAAACCTGAATCGCAAGTGTGTTAGTGAGGGAGATTAATAACGTGTTGTCTAGATATCCACAGTTTCACCCCATCGTATTATGCGTCATTTTAAAGATCTCGTCAACAGCAGATAATCATATCATCCTTGGGGAGGGGGGGGGGTCGAGAGGAAGCCAAATTTCGCTACGACGCATATTTTACTATGTTCAGGAAGATCCACAGCATCAAAATGTGTTCTTGTCATGGCTTTTATTGCATTTAGCACGAGGTTCTCGTAATTGGCGTAGATTGCAATGAGATATTGTTACATTTACGTAAAACGCGATGAAATAATGTTCAGCGATAGTTTAGTAAAATACGTATATTGATGAGCAAAAACGAAATTAACTATTGTTGCGCCACTTCGTGAGACAACACTCAGAAATCAGATTTTTCAACAATGGTTTTGACTGCTTCCGTTACCCATTTTCGTTACATCGAAATTTTTATACAAACGGAAACGTGGAAAAGAAGCTTTAAGTGTCAGGAAGTCAACTTACTACTTCTTGGAAGGGGGCGATTGAAATGCACGTAGTTCTCCCAACACCTCTATGGTCTAAGAGCTAGCTTCTGACCATTCCTCCTAGTGAGATCATGTTCAAGTCTTCAATGTGGTGGCTCCTCCTTCCCAGTTACTGGTGACCGAAATTAGAGACTGGCACTGCTGTAGCCCATTGTGGTAGACTGTGCTCGGAGTGGTAGCTAAGCTCCGAAAAAGATGCGGGAAGGATAAGTGACGCACCGATAAGCATGCATCATTACGAGTACTTATCCGAATTAACATGATTGTGACAAACAGAAGAGATAGTCCTCGTAAACGCATTTTGAAAACGATTAAACACTGTTTATCCACGGAAATAGAAAGCAAACGCTTGTTTAAATTTTGTTTGTGGAATAGAACTCTTAACAAAACCCATCTAAATTTGTAAGTTTAATCATTTTGGAAAGAGTGCAAATACGAAAATCGTTTTTTAATTTCATCCCATGGAAAAACAAGAAAAACGACAACGAATTTTCGGTCGTGATGAGCACGCCTTTGGAATCCTTGCCAACGCGAATAAAATTTATCAAAGTTATTCGAAGTCAATGGAACCGGTTAGAGAAAAAAGTCAACTGATTTCAACAATCGAAAAAATATCGGGGAACAGAAACAGCTACTTACTTTCACCAGCTGCTTATATATTACGAAAATTAACAAATGACGTTCAAATAGTTTCTCATAGCAGAAGGAAGTATCAGAGACAAAGAGATTTCCAAATCGAACTGTAAAAGAAGAAACATAGAAGGAAACATGATATTACACCTTCAAGCGGAAGAATTTCGCATAATGGGAAAGTTGAAAATAGGCGAAAGTATTATTCGTGGTAAAAGCTATGCTAAGGAAAAAAAACGTTTCAAATACGCCTCCCTGAAACAGAGATAGCGAGAAAAAGGTTTTGATCTATACACCCCCTAGCCTGGAAGCTGTGCATTATTCAAAGAAGATAATGCTCCCCACTATTATGTAGCAAATGCCATACTGTAAAAAAGGAAATTTCTCAATACGGTTTTCAGAAGTGGAATACAGCTGCAAACAGCACTGTTCGAACACTACCTAGCGACAGAACTGTGAACTATAAAACCATTGAAATACAAACGTAAAGTGTTCCACAAGATAAATAGTATCCGGTGTTATTTTCTTTTTTTATAAATCGCACACTTAGAAGCAGAGATATTCATTAAAAAAGTTGAACAGTTGTTTAAAAAAGTTGAACTAGCGCAGAAATTGTGAATTATTTTGAGAAGAAAACATACCCAAGGCGCTTTCCTATTTAGTAGTATCCGATTGAAAAAGAATTTTTTAATCGTGTTCTTAGACCCACAAATATTACTGTAACTGTATACGTGAACTTACTAGCGTCTCATGTGTCCGTTAAGAAAAATTTGAATTTATATGAGAAACATTTCACACTGGAAAAGCTCCCTAATAAAGAAACAATTTTTTAAATCGAACTCTTAGAACCAGAGTTATCGACAAATATAAGATATACGCGGTCGTGTCCGAATAATATGGCCACCCCGAAATCACAGTGTACCCGCCCAGGCGCGTCACAGAGTGCACGTGACAAGGTCGACCACACGGAGATATAAGCGGCCGGACACGACAGATGAGCCATAGTGCATTATGTGAGCACAATTTGACGGACGTTCAAAAAGAAATGATCATTGGCTTTCGAGCCAATGGTGGAAGCATCTCAGAAACAGAAGTCTTCGTGGACAGCTCGCGAGGTGCTATAGTAAGGGTGTACCAAGAACAGACCGCTGGCACACCGAGTATCTCCTGACGTCCTAACTGTGGAGCCCCAAAGGCCATCAAACCAGGAGGAGAACGTCGCCTCCGTCAACTAGTAAAGGGGCAATCGATGCGCAACATTGCAGCAATTTACCAAACAAATGAACGCTGGGGAACCCAGGTACATGTCCCCGATAACAATGGAGTGAAACCTGTTACGCATGGCTCTCCGGAGTCGACACTGCATCAAGGCACCCATGTTAACCCAGGTCCATCGACGCCTGCAGTTCCCAAGGGACTACCGTCATTGGACAGCGGGATAGTGGAAAAAGGTTGCATTCTCCGACGAATCGAGGTTTCTTCTTCTCAGAAGTGATGGGCGGTGGCGGATACAGCGTCACATACACGGGAACCAACACCCTGAGATGCTTGTGGGTTAAGTAGAGGCCAGCGGTGGCAGTGTGCATGTCTGCGGATATTTTCCATGTATGACCTGGGACCGCAGGTACCACAGAATGGATGCCTGAACGCCAATGTCTGACTGTTCATCCTCGCTGATCACATGCATTCCTTCACGTTGAACATTTACTCTGGTAGTGATGGTGTCTAGCAACAGGACGATGCACCGTGCCACGTCGCTAAGGGGGTGCGTGACTGGTTCGAGGAACACGACAGCGATGTCTCCGTTCTCTCTTGGCCGGCGAAATCGCTTGACATCAATCCCATAGAACACTTGTGGGACTATTTGGATTGACAGGTTTCACGTGCCGATCTACAACCACGTCATCTTCGCGACCTCTGTTCTCCTCTCCAGTCCGAATGGGCACGTGTGCCTAGGCAACCTTCCAGGGCCTCATTGCTTCCATTCCATGCCATCTCGCCACTGTCATCCGGGCAAAGGGTGGTTGTTCCCATCATTAGGAAGGTGGTCTTATGATTCTGATACGATTGTGTATATGTACCATTGGCTGAAAACCTCTGCACGATTTTAAGCAAGAGGTATTCTCAAAACGTTTTTCGAAGTGAGCGTTATCGGTCCATGAAAGAGTTTTTCAATCGAGTTTTCAGAAGCTCATATTTTGCTACAAACACATCAGAAGCAGAAATAAACACTTATGTCCCTGGTGGCCAAACCATTCTTTACCAAAAATAAGAAACTTATGCAAAACATTTCCTATAAGGAGCTGTATTCGATGCAGGAAAGAAACTTCAAATCGGGTTTTTAAAAGCATAGATATTGGGAAAAACGCAATTACCTTCATGCCCTAGCGGAAAATCTATAAAATACTTGAAAAGGAGACTGTACCTATAATATTCTTCAATATAAATGGCATCGAATGAAAAATGATTTTTTTCAATCGGATATTTAAAAGCAGATATATGGAATAAAATGTATTTTGAATTCCACATCATCAGCAGCGAAGTTGTACATCGAAAAAGTCATAATGCAACAATCATCAGTCTCGCATTTCAAACTTCCCAATGTAAAAGGAATTTTTGAAATCGTACTAACAGTTGCAAAGATTTGGTGTCCACAGACAGACGGACTGACGGACGGACAGAAAAAGTGATAACATAAGCACAACCTTTGTTCACAAAAGTCATGCTAAAAAGTAAAGAAAATCAACAAATCATTTAAGTATAATCTTGCTGGAAGGAATGTAACTGCGAAAACTTCATTTCAGTTTTCTTTCGTGAATTAGATAATTTAATACAATCTACGAGATTTGCAAATGAAATCGTTTCGTGTCTCAGCTCAATAGGTCAGTAAATACTTCGACACGAAGGAAAAGTTCGGGTTAGTAAATAATCAAGTGTCAAAAACTTTTAAATATTTGCATCTTATTGAAAAGTTGAACATTGTTCTTCAAAGAAGAATGACTTGATTCATAAGGGAACTAAAACAAAATCTACAACCTCAGAAATAAAAAAAAACCCTTCAGAGTCCTGTTCAGATTGGTTTATGAATTTAGATGTCAGTTCTTGTTGTAGAATAAAAGACTGATCTGGAACAGCCGTGTGACTAGCATTCGAAAAAGTAATGTCCCTATTTCTGTTGGCTGAAAGAGGACAATCCTGGCAGTGAAAGCTTCTGAGAGCAATGAGATCTGTCGAAAACTGGAGAGAGGAAGAGTAGAGTGGGTAGTTGATCTGCTAAGTTTTTTTCTTTCGAAATAGTGTAAACAAGTTTCAGCTTTGTCGTAGGTAAGCCGTTATCGATCACGAAAAGAGTGCCCCGTTGTGTGATTGTTCTGATATTCATAAAACATTTCAAGCTAATCCGAGAAAATGCATCATATCTTTCAAAGGCAGTAGTTTGAAATATCTATCCTTTCGGCGGAAAACGTATTTCATTTCGTAATCTTAGGGTGTAAGTAAGTTAACCCCTACTCCCTTTCCGCTACTACTTTAACCCACTTTTCTAGTTAGCCGGAAATAGCTAGATCTCATATCTAAACTTCTGGGACATTTCACGGGGAACTATGACTTCAGGGATGAATCATTGCGAGAAACCAATATATATATATTTTGAAGTGATGGAAAAGTGTTCAAACATGTATCGGTATTATGTTGCCTTTGGTTTTTTAACACTCTGCGTCAGACCGGAAGAAACATGCCTACATTCCGAAGCACAATTTTTTTTTTTTTTATTACATAACGTTTCAGAAGTGTACATTTCATACATGGAAGGAGATGGTAGATGTTCAAACTTCTTTACCTGATTTAATAAATTTGGAAATGAACACTTCGGAAATCTGCTGAAAAAGACATATCTGTCGCATTTGAATAGTATTTACAGAAGTATTGAACGTAAAAACTAGGGATGAAACATTCGAATCCTCGAATCTTGAAAAAAGATTCGAAATTCGAAAACTCGAGTCTCCTCGCTATTTTCGTCATTCGAATCTTAACCTAAAAAACTTGGCGTTTGGTGCTTGTTCTAGATCAGTATTTGTTCTAATTTTTATCAGCGTGATCAGTTCTGACATTAGAAAACAATGGAAGAAGATCGTCTACAGTGTGTACACAACTATCTGAATATCTCGTTCCTTCCAAAATTTGAAGAAACTCTCTAAAAAGTTCTTAATCACACCACCACCGACAGTAATGTCAGAAAAATTATTCATTCCATCAGGTGTCATAGCTGATAAAAAAAGTAGTCTAGACCGAGAGCGAGTTCGAATGCTAGTGTTTTTAAATAAAAATCTCCATTAAAGGTTTCTGATTTTTTTTATATTGCCCTGAAAAGAGTTCAGTGTTTAGTGTTTTTATTAACTCTTAAAACAAACATGTTTTTGATTTTTTCAATTTCCTGGAAAGAATTTACTCAATTTAGTGTTCCATGTTTAGTGTTTATGTACATTAACTCTTGGAATAATCCTCCCCACCTCTACATTTGCTTTGATTTAAAAAGGTTTTGGAACTTTTGTTATTAAAGAAGAATGTCAAAAATGTGAATTGTAACTCAAATATTATTTTGTCAAATTATGTTCAGAAAATGGAAATGAACCTCAAGACTCAAGAGTTATGTACTTCATTTAGTAAATGTAAATTATAAATTGTATTTGTATCTTCTTAATAAGTATGGGTATATTTTTGAAAGCTGTATTCTTTAATTTGGTTTTCATTAAACACAGATTTAAAATTTTCCTTCAATTAAATACTTTTAATTTAGTAGAAGTCTTTTGTTTCCTTTTTTTTTCTTATAATTATTATTATATGATGGATTCGAGAGATTCGAGGGATTCGAAAACGTTTTAGGATTCGGATTCGGATTCGTTCCACCTGTAGTAAAAACATTATTGGTAACGTGTTTGTAATATAGTCACATTATTTTATTTGCGTTTTAAGCTTCGTAACATAGCCAGACTTTTCTCAGAGACATGGTGATTTTCCCTCTCATTCCAAATCAAAAGTGCACTTTCCCTCTCCACAGTGTTGCATTTTAAGCTTGCGATGCTGTGAAAAGGATTCTAAAACATAAAATATTTTAATTCTTTGCAAACATAAGATCGCAGCGGGAAATGCGAAGTTACGTAGGAGAGAAGTCGAATTTTCGCCGCCCCTCTGGCAGCGTAATACGGAGCTCTGGCTTAATCTTTCGTTAGAGGTGTATGTGTCGAATAGTGATCGTTAAATTGATCAAATGGTGATCGAATGCTGGGAGAGGCATAGGTGCTGTGTTTGTTTTATCGCACTGGATCTCTCACTTCTCTGTATCCAGTGTCCCTAAATTAAGAATGAGCCCACGGAATGGCTCACAGCGGTCGTTAGATTTCCCAAACAAACAAACACGAAAAAAAGAAGTCCAGTTTTCACATCTGAATGGGCAGATTTGCAATTCACCTATAAATAACGAACATTTTCTGTGCCTCATTTCACTTGAATGCTCACTCTATATAAAGTTGGCAATACAAAATGCCACTCGCAGCATGGCCGAAATATCTGAATTATGCTGCAAAGATTTTGTATTGGGCTTGAGGAACATAGAGAATAACTGGCACGTTGCCGTTACAACTGGTTCAGATTAAAGTAACGGCTCTGCTACGAAACTATCACAGGCTGACTTAACACGTTTAACGAATAATAAACGTGAACTTGCAACTTTGGCCAAAGGGTTTAAGTTAACATCTTGCGAGATGATGTTCTGTCACATTTAATTTTTCTTTAAAAGCATCAGAATGCTTTCCTCAGTTTGCAGCAAGCTGACCATGTGCTGCTGTGTAACCACGTCCTCCCCAGTTGCACTCCAGTATGATGTGTTTTCCTTAATAGGGCTCGTAAATTGAAACCTATGATATTTGACATAAATTCTCAAGAGAAATCCACATTAATTTTCTAAATTACGGCGCCAACCATAAGAGAAGCCGGAGTTGCCACCTAGAAATTCCAATACTTCTTAAGTTTCCCGGGGTAGAATAATCTACTTGAAATGGATGAATTTATTATTTGAAGCCTTAAGGGAATGAAATTTCATTTCACTAACATTTGTTACGCTAGAGTGGGTCTGATATTAAGTCGTGTGGATAATAAAAATCGAAATGGTTCTTCTAACGAGCGCTTTAACATTACCAAAATGCGTTTATGGAGTAAATACTCAGAACCAATTTTCAACTATGGATCTTCTCGTTACGGAAAAAAAAAATACAAACATTTGGAAGAATAAAAACGATAACATGCAAATTTATTACTCGCCATTACACCATCCCTCAAAAAATGCAAATATTATTGCATGTTATTCAAAAGTTAACTTATTATTGCAGTTTGTATAAGAACAAGTAAAAACTTAAAGACAGTTACAGGACATTCAAACGTCAAGTACACTGGTGAGCAAACATTAAGGACGAAGAGGAGAAATTATCATAATAGCGGAACGAGCAGGCAGAACGGACCGAAATACCACTCAGGAGATAGACTAGGGTCCCGTACGGTAGGGCATGCGCATATATGCAGCATGAGATAGGGGGGAGTGTCGGAAGGGTATAAAGCACATGGGCGGTGTACGCTCAGCAATTCGGTGAAAGCTATTGCACGGTGTACATCGGTTTGAACGACATCGAGTTGCTGCCACCGTGTGATATGGCCAACAGGCAATCCAGTAGATGACGTGTGATATGGCGAATGGCAATCCAGTAGCGTCATTGTGAAGTTAGAAGAAGGTCGAAGTGTGACTAGTGTGGCCGGGGCGTTCGCGATCGCTCACAGCATCGTTTCACAAGCTTGGAGAGCATTTCAAATGACAGGATCAGCTGTCCGAGAGTTTAGCAATGATCGTCCACGAGCAACCACGGCGGCGGACGAAAGTTATATTGTCCTACAGGCCAGAAGAGACAGACGGCAGACAGCGGGAGAAATTCCAAGGCACATGCAACAGACAACTGGACGTCCGTTATCACGTTTTACCGTGGCAAGGAGGCTGCACAAAGGGAGTCTATTTACACGACGACCAGTACGGTATGTGCCATTAACGGTTGCTCATCGGAGATGGAGGTTTCTGTGGTGCCAGGAACACAAGAACTGGACAAATCAGCAATGGGGTCGAGTTCTCCTTACGGATGAGAGCCCATTTAGTTTGACGAGCGATTCTGGACGTATACACATCTGGAGACAGCAGGGAACACGCAATCACACCTCCAACATTCTCGAAAAGGACCGGTTTGGAGGTGGCGGAGTTCTCGTTTGGGGCGGTAACATGCTTGGTAGCCGTACTGACCTCCACATCTTCCATGGAAGTTCAGTCACTGGTGTCCGCTATTGTACCGAGGTTCTCTTGCCTCACGTGCTCCTGTTTAGAGGTGCTGTGGGTCCTGAGTTCCTCTTCATGGACGATAACGCTACACCTCATCGTACAGTGGCTGTCGCTGAGCTGTTGGAGAGTGAAGATATACAACGCATGGATTGGCCCGCAAGGTCCCCGGACCTAAACCCAATCAAACACGTGTGGGACCTTCTCGGGAGACGCTTGGCAACACGTCACCAGCCACCAGCAAGGATTCCGCAGCTGCGATTGGCGCTACAAGAGGAATGGGTCACGATGCCTCACCGGCTCCTTGACAACCTCGTCCTCAGCATGGACAGACGTTGTAAATACTGCAACGCAGTCAGGGGTGATTATATCCCCTACTAAAGACTGGATTTTTCTTGGCAGCCGCCTGTCACATGGACGTTTTTGGCTTCTGTCCAGTTGTACTCGAAGCTGCCTTTTCAATAAAGTGCCTTTGTATCCTTTGGATTCCTTGTTTGGACGGTTTTGCTCACTTGTCCCATATTCGTACATCTTGGGGATCTTATGGTATGATTTGAGTCGATGTGGAGCACTTCTGCACGACGTTACATTCGAAAAACCGTCTCGTCCTTAATTTTTGCACGCCAGTGTAGAATTACACAAGCTACTGGGAAATACATTTCTGATGATACCAGGAAGTATGACTTTAAACTTAAAAACTCATTGAAAATTACTAGAGCCAGTAAATATCATTTGAATAATTACAGTCAATATGAAATCAAAAGAGAGGATGGAATTTTAACAGAAATAGAGATGATAATGAAAAGTGCACATGTATAAATGACAACACAGAACTTTTGCACGCCAGTGTAGTAGAAGACATACAAGTGAACTAAGAGAGGAACAGCAAACAAGAAAACAACAAAAATACAAGAAAGAAAAAAAAACAAGTGATGCGCCATTGAAATGTCTGTCGGGGAGGAGGGGGTTAATGAGCCCATGGTTTAATCTTTTTGACTGAGAAAAAAACAACTTAAATTTTCAAATTTTGACTTCCGCAAAAATTATATCTCGTTTTTTAACCGACAAATACAGTTTTAACAGACCAACAGACATATGGATGAAGGAAAGGGCAAATTTTGACTCTGATTGTATTCGTAGATGTATCGTATCAGCAACAGTTAGAATATCTTTACTCTGATGATTAGTAGCTGAGATATCGTTCCTGGTGACGTACGGGCGTGGCGATAGCCACGTGCGCATTTGTAGAAGGCAGCCATTGTGCGAGTTGTTCAGGATGGTTTATCCCGATACTGGGATCCAGTGGCCTCGAAAAAGTCGTTTTTCAGATCTATAGCGTTATCAATGGAGATGGAGGAGATCTTAGGGTCAGAATTCGAAGACACCGATTCCTGACTTTTTCCCGAAGTGGTCCGGCAACTGCTGCACGACTACGAACGATTATGGAACCCAAGCCCGCACAATACCACCATTTCTTCTAATCATCAGTTGATGCAAACTTTGCTGTAACTCTCAAAAGATTTTAGTTACTGATATCACAAGAACCGATCGTCCTGTATGACATTTGCGAATCCGATTGCGGTTCTTGAGTAAATGACATGATTTGCCACGACTCTACTTCAGTATACAGTATGCGACTATCTCTGTGGCTAAGTTTCTACAGCCTATTTATTATATATACGATTTTCCCAAAAGTCAATTACCGTTTCTACACTGACGGAAAAAAATCCCAACGCCACGAAAAAATAGTTGTAGAGGAATGAAATGGCGGCAATACATTTGTATAGGTAACATATTTAATCGATTAAGGTTTCAAGATCACAGCTTATTGTAAGCGCGAGAAGAGCCATTTTAAATGTGAAATGCTGGTACATTAATAACCGGTGTAACCGCCAGAATGTTGAATGCAAGCACGCAAACGTTCATGCATTGTGTCGTACAGGTACTGGATGTCAGTTTGCGGGATGGAGTTCTATGCCTGTTGCACTTGGTCGGTCAATACAGGGACGGTTAATGCTGGTTGGGTGTGACGCTGAAGTTGTCGTCCATTGATTTCCCATACGTACTTGATTGGTGAAACATCTGGTGATCTAGCAGGCCACGGCAACATGTCGACACTCTGTAGAGCATGTTGGGTTGCAACAGCAGTATGCGGGTGAGCGTTATCCTGTTGGAAAACACTCCCTTTAATGCTGTTCATGAATGGCAGTAAGTAGTAGAAAAGGACCGATCCGAGCTTAAACCGCAGCCCATAGACTTAACATTAGGCTGCGGCCGGGCGGACGCAGCCAGCCGCAACCAGCCGCAGCCGAGCAAACGGAGGGGCGTGGTCAGTAGCAGTCTCCAATTCCCCGCTGCAATTTTCCCCCTCGACCGAAGTGTGTGCTTATCTCCGAAGATAGTAGTATTTATTGGACTTTGTCGAATTTTGGGGGGGGAAATCAATGAAAAGGTTTATTCCTTTTTTTTTTTAAATTTAATGAAGGTTGTTTCTTTATTTATTTTCCCCTCTCTCGACCCACCTCCTTAGATTATTGTTATGTAAAACGTTTTTCCCTCGTAATTTGTTGATGTATTTTTTTTCAAGTAATTTTCATGAATTCCTCATGTGTCTTCCCTAATGAAAATTATGTAGGGTAAGTATTATTTCTCTTTTTTTCTCGAATAATACGGTCATGTCCTCATCTCAAGAAATGTTATTATGATATCTTATTTTTGTTCATAAATGTTTGATTTTGAGGGATGGCAACGCCCGAGTGGGAAAGGGTTGGATATAGGGGGATGGCAACTCGATGTGTTGCCCCCTAGCGGTGCTTCTTGGAACTTTCGATTGATCTTTGATTTTGAGGGATGGCAACGCCTTGAGTGGGAAAGGGGCTGGATATAGGGGATGGCAACTCGATGTGTTGCCCCCTAGCGGTGCTTCTTGGAACTTTCGATTGATCTTTGATTTTGAGGGATGGCAACGCCCGAGTGGGAAAGGGGTTGGATATAGGGGGATGGCAACTCGATGTGTTGCCCCCTAGCGGTGCTTCTTGGAACTTTCGATTGATCTTTGATTTTGAGGGATGGCAACGCCCGAGTGGGAAAAGGGGTTGGATATAGGGGGATGTCAACTCGATGTGCTGCCCCCTAGCGGTGCTTCTTGGAACTTTTGATTGATCTTTGATTTTGAGGGATGGCAACGGCCGAGTGGGAAAGGGGTTGGATATAGGGGGATGTCAACTCGATGTGCTGCCCCCTAGCGGTGCTTCTTGGAACTTTCGATTGATCTTTGATTTTGAGGGATGGCAACGGCCGAGTGGGAAAGGTGTTGGATATGAGGGATACCAACTCGATGTACTACCCCCTAGCGATGCTTCTTGGAACTTTCGATGGATCTTTGATTTTGGGGGATGGCAACGACCGAGTGGGAAAAGAGCACTGCGTAGGTGTTAGATATGATGATGCTTCTTGGAACTTTATTATTTCGATGGATCTTTGATTTTGAGGGATGGCAACGACTGAGTGGGGTCCGTTGGGAATTTCTGCATTTATTCCGGTGTTTTGCAAGCAAGATTTCTCCCCTCTTCAATACTATTTTTCCCCGGAGAAATTTTTACGTAACGATGCTGGGGAATTTTTCTTTCCAAGGAATAAAAAATGCTCCTAAGGTCTTATCGAGGTTCTAACTCACGATGATTTGGTTTCCAAAAATAGTCAGGGGGTCAAATGGTTTTCGTGTACTACGTATTCCCTATATATATTTTTTTAAATTACTTTTACGTTATTTCTTCATGTGTTTTTACATATTTTTTGCATGTTTTGAGGGAGTTTTTTCGTGTAGATGTAATGAATTTTCTGGGAACTTTTCTTTTTCCTCCATTCAATTTTATTTCAGACCATGAGACGAGGAAATGCTTCTTTAGAAATGATTTCGTTCTTGTTCGCAGTAATTACTGGACATAGACTTCATGTTAATTATGAGTCTTTCACCCCTGCAATAATATTTTCTCGTAATTTTTTCGTATGTTCAAGAACTCTACAGATCTTTCCCAGTTAAAATTCTGCTCAAACAATATTTTCGGTCTTTATTTCCTTATAGCTTCCAATTTCCGATATTTTTCTTCCTCTATCTTTGAAATTTCATTAAACTTCTGAATAGGTCAGGATTCTTTTTTTTTCTTGGACAAACTTATGAGTCCTTTTATTCACACTATCTTTTTTTTTTCATTTCATTTCAGCAAACGATTATTTTAGATGCAACAAATCGTCAGATTTTGGTTTCCTTATATAGCATATTTTCCAACCTGCTTAAAAATATTCCTCAAAGCTTGCATGTATGTCAAATATACATTTTTTTTATTCTTTCGTAGTTAGCCATACTTTTCGTGGACTGCCTCGACAGGAAAGCATTCAATGTCAAGACATACAATCTAAAACCTTTTTCTTTCGATGAAATTTGTATTCTTTGGGCTGAATAATTTTCTGTCTCGTCCGAAAAAACATTCATTCTAGAGGCAAAGCGACTAATTCCGTTCTTCCCATAAACATTATTTTTTATTTATTTGATATTCAGAGTTGTATACATTTACTATCCAAAAAAGAGATATATTTAATGTAAAGGTATATTCTTCCAAGCTGGGGAAATATATGTATATATTAGTTCATTTCCAGTTAAAGGAAATGCATCTTTATATTTCAATATGAAAAAAGAAGCCCTATAAGTGAAAGCTCAACCTAAAGACGGATAGATTGTTCACACTCTCTCTACTCTATGACATTTCTTTACTGAATGAACCATGACCTTTTTTTCATGAACTGCTTTAAAATCTTCGTTCTCACTTTACTATTGTCAGATTCCATGTCCCTCCAGTTCTTTACTTATTCAATTTTAATTTATTAAGAGAGAGTAGAACTCTTTTAGGCTTTCGAAGTACTTTCAAGTCTTTCATTACGAAAATGTTCATTGTCATGAAAGAAGCCATAATCGAGATGATTTACTATCGTTTCAATGAAAGTGTTTACGCATTCATTGCTATGATGTCAGATTTCATTTTCTTATACTTCGAACAGAAATGAGTTTGAATCATTCGTCGAGAAAACATTTCTTTCATATATATATATATTTTTGCCTCCGAATCAAACGAACTCAAAAAATAAGAGACGCACTTTAATATTTTTTTTCCTCTTATGAGAGGAATACGGGAATATGATACCAAAATTAAAGAATAAAGAATATCGACTTTCTTCTCAACACCTTACATCTACGTTTTTTTTTATTTATTTTTTATTTTCAATAAGCTATTTCTATATTTTTACAACTGAATAGAATTATTTATTGAAAAATTCTAAGTAAGACGAAAAATGGTTTTGTTGATTTCCTAAGAGGATGATTTTGGAAATTTTCGTTTTCTGGTAATTGTAAAAATCTCATAGAATAACATGGGAAAACTAGCATGTATAAAAGACTGTTTTGGATCGAGTAAATTGAAAGAATTTTACAAAGTTCATTTCAGAAAAGTACATTCCTTCCTAGTGTCAAAAACGAATCACTTCGTTTCTTCTAAGATACACTTTGGAATCTTATAAAAGTGCATAGGGTCAAAAACGATTTTGATGATTTTACTAAGATGACAGATTTCGGATTTCTTATGATAGAAAATACAGTGAATTTCCCATTGAATAACATGGGAAACTGCGAAATTTAAGAAGCACGTTTTCGTTCAAGTAAAATATTTTAAAAGTCTTTTTTCGAATCAGTTGAAAACAGACAGGGGGTGTGTTTCTGAACAGTTCATTATTTCCTAAAATCAAAACGAATCACTTCGTTTTTTTTGTTCTTTTTTTCCTAATGTGCGTTTCTGAAAGAAGTAAAAATAGTTTAGGTAGAAAATTGGAAAGATATTTTTATGAATCCTAGACTGTTTATTTACGTATAGCTAGAGGGTCTTCAGTGAGAGCACTTATTCTCTTTACAAACTAAGAGAATGAAGTGTAGTCAGTTTGAAAAAAAAATTCAAACTCCCCTAAATTTAGCCTTTTGTCCTGGTTTCGACTCAATACTGTAAAGCATTGCTCTCAGACCAGTTGAATTCCTGGTCCTTAATGAAATACATTAAGCCTTTCCTTAAAAATAAGCAATCTCTTCTTCAATACCAGATCCCCAATAAATTTCTTTAAGAGTTATTCATTCACTCTTTTACTTTTAAAAACTTGAAATTCATTATTATTTAACTCATTACAAAAAATGAAACTCATTCATACAGAAAAAATATAAATGAATAAAAATAAATAAAGTAGTCCTAAAAAAGGACTGTTTTTCTGGGTCCCCTTCATAGAGCTGCTCCATGATCGGTATAAGGAATTTTTTTTTACCTGCTAATATCTCAGCACATTGACTTCACAGTCTCTAGCAAGTTCTTTACAATTATGCTTTCCAAGAACGCTTTGGACGGGACATGGTCTCCAGTGACTGCAACAAAAGATTCTGCTAGAATCTTGGGGTTAAGCAATGCAACGGCATCATCGAAATACTTTTGCCACTTGGATTCGGGGGTGGCATATGCACAGCTGTGGGCCGTGATGTTTGCGAATATGCGATTTGGGGGTTGGTGGCACTCCATACAATAATATAAGTTATTGACATGTTCCTGAAGGCGATCCCTTACCATGTCAGCAAGCATGATGAAAAACTCTTCATCTGAGATGGAAGCAACAGGGGAAGAAGTCCTTGGATGGTGCAAAACAGCCTTTCTAAAGACAAGGTCCAAATAGTAGTTGAGTAATGCTGTCCCATATTTTTCCACATTGATCAATAAGAGTTCCAAATTGTTGACAAGTCAGCTTTATCGGAACAGGATTCAATCGACGAAAACCATGAATTCTGGGGAAAGCTTACTTCTAACGTGTAACTGCCAGAAGCATCTAAGAGGGAAGGACAGCAGGAAACAATAAGTTCACGATTAATCAAGATGTCACAATTCATGCCTTGAATCCAGTGTGATTTTCCCATGAATTTTCGGAACGTTGAAGCTGACATTGTTATTCCATTCTTAGAAGGGTAGAAAGATTCCCCATCTTTCCTATAACTTCGAATATGAACTCGGACCGTGTTGTTAAAATCGCATACTTTTGCAAACGTGTTTTCACCTAAATGAAAATGATGAGGTGCAAGATTTTTCATAGAAATTCTTGGGAGGATAACTTCTCCACACGATTTGGGCTTTAAAGGAACGGACTCACATACCTTCTTAGCGAGAGTAGCAGAAATTTCAGCACTTTGCTTCATCGTGGAAATGGAATCGCTAGCACTCAAAGCAACAGACAAAAATGAAGTGACTCGTTTGAAGACTAAAGACAAACTGAAGGAACAGCTCTTATTCTAAGTCAAAACTGAGAAGAGGTTGGAGTTCGTCACTTGTTTACTGTCATGGGTAAAGAACACTCGGTTATCTTCTTTCTAAAAGTCAAATTCAATCTAATGCTTGGAGCATTCTTTTGTCGAGGCAGACCATGACTCCAATACGAATTAGTTGGTGGCAGGATCTGTAGTAAAGTTCCAGATCTCAAAGATAAGGAAACTGGTTTAAACCCGTTTCGCTTGAAAACAAGAGTCTCTTTCCTGTCCGAGAGAGATACTGATGTAATACAAGACAAAGGATCTAATTCAGCTTCGTCATCATGGTGATCACCGATTTGGTTATCACCATTTCTTATAAAAGTGCATGGGGATCAAAAAACGATTTTGATGATTTTACTAAGATGACAGATTTCGGATTTCTTATGATAGAAAATACAGTGAATTTCCCATTGAATAACATGGGAAACTACGAAATTTAAGAAGCACGTTTTCGTTCAAGTAAAATATTTTAAAAGGTAATCAGTTGAAAACAGACAGGGTGTGTTTCTGAACAGATCATTATTTCCTAAAATCAAAACGAGTCACTTCGTTTTTTCCTAACGTACGTTTCTGAAAGAAGTAAAAATAGTTTAGCTAGAAAATTGGAAAGAATTTTTTATGAATCCTAGACTGTTTATTTTTTTATAACTAGAGGGGTCGTCAGGTGAGAGCACTTATTCTCTTTACAAACTAAGAGAATGAAGTGTAGTCAGTTTGAAAAAAAAATTCAAACTCCCTAAATTTAGTCTTTTGTCCTGGTTTCGACTCAATACTGTAAAGCATTGCTCTCAGACCAGTTGAATTCCTGGCCCTTAATGAAATACATTAAGCCTTTCCCTTAAAAATAAGCAATCTCTTCTTCAATACCAGATCCCCAATAAATTTCTTTAAGAGTTATTCATTCATCCTTTTACTTTTAAAACTTGAAATTCGTTATTATTTAACTCCTTATAAAAATGAAACACATTCACACTTTTACTTTAAAAAACTTGAAATAACTTCATACAAAAATGAAACCCATTCCCTTTTTTACTTTTAAAATTATAGAAAAAATAGATGATACAGAACATAGGTTCACTTTCTCATTCACACTCATGCATACAGAAAACAAAATTAAATAGTGCTATTTGAGCTGCATGGAGGTGTCAAGATGGAGTGGGAAAAACCTCCATCTATCATTCAATTGGACTAAAACTGTTGAAGGATGTGAGCTATTCTCACTAGCTCCTCCATGCAAGCTGTCTGTCTCGAGGTTGGCCATCCCAGTCGATGATTTTATTTCAATCATTTCCACTTCGGAATCTGAATCCCAAGTAAGATCAATAATTTCAACTTCGGAATCTGAATCCCAAGTAAGATCAATAATTTCAACTTCGGAATCTGAATCCCAAGTAAGATCAATAATTTCAACTTCGGAATCTGAATCCCAAGTAAGATCAATAATTTCCGGATCTTCAGAAGTTAAGTCAACAACCTCCGGTTCTTGGGTAGAGTCTTCCACAACCCAGAAGTTTTCCCACTGTGAGGGGGGAGGAAGAGACCTAATCCACTGATTAACGTAGAAATCGTCTCTAGATTCCTGGAGGAGAGAAAAAAATATATATATATATATATATATATATATAATAAGAAATAAAAAAAAATAAAACCCTACATCCTAGATAAAGCAAAGAGAAAAATTAAAAATATTCTTACCGAGTCGAAGTCCAGGGGAGGTGTAGGGGAATTATTTCCTTTCAACATCTGTGATTCTAATAGCATGCGTTACTTCAAAGAAAACTTCGAGAAGCTGTGAGAATCTGATATCTCTCTTGCTACTATTATACTAGCAGAAGGATTGATAAGGAGGGATCATGTGATAACATACACGGAATAGAATGGTCTTTGAGGTCAACTTAAATCGACAGATCGCTCTATTTTATAAACTTTCCATTGTACAGGAAATAACATCTTTCTCAATCACCATAGTTCATGGGACCTTCTAAGGAGGTAAAAATATTCTAACGCGTATCTAATCAATGTTCTGTATACTTAAGACCAAGCGTAAATGGAATCGATAGCACTCTTCCTCCCTGAAGGAAATAACGTCTGCATACATCTCAAAATCCTTTGTTCCCTAAGTCAAACGCATGGAGGGAAAATCAAGTAAGCTTATCTGTATTCCTTCGTTGAAAGTGTAATGCTGATTCGAATTTAACTTGAGGAAGGAAATGTTTTGTATCTTTTCTAAACAAACATACACTTTCAACGAAGGAATACAGATAAGATTACTTGATTTTCCCTCCATGCGTTTGACTTAGGGAACAAAGGATTTTGAGATGTATGCAGACGTCATTTCCTTCAGGGAGGAAGAGTGCTATCGATTCCATTTACGCTTGGTCTAAAGTATACAGAACATTGATTAGATACGCGTTAGAATATTTTTACCTCCTTAGAAGGTCCCATGAACTATGGTGATTGAGAAAGATGTTATTTCCTGTACAATGGAAAGTTTATAAAATAGAGCGATCTGTCGATTTAAGTTGACCTCAAAGACCATTCTATTCCATGTATGTTATCACATGATCCTCCTTATCAATCCTTCTGCTAGTATAATAGTAGCAAGAGAGATATCAGATTCTCACAGCTTCTCGAAGTTTTCTTTGAAGTAACGCATGCTATTAGAATCACAGATGTTGAAAGGAAATACCCCCTACACCTCCTGGACTTCGACTCGGTAAGAATATTTTTAATTTTTTCTCTTTGCTTTATCTAGGATGTAGGGTTTTATTTTTTTATTTCTTATTATATATATATATATATATATATATATATTTTTTTTCTCTCCTCAGGAATCTAGAGACGATTTCTACGTTAATCAGTGGATTAGGTCTCTTCCTCCCCCCTCACAGTGGGAAAACTTCTGGGTTGTGGAAGACTCTACCCAAGAACCGGAGGTTGTTGACTTAACTTCTGAAGATCCGAAATTATTGATCTTACTTGGGATTCAGATTCCGAAAGTTGAAATTATTGATCTTACTTGGGATTCAGATTCCGAGTTGAAATTATTGATCTTACTTGGGATTCAGATTCCGAAGTGGAAATGATTGAAATAAAATCATCGACTGGGATGGCCAACCTCGAGACAGACAGCTTGCATGGAGGAGCTAGTGAGAATAGCTCACATCCTTCAACAGTTTTAGTCCAATTGAATGATAGATGGAGAGTTTTTCCCACCCATCTTGACACCTCCATGCAGCTCAAATAGCACTATTTAATTTTGTTTTCTGTATGCATGAGTGTGAATGAGAAAGTGAACCTATGTTCTGTATCATCTATTTTTTCTATAATTTTAAAAGTAAAAAAGGGAATGGGTTTCATTTTTGTATGAAGTTATTTCAAGTTTTTTAAAGTAAAAGTGTGAATGTGTTTCATTTTTATAAGGAGTTAAATAATAACGAATTTCAAGTTTTAAAAGTAAAAGGATGAATGAATAACTCTTAAAGAAATTTATTGGGGATCTGGTATTGAAGAAGAGATTGCTTATTTTTAAGGGAAAGGCTTAATGTATTTCATTAAGGGCCAGGAATTCAACTGGTCTGAGAGCAATGCTTTTACAGTATTGAGTCGAAACCAGGACAAAAGACTAAATTTAGGGGAGTTTGAATTTTTTTTTCAAACTGACTACACTTCATTCTCTTAGTTTGTAAAGAGAATAAGTGCTCTCTATGACGACCCCTCTAGTTATAAAAAAATAAACAGTCTAGGATTCATAAAAAATTCTTTCCAATTTTCTAGCTAAACTATTTTTACTTCTTTCAGAAACGTACGTTAGGAAAAAACGAAGTGACTCGTTTTGATTTTAGGAAATAATGATCTGTTCAGAAACACACCCTGTCTGTTTTCAACTGATTACCTTTTAAAATATTTTACTTGAACGAAAACGTGCTTCTTAAATTTCGTAGTTTCCCATGTTATTCAATGGGAAATTCACTGTATTTTCTATCATAAGAAATCCGAAATCTGTCATCTTAGTAAAATCATCAGAATCGATTTTTTGATCCCCATGCACTTTTATAAGAAATGGTGATAACCAAATCGGTGATCACCATGATGACGAAGCTGAATTAGATCCTTTGTCTTGTATTACATCAGTATCTCTCGGACAGGAAAGACTCTTGTTTTCAAGCGAAACGGGTTTAAACCAGTTTCCTTATCTTTGAGATCTGGAACTTTACTACAGATCCTGCCACCAACTAATTCGTATTGGAGTCATGGTCTGCCTCGACAAAAGAATGCTCCAAGCATTAGATTGAATTTGACTTTTAGAAAGAAGATAACCGAGTGTTCTTTACCCATGACAGTAAACAAGTGACGAACTCCAACCTCTTCTCAGTTTTGACTTAGAATAAGAGCTGTTCCTTCAGTTTGTCTTTAGTCTTCAAACGAGTCACTTTCATTTTTGTCTGTTGCTTTGAGTGCTAGCGATTCCATTTCCACGATGAAGCAAAGTGCTGAAATTTCTGCTACTCTCGCTAAGAAGGTATGTGAGTCCGTTCCTTTAAAGCCCAAATCGTGTGGAGAAGTTATCCTCCCAAGAATTTCTATGAAAAATCTTGCACCTCATCATTTTCATTTAGGTGAAAACACGTTTGCAAAAAGTATGCGATTTTAACAACACGGTCCGAGTTCATATTCGAAGTTATAGGAAAGATGGGGAATCTTTCTACCCTTCTAAGAATGGAATAACAATGTCAGCTTCAACGTTCCGAAAAATTCATGGGAAAATCACACTGGATTCAAGGCATGAATTGTGACATCTTGATTAATCGTGAACTTATTGTTTCCTGCTGTCCTTCCCTCTTAGATGCTTCTGGCAGTTACACGTTAGAAGTGCTTTCCCCCAGAATTCATGGTTTTCGTCGATTGAATCCTGTTCCGATAAAGCTGACTTGTCAACAATTTGGAACTCTTATTGATCAATGTGGAAAAATATGGGACAGCATTACTCAACTACTATTTGGACCTGTCTTTAGAAAGGCTGTTTTGCACCATCCCAAGGACTTCTTCCCTGTTGCTTCCATCTCAGATGAAGAGTTTTTCATCATGCTTGCTGACATGGTAAGGGATCGCCTTCAGGAACATGTCAATAACTTATATTATTGTATGGAGGCCACCAACCCCCAAATCGCATATTCGCAAACATCACGGCCCACAGCTGTGCATATGCCTCCCGAATCCAAGTGGCAAAAGTATTTCGATGATGCCGTTGCATTGCTTAACCCCAAGATTCTAGCAGAATCTTTGTTGCAGTCACTGGAGACCATGTCCCGTCCAAAGCGTTCTTGGAAAGCATAATTGTAAAGAACTTGCTAGAGACTGTGAAGTCAATGTGCTGAGATATTAGCAGGTAAAAAAAATTCCTTATACCGATCATGGAGCAGCTATGAAGGGGACCCAGAAAAACAGTCCTTTTTAGGACTACTTTATTTATTTTTATTCATTTATATTTTTTCTGTATGAATGAGTTTCATTTTTTGTAATGAGTTAAATAATAATGAATTTCAAGTTTTTAAAAGTAAAAGAGTGAATGAATAACTCTTAAAGAAATTTATTGGGGATCTGGTATTGAAGAAGAGATTGCTTATTTTTAAGGGAAAGGCTTAATGTATTTCATTAAGGACCAGGAATTCAACTGGTCTGAGAGCAATGCTACAGTATTGAGTCGAAACCAGGACAAAAGGCTAAATTTAGGGGAGTTTGAATTTTTTTTCAAACTGACTACACTTCATTCTCTTAGTTTGTAAAGAAATAAGTGCTCTCACTGAAGACCCCTCTAGCTATACGTAAATAAACAGTCTAGAATTCATAAAAATATCTTTCCAATTTTTACCTAAACTATTTTTACTTCTTTCAGAAACGCACATTAGGAAAAAAAAAGAACAAAAAAACGAAGTGATTCGTTTTGATTTTAGGAAATAATGAACTGTTCAGAAACACACCCTGTCTGTTTTCAACTGATTCGAAAAAGACTTTTAAAATATTTTACTTGAACGAAAACGTGCTTCAAATTTCGCAGTTTCCCATGTTATTCAATGGGAAATTCACTGTATTTTCTATCATAAGAAATCCGAAATCTGTCATCTTAGTAAAATCATCAAAATCGTTTTTGACCCTATGCACTTTTATAAGATTCCAAAGTGTATCTTAGAAAAAACAGAAGTGATTCGTTTTTGACACTAGGAAGGAATGTACTTTTCTGAAATGAACTTTGTAAAATTCTTTCAATTTACTCGATCCAAAACAGTCTTTTATACCATGCTAGTTTTCCCATGTTATTCTATGAGATTTTTACAATTACCAGAAAACGAAAATTTCCAAAATCATCCTCTTAGGAAATCAACAAAACCATTTTTCGTCTTACTTAGAATTTTTCAATAAATAATTCTATTCAGTTGTAAAAATATAGAAATAGCTTATTGAAAATAAAAAATAAATAAAAAAAAACGTAGATGTAAGGTGTTGAGAAGAAAGTCGATATTCTTTATTCTTTAATTTTGGTATCATATTCCCATATTCTCATAAGAGGAAAAAAAATATTAAAGTGCGTCTCTTATTTTTGAGTTCGTTTGATTCGGAGGCAAAAATATATATATATATGAAAGAAATGTTTTCTCGACGAATGATTCAAACTCATTTCTGTTCGAAGTATAAGAAAATGAAATCTGACATCATAGCAATGAATGCGTAAACACTTTCATTGAAACGATAGTAAATCATCTCGATTATGGCTTCTTTCATGACAATGAACATTTTCGTAATGAAAGACTTGAAAGTACTTCGAAAGCCTAAAAGAGTTCTACTCTCTTAATAAATTAAAATTGAATAAGTAAAGAACTGGAGGGACATGGAATCTGACAATAGTAAAGTGAGAACGAAGATTTTAAAGCAGTTCATGAAAAAAGGTCATGGTTCATTCAGTAAAGAAATGTCATAGAGTAGAGAGAGTGTGAACAATCTATCCGTCTTTAGGTTGAGCTTTCACTT
Organism: Macrothele yani; assembly: GCA_039090855.1. Lineage (NCBI taxonomy): Eukaryota > Metazoa > Arthropoda > Arachnida > Araneae > Macrothelidae > Macrothele > Macrothele yani. The sequence continues at coordinate 81,795,600 of CM077025.1, read as the reverse complement.
ATAGGGCTTCTTTTCATATTGAAATATAAAGATGCATTTCCTTTAACTGGAAATGAATTTAATATATACATATATTTCAGCTTGGAAGAATATACCTTTACATTAAATATATCTCTTTTTTGGATAGTAAATGTATACAACTCTGAATATCAAATAAATAAAAAAATAATGTTTATGGGAAGAACGGAATTAGTCGCTTTGCCTCTAGAATGAATGTTTTTTCGGACGAGACAGAAAATTATTCAGCCCAAAGAATACAAATTTCATCGAAAAGAAAAAGGTTTTAGATTGTATGTCTTGACATTGAATGCTTTCCTGTCGAGGCAGTCCACGAAAAGTATGGCTAACTACGAAAGAATAAAAAAAATGTATATTTGACATACATGCAAGCTTTTGAGGAATATTTTTAAGCAGGTTGGAAAAATATGCTATATAAGGAAACCAAAATCTGACGATTTGTTGCATCTAAAATAATCGTTTGCTGAAATGAAATGAAAAAAAAAAGATAGTGTGAATAAAAGGACTCATAAGTTTGTCCAAGAAAAAAAAAAGAATCCTGACCTATTCAGAAGTTTAATGAAATTTCAAAGATAGAGGAAGAAAATATCGGAAATTGGGAAGCTATAAGGAAATAAAGACCGAAAATATTGTTTGAGCAGAATTTTAACTGGGAAAGATCTGTAGAGTTCTTGAACATACGAAAAAATTACGAGAAAATATTATTGCAGGGGTGAAAGACTCATAATTAACATGAAGTCTATGTCCAGTAATTACTGCGAACAAGAACGAAATCATTTCTAAAGAAGCATTTCCTCGTCTCATGGTCTGAAATAAAATTGAATGGAGGAAAAAGAAAGTTCCCAGAAAATTCATTACATCTACACGAAAAAACTCCCTCAAAACATGCAAAAAATATGTAAAAACACATGAAGAAATAACGTAAAAGTAATTTAAAAAAATATATATAGGGAATTACGTAGTACACGAAAACCATTTGACCCCTGACTATTTTTGGAAACCAAATCATCGTGAGTTAGAACCTCGATAAGACCTTAGGAGCATTTTTATTCCTTGGAAAGAAAATTCCCCAGCATCGTTACGTAAAAATTTCCTCCGGGGGAAAAATAGTATTGAAGAGGGGAGAAATCTTGCTGCAAAACACAGGAATAAATGCAGAAATTCCCAACGGACCCCACTCAGTCGTTGCCATCCCTCAAAATCAAAGATCCATCGAAATAATAAAGTTCCAAGAAGCATCATCATATCTAACACCTACGCAGTGCTCTTTCCACTCGGTCGTTGCCATCCCCCAAAATCAAAGATCCATCGAAAGTTCCAAGAAGCATCGCTAGGGGAGTAGTACATCGAGTTGGTATCCCCTCATATCCAACACCTTTCCCACTCGGCCGTTGCCATCCCTCAAAATCAAGATCAATCGAAAGTTCCAAACACCGCTAGAGGGCAGCACATCGAGTTGACATCCCCTATATCCAACCCCTTTCCCACTCGGCCGTTGCCATCCCTCAAAATCAAAGATCAATCAAAAGTTCCAAGAAGCACCGCTAGGGGCAACATCGAGTTGACATCCCCCTATATCCAACCCCTTTCCCACTCGGGCGTTGCCATCCCTCAAAATCAAAGATCAATCGAAAGTTCCAAGAAGCACCGCTAGGGCAACACATCGAGTTGCCATCCCCTATATCCAACCCCTTTCCCACTCGGGCGTTGCCATCCCTCAAAATCAAAGATCAATCGAAAGTTCCAAGAAGCACCGCTAGAGAGCAACACATCGAGTTGCCATCCCCCTATATCCAACCCCTTTCCCACTCGGGCGTTGCCATTCAAAATCAAAGATCAATCGAAAGTTCCAAGAAGCGCCGCTAGGGGGCAACACTGAGTTGCCATCCCCTATATCAACCCCTTTCCCACTCGGGCGTTGCCATCCTCAAAATCAAACATTTATGAACAAAAATAAGATATCATAATAACATTTCTTGAGATGAGGACATGACCGTATTATTCGAGAAAAAAAGAGAAATAATACTTACCCTACATAATTTTCATTAGGGAAGACACATGAGGAATTCATGAAAATTAATTGAAAAAAAAATACATCAACAAATTACGAGGGAAAAAACGTTTTACATAACAATAATCTAAGGAGGTGGGTCGAGAGAGGGGAAAATAAATAAAGAAACAACCTTCATTAAATTTAAAAAAAAAAAAGGAATAAACCTTCATTGATTTCCCCACAAAATTCGACAAAGTCCAATAAATACTACTATCTTCGGAGATAAGCACACTTCGGTCGAGGGGGAAAAATTGCAGCGGGGAATTGGAGACTGCTACTGACCACGCCCCCTCCGTTTGCTCGGCTGCGGCTGGTTGCGGCTGGCTGCGTCCGCCTGGCCGCAGCCTAATGTTAAGTCTATGGGCTGCGGTTTAAGCTCGGATCGGTCCTTTTCTACTACTGCAGTACAACAGGTTGAATCACCAGACCGACGTACAACTGTGCCGTCAGGGTGCTTGGGATAACCACGAGAGTGCTCCTGCTGTAATAGGAAATTGCTCCCCAGACCATAACTCCAGGTGTAGGTCCAGTGTGTCTCGGTCGCAGACAGGTTGGTTACAGGCGCTCACCTGGCCTCTTTCTAACCAACACACGGCCATCACTGGCACCCAGGCAGAACCGGCTTTCATCAGAAAACACAACAGATCTTCACTCCGTCCTCCAATGAGCTCTAGCTTGACACCGCTGACGTCGCAAACGGCACGGGTTTGGAGTAAGTGTAATGCACGCTACAGGGCATCTGGCTCGGAGCTGTCCTTCAAGTAACCGATTTGTAACAGTTCGTTGTGTCACTGTGGTGGCAACTGCAACTCGAATTGCTGCCGCAGACGCGGTACGATGCGCCACGGCCATACGCCGTACACGGCGGTCTTCCCTCTCAGTAGTGCCACGTGGCCTGCCGGAACCCGGTCTTCTTGAGGCAGAACCTTCCGCTGACTACCGCTGCCAACAATCATGCACAGTGGCTATATTCCTGCCAAGTCGTTCTACAATATTGCGGAAAGAAAATCCACCTTCTCGCAGCCCTATTGCACGACCTCGTTCAAACTCCGTGAGCTGTTGATAATGGCTTCTTCGTCTTCTTAAAGGCATTCTTGACTAACATCAACACCCTCCGTCGAATCTCAACGATAACTAACGCTCACGAACGTTACAGCGCGTATTTACAGCAAACCTGCTTTGCATGTTCCGAGGGGCGCTGCTAGCGCCACACGTATGTGCAGAGCGCGAAATTTGCATAGACGTCATCTTACAGATGTACTCTCACCGCCTACCAACTGTCGTTTATCTAACACAACCCCTTCTTGGTGTAGGGATTTTTTTCCGTCAGCGTATACACGATTTTCCCAAAAGTCAATTACCGTTTCTATGAAATGTTAAGTGTTGACGCCTTCTGTTAATCACATACACTTGAGTAAGCCTACGTATATGACCTCTAAAATTTCAAATCTGATAAAAACTAAAAACGATGGGTATGCTAAAAGGATTTCGAGGCACAGTGTATAAAACAAATGGGTATTTCCGTCAAGTCTTTTGTCCATCATGTACTTCCGTCAAGTCTTTTGTCCATCATGTACTTCCCTCAAGTCTTTTGTCCATCATGTACTTCCCTCAAGTCTTTTGTCCATCATGTACTTCCGTCAAGTCTTTTGTCCATCATGTATTTCCGTCAAGTCTTTTGTCCATCATGTACTTCCATCAAGTCTTTTGTCCATCATGTACTTTCATCAAGTCTTTTGTCCATCATGTACTTCCGTCAAGTCTTTTGTCCATCATATATTTCCATCAAGTCGTTTTGTCCTTGACGTAACGGAGTTGAACACATGGTAGGAACTTCATTCTTGTGCAAGTTTTACCAGACGTTTGTTTTCTGACTAGAATGACATAAGGTCTTAAAATAAAAGTAAAGATTGCTGCTCACTTGAAAATAGAAAGCTAAATAGGATAGAGGCGTTTATGCGGAAAAAGATTTCCAAGAAGAATGGATTAAACACGTGGTTGCTTTCATAATGTATTAAATCTCCTTAATATGATGGAAATGGACAAATCATAGAAACTTTGTTCTTGTATAAGATTTACTAGACGGTTGTTTCATGACTAGAATAAAATAAAATTTTATAAAATAAGCTAAGATTGTTGCCTTTCTAAGAAAAAGAAACTGTTGACAAACCTTTTCTTTTTTTTTCAACAATTTTCATAAAATTGAGGTTCCGCCTTAAATGAAATAAAAAATAAATAAATGACATAAGATAGTACAACTGTACTAGTTATCCGAATTTATTGGCGTATATAAAATCAAGGTTTCCAAGCTTTCGCACATCAACCAGATGGCTTTCTCAAGGAAGGTAGACAGCAAACTGCAAACTGGATAATAGAACGTTTCAAGAATTTGAACGCGGTGAGTTGACTTGACAATAAACGAAGAGATGCGAACGTAATTATTCAATAAAAACACGAGACATCATGTTCGTATTGCACGCGGAATCCTTGGAGGAAAACAAAAGGCATTCATTATTTGAAGAATTGGTTCCAAATTCGTGGTAATTCTAGCGAGACGCTATCATTGCAGGCCTCATCGTTTGTAATGATCTCCAATGTTTCCCGAATGGCAGTGGATTTTGGAGTAGAGTAGGCAGCTAATTTCTTTATGTTATCCCACATAGGATCGGCGGACGTGAACTGGACTTCTCTGGACAGGGCCGTGGTTAATTTTCCGTTCTTTATGTCCCTCTTATGCTCGTTGACTCTAATTCTAAATGAACGTTTAGTCATCCCAATGTAGAATCGCTTGGAGCCATCCGGATATTGTAGAGGGACGGCATAAACACCTGCTTCGTTGGAAAATGGGAGCTCGTCAGTATTTCGCTTAAGCATAGCATATAAAGGTGTCGGAGATCTTATGCCGACACCAAGGTTCATCTTTCTGAGCACGTTCTTGAGCTTATAGGAAAGATTTGGTACGTACGGAATAGAGCCCAGATAGCGTAGCCGCGTCATAGAAAGATCGGTATGCCTCTTTTTGTTTCTTTCGATATATCTATGTACCATGTTCGGATCGTATCCTGCCTCGGTTGCCAAATTCATAACGCTTTTTAATTCGCTTAGTCTAGAAGGAACATCGGAGGAGATGTCGAATGCTCTTCTGATTCGATAACGGAATAAAGCTGTCTTGTAATCAGCCGGGCAGAATGAGCTACGGAGCATCAGGTTGGGAACGGAAGTGGGTTTGTAGTAGACTTGTGTACGGAAGCGATTCTCAGGCGATTTACTCAGTAAAACATCCAGATAAGGCAATGCATTATTGTGTTCTAACTCCATAGTGAAATTGATCGTAGGGTGTATATCATTGATTTTATCCAAAAAGAGCGGGAGAGTCTCCTTTCCATGAGGCCATATGAAAAATACGTCGTCAGCATATCGGAGCCAAGTGGTAGGTCTTGGGGTAATGCTGGTGAATATGTGCTGCTCGATTGGGCGAAGGATGGCTTCCGCGAGAATTGCTGAAAGTGAAGATCCCATCGGAGCGCCATTTGTTTGTTTATAGATTTTTCCTCGGAAACTATAGTAACTAGAATTTGAGACTAAATCCATTAATTTGAAGATGCTGTGGCAAGATTCTTGCGAATAAAGTGCTGAATTATGTATAGCTTCTTTTAACGTTCTGATGGCTTCCGGCACGGGGACCGAAGGATAAAGAGAATCCACGTCGAAACTACCGATAATGTCATGCTGTTGGACAGAGAGTTGCTTAATTTTCGTGATAAAATCTCGAGTGGAAGTTATTATAAAGTCCGATTCAGGGAGGTGATTGGCCAGAAATTTGCAGAGTGCCTTCTCTAAATGATACGTCGGTGCGGATCTCCTTGACACGATGGGTCTCAATGGATTATCGGGCTTGTGGTGCTTCAGTCTTCCAAAGAGCTTCGGGATCTGGGGGCCTGGTGGCAATTTGACGGCTTTCTTGAGATCCTCCGGGATAGCGGTCAACCTGGCAGCTCTTTGTACCTGGGCAATCCAACAATTTAAAGGGTTCCTTCGTAGTACTATAGATCTAGAAGCGGAGATGAAGTCCTCTAGTTTCTGATTGTAATCCGCGGCATCCATAATCGCTATCTGACCGGATTTGTCCGTTAGTGTTAATATTATATTACGGTCATTTTTAAGGTTCGAAATCGGTCTCGGAATATTAAATCCATTGGACGATTGTTTTGGATTGTAAAGCGATCGAAGCCTAGAGCAACAGAGGTGGCGTAGTTCGTCTTTGGTGTTTTCCGGAACTCGCGATATAACGCTCTCCAACTCCGAAATGACGGTTTTGGGATTCGGTCTCGTTCGGAAGCAGAACTTTGGTCCAAGTTCCAAAACTTTCTTTTCTTCCAGTGTGAGCGTCCGGTTTGAAATATTGACGAAGGGAATAGTGATATCTTTAGGATTTGGATTCTGGGATGATTTCAGGTAATCCAGCTTCTTTTTATGCCTGGAGGATAAGGAAGTTTGGAGTCTTTCGACTAACATGTCTACTCGGAGTGTTAGGTTGTTGAAAGTGATCGGATCAAAAAGTCTATATAACTTCATATGTAGGGCATAACACTTGGATTCCATTGACATGACCTCCTTTCTTTTCAGGTTCACTATTCTTGATAGAGTCTGGCGAAGAAATTTGTCCTTTTTCTTCTCGAACCATGATCCATTTACGGATGTCTTAAAATTAAGGAACTTCGGGATCAAACCTGACGTCTTGCAGGCGGTTAAAAAATCCAGGTGGGACCGTTCCTTTTCCAATTTGAGTCGAAGCTGTCGGAATTGTTTAAAAGCGTTCCACATTGCTCGGAGATTGCAAAACATAAATAATAACACAAGGAACTGTACACCAACTATATATAAGATAGTACAACTGTACTAGTTATCCGAATTTATTGGCGTATATAAAATCAAGGTTTCCAAGCTTTCGCACATCAACCAGATGGCTTTCTCAAGGAAGGTAGACAGCAAACTGCAAAAGCTTGGAAACCTTGATTTTATATACGCCAATAAATTCGGATAACTAGTACAGTTGTACTATCTTATATATAGTTGGTGTACAGTTCCTTGTGTTATTATTTAAATAAATGACATATTATTTTTCTATTTTTAAAGCCTTTCAAAATACACTCGGCCTCTTTCTTTCCTGTCTTTTCTTGTCTTCTGTTTTATCCGACGCATCACTGAAGACTGGTGTCCATCAGTCACGATTACTGATACTGTAAAGTAGTATGACCTCATACTCTTCCTCTTTAATACTGTAGATCGATATTTAATTTATTCTTCCGACAAACAGCGGACACTCTGAAAAGAAAGCCAACTTGCAAATCTTATATCATAACCATTTATTTTTTTATGTTATTCAGCTGAGGGTTTCGTAACATTCGAATCGCGGATTGCATTAAAACACACCGAAGAGCCAAAACATTTTTTGAACTACTTAATATGATGTTGGTCCCCAACATGCCGCAAAAACAGTTCGACACGTTACCAGCAGATCTTTTAATTCTTATAAGTTACATGGTTAAGCAGCCGCAGATCGGGTTTGCGGTTCCAACACAAACCACAGCTGCTCGATTGGATTGATGTCTGAGGAAATTGGAGGCTAGGATATTTAACGAAAGTCTTTCTAATGTTCCGCACACCATTCCTGAACAGTCTGGACAGTGTTGCATCTCGCATTATCTGTTGAAAGAAGGCACTGTTGGAGGGAAATACTGTTGCCATGAAAGGACGTATCTGGTCTGCAATGATGTAGGGGGCTGACGTCGTACTTTCCTGCACATGAGTGTCTGGACCCAGGATTTTCCAGAAGAACATTGCCCAAAGCATTACTCTTTCTCAACCGTCTTGTTCTCGTTTCACGGTGCATCCTGGTGCCAGCACTTCCCCAGGTAAACGACGCACACGTAGCCTGCATTACATAAGGTGCAACAGGAAATGATTTTCATGGAAACAGACGACCTTCTTCCAATCATTCAAGATCCAATTTTGATACTCTTCGGCCCATTGAAGGCACTTTTGAAGGTGAACCGACGTTAGCATGGGCATTCGTAGCATCCTGCAGCTACGTAGCCCCATTTTTAGCAAGGTCCGATGTACTGACATTATTCCCGTCAACAGAATTAAAATTCCCGGCGAAATGCGTCAGAGTAGTCCTTCTGTTGGGTCTGGTACGATTCGTCCAACGACGATTGGTCCAATGCCGATTCGTCCAAAGGTACGATTCGTCCACTGGACAATTGGTCCAAAGGTACAATTCGTCCAATGGTACGATTTGTCCAATGCCGATTTGTCCAATGGGACGAATGGTCCAAAGCCGATTCGTCCAATGGACGATTGGTCCAATTCCGTCCTATCTGTCCGAACCGAAATGCTACTCGTGCTATAAAAGTCTCATCTGTTCTGATTCTATCTCCAATGTTATACGAAAGTACCGGTAGTCCAAAGAATGTAATATAATGTTACATTTCATGCGTAATATTGTGGTTACAGATTTCTCTTTTTTTTTTTTTTTTTTTTTTTGGAATCGCATTTTTTTGTTATACTGTCCTTGCTGCCGTATGAAGTTACTGATGTACGAGCCGTTCTATCAACTTCAATGTTTCTCTTTTGCATGAAATAATATAAAATACTAGTGTTCCGTTTCTGTTTGTAGAATGCAGAGGGGTTTTCCGCCAACTGCCCAATGGAAACAACTGGTCGGGGTTTGGACGCCTTTTCAACAGTTTTTATTCCAGCGATGTCATATTCATAACGTTTACATATTAAACCAAATTAATAATATTGCGCTTTTACTTAAACACGAAATATTAATTCATAGGCCTTTTTAACAGTTTATATTCTACCGATGTCATATTCAAACGTTTACATATTAAATCAAGTTAATAATATTGCGCTTTCACTTAAGCATGAAATATATTAATTCATAGGCCTGCGGCCTAGGTGCCTTGCAAAGACCTCAGACATGATACGATGAATGCCTTTTATAAAGTTTTATAAAATGTTTACAAATACCAAATATCTAGGTTGTAATTTAAAATCTTCTAAAAAGGCCCGCGAACTAGGTGCCTGGTAGATAGCTGAGAGATGATTCGTTGAGTGCCTTTTATAAGGTTTTATAAAATGTTTACAAATACCAAATATCTAGGTTGTAAATTAAAATCTTCAAAAAATGCCCGCGGCCTAGGTGCTTTGCAAACAGCTGAGAAATGCTCCATTGAGTGCCTTTCACCAGGTTTATGTAAAATGTTTACAATTACCAAATATACGGAAATTATCTTTCTAAAGGATATAAAGACGAGAATAATTTAAATTATTATTCCTTTCTGGAAAATAAAAAAGTTTACCGTTGGTAAGATGATAGATACCATTGGACGAATCGGCGTTGGACCAATCGTACCATTGTACGAATCAGCATTGGACCAATCGTACCATTGGACGAATCGGCATTGGACGAATCGTACATTGGACCAATCGGTATTGGACTAAACGTCACTTTGGACGAATCGGCATTGGACCAATCGTCGTTGGACGAATCGTCCCGGACCGCTTCTGTTGGCTCGTACCAGCATCCATGAGCCGTGGTCGGTCCACACTTTGCCGACGGTTCGCGGTATTTGCCTTCTCGGTCCACTTTTTTAAGGTACTAACTACAGCTAACTGACTTTTTGAAGGTACTAACTACGGCTTACTGACATTTTGAAGGTACTAACTACGGCTAACTGACTTTTTGAAGGTACTAACTACAGTTCACTGACTTTTTGAAGGTACTAAATACGGCTTACCGTGAGCTCCCCAGAAGCCTTACCCTCGCGGAAATGCTCTGACCAAGTCGTCTGCCCATTACAATTTGGTCTGTGCGGAACTCGATTAAATCCTCCGCCTTTTCCAAGTAATGAGCGGGAATAATATTCATCAGCAGAGCTCGGAATCAGGTGACCTTCACACGCGCAGTCGTTTACCTGCAGTTGCTTTGATTTGCATAAACACGCTCTGGTTCTAAAGTTTTGGCTCTTTAGTGTGTGCTTGTTTATAGCAATAATAATTATACCATTTGTTTTGATTAGCACACAATTTGTTTAAGCGATGATCGGTGTGCTATAGAAAATGCGGCACCGGATATAAAAACACTTGGCACGAACTGAGTTCATATGTGAGAACTTGAGTTCAAGTTCCAAATGCGTCTGAGTTCCACAGCTAATGTTTGAGAGCTATCAAAAATCAAAACAAGAAGTGTGAATATACAGAAGAACATGAAAACAGTCGTGGCTTAAAGAGTATTATTTTATTTTCCTAAATTTTCGTTGAACCTGTAAAGCATGGATGTTTCTACTGATACGTGGGAAGTTTTCAGCAGAGCTATCGGAAAGTCGGTGTTATTGGGACAAGTATTAACAGATTTCCAATGTTGGAGTTTCTTTCTGACGCAGGGACCTTGGCAACACGATGTTAGTACTTATTGATTTCATGAACCCCTAACGTTCATTGGTTTTTCTCAGAAGCAGAAGTTGTGCATTTTCTTCATTTTTTATTGAATTACATTTGTCATAAGAAGCCAATTCTGTTTTTCTATTAGTATTTTTAGAAGGTTTGACAGACGAAATTCAACTAACTGCTAAATCAGAAACTTTTAGACAATAAATTATTCTTGAACGTTTACCCAATAAATTCCTGAAGGTGTTACATTATTCTGTAGACGTCTGAATTCATTGTGCTCCAGATGGCCTCAAGGAAGATATCTCTCCAGTATCTCAAGGGACCGAATAACGGACGTAGTCTACAGGAATATATCGCATAAAGACAGTCAGCACACTTCTTCAGGTTTTTTCTGTCGCAATTCTCTTTCCCAGCATCATTTTTCAGTGCCTCTAAAATTAATATTGTGACGTTTTTCTTTTGTTTCTCGTCTCCTCATAGCTGTATTAATTCTGAGGGGCAGGAACGTGACTGGGTTTTTATTAGCTGTGTGGATAACTGAAGGAAACTGAAATTCCGTGAAGCATTTTGCACAGACATACATATGTAGTTTTCGATTGGTGAACAACTCCATATAAAATCTCACATTCATTTATGCCTGAAAGAAAATATTTGGTCTGTGTAGCAGGGTAGAGCAAAATTTAGTATTATGAAGCCCAGTCTGAATTTGAGAATTATGAATGAAACTGTAACGAAAAAATAGAATGTTCTGGCAGCTTCTATCAATTATACATTGAGAGCCCAAAACTCTTAATTTTTTTAATAAGAAAGTTTTAGTGCATGCGGTGTGTAGCGCTTTATAAGTTAGTTTTGAGTAGTCTTCATAAAATATTCCCTAGTGACTGAAAAACATTCACTTGTGACCAGAGGCGAAGCGTGCTTGTATTTAGTGTTACCACTGGAAACAGTTTTAAATAAATAAATAAATATAATTTATTCAAATGTGAAACACAGCAATGTATGCTATGCAAATAACCTACGTAGCTCATTCTACGTATATTGGCGTTTGGAAGATATCCCACGCCGTCTGCCTTGTGAATAAGCAAATGGTAAAGTTAAGTCAGACGTGTGCGTTTTCACTTCTGATAGTGGTTACCAAACACCGGCAGTTCTGTCCACTGCCACTGCGCGCGAAGCAGAAGAAAATGCATGACCTCTCAGATAGTTCCTAACCCAAAGAGCGCACTTCTGTTGTCACCATTCAAGGATTTGATACGGCGGCATGTTTTAGTTTACGAATCATCCCCCAATCTTTGATTTCAGAGCTTTTCTAACGTTTGTTTTACGAGCTACCTACGAGATTCCGACGACTGTTTTTATTGCTATTTAGCAAGTTATTTCTATGTATTTTTATCTCCAAAATGTGTTTGAAACAAACAGAATGAACGGTTGTAACTTCATCTTCGTCGAACATTTTGAATATTCCTGTCGTGAGTTAAAGTGATTTTTTTATTGGAGGTTTAACGACCACCGTGAGCAACTCAGTGAGCTATAAGCAGTCGCCCGTCCTTAATTTAGGGCAACTGGTTCCAGGGAAGGGAGAGAGCCAGTGCCGTAAGACAAACACAACAACATGCATCACCGGGATTCGAACCCGGACCCCTTTTGGACGAATGATCAGAAGCCATCGCTTAGACCACTGCGCCACCGGGGTGGCTTTTAAAGTGAATGCGTTGTTTACTTCTACAGACTAAAGTAAAGTTTCTGAAAATAAAAGTATGAAAATTTCTGCTTCAAAATGCCAAATAAACCCTGTGTGAAAAGCCACATGAAAAATACACCATGCAGTGGAAACAGCCGCCCCCGGTGGCGCAGTGGTCTAAGGCGCTGGCCTCTGATCATTCGTCCGTAAGGGGTCCGGGTTCGAATCCCGGTCAGGCATGGATGTTGTGTTTGTCTTACGGCACTGTCTCTCTCCCTTCCCTGGAACCAGTGACCCTAAATTAGGGTCACTGGTTCCAGGGAAGGGAGAGATCATAAAACACCCCCACACGAGCACATTGCCAGCTCCAAACTTGACCGAGGAACAGTACACTGTGGTAAATAGCGTTGCCCCGGCTGCCGCCATACCCACAAACGGACATCAGACTGATGGATCGTGTATCTGGATCCATCAGTCCATAGGAACTGTTTCCGTTAATCTATTGTCCACGATAAATGTTCTTTGCGCCATGCTAAACGACGAGTAGCATTCCGAGTGGAGATGAAAGACTAATGAGCAACCGCATGAACACGGTAACCCATGGAATGAAGTTCTCTGCGAACAGTACGTGCACATACCGAGGTTCCAGCATTTTTATTCACATGTACACTGGGGTCTTGTGCAGCACTCCGTCGATTAACTGTAACGACTCTCCTGAGGCTTCGACGTCCTCTATCCCTGATTTTCTTTGGTCTGCAGGTACGTTTTGCTGCTTGAGGCACGCCATGTGTTTTCCACTTATTTAATACACCCAAAAATGTTGACTTGGGTATTTTTAAACGCCTCTCGGTTTCTCTTATGGACAACCCACTAATATATTACCCAACGATGTTTCCTTTCTCAAAGTCAGTTCTCTCCTGCCGCGACATTTTCACTCAACCTCACAGTGCGATACGATCGCGGTCAGCTGCAGGCTTGTTTTTATACCGTTTGCGGCTGTATCTTAACAACGCAGCGGATACGTTCATTTGCATTTGAAGGGGTATCCGGTTACTTTTGTCAATATAGTGTGTGTGCGTGTGTGTGTGTGTGTGTGTGTGTGTGTGTGCAGGGTTAATACAAATGAAACAGACAGTTTCAACATTTCAGAAAAAAAAACTATTTAATACATTGACACTCAACGTTACACCTTTTGGTAGAGAAACACTTGAAATTTGTTACAGCAGCTTACAGATTATATATGCTCCCTTAGTCACACGACAGATATCAACGCGGTTGTCGAATTCTTGCCAATCACGTGTTAACATATCTTTACCAACTTCAGCAGTAGTTGCTGTGATACTTTGTCAGATCCGTTAAATAAACAGGAAGGGGATGGACGAATAATATGTTTTTGTTATAGCCCCATAAAAAAGTCACAGGATGTTAGATCCGGACTTCGTGGTGGACAACATGGGAGTTACATGTTGTCGCCTGTTGCGCGGCCAATCCAGCGCTGTGGAAGATTTTCATCGAAGTAATTTTTTACTTCCCGATATCAGCGTGCTGGTGCTCTATCGTGATGGGAAGCGAAGTTATCACTGTCTTCGTGCAGTTGAGGTATCAACCAAATAATTGGCATATCGAGATAAGAACTTTCCGTTAAAATGTTTTCTAGGAAAAAGAAGGGACCATAAACTTTTTTGGGGGACATAGGACAGAATGCATTAACCTTTGGGGAAACCCGCAAATGCTCTGGGATTTTCAATCCCCCATACGTGAATGTTATGTTTGTTAACTTTCCCACTAATTGGAATATTGAGTCGTCGCAGAAAATTAGACGCTCACTGAAATCATTTTCTTCAAAACGCTCCTACATTTCTGTACAGAAATCGCGACGTGCAATTCCGTCATTGTCGCTTAGACTTTGCAATAACTCATTTTAGGTGCTTCCTCAAAATTTTCGAAAGAGTCAGTTGGGGAATTTGTAACTCCCGAAAAGCCGTCGTTGTGGATTTCATTGGGCTACGTTGGTAAATGGCTCGTACACGCTCCACTTGTTCATCAAATACACGTGTTCTCCCTGGACTATTATCTTTACAGAAACGTCATGTTGTTTCAAATTTCTTGTGCCAATTCGTAGATGGGTTGTCGATTTGGTGGTGGTTTCTTGAAACGTGTTCTATACCGCCGTTTTAATCAATAGTATCAGAATTCGTTTTTCTTAATTCAAGGACACAGAGCGCCTTCTCCACAGCTTTTTCGGGTATCTTGCCTGACTAGTCACGCGAATATAGATAAATAGATAGATAGATATGACAGTGATACTACTTGCATTATGAATACAAAGTTCAAGAGAAAGCATTCACATCGTCTATATATTAGTCTCATTTTCCTGTCCTAAAATAGCTGAGAATTGTATAGCCCGTAGATATCGGTGGTGTGGAAGATGATAATACACTAAAGCTGGATTCATCAGTAAGTTGAGATAAGCTGGAATCAGATAATAAGTAAGTTTTTTTGAAATGGTTTGGTGAACTTCAGTATAGCAATAATGCAGAAACAGGTGGAAAATTTTTAACTCATTTTCTTGTTGTAACAAGAAAAAGAGATAAAAACTTTCCACCTGTTTCTGCATCAGAGTGTCTTTTGACAGGGAGCATGTCGTATGCCTATTCTTCATCTGCAAATTTCCTCCCCCATGTGCTGGCATACATGTTCAGAAATTTTAAAGAAAACTAATGCGTTGAATTTAGTTCAGCAGAGGGAGGAAGGGTGACTTTAATTTTTCGTGTGCCCAAGGTTTGATGTTCAGAATGAACACAAAATGAAAAAAGTGCGCACATAACAGCTGGATTTACGCATGACGAAGTTTTTAGTCATAACAAGGTATAACGAAGTAAATTTCTCCGTCATTTCTGGTCTACGCCGGGATTCGAACCCGAGGCCGCTTATTCCGGAACAAGTCGCTCTACCAACTGAGCTACGCAGACATTTGTTCTGAGTTATATCTGCCTTTATGTCATGTGCGTCCTGTTGGCAGGTACGTCACATCTCCTGGTACGTTACATCATCTCCCCGTTATTTTTTTTTTTTTTTCGAAGTGCTGGAGAAAGGATTCTCTTATTTTTCCTATCTCGCGGTGTGGAAATAACATCACACCAATGCGAGATTTTGAACGGTCGGGTCATCCGGATAGTTCGGGCGCCATTATAACGAAGTAAAATTCTCCGTCATTTCTGGTCTACGCCGGGATTCGAACCCGAGGCCGCTTATTCCGGAACAAGTCGCTCTACCAACTGAGCTACGCAGACATTTGTTCTGAGTCCTATCTGCCTTTATGTCATGTGCGTCCTGTTGGCAGGTACGTCACATCTCCTGGTACGTTACAAAGGGACAAATCAAAAGTTACAGAAACTTCCGTACAAATTATTCCCCAGTTCCGTCTATTCACTTCCGTTGTAGTCAAGCACATAAAAGTTCTTTGGAGTCAAAAGAAGCGGCCAGGCTTTCAGCTAAGCCATC
The DNA here is from genome assembly GCA_039090855.1 of Macrothele yani. Taxonomy (NCBI): domain Eukaryota; kingdom Metazoa; phylum Arthropoda; class Arachnida; order Araneae; family Macrothelidae; genus Macrothele; species Macrothele yani. The sequence goes on along the minus strand of CM077025.1, from coordinate 81,779,884 downwards.
CACGTGACTTCCGACGAAGGCGATTTCTTCCAAGCAACTATGCATTCCTATCTACGCCGAGGGTCACATCTCATGTTGTGCCTGCGTTAAGGCTTGTCCAAATTTTTGTTTTGTTTTATTTGGGGGTTTAATGACCCCGATGAGAAACTCTGTGGATATAAGCATTTGTTGGTCCCAAATTCGGGGCCATGGTTTCCTGGAAAGGCCAGAGGCAGTGCCTAAGAACAAGTACAATACCCCTGCCGAAGCTGTGATTCGAACCAAGACTCATCGCGGAAGAGTTGCTAGGGGCCAACGCTTCTAACCACTCGGCCACTAGGGTGACTTATTTAACTTCAGCATTATAATATTTAAACTATTCCGTGGCTCCCTTTATAAAAATAACCATATTTCTTCTGGTAAGAAATGCACTTTCCAAAAGTTAAGAATTATTAAAGAGGAGAACTGTTCATCTGAGTAATTTCTGGAACGATATCGCAAATGCGCCATGTTTAAAACCTACAGTCTTCGTGTTTGTAGTCGTGTACGCAAATCGACAGTGAAATGTTTTGATACTGCGAGGAAACGTGTAGTTCGTATGATTGAAAGCTGTGTGTTTGCCGATTCACTGTAGCTAAAAACACTGACCGTAGTGTGTACCTTTCACGTTTACTGTCATGGCTACGGCACCGAAGGACTGTAAGCGCTTAATCAACTTACAGCAGTTTTACACCGCGTTGAAAGAAAACTGAGGTTACACAAAACCTATTTTATGTTCAGCTAAACAAACTTCGTAAATTTCCTTTTTCCAGCTTATTCATTTCTACTATATTTAAAATTAGTAATTCTTGCCTGGCTTTTTGAACATTGCAGCCTTCAGATTTTACATGTAGGACAGGTAAACTACTTTTTCCAGTAGTGCATAGTGGTAATAAAGGAAAGGAAAGCTGAACATGGTCCTAAGCGCTATAAATTCTGCCCATCATAAAAAAAATTCCAGAAAAATAAGTTAATCATCATTGTGAAAAATATATTAATCAGCATACTGATATTTAAACACCAACGACAAAAGCATTTCTTTATCTGGTATCTGATAAGCACCTACCTTCGGTTTCATAAACAACAACTGGGAAATCAGAACCGAAAACCCTGAAAATCAGTCGTTCTCTTATAGCACCCGAGCAGCAAGTCTTTCTACTGATTCATGATTATAAGTATTTTTGAGCCGTTTGCTCTTTTACTTTAAATTTATGAAAATCTGTCTTTTTCCAGAGAAATTTGTTTTAGTTTACATAAAATCAAATGTAATTCCTGTGTTTTCACTTATCGCATAAGTTCTTAAAAAATCTTTGGTAGTTCTTTTAGAACAACAGATTAGAACTGTTTTTCACTTTATTTAATTATCTTAAGCATTGATAAAATGTGCAGGCGTCAATAACAAGCACTGGGAATTTTGTGTGACTTCCCTTAAACTACTTTAACTGAAACTGCTAATATACGTATTTTTCCTCATCTGTTTATTTTTTCACTGTTTCTTACCGATTTCTTGTGTTTTATAACAGATGTCTAAAAACAGAAGTGAGAGATGTTGGTGCGAAGAATGTAGGTCGATAATAATTGAGGGCATCGCATTAAAGTAGATTGGAGTTCATTGTCATTTAACAGACCTCCTCCACTTTCAGAAAGCAGTTCGTCCAATCGTGGATCCATTGTCATTATTCCTTTCCCTGTTCATTAATCTCTCTGTGATGAAGATCGTGGGAAGAACACGATGGAGAGCTCCCCCAGTCTGTCCTTTTTGGTTTATTTCTTTTGTTTTCACCCACAAATAAGGTTTCTTCTCTCCTCGTAGATCGTAAATGAAAATGAACACTCTCGTTGTGTTTCTACATAAGATTAACGATAATAGGAAGATAAAAGAGGTTTGTTGAAGTTAAAGGAAGAATGTCTAGAACACAGAATGTTAAATTCATATGATCGAAGTTTAAAGCACAAAGGTTGGCACCGTTAGGAAGAAAAATAATATTTTTTATATTTATGGGTAAAAGATGCTTCATGCGCTTCTGTGGGTTACGAAAATTAGTGAAACAAATGAAACCAAATTTAGTAACCATTCTTGAATTAAATGTCTCATTACCAATCGGAAAGTTTTCTTTTGTTAACTAGACGCGCTATAATTTACGAAAAATGGAGGCTCACAACTTTACTTTTCTGGAAATTTCGGTATTAAAAAGTATTTTATGAAATGTACAGTATGGTAGTATTTTTCACAAAGCAAGTGTAAATTTCCTGGCTCGCTGTAAAAAAAGGATAAACTATTTCTCAAGAAAGTAATGGGAAGAATTAGTTCTGCAACTCGTTTGAAAACGAACATTGTTCTGAGCAATAAGGATATATATTTTTTTTAATTTGGAAAATATAATTTATTTAAAATAGTACTAATAATCCGAATTTCTTGGCGTAGATTATAAATCAAAGTTTCCAAGCTTTCGCACATCAACCAGATGGCGTTTTTCAAGGAAGGTAGACAGCTAACTCTCTACCTTCCTTGAAAAAGCCATCTGGTTGATGTGCGAAAGCTTGGAAACTTTGATTTATAATCTACGCCAAGAAATTCGGATTACTAGTACTATTTTAAGTGTAATTGGTGTACAGTTCCTTATTATAAATAATTTATTTAGTTGCATAAATGGTGAAATCGACCTTTAATTAAAATAAAAAATCAATGTTCAACAATTTAATTAAATGATAATTTACTGATTTTTGCACATGTTTTTAATTATTAAACGAATATTTTCTTTAATCTAAACTTCTCTTGCAGCATCGTTAGTTGTACAGCCAGATGGACTAACTATAGCAGAACTTTCCTTTCTATTCAGATCCGTCTTGTGTTATCCTCCGATTTCTTACTTTTAGTCCCTTCGGTGCATCTTCAATATTTCTTTTCTTTTCTTTTAGGGTAACCATTCGTTCGAAGTTCAAAGTCTCAGATACATTTTGTCGTTCATCAGTACATGTCTGTGTCAGCGCATTCTTGCTCCTTGGACCGTCTTCAAAATCTCTCACTTTAACTGGTGCTCTTGTTCGATTATTTTTATTTTTGTACTTTCTAGTAACTCAGTAAAATCTAAGATAAAATACACCGCTCGAAATAGAAAATGCCACACCAGAAAGTATTTGTCGGAGAGTCATGCAAAATGGTGGGGTAAATGTTGACAGCTGGGTTACGTAAATGACTGCAGTTGCGAGCCAGTCAGGTGACAGGGAAGAAAGATGATCGTCTTCTCCTGGAAGTATGGACCTCTTCATCGGAGTGATCTCGCTGGCGAAAGAATGTGTCACGAGTGAGAATGGTTGGACGATGTCATCGGGAATCCTACCATCACACGGACTTTACCGGAGGTTTCGTCATGGGACTACGTATGGCTGGTTGGTCCCTGCGTTGCATCGCGGCGGGAACACATCAGGACGCGCCCACCGTCGGCCAAATGTGGCAATAGTGGTTGGAGAAGGGTAACATGAGTCGCCATAGTGGAACTGGTGCAAGCCGATGATCGTTTGAACACCTCGGTCGTTGCCTTCGATGGCTAGCCGTAGTAGCCCCATAATCCACAGCAAACGGCGTTCAGCGAGATGGGCATCCCCGTTTCGACATGGACTGCGAATCGCAGATTGGCTAAACCAGGTTAGCTCTCCGTCAGCCTTTGAGATGAATGCCGCTGACATCAGCAAATCGTCGCGCAAGGTTTTAATGATGTCGTACCGGACATGCCTGGTATTATGATTGGAACCATGTCGTATCCAGCGACGAGTCTAACTTTTGTTTCAGGGCCGACGATCTCCAATTCAAAATCTAGGGATAAGATGATCCCGGAACGAACTGTTGTCTTCGATTATATATATATATAGAGAAAAGAGAGCGAGAGAGACAACAACAAAGGAATATTGAACAAAAACATTTTTTGTGAAGACAGGAACGCAGAAAAATAAAAATAAAATGAAACTGAAAAAACCAGGTTGCCTTTATCAGGAGAGCAACAACCCGGTGGAGTGGCTTTTCTGGTAACAGTGAACGACTAGTAAAAACCAATAGTCGACTGCTCCTGCTCCTGAAGCCACTAAATCCACCCCAGTTAGAACGAGAAACACCCGAATGCTCAAGAACTGTAGAAAACAAAGAAACGTTAACTCACCCAAAGATGGTGCGAAACCTGCGGCCGGAGTAAACAGATGAGAAACCACTACCACTGAAATACGGAGGGAAGGAACAAGAAATAAATAATTAACACGGAAATGTTGTAATAAAATGTTAAGCACAAACGGGGAACCTAATTAGCCGAACCAGGTGAGAGAAACAATAGATGCAAGACTGTGTATGTAGTTGTTCTTCAGCCACAGAGGACCTGCCAAGTGGGATTTGGTGTTACCTGCTGATTTTAAATTTGTGAGGTCCTATGTTAGTACAGAGTGTTGTTGTGTAATTTAAAGCTGGGGGACGTAGAATTAAATTAAGAATTATTTGATGTATGTAACGTCTGAAAAAGTGGAGTGGAACATTATTATTTTTAAATTTAATGACTAAGTTGTTGAGGTTTTTGGTACTGTATTCAGTGTTAGAACATATTCTGGCAATGCGGTGAAACTGAGAAATAATGACGTTACGGTGTCATCATCATCATCATTGTCAACCATTATCAATCCACTGCTGGACGAAGGTCTCCCCAAGTTTCCTCCACAACGGTCTGTCTTGTGCCAGTCTCCTCCATGTCACTCCCGCATATTTACGAATTTCATCCACCCATCTCCCATGTGGTCTTTTTCTGGGTCTTTTCCTGTCCCTTGGAATCCAATCTAAAATTTTGGCTGTCCATCTATGGTCTGTCCTTCTGGCAGTATGTCCAGCCCATTGCCATTTCAGGGATTTAACTCTGATCATGATGTCTTCCACTCTCGTCATTTTTCGGATCCACGAGTTCCTCTTCTTATCTCTCCTGGTTATACCAAGCATGCACCTCTCCATGCTTCTTTGAGTTGTCTGCAGCCTTTGTATGTCTCTTTTAGTTAAGGTCCACGTCTCTGCACCATACGTAAGCACTGGAAGGATGCATTGATCAAACACTTTTCTTTTAAGACATAATGGCATATTGCTCTTGAAAATTATGCTGTTTCTTCCAAAAGCTCTCCAGGCAAGTTTTGTACGCCGATTAATTTCTTCATCAATGTGACCCTCACTTGATATCTGCTGTCCAAGATAAACATACGTATCTGTTATCTCCAGTTTTTCTCCATCAATCGATAAATCTTCATTTCTTGTAAAAGCATTGAACATCACTTTTGTCTTCTGAAAGTTCATTTTTAATCCCACTTCTTTACTCTTGTCAGCAAGTTCCTGGATCATACTCTGCAGCTCTGATGGGGTAGTTGCAAAAATGACTACGTCATCAGCAAAACGAAGGTGGGTTAGATAATCTCCATTAATCTTTATCCCTTTGTTTTCCCAGTTCAGTGATTGAAAGACATTTTCCAATGTGGCATTAAAGAGCTTCGGAGATATGGTGTCACCTTGTCTCACTCCCTTTCCAATTTTTATGTGTGTTGTATTTTCAAACAGCCGAATCTTTGCACTTGCATTTTCATAGATGTTATTAATAATATTAATGTATGCATCTTCAATACCGCAGGATTTCAGAGCCGTGGTAACTGCTGATGGTTTCACCGAATCAAAGGCTTTTTCATAATCGATAAAAGCCATGCACAATGGAAGTTCATATTCCCTCGCTCTTTCAATTAGTTCTCTCAGTACGTGGATATGATCTATTGTGCTGTAGCCACTCCTGAATCCAGCTTGTTTGGGATGTAAGGTCAGGTGATGCGTAACATCACAGCCTCTCCTTGACAAATGTCAACCCCGCCTTCTCGTGGTGCATCCTGTTCCCACTAAAGGGGCTCTGACGACCGCAAATAGCGGTATAACTATACCATCGGGATCAGAGGAAATGCTATCCCACACTCACCAACCCGCTTGGCCAGCGTGGTGAGTTATGGCCAAACACCTCCAAAATGACTCTACAACTTAAATCTTGGCCCTCAGTCTCCGGCAGCTGGAATGTACCTGGCCAAGGCAGCGGCCAGTGCGACATGAAGGCAGAGGGTGCTAAGAATCCCCGGAGGACCGGACTAGGCTGCCATTTGATGCTGACCTTGGCTACCTACAACGGACGCTCCCTATCTTCTGATTCAAGGCTTCTTGAATTGGAAGAGGAACTACAAAGGATCAAGTGGGACATCGTCGGGCTGAGTGAGGTAAGGAGAAAAGGAGAAGATCTCATTGAACTGAAAAGTGGACATCTCTTCTATTATCGTGGGACAGATACTGGCAGAACTAGTGGTGTTGGATTTATAATAAACAAGAAACTGAAGGATAAAGTGGTAGAAGTTGAAAGTTCCTCTGACAGAGCTGCACGACTTGTTATCCAACTATCGAGAAGATACCAGGCTCAGATTATTCAAACTTATGCACCCACCACAAGTCATCCTGAAGAAGAAATTGAAGAATTTTATGAGGAAATTCGTCATCTAAATAATAAAGGTAAGCAGCACTTGAAGATAATTATGGGAGATTTCAATGCAAAAATAGGGCACCGGCAACAGAATGAAACTTCAGTAGGTAAATTCGGTCACGGCAACAGAAACCAGCGTGGAAATACTCTCGTTGAGTTTGCAGAGGCAGAAGGATTTTTCATCTTGAATTCCTTTTTCAAGAAAAAGCCACACAGGAAATGGACATGGAGACATCCAATTGGGACGACAAGTGAAATTGATTTTATTATGTGTAACAAAAAATTCGTCATCGAAGACTGCAGTGTGCTAAACAAGTTCAACACAGGTAGTGACCATAGATTGGTGAGATGTAAGATGCACCTCAACACTAAACTGGAACGTGGCAAGCTCATAAGACAAACAAAATGTATTGACATAACCAACCTTAAAAAGCACCATAATACTTTCAAGTTGGAACTGAAGAACAGATTCTCTGCTTTAGAAGGCCTAACATCGGAAGAAGTGGATATTTCGGAAGTTAACAGAAAAGTAACCAAAGCTCTTATGGAAACAGCAACAAAATTAGCTGGGTCTAAGAACAAGTTGCATGTAAACAAATTATCAGGAAAAACCAAAATGTTGATGCAAAAAAGAAGAGAGATGAGGACAACTAAAGAAGATGTGACTTCCAAAGTGTAATATATAGAGCTATGCAAGACAGCACGAAAAAGTATCACTGAAGACGTAAGGAAATTCAACTGTGAGCTAGTGAGGAAAGCAATTGAAAACAACCAAAGCCTAAAGATAGCAAAGGGACATCTCAGTAAGGGAAGAAAACAGATTATGGCTCTGAGAAAAGAAGATGGTTCTATAACAAGAAATAGAGGCGAAATTTTGACAAGAGTGAAAGATTTCTACTCCAAATTATATGAAAGGGATGATACATGTACTCCAGACATCATGAAAGGTACCAGAGTTCTTCCAGTTCTCCCAGCAGAAGTTGCTCATGCAATCAAGAACATGAAGCGAGGGAAAGCTCCAGGAGAAGATGGAATTACTATAGACATCATACAAGAAGCAAGTGGAGAAATTGAAACAGTACTCGCCCAAATTTTCACTCGATGCCTTAATGAAGGGAAGATTCCTGAGGATTGGAACAATGCTACAATGATCCTGCTACATAAAAAAGGTGACATTGAGGATCTCAGGAACTACCGACCTATCAGCCTCCTATCAGTGGTTTATAAAATCTTCACTAAAGTTCTTTCACACCGCTTGAAGGTAACACTGGACATGGCTCAACCGAGAGAACAAGCTGGACGTTACGGTGTATATCATATTATGTCTCTAATGGCATACACCGTAACGTCATTATTTCTCACTTTTCACCGCATTGCCAGAATATGTTCTAACACTGAAAACATTACCAAAAACCTCAACAACTTAGTCATTAAATTTAAAAATAATAATGTTCCACTCCACTTTCTCAGCCGTTACATGCGGAAGCAGGACCAGTCGACTATTGGTTTTTACTAGTCGTTCACTGATACCAGAAAAGCTACTCTCCCCGGTTGTTGCTCTCCTGATTAAGGCAACATAGTTTCTTTCAGTTTCATTTTATTTTTATTTTTCTAGGTTCCTGTGTTCGGAATTTTTTTTGTTCCATATTCCTTCGTTATTGTTTCATAACTATATAATTCACTAATTCCTTCAGTCTGCTGCATATTGCGCAACCGAGATATTAGCTTCAGAATTTTGTATTTTCATTTCATTGTATTTCAGTTATAATTCCTTGAACTTCAGTTACTGTCGTAAACTTTTCTCGTGTTATTAAATATTTATTATACATATACACTGAAGTGCCTGAAAAACTGGTACACCAGTCTAATACGTGGTAGGTCTCCCACGGGAGCGCAGTACAGCAGAAATACGACGGGGCGTGGACTCCACTGGCTTCTGGAAATATGCTGTAGGCAATTCACACCATACTTCCTGCAGAGCGTTCCACAATTCGGGTGTATTCCGAGGTCTCGGATTCCTGTGTTTGATAGCGCGTTGCCTGGCATCCCAAATGTGTTCTATCACGTTCAGATCTGCGGATGAGTGGGAATGGCAACACCCCAATTTCAGATGAATGCTCCTCTAACCATAATGTGGCGTCCCGACACTTGTGTGGAGGTGCACTGGCCTGTTGGAACAGGCCCAACCCATCAGCATGAATGAAGGACATGAACGGGTGTACCTCGTCAGAAAGGATGCGCACATAGCGTTGGCCGGTCACAGACGTTTGTAGACGTACCAGGTGTCCCATTGAAGTCCAGCTAAACACACCCCATACCATTACGGACCCCCACCAGCCGGTACAGTTCCCTGTTGGCAGGCGGGATCCATGGCTTCATGGGGTTTGCGCCACACACGAATCCTTCCATCTTCCCGATGCAGTTGGAAACGCGACTCGTCAGACCAATCTACTTGTTTCCAGTCATCAAGTGCCCAGTGACGGTGTTGCCGTGCCCAAGCGAGGCGCATAGCTCTGTGTCGTGCATCCATGAAGGGGACTCGAGTTCGGCGTCAGCTTCCAAAGCCCATATCGTGCAGGGTACGTTTCACAGTCCGGACGCTGATGCTTGTTGAGGCTCTAGCATTGAATTCCGAAGATACCTGAGAGAATGCTGCACGCCTATCGCGTGAAGCGATTCTTGACAGCCGACGATGGTCACGTTCACCCAATGTCTTTTTACGGCCACACTGGTATCGAAGGTTGGAGGTTTTGCCGGAATTCTTGTAGTCACGGTACACCCTTGCAATAGTCGTCCGTGAAAATCCGAACTTAGTTTCTACCTGCGAAATACTATGGCCCATCTCTCGAGCGCCAACTATGACACCGCGTTGATAATCGCTTAAATCGTTATTACTTGTCATTCTCATGCCCAAAACAGCTCTGACAGCTGGCAATGATGTCCATCGCTTTATATACGTACTGGCTGACGCAACCGAGTACGCGCGTAGGTGACGTTGCTATGCATTTCGCATAAGCTCGTCTGTACCAGTTTTTCTGGCACTTCAGTGTATATACATGTATACGTATATACACTGCCGGACAATTGCTAAGGACGGATGACAATAGCAACGATAGCAACCATAAAATGCAAGGCAGGAAAATGTGGAAATTAGCATAAGTGCGGGATACAGTAAGACGTGTTGTGCGCATGCAAATTTTGGATTGCCGAACTTGGTCGTGACATCATAGCGCTGATAAGAGATATAAAGGATTTGACGCGTATTGACCGTTGCTGTTCAAACGCAAAGTTGAAAGGGAAAGAATCAATTGACGAACTAGCAATTTTCAGTATGTCTTCCCGACATCATCTAGATGATTTTACGCGTAGCCGTATTATTGGCAAGATTGAAGAAGGGCGAAAAATAACAGATGTTGCCAGGAAGTTCGACGTCAGCCATAGTGTTGTTTCAAGGCTTTGGAAATCATTTCAAACAAATGGAGAGTGTAGCAAACGTCACGGGGAGGTCGTGTTCGCAGTACGACACCTGCAGAAGATCGGTACATAGTGCTATCAACAAAAAGACACCGGCGCAGCACAGCTAGTGAGGTAGCAAATCAGTTTATGGCTGCTACTGGCAAGCGGATCTCCCGAAAAACTGTCGCCAGACGTTTACATGAAGGAGGACTATACGCCCACCGTCCTGTTGTGTGCATCTCATTGTCCAGACGTCACCGTAACGCCCGTTTGCAATGGTGCCATCAACATCGCAATTGGACTGATAACGACTGGTCTGCTGTCCTCTTCTCAGATGAGAGTAGATACAGTCTATCGTCTGATTGTCGACGACAACTGATCTGGCGTGATAGTGGTACTGCATATTGTCCAGCAAACATACAGGAAAGGGACTGATATCCGACGTGTAGTGTCATGGTATGGGCCAGCATCATGATTAATGGCCGTACGTCCCTCTATGTGCTTCCAACTGGGACTATGACTGGCCAACGATACAGTAATGGTGTTCTGCTACCTCATGTTCGCATGTTCCGTGGTGCTGTCGATGATAGATTCATTTTCATGGACGACAACGCAACATGTCATCGAACAGTCGCTGTGCAGGAGTGTCTTGAGAGCGAGGATATTCAACGCCTCGTATGGCCAGCACGTTCTCCAGATCTGAATCCCATTGAAAATGTGTGGGATGCTTTGGGGAGGAGTCTTGCTGGTCGCCAATGCCCTCCAATAAACAAGGACACCCTCATCCATGTACTGACAGAGGAATGGGATAAATTACCCCAACAGCTGCTTGATAATGTTGTGCAAAGCATGACACGACGTGTGGAATCTTGCATCGCCCTCCATGGTGGCCATATCCCGTACTGACATCTTACGCTGGAACGCCTGCGGACAGTAATTGCATGTTTTTCACGTTTACGTATTCTGCACAAAATGGCCTGTTTGTCCCTTGAACACGTTCCAAAGCCTTCTGGATTTCAGAGCACAATAAATTGTCTTTCTTGTAATGTCCTGGCATTCTGACATTATTTTATTTCACTTGGCATCCAACCACACTTACTTTTTTATGCGCTATATAGCCGTTTATGATCCGTCCTTAGCAATTGTCCAGCAGTGTATAACGTTTTTCTGAGACACAACAATGACTTTGTCTTCAACGATCGTTGCTAATTACATATGAGTGTCGTTTTTTATCCGGAAGATTTTTCCCTGAAAAAACAACTGTGCATGCAACTACGTGAACTTCTTGAACCTAGATATCAAGATCAACAAAAAAAATGGATTTTGAGATCAACTTATTTGATAAGAGGCAAGATTTCAATTTTGAAATCAACTGTTTCACCCACTAGTCATGCAACGTCTCCATAGAAGTACACCGTAACGTCATTATATCCCAGTTTCACAGAATAGTTAAAATATGTTCATCCAAAGAAAATATCACTAAGAACCTCAATATTCTAGTCAATAAATTCAAGACTAATAAATTTCCAATCTGCTTCCTTAGACGTTACTTAAATAAACTAATCTTTAATTTTAACTCAACCTCACCAATCTCTAAATTACATATTAACACTCTGGGCTGACACAGGACCTAACAACTTTAAAATCAACAGGATACACCAAGTGTCCGATCTGGCGTCGCATTCCGTGGTCCAATCAAACGTCGCATTCCAGAGATATACGCGCCAAAAGTTCGTTACGTCACATCCGGTAAGAATACAGACATTAGAAATAACTTACCCAACCACTTTTACAAAAAACATGTCATTTATTGATGTGTACCACTACAATAAAAATGATAAAACACGTGGATTCGTGTCGTATTACAACATGTGTTCAAAATGACCACCTTGTAGTGGGGAACAGGCGGCAGCCCGCCGAGGAATAGACATCTGCACGCGTTGCAGCATAGCAGGGGTTATAGTTGTGAGGGCCGCGTGTAAGGTGGCCACTAGGTCGTGCAGGCTGTTGACAGGCCGTCGACATACCAGTTCCTTTAGATGACCCCAGAGGAAGAAGTACAATGGGTTAAGATCCGGCGATCTAGCGGACCATGCCACACGACCAACACGGCCAAGCCATCGACCGGGATATTCCAGCCAATGGTACGTTTTCCAGTAAGTCCGGCAGAACATCACGTAGGAGCACCATGTAATTGGCAGCTGTGATACGTTAGGGAAAAAGATATGGTTCCGCTAGGATACCAGATATGAACACCCACCGGACCTGGTGAACGTGTTCACGTGTTGCGTGCGGAGTGTCCAATACCCAAACATGACTATTATGGGTGTTGCAGATACCCTGCCGTGTAAACCTTGCTTCATCAGTCTACAAGATCCGGCGGATGGAACTATTATCGGCAGCATGTTGCTGTTGCAGCCACTCACAGTATGCCAGTCTTCGAGGATTATCCTGTGGTAATAGGCTTTGCACCCGTGTGGTGTGATATGGACACAGGTCTTCGTCGTGTAGAACTACAAGTACGGTACTTTGGTGCACACCGAACTGTAGCGCGATCGCACGGCTGCTGGTCATTGGCTCCTCCTCTATGAACTCTAGTATGGCGTCCTCGAGGGATGGTGTTCTCACAGAGGGTCCAGCGTTACTGTCTACACTTGTACGTGGTGCGACATTGGCTGTGTCGCGCATTCGATCGTACAGCCGTAATAGGACATGGGCGTCCTGGTGCCGTCGTGCCGGGTATCGCTCGCTGTAGGTCCTTGCTGCACTCAATGCTGAACCATAGCATTCCTCCAATAGGTGATATATGTCACAATACTTTCTCAAACTGTACGACATATCGCTACCCACACTACTGTTAAATGTACCAACGCAGTATGAGCTTACCTGCTACCGTCGCCAACCCTTTTTATCCCTACCTGCCGCATCGCGCAGGCGTACAACTGATGGTTTCACGCCACAACGTCCTTCGAATTTGCATACTCACCCCGTGCCACATTTTTAAATGTTGATTGCCTTTTATTTTTTTTAATTGGACGTTTAACGACCACCATGAGCAGCTCAGTGGGCTATAAGTAGTTGCCCGTCCGGGATTTAGGACCACTGGTTCCAGGAAAGGGTGAGAGTCAGTGCGGTAGGAAAAACACAACATCCATGTTTCACCGGGATTCGAACCCTGACCCCTTTCGGACAAATGATCAGAAGCCATCGCCTTAGACAACTGCGCCACCGGGGCGGCTTGATTGCCTTGTGATACGTGCGTCTGTATAGCCATCAACGTCGCTCTTCAAGGAGCATGTGCTTTACAGGATGTGACGTCACGAAACTTTCGGCGCGTATATCACCGGAATGCGACGTCCGATCGAACAACGGACAACGGTTTTCAGCTTCTTTCTCCACGAGGAATCGTTCGGTAGGTTTATTGTGCGGTTTATTCTGATCACCCTGTATATATATTAAACCAGCTGGGCTCTCTCGACTTTCGAAAATATGTGAAATAAATGCTATAGGTCATTCACGTGGAGAGCACAGTAAAACCAAAATTGATATGTGTTTAGTTTCCTGAAAACTGATGCTCATCATGACCAATTTTTACATAATTTGCTCTTCTACCACTTCAGGCGAAGAGAAAATTGCTGTTAAAAATTAAATATTAGGTGTATGCATAAGTTCCTAGCGTTTTATGGTCGGATAGATGTCGTGCTTACGCAAGCAGATCCCCCTCCTCCTTTTGTGGATGGGTGGGTGGGTTAAACGACCATTTTGAGCAACTGAATGATGAACTGTAAGTTGTCTCCCGTCGCTAACAGCAGAGCAAGCACACAAACCATGCCTCATCCGGAACTACTAAGGCGAAAGGGCAGAAGCCAGCTCTCAGACTACTGCACTACTAGGGTGGCAGATTTTCATCATCATCAAAGCATTTCTGCGCTTTGCATTTTCTTCCATCGTTAACTAGCTTGTTTCCGTTCTTCCGCACTTCAATCAATACTTCTGAACTCCGCAAAATTACTTAAGACATGCGATTGCACCTTCAGCGTTCTTGCAGTATAGTGGACTAACCCACCTTCTTGCTTGTGCAAAGTTTTCTCGAAATTAAACATGAACAACAGACAGTGACAAATATGCACTTTTTCGGTCTCGATGTCCTAGCTCACTAAGCGATCATTAGAGGTGAGTTCGGGCTCAGTTTTGTGGGCCCGAAGTCTTATAGTCTGAGCCCGAGGACTGTCTGCCATTTTTGTCATAGAGTCTGAGCCCGAGCCCGCCCGAGCCGGAGGACTGTCTGCCATTTTTGTCATAGAGTCTGAGCCCGAGCCCGTCCGAGCCCGAGCCCGAAGTATATATATATATTTTTTTTTTTTGCTTTATTTTAGCAACTTTCGTGAACTATTGAAAATTTTAAATTGGTGTAAAAACTACTCAGTGCAGAAGGACACGAATAGTTTTGGTAGATCTAATTTAAACTATTTAATCAGGTCATTTTTTTTTGCCGTATGTTATAAATTGATCCTAAGTTTTCACGCTCCAACCGAAATCACAGCAAAAGTTCTATTTAGATGATTTTAATATCTAATTTCATTTTCGTGCCTTCCATATTTTTATGTACTCATCTTGTTCCACAATTTATATGGCATCAACAAAAAGTATGTCCCAGTGACACTAACAATAACAATGCATAGATGCACTTCTTTACAATACGTGGAAGATGTAACTGCCGCCCCGGTGGCGCAGTGGTCTAAGGCGTTGGCCTCTGATCATTCGTCCGTAAGGGGTTCGAATCCCGGTCAGGCATGGATGTTGTGTTTGTCTTACGGCACTGGCTCTCTCCCTTCCCTGGAACCAGTGACCCTAAATTAGGGACGGGCGACTGCTTATAGCCCATTGAGTTGCTCACGGTGGTCGTTAAACCTCCAATCAAAAAAAAAAAAAAAAAAGATGTAACTGGTTTTAAATGTTGATCGCAAAAAGCATCAAAAAACTTCAAAGGCCCGTCGGTCTTTTCGGCTACTGTATAGTTTTACGAAGCAATTATGGAGAGAATTTAACCTTATGCGTAAACCGTCATGGGTAATCGAGACTAATCTTGGGTCTAATTTACGCCTTCAGAAAATCTCTTCATCGGCATTCTAAACATCTAACGGCAGCACCAGGAAACGAATGCTAGGTATCATAAAACTAGAGAATGGGAAAGTACTGCACAATGTTAGCCTAACTGGCTTTTTCCTGTCTTCCAGACATCCATTCTCCTTTCCTTTATCCGATCGGAAAATCTGGGTGCATTTCAACCGTTCCCTTATCCCCTTACTCTTTCTTGAGTTTTGCCGCCTGTCAGTTTTCTTTTTACACCTCGTATTACAAGTCAGGACCCCCCCCCCAGCCTAACCACCCGCCTTTAACGCATTTTCTCTGGCTGGTCTGTCGCATTTCCCTGGTGGCTGTCAGCCGGCTTCACATGGACGGGACTAACTAAAAGAACAAATTTCTCAGACATAACTAAAAGAACAAATTTCTGGCGGTGAGTGAGAACTGCAGCTGAAAATAAAAAAAAGTTTTGAAAATAAAACCAATAACTACTTGATAAAACTGACCGGTAAAAAAAAATCTATATATGGCAGCCCGAGCCCGCCTGAGCCCGACCAGAAGTTTTTAAAATGAAGACCGAGCTCGGGCTTTCGGGCTCGAGCCCAGCCCGTCTCAGTTCTAGCGCACATATGTGGGCTGTTCGCCAACATGCGAGATTTGAAGCAGTGTTGCCGCCTTAGTTTTCCAGCATGAAATTCTAGCAAGAATTCAACCGTTTTGCTTTTACAGCGTGGAGCAGTAAAAGCTTATGCATAGATTTAATAGATAAATAAATAAATAAGTAGATTTACCTTTTTATGACTAAATCATGTTTAAGATACGAAGCATGTTCGGAAAGTAATTTTTGTTTGGCTGTTAAGTTAAGTGAGAATGTATTTGAATTTTTTTTATTTTTGTCTGATTCGCCATACCTTAAATTACTTTTATACGTAGTTTCCTTTATTATTAAGGGATTTATCGTAAAAGGTTACCAGTTTTTGTATCCCCTCGTCGTAGAATGATGCTGCCAGTGCATTCACTAAATCTGTTGCGATTTCGTACAGAACAGTCCTGAAATTTGCGGGCAATGCAAAGAAAGGGCCGAAATTGTGAAACGTCTGTCTTCACGAACTTTTGCGCCAACCGCACGCACCAAATCATCGTTCAGCGCAGATGGCCTGCCGTCCGGCTCCTCGTCCTGCACGTTCTCACGACCTTGGTTGAACTGTCTGACACATTTCCTCACCATTCCATCATTCATAGCAGTTTGACTGTAGACCTCACAAATCTGTCAGCCGGTATCACATTTCTTGCATTCAAAAATCGAATTACGGAACTTTCCTCATAATCGCTGGGCCGCTCGTTCTTCTTTAACATGTTAAACGCACAGAACAACATGCAAACGCGATCTGATATTTTTGTAATGGCGTCTGTGGCTTGCTCACAAACGAGGGAAGTGGGCGCGTGCTGCTCCGGTGACGCAGTGGTCTAAGCGATGGCTTCTGACCATTCGTCCGAGATGGGTCCGGATTCGAATCCCGGTGAGGCATGGTTGTTGTGTTTGGCTTAACTCATTCTCTCTCTCTCTCTCTCTCTCTCTTCCCTTTAACCCGTGACCCTAAATAAATTACGGACGGGCGACTGCTTATAACCCATCGAGTTGCCTACGGTGGTCGTTAAACCTTCAAACAAACAAACAAACAAAACAAAAAAGTCAGCGCGCATGCGCAATATCACGAACGCAGCGCTGCAGCAAAAATATTCGAAAAAGGTACTTACTTTCCGTATATGCCTTGTACAGTGTTGAAGGAAATACTTGTGCATTCTTAAAATTAGTGACGGAAACGATGAAGTTTTCCGTCTTTAGCACGATTTCATGATAAAAGATGAGAAATATATACAATTATATCCATGAGCACTTTCGAGGCAGCGGCTGCCTCATCCTCAGATATAATAAATAAAGACATATTTAATCTATATATAATATAGATTATTGCATTGTGGTAAGCATGGTAAGTTAATAGCCAATAGTAATCTACATGCGCTAAATTGTTGCGTATACTGTTGTCCCAATGGTCTGTGAAAAATTCATGGTAATATATGCAATAGAAATAAGAAATGGTGTAGGGTGGGTATACATTAAATTTTAAGTTTATATTACAATTTATAATTTACTGTTTTAATAAGTGATTTCCAAACGTTATGTGACTCATAGGGGGCATGTTCATTACAGCATTGCTCTCCGTAAACGTCTATATATACACTTTCTGCAATTAAAAGGTCACCAAGTTTACTAGGAGTATTAATTATTCTTGCATTACTCCAGTCGGGATTAAGTTCATCTTGGATAACAGATTTGGCAAGGGATGTACAATACATGCCTGTTTTAATATTGTATTTATGTTCTTTGATTCGTAATCTTATATTACGTTTTGTAGAACCCATATAATTAGAGCCTGTTTGTCCTGTAGTTGCCTTAACCAGCGGGATATTGTAAATACCCCACTGTCCCATTTTGCTGTTCCGTTCACAATCCTTACGAACTACAGAAAATATGTTTCGTTTTCGTGAACATGAAATTTCAAGCCAGAAATAAGTTTCATGTTCACGAACACGAAACTTATTTTCTGCAGTTCGTAAGGATCGTGAACAGAACAGCAAAATGGGACAGTGGTGTATTTACAATATCCCGCTGGTTAAGGCAACTACAGGACAAACAACCTCTAATTATATGGGTTCTTCGAAACGTAATATAGGATTACGAATCAAAGAACATAAATACAATATTAAAACAGGCATGTATTGTACATCCCTTGCCAAATCTGTTATCCAAGATGATCTTAATCCCACTGGAGTAATGCAAGAATAATTAATACTCCTAGTAAACTTGGTGTGCCGCCCCGGTGGCGCAGTGGTCTAAGGCGCTGGTCTCTGCTCATTCGTCCGTAAGGGGTCCGGGTTCGAATCCCGGTGAGGCATGGATGTTGTGTTTGTCTTACGGCACTGGCTCTCTCCCTTCCCTGGAACCAGTGACCCTAAATTAGGGACGGGCGACTGCTTATAGCCCACTGAGTTGCTCACGGTGGTCGTTAAAAATCCAATCAAAAAAAAAAAAAAAAAACTTGGTGACCTTTTAATTGCAGAAAGTGTATATATAGATGCTTTAGGAGAGCAATGCTGTAATGAACATGCCCCCTATGAGTTACATAACGTTTGGAAATCACTTATTAAAACAGTAAATTATAAATTGCAATATAAACTTAAAATTGAATGTTTACCCACCCTACACCATTTCTTATTCCTATTGTATATATTACCATGATTTTTTCACAGACCATTAGGCCAACAGTTTACGCAACAATTTGGCGCATGTAGATTACCATTGGCTATTAACTTACCATGCTTACCACAATGCAATAATCTATATTATATATAGATTATATGTGTCTGTATTTATTACAACTGAGGATGAGGTA